>OW388080.2:144454460-145704460 GCA_936449025.2 Sarcophaga subvicina | reverse complement strand
GAAGTTTCTAGTTGGAATGCCCGTCTCTTTTTGTCTGTCTTATCGCCGGGTATACACTTCCAAATTGTTCTTCGCACATTGCAGAACGGTTTTGGCCTCAACAACGGCACGGAAAATACATCATCGTTGCAACCTGATTACAATCTCGTCTTTCAATATAATCTGAAGTCAACCTTTAAGAAGTTGAGTAGTCGGATGGTGGTCTGACAGTCAGATAGTATTGTTACGGCCTCTGTACTTCCTATCAATTTGAATTGAGCACATCTTTCGATGCAGTAAACTTTCGCTTTTAATCAACAACACGCAGCTTTCCCCAAAGGCCCAGAATATTTCACTAAAAACACTCCGCTTATGTCTCACAGAATAATCCCTCTCCCACATGAGTATGAAATCACCAACTTATTATTTTTACTATTGTTACTCGAGGATTTCCTAAATTCGGAGAGTTTAAGGAAAGAACTAACAGCCCTTCGCCTTGCCGCTTATGTCACTTGTCTCCCATTAACCTAACCACAGACACTCAATGGCTCTGGTCGTATTTTTCTCACTTACTCAATAGGTTCTTACAATCCATTAGTCAGGATTACAATCAAGTTTCTCACAGCACTCATATTGTGTGTGTTAATTTTTGTCCCTGAGAGGCGCCACATGCATTTGAGCTTTGACTCCGAACGCCAGATTTTTTGTGAAGCTTTTCATGGCAATTTTATTTACCCGCAGAATTTTTTTGTGCCGAAAGGCTTCGTTTTGTTCTGAGCTGGGTTTTGAATCAAGGTCTCGAGTCTAATAAGACAACGGTAACTTAGCTTTTAATGAAAAACGCTTCTCCAACAAAATTTTTTTATGTTTGGAAACAGTCGCCGTAGTCTAGTAGATAGTGTGTTGGCTTATTAGACGTAAAGCCAGGGTTCGAGCCCCAGGCCAGGCTTCAAGACAAAATACAAAAAGTATTTCTTCGGCGACTTCCTCTCAGCAGATTTCTGGCAAAAACTCTGAAAGCAAATAAAATTGCCATGAAAAAAAGTTTCTCAAAAAATCTGTCGTTCGGAGTCGACTTCAAAAACTGTAGGCCCCACCACTCATGTATAAAATTAACAAACACAACATAAGTGGTGTGAGAAACTAGGACGTTGTACAATGGGTCAATTCGACCTCCGGGTACTGTACTTGTCTTAATTGACAAGTACACATCCTCTAACCTAACCTAACCTTGGAAGCAGTCGGTAATTGTTAGCAATCAAATCTGCATTGCTTGAACATCTGCGTTGGATATTTAAGCATACTCAGTCTGTTTTGGAAGACCGTAGGCAACGAAGTTGGTTCTTTCAATAGCCTTTGAAAAATCATTTTCTAAGGTAATAGTTATTTTTGAATGAATGGGTACGTGAATCAACCACATCCACATGTTAGCCGCGAGCGTCAAATGCATCCCGGAAAATGTCGTTGTTTGGTGTGGATTTTAGACTGGTGCCTTCATCGACTTATAATTCCATGCGAACGACGTTGGCCAGGCCATCACTGTCAACGACGAGCATTATAGCTTGATGATTACCAACTTCTTTCATCCTGAATTGGCTTTTACAGAACAGTGCTACGTGCCACACAGCTTATGCTACAGTGGATATTCTACACGAGCGATTTGAAGATGTAGTCATCACAGGTGAAGAGGTCGTACGACTTGAACCCGTTAGATTTTTCTTGTAGGAGTTTCTTAAGCCGAGTGTGTTTCATACAGAGTTCCATGCAATTAAAACCGTCTGATCATTGACCATCTGAGCAAAGTCGTAGATACGCTGGTTGGAAGATATAGCAACGGATTTTCAATTCTGATTTATTTAACAAAACTTTCAAAAGCGCGCGCTGAAACTCACGGTTCTTATGTCAACAACAACAAAAATTGTTGCATATGGGGCTGGGAAACCTCGAAGTGTTTATGCCATATGATGCAGAAAAAGTAAACATTGAGTATGAAGATTTTAATTTTACCTATTATTTCGAAAATAATTCAAAAAGAACCGTTTCCCTCTATTTAAACGGTTACGGTCGTATCATAAGCGGCTTTTTAGTTGCAGTTGAATATTATGAACCTGAATGGCATGTGGTTTTAACAAGACGCATATGAAAATCGATGCAAATGCCTACCGAAATTACATTACGGTTCGGTAACTGCTCCCATTGCTTTTGATATTCTTAACCGAACGTACGTTCCAAGTTTTTTTTATTTTATTTTTTATTTTTATTTTATTTTTTATTTTTTTTTATTTATTTTAATAAAATTAATCCACATCCTTTTGCTATTAATATCTCGTTTTTTTTTCTATTTAAAAAAACCACTTCTCAACACTGATTTTTTAATTAATTTCCGTTACAATTATTAAAAAGCAAAACAAACAAACGAAAGTTTCTTCCAACATTCTTCAAACAACGAACATTAGATCCTCAGTCCGCTTTTGTGTCAATTTATGCATGCATGTCTTGTCTTGTCTAATTGAAAAGGATGCTTAAAAAGAAGAGAGAAAAAAATAAAGAGAGAAAATTCTCTCATTCACTACGCTTCACTCTTCAATCGTTTGCAATTAAAATGATTAATTAGGAAAAACAAATTAAATGAAATGCAACTGCAACTGGATTTAATAAATGTAAGCATACGTGTGCATGTGTGTGTGTGTGTGTGTCTTACGAATATGATATGATATGGTTCGGCTGTATAAACAAGAACATGCAATTTAATAAATTAATATTAAAAAAATATAAGAAGTGGTAACAAAAAAAAGAAGAAAAATTTGCGGCATTATTGCAATGGAATAATAATAACAAAAGCAACTACAGCTACAACAACTTTATTTTCAACTACAAAGAATTGCAATTTAATTAAAAAGAAATACAAAAAAAAAAACAAGAGAAGAATAAAAGCAACAACGAACGAACAAACGAACGAATTCCTTGCGCTTGGCTCGTATCAATGAGTGAGAGAGTGGTAGCGTGAAAGAAAATCACCAATAAACATAAACACATAAACACATGCATTCATCCATCTGTACATGCATTAATAACAGTTAACGAGGGTTAATTGAGGAGTTAATTGAAAGATTAAAAATTTTTTTTTGTTGGAAACTATACGTTGCCGTTTTTTGGCTGTAAACTGGGCATTGTTTTTATTTTTCGTTTTGTTCGAGATTTCTAAGCGGGGACTTCAACCTCGCTCGGCTTGCGTCTAATAAGCCAACACACTACCTACTAGTCTACAGCCATGAGAGTTTGTTCTTAAAAAATCTTAACAGCTGTTGGAGTTAAGATGTATTGTGTTCGTTCAAATGTAAAAGAAAGCACTTTGAAATTAAAACCTTCAATAGCTGTGGCTTGGCTTTGTTTTATCGATTTAAACGTCTTGTAAACAAGTTTTTTTTAATGAAATATTTTCCGCCTTTTGCAGAGCTTCAATTAGAATTGTTCAGCTGTTAGTGAGAGCATTACTGCACCACGCCATCTTCTCTTAATGATAGCACAGCATTAAGACAAAATACAACATTTTCTATTACAGTTTTCAGTACATCTGGTAACTACGCTTACGTAAGTTAAGTTTACTCCACCTTTTTTTTTTTGCAAGATCCTTAACCATCCCTCCACCTACATTTTAAAGCATTCGCTCTTATTTATATGTGTGTAAGTGTGTGAGAGTATGTTCGCTTGTATAATTATTTTCATTATATCGACATTAATGTTGTTGGTTAGCATGTTAGTTGTTATTGTTGTTGTTACTATTGTGTTACATACAAACATTACGTTGGTATTTAACGTTTACTTGGCCATTTACAAAGCAAACCAACAAATTAATGATTAAAATTGTTACACAGTGCCACTGTTGCTACTACTTGCTGCTAATACTACACATTAAAATTGCACAGCGATACGGCGTTGTTAAGCAAAAAAAAAGAAAAATAGAAAAAAGTGAAACAAAACTTAATTAACGCTTAAGCAAGCCTTTTTCCACTAATTAACGACTTTTCTTTAAACTTTAAACGAGAAAAACACATTAAAAAAATAAAAACAATGTTGCTGTTCTTCTACGTGTGTTTGTGTGTGTGTGTGTTGCATTATTTTCTTATTTATTATTAAAGTTAAGTATTGTTGTTGTTGTTGTGCTGTGTTGTGTTCGTTGTGTTGCCTTGTGTAAGTAAAGTACGGCAATCACATGCACCACGTTTTCGTTCGTTTTTAATTGAGTTTTTTTTTTACTCTCTCTTGTTTGTTGTTTTGTTTATCAATCATACATGCATTCACACACACACCCGTATGCATACGTATGTGTGTATGTGCATATATTTTTATGCAATTAGTGCCAAATGCGTGTCTGTCAAGTTATTAAGTATCTTTTGCTGTTATTTTTGTTGTTTATTGCTTCCAACTTTACTACCTCTTTCTCTTGATATAAGACTGTAGCAACACAGCCCCCGTTATTTGTGGTGTTTATGGTTTGCTTTGCTTTGGTTTGTTTACAAAACTTCTTATGCATCTTTGCTTAGGCTAGCCATACAATTTTTTATTCACCACCACCACTACCACTCTCTTTAAGCTTTCTCTCTCTGTCTCTGCAAAAGCACTTTGCATTGTTTCTCTCCTTTGCTTGCGGTAATTAAACAAAAAAACAACAAAAAACAAGACAATGTTGGTGTAAAGTAGCAGCAACAAACTAAATAATAATTAACAACTTACAAGGTGTATTAATTAACATTTAAACAATAATTAAATTATTCATAAACCTACGAGTACAACAGCAACAACAAGAAACACATACATGCATTCAAACATACAAGTCATGCATGTACGTGAGTTTTCTTGTTAAAACAGAAACCGATCGACCGGCTGCATTTAAAAGAAGGGGAACAAAAAAATGCTGAACAGACAACAAAAATTAATCAGCGAATAATGTATGAATGAAAATTAATTTTTCATTATGTTTGTAGCCTGCTGTTTCTCACTAAATAAATTAAAAAAAAAAAAAAAATTAATTAATTAAAAAACAATTATTATGCGCTCGTACTAACTGTTATGGCAAATTTAAACAATGAATTATTTTTCTTAAGAAATATTTACATTTCGATTGGCAACACTGTCATGATTTAACAGCATTTCGATAGGGCTCCTCGTACATAGTAATGGCCCCTTGATAAATATAGTGTTATACTAACCATAGTTTCTGTCGGCACAATCCAACATAATGGCACAATGGGCTTAAATCCAACATAAGCTCTAGCATTACCGTAAGACAGGATCTTATTGCCCCAAGCATAGCAGTTTCTATATTAAAAAAAACCTCTTTATCAGTCTCCGATTTGGCTTATATAGCCCCAACAGTCGCCATAGTTTAGTAGGTAGTGTATTGGCTTAATAACGCGAGTCTGTAATTCAAACCTTAACTCAGACAAAACGAGATATGCAAATCCGTAGTCTTTTGGCAAAAATCTCTGGGAGTAAAATTGCTATTTTTCAATTGCTGTTTCTCAAAAACCTCACGTTCGTAGTCGACTTTAAACTCTAGGTCGTTTGAAGTCGACATTAGACCGTAGGTGCTGCCACTCGTTAATAAAATAAACACACATTATATGGGTGCTATGAGAAGATAGGTTGCAATCCTGACTAAAGGTTTGTAGTGATCAATTAAGCAAATAAGTAGCAGTTTTACCGCCTTCAATCGATGGCCAAAGATTCCTAGTTATGCAGCTATTAAACCTATCTTCCCAATATACCATGCTACATCTAGTAAATGGTCATTTGCGCGACAAGCTGTAAAATACAAGCAGGTAGGCCAACCACTCTTTCAAAGCCATAGAGCAGCACAAACTTTTTCGCCCGCATGTTCATTGGTGTCACAATCGAATATGTCCGATATAGGGGCATCTCTTCTAACGAACTATCTTTGAAAATTTGCCTGTGACTATAATTGCAATATTAAACCTTTCGCGGTGGATTCAGCGTATATACGGCACTCACTTGGTGCATTACAGAGTCTGACGTCATGTAAATACGGCAGTTACTTATTCGTCCACAGAGGCTGATGCTGCATATACACGGCAGTCTTTCATTTGTTCACTTTCGTTTTCGCAAACGATGACGGCGATTTATGATCACTCGCACTGTCGCAAAAAAAATTGCAAAGTGTGGTACAGGAGCGCCGTTGCGAAAGGGTTAATGTGACCTTATGTCTGGCATCTCTGCTAGCCTATATGATAAGCCTCATCATCTCCATTAATTGTTGTTTTTGTTTTTATTTCTTTTGCTTCCAAAAACGCTTTCAAGAATTCGGCAAAAGAATCTTTTGAAAGAAATTAATGTTGCTGTACGTTGTAGTTAAGGAAAGAACAAAAACAAAAAAAGGAAAGGAAAAAAGAAATCAAAAGAAGAAATAAATTTATTTAAATGAAGTGTTTTCCCACAGTTGTTAAGCGTTTAAAGAATTTCAACATTTGTTTAGAAAGAACATTTATTTGGCATACGCATACTCATCATACCCCAAAACAAACAAATATGAGAATAATTTTAAGTTTAAAATTCATTTAAATTTTCCTTTTTTTGTTTTTTAATTGAATTAAGAGAGGGTTTTTAGCCACAAAAATTAAAAAAAATTCTTTATTGTCGGGCGTATGGCTTGATTTAATTGGAATTTTCACATGATTTAATTCCTTTTGCCATCTCTGTCTCTCCTTTTATAAGGAAAAGAGCAGCATCTTTATGAATGACATTTGATTATTGCTCAATGCTTACCACCAATTTAATTTAACGGTGCTTTCTTTAGTTCTTTTCTTTTTTTCTTGTATTGTAAACACGCAAAATAATTAAAAATTCAACATTAAATGGATAATCTCGTGGTGGGTATTGCTCAAAGACAGTCACAGGGCACAGTAATGGTAGTGGTGATAAATTACCGATAGCTGCTTTATGTGTGTGTATGAGTGCGTGTGATGCTCTCGTTATGAATATTTTTGCTGTCGTTTGCACACATCAATGCCGGCTACAAATCGGCACAGCATCTATCCATCCATCCAACCCATTACCGTTTTATTACGGGGTTGTTTTTTTATTTAATTTCATTCTGATCTGTTGTTGTTGTTGTTTTTAATTTAATGGTGGTTCGCTAAAATTGATTATTTATTCTTTCCTTTCCTGATTAATTCTTTATACCAGTTTTAACAATATATGGGAATTAATTTTTTAATGCTCTTTATGAAACTCTAAACCTCACACACACACGCACACACACATACAACATGCTAACTCACTTCGTTTTTTTTTCATTTGATAACGACGTGTTTACAGTGGTTCTCTTTGGCTTTAAAGAAAATGCTGTTGTTGTTGTTTTTTCCAAAATGCACGTGATTTTGCGTTTGTTTTTGTTTGCTTGACGCTGTTTTTGTTGTTGTTATTCCATCATCAGCTGGTATTTTAATACTCTTCCTAAGCAAGATTTTACATGCCTGCTCATGTTTATTGTTCTCTTCGCTTGTTTTTTCCCTCTCTTTCATTTTTTGTTTCCAATGCATGCTCCTCGTTGCTTGCCGTGGTTCTGTTTCTGTTTTTTTTTTTATTATTTTTTGTCAGATTCAGTGTTCAATTTTTATAATTGCGTTGGAAATTAATTTGCGAATTACACGATTGCACAATTTAATTGGAGTTTCCTTTTGCTTTTGCTTTTATTTTTTTTTTGCCAAAAACTGCGTGGATTGCCTTTTTATTTTGCAAAAAAGAATGCCTTTTTTAATGGCGTATCAAAAAGGTTTCCTGCTGTGTGAAACGGGGAAGGTATGCTAACAAGAGGTGGATACTTTTCATAAAACTGCTGAACTGTTAGAGTTGCCATCTAAATTAGAAAGAAAATACTACAATGTAAAGGTTTGAATACCATTTGGAAAATATATTAAATCCTCGGCACTATTTCCACATAAAAACCTTCGAAACAAGCTTCTATACAGATCCGGGCAGGCCATTATTGAACTGCGTATTCGGACTTTATTTTAATTAAACAAAAAGCCGCACCCATAAGCTGTGTATCAGACACATAGTCTAGAGATCTTGTCATCAATTATTACAAATCTTCCTTTCTTTTTACTGCCTTAATTTCTTTTAAAAAGCGTAGAGCTGTTACAAAGCATTAACCCTGTTTTCGTATCATTTCTTTGCTTTGTTTCAAGCTCATTAATTATATTTTCCCAGCTAAGCAGCTGGTCAGTTTTCTGCATTACGTTCTAGAATGATAGGGTTACCAATTTTTATTTTTTAGGAACAACGTTCTCTATTAAAATGTATATTGAATCTAAAAAAGGCGCACTTTACTTATAAAGTCCCACTATTTTAGAAGATGGTACGTTACCTGTCCCTTCTATGATGTCCCTTCTTGTTGTTAGCCTTCCTGAGGGGTAATGGATTCGCGGGATGATTTATTTAGCAATTATTCAAGCAGGGACACACAACACGGGAGAGGTATACAACATTATTCGACGATTTTTCATAACTTCTTAATAAGTTGTCGATGTTTTGTGGCATGCCTGTATTGATATGGAACCCATAAGGTGACCACCAATTTGGTTACGTTTTGCTTGACTAAAATTCAGAAAACTGGCAATTGTTTCTGAAATATTACACGTGATTTGAGTTTCACGAAATCACAAATTAGTCGACTTAAGTCTGCTTATAACACATTCTATATTTCTCTTATGGAAGGGAAAGTATTATTAAAAATCCATGAAAAAGTGTGGGAATATTTCCCTTGGACAACATTAAATAATCTCCATATAAATACGCTGAAATTGTTTAAAATTCTCAAATAATTTCTAAAAAAATTCCCAATAAGTTTGCATAATTATTTGCGGGTTACTTTCTCATAATACTGGTACATATAAACCTTAACTGCCTGCATGCTTGCTTCTGTATAGGTGCATATGTGTGTTTTTACGACTGTGAATGAGAATAGTGTAGTCGTGGCTGCCTGACTGGTGTCGTATCAATTGCATCGCTCCGTTATAAAAATCAACCTTTTCTTTAATTGATTTGCCACACTATGTGATCGGTGATGGTGATGATAGTGCTAGTGGTGCTGGTGGTGGTACGTGCATTCAACTTGAAATAAAATCTCATTTAAAACTGTGCTCATGTTGTGGTTGTTGTTGTTACTGATTTTGATTTTTTTTGTAGAAGAACTTGAAGAAAAGAACCCGAAATGCAAGCATGCATTTTTGACTTACGCATACACGCATACTTATATGCACACATATGTATACACTTATAAGCCGTTTGGTACGGTTGTTTTTGGAAACAAGAATTTTTTCTTATTTTTTTGTTGTTGTTGTTTTGGGAGAACGTTACCGAAATAAGACAAAAACAAAAACAAAACAAAAAGCACTTTTAGCATAATAAAGAGCAGAAGAGTACATATTTCTTCGGTTATTTTTTTTATAACTTCGTCGTCGTCGTCATCGTCATTTTTTTCGTTCGTTCGTTCGTTCGTTCGATTTTTCCTTAATTCTAACCGCAAATTGTAGCAGCATAAACATTTCTGTTAATTGGGTTGAACGTACACGATCTTTTTGTTTTAAATGGGACTACTACTGCCGATTCTTCTCCTCGTCTCTTTTACTACACTGCCACACAATTGCAATAACCAGGCATTGGGCAAACACAACACTACACCACACAACGCTGTGAATGATGATGACGAGGACGAGGACGACTCGCGTACTACTAATGATGCTTATTCGCGTCATTATACGATTTTAACTGCGGCCTAAACACTTTCAGTTAAGAAGCCAATTAAAATATTTCTGTGTGCCACCAAAAAAAAAAAAACAAAAAAAAAAACTTAAAGAAGAATATAATAAAGAATACAACAACAGCAACAATAACAATAATAACAACAAATAGCTAAAGCAGCCACAAATGTAGTTCTTCTAGTTATACTGTGTATACAAACGATACTCCAGGCCAACAACAATAACCACATCTCTCAACTCTCACATCTCTTCACTTTTTGTTCATATTTTGAGTGCACCGTTACACTCTACAGTATGAAACAGATCTCACATGCACTTGTTAATGCGTATGAGACGTTGCCATATACAAGATTAAACTGTAATCGACTGACGATTGCATATGAACGCTTTTAAGTTTGTGATTGTTTTTTAAAGGGAATTAATGAATCAAGGATACCTGCTGGATAAATAGGGGACAGGCTTTTGGGCATAGCAACAGAAACAGAATCAAGCGAAGTTATTTCGATGGTTTTGGTGGCCAATTGACGTCCCAGTAAAGTGAAATGATACGTTCTGTAAACTTCTCGGACTATAAAGCCAAAATCGCACTTGTTGGGCTGCTTTTGTTATTGTTCTCTTAAAACCACATGCCGTCCAATTCATAGTCTTTAATTTCAGGCCCAAAAAAAGTCGATTATCATACCTTCCTCAGCGCTATTTTTGCAAAACTTCGCAGATGACACCTCCCAGATCGTAATAGGCACCACTAAACAGTCACTTTTTCTGCCTGGAAAGGCTTTTCGACAATCACTCTCACCCAGACAGCCTATCTGAGGTGTTGTTAATGGTCTGACGGCTTCAATTGTCATATGAGTTGGACTTTATGTGGATGAAGGCGAAGAATCAAATGGAAAATATGCCATAATAAGCCATAAGATAGACGTTATTGCTGAGTACGCTGTGGATTCGGGTTACTCGTTACACGTTCTCTAATAGAAATGATACTTTGCGTTGTGCGTACGATGTAAAAGCCGTAGTATTTTTACAATTTTTCCATAACCTGCAAATTTCTTTATAATCTTACCAGAGTCTAATGCCCTTAATCACTCACTCCATAATGCTCGCAAAAAGCCCACGTTTGAATCACCCCTAAAATTTTAGTAAATTGTATGGAAACTCGGAAAGTACTTTGCAGGGAGAAGTAAGGAAGGGCGTGGCGTGGTTTATTGGATTAATTAATGAACTTTTTAAATGAAATCACAACACTTTCGCTTTTCACACTCTGGCAGAATGTCACCAGATACCCAATATTTAGGGCAAGATTGTAGGATTATCATGGAGCAAGCAATGACGTGATGTTTTTTTTTATAATTTTTTGTTTAAGTTTTGGTAACTGAACTCGAAAACATTTTGTGACTCTGTGTGATCGATGAGCTGTTGCATTCAACGAGAATCATTCGTGTCGGCCGTTTTTACTTGTTGTTCTGTTTTGTTGCTGTTTTTTCTTCTTCTACTTCTTCCTTTTCCTTTACGTTTCGTTTAGTATTCTGCTAGAGCGGTAGACTAAACGACCAAATGACTACTTTACCAGGCTAAGGTTGGTTGGCGGGCAGGCTGGCTGCCTGTTTGGCTAAGCCTGACTGCTTGCCAATAAGTTTGGCTTTTATAAGCAAGTCTGAGTTTTTATGAAGACAACAAACAAACACAGAGTGTATGTGGAATAACTACTGCTTTGGTTGATTTAAAAAAAAGGTTTTCCTTAACCACACGGCATATGACACAGTAGACTGTGTAGAGCGGAGTTTGTTAAAGTTAAAGTTTAAGCGCGCGCTCTCACAATAAATGCAGATGTCAATTAGAGCCTCATTAAAACCCATATAACACACACCATACCAGTTACCACCATCATCACCAGCACTATCACCAATAAAATCAACTAAAAATTGCTTGGTAACTCTAAAAATAATGACAAAAACAAAAACAAAAAAACAAGAAAAGGTACCCGCAAACAAATTAAACTAAAACGAATCATAAAATTAAAGTTAAAAATCAATGCAAAAACAAAAAACAAAAACAAAACATGGAAATAAGAAAGGCTTACTAGGCTGGAAAAAAGTTTAAAAACATTTTTTTCTCTTTGAATTTCTTTTGATTTTTACAGTTTATCAAGCCTTGCTTATGCTAACTTTGCCGCCATTTAAGTATGCATGCATGCCTGCAAGCATATTCTGTGGATGTGACACAGTGTCTGTATGTGTTCATAGTGGCTGCCGTGGCTGGATGATGATTTAAAAATTTTGTCACATTTTCGTTTTTAGGTTGTTGGTATTTTTTAATGAGCCTTACTTCTACTCTTTTTTGTTTATTCACTTACACACACACACATAAACTCGCATATATGTATGTACGTACATACGTACTTCGTTAAGATGCTTCACTTCGTTTATGATCTCTTATACTCCCGTTTTGTTATTGCCATTCGGCCCTTATTAAAATGTTGAAGACGAACGAAAAAAAAAAACAAAACAAAAAATGAGCATAAAAAATTCAGTTCCTTTCAGTTCGTTTCGGTATGTTTTGTATGCCTAACAGCCGCCGACACCACCACCACTCCCCAAAGCTAATTACGTATTGAATGTGTTTTAATGATGTCCATGTTATCACGGTGATTTTTATGAATTCTTGTGGGAATATTCACATTTTGAGACAGAAAACAAAAAACAGAAATTGTTAAGAGCAGAGCAGTGCTTGTTAAAATTCCAAAAAAAAAAACCAACACAAACACAAAATAACTATGAAAAGTACGAGAAAAAAACAATAAAAAGGAATTTAATACCAACAAACAAGCCACAATATTTTTCAATGAATATTTGCCAATTATCTATGGAAAAAGCATACTCTCACACTGCTATGCTCTCTCTCTCTCTCTCTCTCTCTTTTTAATTCCTTAAAAATTAATTACCATTAAAAAAAGCATGCGTTTGCTCTTAAACTTTCTTTATCTCCTTCTCTCTGCTTACAATTTGTTATTGTTTTTTTTTTTACCGTTACAATGCTTGAATATTTTCTTGCTTATTAAGTTCCTGAAGATGAGTACATTCAAGTACATTTCCTTGTTTTTTTTCCTGTGGCGTTTGTGCTTGAGATTGTTTTTGCTTTATAGGCCTGCAATTAATTGCTGTAAAGTCAAGTATTATTAGAGATTTTTTGTTTTTTTTTTGTGTGTTAATAACAGTATCTTGTCATCGTCATCGTCATCATCAGTATTGTCAATGCCATCAACAATGCAAGTGCTTTTAATGCACTTTGATATGCTAATTGTAGCAAATTTTTTAATTTAATTTGAAATAAAAACGAAAAAAAAGAAAATCTGTGTGTAGATGATGCTTTATAGACTATTAAAAAATATTTTAAGTCAGCATTTTTATGGCGACTTTCTCTCAGTATTCTTCCAACAAAAACCCTGAGATTAAATAAAACTTGTTGAATAAAAATTTGTTGGTTCCCCAATTAATTGATAAAGAGTAACACCAAAGAAAATAAAGTATAAAGAATGTGCATTTTAACATATTTTGGAATATTTTTCAAAAATATTTCATGACGCGGGGGGAAAGATAGAAGGGAAGGATACAGAAACCAAGAGCGTAACAATGCGTTGTTCTCATCGTGCGTTTTTGTTGTTTGACCACTTTTTTATTTATTTTTCTGGTATGCACCAATTGTCCCTCAGGGGAAGAACATCTTCGGCTTTTTACACACATAGGACACGAACATCAAGAATGTTCGTTGAAAAGAGCGTAAAAATCTTGTCAGCTTTTAAAGAAGAAGGTTCATGTCGCTTTTTTCAGACTTCAATTATACACCCAAAGAAATATCACAGTAGTATTCACTAATATTAATGAGAAATGATTTCGATTTTTGGAATAATACTTGCCAAGTTAAATACGGTGTCTTAGTGGCTTAGTGCAGTACAATTTTTCTATATTTTCCGATCACATATACATATCATTGGGTTAATAAGTAGACTTGAAATTATTACTAACAATTTTCCTTTAGGTTAACACATGCCTATGGTTATGGATTAGTGAGTGAGAGAGAGAAAATAAGTTGAGAGAATTTATTTATTTACAGTCATATAAAAGTGTTAGTAATATACTCTATTTTTATTTTCATTTCATCAACATACATACACTTGTGGACACACAATTAAGTCACCTATGCAAAATTTTTCATTTTTATAAAAATTAAAAAATTTAAGAAAAGTGGAAACAAAAACAACTTATATTTATTAATTTCATATGCTTAATAATTAATTAACAACAAAAACTTATATAGTTTTTCATTGTAAAAAATGTTTTGGTACTTAGTTGATATCAGACTTAAAATTTAAGTGGACACATAATTAAGTCATCTGAAAAAAAATATTGAAAATTCAATTTAATTGCTTTATTTTTCACCCAAACTATTTGGAGCCTTTAATATTTTGTGGGGAACACTTTCTGGCGTATTATTTCAGTACATCTTTGTGGCATTGGGTTGATTAAGTTGCGACACTGCTCAGGACTAATGTTATCCCATTCTGCCTGGAAAAGCTGCCAAAGTGCTTTTTGATGCTAGGTTTTTTGGCTGCACCTGCTCGTTTTACGATCCCCCAAAGATTTTCAATAGGGTTCAGATCGGGACTTTGAGTTGGCCAATCAAGAACGCTTATTTTTTCCTCAGCAAACCAAGGTTTAACTATCCAAGATGTTTGCTTCGGGTCGTTATCATGCTGAAATATCCGCGCTAGTGGTAATTCGTCGTCATAATCTGTAGTCAAATTGTTCCGTAGGATGTTCTTATATATTTCCCCAGTCATTTTCCCATCGATTCTTACCAGTGGACCAACGCCGGATGAGGTAAAACAACCCCAAACCATTACTGACGAACCTCCATGCTTTACGGTTTGTTTGGTGTACTTTGGGTATAATTGTGTATTGACAGGACGTCTTACATAGGGTCTGCCATCATTTCCAAAGATATTAAACTTGGGCTCATCACTCCATACGACTAATTTCCAAAATTTTGTCGTCTTTATGGAGGTGGGTTTTGGCAAACCGCAAGCGTTGCTGAATAATTTTTTTGGACACATTATTTTTTGTTCTCGCAAAACGTCCATGGAGATTATTTTCAGTCAAGCGTTTTCTTACGGTCCTTGCCGATATTTTAAAATCGTGTTCCAACTCAATGCACTATATAATCTAAGTAGATATGAGGAATGGGTCAGCTTTACTCATCCTGGCTAAAAAAATAAGCGTTCTTGATTGGCTAACTCAATGTCCCGATCTGAACCATGTTGAAAATCTTTGAGGGATTGTAAAACGAGCAGCTGCAGCCAAAAAACCCAGCATCAAAAAGCACTTTGGCAGCTTTTCCAGGCAGAATGGGATAACATTAGTCCTGAGCAGTGTCGCAACTTAATCAACTCAATGCCACAAAGATGTACTGAAATAATACGCCAAAAAGTGTTCCCCACAAAATATTAAAGGCTCCAAATAGTTTGGGTGAAAAATAAAGCAATTAAATTGAATTTTCAATATTTTTTTTCAGATGACTTAATTATGTGTCCACTTAAATTTTAAGTCTGATATCAACTAAGTACCAAAACATTTTTTACAATGAAAAACTTTATAAGTTTTTGTTGTTAATTAATTATTAAGCATATGAAATTAATAAATATAAGTTGTTTTTGTTTCCACTTTTCTTAAATTTTTTAATTTTTATAAAAATGAAAAATTTTGCATAGATGACTTAATTGTGTGTCCACAAGTGTATGTAAGGCTATCGATCTTTGGCTTAATAATTTTGGATAAATAAAAATAAAATAAAACATCGATTTTATTATTAAAAGAACATAAAGCTATCCATCTTTGGCTTAAAAATTAGGCCATGTTTTTTAGATAAATAAAAATAAAAATAATAAAAAAACCATTTTTTATTAAAAGAAAAAAAACGAGCATTCCAAAGCATTTAAAAAAATATACTATGGGACAAAATAAAATATAAAATACGCCCAGCTAATGACATAGAACATTTTTAACACAAAATATTCCTCGAGTGTTATTCTGAAATAAAATGATAAAGCATCCACGACGCATGTGTTCTTGTCGCAGTCTGATCGACAACTAAATCAAAAAACACAAGAATACAAACACATGTACATACGTACGATGAGAGCAACACATTGTTACGCTCTTTGTTTGTGTTCATTTTCCTTCTGTCTTCCTCCCTCTCATCAGGAAATGATTTTTAAAAATAATTTGGTGAGAGCGGGTCGTGATGTTACGACCCGCCATAAGAAATTTTACTTCTACATGATGCGTATTCTTTATATCCAATTTCTTTGGTAACACACTCAACATGGGTGGCATGAGTAGCTAGGTAAACAATCAAGTTAAATATATTGTTGACAGCCAAGCTTGTCCATTTCCGTAATAGGCTAGATTAAATCAAACCATTGATTTACCTTTGCATGAGCTACATATACATATGTTTTTTTTCAATGGCTATAAGTCCTCGTAATCTAGTAGTTACTGTGTTACCTTATTAGACGTGGGGCTACAGTTCAAACTCCAGCTCAAACATCTCTAACAAAACGAAATATGAAAAAAATCTTTCTTTGGCAACTTCCTCCCAGCAGATTTCCCGCAAAAAACTCTGAGAGTAAATTGCCATGAAAAGTTTCTCAAAATCTGTCGTTCGGAGTCGACGGTAGGTCCCTCTACTTATGAATACAATTAACACACCTAACATACATAAGTGGTGTGAGAAGCTAGGTCGTAATCCTGACTTAAGGGTTGTATTTACCAAATATACATAAATGTATGTATGTATCATCAGCAGTCTAGTGGACATTGTCCTTTTTTTAGTCACTGTGGTTCTGCTAGTGTTTTACCCTTGTTGTGATTCAGTTAGCTTGTAATTTAGCCAGTATTTCAATATGCAGACTGTTGATAAAAACATGTTTTTTGTTTTCCCTAAATAGGCAATCGGCCTTTAATTTCCAAAGTATGCTGGTTAGGTTACCAAATCTGCCATCTATTTATTTGCAGTTAATAGTTCAACTGCAGGCGAATTGTTGTCAGGCGCCAAAACTACTTTAATAGAAATAGAGTGCAGCAATAGGAATGATGGGGCTGACATTTAGACTATTTGAGAGCTGTCATGATCCCACACAATCTAGAACGATTAGTGTGGTCAATCAATTGTGAGGCAATTGCTTTCCTTTTTAAAACATAGTATTGGCAATTATTTTTTAAAATTATTTTCCGCTTTTAATAAATATTTTCTCGAATTTTGCGTTAAAAATTCCCTCCCCAAGAAAATCAATTAAATTGTACTGCGCGTGAGTGTTGCCAATCACTTAAGTAAACCCACATGTTGTTTACATGCACTGATGAGGATGATGATGATGATCTCTCCTCTTCTTTACGCATTAGTGTGTGTATGAGTGTTTGTTTACTAACGCACTTTCATACTCTGATGCTCTCTTTCGTTCATCTTTTTTCTGTTTAATTGTAAACTATACTCTTAGTTTCTCATAGTATGGGTGTGTGTGTGTGTGCGCGTATAATTTCGTTTTCCAATGCCTTGCCTTAGGAGGAGTAGGATGATTAAGATTTTTTTCTAATTGTTTATTTTAATGTTGTTTTGTTTACCCATTTACCGTTTGTTTTTGTTTTGAATTTTGTATACGTATTTTTCTAATCGTATTTCGTTTTGGTATTTTGTTAATTGTAAACACATTTTAATTAATAATTAAAACGAAAAATCAACCGAGAAATGATATGCGAAACATGTTTATTTGAAATTCGCATTCACATTCACATTCTGTTTTGTTTTTTTTCTTCATTTTCAATTCATTTAATTATTTATTTATTAATTAATTAATTATTAAATAAACAAAATAAAATAAATGAATAGGAATTGTAAGTGAGTGATTGTAACGCGATTATGTTTTTTTGTTATTGTTGTTGTTGTTGTTATTAAAATAATATGAAAACAAAAAAAAATTGATTTTTACAACAACCACTTTACTGGCAAGATGCTTAATTGGTTTGCAACTGGTTGGCTTGGCGGGCTGGCTGGCTGGCTGGTTGCTTGATTGCTTTTCAATGCATTGCTTGTTGGCGTAATGGTTGGCAACTTCGGGTTAGTGTGTGTGTGTGTGTTTAGTGTTGTTGGCATGCTGGTGGGCATGATAGTTGAAGATTTCAATTCAATATTTTCAATTTTTTCAATTCATTACGATTCCCTCTCTCTTTCTTTCTATTTCTTCAATCGAAATGTGAATATTCAATATTATTTTAATGTAATTAAAAAAAAAGTACACACAGAGCAACAAAATAATGTAAAAAAAAATATAAAAATAATTTTAATTATCGTCATCTGTGGGTCGGTTTGTCTGGCTGTCTACGTCTTGGCGGTAAACTAATAATTATATTGGGTGTAAAAATAAATTATAAACGTTTTAAGATGGATTAATACATGGTGTTTAATCTTTATTATCTTTAAAGAACTTTAGTAATAGCACTGGCTAGTTAGGAGGGTTCAAAAATTTGTTTCCTGATGTCCATTCATAGTCCTTGAAATCAGGTACCATGTTAGCTTATCCTCTATCAATAAAGGCTTCTGTAAACTTCTTGGAACTACTAGAGAAACTCTCTCAAGCTCTCGAATCTTATAATAGAGTAGCGACCTAGTAGCCATTCTAAAGAGTGTTTTTTTTATAGAGGTATAGAACTTTAAGTTGGCATTACTTTTCAAGATGGCGACCGATTTAACAGCTGTCAAGTGATTTATTCTCAGTTTGGTTTGGCAATTCATCATGAATAGACTCACGCCTGAACAACGCTTGCAAATAGTGCAATTTTATTTCGAAAATAATGGTTCCTACGTCCATTTTATCGTCGACAAAATCGTCCATCAGAGCAGTTAATTCGATTAACCATGGAACGTTTTCGCACCACGTTTACTCTTATTGATAACTCGCATCCCCAGAGACGCTGTACGGCGGTGCGTACAGAAGAAGCTATTGCTGCTGTAGAGCGTAGCATTGAGGAAGACCCGAATGAGTCCATCCGCCATCGAGCACAGGAATTGGATCTCCAGTGTCCATCCACTTTATGTAAGATTTTGCGGAAGGATGTTGGTTTGCGTGCATACAAAATCCAACTCGTGCAAGATTTGAAGCCAAACGATCATCAAGTAAGGCGTAGATTCGTCGAATGGGCCCAAAACGAGATTACCGTTGTTGCCGATTTTCATAAGCAAATTTTGTTTAGCGATGAAGCGCACTTCTGGTTGAATGGCTACGTCAACAAACAAAACTGCCGCATTTGGAGTGAAGGTAATCCTCAAGTGTATGTGGAAACACCGTTACATCCAGAAAAACTGACTGTTTGGTGCGCTTTATGGGCTGGTGGAATCATTGGTCCGTACTTTTTCAAAAACGATGGTGGCCAGAACGTTACAGACAATGGTGATCGGTATAGAGCCATGATTACTAACTTTTTCATTCCTGAATTGAATAACCATGATGTCCAGGAGATGTGGTTTCAACAAGACGGCGCAACATGTCACACAACTCGTGCCACAATAGATTTATTGAAAGACACGTTTGGTGACCGCCTAATTTCACGTTTTGAACCTGTGAATTGGCCTCCAAGATCTTGTGATTTAACACCGCTAGACTACTTTCTGTGGGGCTATGTAAAGTCATTGGTCTATGCGGTAAAGCCACAAACGCTTGACCACTTGGAAGACAACATTCTCCGTATTATTGCCGATATACGGCCACAAATGTTGGAAAAAGTCATCGAAAATTGGACGTCCAGATTGGACTACATCCGCGCCAGCCGTGGCGGTCATATGTCAGAAATCATATTTAAAATGTAATGCCACAAGATTATCTTTCGGATAAATAAAATTCATGTCAATCGAATAATCCATCGTTGTTTTATTGCAACTTAAAGTTGTATACCTCTATAAAAAACACCCTTTACAGCAACTCAAATAGTTGCTCTAGAAAAAATCTGGTTGCAGCTTTTTCTGTTGCTTTATTGCCATTTGATTTCTAAAGCGGCTGAAATTTATTTGTACCCCCTTTGGAAAAATATCGTGGCGGCATATGCAAGTTTGTTGATTAATTTTTTTTTATTTTTTTTTTTCTTTCGATTTTTTCGTTTTGAAATTCATTAATTGAACCAGCATTGCATTGCAATTTAGCTGTAGAAACAATATTTTAACAATTATTTACAAATATTATTAATAGAAATACATTTAATTAAGTTTTTATTTTCTGTTTTCTTCTTTTTTTAAATTTTTTTTTTAATAATGCCATATACGTACATACTTACGTATTCGCTTATGAGCGAGTGCAGTCATTGTAAATTGAATTCAATTTTCTTATTAAAATTAATTAATTTTTCTGTTTTTTTTTCTTATTTTTTAAATAGATTTTTGATGTTTTTCCTTCTTCTCCGCTCTCTCTATTATATTTATTTTATTGTTAAATTGTTATAAAGTTTTAATTGCTAAATTCGTTTTTTGTTTTGTTGTAAATTTAATTACAATAATTTTTATTATTTTGTTTGTGATTTTTTCTCTTTTTTGTTTTCTTTTTTGTTTTGTATGGCAAATGATTTATTTCTTTGGTTGTCGCTTTCAAACAATTGTTGCCTAAAAAATTCCCCACACAATGCCATTAAAACGAAGAAGCAGAAGAAGAAGAAGAAGCAAAAAACATTCAATTTAAAAGTGAACAATTACAGCCCACACCATCTCTCAGTCGATAATAGAGTTCGTAATGGCTTTAAAACACCCTAAACATATTATTCTGCAGGGGAATTCTGAGTTCACCTCCATAATTGTAATTAAAACACGTGTTGTTTTTTCTCTGGGAGAATGAAATTCGTTTGCATCTTGAGACACAAGCAGAACTCGCCGCAGTCTAGTAGGTAGTATTTCCTACGACAACTTCCTCTCAGCAGTATTCTGGCAAAAACTATAAGACTAAATGGAAATTGCCTTGAAGTGTTTCTCAAAAATCTGTCTTGACTTTATAGGATCTCAAGGCAATTAAAGCATAAACATGATAACAAACGTAGTCATCTATTATTCAGATTTTTAGCTTTTTTTTGTCCAGGCACTGGTCAATTGCTGATCTTGTCCTCTAGATGGGAAGACAATATTGTGATCAGTTTCGTAGCAGCGGTAATGCAAAAGAGTAAGAGCAAATAATATGGATATAAAGAATGCGCATCATGTACAAGTAAAATTTCTTATGGCGGGTCGTAACATCACGACCCGCTCTCACCAAATTTTTTTTAAAAATCATTTCTGGGTGAGGGGAGAGGAAGACAGAAGGAAAATGAACACAAACAAAGAGCGTAACAATGTGTTGCTCTCATCGTACGTATGTACATGTGTATGTATTCTTGTGTTTTTTGATTTAGTTGTCGATCAGACTGCGACAAGAATACATGTGCTGCGGCTACTTTATCATTTTATTTCAGAATAACACTCGAAGAATATTTTGTGTTAAAAATGTTCTATGTCATTAGCTGGGCGTATTTTATTTTTCATTTTGTCCCACAGTATAATTTTTTTTAAATGCTTTGGAATGCTCGTTTTTTTTTTCTTTTAATAAAAAATGGTTTTTTATTCTTTTTATTTTCTTAAAAAACATGGCCTAATTTTTAAGCCAAAGATGGATAGCTTTATGTTCTTTTAATAATAAAATCGATGTTTTATTTTATTTTTATTTATCCAAAATTATTAAGCCAAAGATAGACAGCTTTACATATGTATGTTGATGAAATGAAAATAAAAATAGAGTATATTACTAACACTTTTATATGGCTGTAAATAAATAAATTCTCTCAACTTATTTTCTCTCTCTCACTCACTAATCCATAACCATAGGCATGTGTTAACCTAGAGGAAAATTGTTAGTAATAATGTCAAGTCTACTTATTAACCCAATGATATGTATATATGATCGGAAAATATAGAAAAATTGTACTGCACTAAATCCCTAAAGACACCGTATTTAACTTGGCAAGTATTCTTCCGAAAATCGAAATCATTTCTCATTGATATTAGTGAATACTACTGTGATATTTCTTTGGGTGTATAATTGAAGTCTGAAAAAAGCGACATGAATCTTCTTCTTTAAAAACTGACAAGATTTTTACGCTCTTTTTAACGAACATTCTTGATGTTCGTGTCCTATGTGTGTAAAAAGCCGAAGAAGTTCTTCCCCTGAGGGACATTGGTGCCGACGTCTGTTTTTAACACCAGAAAAATAAATAAAAAAGTGGTCAAACAACAAAAACGCACGATGAGAACAACGCATGATGAGAACAACGCATGATGAGAACAACGCATTGTTACGCTCTTGGTTTCTGTAACCTTCCCTTCTATCTTTCCCCCCGCGTCAGGAAATATTTTTGAAAAATATTCCAAAATATGTTAAAATGCACATTCTTTATACTTTATTTTGTTTGGTAAGAGACAATTGAACTCATCCCGGCCCTCCCTAGCAGCGAGTGCAGTGTCTTCGATAGCTAACTTATGCAGGATATTGCGGAGATATTCTGCATCAAGCTTAGTTATCCCAATCTGACGGATTGAGTTTGGTAGGCATACAATGACATACGATTAGCGGTGTCTTTTGGAACTACTTGACACTTTTTCTGAACGGCCATGTGAATGAACCAACGAACCAGAGGAAACAAAAGAAAAATTTTCTTTCAGTCTTTTATATACGATTTAAACATTTCCATTGTGACCACAAAATTTTTTTATTATTTTAAAATACAAACGAAAAGTGGTGCATCACATATGGCTATCTAAACTTTTGTGCCTTTCAAACAGATTTGCACCATCTCAGAGCGATAATCCGAATGATATTTAAAAACAACAGGCCGACTGTATTGCTATCATGATTATCTTCAATTCGAAGGAAGTAAACGGCTCTACTGGAGGCTTCGGTGTTAATCTTCTGACTCTTCACTCTTTCCTTGTAATCTAGCCCATCTTTTTGATCGATTTTCTGGAATATTTTTCATTATTAAACCCAGTTATCATTTTACCCAGCCGGTTCGGGGATATTCACTTAATTCTACGGTAAGCCAGCATATAAGGATTCATTAAGCTAGCATGGTTAAATGCTAGTGCTTATAAAGGGTGTTTTTTTATAGAGGTATAGAACTTTAAGTTGCAATAAAACAACGATGGATTATTCGATTGACATGAATTTTATTTATCCGAAAGATAATCTTGTGGCATTACATTTTAAATATGATTTCTGGCATATGACCGCCACGGCTGGCGCGGATGTAGTCCAATCTGGACGTCCAATTTTCGATGACTTTTTCCAACATTTGTGGCCGTATATCGGCAATAATACGGCGAATGTTGTCTTCCAAATGGTCAAGCGTTTGTGGCTTTACCGCATAGACCAATGACTTTACATAGCCCCACAGAAAGTAGTCTAGCGGTATTAAATCACAAGATCTTGGAGGCCAATTCACAGGTCCAAAACGTGAAATTAGGCGGTCACCAAACGTGTCTTTCAATAAATCTATTGTGGCACGAGCTGTGTGACATGTTGCGCCGTCTTGTTGAAACCACATCTCCTGGACATCATGGTTATTCAATTCAGGAATGAAAAAGTTTGTAATCATGGCTCTATACCGATCACCATTGACTGTAACGTTCTGGCCACCATCGTTTTTGAAAAAGTACGGACCAATGATTCCACCAGCCCATAAAGCGCACCAAACAGTCAGTTTTTCTGGATGTAACGGTGTTTCCACATACACTTGAGGATTACCTTCACTCCAAATGCGGCAGTTTTGTTTGTTGACGTAGCCATTCAACCAGAAGTGCGCTTCATCGCTAAACAAAATTCGCTTATGAAAATCGGGAACAACGGTAATCTCGTTTTGAACCATTATTTTCGAAATAAAATTGCACTATTCGCAAGCGTTGTTCAGGCGTGAGTCTATTCATGATGAATTGCCAAACCAAACTGAGAGTAAATCACTTGGCAGCTGTTAAATCGGTCGCCATCTTGAAAAGTAATGCCAACTTAAAG
Organism: Sarcophaga subvicina; assembly: GCA_936449025.2. Classification (NCBI taxonomy): domain Eukaryota; kingdom Metazoa; phylum Arthropoda; class Insecta; order Diptera; family Sarcophagidae; genus Sarcophaga; species Sarcophaga subvicina. Next base: position 145,680,577 of record OW388080.2, on the reverse strand, counting down.
TTCTATACCTCTATAAAAAAACACCCTTTACCATTTTACCCAGATCGGCTCGGGGATATTCACTTAATTCTACGGTGAGCCAGCATAAGGTTTTTTTTAGCCACTTAGCATGGTTAAATGCTAGTGTTTATACCATAGTACTCTCAACATTTTTACAAAAAATCAATTTTCATTTAAAGAACCGTCATCGAAGAAAGGATAAACGCGGCCTCTTAAAATCCCTGTGCACCACTTTCTTATTTTTAGCGAGACTTAACGGTTCGCATACATATGTATGTTGTGTAGGGCACACTTATTTTATAATGTTGCTGGATGTGTGATCACACAAATCACACCTCACTTGCTATACGGTCGTGTTTTTTGTTGCTACTTGTGTGTGTGTGTGTCTGTCACTAAATCCATAATCTTCTCATATTCAAGTCAATGAAACAACAATAACAATAACACCAGCAGCAATAGATTATATTGCTGTTGTTTTTATTGTGTGTCTGTGTGTCTTCAACTAACATCACTCTGATTGTTGTTGCTATTACTGACTGCATTACAGTTTTGTTTATGATGTGTTATGATGATGGCACAGGGTTGCCGAGTAATTGATTTTTATTATTCTATTAAGGAAGGACCAAATTCCTTTTAAGTTAAAATTGTAATCGATAATCGAACGATTACAATTTAAATTTTTATTTTCTTCAAAGATTTTGTTGTTGTTTGTTAAAGTGGCGTGGTATTATTTTTTTCAACGGGATTAGTAAGATGAATATAAGGCTCTAAGGCAGGAACAAGCTGGATTTTGATCCCAAAGCTTTGTAATTGTGTATTACACAGATTACATGCAGTTTTACAGATAAATAGAAAGCATTCAACAAACACAATTAGAAGCGGATGAGCAGAGCTTTATTACGTAGAGAGGAGTCCCTCACACGCCTTGTTGAGCGTTTAGGCTGTAATTCATTCCGCGGAATTAATTAGTTGTTGAGTAGAGCGGTTGAAGTTAGAATTTATGTTCAGCAAGGATGTCATGACTACTGTTTAATACAATTGTGGAAAATTGCGGTTTATGACGGCTGGGGTATACGAAGTACTTGCTAGGTCGCGGCAACTACAATTTTGACTACAGCGTTACATAGTTTAATGCTGCCATCGGAAGCAACTGTGTAAACATTGGTGTACCACGATTAAAATCCAGAAACACGAATTTTTCGATAACACGACATGTAAATAAATTTCAATATCTGAGGTGTACGTTGTTAATTACAACCCTTCAGGCAGGACTACGACCTAGTTTCTCACACCACTTATGTTGTGTGTATTAATTTTATACATGAGTGGTGGGACCTACAGTTTAAAGTCGACTCCGAACGACAGATTTTTGAGAAACTTTTCATGGCAATTTCATTTACTCTCAGAGTTTTTGACAGAAATCTGCTGAGAAGAAGTTGCCGAAGAAATATTTTTTGTATTTTGTTTGAGATGTCTGTTCTGGGGCTCGAACCCTGGCTTTACGTCTATAAGCCAACACACTACCTACTAGACTACGGCGAACTCTTACTGTAATAACTGCAAAATTCCAAATATAACGAAATATGGCAACCCTTTTCAATATGATGATAATTTTTTTTCTCGTCGATGAATTAATAAATCAATCTGGCTTGGATATGGTTGTTGCAATTTTACTTTTTCTGCTCCTCATCCTTCATTCTGCTGCAGTTTTATAATCTTAACATGAGTTTGTGTGTATGAGAGTTTGCATTTGTTTAAGAAGAATATGCAACCAAAACAAGAATAAATAAAATATAAAAACATTTTAATTAAAATTATTTTAATGCACACACGACGACGAAAAAAAATTCTACACACTTAACGTACACCAAACGTAGGCAGAATCTTAAGACAAACAACAATAACAACAAGAAGAAAAAAATATATAGAGAGAGAGAGACAGAGACATCCCAGTCATTCAGGCAGGCAATCAATGTTTTCATTTGAATGCGAGTGTTTTGTCGTTCGTATAGTGGTTGTCGTTTGGTGGTTGTCTCATTTACAGAGTCATTCGGTTCACTCAGTATTTGCGATCCTTGGCAAGTCGTGCAATGCTTTTGTTTTGTTTTTCTGTTTTTATTTTAGCAACAGCAGCAACAAAACAATTTTTTGTAAACAGACAACAACAAGAAGAAAAACGCTAATTAGTTAGTTTTTCTATTTTAATTATACAATATGAATACAAAATGAAATGCATACAAACATACATGCATACCCATGCATGCATGCATGCTTACTACAATGTACTTGTGTGTGTGTGTGTATGTGATGTGTGTTAAAGCAACAAAAAATTCTCAACTGCCTTCCAATATGGTTGGATGGCAGGCAAATCTTTTAATTAATTTATAAGAAAAATATTTTCTTCTTTCATTCTTTCTTTTTCTTTTAAATCTTTGACAGTGACTGAGTGAGTGTATGTGTGCGTATACTGTGTGTGTAATACACAAATTAAATATTTTAATTGTTGATTTCATAGCCATAAAATTGATCATTATTCTGTGTGTACTTCAACCAAAAAAAAAAGAACGTCTCACACAATGCAGAGACAGAAAGAGAGAGAGAGAAAAAATACCCTTTTTTTGCTTGATTTTTAATGAGTAAAAAGTACAACAAAAACAAAAGAAAACAGAAGAGAAACACATGTTAAAATAACAAACAGCGTTTAACAACCTGCTAATACTGTTGACATTAGTTAAATAGGGAGCCAACTAATCTGACTCCTTAAACAAATATTTTGTTGATGTTGTTGTTGTTTTGTTCTATAAAACTCATTAAGCATTTTTGTTGCTGTTATTTAAAGATTAACTACCAAAAGTGTAAGAATAGCAAAAGAAGACAGAAATCACTGTCAACACTGGAAATCCTTTTACTTTTTTTCAGGTGCACAATGGCGTGTGTGAGGAAAAAATTTTTTAAAAATTATTTTAGGATTTCAAAAGTAAAAATAAGTAAGACACACTCATAAAGCTAGGATTTCGATGAAACTTTTATGCACGAAATACAATTTCAATGTCATTTAAATGACCTCCTGTGGATTTCTTGCAGCAGTGACTCATTATGCTAGTTTTCGACCACTTTTTCACACATTTCGGGCACTATCTGGACGATAATTTGTCAAATTTGGTTTTTAAATGTTCAAACCGTAGGGGATTATACGCGTAGACGTGGTTTCATACGCAGCCCCAAAGTAATAAAGAGCCTAACGGCGTCAGATTTTATTATTTGGAAACTCCACATGTAAGAAAATCAAAATAGGTCGCGTTGTTTGTTTCGTGACACCATCTTCTTGAAACCTCACATCATTACAACCCTTCAGTCAGGATTACTACCTAGTTTCTCACACCACTTATGTTGTGTGTGTTAATTTTATACATCAGTGGTGGGACCTACAGTTTAAAGTCGACTCCGAACGACAGATTTTTGAGAAACTTTTCATGGCAATTTTATTTACTCTCAGAGTTTTTGCCAGAAATCTGCTGAAAGGAAGTCGCCAAAGAAATACTTTTTGTATTTTATTTTGATATTTGGACTGGGGCTCGAACCCTGGCTTTTCGTCTAATAAGCCAACACACTACCTACTAGACCACGGCGACTTCTTACATCGTCCAGTTTAAAATTTTCACTTGAAAACCAAAAAGGACGACTATGACACCGCCTATGACACACAGAGCAAGCAATCACTTTTTTCACATGCAATGATCTTTCCGCGATCACTTTTGGATTCTCCGAATTACTTATGCGCAATTCTGGTTGTTAAGGTAACCATCGGGTAAAAAATGAGTTCCCTTGCTGAAGAAAAATTTTAAAGAATGTTACTTTAACAGCCAATCGACTTATCTACGGTGTTGCGAATAGTCAGCTGACATTAATTGTTGCTTGAGTAGAACTTTACTTGGATGGAAGGGCAAATTTTAATGCAAAATACGTCATAATGAACGTTAAAGTAGGTCCAATTGCTGAGAACGCCATGGAATCGACAAATTCGGATTAAATGCCGCACTCTCTCTAACAGACGGTGCATTGTGATGATGTACAGACCTCTACCCATATCAATTAGGCTTTGGGAAAAATTTAAACCTTTATAAACCTAAGAATAGCGCCAACATAGTAGAATAGTCCCATATCGATGATAATGCTACCTAAAACCTTAGGAACGTGTTTTATAAAAGGTGTTTTTATAGAGGTATAGAATTTTAAGTTGGCATTACTTTTCAAGATGGCGACCGATTTAACAGCTGTCAAGTGATTTATTCTCAGTTTGGTTTGGCAATTCATCATGAATAGACTCACGCCTGAACAACGCTTACGAATAGTGCAATTTTATTTCGAAAATAATGGTTCTGTGCGGAAAACGTATCGCGAACTACGTCCATTTTATCGTCGACAAAATCGTCCATCAGAGCAGTTAATTCGATTAACCATGGAACGTTTTCGCACCACGTTTACTCTTATTGATAACTCGCATCTCCAGAAACGCTGTACGGTGCGTACAGAAGAAGCTATTGCTACTGTAGAGCGTAGCATTGAGGAAGACCCGAATGAGTCCATCCGCCATCGAGCATTGCGGAAGGATCTTGGTTTGCGTGCTTACAAAATCCAACTCGTGCAAGAATTGAAGCCAAACGATCCTCAAGTAAGGCGTAGATTCGTCGAATGGGCCCAAAACGAGATTACCGTTGTTCCCGATTTTCATAAGCGAATTTTGTTTAGCGATGAAGCGCACTTCTGGTTGAATGGCTACGTCAACAAACAAAACCGTCGCATTTGGAGTGAAGGTAATCCTCAAGTGTATGTGGAAACACCGTTACATCCAGAAAAACTGACTGTTTGGTGCGCTTTATGGGCTGGTGGAATCATTGGTCCGTACTTTTTCAAAAACGATGGTGGCCAGAACGTTACAGTCAATGGTGATCGGTATAGAGCCATGATTATTAATTTTTTCATTCCTGAATTGAATAACCATGATGTCCAGGAGATGTAGTTTCAACAAGACGGCGCAACATGTCACACAGCTCGTGCCACAATAGATTTATTGAAAAACACGTTTGGTGACCGCCTAATTTCACGTTTTGGACCTGTGAATTGGCCTCCAAGATCTTGTGATTTAACACCGCTAGACAACTTTCTGTGGGGCTATGTAAAGTCATTGGTCTATGCGGTAAAGCCACAAACGCTTGACCATTTGGAAGACAACATTCGCCGTATTATTGTCGATATACGGCCACAAATGTTGGAAAAAGTCATCGAAAATTGGACGTCCAGATTGGACTACATCCGCGCCAGCCGGTGGCAGTCATATGCCAGAAATCATATTTAAAATGTAATGCCACAAGATTATCTTTCGGATAAATAAAATTCATGTCAATCGAATAATCCATCGTTGTTTTATTGCAACTTAAAGTTCTATACCTCTATAAAAAAAACAGCCTTTAGATTCTTTTGCTTCTACCTTATGGCCAAGCCTTAGAGCCAAATCATTGCCATTTAGTTTTTGGTTTAAAAAAAGGCTTCCTTGTAAAAAAATTTTAAGCCAATAGGAGAGAGGCCTTTGCAATCAGTTTGAACACGATGAAACGATTTTATTGAGTTTCTGTTTTAAATATGAACCATATTATCTACCAAATTGCAGTTATTCAACCCATAGTGCAGCATATCTAGTTAAGTTTTTTACATCATAATACAATGCAATGCAATGCAATGCAATACAAAATATATGAATCGTTAGTGTGTTTGACTTACACATTCCCTTGCTGCTTACAAGTGAAGTGATTGAAAACGAGGGACACCAAAAAAAGCTATGTATGTGGAAACTCTTTTACATTTTTTTAGTTTTACAAAACAAAAAAAAGAAGAATAAAAATAAAGCGCAAAAAATATCAAGAAAAAGAAGGGGCAAGAAAAGACAGAAAAAAACGCGAGCAAAACATCAATGTCATTAAAGCTTCTTCCTACACACATACACGAGACAAGAGCAACGCTGTGAGAGCCCAAGCAAGCCCGCAACAGCAGCAGCAACACAATTGGAGATCATTAAAATTCCTCAAGTGACATAAACGAACCAAAAGTAACAGAAGAACACAATAATGATCAACGCAAAGCAAACCCAATTTCAATTTCCAAACAAACCACCATTCCCCATTCACCATCCCCCATTAACAATGTTAATGTTAATGTTGTGTGTGGAGAGAGATGATAATGATAATGTTGCCAACAACTACTACTAAAAAAAAATAGACAAAAAAAAAATGAAGTAAGAAGCAGCAGCAGCAGCAGCAGTAATAATGTGTCTTCACTAATTACATATAAAATGCTTGCTCACTTGCTTATTTCGCGTATGAGTTTCGCGGTTTCATTCGTCTCTTTTGGTCTGTCTGCCTGTACTTATTGCACTTGAGTAATGGCAATAAAATAAAAACAACAACAAAGCAAATTGGCCACTCTTTTTTTTCCTCATTTGTTTTGTTTTTTTTTTTATTCATTAACGTTGTGTGTTTAAGTTGCGCGCACCTTAACCATGGCATGGCATTGCATGGATTGGCTTGACTTGACTGGGCATATCATCATATACACTGACTGCAGGTTGAAAAACTAAAAAAAACCGTCCGCAACTAAATAAGCCAGTAAAACACAAGGCAGCCACATCCCCAGTACTTGTATTTAAAGAAGGAAATTCTTGTTGTTGTTGCAACAACATCAGAAGGCAAAAAAAAAAAAACTAAAGTGGAAATAAATGCGATCAGGATATAATGATTTAAACTTAATTTAGCTTAAGTAGAGTAAAAGAAAAAAAAAACGATAAAAGCAAAAGAAAACTTAAACGTTTCATCTGAAAATTCTTACAAAATTTTAATGTCTGTACAGTGCACTTGCCAACACTCAACAATAATAAAAACAAATAAACGATACGAAGATAAAACCAATTTAATTAAAATAACTGGCACAACTTCTCATTTTGCAAACTTCTCATCATCAGTGAGACAACAGACCTACACAAACGTTGTAATCTTCAATTCAAAAATAAAAACGAAATGACAGCCAGCAAGGCAACGGAAAGCAAGCTTGGCAGCATTGCTATACCGTAACGTGAACAGAGCGTGATGTGGTGTGGTGAATATATGTATGATGTGCGTAAATGACAAATTGATGGCAGGGAAATCATAATTGCAAGGCGGGAATACAGAATTTTGTTAAACAAAAAAAAAACAATTTTTTCCTGCAAAAGAATATTCTCAGGCTTAATAAACTGAAATTAAATTGGGTCTTAAATCTTCACAGCGCAAAGATGAATACTCTTAAGCAAGAAAACCTCTATTATTTCGGTGGAAGTCTAGGCAATACTGCCAAGAAGAAAGAAATCTATCCGGCAGGGGCGATAGTGTAAATACTGTTGGACCGTCTTTTTTTTAACGAGATGTTGTCAAGTAGATTAAAGGTTCTGTTAGTGTGGAACTTACTTCCTTAATTGGTCATTACAACCCTTCAGTCAGGACCAGTTTCTCAGACCACCCACGTTGTGAATTAAAATTTATTTTATTATGGGTGAAGGGTCCTACAGTTTAAAGTCGTCTTCAAAAGTTAGATTTTTAAGAAAATTTTATATGACAGTTTTATTTTACTCTCAAAGTGATGAGAGAAAGTCGTCGGAAAACATTTTGTTTCATTATTTGTTTTGTGCAGGGTGAAGTTTCAACCACAGCCTCGTGACTAATAAATGAACCTGCTAGACTGCGACCACTGTAGGACGGGGCAATCTTTCAGATTATGTATTACGTCAACAGACCGTTTAGAAGACTATGCTCAAAACGTCGTGTTCGTTGCAGTTCTCTTGTCACTGTATTTTTATAGCCTTCCTCCAACCTGAGCCTGACCAACGATTAGTTATCGTTGTAGATCTAGTCGTCGTTCCAAATCTAGTTTTGCAGTGCTCTACCATATACATTCTGAATTTTATGCCTAGTCTGCGCATTACGTTTTTCAATTCGAAAGAAATTGAAACGCACTGCATTCCAGCACAAGATACTACTGAATTTTTCTTCGAATCGAAATACAAAATAACTCCTCTGATCACTGCAAAGTTTCTGGCAACAAAATTGTCAGGATCAGCTTTGACAATAGCGACAGGAGAGGGGTCGTGGAAACCACCAATAGACTTCTTCTTTAGAATTATTTAAAAATGTTTGGACTCGGCCAACAATCTTGCACATAAAACATCTCCATTTCAACTGGTTGGTTGCTGTTATATTTGTGGCTTTCCAGGTCAGATCGCACTGTAATACCCCACTTCTACTGTTCTTTTCTGATTTATTGCGGTTTCTTGAGAATGTTACCCTTAGAATCTTCCATGTGATGCTATTAGCTTTTGTCAGATACCGATATACATCTGTATGTATGTATCTTCATGTTCTATCAGAAATTTTCTGCGTATTAGATCGGCTGGCCTTTTCTCTGCTAATGTTGCCTCTTTGTATGGCTTTAGTCCTCTTGATATTTATCTCAAGTCCTAGCATTATGTGCTAATCTATACAGATAGTCTGGTTTTGCTTGGTTTCTTTTCTCTCTGAGCAAACTTCGGTCAAGAGATCATTCATCACAATGGTGAATAGCTCAGGTGATACAAAGTATCCTGGATTTACGCCAGAGACGATATGAAATATTTGACTAATGCTTTCGTTGTGAAGAGCTGAGAGTTCTCCATTCGCATACAAAGCCGTAATGCTTCAAATTATTTTCTGTCGCACTCGTATTGATTTCTTCATTAAACTCGCTACAACTTTCATTTCCACAACTTACGAAAAGAGTGGTTGACTTTCAACATTCTTCAACCCTCTGAATAAGTTTAATTAGATTTAAAAAATCCATACAATTTGATTTAATTTAGAAAAACACAACAGCAACAACACAAAAGAATTTCATTTAATTTTCAATGGGAAAAAAGACAACTTGCCCATCACCACCATCATTACTCTCTTGCAAAAACAATTTTAATTGGCAACAATGCACTCCTCTCGTTGCTCCTTAACTGTACACTTTCGAATTCCTCTGAAAGAACACAAAAAACAAAAACCAAAAACCTGCGACGGCGACAGCAACTCTACAAAGCCGAATAATAACAACAACCCTGACTTTTTATCTTTTTAACCACCACAAGAAGAAGCACAAAAAAATGAATAAAACGACAACAACAACAACGGTAAGTGCAAATAATGCCGAAAAGAAAAACAAGATCATTAATATGTAACAGTAATAATGAGAGCAAGAAAAGAGAAGAACAACACACACACAAACAATAGAAGAAGCATCATCATGATATCCAAGTAATTAAAAAAAATCACAAAAACAAATGAAATCACAAATGAAAATGAAAAAGTCGCAACAATAATAAAAAAAAGAAAAGAATTTAGAAAAAATAAAAACAACAACAACAACTACTATCACGGCTACTACGACTACGACAATAAATATTGCAACGAGCCAACAAAGCCGACTAACTAACCAACCAACGAAACGAACCACCTTGTTGTCGCAAGTTTACTTTTATGTTGTTGTTGGGTTGTTGCTGCTGCTAACGTTTCTTAAATGCATTGCATGGAGTATGTTCGGCTGGCACAACTATCATCGTCGTCGTCGTCTGATTGTTTCGTATTTACTTTTGCTTGGCGGTGGTTAATTAAAAAACCAACGTTGTAATTATCATGTTGATATTGTTGTTGTCGATATCGTTGTTAATTTTTAATTAATGGCAACACAGTATCACCCAGATACAGTAACAGCCAACCCAAGTATTTCGTTTGTACTCCTCTCTCTACCTTCGCTGGTTGTTAGTTTTTTGTTTTTTTTAATCATAAATTCAAGAGATTTCTTGTTTTATTTCAATTTTTTCTCTTTTCTTCACTCGTAAGTAATTTAATTAATGTTTAAACAATTAAATACAACAACAACAACAATATAAAAGGAACAATTAAATTATAAATAATTTATTAATAAACAGAAACAGAAAAAACACTCAAATTACAAGTAATTTGTCATTAAGTGGCACAAAAAATAAAAAAACTATTGACTGTGGAACTACTAGTAATAAATTATTAGAAAAAAACCGCATACAGTGTGTTATAAAAGTAAATATACTTTGGGATTATAAACACACATACTTACTATATATTTGGGAGGATATCACAGAGATATTTTGCAGATCAAATAAACACTCACTTGAATTAGAAGAGAACAAGAAGTGGCAATTTGGACATTTGAATGCCAAAAGAGCATGGAAGTATAGAAGCTATAGTTCTGTCAAATTCTTAAATATAGGTGATCTGGATACACCCCTATTGACTATACGCCCAATTGTTAATCATGGTTTTATAAGGGAAATACTGGACAGAACCGAAACTGATAATGGTTTTCACCTTCCAGAGACCGTCATACAAGTATTCACTGACGAATTCAAGTCCCTCTTCAAATTCGGATGTGGAATCTTTTCGGTACAGTTGTAAAGGGTGTTTTTTATAGAGGTATAGAACTTTAAGTTGGCATTACTTTTCAAGATGGCGACCGATTTAACAGCTGTCAAGTGATTTATTCTCAGTTTGGTTTGGCAATTCATCATGAATAGACTCACGCCTGAACAACGCTTGCAAATAGTGCAATTTTATTTCGAAAATAATGGTTCTGTGCGGAAAACGTATCGCGCACTACGTCCATTTTATCGTCGACAAAATCGTCCATCAGAGCAGTTAATTCGATTAACCATGGAACGTTTTCGCACCACCTTTACTCTTATTGATAACTCGCATCCCCAGAGACGCTGTACGGTGCGTACAGAAGAAGCTATTGCTGCTGCAGAGCGTAGTATTGAGGAAGACCCGAATGAGTCCATCCGCCATCGAGCACAGGAATTGGATCTCCAGTGTCCATCCACTTTATGGAAGATTTTGCAGAAGGATCTTGGTTTGCGTGCTTACAAAATCCAACTCGTGCAAGATTTGAAGCCAAACGATCATCAAGTAAGGCGTAGATTCGTCGAATGGGCCCAAAACGAGATTAACCGTTGTTCCCGATTTTCATAAGCGAATTTTGTTTAGCGATGAAGCGCACTTCTGGTTGAATGGCTACGTCAACAAACAAAACTGCCGCATTTGGAGTGAAGGTAATCCTCAAGTGTATGTGGAAACACCGTTACATCCAGAAAAACTGACTGTTTGGTGCGCTTTATGGGCTGGTTGGAATCATTGGTCCGTACTTTTTCAAAAACGATGGTGGCCAGAACGTTACAGTCAATGGTGATCGGTGTAGAGCCATGATTACTAACTTTTTCATTCCTGAATTGAATAACCATGATGTCCAGGAGATGTGGTTTCAACAAGACGGCGCAACATGTCACACAGCTCGTGCCACAATAGATTTATTGAAAGACACGTTTGGTGACCGCCTAATTTCACGTTTTGGACCTGTGAATTGGCCTCCAAGATCTTGTGATTTAACACCGTTAGACTACTTTCTGTGGGGCTATGTAAAGTCATTGGTCTATGCGGTAAAGCCACAAACGCTTGACCATTTGGAAGACAACATTCGCCGTATTATTGCCGATATACGGCCACAAATGTTGGAAAAAGTCATCGAAAATTGGACTACATCCGCGCCAGCCGTGGCGGTCATATGCCAGAAATCATATTTAAAATGTAATGCCACAAGATTATCTTGCGGATAAATAAAATTCATGTCAATCGAATAATCCATCGTTGTTTTATTGCAACTTAAAGTTCTATACCTCTATAAAAAACACCCTTTACTATTCGGGCTGAAATAATGACTATAAAGACTGGCACAATGAGTTTCCGTTATCATACCACATCAGGTGGATGAATAAACAAACCCACTTTCTGATAGTAAGGCGGCCATTGTATCACTACTAGAGGTTGCCCAAAATTTTCGGATTGTGTCTGGAGAAGAGAGCAGAAGATTTACGCTCATACATGTTCCTGGATAAGCTGACGCATATGCATAATCTGGTACAACAGAAAATTCGAACGAGGTCCTACAAGGGCTAGACACTCCTCTACAGACAGGCAAACAAATGATCCCACATGCACCAGACTTTACTCATTTGCAAAGGAAAAATGGAATAATGGATCCACTTGTATAGGAACCAAATAAATCTAACCCGTTAAGGAAGTACGCAAAACAAAATTGGTGTTAAGCGTGATTACAGTCTACCTTAAGAACCTCATGGCAGTTATAATGAGACGCTAAACCCTGTGTAATCACGCCCAGAACCTGGGAATACTTCATAATGGGCTTCTACAGAATTTAGAATGATGAGGAAGAAGAAAAGACTACAAAACATTTTCGCTGTCATTATCCGACTCTTGGGAACGTAGGACAAAGGCTTTTCGAGCACCCGGAATTTGTTAACAGAACGTGTCTAGCCAAAGGTGATGTGCATTGAATCCACGTCTTCATGAAACTAATTTCTTTGTAGCTAAACTTCATCGAATGTTAGTGATAGCAACTCATGGGTGCAAAACTGAGTACATGTGATTTATATTGGTTGTGGTGATATTTGTCCTGTTTTGAATTCATTTGGTTTTTATCTTGACTTATATCTTATATGTCATGTATTGTATTATTATACTCACTTTTGCTCCCCACTGTTTATAATATGCCTTGCCTTGTTTCATTTTATATGACTCTTTTTTTTGTATTCCAGTGTAATTAATGGCTTTTATTTTCCTGCCACAAAAATATTTTCAAACTCTATTCATTTAAAACTGGGTCTTAAACTAGTTTTTTTCTTCTTCTTCTTCTTAACCAGCCATATTTGTGTAATTGGTTGGTTTTATTACAAAATTACACCAAAAACAAATCAAGAAATCAAGAAATAATCCAAATAAACTTGTCTTTTAATAAGTTTTTATAAAAATTTCAGTTTTTTTGCTCTCATTTTTCCAATTTCAATTGCAATTCGTACGTTTTTCCAAAAATATTTTTCATTTTTCGTATTTTGATTTCGATTTTATAATTATCGTCCACCACACATGAATTCCTAGGTTTACTTTCGTTGAATTGATTAATTGAGGTTGGCAATGCTCACGTACTACATACTGCACTAGTTACTGGTAGTGGTGGGTTTTTCTACTACACGTGTTCACTTAGTTCAATTAATTCAAAATACATGCATCACGCTTGCCAAACAAAAATTTGAGATTTGCAGTAACAAATATTGGGTGTATGTTCTTAAAAATGCGGTGTAATAAATACACGAAGTTTTGTTGGCTTATTAGATGTGAGGCCTTGGTTTAAACCCAAGCCAAGACATCTCGAACAAAATTCTTTCAAGTCTTCTGAAAAAAACTCCGAGAGTAAGATAAAGTTGTCATTCGAAGTTTATCAAAAAATCTGTCGTTAGGAGTCGGTCTCGCCAGTCATGCATAAAATTAACACACACAACATGAGTGGTGTGAGTAACTGGGTTGTAGTCCTGACTAAAGGGTTATAATGACTAATTAAGTTAAGTAAGTATTCGCAAAGAATATGGATGGATATAAAGAATGCGCATCATGTAGAAGTAAAATTTCTTATGGCGGGTCGTAACATCACGACCCGCTCTCACCAAATTTTTTTTAAAAATCATTTCTTGATGAGGGGAGAGGAAGACAGAAGGAAAATGAACACAAACAAAGAGCGTAACAATGTGTTGCTCTCATCGTACGTATGTACATGTGTATGTATTCTTGTGTTTTTTGATTTGGTTGTCGATCAGACTGCGACAAGAATGCATGTGCTGCGGATGCTTTATCATTTTATTTCACAATAACACTCGAAGAATATTTTGTGTAAAAAATGTTCTATGTCATTAGCTGGGCGTATTTTATTTTGTCCCATATTTTTTTAAATGCTCTGGAATGCTGGTTTTTTTCTTCTTTTAATATTCTTTTTATTTTTCTAAAAAACGGCCTAATTTTTAAGCCAAAGATGGATAGCTTTATGTTCTTTTAATAATAAAATGGACTTTTTATTTTATATTTATTTATCTAAAAGATAGACAGCTTTACATATGTATGTTGACAAAATAAAAATAAAAATAGCGTATATTACTAACACTTTTATATGGCTGTAAATAAATAAATTCTCTCAACTTATTTTCTCTCTCTCACTCACTAATCCATAACCATAGGCATGTGTTAACCTAGAGGAAAATTGTTAGTAATAATGTCAAGTCTACTTATTAACCCAATGATATGTATATATGATCGGAAAATATAGAAAAATTGTGCTGTGCTAAGTCCCTAAAGACACCGTATTTAACTTGGCAAGTATTCTTCCCAAAATCGAAATCATTTCTCATTGATATTAGTGAATACTACTGTGATATTTCTTTGGGTGTATAATTGAAGTCTGAAAAAAGCGACATAAACCTTCTTCTTTAAAAACTGACAAGATTTTTACGCTCTTTTTAACGAACATTCTTGATGTTCGTGTCCTATGTATGTAAAAAGCCGAAAATGTTCTTCCCCTGAGGGACATTGGTGCCGACACCAGAAAAATAAATAAAAAAGTGGTCAAACAACAAAAACGCACGATGAGAACAACGCATGATGAGAACAACGCATTGTTACGCTCTTGGTCTCTGTAACCTTCCCTTCTATCTTTCCCCCCGCGTCATGAAATATTTTTGAAAAATATTCCAAAATATGTTAAAATGCACATTCTTTATACTTTATTTTCTTTGATATTAGTCAGAGATGGCCCTATTCATGCGCAGCATTGTGTTTGAATTGGAAATGCAAGAGAGTGGAAAGAGAAGGGGCCTTTCATATAAAGGATTTCATATTGTTTTTGTTGTTTAATTTTAGTGTCTTGTATTTTTGTATTCTTTCAATGTGTCTTTAATTGTCAATCATTATTAATTGAAAATCATTGAAGAAATGCTTTTAATTGATGCTCTTCATTTAATTTAAAATTTTTTTCTTTCTTTCTCTCTGTGATGTTTGATTACAAGTGTGCGGTGTTGTTGTATTGCTGATTCAAATTAATTGCCGTTATAGTTGGCAGTTGTTGGCACAACAACAAAGAGAAATGTCACCTTAAAAAAAACACACTGAAAGACATACACAAGCAAAGGCAAATCATTAAGACTTTAGGGGACTTAAAGACTTAACACACAAAAAAGCAAAAAAACCCCATTGAAATAACAGCAACAACAATAGCAACACAAATACCCAATGATTTCAAATGAATGCACTTTAAACAGCTTAAAGTAATTGATTTCAGGCAATTACTGTGAAAAAAAAACTACAAACAAACACACGATAATTGTTAAGAATTCTTAGTTGTTGTTTTCGGTATCACAAAATAACTTTATAAATACATTGTTTAAATAAATATTTAGCCTATGTAATCAATCGTCTTTAATTAAATTTAATTACAACAATTATCTGTGACTCCAATCCAATCCAAAACTGCAATAAATGACCCGGTTTTAAATGTTTTCTCAAACAATTTAATAAATCACCATATTTGTGTAACATTTTGTTGGCAATGCCATTATTATTGCACTTATTAAGGCACACACGCATTGTATTCGTACATTTAACGAACAGGCATGCTTGCTATGCTTAAGTGTATGTGTGTGTTATTTTTCTTAGAAATCCTTGAAAAAATGCTCCACTATTTACTATTTATGGTGTGTAGTGGTGAATTATTATTATTTTTTTTGTTTCGTTTTTGTTTTTGTCAACTCTCATTGTACTAATTGTGCATTGTTGTTGTGTCTTCATCATGTCATCTCCGAAGATGATGACGATGACAACAACGATTGGGCACTCCTTCGTAACATAACTGTTTTGCTCTCACCATAAAGAGAGTCATAATTGGTAACAAAAGTATGGGCATAATTTTAAAAATAAATAAACAGAGACACTATAATTAACTGTTTATTTAATAGATTAGAAAACAAAATTAGGCCTTATACAGACACATAGGCAGACAGACACCGAGAGAGAGAGAGAATGTGTATGAAAAACAAAAACAAAAAAACCGAATTGATTACTTTATATTGTGCGAGGTATTTTAAAAGAAAAATTCTCAATTAATAAATGCGAACACAAACGAATAGACACACACAAACACACAATGAAAAAGAAAAAAAATATGATAAAACCACATTGACTATAAGACACCTTATACACAATGAAGTGGTACATATTTCTACAAGGCATGGTGAACAATTTTTAGGCATTGCTACTGGAAATGCACCTCAAAAGCATTGCCTTTGTCATGGTCCAAGCATTATAATGAAATAAATTTTTTTTTTTGAAAAAGACCCGTTTCTTAATATATTTTTACGTTTAAATGTACTTCAAAATTAATATTACACAAGTAGGGTATAAGAAATGTGTACCAACACTGTTTTTCTTACATTTCTTGTGTTTAACATTCATTAGTTAAGCTTGTTATTGCAATTGTTACGTTTTTTTTTTGCTCTCTCTGTCAATATGCTCCACATAAAGACATAATTGCCAATTGTCAACTATGTAAGTACACCATACAACACTAAAAACAACAAAAACTACAGCAAAAATATTTATCTCACAGGCAAGCACAGCACAGCAAAAAAAAAATAGAGGGAACTCCTTCTGCTTCGTCTTCGACTTACAAAAATAGCCGAATGTCTACAAAGATTATATTGACTTGCTTACACACAAGTGAGCGTGTGTGTGCGTGTGTTTGTGTAATTATGCTCCATTTGTGTTACAGTAGAATTCTTTGCATTATTTTTTCCTCTCTAAAACAGCTCTGTTTAACTCTTCGTATGTTTTGTTTTTATTTCTTCCATTAATACAAAACAAAATACAATACAAGTGTTCCTATACATATACAGTCAGTTGGTCGGTCGGTGTATAACATTTTTAGCTTCATTAACGTAGCAATTGTTGCCCTTATTTCATTAAATGAAGTTCATATTGTTGTTGTTGTTTGTTTTCATAGAACTGGCAACATGTGCGTGAGTTATTCTCTTTACAACACACATTGTTGTTATTAATAGCTACTGTTGTATTGACTATAGTTTTTACACGCAGTGTTTTCATGTTTTTCCTTCGGTTTTTTTCCGTTTTTTTTTTGTTTTTGTGTGTAAAAACTCCACTCATTGTTGTGGTTTGTCTATCCTTTTCATTTTTTTTTTGTTTTTGCTCAATTGCAATAATTGGCTTCAATGAGTTTTCGTAATTGTTTTCGGTTTAATGATGTCTTGCATTTCATTTAATCATTCGTTTCTGTTCTGTTCTTTTATTGCCGTGGTTGTAGTCTCTCATGCAATATTTTGTTTCCCATTTTCTTTGCTTTGTATGCATTACGATGGTCATAAACACACTTAGTTTGTTATTATCGTCGTTATTAATTAAGTGAGAGCAATCAGTGCTTAATATCTGCCGTTACATTTACTCATTTCTTTTTTAATTCATAAACATGTGTTGTCAAGTATGGGAATTTGTTTGTTTGTTTTCTTTGATTTCTTTGTCGAATTTAAGCGGTTTTTCAAGCATATTTTAAAAGAAAAATAGTGAATTAAGAGTGTTTTTGTTTGGTATTTTTGTATTTTTAAGGGATTTTCTTATTTAAGAACATAGAACAGGAATATTATAAATTAAAGGACTTTGTTTCACCACAAACCGCACCAAAAATGTGTAAATTAGAAAATTATTAGTATTTTACTATAAAATGGCCCATTATGTTAACACTGTGTTATCCTCGGTTAATCCATTTGTATTTGCCTTTATTTGATTAATTTATTTGGAAAATTAAAGCCTAACTAACTAGGCTTTTAATGTCTAATTAACAACGTTGTTGATATTGTTGTTGCTGCTTATAATCAACGTTCAAGAGAACAACAATTTAATTGTGGCCGGCATTTCTTAAACAACAATTATGAACGACAACAACATCATGAAACACACAATTCACAACAACATTAACGAAATAATATTGTTTTGTTAATAACAATAATTTTATACCTTCTCTCTGCTATCCACTTCCTACTTTGTGTTTCACTTTATTAAAGTATTCTTGGATTGCCTAAGAAATAACACAAACAAAAATTTAAAATTATAGACGGCACGAGTTGCTAACCTAACGTTTAATATTATAGTGTGTGTTTGTATTCCTATGAATATTTTTGTGTTTCGCTAATTGTTTTTTCTTTTTTCTTTCCTTCCTTTGAGAGTTTGTTTCATTAAGCGGTTTTTTTACCTTTTTTTCTATTTATAATGCAATAATTACAATTAACCAGCCATTAGCGATTAATGGTTTTACGAAAACAAAGCTAAACAAACGTTAAAACAAAATAAAACAGAGAAAAAAAGCAGAAACAGAACCACAAAGTATTTGCCAACTTTAAGTGTAAAAGGAAAACCGGCAATAATTGTTGATGAAAAACAATTTTTATTTGTCTGAACAGTTATCAATACCAATAAAGGAAATAATTAAGTTGTTAATAAACAATATTAGCAATTGTTGTTGTTGTTGTAATAATAAATTCAATTGAATTTCAAATTTAACAGAAAAAAATTCGTTTTAAAAGCTTTTTAATTAAAAAGAAAATAACAAATAAACGCGTTTTTTATTCTAAAACAATTGCTTACATTCGGGTTTTGTTTACCTTTCAAGCATCAGGTTTTTTCTGTTACTTGTTCTCAATGCTATTATCTAATTACTCCCACTGCCATTCACACACGCACACTCACACTCGCTCTAATGTTTTCATGCTCTGTTGTAAATTTTAAAGAAATTGCAGTTCGTTAGTGTATGGGAGTGTAGAGTTCTGTTTATGAAAGATTTGCATGCAATTGTTGTTGCTTTTGTTTTTACTTGAATGTTTCTTTGTACTGTTTAGTAAAAATAACAGTAATTCTAAAGAGGATTTGTGTTTACTTTCTTCGTAAAGAAAATGTCATAAACATTCGTGCATTATTCAAGTGTATTCAAGTGGAATTTTGAAAAACGCCAGAAACATACGCACAGTTATAGAAATTTACGGGGAAGAGCAGTTAAATTGAAGAGTATTTCTTTGTTTTGAAAGATAATTTGATTAAAACAAAGACTTTTTTGGTCATTTTTTATTTTAAATGCTTACAGAAATGCCATAATTTATTGTTTAACTGAAATTCCATCTGCAAATAGCTACTGAATCGGAACTAAATCGAAGTGAATGCTGAAGTCTATACATAATTAAGGCTTGTCTGTAATTCCTAAGGCTTGATTGAGAAGTTCTTCTTTGTACAACTTATAATTGGGATGTGACAGCAGTTTCCAGTTCCAGTTTATAGTGAATAATTTTATTTCAAAAAATCCTTCAATAGAAATTTTTGGGTGATTGGCAATCGATTTTTGTAATGTTGTGCCAATAGAAACAAGGATTTCTATGACAGAGGCTTAATGGAGTCATATTCGTAGTAATTACCAGGGATATTATACCCAGTGGTAATCTAGTAGTTAGTGTGTTGGCTAATTAGACGTGAAGCCATGGTTCAAACCCCAGATCAGGCACCTCCAACAAAACGAAATATTAAGTAAAATATTTCTTTCGGCGACTCCCGTTCAGCAGATTTTTGGCAAAAACTTGCCTTGAAAAGTATCTCAAACATCTTTCATTCGGAATCGACTGTAGGTGCCGCACACACAACATAAGTGGTGTGAGAAACTAGGTCCTAGGAAGTCACCGTAGTCTAGTAGGTAGTATGTTGGCTTATTAGATGTAAAGCCAGTGTTCGAGCCCCAGCTCAGACATCAAGACGAAATACTAAAAATATTTCTTTCGGCGACTACCTCTCAGCTGATTTCTAGCAAAAACTCTGAGAGTAAATAAAATTGTCATGAAAAAGTTTCTCAAAAATCTGTCGTTCGGAGTCGACTTTAAACTGTAGGTCCCCCCACTCATGTACAAAATTAACACACACAACATAAGTGGTGGGAGAAACTAGGACGTTGTACAATGGGTCAATTCGACCTCCGGGTACTGTACTTGTCTTAATTGACAAGTACACGTCCTCTAACCTAACCTAACCTAACTAGGTCCTGACTAAAGGGTTGTAAGGACCAATTAGGTATGTGCGTGTATCCAGTGGTGAACTTTACGGAGACATGATTACTAAGATTTGGTTCAAAATATTCGAATTTTAAGGGCAAGAGTGAGGGGGAATATTCTGCATTTTGCTTTTCACAAGACTTGCACAACTAAAATTTTCGTGTAAGATTGCCAGGTCTAGCCACATCTTAGGAAAAGTTGCAAATCAATGAGTACTGGGGGAGCTATTTCTAGGCACTGAAATATTAGCCTAGGACCTGCAATAGTACACTAATCATGTACATAACAGACAAAAATTATTTAATTAAACTGAGTTCAATCACGAAATACAAAGAAATGGCAACCCTATCATTCTCGAAAAAAGCTTTTATAGATCAATTACTTGCTTAGCTGGAAATATTTAATTAATAAAACTAATTTACAGCAAAAGAACTGGAAATAAAATAGAAAAGAAGCCTTAAAGCAAGAAACAAGAATAATTACAATATATTTGGATATTAAAAAATATTTTTCTTTTAATTTAAAACCTCAATTCCATAGAGTTTTTACAAAAAAAACCAGCATTTTTCTTAAAATTATTGCTGATGTTTACAATGAAAGAAAAATAAAATTGAATTCAATTTTAATACATTTTAACTATGCACGCATACGTACCATACGAATGCCATCCATGTCCATAACAAATAAAGCGAAAATGAATTAAAAAACCATACATACAACGGCCGTAGTATGGAGTGTAAATCACAACCGCAAGCGGTAAAATACGATAATTACCCACAGTTAATAAGAAGAAACGAAAGAAAAAAAAACAAGAGGAGAAAAAAAAACGCCAATAGAAATACCAGAACACTTACAACAGGCTTTAAATAGGCAAAAAACAATTCACACCCGGCATACATATGTGTGAACAAACACACACACACACACACACACGGCATGTACGTGCAGTATAAAAATAAATTTTAAATTGAAAAAAAAAACAATTTTTGTTCGACTTTAGATTTTGTAATTTATTTAAAAATTTCTGTTGTTGTTGTTGTTGTTGTTTTTGTTGTTGTTGCTGTTGCTTCTATTGATAAATATGTTTCAGTTTTAATTAATTATTTAATTAACATTTCATTACATTTTAGTTTTATTTCACTTCACTTTTCGTGCTAAACTTTATGTACGAACAACCATAAGTCTTTATAAGCATTGCAAGGCATTGCATTTGATTGCATTGCCAACACTTACACGGCAAATAAGTATTGTTAGTGTATTGGTGTTAACTATGCAATGCCATCCATAATGACCGTGTGTCTCATCCATCCGTAATGGCATGTTTGTTTGGTAAACACGATTAGATTCCTTTAAATTACTCGTACATTCAAACGAATGCTTTGTTGTTTGCTCTCTTCACTCTATTTCCACTGTACAACACTGTACTCTCACACACATTGCCATTCACCTCATTATAGTATTGTTGGTCACATAGTTTACACACATAAAAGGCTAGTTTTAACACTTTAAGCGCAGCGAACGAACGTCAATTACAAGTTAATTAAAAGCCTGCTTTGCTCTGCTCCGTTTGATGATGAAGGAAACATAGAGAAAATACTTACGTTCACCATGAAAATTATGGGCCTAAACGATTGAAAAGAATGCCGAGAGAAATAGAGAGAAGGAATGTTTTTCTTTTTTTTTCTTTGTATCAAACAGGCCGTGAGAAATGTTTCATGAAATTGCCTGCCTGCCTGCCTGTTGAATTCCAAAAGGTTTTCTCTTCATTTAGAAATCGTAATTGGAAAAACATAAACAATCTTATCTTAAATGTTAATTTATTGGGAAATTTAGTTTAAAACTCAGGGAAATTAATTACAAAAGAAAATTTCTGGTAAAAACAGAATATGACTGCAACTGCAGGATCATAATTAAATCAGCGAACTCAATATTCTAGGTGAGAGAGGGTATCTGCAATTCAAGATCCCAATAAGCGGTATTACTTTAAAGAAGTATTGGATACGTTGCAATATTTCAAGGAGTGTGGAGTTATTCATGCGACCTTTGCTTTAATTTGAGAATAATGTTGGTTCACTTGCTTAATTGATCATTGCAACCCTTCAGTCAGGATTATAACCTAGCTTCTCACGCTACTAATGTTGTGTGTGCTGATTCTGTACATGATTGGCGAGAGATCTACAACAGATGTGAGAAACTTTTCATGGCAATTTTTAATTTTTCTCGAGAATTTTTGCCAGAAGACTGCTGAGTAAAAGTTGGAGAATTTTTTTTTTAATTTTTCGTTTTGTTCTAGATGAGCTGAGCTGTGGTTTGAACGAAGGGCGTGCATCTAATAAGCCGACACACTATCACCTAGATAACGCCATAAAAACTACAACAGGAGGACGCCAAACACCAACGATGACACTGCCGATAATACGGGCCACTACATCGGCACCCACTTGTGTAGGATGCGCACGCAAACATCGAGCCTCATGGACTAACCAACGGCAGAGAACCCACGCCGGGCGTTTCCGAAAGGAAAACCTACCGTCAACCCATCCCAGTTCTTCTCCTACTAAAGACAAGACGAGCGAACTCGTCAAGTCTCTGCCTAGTCCGATCCGTAGCTAAGGCCCTACTAAAGCCCGCCATATCCCCCGTCTCGATGATACCCATCGCTTCTAAATTCCTAAGGTCTTCGTAGCGCGGACATGTCGTCAATACATGCCGCCAGTCCTCAGGTCCCAACCCACACCCTTCAGTTCTCAGTCTCACTAAGGCCCCTCTTTCCAGATACAAGACAGTCGTCTTTTATATAATCCTAAGGAAAATGTGACCCAGATATCGAGCCTCATGGACTAACCAACGGCAGAGAACCCACGCCGGGTGATGCCGAAGGGGTAACCTGCCATCAACCCATCCCAGTTCTTCTCCTACTAAAGACAAGACGAGCGAACTCGTCAAGTCTCTGATTAGTTCGATCCGTAGTCCACCATATCCCCCGTCTCGATGATACCCATCGCTTCTAAATCCTTAAGGTTTTCGAAGAGCGGACATGTCGTCAGTACATGCCGCCAGTCCTCAGGTCCCAACCCACACCCTTCAGTTCTCAGTCTCACTAAGGCCCCTCTTTCCAGATAGAGGGCAGTCGTCTTTTATATGGTTTCCTAAGGAAAATGTGACCCAGATATCGAGCCTCATGGACTAACCAACGGCAGAGAACCCAGGCCGGGCGATGCCGAAGGGGTAACCTGCCATCAACCCATCCCAGTTCTTCTCCTACTAAAGACAAGACGAGCGAACTCGTCAAGTCTCTGCTTAGTTCGATCCGTAGCTAAGGCCCTACTAAAGTTCACCATATCCCCCGTCTCGATGATACCCATCGCTTCTAAATCCCTAAGGTCTTCGAAGAGCGGACATACATGCCGCCAGTCCTCAGGTCCCAACCCACACCCACAGTTCTCAGTCTCACTAAGGCCCCTCTTTCCAGATAGAGGGCAGTCGTCTTTTATATAATCCTAAGGAAAATGTGACCCAGATATCGAGCCTCATAGACTAACTAACGGCAGAGAACCCACGCCGGGCGATGCCGAAAGGGTAACCTAACATCAACCCTTCGCAGTTCTTCTCCTACTAAAGATAAGACGAGCGAACTCGTCAAGTCTCTGCTTAGTCCGATCCGTAGCTAAGGCCCTACTAAAGTCCACCATATCGCCCGTCTCGATGATACCCATCGCTTCTAAATTCCTAAGGTCTTCGTAGCGCGGACATGTCGTCAATACATGCCGCCAGTCCTCAGGTCCCAACCCACACTCACAGTTCGCAGTCTCACTAAGGCCCCTCTTTCCAGATAAAGGGCAGTCGTCTTTTATATGATCCTAAGGGAAATGTGACCCAGGTATCGAAACGGAAGTGCAGGAATAAATTGAATAAGTTTACCGAGAACATCCCTTGCTTTTTTTGCTTTGTTTCATGTGCATCGCAGTTTCTAATGGGAAAGGACGGCCGCATGAATTGAATCGTAAATAATCTGTCTTTAAAGGGTCCCTGAATTGAGTCCCACGGGCGTATCTGTTGGGACCTATTAAAATATCAATTGTTGGCTTCTACTTAAAGACGAATTCCAGTTAAAGAGCAATCAACTTTTGTAGAATCTCTAGGAAAATGAGATTCGAAAATTGTAATTGACGTCCCCGATCGTTCATAAACCATAGTAGAGAGGGACGTTTTCAGATTACATACCTAATTGCTCATTATAACCCTTCAGTCAGGATCGCGACCTAGCTTCTCACACCACTTATGTTGTGTGCGTTAATTTTATACACGAGTGGCGGGACCTACAGCTTAAAGTCGACTCCGAACGACAGAATTTTGAGAAACTTTTCATGGCATTTTTATTTACTCTCAGAGTTTTTGTCAGAAATCTGCTGAAAGAAGGTCGCCGAAGAAATATTTTTTCATATTTTGTTTTGATGTCTGACCTGGGGTTTGAGCCCTGGCCTTACGTCTAACAAGCCTGCATACTACCTACTAGACTAAGGGGACGTTTTTAGATTACACAGCACATTTGTCGATTGCTAAGCATAATCACTGGATAGGAACACAGCATGGTGATGATTGTCGATGCTGTGATGAAGAGGAGACCGTTGTGTATTTCCTGTTTAGTTGTACAGCTGTCTCCTTAGCTGCTCTCTCCCTTGATAGTTTGTTTGTGCTGGACACAGAAAAGATATTGTGGTTAACATGCTCGGTTACCACAATTTAACGAATTGAACGTACAGTTGTGTTCATAAAAATAAGAGTGAGCCCATTGAAAAACAAAAGCTTAATTTTTAACAAACAAAAAAACATGATTTAATTCAATTTTTTGGTGTAATGTAACGTTGATTCAATACTAAATTATTTAAGTTATTCACTAATTAAATAAAGCTTTCAACAAGTAAGTAACAGGAAGTTTAAAAAAAATATCTTAAAAAGTGCTGTTCAAAATAATAGCAGTATTTCAGTTTTCATAAAGATTTACTATTAAAAAAAGTTAAAAATGCTTATGACTATAATCAGAAACTTTAAATACGATTAGTATTTGGTAGAATAGCCTTTACTTTTTTATTACAGCAGCACATCTACGAGGCATGGAGTCAACTAAATCCTGACATTGTTTTAGTGGAATTTTCTTCCACCCATCTTGCACTACAGACCACAACTCAGCTGCATTAGACGGTTTTCGCTCGGCAACATATTTTTTAACATCCCCCCCACAGATGTTCTTTGGGATTAAGGTCAGGAGACTGAGCTGGCCACGCCATAACCTTTACCCCATTAACCCGAAACCACTCATTTGCCAATTTACTGGTGTGTTTCGGGTCATTGTCTTGTTGGAATATCCATTTTAGAGGCGTGGAATATGGTAACATTACTTCTCTCAAAATGCCAACATAGACGTTCCTATCCATTATGTCTCTAATTGGATGTATTGGGCCTGAGCTTTCCCATATCATTAGTTTTGCACCACCATGTTTAACTGTCTTTTGTGTGTATACTGAGCTTTATATTTGGTGTTGGGCGGACGTCTAACAGCTGTCTAGACCCAGTGCCACCAAATAAAACAATTTTGCTTTCGTTGGTCCACAATAAGTTTCTCCATTTTTCTTTCGGATATTTGGAATGTTCTTGGGCAAACTTTAAGCGTGCTGCTGCCTGTTTTGTATGTCAACAATGGCACGTTTTGTAAACTTTTCGCGAATAAATTGTTGTCCATCAGACGCCTACGAATAGTAGGAACACTTACGGCAAGATTCAGATCCTTTTGAATTTTATTTGAAGACGCTGAAGGATTTATTTTGCTGTATCGCACAATTCTGCGGTCATCGACAATAGATGTTTTGGCCTTGCGCCCACTTGTTTCGAGATTTTTTTATATTTTAATGGATTTGTGATTATTTGATCGGAGTAACTTAAGATTTTCTTAGTTTCTTTGTAAGTTTTGCCTTTTTTTCGAAGATTTTTAATTAGTTTTCTCTTTTCTTCAGTACAGTGCTTTTCTCGTCCCACTATTACACATATTTATGTGAATCACTGTAGAAAAAGTTTTAACTGCATTATTCCATACTTATTTTTCACTTTTTTCTTTAAATTATGTGCTGTGGTATTTTTATTTTTAAAAGAACACTCACACTCCTATTTTTTTGATCAACCAAAGTCAAGGGCAAGCACAGAAATGAATCAATTTCATCGTCGTAAATATTAAAGTTATTACGAGATTCTTTTTTCGTATTTTATTTCTTACATAACGTTGTAACTACCATTAAAATATATCATGTTTTGCAAATTGGTAGAATAAAAAATTTTAACTTTGAAAATATTACATGGTAGCACTCCTATTATTTTGAACACAGCTGTAAATGACTCAGAATAACCGAGTCTCTCGATAATACTTCTGTTAATCGACCACAAAAACTATCCAACCAATGAACTTCGTGACAAGTAAGCTTGAATAGTCAGCTTCTATGAATAGGACGATCTGGAGGAAAGTTGTTATTGAGGTTGCAACAGCAAGTAAAGGGCCCTTCTTAAAGGGCAAACTACCACTTAGAGCAGCATTTAGGTTCATTGTCATACCTTAATTACTATTCAGCTCATCAAACAACCTAAGTTCAGAACAGTTCTTTAAACGGGAGAGCTTAGTTAAGCATATTAGAAAATATGAGTTTAAGAACGTCTGTCTCTTTATGGCAAGAGTAGCGCTTTGACACAAGAAATGAAAAATAGTCTTCTCCTCAGATTATCCACTTCTGAAGAAGGTATTCCATGGAATTGCAAGTCTGTCAGCATGCCTTCCAAAAAAGGATAGTGGGCCTTAAGAATCGCTATTGTCATACGATTTAAGGAATCAATTTGTACCCAACATAGCCTAGTAATATCTTGCAAAGTTAAGTCAATTTAAAGCAGTGATGCTCAAAATCCAAATTTCCTATCACATGTGATAGGAAACGAAAATTCTGCTGACGCTGCGTTGATACACCTACAGTATAAGCTTACTTGTGTGGTTTCTTATAATGATCGTGTGTTTGTTGCTTTGTTTGTTGTTTTGTGTTGAACTCAGAGAACAAAATCAATTCAGTTGACGTTTAGCACTTGATGAAGCAAGACCTCGCTACGCAACTTTGTTGAATGATTTTTTGTTCTTTGCAAATACACGCAGCAAAATGTTTGATGAAAATTGGGAATATGATTTCTTTTTTATAGAGAATATGGATGGTAATGCACAATGTATTGTGTGTTATCGCACTTTATGTCGTAATCCTTTTTTTATAAAAAGACATTACGAGCCATGCATACATACATACATTCATACATCAATATATTCATCAATACATACATACATACATATATCATTATATTCATCAATACATACATACATACACACATTCATCAATATATTCATCAATACATATATACATACATACATACATACGTACATACATACCTATATACATACATACATAAGTTCATTATGTAATAACATACACGCAACACAATAAACCAATTTTTTTTTTATTTTATTTTCCCAGTGTACGATTCTCAAAAATTAAGTTGAATTTCGTTCTCCGCTGCTTTACCAACACAAACAAAACTATGATAGTATGTGTTTGAGCACCACTGATTTAAAGCAATAGTTTGTGGTCTTTTCCGCGGTGCTCTTTATGAAATTTAAAGAAAAGAAAAAAAGGAATCCTTGGTTCTATTTAAAGTTTTTATTTTTCAAATTGTTTTAACAACAAGTTGCTGTTGTTGTTGTTGTTTTATTGTTTAACAATTTTTTTATTTGTTTATAATTTATATTCTCTCGTCCACTTTCTTTTCAAGGAAGCCCTTGATATGTTTTTCTGAAAAATAAAAAGAAGGGGATTTTTTTTTATTTGTTTTATGTTCATAAATTAATTTTAATGTTTCACAAGCCACAGTTTATTTTTTTTCTTTCAAGTGGAAATCTCTAATAAAACAAATAAAAATGGAAAAAAAAATAGAAAAAAAATCCTTGACTACTTGCCGTGACGTTTCATAACTTTGTCCTGGCAAACTCAACAATGCTTATAAAAATAATAATTCATAAAAACATTACTTATTTCTCATTCATTGTTATTTAAAACTGAGAAAGAAAAAAAAACTGTTTCTTTTGAATACAAGGAGCGAGGGGTTCTTTCCCCCCCCCTTTTTTAAAACACAATTCAATTTACATTTTTATGGAAACAACATTCTACCGCCTGGTATTCGCATATTAATTAATAAAGCCTTCTCTCCCCGAGAAAAAAAAAACGTGTCCCTTCCAAGAGAAGGCCAATCTTATGAAACAACAGTCAGTCAAACAGTTGTAATCGTTATTTCACTTACACACTCATTTATTTCCCGTTGAATTCTTCTGGCATATGTTGTCCGCTGTTCGGTTTGGTTGCCACGTTTGGATTTCCGTTTCCGTTCTTGTTTTCCATTTCAACTTCCTTGGCATGCAACTCATTAAGGCTTAATCAATATGCCACCAGCCACCACGATTACGTGGCCAACCAAAGTTAAGTCTACGATTTCCTTAAGATTTTCTAAACCCTTTCGTTTCTGTTCTCCTTTTTTTTTGGAGGGAGAAGGGCTTCTCTCTCTCTCTTAAATAGGGTCCAAGTGTAAAATTACCGTTAGACATGCAAATATTGTTGTTGTTTTTGTTTTTCCAAACAAATGTTTAAATAACGACAGGCTCTGAAATTAAATCCTTTTAACAGCAATGGCAATACAAGGTGTTGTTAAAAGAAATCTTTTGAATTATCATTCCCAAGCTAGCATTTGTAAAGTAAAGGTCCTAGTGAAGGGTCCTAAGTATACTGCAGCTCGTGCATAAATGGTGTCAAGAAGAGACTTCCATTGTTTTCTAGTAACAGCCAGATTGTGCTTCTCGAGTTAGTAACGATGAATGCCTTAAGCATTGTCTTCGAATCTCGTTATGAAATCTTCTTTTATGTCTTGCCCATGCAAACTGTCTTGTCAGGACTTAGAACTGATTTATCGTTCGTTTGCAATACGCAGCTGTTCAATATTGTGTATAGCATTTGGCCAGAAGCTTTAAATTAGTCACCATATAAAGGGTGCTTTTTTATAGAGGTATAGAACTTTAAGTTGGCATAACTTTTCAAGATGGCGACCGATTTAACAGCTGTCAAGTGATTTATTCTCAGTTTGGTTTGGCAATTCATCATGAATAGACTCACGCCTGAACAACGCTTGCAAATAGTGCAATTTTATTTCGAAAATAATGATTCTGTGCGGAAAACGTATCGCGCACTACGTCCATTTTATCGTCGACAAAATCGTCCATCAGAGCAGTTAATTCGATTAACCATGGAACGTTTTCGCACCACGTTTACTCTTATTGATAACTCGCATCCCCAGAGATGCTGTACGCTGCGTACAGAAGAAGCTATTGCTGCTGTAGAGCGTAGCATTGAGGAAGACCCGCCATCGAGCACAGGAATTGGATCTGTGTCCATCCACTTTATGGAAGATTTTGCGGAAGGATCTTGGTTTGCGTGCTTACAAAATCCAACTCGTGCAAGATTTGAAGCCAAACGATCATCAAGTAAGGCGTAGATTCGACGAATGGGCCCAAAACGAGATTACCGTTGTTCCCGATTTTCATAAGCGAATTTTGTTTAGCGATGCAGCGCACTTCTGGTTGAATGGCTACGTCAACAAACAAAACTGCCGCATTTGGAGTGAAGGTAATCCTCAAGTGTATGTGGAAACACCGTTACATCCAGAAAAACTGACTGTTTGGTGCGCTTTATGGGCTGGTGGAATCATTGGTCCGTACTTTTTCAAAAACGATGGTGGCCAGAACGTTACAGTCAATGGTGATCGGTATAGAGCCATGATTACTAACTTTTTCATTCCTGAATTGAATAACCATGATGTCCAGGAGATGTGGTTTCAACAAGACGGCGCAACATGTCACACAGCTCGTGCCACAATAGATTTATTGAAAGACACGTTTGGTGACCGCCTAATTTCACGTTTTGGACCTGTGAATTGGCCTCCAAGATCTTGTGATTTAACACCGCTAGACTACTTTCTGTGTGGCTATGTAAAGTCATTGGTCTATGCAGTAAAGCCACAAACGCTTGACCATTTGTTAGACAACATTCGCCATATTATTGCCGATATACGGCCACAAATGTTGGAAAAAGTCATCGAAAATTGGACGTCCAGATTGGACATCCGCGCCAGCCCTGGCGGTCATATGCCAGAAATCATACTTAAAATGTAATGCCACAAGATTATCTTTCGGATAAATAAAATTCATGTCAATCGAATAATCCATCGTTGTTTTATTGCAACTTAAAGTTCTATACCTCTATAAAAAACACCCTTTACTTCGATTGGTAAATACATAAGCCCCATGGTTCGCAAGCATGCCGTGCACTTGTGTTTGAAGATGTCTGGGCAAGACAGCAGACATCCATAAGTACACGGCCCTACGGACTTTATTTAAGCATGCTTCCTTACATACTTAATTCGCCATTACCAACCAGCCTTTAGTAAGGATTACAACCTAGTTTCTCATACCACCAATGTTGTTAATTTTTTCCATTAGCAGCAGGTCCCACAGTTTAACCTCAACTCCGAAAGACAGTTTTTTTGGAGAAACTTTTCAACGCTAGATTCCAAGAATATTGGATTTTCTTTTACTACACCTTATATGCACTCGTACATACTCACTCTCTCATCCACACTTTCGCATGGCCACTACTGCTTTACTATTGTCCTCTGTGTGTGTGTAAAATAAATAAACAATTAAAGAGTGGGCAATACCGTTAATATGGTAATTGTTGGTGTAAGCTTAACTCTCGCATACACATGATCCTTGTGGGCGTAGGTGTGTAATATGGCAACCATACACCCTTTATTTTCTGTAACTTCTACTCTCTTGTTTAATCTCTCTCACTCTTACTATTACTCTCTGTATTTGATTGCAAGTGCAGCAGTTGTATTTGGCATTTAATAACGGTTTGCTGTTGTTGTCATGTGTGTGTTTTTTTTTTATTTTCGTAAATCCTCATAACCTTTGTAATGGGATTGAGGGTTTTTCTTACAGTCACATTTCTTGTTGTTGCTTTTGTTGTTGTTCTAGTTAATGGCACTTAAATAGAGAAAGGGTGGGAGGAGAGTCACATATTGCTTTAACATGTTTTGATAATGACAGCATTCGCTGTGATATTTCAGAGCCGGAGCTTGTGTAATGACACTAATTAGTGAAAAACGTTGAAAAGGTTTTTTTTCTGCTGTTGTTCAGTCATTCTCAGTTGAGTTGCTTCTACAAAATCTGTTCACTGTCATGGTGTGCGAGAACATTGTTGTGGTGAATTTAGCAAATTTTAGAGATTTTTTAGAACATTCGCAGAAATATTGCAGTTGCCGTAATGCTTGCATGCGTACATAGTATGTATAAAATTAGAGTTGCCAGAAGTAGTAAAGTACTAAACTTTTGAAGGTAGACACTGAAGATAATATGGAGCCTAGAACAACGTCTAATATTACAACGACTCTACACTTTTATGTTTAAGTTTAAACATCTGGTCACTCTATTAATTTCCTAAAAAAACAATAACACAACAAACAACAGCTCTTTCTTCCAACAGCTGTTAAGTAAACGTTATTATTGTCCTGGGTCATTTTTCAACAGACTTTAAGAATGAGAGAGAGAGAGTGTCAGAGAAAGAAGAAAAACAATTTCAACAAAACATCAGTGATTTTGCGTATGTGTAAGTGGTTTGTGTGTACGAGTACACATGTATGCATGCATTTGAATGCATTTGATGTTAAAATTTCATGTCGTACTTATTGTTATTGTTTTTGGATTTTTTTTGTGTGTTCTTTCTGTTGTTTTGGTTGATGACCATGCAACAGCATGCAGAAAATAGGCTTAACAAAACACGTAAGCCCTTAAACAAAATTAAAAAAAAATGAATTGAAGGAAAGCAGACAAGGAAAAGCATCAAAAAAAACGTAACAACAAATTTAATTATTTTCAACACAAAGTTGACGTGTCGCATGTCATACGTCTGTTGGCTGTTGCCAAACTAAAGCAAATTTTTTTAAGAATGTTTTGGTTTGTTCGGGTTTTTTTTTTGTTTTTTACGGCAACCTTGTCAAAAATAAAAAAATAAAAAATTGATTTCCTTTAACACAAATATACACACACGTAAAGACAGTAATTTTTATTTTTAAATTAAAAGACTTTTATCTTTTCATATTTTTGCGTGTATGTACCTTCATACATATACACTTGTGGACACACAATTAAGTCACCTATGCAAAATTTTTCATTTCTATAAAAATTAAAGAATTTAAGAAAAGTGGAAACAAAAACAACTTATATTTATTAATTTCATATGCTTAATAATTAATTAACAACAAAAACTTATATAGTTTTTCATTGTAAACCATGTTTTGGTACTTAGTTCATATCAGACTTAAAATTTAAGTGGACACATAATTAAGTCATTTGAAACAAAATATTGAAAATTCAATTTAATTGCTTGATTTTTCACCCAAACTATTTGGAGCCTTTAATATTTTGTGGGGAACCCTTTTTGGCGTATTATTTCAGTACATCTTTGTGGCATTGAGTTGATTAAGTTGCGTCACTGCTCAGGACTAATGTTATCTCATTCTGCCTGTAAAAGCTGCCAAAGTGCTTTTTGATGCTAGGTTTTTTGGCTGCAACTGCTCGTTTTACGATCCCCCAAATATTTTCAATAGGGTTCAGATCGGGACTTTGAGTTGGCCAATCAAGAACGCTTATTTTTTTTAGCCAGGATGAGTAAACCTGACCCATTCCTCATATCTACTTAGATTATATAATGCATTGAGTTGGAACACGCTGTTAAAATATCGGCAAGGACCGTAAGAAAACGCTTGACTGAAAATAATCTCCATGGACGTTTTGCGAGAACAAAACCTAATGTGTCCAAAAAAAAATATTCAGCAACGCTTGCGATTTGCCAAAACGCACCTCCATAAAGACGACAAAATTTTGGAAATTAGGCGTATGGAGTGATGAGCCCAAGTTTAATATCTTTGGAAATGATGGCAGACCTTATGTAAGACGTCCTGTCAATACACAATTATACCCAAAGTACACCAAACAAACCGTAAAGCATGGAGGTTCGTCAGTAATGGTTTGGGGTTGTTTTACCTCATCCGGCGTTGGTCCACTGGTAAGAATCGATGGGAAAATGACTGGGGAAATGTATAAGAACATCCTACGGAACAATTTGACTAAAGATTATGACAACGAATTACCACTAGCGCGGATATTTCAGCATGATAACGACCCGAAGCAAACATTTTGGGTAGTTAAACCTTGGTTTGCTGAGGAAAAATAAGCGTTCTTGATTGGCCAACACAAAGTCCCGATCTGAACCCTATTGAAAATATTTGGGGGATCGTAAAACGAGCAGTTGCAGCCAAAAAACCTAGCATCAAAAAGCACTTTGGCAGCTTTTACAGGCAGAATGAGATAACATTAGTCCTGAGCAGTGACGCAACTTAATCAACTCAATGCCACAAAGATGTACTGAAATAATACGCCAAAAAGGGTTCCCCACAAAATATTAAAGGCTCCAAATAGTTTGGGTGAAAAATCAAGCAATTAAATTGAATTTTCAATATTTTGTTTCAAATGACTTAATTATGTGTCCACTTAAATTTTAAGTCTGATATGAACTAAGTACCAAAACATGGTTTACAATGAAAAACTATATAAGTTTTTGTTGTTAATTAATTATTAAGCATATGAAATTAATAAATATAAGTTGTTTTTGTTTCCACTTTTCTTAAATTTTTTAATTTTTATAGAAATGAAAAATTTTGCATAGGTGACTTAATTGTGTGTCCACAAGTGTATATCCACATATGTATGTACGTTAGTGCATGTGTGTTTAAATGTGTCTCTTTTTTATTTAATTTCGTGTCAATAATATTTATAAACGATTAAATGCCCATAAAATCCGACTTGGCAGTAAAAATGTTGTTGTAATTCACATTGAATTTACGTTAAATTAACGAACGTTTAAATTGACAATGCGTTAATGACATTTAAAACAACAACAACAGCAACAGTAACATCAACAATACACCACACCAATAAGGAGAGCATTAATCACAAAATAAAAAAAGTAACGGCAAACCCCAAAGACAGTGAGAGAGAAAGAGAGAGAGAGAAGAAAATGCAACAATAACGAGCATAATGCCAGAGACATGAAAGAAAAATATGCAGGTTAAAGAAGGATATGAAAATAAAAACAAAGGTACACTCACACACTCATAGGCACTCATGCACTGCCAGAAATTATTAACGAATCTGTGTTAGCAACAGTGTTGTGTTCTTCAGTGATTTCTCCCTTACAGTGGCTATATTTTGAGTTGTAAAGTGTTTCAAAAGTAAAATTAAAAGTAAACACATGAGAAGCCATAATTCCGCTGAATTTTTATTTCATTATGAGGCTTGAGCCTGATTATTATTTACAAAACAACTTGTCAAGATTGGTTGTAGCAGTTGATGCTTTCGAGGTGATTTTGGCCTACTTTTTTCTGCACATTTCAATAGTTCTAATGTTATTGGATTATCCACCTAGGCAAGGTGTTAGAAGTAGCCCCATAAACAACTCGAATTGCTTCAAATCGTGAAATGAAAGTTCTGGAAACTTCTCATGAAAGAAAGACATGTTGTGGGACTCGTAGCACTGGCTCATGGGAGCCACATATCGCTCAGGCCATAATCATTATTCGTACATCAGCCAAAGGCGGTTATAAAACAAAATTTTTCTAAAAAATACTGTCTAGTGACACCTTCAGACTATAATGAGCACCAATCAGTAATTTTTTACGGATGCAATGGCTTGTTCGCTATCAATTCTATGTTCT
The DNA here is from genome assembly GCA_936449025.2 of Sarcophaga subvicina. NCBI lineage: Eukaryota > Metazoa > Arthropoda > Insecta > Diptera > Sarcophagidae > Sarcophaga > Sarcophaga subvicina. Next base: position 145,645,509 of record OW388080.2, on the reverse strand, counting down.
ATGAGGTCCATGTCCAACAATTTTTCTTATTGTTGTAACCATCGAATTAGAAATGAGGTTTAGTGCTCAAGAATTAAAATCATCAAGTTCGGAATATCCGATACGCTTCCTCTAGTTCTAGAATAATAGGGTTGCCAACTGTTAATACCTAGAACTAAAGCCCTCTGTGAAAATGTATGGAATTGTTATATTGGGCGAAATGATAAGTAACTTTGCATATTGGAACCTCATATTACTCAAGAGGTTTCCCTGCCTAAGCCGACACGATGCTTGTTGTTGATTTTGTCCTCTTTGGTGAAAAATTTGTTTGTCTTCTAGGAATATTTTCACTTCAGAAATTCTTTTTCTCAGTGTATTACAATAATTTATTTTTTATTTTATTTACATTAGCCACTCCATTGGTTAATGATGTGCATATGATGGTCATCATATCTGTATCTGGTGCAGTAATGCAGTTCTTTTATGCTTAAAATCCTTCACTTTTTTGTTGTTGTTATTATTGTAAATGAATGAATCATTTTCATTATCAGTGCTTTACACTGTATTTACTTTTTAAAAATATCCCGACAACATACATACCTACTCACACAGAGAAAAATCTGTGCAATAAAGTTTCATGAGATGTTTTTCCCAAAAAGGTACAAATTTTTTTATCTCAAAGTTAAACCGTGTGGAAACCGCATGTACTCATGGACACACAGTGTATGTTTGTTGTCATACGATAGGGAAGGTTGGTAAGGCGGTAAGGCGATAAGTATTGCAACAGGATTCACAAGTTAATACAATTTCAAAAAAAAATCTTTATTCAAATAGTAAAGAGGGAAAGGAGGGGAGAAGTCACTGATATGGAAATTATTTACACTGCATTGCCAGCAAATGCATGTAAAGGCACAGGCAACTCTGTTAATAATTGCTATGATGTTGCAAATGATAGAGGAGAGTTGCAGGGGAAATATTCACAGAAATATTCACTTTTAATATCCTGTTTATTTAGTTCAAGATTATAAATAAAATGGTTGGCTGGCTGGTTGTTTATGTCCACTTCAATAAAATGGCACAACTTTTCAAAAGTGCAGCCAAGTGCATTTATTTAAAAAAAAAAAGATAGAAAGAAAAAAAGCTTCAAATAAACAAAACACTGTGGCAATGTACACTAGGAGAAATTGTGTTTAAATTTTAGACGATAGTTGTGAGTGACGTAAAAATCATTAGAAATTTATTTCGAGTTGAGGGATACACAACAATCACATTACAACAACAAAACTATACAGAAAACAACAATGAGGTTCTGGAACTTGCCACACCGAAAGTAAGAGTAGTAAAAATGCAACGCAAATATAATTTTCGAGGCAGTAACGATAAAAATTGTATCATACACTGTGAAATACGATCTTTGTAGTTAAAGGATCGTGTAATGAAATTGATCGCGGTATGTTTTCAATTAAACAAAGCTGTAAAATCCTTGAATACATAGAAAATACTCCTTATTAAATTCAACGACTTGAAAAGTTACTCAATACCATATACAAGGTACGGTAGTTGCAACATAAGAAAGTATTCAAAACAAAACAGAGAAAAATCTACGAGGTGAACCGACAAGTTTTCGACCAAAGGACATCTGCTCAGATGGGACCAACACACCTCTTTTTATAGTAGAAAAATCTGTAGTAGAATGTGTTCCCCTACATCTATTGTTTACTGATTTCAAAACAGCCTTCAATACCATCAGACGAATACTCATGTGGATAGCCTTAAGAAGGAAACGAGTACTTTAGAAAATAATTCGAAGAATCGAGCTTTATGTACGTGGAAGCAGCAGAGCTGAACATCAGTCAACTATTTCATAGAACACTCCACTGCCTTAAAAGAATAGACTGTTGCACACAATCCAGAGGCGGTCATTTTAATTACATTCACATTGTATTCCATACATAATGGCCAGGTCCAATAGAAAGCATAGCTTTACAAAGGTTTTTAAAGTTTTTTTTTTAATTTTATTTTTGTAAGAAACCTTAGAAAATTTCTTTTAACGCTTAAAATTAAAAACTAAACCTTGGCAACAGATTTCTTTTGTTTTCTGCTTTTCTTAGTATTTTTCTTCTCTTTTATTTTTTTCTTTCTTTAGTTCTAATTTTAAATGAACTTAAATTATGGTTGTGTTCTCAATTATTGTTTCTATTTTTTCTGTTTCTGTTGGGGTACCAATATTTTGTCATATTGACAGTTTATTTTTAAAACTTTTTTATGTTTTCATGTTCCTTTTCTTGAAAAACAAGTGTTTACAAGCACTTAAAAACACTTTTATTTTGTAAAACTGTAAACGATTTGACAGTTTTAATATTTTTTTATTTAAGAATTTTCCTTGCGTAAGATGTTAATAAAACCTATAAAATGTCATAAAAACACTAAAAAAAAAACATGAAAATTCTGTTTGAAGAAGTGTGTTGTCAACACTTCATATACTTGTACCCGTACTTGTATACCGGGGTTCTTGTAAGCAACAACAAAACATTTCATAAACACTTGGTGTATAACGGGATTTATGAGCCATTATATTATGATTGTTTATTTTTGTTTTTTTCGGTGAGTTTTTGTTTGGCGTTGCTTTGTTTTTATTTGAAAATGATTGAGTGTGTGTGTGTGTGTGTGTGTGATGATGTTCTGAGAAACAAAAGTGTTCTCTCCTAGCATGGGTGGTAAAGAGTGAGGATAAGAGTGTTTCAGTAGAACAAAATCACACTGTATTGGTATTTCTTTGTTATTTTTTCTATTTGGTTGCTGTTGTTGTTAATACCTCTCAATAATATTGCTTTATTCGTTGAAATGTTTTATTTATTTTTTTTTGTTGTTGTTGTTGCTTTAGTCATGCTCAACTTATGGTGTTGATTGGTATTTATGGCTGTTTAAGTGTTTTGTACGTGTTCTTCATGCAATTGACAGCCAAACGTCAATTGTTTAGCAGGAGGAGAACAAAAAAAAACAGAAACACAGAATAACAACAACAACAATAGCGTGTAAAATTGTTAACGCTTTTCAGTCAACATCATCGAGTAACATTTCAGTTGTATTTTGTGATTTCAGTGGTGCTCCTACATACATAAGTAAATAAACATCTCTGTGTTAAGTAGTTATGGCGTTGCCATCATGTCATGTATTTCTCTAGTTGTTGAAACGTATGTTTGTATACGAAGTATGTGTAGTGAAGTGAGTAGCAATACATTTTAACAACTTTATTATGATTTTTCCAATACGAAATTGTAATGCTGCAAGCGAACACCACACATAACTACTTATTTCCAACTTTACTTACCGTATTTACTTGCTATGATGTTTTTGAAAGGGGGGCGAGTAAATCCTGTTCTATTTTGTGCTCCACCCTCAGTGCTAAGGAATGTTGTATCGCGTATTATAGCATGCCATGGCATTGTATTGTGATTGTGTTTTTCGATTTTATTGGTTCAACAAACATGTGTTTGGTATGCTATGATGTGTTGTGTGGTGTTTTTAAACATTGCCAAGCCTTGTCTTTGGCCTAAAACGTTGTCAACCAATTGATCGTTTGGTGTTGTTAAACATTATGCTGCTATTTTCTTAGCATTCTAGCCTTTTATAGTTCAATTTAAGCTTTTATGGTTAAATAATCAATCCATGGCATGCCAGCCATTCCGCCGTTCAATTCAATTCATTCAATTGCCATTTATCCGTTTCGTTCGTTCGTTCGTTAATTGCTCATTATATTGGTAAAAATATTGTTTAAAATTGTTTTATGATTTACTCCGAATAACAACGTTAACCGTTTAGTTCAGCTGTCGTTGGCGGTGGTGGCAGATAGATCGATAGGCAGACAGTTGGGCAAATGCAGACATACACACACACACAAAATACTGCTGCTGGGGTTTTTTGGCGTTTTGCACAGAACCGCAATTACACTGTGTTGCGAATGCAAAAAAGAATTGGAATCACAAATCAGGTACGCAGATCAATTGCATCTTAAAGGACAGGTAAACGAACAGAACTGCTAGTACGGTAGTAAAATAAATTCGAAATATAAATTTTAGATGGCCCTGCATTAGTCTAAACTAACATGTTATCACAAGGAATTATCCGTCGATTTCCAAAATGGCAAAAAAATGGTTATTCAACACCCTAGTAAACCAGATTCCAATCAGTCCACCATTATCGTAATTTAAAAATTAAAGAAGTTTCAATCCCCGATTTGCCCCCAAGAAATGATAACAAGCAGTGCCTACACTGGAGGAGAGAGAGAGCACTATTAAATGAGCAAAGTTTCTCGCCACCTCTCACAACATTTTTACAGAAATTTCTGTTTTTAGACACAGACAAATGGCAACTCTATCATTCTAGAACCTGCTACCAATTACCTGGCACTGGAAATATAACAGATAAAGCAAAAAAGAATTAAGTGCGATGATCCTTGAGGAAAAAGCTTAAAAACGAGAAGCAATTTCTGAGCATTGTGTAAAGATTTTGGACATCTTCTGTGTATGTGAATGTTTTTTTATTTTGGAAAAAAAAATTCCAAATTGCGTTTGTTTTCTTTCATTACAAATCTTGGAATCTAGAGACTTCTATAAAATGTCACCATCTTACAAATAACATCGCAAACGCTTAAAGTACCGCATATTTCTAGCTATTCTTTGACTAATTACGACGCTTTAAGCTTTGAAGATGCCTTTCTATTGCCATGCTAGCTGCTGGTCAATCGAAATCTCTCTCTTGATTATGTTGTCGATCCATCTCCATTTTCTTAGGTATGGTCGCATTTTCTTCAGTAGGTTAGGTTGAATAAGATAGCGGACTCTCCCTGCTAGATAAGATCACACTTAGACCAGAAGTTAGGCCAATTATGATACCACAGACCGATATTCAAGCCGGGTATCGAACAGTCTATAAAGAAAGCCCTTCAGGCTCCAAAAAACCCCGAACTGTCTTGGCTTATGATACTATATTTATCATGAACACGTCGATCCTAAAGGTAAAGGGTGTTTTTTATAGAGGTATAGAACTTTAAGTTGCAATAAAACAACGATGGATTATTCGATTGACATGAATTCTATTTATCCGAAAGATAATCTTGTGGCATTACATTTTAAATATGATTTCTGGCATATGACCGCCACGGCTGGCGCGGATGTAGTCCAATCTGGACGTCCAATTTTCAATGACTTTTTCCAACATTTGTGGCCGTATATCGGCAATAATACGGCGAATGTTGTCTTTCCAAATGGTCAAGCGTTTGTGGCTTTACCGCATAGACCAATGACTTTACATAGCCCCACAGAAAGTAGTTTAGAGGTGTTAAATCACAAGATCTTGGAGGCCAATTCACATGTCCAAAACGTGAAATTAGGCGGCCACCAAACGTGTCTTTCAATAAATCTATTGTGGCACGAGCTGTGTGACATGTTGCGCCGTCTTGTTGAAACCTGGACATCTCCTGGACATCATGGTTATTCAATTCAGGAATGAAAAAGTTTGTAATCATGGCTCTATACCGATCACCATTGACTGTAACGTTCTGGCCACCATCGTTTTTGAAAAAGTACGGACCAATGATTCCACCAGCCCATAAAGCGCACCAAACAGTCAGTTTTTCTGGATGTAACGGTGTTTCCACATACACTTGAGGATTACCTTCACTCCAAATGCGGCAGTTTTGTTTGTTGACGTAGCCATTCAACCAGAAGTGCGCTTCATCGCTAAACAAAATTCGCTTATGAAAATCGGGAACAACGGTAATCTCGTTTTGGGCCCATTCGACGAATCTACGCCTTACTTGATGATCGTTTGGCTTCAAATCATGCACGAGTTGGATTTTGTAAGCACGCAAAACAAGATCCTTTCGCAAAATCGTCCATAAAGTGGATGGACACAGATCCAATTCCTGTGCTCAATGGCGGATGGACTCATGCGGATCTTCCTCAATGCTACGCTCTACAGCAGCAATAGCTTCTTCTGTATGCACCGTACAGCGTCTCTGGGGATGCGAGTTATCAATAAGAGTAAACGTTGTGCGAAAACGTTCCATGGTTAATCGAAGTAACTGCTCTGATGGACGATTTTGTCGACGATAAAATGGACGTAGTGCGCGATTTGTTTTCCGCACAGAACCATTATTTTCGAAATAAAATCGCACTATTTGCAAGCGTTGTTCAGGCGTGAGTCTATTCATGATGAATTGCCAAACCAAACTGAGAATAAATCACTTGACAGCTGTTAAATCGGTCGCCATCTTGAAAAGTAATGCCAACTTAAAGTTCTATACCTCTATAAAAAACACCCTTTAGAATTAGTCGTACGTTCACGTAACGGAAATTTCGTTCGTTTCCAGAATATAAAAAGCAACAAAAACGATTACCGGACCAAAACATAATTCCGGTAAGCATTTGCATTGCTTTTCATATGCTATAAACGAAGCTAAATTCCGGTACGTAACGTGTACTTACGGCTATTTTACCTTTAAAATAGAAGCCATCCCTGTTTTACGTCACCTTTAGTAGAGTAATTGTGCTTTTAAGTATCAAAGTAAACATTGCTGTACCTTAGCTTTAATTTTTTATTTCTGTAGCCCAGTGTGTTTACCCAGCTTTTCAGCTAAAGTTATTGGCAGCTTCAGTCCAGACACAAACACACACACACATACATACAACCCAATGACTTTGCTACTGTTGCTGCTTTTGGCATTATTATCGTTGAAATCTGTCAAAATCGCGTTTGTTCAATTATAAATCTGCTGACAATCACCACACAACAATAATAACAACAACAACAACAGCATTAATAATAAAATAATACAATAATAGCAACAATTGTAATGCCTGAGATGCATTTTTTTCTCTCGCTTTATTCTTTTTTTTTTTTGTCTTTTATTAGTGGCTTCATAATGACACAAAATATGTCCGTATGACTGTTTTGTTTTTATTTTCCCTCCATGGAGCAGGCAGACAACACATAAAAGAGCACACAATACAATTACTCTTCTTGTACGTACTCCTGCTCTCCCATGTGTTTTTATTAAAAGCAAACGACAAATGTTTACAACGAGCAGCATATTGCCGATGTTTACTGTTGCTGTTGTTGTTGTTGTTGTTCTTGCTGTTATAATTGTTAGTGTATGTGCTACTGTTGTTACTGTTGCCATTTTCGTTAGCAGTGTTGGATAATGAATGGTATTGGCATTTCGAACAAGTTTGACAATGAATATGAAAAGTTAAGTGTTAAATTTGAAAAATAATTGTTTTTTCTGCTTTTTTTCTTTTGCTTTAATTTTATTTAGTGAATATACCACACACAAAAACGTCTATTTATTGGTTCATTTATTTATTTTTGTGTATGTTAATTAATTGTTTTCAAAAATTGTTTGTTTATTTATTTGGTTCAGCAATTGGTCAAGTAGAGTTGTTGCTTGCGTTACCAACACAATATTTGTTTTAATTGTTTTGTCACTCACCCGTGTCTTTATCGTCGTTTAAGTGTTAACAAAACATTTTTGTTTAATTAATTGGCAAAAACAAAAAAAATGTCTGTTTTTATTTCATTTCATTTTAATGAATGCTCATTTAAACACAAACAAATTGGCAACGCGAATGATTGTAATCTTTGCATCAATCAAACTTAAAGATTTTTAAGTGCTTTTGCGATTTGTGAAAGGCATATTCAAATAAAATGGAACATTGTTTAAATGTTCGTTAAGCTTTTGATCATAACACAGATCCCAGAGGTTTAATTATCAGTATTAGGTTTACAGCGGCATAAGCAACAACAATACACTCTGCAGAGATTGTAGAGGGAATAGTAGTCCCTATATGCGAGTGCCCAATACGTTCCGCTACCCATGGATAAAATTAACACACGTGTGTGGTATGAGGAATGTGGACGGACGGGTCGAAACTGGATGGGATTACTAGCGATGGAGTCTTTTGTAATAATATCGATCTGGACCTCAACTTTAGATTTGATTACGTCTTTCAGAAGAAAATATTTGGCTTTTTGAAGCCTATTGAGGCTGTTGCTGGCCCCGTCTTTTCAAATCCTGATTCAAGCGTGATTTTCGTTGGTAGTAAAACTGCCCTGAGAATGATTATCTGGTTCTGATGTAAATCTCGACTGATTAGTGACTGAATGGACTAAGAGTCCATGGATCAAATCTCACACATATGTCTCTGTTAGGTTCAAGGGCCTAATGGTATAACCACGCAAGATTTAATTCTCATTCTATGGGTGCTGTGGAGGTTGGATATGATATCAACAATCTGCTACTTCTGTGGAATAATCATCGGGTAATGGATTGGTATGGGTAGAGGAGGAAATTACCTGAGAGGATATGGAGGGCCTTTAACTGTCTATCTATTTGACTACCTCTTGTTTGCTGCTGCGGCTTGATACGACCAGCATGAGACTTGTGACAGTGTTCTTTACAGGGCAAGGGTAGGTCGATGCCAGTGGTCTGGGATGTTTCCCAGTCATACTATTGCAATTGTATTTAGAAATGAGGAGGTGTTGGAGACTACGTAGCCTATCTGTTTAACTATTCAGCCCTTGGTGGAAGAAATATGAATATCCAGAACAGGGAATTTTGTATTCTCTTCTGAGGCTTGTAATGGGATTAAGCTGGCTGAGGGGTATAATTCATCCTCACGTAGCTGACTTATATGTTCTCTGTTAGTTTTAGCTTAGCTTGGATTCATATTCTCCCTACATCCATATCTATCAGTAAAAAGTGTTGCCTAGTAAAAGTTGGAATATTTACGAATTTTATTTATTTTTTCATTTATATTATTCTATTAATTGCTTCAAATGTAGCATTTATTGGGGAAATATTATTTCATAATTTCCATTCAAATGATTTTCCCATTCATATTAATTTCTTTGTTTTTTTTTTTTTTTTTATTATTGTGTGGCAAATTTTTACCGCCAATAACTGTTCAATTACATGTTGTTAAACAATGCAATTATTCAGTTATTTCGAAATGAAACCCTACACCGTATTTTTCCCTCTTTTTTTCTATGACAATTTTGTGGTTTTTTTCAAATACAATGGCTTTAAAAAAAAATAATAATAAAAATCATCATAATAAATAAATTTTATGAAAAATCATAATCAATAATGGCACAGCATTTTCGATATTCATGAATAACCACCGCAATCTAGCATTTATTATTGGTTTGAAAAGATTTTTATTGTTGCACAATACAAAGTTGGCAACAATAATAATAACAACAACAACAAAAGTTATAACGTATTTAGAAAACAATTAACAATAAATTATGGCAATTTTATTCTGTTTTTTGGTTTGTTTTTTTCTTCTATTTTGCCATCATAAATTATGGGACACAATTACAAAATTCAATTCATTATTTATTGTATAACGTGCTTACACAAATGCATACGTTTAAAATCCTACTACTATCTACTCTTCCTGCCTCTCGTTTTGTATAAAAATAGTAGTAAAAGCCTTAATATGGCAGTATTAGGAGATGGCAACCCCCTTTGGTTGTAATGTAAACAATTATCATATTTTAACACATTCTAACGGTATTGTTTGAATGCTTATTTGTTAGTTTTACAAAAATGTCTGCTGTTTTCCAAAGATTAGTTGGCAATAATTATTAAAATTGAAGTGTGTTTGCATGTGAGTGTGTGAGTTGAGTGTGCGGTTTGGTTTACTAAAGAAAAAGAATAAAATTGTTCGTAACTATTTTTGTGGCCTTTGGGCAACCGATAAGAGATCTTTGTTTGCCAAAAATTTAATTACAAAGTTGCGCATAAATATTCTATTCCTTAACAATCCATACAAACAAATCGAAAAAAAAATTAAAAAAAGAGAAAAAAATGCCATCAAATATGAGTTTGTTTAACGGAATTGAAGAATTATATGTGTATGCTGCTCAAAACCGGTTTACAGGGTTTGTATAGAATAGTCAAGTGCTGTGCTGTAATAAAATCAACACACTTTCATTTGAAAGAGACACCCTGTGTTACAAATTGTTTTTTTTTTTTTTCAATTAAAATCAATTCAATTGTGTCACATGCAATTTAGAAAGTGCCTGTCTATTCTCTTTCTCTCATCCTTTCCCTCTCTCTTGGTGTGTGTGCCTCTGCATGTCAAGCCATGTGTTGTGTTTTCCTGAACATCTATGCATTCACTGCATCGATGTATGCGAGTGAGTGTGTGTGTGTGTATAAATTAGACTCTGCTTGTGTTCTCTTCATGAAAATTCAATCAAAATCATCAATTTATGCAAATTGAATGGGTTATTGAAAAACCGCGTATAATATTAAACCAATTGCTGCTGCTGCTGCTGCAGCTGCAATTGCTACTGTTGCTGGACTGTTGTCCGGCTCTATTTAATGGAATATGAATACATAGATATGTACGAAAGTATGCGTGTGTGTCTGCATATAACTGGTTGCCAGATTTATTTTTGTTTGTATTCTTTCCGGTCTCTAAATATTAAATTGAAAACTAGAAATTTGTCCTCTCCCAACTGCTTTTTTTTTGTTTTTTTGCTTTACTAAATATTTTTTTTTTTCAATTATTATTCGTGGTTTTTATTTCAATTCCTTTTTGTATTTAATGAATTGTAACAAAATCTTAATTTATGTATGGTTTTTCAATTAAGTTTCCATCAATAAATTCATGATTTTTACTGAACTTTTTTTTTACTATGTTTAGTTGGCAATACTTTTTAAATTGTTAAGTTGGTAAACCATTTGGCCATCTTTGTAAAAATGCTGCTAAGTGGGACTTTAACAATTTGAATGAAGAAAAATCTTGATTTGCAATTCGAGTTCAGACTCGAAAGGAGTTGTTGTAGCTGATATGGTTTTTAAAATAGACGTAACAGTAAGGAATTTCAAATACTTATAGAGATGCCTACATGGTTTAGTACATATATGTATTTAGTTGGCAATGCTTGTGTGATTTTTTTAGTTCCTTTACTCTTATGGCATTCAAGTACCATTTGCAAACGCTTCAGGGCGCTTATTGTAATGGCGTATTCCTTAGAGAATTCATTTTGCAAATTTCTTCGATATCAAAGGACAAAGTTCAAGTCCTGACGAACGTATGTTTTAAAGAAAAAATATTTCTTTGCAATTCTAATACAGAACAATAATAAAGGGTGTTTTTTTATAGAGGTATAGAACTTTAAGTTGGCATTACTTTTCAAGATGGCGACCGATTTAACAGCTGTCAAGTGATTTATTATCAGTTTGGTTTGGCAATTCATCATGAATAGACTCACGCCTGAACAACGCTTGCAAATAGTGCAATTTTATTTCGAAAATAATGGTTCTGTGCGGAAAACGTATCGCGCACTACGTCCATTTTATCGTCGACAAAATCGTCCATCAGAGCAGTTAAATCGATTAACCATGGAACGTTTCCGCACCACGTTTACTCTTATTGATAACTCGCATCCCCAGAGACGCTGTACGGTGCGTACAGAAGAAGCTATTGCTGCTGTAGAGCGTAGCATTGACGAAGACCCGCCATCGAGCACAGGAACTGGATCTGTGTCCATCCACTTTATGGAAGATTTTGCGAAAGGATCTTGGTTTGCGTGCTTACAAAATCCAACTCGTGCAAGATTTGAAGCCAAACGATCATCAAGTAAGGCGTATTTTCGTCGAATGGGCCCAAAACGAGATTACCGTTGTTCCCGATTTTCATAAGCGAATTTTGTTTAGCGATGAAGCGCACTTCTGGTTGAATGGCTACGTCAACAAACAAAACTGCCCCATTTGGAGTGAAGGTAATCCTCAAGTGTATGTGGAAACACCGTTACATCCAGAAAAACTGACTGTTTGGTGCGCTTTATGGGCTGGTGGAATCATTGGTCCGTACTTTTTCAAAAACGATGGTGGCCAGAACGTTACAGTCAATGGTGATCGGTATAGAGCCATGATTACAAACTTTTTCATTCCTGAATTGAATAAGCATGATGTCCAGGAGATGTGGTTTCAACAAGACGGCGCAACATGTCACACAGCTCGTGCGTGCCACAATAGATTTATTGAAAGACACGTTTGGTGACCGCCTAATTTCACGTTTTGGACCTGTGAATTGGCCTCCAAGATCTTGTGATTTAACACCGCTAGACTACTTTCTGTGGGGCTATGTAAAGCCATTGGTCTATGCGGTAAAGCCACAAACGCTTGACCATTTGGAAAGACAACATTCGCCGTATTATTGCCGATATACGGCTACAAATGTTGGAAAAAGTCATCGAAAATTGGACGTCCAGATTGGACTACATCCGCGCCAGCCGTAGCGGTCATATGCCAGAAATCATATTTAAAATGTAATGCCACAAGATTATCTTTCGGATAAATAAAATTCAAGTCAATCGAATAATCCATCGTTGTGTTATTGCAACTTAAAGTTCTATACCTCTATAAAAAACACCCTTTAGTTGTTAAACTTCTTATAACCTTTTTCAACTTTTATTTATATGATTTTCAAGTTCTGGAATTTGTTACCCTTTTTTCTGATTTTTCTCTCCCTAATATAAGGTTTTGCGATCAAATCGTGCTAAAGTTAAAGGACAATTTATGAGTTGTATGCACGCGAACACAAAAAAAGAATAGATAAAGTTTAACATATCTCAGGCAGGATTTGAACCTATGGCCTTTGATATCACATACTTGTCAAAGAATTTTCAAAAAGAGCCTCTTAAGCAATACACCATTGCCATAAGTACTCCGCACTGTGTATAAATAATACTTGAATGTTATAAAAATAAAGCAAAAGTGCAAAAATCACTTAAGAATTACCAACTAAATGTAGTAAAAATTGTTCATTTATTTATAAACTGTGTCCTTACAAGCATTAGAGCTTGTTGTGTTTTTGTAAATGCACTGGAGAACTGATGTCGATTCGTTCTCAAGGAAATATAGGCTGATGCAGCCGTCAGTTCAATGTCTACAACAACAAGAAGCAACTTTTTTGGAATACATCGTCCTAAATTCTCTAATTTTGTTTGCTCACATGCCCATTCGTTCAGAAATGGGTTGTAGTCGCTGAAGATGTTTTTTCCGATGAAAATTAGGGCCAATTTCCATTTGCTCCAGAGTCCTTTCATTGTTGGTTAAGGCCATCCATGGTGGTTTGGCAAAACCGACTGAATAAATAATTTGACAGATAAAACTTCAACAGCATGGCCGTTACCAACTGTCAAAGTTCGGAGGTCGCTGTAGAAAGATCCGATAGAAGCTACTTGCGCAAATACCCATGTAGCAACTCTCCTAACTTTCCTGTTGTGAGGATAATGGCCATATTATGTTGTCAAGCCCCACATAAAACTCGAGCATACATGAAACGTTGTCACCCGAAACGTACTTAATATTCGGTGGCTTAAAGTGATTAGCAATGAACCTCAGTGGCAAGTCACCAACAATACATCAAGAGAAGAACGAGCTCGAAACTCGGAGAAGAAAGCTGGCAACGTCACACATATCGCTTTGAAGTGGACGAAAGAAACGCAAGTCCAAACCAAAGATCTTGAAAGAAACTTCCAAACGGTGTGAATGGATATATTTTCTATGTGATCTTGGTGCTAAGAAACCTAATTCGAACACCTAATGTATAATGGCAGGCATATGCCAGCAGCAGCCACCAATGTTTTTAAAATTCGAAAACTATATTAAAAAAATAGTAAAAACAATTAAAAAAAAAAAGAAATAAAAAAGTATTTCGCTTGCCCTCTGTGAGGTTTGAACTCACGACCCCTGGTTTACGAGACCAGTGCTCTACCACTGAGCTAAAAGGGCGCCAAAGGCCGCTGGACAAAAACTCAATAGAAACTACAAGCCTCATAAATACGTTGACGTTTGCTTGTATTTTTTTTCAATTTTGTTGTTTTTGTTTAGAATAAAAAATATTTTGGAATTTTTAAAAGAATATCAGTCAACCATTCCTCTATTCGTCGTTTATGATTCAAACACAGCAATAATTATTCCCTCCCCGCCATTCAATCTATTTTTAGAAATTCCGTTCGCATGATAGTACCCCAAGCATTTGTTGTTGTTTTCTTTAAATAATTATTTTTTTACCGGCAATTGTTTTTGTTTTTGCTTCTAAGCGCTAAGTTTTATTAGAGAAACAAAAAAAAATTCAATAACAGTGTTGAGTCATTACGTGTGGTATGGGCATTTATGACACGCGCGCTCTCTCTCTCTCTCTCTGTCTCTCACTTTCTTTATTTTTGCTCTTTTATGCAGAGAGAAAAGAGAGTTTAAGTAAGCAGCAACAAATTCGCATGCTTTAAAGAATTACTAACAATATCATGGCATTGTTGTTGCTGTTCTTTATTGTTGATGATATTTTTAGAATTTTTTTGTTGTTTTATTTCTTTTCTCTTTTTTATTCTTATGAATATATTTTTTATATTGTTTTTTGTTGTTATTGTTTCTAAAAGGGGTGTGGTTATATGTTATGAATTTATTTACAGTTTTAAGCAGCCGTGCTAACACCGGCTCGTTGGTCTAGGGGTATGATTCTCGCTTCGGGTGCGAGAGGTCCCGGGTTCAATTCCCGGACGAGCCCAAGTTCATGTGAAAGGTTTAGCAACATCGGGTGATCGATCACTACTACATCGTAATGTGGTTGAACGATCGCCTGCAGTTGTTGGGTGCATTCGCAGTTGTGTTTTTTTGTTAGAAATTAATAAAATAGGAAAATAGAAGAAATAAGGAAAATAACGCCCCTTAAGATATGCTTGAAATTTTATTTTATTAATCTAGACATTGTTGAAAACAACAATTTTTAATCACCATTTGGTTTTTCACCTCGGTTGAATTTACTTTTCTGTTTTTTTTTACTGTTGTTTTGTTATCGATATTTATTTTATTTTTTAATTGCTTATAAGAGGACATTTTCCATTAGTGTCTTGTATTGTTGTTGTTGCTGTAATATAAATAAAATACTTTTAATAGAAACAAGAAAATAGAAAACCTGGTGCTCATTTATTTTCTTAAAATAGACTCTAAAACTCTAGAAATTCATAAAAAAACACAATTAGAACTCACCTTAACTTCTTCAACTCGTTTTATTCAACATTTGCGTGTTTAAATGTACAATTAATTTTTGTTGTTGTGCTCTGTTGATGCTTAACACGTTCAAACTGTCGCTAACCATCGGTGGCCCGCAATAGATTACCTTATCGGGCGGCGAGTAACTCCTGTGGTAAGTATTTAATTGTGCTAATTTGACGGCGTCTGATTTTACGTGCGATAGACCAAAAACCATTAAATGGAGGCGCTAATGGACGAGTACAGTGAATTACAGGGCCGGCAGGAAGTGTGAAAATTCTCTTAAAAAAAATGGGAAGTTTATGCCCCAGTCAGATGCCCGAAATCCAAGGACGGTGTTCATTAAGGATGATGCTGCAGATGCAGCCATTCGTAGCTTTAATTGCAGTTGTTCGATGTAAAGTTCGTTGGACATTTAACACCGACAATCGCTTACCGCAAAAAGGGAAAACATCCTGGATGTCAGGATTAGAGGGACAGAAGTCCTGTTCAATG
Organism: Sarcophaga subvicina; assembly: GCA_936449025.2. Lineage (NCBI taxonomy): Eukaryota > Metazoa > Arthropoda > Insecta > Diptera > Sarcophagidae > Sarcophaga > Sarcophaga subvicina. Next base: position 145,629,959 of record OW388080.2, on the reverse strand, counting down.
TATTGAAAGAAAAGCGATCTCCTACCCAGATTTGTCAGACAGCATAACGTTCAAAAGTGAAAACATCGTGGATGTATTTCTTTGAAAGATAAAAGCCCGTTTCAATATCTCGAAGAAGGGGATATTCCTCTACCAAGATTTTACAGAGCACAGAATATTATATAAATTGTCAGTAGAATTGAGCTTGACATCATTGTTTGGCTTCTGTGTGGTATTTAGTGTTATAGAGATCACATAGCGAGATGTTTATTGAGCCAGATAGGTTTTTAATTGTAGACCAGGGCTTTTAGGAGCCTAATGTCATTGTTGTTGTTATTTCTTCTTGTTTTCTTTGTTGTTTGTGAGAACATCAGCTGCTCTAATGGCTAACAATTCATTTCTGCTTTTATCCTTTCGCTCTTACTCTTCTCTCCATTATAAAAATGGATCGTTTTACGTAAATTCCTTTGTTTTTTTTGTTAGACATGCTACCAGCAAACGTGTTTACTGTTGTTTACTTGTGTTTTTTTGCGTTGCCAACTACATTTCATTTAAAAGTTGTTCATTGTTAATGTTTACTAGCAATTGTTTTATGATTTTAGTTTTTCTTTTTATTACACTTTAATGAAAAAAAGGAAAAAAAGAGTAATTTTTAGTAGCATTCGTCCAGTCTAGTCGAAAACTTTGCACATTTTTCATTATGACATAAGAAATGAAAACGTGCTGAACAAAAGTTTTAAGCAAATTTTCTTAATAGAACACGAACGAAGAAAAACGCTTAATGGCTAGGTTTTATAAAGAGTTTTTTAATTAAAATTGTTTGGCTTTAAACAGGCTGCATAAGTGGCTAGGTTAAGCAACTGTTGTTTTAAATTCACATTAAATTTTTTTTTAACAACAAAGTGTTGCCAACTTAAATTTCTAAATAAAAACATTTTTGAATATCTTCTTTAAATTTCAATACTGAACACAGAACATTTTCTTTATTTTACTATTTTTGCAGATGATGACTATGGATATAACAAAAACTGAACCCAATGTGGGTCCAAATAATTTACAAAATTCCACCAGCCAACAGAATACAAACAATGCCAATGGCGGCAATAGTATAACGTCGGCTGCCAATAATAACAACAACAATGGCAGCCAATTATGTGCCGGCTGTGGTAAACATATACAGGATCGTTATTTATTACGAGCTTTAGATATGCTATGGCATGAGGATTGTCTTAAATGCGGCTGCTGTGAGTGTCGTCTGGGCGAGGTGGGCTCAACACTCTACACCAAAGGCAATCTAATGCTATGCAAAAGAGATTATTTAAGGTTAGAAACGAAAAGAATAAATTTGAAATTATTTTCCATTGATTTTTTGTGTTTTTTCTTTTTAGATTATTTGGTAATACAGGTTATTGTGCTGCTTGCAGCAAAGTAATACCGGCTTTTGAAATGGTTATGCGGGCCCGTACGAATGTCTATCATTTGGAATGTTTTGCCTGTCAACAGTGTAATCACAGGTAAGTTTGATGCTTTTGTTGTTGTTGTTTTAAATTATTCCCCTAAAAGCCATTTATTTGCGTAAATTAGTTACAATATTGATAAACAAAAAATACAAAAGAAATCATCATGTTTTATTCATTTTTATTGGTGCTACACCAGGGCCTATAAATTTTTGTTTTGTGTTGAAAAGAAAAAAAAAGGGTTTTATTTACTTAAACTGCTGCTTTTCTTGGTTCCAATAAATAAATAATACAATACAACAATACTATACAACAATAACAATAAAATCATTTTATAATCTGTAATATTGTACATTATTAGCCCTGTTTTTTTTTCTATTGCTTTCGAAGGGTTAATACCCCAAACGACACTTGAAATAAAATTTTTATTCACCGTCCAGCCTTTTAATATATCCCCCACACTCTGGGTATTTTGTTTACATTTTTCTTAAGTTTGTTTACATTCGTTGTTGTTTTTGTTTCCTTTGTGTAGAAGCAATATGCTGTCACTCTCTCTATCATTTTTTTTGCTGTGTGTTGAATTTGTTTAACTTAGTGGGGTGAGTTGAATTGATACAAGCAAGCATAGGCTGTTGTTGGTATTTTCTGTTACAAGAAAGAAGAAGAATAAATTTGTTTTTATGTGGCCATTAAGATTGTGTTTAACGGCATACTTTTAGGTGTTATTTAAATGATTAGCATGTGTAATAAATTTTCAAAAACAAAAATTGTCCAATTGGGAATGTTGTTTGGTTGTCGAGAAAGGAACCTTAAATAGATAAGGAATTGTTTAATCCAACACTCCGTATTTTCTTGCATCTCGAAGGGGGGTGGGGGGAGACGTGCTTTTAGAGGTCAGAATTAGTAATTTTTTATGTAATATGTCTCAGATAAATTTCTGATTAAATTTTACCAGGCTAATATTTATTAAGCCAATTACAAGGAGATACAAACTTCCTAAATTCGCTTATCCCAGTATCAATGGAGAGGCTATTTGAAATATATTCACACTCCTTATCATACATAGAATATGCACAAATGTTGTTTAAGACTATAGTTACTTTTCCAATGCCTTCTACTCTTCATTTTTCTTTTTGTCGACGCCATCAGCGGCGTAGAAGCTAAACTCCTCGCTAGCGTAACTGTTTTCTCAGTAGGTGGCGACTGTAGAGGAAGTCGAACAGACGTACTTAGGCCACATAGGGCCCATTGTGACGCCAAGGGTAGTTCCATTATCTTCCTTACCTCTGCAACATCTACAGAAATCATTTATAAGTTGCGCCAGACCAATGCGGCCTGCATGAGTGCCCATGATACAATGCCCCGTCATGACACCAACAACCATATTCAGCGCTCTTCTTTGGAGTTTAAGCAGTTTCACCGAGCGCCCTTCATCCAGGTATGATCAGATTGTTTGCGCTGTTCTGCCCGTGTCCGAAGCCACCCATTTGCGATTGAAGGAATCGATGACTGCATTGTCAATTATAAGCTTACAGGTCCCCAAACAGATTTCTACAATCGAGAATTCGTTAGAGAGCTCAATGGTAGTGCCACTCCTGGCAAGTTCATTCACTCCGCAATTGCCTGGAATATCATCATTGTCTCCCGGTACCCATATAATATGGACATCATATCGTTCTGCTACCTCATTCAAATATCTGCGACAGTTGTACACTGTTCTGGAGTTCATCACGTTGGAAATCTATGCTCTGATTGCCACCCGACTATCGCAAAGCATGGTAATATTCCGTTTGCGAACGTTTGGGTCCTTAATAATTTTAAGTGCAGCCTGTATTGCTGATACTTCCTCATGAGTTCGTGATTCGTCAGCCTCATGAACTGGGCTATCCCTATCAACAGATTAAATTTGTGGGCTTGTACCACATTTAATAGGCAGTCGTATTGCTATTTAAAAAAATGTATGTTTGGCAAGCCGTAAGACTACAAAACAAAGCTGCCAGATAAGTTAACAATGCAATCAACCAGCAACTAAAGATAACAGCGTGTATTTAACAAACACGGCATTTAAACAAATTGCAACTGACATTTAACGAAAAGCCAAACAAAACAAAAACAAAATAAAACTTTTTAACGAAAATAAATTGAAAATCCAATAAGAAAAAAGAAAAACAATAACAACAGCTTTACAACGACTTACAAAAGGATTTCAATTGTTTTTCTTTTTTCACTGTTACTCTCTCTCAATCTCACATGTTACATTTTGTTGTTGTTCTTGTTTTTGTTTTCATAGTCGTATCATGATTTATGCATGTATGATGCCAGTTACAATTTTTTTGTTTGTTGTTGTTGCTCTAACGAATGAAACTTTTTAGCTTTACAACAAAATCCAGGATATAAATGCCAACGAAAATAAACACAAAATAAAAAAACGACGAACGAACATAAAAACGAAGTTTGTTTAACTTAAAATACAAAAACAACAAGATAAACATAGAAAAAAATCACAGTTTTAAACTGGTTTCCAACAGAACAGAAAAAAAAGGAAGAAAACAATGTAAATAGAGAAAGAGAGCAGGCACCTGTGCCTCGTGGGGGAATTGATAGTCAACGTGGAGTACAAACACAGCAATAAAGCAAAAAAAGAAGAAGAAAAACAAGTAATAGTTCTATTTGCAGAAAAAATTACAACAGAGAGAGAGAAATATGGGTGAGAAAAAAGAACAAGTACGTTAGCATATGTACTGCTCTCTCCCCTTATCACCTCATAAGCAAACGGCAAATACTTCTCTTGCATGTTTGCCAATATGATGGGGTAATGTGAGGAGAAGTGTGGTGAGCATAAGGAAAGGAAATATTTGTGCGTAAAAGCGAGTGTAAAACAACCGCAGGTACAAAATTGTTTTGCGGCTGTAATAAAGCTGCGGGTGCTTCCGTTTACTTTTCTTTTTTGCAATTTTTTTTTGGTTCATCAATGGTTGGCAATACCACTTGCACTTGACTATTTACAGACGTATAGACGAGCATGTCTCTTGACTGTTTTGTTCGTTAAAAATTCTATCAACACCGACCCGTTTAATATCGATAACTGCCAAAGAGACGATGTTGATGATGATGACAACGATGACATTGACGACAAGGGACATACATACATATGTACATTCGTACAGCAGCAACAGGAAATTATGCAAAATTGAAAAAGAAAACAAAACCGAAAAAAAAGAACAATAATTCGAGGCCACTTTTTTCCAATAATTTCTTTTGCCTGGAACTTTACAATTGAATAATGAACACAAACGTCACATTTCCGCTCGACATATTTAACATTCCATGCCAGCACTCGTTTCACAAGAGTTAAAACACAGAGTTTGTGAGTGAAAGAGAGAGAGAGAGAGAGCGAGAGAGGGAGTGAGACTTAACGATATGAATCATTTAAAACATGCCAAGCATGGTGAAAATAGTAAAAAAAAAAAATTATTCTCTTGTCGTGTGTGTGACCACAACCCCCCACCACCACCCCTGTGTATGCTTGCAAGATGGCTGGTAAGCCTGAACGAATATTTTTGGCAATTGAATTAAATTTTTAAAAATTGATTAGTTCGTACAGCAACAACAACTACATCAACAACAATGAACGCCAGATTTACATATTTGCCCAAATATATTGAAAATAATACAGACGGACAGGTCAGTTCAATCATTTATGCTCGAGCTTGAGGCATACGTTTCCTTTTATTTTTTACCATTTTTCTGTTAACCGTTATAAAAATAAAAAAAAAAATCCCCAATTCTTTATACAATATGCACATGCATATTAAATGCCCTGTTGGAAATGCATTTTTAATTAGCCGTTCGCATGCCAAAAATATTAAAAGAATAATGAATTGCAATGGCCATTGCAGTGGCCATTCCAATTACAATTGCAATCTCAATGAATTGAGAATTTCGTCATGCAACCATAGCTTGATATGTGTGTACATACTCCAAGGCTTGTTCAAATATGTCCAAAATTAAATTCATTGTCGGATTTATTTTTAATAAAGAATTCGTTGTTTTATGCGAGTACAATTTATGAAAAACTTTTCATAATAAATTTAAACAAAAAAAGAAATAAAAATTATAGTAGTGGTCAGTTAAATAGCACTAGCAGCTGCTTAACTACTTTCAAAGTTGCCAGACAAAAGGTTTAATATTTTATAGGAAAGGCGAACTTTAAGAAACAAGTTTTTTTAAAATCACAGAGTATCTCGCCAATTCTGTTTCTCTGGATGTGCTTCGGTGACAGTAATTACAACTCCCTGCTTAGTACTCACTACATATTTCTTCTGAGAAGTATTAACGACACCCAGGTATGTGCAAGTATGTGTTCTAACGCTTCATTCTCCTGAGACCATGCTTACCCGAACAATTTTTCTTTGACTCTACTGTGCCGCTTCAAAAGTTTGATTACTTAAATAAGGTACTTCTGAATAGTTTGATGCGCAACTCAAATTTCTTTCCAACAAAACTGTCAGATTGTCAGAAACCCATTCGATGTGAGAATGATTTCAGTTTCTTTACATTTTCCCTTCTGCCTCCCGAACATCTGGCTTTAACAGTGGAAGTTGTCATTCTCTCAAACTCGTTTGCTTGCTCGATGTCATGAATTCTCATGTTGCCCGTTAACCAGCCGCGTGTGACCCTATTTCCCCTACTAGTTCAGCCAAACAGTCCCATTAACGAGTGGTTGGTTGGAGGCTGGACTGTCAGATAGTATTGCTATGTCCCGTCCTTTGTAATTCCTGTTCTGCCATCTTTCGTTGGTACGGATTTCTGCTTGAAGATACCCGCGAGTTTCGCCATGAGTTCCAACTATTTTACTCTGGTACCGAACACCATCGCCTTTGTCACCAAAACATCCCTGTGGTTCTAAAATTTCGCTGGGAAACCCACGGCATTTATGGACGAGAATGGTAATCGAAGAGATATTCGCAAGAAGAACGTCGCAATTGATCTTGAATTGGAGAGTGTTTATAGAACAGGTTGGCAACCTTAGACATTAACCGAATTAAGTAGTGTCTAGTAATACACACGTAACATACATAATTGGTCATTACAACTCTTCAGTCAGGATTACAACCTAGTTTCTCACACCACTTATATTGTGTGTGTTAAATTTTATACATGAGTGGCGGGGGACCTACAGTTTAGAGTCGAATCCGAACGACATATTTTTGAGAAACTTTTCATTTCATTTTTTATTTACTCTCAGAATTTTTGCCAGAAATCTGCTGAGAGGAAGTCGCCGAAAAAATACTTTTTGTATTTTGTTTTGATGTCTCGCCTGGGGATCTAACCCTGGCTATACGTCTAATAAGCCAACACACTACCTACTATACTACGGTGACTTCTAGTAATACTTACCCTAAACAATGCTCTAAAGACTTGAAGTTGGATCAATTCGTATCCGGTACATTAGAAGTTATCAGCGCTCTACAAGTGTGATTAACAGTTCGTCGGATTCTATGGTACGGGAAGGATTTTAAAATTTTCATGGCGTTCATTCTGAACCTCTGTTTTTTTTAATATTACTTGGCGATCACCAGGAGTTCCTTCTTTAAGTTAAATCAACGCGTATTGCATGGAGGGATTCACGCTTTTAGAGTTTCAAAATGGTAGCTCATTTATATTCACCTTTAACTAGCGCGGCAACGTTATACCAAAGAAAATAAAGTATAAAGAATGTGCATTTTAACATATTTTGGAATATTTTTCAAAAATATTTCATGACGCGGGGGGAAAGATAGAAGGGAAGGTTACAGAAACCAAGATCGTAACAATGCGTTGTACTCATCATGCGTTGTTCTCATCGTGCGTTTTTGTTGTTTGACCACTTTTTTATTTATTTTTCTGGTGTTAAAGACAGACGTTGCACCAATGTCCCTCAGGGTAAGAATATCTTCGGCTTTTTACACACATAGGACACGAACATCAAGAATGTTCGTTAAAAAGAGCGTAAAAATCTTGTCAGCTTTTAAAGAAGAAGGTTCATGTCGCTTTTTTCAGACTTCAATGATACACCCAAAGAAATATCACAGTAGTATTCACTAATATCAATGAGAAATGATTTCGATTTTTGGAAGAATACTTGTCAAGTTAAATACGGTGTCTTTAGGGATTTATTGCAGTACAATTTTTCTATATTTTCCGATCACATATACATATCATTGGGTTAATAAGTAAACTTGAAATTATTACTAACAATTTTCCTCTAGGTTAACACATGCCTATGGTTATGGATTAGTGAGTGAGAGAGAGAGAAAATAAGTTGAGAGAATTTATTTATTTACAGCCATATAAAAGTGTTAGTAATATACTCTATTTTTATTTTCATTTCATCAGCATACATATGTAAAGCTACCGATCTTTGGCTTAATAATTTTAGATAAATAAAGATAAAATAAAAAGTCCATTTTATTATTAAAAGAACATAAAGCTTAGAAGCTTTGGCTTAAAAGTTAGGCCATGTTTTTTAGAAAAATATAAAAGAATAAAAAACCATTTATTACTAAAAGAAAAAAACGAGCATTCCAAAGCATTTAAAAAAATTCTACTATGAGACAAAATAAAAAAATGAAATACGCTCAGCTAATGACATTTTTAACACAAAATATTCTTCGAGTGTTATTTTGAAATAAAATGATAAAGCATCCGCTAAACATGTGTTCTTGTCGCAGTCTGATCGACAACTAAATCAAAAAACACAAGAATACATACACATGTACATACGTACGATGAGAGCAATACATTGTTACGCTCTTTGTTTGTGTCCATTTTCCTTCTGTCTTCCTCTCCCCTCACCCAGAAATGATTTTTAAAAATATTTTGGTGAGAGCGGGTCGTAATGTTACAACCCGTCATAAGAAATTTTACTTCTACATGATGCGTAGTCTTTACATCCATATTCTTTGGTTATACTCTTAGTGTATGTGCCATCTCTTTCTCACAATGGTGCACGTGATATGGCTACTTCGTCCTCCCACTGTATGTAGGTTTCACTGAACTGCACTAAAAAAAATTCAATTTTTTTTCCTGTAGATTCTGTTGATTTGCTTATCAAATGTGAATTGAAACTTAAGAAAACTGTACAAAATGTGACATTTTTTCTATTACAGTTGCCAACCTTCATCAACAAAACTGTCTCAGTCTTTCTGTCCCTCTCTCTCTCTCTCTCGAATGTCGTTATATGAATGTTGATTTCCTTTTCAATTTCAAATCAACAATAAATGGTAGAAAACAAGAAACAAAATATGGAAAATCTCTGTTTCCATATGGAAAAACAACAGAGAAAAAATGTTCGTTTTTATGTAAATTTCCTTTGTTTTTAGTTTGTTTTCTTACCTTTTTTTTGTTGCTTTTGTTTTAAAACAAAATAAAATTTTTTCAGCTCATTTTTTCTGTGAAGCCAAATGCATTTGGCTGGAAAATCGAAGTGCTTCCGGCAGCAGGAAATTTAAGAATATTTTTGTTTTTTTTTTTTTTTTTAAATAACATTTGTTTTGTTTTGTTTTGTTGTTGTTTCTTCTTCGATGGACAATTTTTAAGGACAATTTTTTCATACATTTTCTGACTTTTTTTTGTTTTTCTCTTCCATTTACAGATTCTGTGTGGGTGACCGTTTCTATTTGTGCGAGAATAAAATTTTATGCGAATATGATTACGAAGAACGTTTGGTATTCGCCTCAATGGCTAATCATCCCATGCTAAAGCGTCATGCCAACTCCATTGCCCAGGATACGCCCAATGGTGCTGGTGGCCCCTCTGCCAATAGTCAAGGCATGATGGGTGCTGGTGGTAATGGTCCACGCACGCCAGGCGATTTAAATAATAATGGACCACAAGCGGCTGCTGGCAATTCACCATTTGGCGCTGGGGCTGGAGCCCATATGAAGAACTCTTTGGGCGCCTCAAGCTAAAATACAACCAATTTGAATGCGGCCCCTTATCATAGAAGGCATTTTTGGTTGAACAGCAGTCATAATGGCAATTACCAAAGAAAATTTTAAAAAGGCCAACGAGCTTAACAAGTTTCCAATGATTGAAGGCGATAGCAAATGAAGAATGAAAAACGAAAGAGAAAATGAAACGAAAAAAAAGCCAAAAATTTGTTTTTTAAAAAAATCGATTTTTTTTTGAAATTTTTTTTTAAACTCGTAACAGGCTTTAGTTGTTCTCTAAAAAGAAAAAAATTAAGAATACTTGTAAAGCTTTAAAGTTTTAAGTTGTGTGTTTTAAGTTTTTAAAATATTCTTTGGCAGTTAAAATTTAATTTTGTAATTCAAGAATTAATTTTTTTTATAAATAAAAACGGGACAATATTTTTTTGTTTTTTTCTTTTAATAATTTTAGTTAAATTTTTGTTTAAAAATAAAAACTAAATAAAAAAAGAAAAAATAAAACAATTGTGCCAAAAATTATAATTTGTTTTCACAAAAAAAAAAGTTTAAAAAAAATTAATTTTTCCATTTTTAAAGTCAATACCCCACCGATAATTTTAAAAATATTTAATTTCTTATTTTTAAATTATTTTAAAAACTTTTATATTCTTTTATTTTCTTCTTTCCTTCATTAATTATATAAATAATTTGTTTTTATTTTAATTTTTTAAATTTAATTTTTTTTTTTGAATTTCTTGTATATTCGTTTGGAATTTTTAAAATGTTTTAGCAATGATTTTTTTCTTTTTTTTTAATTTTCTATATATTTGTTGTAGATTTTTATTCCTATATTTTCAATTTTAATTTAATATTTTTAATTTTCTTTCTATTATTTAATTTTTTTTAATTTCTTAAATTGTATTTCATTATTTTGAATTTTATTGTAATTGTAATAATTTAAGTTTAATCCTTTTTTAAGTTTTAAAAACATTTTTTTTAAACTTTATTTAAATTTTATTTCCTTTCTATATACATATCGTTGGTCTCATGTAGGAAGGCCCTAACTCACACTTTATTCGAAATTGATTTTTTTCTTTTTTGTGAATCCAATGCATTTAACACAAATACACATTGGAATCACAAAAAAAATCAGTTTCGAAAAAAATGTTAGTTAGGGCCTTTCTACATGAGACCAACGATATATTCTTTTTTCTATTTTAGACTTATCATTTCATTATAATTTTTTTTATAAATAAAAACGGAACAATATATTTTTTTTTTATTAATAATTTTTATTATTTTTTATTTTTTAATTTTTTATTTATTATTTGCTAAAATTTTTGGTATTTTTTTTTTCCTTTTTAAAGGTCTTTTTTTGATATTTAATTACATAATTTTTATTACTCATTTCCCTTTAATTTTTAAATTTTTCCCATGGCGTATTTATTCTATCAGATGACCGTAATTCTACAATAAATACAACAATACAAAAACAACAGGCATTTTGGTTTTTGTTGAGGAGTAATCTTCCTGTCAAAGAAATTAACCCTCCAAGCTCCACAGAAAATTAATTAAAGCAATTAAACGAAACTAAATAAATGTTATATAGTGAAAATTCTTACGATTTTTATGTCATTCTAACTTATACAATAGTGCAGCACCTATAAATTAAAAAAAAATTAATACACGCAGTCAACAACATCACCGTATGAACAGTATAGAAACCTTTGACGTTTGACAAACGCTCATAGCAGCAAATTACTAGCCAATTTAGAGGAAGAAAAAAAATGTTATAATGTTTTGCGAATCAAATGTGTTGGAAGCAACAGATATACAGAGTGAAAACTGGCGGATAAATCAGAAAAATTAAATGTAAATAAACATTTATTTTGTGTTAAAAAAGGGAAAATTTTGAATATTTTTTAATTTCTCCAATGAAAAGTTTAAAAGATTCTTAAATATTTAAATATTAATCGAAATGTGGGTGATTTTCGGTCACAATGAATATAGTTTCTTGTGCAAGAGGTAGTTAAGAAGCTAAATATTACAAGATCAAAAAAAAAGACGTACTGCACATAAAAATTTTTTCTTGATGAAAGTTGCCAATATTTTTTAATTTCTTGGAAGGAAAAGTTGAAAATTATTGTTATTAGTTGATTTTATTATTTATTAATAATTTTACACAAAAATTAAATTTTTCATTAACTCTCGCCAATATAAAAAACCCTCTCCGAAAACTAAAAAAAAAAAAATAAACAAAACAGAGTTACAAACAGACAGGGACAGAAATACTTTTTGGTAATATTTGCTGTCTCTTTCATAATTTGCTGGTAAACGTCAAAATTCCGTTTCTATACTGCTTATACGGTGAACAACATTTCCACTTTGTGTAAAGAACATGTTTTTATATGGCCATCGTGAAAAATGGCAGCTGCTAACGTTATTTCTTATTTGTCATACTTTAGGCACCTAGTTGGAGAGACCGAATTATTTTTTTGTAAATAAAAAAATAATAGAAACGATTACTAACGAGGTCATCATTAAAATATTGTAGACTTTTTCGTAATAAATTTTTATTGTTGGAAATCACTGTCAAATTCTTGCTAATGTAATGGGATTATATTACTTGTTTTTATTACTTGTTCACTTTATTTATTTATTGTATGTATTTAGCGTTAAAGACTTAAATATTGTTAATCATCTTGCAAAAATTTTAATATGATTTGTTTTAAAATAGTTTTCTGGAAGAATTTCTATTGCGTATCGTTAAGGATACAGGTGGTACATATGAGGGTTTATGACTAATATAAATACGAAATTGATTATTGAAATAAAATACAAAAAAAAACCAAAAATTTTTTTGACAACGAAGATACTCAGCTGCTGGAATTTTGTAGGGCCACCTGATAGATTAAATACGCCTTGATTTTTCCCTTCTGTCCTCTTTAAATTTTTCTTTTTTTTGATACTTTATTCTTATTATTTTTATTTATTTCGCTATTATTTTTTATATTTTTAAATTTATTTTTAATTGTATTTTTCCTTATTTTCTATTATTTATACTTTAATTTAATTTTTTTTATTTACTTTAATTAATTTGAATTTTTTTGTATTTATTTTTTTAATTTTTTTTTATTTTTTTTATTTTTTTTTTATTTTTTTTATTTTTTTTCTTTTCTTTTTATTTATTTTATATTCTATTCTATTCTATAATTGTTAAAATATTTCTTTTATAATAATAAATTCCTTCAGTTTATTTTATTCTAATTTATAATTCTTTTTAATAACTTTTATTTACTTACGTTTCCTTAAAAAACATTATTTTTTATACATATTATTTATGTCCTATAACTTTTTATATTTTAATTAAATTCTTTAACTCTATTCAATTAATTTTTTTTTTAAATTTAACATTATAAATTGTTTACTTTTTTCTATTACTTTATTGCCCTTTATTTATTTTTAATTTAATTTTTCTTTTATCTATTAAATTATAATTATTTGATTTATTTCGTTATATACATACCTACTACAAGTCTTCCCTTTATAAATATAAAAAAATAATAATTTTTTTATTAATTTTATCATAAATTTTTTAAAATCTTTTATATATATTTTTCTATATTTTTATTTATTTATTTAAATTTTTATTTAAAATTTTTCTTTTTAAATTTTGAAGTTTTTTCTAAAATTTAATTAAATTCATTTTTTTATAATTTTCATTTATTTTAATTTTAATATAATTTTTTATTTTTTTTATATATAAATGCTGTACAGTTTGTTACATTTTGTTAAAATACTAAAAGACTTGTAATTAAATAAATATTTTTTAAAACTGTTCTTGATCTTTAATTTTTATTATTAAAACTGTAAATAAATTAATTTATTGAAGTATATAAAAAATTAAATTTTAAAAGCTCTTGTTTGTAAAACAATTGCTTAAATAAAAATATTTTTTTACTTTTTTGTTTAATTTTTTTTTTTAGAAAATTATCTTAAAAAATTAAAAAAACAAAAACAAATTTAAAATATTTAATAAAATAAAAAGCGATTTAATTGTTGATTATTTTCTAAGTTTAGTTTAGTGTGAGGCTAATTTTTTTGTATGATTTAAATTTTCTTAAAAATATTTTAAAATTCTTTTTAATGTTAATTTAAATGTGATGTAAAAGATTGTGTATGTATGTTTAGAAAAATAATTTCCATTAAAAGAAAAAACTAAAAATTTAAATAATTTTTACAAAATGTGTTTTATTTTTCTATATGCAAATATTAAGAAGAAATAAAATTAATTAATTATTATGAAACATTTTAAAAATTACAACAAAATATAAAAAAATTAAATAAAAATATGTCAAAAAAAATTAGTGAATATACACAGAATTTAAAGGAAAGTAAAGAAACAAAAAAAAAAACAATTAAAGAAACAACCAAAGTTATATTAATAATTATAAAAATTATTATAAATATAAAAATAAAGTAAAATAAAAAAATATAAATGTATTAATAATAATTAAATTTAACACAATATACAACATACTTGTCAAATCAAAATATTGTATTACATTCTTACTATATAAATATAAATATGAAATATAAAATTAAATTAAATTAAAAAATATTACTGAGTAAAAAAAATTAAAAAAAGAAAGAATAAAATAAAAAATAAATAAAATATAAAAATTAGAAAATTTAACAAAAAATTATTTTTTATTTTACTCACTAAGAAAGAAAGAAAATATACACGCGGATGTTTATTTTGTTTTTAATGCAGGTAAGTTCAGACTGAAGTCAGAGATACGTCTAAGACCCTAGTAACCTATCTAGTCCGTTCGCTGAGGTCAGAGATACTTCTAAGACGCTAGTAATCTACCTCTGTTAGAGCGACTGCCAATTAAACCTTTCCTAACCTGATTAGCCAAAAATAGCTTCTTCTTTTTCTTAGAGTTAATATACCATAATTTCCTTTTTTCAATATGTACTCCACTGTAGAATTGAAAAATCAATGAACAAGTAAAGTAAAGTAATAGTAACCTTGTAATAATAATTATCGTATTACTAATGATTTAAAAAATTGTCCAATTTTTTAACAAAATTCCCATATTTCCCTGCCCATTAAAAAACCGACATAAAAAGCTCATTAACATGCTGTAAACATCTGGCAGCACTGTTAACTTTTAAAACGGGATCCTATTGGAGAGTGTCAGTTGTTGTATTTATCACTTGTAAAGCGGGAGTGTTTTTCGTTTCGTTTTGTTTTGTGAAATTATTGTGAAATTCAGTATTCTAGTTAGAAAAGTTGTGTGAAAATCAAATAAAATTTGATTAAATTTCGTAGGAGACTGTGAACGAATAAAAATATAAATTCTTGATATAGTTTATTACGGTTTACTTAGGTTTCGTTTTAATTCTTCCATACAAGGTACGTGCTTCCATGTCGTGTTCTTGAATGGCGAAGTTCTTTCTTTTGGACAATCAAACACTTTTTGTTTTTGCTTTTAACGGAACATTTTGTGAATTTATGCATATTATTTGTGAATATTTTTACGAAAAAAAAAATCATTAAAAACCAAAGCAATTACATTTGCCGTATTGCTAAATAAATAGATTAGACTCCAATCGTCCGTCCGCCGCCTCTACGCTCTCTTCGTCAATAAAGTGCGTTGTTACAAATCGTTCTTTAAAACCAACAACAAAAAAGTGAATGAAAAGTATTGAAATTATGAGTTCGTAATTTGAGTGCCGTCCTTTGGTAAGTTGTTAAATAAATTTTGTTACTCGTAAATATTAATTATTTTTTAATAAAATTAGGCTTAGTTTTTATTGCAATCCGTTATGTTTAATAATGCATAAAAGTGTCCCATCCCTTAATCTTTTCGCTTGGGGTGCCGTGTATATACGGCAGTCAGTTGCTGTATCACAGCAGCTGACGTCATGTATGTAAATACGGCAGTTACTTATCTGTTCACAGAGGCTGGTGCTGCAAATACGCTGCAGTGCTTTATTTGTTCACTTGCGTTTTCGCAAAAGATGATGACCATGTATGGCCACTCCCGTCGTCTTGAAAAGTGTGGTACAGGTGCGCCATCGCGAACAGGTTAATAAAAATATTTTTCATTAGCACGACCTTACATTGCGTCAACGGACACAAAACGTTACACTTTTATGTACGCCTTAGTCTAGCATGCAGTGCGTTGGCTTTCTTGTCGGTACTTCGGGCAAAAGCTAATCTGTCGTCCGGATTAAACGTTAAGTAGGACGTATCGTTTCTAGCATATGACATGCAATGTCATGAGAGCGATTACCCAATCATAATAGAATTATGGAAAGTATTTTCATTATTTTCCGTGCCCAAAAAACTCGGCATAAAATGCTCGTTAACATGTTGTAAACATCTGGCATCACTGTTATCTTTTAAAACTGGATCCTATTGGAGAGTGTCAGTTGTTGTATTTATCACTTTTAACGCGGGAGCATTTTTCGTTTCGTTATGTTTTGTGAAATCTAGTGTTCAAGTCGGAAAAGTTGTATGAAAATCAAATAAAATTTGATTAAATTTCGTGGGAGACCTGTAAACGAACAAAAAATAAATTCTTAATATTATTTACTAAGGTTCTCGGTAGTTTCGGTTTAATTCTAAAATATGGACGTCCATGTCGTCTTACTGAATGGTGGAATTTTTTTTTTTTGGGCAAACACTTTGTTTTTGCTTTCAACGGAACATTTTGTGAATTTATGGACATTCTTTGTAAATATTTTTATAAACAATTTATTAAACACCAAAGCGATACTGTTGGCTGAATTGAATTGCTCAACGAATAGATGAGACTCCAATTGTCCGTCTGCCTCTGCCATTTCATTCATTTATAAAGTGCGTTCTAACCAATCGGACTTTAAAATCAACAACAAAAAAGTGGATAACAAGTATAGTATTGCAATCGCAGTAACGTCCTTTGGTAAGTTTTTAAATAAATTTTCTTGATCATAAAATATTAAAATTTTCTGCTAAAATTGTGTCTAGTTTTTATTGCACTTCGTTATGTATAATAATGCATAAAAGTCACCCATCCCTTAACCCCTTTCGTGACGGGTGCCGTGTATATACGACAGTCACTTGGTCCATCACAGTGGCTGACGTCGTATAACTACGCCAGTTACTTATTACAGAGACTGATGCCGCATATACACTGCAGTGCTTTATTTGTTCACACGTGTCTCGTTGTCGTGAAAATTTGCAAAGTATTTTAATAAAAATTATTTCCATTAACAACGTGACCACTTTCGCCGCTCTTCACCTTGTGAACACCAAGCTTAAGGTGACGTTGCGCCAACGGACACAAAACGTTACAGTTTTATGTATGCCGTAGTCTAGTATATAGTGTTGGTTTACTTATCAGTACTCTTCAGGCAAACGCTCTAAGAGTATAAACTAATTGGCCTGAAAAGTTTTTCAAATCTATCGTCCGGATTAAACGTTAAGCCAGCATTAGGCCGTATCCATGGCATATTTATAATCGTTATATAAATATACCATGGCCGTATCGTTTCTAGCATATGACATGCAATGAGAACGATTACCCAACCATAATAGAATTACGGCAAGCAGTTTTAGTGTTTTCCCGTGCTTAAAAAACGCGGCATAAAAAGCTCATTAACATGCTGTAAACATCTGGCATCACTGTTAACTTAAAAAACGGGATCCTATTAGAAAGTGTCAGTTGTTGTATTTATCACTTGTAACGCGGCGCAGTTTTTTTTTTGTTTCGTTTTGTGAAATTATTGTGAAATTCAGTATTCAAGTGAGAAAATTTTGTGTGAAAATCAAATAAAATTTATTTAAATCTAGCAGGAGAACCATAAACGAATAAAATTATTAAAAAAAATAATTCTTAAAGTTATTTACTACGGTTTTCGTTAGTTTTTCTTTTTAATTCTTCCATACAAGATACGAGTTTCCATGTCGTCTTGTTGAATGGACGATCAGCAGACATGTTTTGTTTTGCTTTGAACGGAACGTTTTGTTCCCATTTATAGACATTAGTTGTGAATATTTTTATAATTTTTTTTTTTAAAAACCAAAGTAAATTTCGTTTTGTAACGAAATAGATGAAAGTCCAATTGTCCGTCCGCCTCTACCCGCTGTTCATTTGTAAAGTGCGTTGTAAAAATCGGTATTTAAAACAACTAAAGAAGGTGAATAAGATGTATTGAACTGATGAGTTCGTAACTGTAATCCGAGTAACTTCCTTTGGTAAGTTTTTAAATAAATTTTGTTGGTCATAAAATATTAAAATTTGGTATTAAAATTGTGTCTAGTTTTCCTAGTATCCCGTCCCTTAAACCTTTCTAGAGAAATGCCGTATATATGCGGCACTCACTTGCTGCATCACAGTGGCAGACGTTGTATAACTACTTAGCGGTCGTATAACTACTTATCGGTCTACAGAGACTAATGCCGCATATGCACGGTAGCAGAGTTGTAAATAAATCATTCTTTTTTGATTTCAATTCATTACGAATTAGCTAAATTTTGAATTAATTCTTTTCAACAAAATAAAGAATTGAATTAAATTTGAATCAATTCATTTGAATTTAGCGAACATGAATTGCAATTCATTTCCAATTCAAATGAATTGGGCAAAATGAGTTGCAATTCACTTGAATTAGGCAAAATGAATTGCAATTCATTTTTCAATTCAAAAGAATTGGTAAAATGAATCGCAATTCATTTCTAATTCATTTGAATTGAAATGATTTGGAATTAATTCAAATGAATTACAAAAGTAACTTGTAACTCAAATTTATCAAATCAAAAATGAATTGCATTCAATTGAAGTAAACTTGGTGTTTGGAGTTTGGTTCTTCAGGTACTACTTATTTCGCTTTTGATATACGCTGAATAACAAGACATTCAGTATTTAAAACCTATTATTTTAACTCATTTGAATTAATTCAAAATGCATTCAAATGAATTGGGAATGAATTGCAATTCATTTTTTCTAACTCATTTATATTAATTCAAAATCAATTCAATTCAAAAGAATTGAAAATGAATTGCAATTCATGTTCGCTAAATTCAAATGAATTGATTCAAATTTAATTCAATTCGTTTTTTGGAGAAAAGAATTAATTCAAAATTTTACCAATTCATTGCATGAATGATTCGCGAATTAATTCAAAAATGAATGATTCGTTTACAACTCTGCACGGTAGTTTCTTATTGGTCTACAGAGACTGATGTCGCTTACATACGGCAGTTACTTATCGGCAGACATTTATTCATTTACTTGCGTTTTTGGGAGCAATGACAACGATGTACTGTCTGTAACGTTGTCGTGAAATGTTGCAAAATATAGTACAGGTGCGCCGCCGCGAAATGATTTTGGAAATTTAGAAAATCAGGCTTGAAAAATTGTCCTTATAAAAAGGGTTTAGAGGGGAGATGGTCTAGCTGTAGTTATCCTGCTATATACAGATGGTAGCTTAATATTTTCAAAATATTGATCATCCTCTCCAGATCACTGTCATATAGAGAGTATTTCAAGCTCGAGTTTTTCAAATTCCAAAATTAGTTGAGATACAGCACAAATTGAGTTTTTCATATTAGGGGGTATTTAGTCTATAATTTGCAAATTCTAAAGCGAGCACCCCTTTTCCACTATACTGATATCCTATTTTCTCAGTTTCCAAAACCATTTGAGGAGTGCTAGTGAAACTGTTCCACCCAGGAACTTGTGCCATATAATTTCAAGGGAAGTCTACACTTTTGTTCTTAAGTATAAAAAAAAGTTCCTTTATCATGAACTGTTGTTTTTGTTTTAACATTTTATAAGTAATAAATAAACGTTTTTATTTTTGGATTATTTTGGATTATTTTATCCTAAGAAAATGAATTATTTCAGTGGTGTTTACTCACTTTTGGCGCTCACTGTATGTTCCTAGGTTCTAGTAAAAGTTTTGGTTTTTTTTTTTCTTTGCCAAATAGATTCGAATTTATCTTTACACACATCAAGTTTGATATTTACTGTATTTTCCAGGGACTGGGCATCGTGTTGCGAATGGGACGAGGAGTGCGGTAAGACATTTGGATCACTCGAAATTGTCGTAGTCTAGTAATTAGTATGTTGATTTATTAGTTGAGAGTATTGGCTCCAAACGCTCCTGTGACAACACGAACGAAAATTAAATAGAAGGAAAAAAATTGCCATCTTTCTCCCAGCAGTCTACTGGAAAAAAACTCTGAGGATAAATACATTTCCCATTTGAAGTCGCCGTAGTCTAGTAGGTAGTGTGTTGGCTTATTAGACGTAAAGCCACGGTTCGAGCCCCAGGTCAGACATCAAGACAAAATACAAAAAGTATTTCTTCGGTGACTTCCTCTCAGCAGATTTCTCGCAAAAACTCTGAGAGTACAATAAAATTGCCATGAAAAAGTTTCTCAAAAATCTGTCGTTCGGAGTCGACTTTAAACTGTAGGTCCCACCACTCATGTATAAAATTAACACACACAACATAGTGAGGAAATAGGACGTTGTGCAATGGGTCAATTCGACCGCCGTGTACTGTACTTATCTTAATTGACGTCCTCTAACCTAACCTAACATTCCCTATGAAAAGTTTCCCAAAAATTTGGTACAAAAATGCAATACGAGAATTTTGTCCGAAACAAATAACTGCGTTGGCTATAGCTACTGAACCGCGTCCACGCGTTTAATAAGCCGTATTGTGTTTTGGTTTCTAGACTACGCGGACTACATCCTTGTTCCTCTGTTGGCAAATGTTTCTTCATGACCAAAAGTAAGGTCTTGGTGTGCTTTAAAAACAACACGCAACGCAATAATTTAACCTCGAACCATTTGGTTTCTCCAGATTCCATGGTCATAAACTTTCTATCCTTTTTTTCATAATGATAATCCTTTAAATAATTTTAAAACTATTTTTACCTTTGAACCTTTGGTAATAATTTTCAAAAGCATTTTCCATGTTTTTTTTTATAGAAAAAGGAGACCAAGTTGAGGGTTGTTCTCATGGCATAAATTGTTTAAATTTTAAATCTTTTAGGAGTTTTAGAAACAAAAGCCCACCCAAATAGGGTGGAAATTAATGAATGAAAATATGAAATTTATTTGAATTATAATACAAACACAGAGAGACAGATAGAGAGAGAATCTAAATTCATTTATATTTTTATGATTTGTTTTTCTATCTTTAATTTTATTTTTTATTTTTATTTTATAACTCTGGAAACAATGAAAACAATTCTTGTTCCATAATAAATTGAAACATTTTCATTTACAAGCTTGAGTAGAAAGAAAAAAAAACCAGCGACAGTTTGAAAAATTCTTTTCAATAGAATGATAAAAATAAACCTATCTCCCTCTCCTTCCCTTCACCCAAAAGCTAAGGGGGGGGAGGGTATAGAAAATATCATACCCAATTTAAGTTTAACAATGATTATGACACTAACGCGTAAAACAGAGGCTGGAGGGCTGGGGCTGGCTGGCGTCAGTAGCCTCCTCCAACTCAGTGTTCGACTCCATATAAACATACCAGCAAACCAGTGTATCTAATCTAGCATATCAGCCGCAGTATCAGTGGCAGCGGCAGCGGCAATAACAATAATAATAACAACAACTTGACAAAGAACAAGTGTAATAAAACAAAAGATTTTCATTTGCTACTGATAAGCCAAAGAAAATAAAACAAGAAACAAAAGTTTTCCAAAGAAATTCAAGTTGTAACAGCACCAGTACCAGCACCATACCAGCATAGTTTTTCCATTTCGTCTCAGCAAATTTCTCTTCGTCATTTTTAAGGCCAAGATTCTTATCAGCCGCACAAAATTCTTTTTGTCTTTTCCATTATTTAACTTCCAAACAAACTTTCTTTGTTTGGAATTCAATATTTGCCCGCAGGATAATGTTGCTTTTTCTTTATCTCGATATTCATATGCTATTTGAGTATATGTATGTCTGTGGTATCCCTCATCCATCGATTGGTTACACTAGCATATCTCTTTAATGCCGTTCAATGATTTTTATTAGCTGGCAACACGCGTCATTACATTATTTGGCATTACAGTGCAAGAACATATAGAGGGGCGTTGAAGGAGAGTACGAGTAGGATAGGAGGCATAGATGAATGGATGGATGGATGAATGGTATATCTTTTCTATTTCTAATGATAGTTTTCTAATATGTTTTTATGGTTAAACGCAAACGCAAAATATTAAATCATAAAGTGAAGATATTTTCAGTCTTATCACATCAGTTTTAGTTTTAATGGAAATGGTTTAAGGCTGTACAATAAAATCACAATGAAATTATTACACTGAGAAAAATCTCTTGAGTAATTCATTAATTTTTATAACTTTTTTAAATGCTTCCAATTCTCTTATGCATATTGTTCAACTTTTGATTTCGCCTCATATTCTTACAAACTTAGTGGTTGCATGTGTAAGCAGGACACTCGTCTAAGAATGCCTTGCTGATTCCATTCTGTTTTTGTTATGTTGCCAGGACCTTTTATAAGTGTATGATCCATACAATCCTCATTTTCTCCTTGGAACATCCTGCTGATTTAGAATTGAGCAAAGGACCATAACCTCCCATCAGACATTGTATGGGCCCAGGATTTCTAAAGAATTTTTCTTTTACATTCATTTACATAAACTTCCAACGAGATAACATAGTGAAGAGTTGCATTCCATGGATCCTAACTATTAAGTTTAATTGATTTAAATTTGGTCTTAAAAATCATTCTTTTAAACTTACAAGAAAGCACTGCTGATCCCCGTATGTTGTTAAGACTACGAAACGTTTACCTTGTCCATTTGATTTTGTATCCAAAGGTTGAACAAGAACAACCTCCAGACTTTGTAAAAAGGCAGCTCAAGTAGCAAAAAAGTCAATATATTCGCTGTCCTCGTTTTTAGATTCTGAAACTACGTGTTACTTCACAATTCATAGGCAATGCCCTCGTATTTCCCAGATTTACCATGTCACGGTGCCGCTAGTGCCGAATTTACAGTAGCATCCAGCTTCTGCTCCATATCGGTGAAGTAATGCGACAAATCGAAGTCGCTTTAGTCTAGTAGGTAGTGTGTTAACTTATTAGATGTGAGCTGGTGGTTCAAATCCCAGCTCAGAGATCTCGAATAACATGAAAAATGAAAAAAATATTTTTAAGGTGACTTCCTCTCAACAGTCTTCGGGCGAGAACTCTGGGAGTATCAAATTTCCATGAAAAGTCGACTACGACTACCCCCAACTCTTGGATGAAATTCACACACAATATGTTTGGTGTGTGAAGCTAGGTCCTACTCCTAACTGAAGTCAAAGGTTTAACCTGAGTATCGCCGTGATGCCATACCCAACGGAGCTCTACAAACGGGTGGATACAATGCGTCTACCAAAGTTCGTACGCACAATGATGCAACCTCATGTTAAGGATATCATGGATTGCATAACCATATGTGAGTATCAATTCGAGGTCCTGCATTTGAAGATGACATCCCTTTTGGTAAGGGGTTGGAGACTATCTAAACTTCTTTATGAAAATGGAGCTTGCGCTCTTCCCGCGATTAAGGTATAAACCACAACCGTCACGTTGCTCCCCAAGGGGGGCTCTACCGTGGCCAGGCAGAGACAAGACTCCGGAGCTCCCGATATCAGTTGTACTAGAAATAAGCCTCCGAACAGACTTCACAGTCCAGTAGGCTACTAGTTGAACCCCAAACAGTTCGGGACTGGTGTGCCAACGAAGAAGGGACACACAAACATATAGCAAGAATGGGACACGACGCAAAAACGATGAAAGCAACTCTCACGGAGGACCCAATAGCGGACAACTCAAACCAACTAACTAGATCGGCAACCCACTAATGTAGGATGCAGACACAAAAGGCAAGCTACACGCACCAAAAACGGCAGAGAATTTACGGCGGACGGCGCCGAAAGGGTAACCTACCATCAACCAACCCGAGTTCTCCTACTAGGTTAGGTTAGGTTGAGTTAGAGGACGTGTACTTGTCAATTAAGACAAGTACAGTACCCGGAGGTCGAATTGACCCATTGTACAACGTCCTAGTTTCTCACACCACTTATGTTGTGTGTGTTAATTTTTATACATGAGTGGCGGGGGACCTACAGTTTAAAGTCGACTCCGAACGACAGATTTTTGAGAAACTTTTCATGGCAATTTTATTTACTCTCCGATTTTTTTTTGCCAGAAATCTGCTGAGAGGAAGTCGCCGAAGAAAATACTTTTCGGATTTTGTCTTGATGTCTGGCCTGGGGCTCGAACCCTGGCTTTTATGTCTAATAGGCCAACACACTACCTACTAGACTACGGCGACTACTCTTCTCCTACTAACGAGCGAATTCCTTTGCTTAGCCCTATCCATAGCTAAGGCTCTACTAAAAATCACCCTATCGCCCGTCGCAGTGATAACACATCGCTTCTAAATCCCTAATGCCACTGTAAAGCGGACGGATGCCGGTATTACTCAGGTCCCAACCATAGTCTTGTGTCTTTTAAGTAAAACTTTCTTCCATAACCTAATAATGAGTTTTAAAGCTTTAAACACTGTTTATGGGTCATAAATATATGCAGCCAGTTAAACCTTTGAGATTACTTAGCGTTTCTATAGCTTTACCTTGATAATCCTTGTGATTTTTTTTATTTTTTATTTTTTTATAAAACCAGCACTTAGGGGGATGGCCTCTACTCATGCAGTGCATTGTGCAGGTTTAGGTAAATAGGTTATAGGAAGGTGGAAAGAGGGAGTAGTACTTTTCTTGCAAAATATGATGCCTACAAACGAATAACTTTTGAAATTTCCTTTCGAAATTGAAAACTTTATGAAATTAAATCAACAAAACCACTTCAAACGTAACATTTGTCATCTCATAAACTCAACTCATTTGCTGAAACTCAAAGGAAATTCCAATTTCCAGCTCCCATAAGGATTTTAAGCGTTTTACAAAAACCAGTAGCAGCGGCAGCATCGCATTACAAGGATAAACGGGTGAAGGTAAAGGATTTATCAAAAGCATTCCTTGAAAATATGTACTCAAGTTGCTGCTAATTGCTGACAATGTTTAGTGGCGGCGTAGAGCAAGAGTTTAAGGTGGAGTTTTTTTTTTCTTCTCCTGTTTATGGAATGAATATTTCAAAATGACAAACAAGCGTCGTTTTGTAATTAAATCTCAGAATCAAGAGCAACTGAACAACGTAAGGAAGAAGGGGTTAAGGCTGATGGCAAAGGCAGGGGGTAAGAAGAAATTTCACTAATTTATTTAATTAATAACAGTTACAGGATACTGCTAAGATGGATGGAGGATTTACAGTAAGAGGAATTCTTTGTCAAAGCTTTGAGCATAGAAATATTTCGAAAATTTATGACAATTTATTTAAATATTTAGAGCAGCAGAGAATGTTTAGCAATAAGAGTTTAAAAAGGATCCTATTTCTTTTTGTTGTGTTATTTAAATTGGCATATTTATGGATGTAAATAATTGCCTACAAACAATATACAGTTGTGTTCAAAATAATAGGAGTGCCCTTCATTCAAAAGCAAAGTTTAAAATTAAGAAAAATAAAAGAGAAAATATCAAATTTTTTTTACTTAAAAATTATTTCTAATTCATTTTCTAATTTTTTAACACTTCATTATTTAATTAAAACTACGAAAGCTTACTCTCAAAATTAATTGTTCAAAATAATAGGAGCGTTAGCAAACAACCGAATAATTCAACAAACCGAATAAAAGGCACAAAAGTTTGATATTATCTTCAAAATAGTAAAATTGTTTTAGTATTTGGCTGAATAACCTTTGTTTTTAATGAATTCAGCACACCTACGAGCACTGTTGCCAGATAAATTTGTTATAAAATCGTCAAAACTAGATGAATAAATCGGCAAAATCGGCAAAATATTTTCGAAATCGTCAAAAAATCGGAAAAATTAAAATATCTTTCTTTTTTGGTAAAATGTCTGATTTTATTCGAAGATATTTATTCTAGGTTACATATACATAAGTAAATAATTCATATCATTTAATAATTTTTGTACAAAAGTTAAATATAGATTTATACATTAACCCTTTGCGACCGTATTAATTTTATATATGGGTGTCATGCTGGTCTGAAAATGTTATCACTTTCTTTATCAAAGTCAGTGTTGAAAGAGTCAAAATAAAATTCGTCATCGCTACTTTCAAGTTCACGAATCACTTCTTTAAGTAAATTTCTGTTTGCTATTTTATTAGAGTATTATTTTGAAATATTTCAAGAAGCGAAATCGCCAAATCTAAGTTAAGCACAACTTATAAAATATCATTCGATTTCAACGAATTTCGAAAGCTTATCGATTGAGAGCAGACATACGACTAGATCGGTAATAAAGCTTTGGTGGCTGAGGGCAGAAATACGACTGGAATGGTGAAAAAGATTTGGTGGCTGAGAGCAGACATACGGTCGCGAATGGTTAATTATATTTACACTTTGTTCTATTAAATATAATTAAACATTTATTTCTCTATATCGGAATTTAATTTAATTTATTTGCCGCAATACATCAGGTTTCATTAATGTATTAAAACAATTTGTTTTATTTAATTTTAAGTAGCCTTTGGTAGACAGAATTCCTTCAATTGTGATATTGTCTAAACGATTTCTTTGTTCAGTTTTATTGATGTTTACCTGACTAAATATCCTTTCCATATTGGCGGACGAATGTGGTAGAGTTAAAATTGTTTGGATAAAAATTTACAATTTTGGAAATAAAAAGTTTGTATCGATAGTTTTCATTCCACAAATTTGTTTCCAAAAACTTAAGAAATCCATTTTACTTTTATAGAATATACTATAGAAATGTAATAATTTAAGTTCTCGAAATTCTGTATCAATGTTTTGCATATCTTCTTCACATACGAAATTTTCTATTCTTAACAAAGTCATATCGACACTATTATATGAACACAGTGGTGCAGCATATACTTTTAATTAAATCGGCATTCTGAGAGCAAAAATCGGCAAATCGCACTTTGTCATTTTTAGAATCAAAAATCGGCAAAATGCCGATAAATCGGCAAATCTGGCAACAGTGCCTACGAGGCATTGAGTCAATAAGATCTTGCCATCTCTTCAAAGGAATTTGATACCACCAAAGAATATGGATATAAAGAATGCGCATCATGTAGAAGTAAAATTTCTTATGGCGGGTCGTAACATCACGACCCGCTCTCACCAAATTTTTTTTAAAAATCATTTCTGGGTGAGGGGAGAGGAAGACAGAAGGAAAATGAACACAAACAAAGAGCGTAACAATGTGTTGCTCTCATCGTACCTATGTACATGTGTATGTATTCTTGTGTTTTTTGATTTAGTTGTCGATCAGACTGCGACAAGAATACATGTGCTGCGGCTGCTTTATCATTTTATTTCAGAATAACACTCATAACAATATTTTGTGTTAAAAATGTTCTATGTCATTAGCTGGGCGTATTTTATTTTTTATTTTGTCCCATAGTATATTTTTTTAAATGCTTTGGAATGCTCGTTTTTTTTTCTTTTAATAAAAAATGGGTTTTTTATTCTTTTTATTTTTATTTATCTAAAAAACATGGCCTAATTTTTTAGCCAAAGATGGATAGCTTTATGTTCTTTTAATAATAAAATCGATGTTTTATTTTATTTTTATTTATCCAAAATTATTAAGCCATAGATAGACAGCTTTACATATGTATGTTGATGAAATGAAAATAAAAATAGAGTATATTACTAACACTTTTATATGGCTGTAAATAAATAAATTCTCTCAACTTATTTTCTCTCTCTCACTCACTAATCCATAACCATAGGCATGTGTTAACCTAGAGGAAAATTGTTAGAAATAATGTCAAGTCTACTTATTAACCCAATGATATGTATATATGATCGGAAAATATAGAAAAATTGTACTGCACTAAGACACTAGGACACTGTATTTAACTTGGCAAGTATTCTTCCAAAAATCGAAATCATTTCTCATTGATATTAGTGAATACTACTGTGATATTTCTTTGGATGTATCATTGAAGTCTGAAAAAAGCCACATGAACCTTCTTCTTTAAAAACTGACAAGATTTTAAAGCTCTTTTTAACGAACATTCTTGATGTTCGTGGCCTATGTGTGTAAAAAGCCGAAGATGTTCTTCCCCTGAGGGACATTGGTGCCGACGTCTGTTTTTAAAAAAAATAAATAAAAAAAATAAATAAAAAAGTGGTCAAACGACAAAAACGCACGATGAGAACAACGCATGATGAGAACAACGCATTGTTACGCTCTTGGTTTCTGTAACCTTCCCTTCTATCTTTCCCCCCGCGTCATGAAATATTTTTGAAAAATATTCCAAAATATGTTAAAATGCACATTCTTTACACTTTATTTTCTTTGATACCACGCATCGCGCACTGTGATCCAGAGTTCTTCTGCATTTGAAGGTTTTTTTTTTTGTCTGCAACATACTTTTTAACATTTCCCCATAGATGTTCTATGGGATTAAGGTCAGGAGACTAAGCTGGCCATGCCATAACCTTTACCCCATTAACCCGAAACCACTCATTTGCCAATTTGCTGGTGTGTTTCGGTTCATTATCTTGTTGGAATATCCATTTTAAAGGCGTGGAATATGGTAACATCACTTCTCTCAAAATGCCGACATAGACGTTCCTATCCATTATGTCTCTAATTGGATGTATTGGGCCTACACCATTATATGAAAACCTGCCACATATCATTAGTTTTGCACCACCATGTTTAACTGTGTTTTCTGTATACTGAGCATTATATTTGGTGTTGGGCGGACATCTAACATACTGTCTAGACCCAGTGCCATCAAATAAAACAATTTTGCCTTCGTCGGTCCACAGTATGTTTCTCCATTTTTCTTTCGGCCAATTGATATGTTCTTGGGCAAACTTTAAGCGTGCTGCTACCTGTTTTGTATGTCAACAATGGCACCTTTTGTGAACTTCTTGCGAATAAATTGTTGTCCATCAGACGCCTACGAATAGTAGGGCCACTTACGGCAAGATTCAGATCCTTTTGAGTTTTTTTTTGAAGACGCCAAAGGATATATTTTGCTGTATCGCACAATTCTGCGGTCATCGACAGTTGATATTTTGCGCTTGCGCCCACGCGTTTCGGGCTTTTTTTTTATTTTAATGGATTTGCGATCATTTGGTTGGATCAACTTAAGGTTTCCTCAATTTCTTTAGAAGTTTTGCCTTTTTTTCGAAGAGTTTTAATTAGTTTTCTCTTTTCTTCAGTACAGTGCTTTCCTCGTCTCGCTATTATAAAAATTTATGTGAATCACTGTAGAAAAAGTTTTAACTACATTTTTCCGTACTTATTTTTCACTTTTTTCTTTAAATAATATGCTGATATATTTTTATTTTTAAAAGAACACTCACACTCCTATTTTTTTGATCAACTGAATTCAAGGGCAAGCACAGTAATGAATCAATTTCATCGTAAATATTAAAGTTATTACGAGATTCCTTTTTGTATTTTATTTCTTACACATCGTTGTAACTACCATTAGAATATATCATGTTTTGCAAATTGGTACAATAAAAAATTTTAACTTTGAAAATATTTCATGGTAGCACTCCTATTATTTTGAACACAGCTGTATATATATATAGAGAGAGAGAGTAGGAGATATGACGTCAATACTCTGGCTTGCATGAGAACCCAGCTGTTTTACAAAAACTTGTCTATTTGCTTCGCGTTATTTGCTTATTCCCTGCATTTCATATCAGATTTCAATGGTTTTCGTCTTTCAGATTTTTTTTCTTCCGTTTTTTCGCTTTTCATCACAATACACTGAATGACTCTGACTGTGTGAGTGAGTGAATGAGTGGCTGTGTGACTGAGTGACGACTGTGTCTGTATGGGAAGCATCAAATTATATCATTCGATTTCATTATTCATTCAATCGCTTCTATTTTCTATTTTTTTGTTTTGTTTTGCTGTTGAAACCTCATATTGTTGCAACTCAATCGTCCATAGTTTCCGCCACCACACCGCCTCACCATTTGTGTCACACCAATTGAAATAGTGTGGACTTGATGTTGTTACTCTCTCTCGAAGGCCATCAAAAGATTTGTTGCTTTTTTTTGTTTTCGTTGGGTGAACTCCATCGTTGATAGTCATTAATCACTCGTCAATGTTTTTGGCTTCAATTGTTTTGTTTGTTTGTTGCCAATTTAAATTGTGTGTGCCTGAAAAATTGAATGACGATGAGTTTGATTTGGTTTTTCTTTCTTTTTTTTTTTTTGAAATAAATCCTCTTGACATTGAAGTTTTCTTCTTCGTCTTCTATTGTTAGTCGGTCGGCAAACATAGTTGATTAATGGCAATACATATTTCTGTCAAATAAAAATGCCATGAATACAAATACAATAAGCATCTCTCAGTTTGATTGGGTGTGTCATCAATGCTTTTGTATTCCTAACAGCCGCATTTAATTTTCCAAACCGTTTTTCATTTTCTGCTAAATTATGTTTGAGTACCCGTAAGTCTCTAAATGTTCTTCATGCGTTTATACGCTATTTAAACATTACGAATGCTTTTAACGCATGGGGAAAAGATTATTTCCCTTAAGAAATTAAAATTGACAATTGTGAACAATGGCAACAATAGATTTAATTTGCTTGGTAATCAGGCGAGAAGTGCATGTATCGTGTTAAAGCTTTTCCTGTTCGAGGAGGTAATTTTTGATCATTCATTAAAACTCTAGGGAACAATCTTAGTTCAATTTCTACTCTTATAATGAACAATCCGATTACTTTGAAGGGGATCTGTAGCTT
The DNA here is from genome assembly GCA_936449025.2 of Sarcophaga subvicina. NCBI lineage: Eukaryota > Metazoa > Arthropoda > Insecta > Diptera > Sarcophagidae > Sarcophaga > Sarcophaga subvicina. Next base: position 145,599,752 of record OW388080.2, on the reverse strand, counting down.
TGCTTAGTATCGCTTGTTTTCGTCAAACGAGCAACAAAAAGTGCTCCATAAAATTGGCCTGAATAGAATAAAAATGAAATACTGGGCTGGATAGCCACGGTATAAGGATTTCAAAACAGTTTGCTTTACGGTCAAAGAATTGTTTTCTTCAAGTGAGCAGCAAAAAGTTTTTTACATAAATCGGGCAAAATTTTCGCATTCCAGTCTTTTTGTCGATGACTTGCTTTTTTGCGGGTGGCTTCCATTTCTTCTGTCGATGACTTGTAGTTTTAGGTCGATAACTTGCATTTTTTAGGTTGATGACTTGCATTTTTGGTCGATGATTCAAATTTTCGGTAATTAAAGTTTTTTGGTCGATGACTTGTATTTTTTTCGATGACTTGAATTTCTCGCCGGTGGTTACAATTTTTGGTCGATAACTTGCATTTTTTGGTTGATGACTAGCATTTTTTGGTCGATGACTTGCATTTTTTGGTCGATGACTTTCTTTTTTTAGTCGATGACTCGCATTTTCTTTAGATGATTAATGTTTTTTGCTCGACGACTTGTATTTTTTCTCGATGACTTGCATTTTGGGTCGATAACTTGCATTTTTTGATCGATAACTTGCATTTTTTGGCCGATGACTTGCATTTTTTGGTCGATGACTTACTTTTTTTGGTCGATGACTCGCATTTTCTTTAGATGATTAATGTTTTTTGCTCGATGACTTGTATTTTTTTTCGATGACTTTTATTTTTCACCTGTTGCTGCATTTTTTTTGGACGATAACTTGAATTTTTTGGTTGATGACTTGCATTTTTGGGCGATGACTCACATTTTTTTGTCGATGACTTGCTTTTTTTGGTCGATGACTTATATTCTTTGGTAATGATTTGCATTTTTTTGTCGCTAATTTGCGTTTTTTTTTTCGATAACTTGCATTTTTTGGTCGATGACTTACATTTTGCAGTTTTTTGTCGATGACTTGTAGTTTTTTTTTTGATCGATGACTTGCAAGTAATGTCCGATCGTAAGGAAAACGGTTATGGAATCCTTGATCCAATAACCATCCAGCCCACTAGGCCTCTGTTAACATAACATGCATTGTAAAAGAAGGAATATAACTTCCGTAGTTGAATTCATACACACGGTGGCGCCTCTTTCTTCAAGGAGATGTTCTGATGTGCTTGCTCCATTAAATAACCTTTCCAATATATCATACGGCTCCGGTATCTTCACATCTTCAAGGGAAGATTGTTAATGTGATGACAATCCCCAAAAAGGACATTGAAAACTATATCTCAGCAGCAATTTCTTCCGCACTTAACAAAATTATGGAATTAATAATCTGCCTGTGAAATATTTGGAATTAAAAAATTTGATCAGCGACAGGCAATATGGTTTTCATAAGCAAGGTCCGTTTTACTGGTGAACCGTTGGCGTTAGTCTTCGAAATATGGAGCTAAAGATTTGGATTTTCAAAGCTTGTATTTCACTTTTCCATTGCTACTGCAACGGATTGTTTTTTTTTAGCGGAATAAAGGTACATACTTGTTCTCGAAAATCGCATATTTTTACGTTCGTTTTGCCCGTGAGATTTTCTCCCCAGGAATCTGTCTAGGGATTTTTAAGTCCTTAGGCATATCAGAGAAGAAGATCGTTAGGAAATCAAGGGCGGCACTGATAATAAGAAAAGCAGTTTGCCTTCTAATGCGTTCTAGAGTTTGCAGCTACTGCCCACCGGGAACTACGGCTGCCTTCCAAAATGTTTGTTGCTTTGTGCTTGAACACATAATGCCGCTGTACAAAATATATACAATGCATTCAAAACGTCGTTAATGTGTATTTTTAACGCAGTCAAAAAGCAATCAGGCATCGGATTTATAGTTGATGCATTGTTTGGTTACTTTGCATATGTACAAAATTTATATACCGTAGTAGAACTGTATACAAACTTTGTATTGATACATTTTGAAAGTCAGCCTACCAGTTCAACAATCGCCTCATATATGTAGCTAGAATGGGAACCTGGTTATACTAATTGCTGCATAACCTTAAAAATTAATGTTTACATCTGAGATTTGAATTCACTTTAATTTTTAAACAAACCCCGCAGACTTAAAATTAACATTCAAAAAACTCATTTCATTTATTTTTTATGTGCATCCATGCACCATCATTATGATGCTGCTTCTGTCATCCTTTTTTGTTTTTTTTTTTTTTGTCTTTCAAAAGGTCATTGGGGTTCAACTACTGTGTCATCTCAGTTGCCACACTTACATATAAGTTTGTGTGTTTTATAGTGTATGTGTAGTTGTGTAGTTGCATTTGTATTTATTTTCTTGTCCTTAGAAAAGGAGTGGCCAAGTTTAAAATGTCAACACCCATTTCCGGCAAAAAAAAAAAACACAAACTCGCGTTGGAGCTAAAGTTGTCACAGAAAAGAAAGAAAGGAAAAAAAAAACTATAAAAGTCAGCAACAGTGGTGGGGGGTAAAAGAGCAGAAGCATCTTTAGCGCAATGACATTTTCGAATAGTCGGGAATAAAGTAGTTGTTATTGTTGTTGTTGTTGCAGCTGGTTATGATGGTAAAAAGAAAACAAGAGAAAACGAAACTGTGAACAACACGTTCTAATGCCAGATTTTTTGCATTCGTTTTAAGGAACGAGTTCAGTTTAGGAGTGAGAGAATTGGATTTTCTGCGTAACTGTCACAAACAGTTGATTTAAACAAATTTCACAATTTATTTATTTGTGAGGAATATGTCAACTTTTAAATTCTATTATTAATTACACAGATACACTCATATACTCGTATCTGTAAGAGGGAGGGAGGAGGGGAGGGGATATAGAAAATAAATTGCAGAAATAAAGGGTGTTTTTTATAGAGGTATAGAACTTTAAGTTGCAATAAAACAACGATGGATTATTCGATTGACATGAATTTTATTTATCCGAAAGATAATCTTGTGGCATTACATTTTAAATATGATTTCTGGCATATGACCGCCACGGCTGGCGCGGATGTAGTCCAATCTGGACGTCCAATTTTCGATGACTTTTTCCAACATTTGTGGCCGTATATCGGCAATAATACGGCGAATGTTGTCTTCCAAATGGTCAAGCGTTTGTGGCTTTACCGCATAGACCAATGACTTTACATAGCCCCACAGAAAGTACTCTAGCGGTGTTAAATCACAAGATCTTGGAGGCCAATTCACAGGTCCAAAACGTGAAATTAGGCGGTCACCAAACGTGTCTTTCAATAAATCTATTGTGGCACGAGCTGTGTGACATGTTGCGCCGTCTTGTTGAAACCACATCTCCTGGACATCATGGTTATTCAATTCATGAATGAAAAAGTTAGTAATCATGGCTCTATACCGATCACCATTGACTGTAACGTTCTGGCCACCATCGTTTTTGAAAAAGTACGGACCAATGATTCCACCGAGCCCATAAAGCGCACCAAACAGTCAGTTTTTCTGGATGTAACGGTGTTTCCACATACACTTGAGGATTACCTTCACTCCAAATGCGGCAGTTTTGTTTGTTGACGTAGCCATTCAACCAGAAGTGCGCTTCATCGCTAAACAAAATTCGCTTATGAAAATCGGGAACAACGGTAATCTCGTTTTGGGCCCATTCGACGAATCTACGCCTTACTTGATGATCGTTTGGCTTCAAATCTTGCACGAGTTGGATGTTGTAAGCACGCAAACCAAGATCCTTCCGCAAAATCTTCCATAAAGTGGATGGACACTGGAGATCCAATTCCTGTGCTCGATGGCGGATGGACTGATTCGGGTCTTCCTCAATGCTACGCTCTACAGCAGCACCGTACAGCATCTCTGGGGATGCGAGTTATCAATAAGAGTAAACGTGGTGCGAAAACGTTCCATGGTTAATCGAATTAACTGCTCTGATGGACGATTTTGTCCATGATAAAATGGACGTAGTGCGCGATACGTTTTCCGCACAGAACCATTATTTTCGAAATAAAATTGCACTATTTGCAAGCGTTGTTCAGGCGTGAGTCCATTCATGATGAATTGCCAAACCAAACTGAGAATAAATCACTTGACAGCTGTCAAATCGGTCGCCATCTTAAAAAGTAATGCCAACTTAAAGTTCTATACCTCTATAAAAAACACCCTTTATGTACGGAATATGTCAACTTTTAAATTCTATTATTAATTACACAGATACACTCATATACTCGTATCTATAAGAGGGAGGGAGGGGAGGGGAGGGGATATAGGAAATAAATTGCAGAAATACATGGCTTGGCTTGGCATGCCATGGCATATTTTGGATTTTTAAAAGAAATTGTAAACGTGTTGTTGTTATCCAACAACTGTATTATGAAAGTTTTCCTTTAATTGCTTGGCATTAAATCCCGATCCATTTTATCTTTTTTCAGTTTTCCCCAACACAATACGTTCTCTTCACATTTATTTTTCTTAAACGTACAATGCATAGTAAAAACTTATAATCCCGGGTAATTATTCTCGCATTTGTTGTATTGTGTTGTGTTGTTTATCATTACGTTTCTCTATTTCTCTCAAAACGACTTCTATTCCTCTAAGGCAGAGTGTGGCGCTTAGACGGGTGGCTGTTCATATTTGTAACTGTCAGTTTTTGGCTAAAATTTTGTTTAAAAACGCCCGCCGTCTACCCTAGCCTATCCTATCCTATCCTGTTCTTAGTCGAAAACCTCCTTTTTATCCTTGTAAATATCCCCATGTTCTCTATGTGTGTATGTAAGTGTTTCTCATTGTAATTTGTAACAACATTTGCTGCATGTTTCCTCTGTATTTTTCTGTCTTTTTTTTTTTTGTTGCATGAATATGAAGAAAAAACAAAGTTTGCTGCCAGTTGTTGTTGTTAAACTTTTCTCTAATCGTGGTTAATCTTAAAACAAACGTTTTGCAATTTATTTTCCCTGGCCCCCACCCCTCTCAATCCAACACTCTCACTCTGTCGCTCTCTATGGGAGTTAACTAATGACTTAATTTTTATCAGCCGTAGGGCTGATGTGTTGTGTTTTGTTTATTAACCTTGTATGCCAGTGTTTCTTTTCGCTCATCTTTATCTTGGCGTTTGTCTTTGGCAATCTTTTCGTATAAAATCGACGTTTTTCTTTCATTGTCTTCTCTCTTCCTCTCTCTCTCTCTCTCTCTCCCTCTTTGTTTAGTTTTATGAGGTTTTATTTGCTTTTCTTGGCTATTCTTTAGAGCAATTCAAGAGTTTTCTAAGCGGGTGGAATGGAAATGTCTTAACATCAAGCCAAGAAGTTTAGTAACACCAGTCGGCAAACATAATGTTACGTTGTTTCTTTTAAAAAATAAAATATAAATTTCTGTTTAGTTCTGTGTGCCACTGTTTACAACTTGATGTAAACAACAACAATTGCTCCTCTTTGTTATTCCTCTGTTTACACCTTTTGCATAAACAACAACAATTACTAGCACAATTGTTCGACAGATCTTTGTAACGGAGATCTTCAAACCACGATTATTCTCTTCACACACAACGCATCTTCACACAAGAGTGACTGAATTTTTCTGACTGCGTTGCCTCCTTTGTCATGCCTTTTATATGGCAACGTAAACAGTCTGATGAATGATCTTGAAGTTGAGTGTTCGTGGCTTCGCCTTCTCGAGGTGTTTATAAATGTAAACATCGTTGTTTCATTATTGTTGTTTGTGTATTTTTGTTTACATTTATTCTTGCAATGTTTTGTTGGTATATATTTGTTTACTTGTTTATCATGTAAACAAGTTCATTGTTTATGTTTTTGTAGCTTTTGTTTACAATTTAAACGATGTGAAATCAAAACACCATTTCCACTTTCGTAACAATATAAAGGGTCCTTCATTAAACACTCTCTATATTTAAATATTGAATTTTGAGAGAAAAAGAACAAAGGATGTGTGTGATATGAAGTTGCCGTAGCGTGTTTGCTTATTAAAGGAGAGTCTGGGGTTTGAAACCCCGTTCAAGACAAAACGAAATGTGAAAAATTGCCTTCAGTGAACTTCAGAGCTCCTCTCAGCAAAAACTCTGAGAGTAAATAAAATTCCCATGAAAAGAGTCTCAAAAATCTGTCGGTCGGAATCGATTTTAAACTGTATGTTCCCTCCACTCATGGATAAAATGAACACAGCCAATATGGGTGCTGTGAGAAGTTAGGTTGTAATCCCGACTAAAGGGTTGTAATGACCAATTATGTACATATGGACGTGTGTATGAGATAAAAACGAAATTTTGTATACGTTTGAAAGATCTGTTGAGGCCATTATGTGAGGAATATCGTTCCGTTTAAATGACAGCCACACCATCCCAGAGTACAGGGTGGCTGATATATAATGCAACAAAGTAAAGCGCTATATTTTTTTAATTTTTTTTAATTTTATTGTTCAAAAGCAAAAAATGTTGTAAATAACATCAAATTTTAGAATCAGTTTAGATTTGTTCGTATTGGCCACCTTTGGTACGAATTATGGCCTTCAAACGGCCGATAAAGCCATCACAGGCTGCACGAAAGTGGCTCTGCGGTATTTTGGCCCATTCCCGGCGAAGCGCCGTCTTGAGATGATCGACAATTTGGTATTCTTTTTAGTGAGAACCTTACTCTCCAAAATGCCCCAGGCGCGATTGAGATCCGGAGATTTTGGTTGCCATTGTGCGGTAGAATGAAGCCTTTTAAGCCATTCTTGGTTGACGCGTGCTGAGTGCGGTGGTGCTGCGTCCTGTTGGAATGTCCGTGGTCTGCGGCCGAAATGTTTGTCTGCCCAGGGCTTCAAACTGTCTTTAAGACATTTTCCCGATAATATTCGGCATTTATTTTGACCCCATAGTCGATGAATACGAGCGGTGAGCGACTATCGGCCGTTACGGCGGCCCACACCATTACCATCGGCGGCGCTTGACTTCTGGTGGCCAATCGCAGGTGTAAATTTTCAGCTGACCTCTTTGGCAAGTAAACCCGATCATTTTGTTTGTTCACAAACTGCTCAATTTGGAATGGCTGCTCATCGGAGAAAACCAAATTCGGTAACTGGCCACTTTCGTGCAAGCGAAGTAACTCCTTGGCTCTTTCCAGTCTAACTTTTTTTTAGTCCATCGGTGAGCTCTTGAAATTTTTGGAACTTCAATAGCTTTAGTCCAAGCTCATTTTTCAATATGTGTTGCATCCGTTCTCGCCGTATGTTCAGCTCACGAGTAATTTTTCCAACACTGTGGCGTGGATTTCGATCAAATCTGGCCTTCACTTTTCGGATAATTTCTGGTGTTGTTGCCGTTTTTTTTCGTCCACTTTTTGGACGCGATGCAACACTGCCAGTATCACGGTAACGAGCAATGGTACGCGTAACAAAAGATTTATTCACATTTAAATGTTGGAGGGCTTTAACGATAGCCACCTGTGGTTTCCCAGCCAAAATATAAAGCAATCACACTATCATCGCTTGAATTCCATCACGAATTCAATAGATCAAAATGCTTTTGTAAGCTTGTAAATAATAAAATGAACTGTCACTGGAATAAATCTGTCAGCTGTCAGACGAGCGGTTTACAAATTATAACAACCTGAAGTTGGTTGCAATACATATCAGCCATCCTGTGGAGCGCATCCAAAATGTTTAATTTTCCATCTCTCTGGTGCCTAAATCAGGTTATATTTGATCAACGGCTTATTTTATATTGGCTTTAATAAGGACCTACACCTGGGACTTAAGAAAACCTCACAAGAAAAAGTCTAAAGGGGGTCAAATCGCACGATCTCAGTGGCCAGGAGGTTACATTACCTCTACGTGAGATGACCGTGTCATTAAAAAGATTTTGCAGCATATTCAATGTAACATGAACTGTGCTGTACGTAGCGCAATTCTTTTTTTTGTGTTTTTTATATGTTAAAACATTTTCAATTGAGCCTCGTACGCTGTTCTTTAAATGCACGCCAGTGGTGGTGTTCAAATAAACCGTATCCTGTAACTGTTGTTGTTGTGTTACACGAGTATGGTTCTGTAATCGTTTTTCAATCTAAAAATAAATGCGTTTAAATACTCGTCGTACAACAATTATTTCATTATTCGTACAACAACAACAATAACAACAACCATTTCATTGTATTTCATTCATTCCTTCGTTCATTTAGAAGTTTGTGTGTGTGTGTTAGTATAACGAAACTCTGTGATTTAATTGACATTGTGGAGCCCATGTAACAAATGGCAACAGCTGTATGAACAACTTTCTTCAAGTTGGCAAGTGTTCTTGTAGTTGGTTGTTGGTATGCTTGGCATGCGGTAAATGACCAAAATTTTCCTTGCTTTCCAATTCTGCTCTGCTTCGCATCTCAAAACTTAACTCTTAGAGGACAGTGGAAGGAGAAAGAGGGAAGAGCGAGCGAGGAAGAACAATAATATTGACAGATATTAGCAAATCGATCATTGTCATTATTATTCGATTGTTTCGTTTTGTATGTACAATTGTAATCGGAAAATGGTATGCGCCTGCAAATCTAAGTGTGGTTGGGTGCCTTGGTTGATGGCTGTATGGGATGTTTAGATTCATTATGTCGATTTGTTGATTAATTTGTGTGTGAATGTTGTGTCCCCCCGCCATGCCATCAACCGAAACAGATTTTCTTTAACTCAATAAAACGATAGGCAAGGGAGTCGGGGAAAACCTTGCTCCTTGTCCTTTCAACCGTCTGTCTGTTTATTTAACATTCATTGAACATTTCTCTCCTCTTTGTCTGTCATCTTTTTTTTTTCGTCGTTTGTTTTTTGTGTGCAGACGGACAGGACATTGTGTTGATTGTTTGTAATTAATCGTATTAAAAACATTTTTGTGTAGAGTGGTCGGGGTGTGTTTCAGTGTGTTTTTGACACTGATTAGGTGTATAGCTGAGTTGAGCTGTGGTGTGCTGTGTTGTGCTGAGTTGAATTCATTCATTCGTACCACCACCACCAGCCGTCGAAGCCTATGGATATGCATTAATTATCTCTTTTATGTTATTTTGATTTTTTTTCTCTTTTTGTAAGGAATTTGTAAAGCTTTTCAGTTACACATGTGTGACACCTTTATAGGCGCATTTTTCATACATTTTATCCGAAGCAGGGGGATGTATGGTTGACCAATGCAGAGATTTCGAGTTATTCTAAACCTTTTACAGATCGTACTGTGGTATCATGGTGTTGTTTGGGGTGTGACTGGGTTAAAACTTGAGAATTGGGATGATTTCTTGCGATATACTGTCCCAAAGTTTCTCTTTCAACTTTACTGAAAACAACTTTTCAACAACTGAAAAGTTTTATTAAACAAGTTTTTTTTAGCTTAGGCAGTGGTGTGGCCTTTTAAACGGCTATCCATATTTGCCTTTCCAAAGTCAAGTTAAATAAAATCCATGTAATGCTATGATTTCGATGAAACTTTTCTTTACAATGCGACTTCAGCATTATTTAAGTGAGCGTTCCTGATTTGGTTGCAGCAGTCGATTCTTCACTTTATGCTTATTTCGAGCGACTGCTCCGCAAAAACTTGAGGAAGGTTGGTGTTAGAATTTAGGAAATGATCAGCGTGGGCACGGTTTTTGATGTAACTCTGCAAAAAACTTTGTCGTGAAATTACATAACTATGGTAGCCATTCCGGTTACCAAATCATGGAATTATTCTTTCTGGAAGCTTTTTGCAACGCTCTGAATTGACGATCACCGTTCTTCTGCGGGCATTTTCGTCATTGTTATGACATCTCCAGACCATAATGCAAAACTACTTCTGATTTTTCTGCGATCAAGGTGCGATAATTTTGTTTCTTGACTTACCTACGGAAGTGGGCGTAATCCCGCCAATCATGTATACAAAATTAACACACACTACATAAGTGGTGTGAGAAACTAGGTCGTAATCCTGACTGAAGGGTTATAATGACCAATTATGTATGTATGTGATGAAGACAAAGAATCATCAGAACGTATACTTACAATTTGTGCGAATCGGAAGGATGCATATCAGTTTCAGAAAATTGTCCCTGTTGGCTCAGAACAACATCCTAAAACATGTCAGGATAACCGAATTGGGAGGAGACATTAAAGGGATACCCGATATACATAGACTGAGGACTGTATAATAGATCGTATGGTTGCAGTACTATGGCACCTCTATATGACAACAAATGATAATAACTAAAGCGATTGTGTAGCGTCTCAGAAGAGAGTTTGCTTATAAGAATCTAATTAATGGAATCCGACTACCTTTAAGGTGGTATTTATGAACGGTAGATTATAATCCATTTAAATTGTAATTGGCAAGAATAACATCTGCAGAAAGAGTGTTCCATATATATATATGTACAGTAGCGAGCAAAAAAATGCAACGCTAACGGAAATTAAATACTTTTTATTTTTATGCTCTACAAACTTAGTTAACAAATGCAGGTTACAATATCAAAATTTTTCTATCCACTTATTTTTATGTTAACATTTAAGAATAAAAGTGATAAATTTCAGCGAGCAAAAAAATGCAACGCTATGTTATTCAATAACTTTGTTTAAATTAAATGCAAATTCTTATAAAATGTTGGTTAAAAATATACTTAAAACTAATACTTGGTTGCGTACATTTATTTTCTATTACCACTTGCAGTCTGGAGGGCATAAAATCCACAGGGGTATTTTTCCCCCATTCTGACTTTAATTTTTTTTTCCTAATTTCGCCAAATTTAAAGGATTTTTCTTCTTAACTTTCCGATCTAAAATCTCCCATAGGTTTTCTATGGGTCTTAGATCGGGAGATTGTGACGGTCAATGCAAAACTTGCACATCATGGTCGCTTAGATAGTTACGAAACAAGCGACTAGAGTGCTTCAGGTCATGCCTTGTTTGAATATGCTGTTTGGGGTCATTTTTTCCATAAGATGTGGGAGCATATTTTCTTCTAGGATCTCACTTATTTAGTGGCATTCATAATTTCACCAACGGACCAACTCCGTACCGAGAAAACACACCTGCCAATAAATTACATAAAATAAATAATTTTCCTGAAAAACAAAAGTAACTTACCCCACACCATTAGTGAATCTCCGCCATGTTTTACTGTTGGTGGCTGATATCTGGGGGAATATCTCTGTTTAGGTGGTCTTCGAATATATATTGTCCCCTCAGAATCACAAAGATAAAATTTACTCTCATCATAGCACTTTTGCCCACTGTTCACTTGACCAATATTGATAACGCTTTGCAAAATTAAGGCGCTTGATTTTATTGGCACTAGTTATTAGTGGTTTCTTTCCTGGACGTCTGGCAAATAAATTGTCATCATTCGATCTGCGGCGAACAGTATGCACTCCAATGGGAATACCCATTTGCTTATTAGCGTCCACAGCTGTCATTCTTGGATCAGCTTTAACCAGTCTAATCATTTGACGATCTTCGCGCTGGGTAGATTTTCTTGGGCGACTGCTGTAAGACTTTCTTTATACGCTATTTGTTGTTCGAAATTTAGACGCAATTCGGCACACCTTTGATTTGTTTACGCCGAATATTTTCCCTATTTCTCCCATGCTTTTACCCTCTTCCAAAGCCTTAATAAATGCTACCTTGCTTGCTATCAGTTGATAACTGTTTCTAATGGTTAATAAATGTTGCCAAAATTATTAACAACATTTTTTTATAAATCATTTTTATCTACTACTTCTACTTCGTTTTTTTGAAAGAGTATGATGTGGTTAGAGAATGGCTTTTGTTTGTTATGTTCTGTATTATCTACTACCCTATCGACCATGTGGAGATAACCAATCAAAGAAATTAGAACACAATCTTAATAGAGCCTTTCTTCGAGGTTTGTTAAAAACCTAAGGGCTTTAGAGTTTTCTTTTTTTAATTTTTTAATTTGTAATTCGATTTAATTTCTTTTTTCATTTAAAATCTTGTTTAATTGTTGATTAAATTTTAAATTATTGTCAATGTACGTCTGTCTGCTTGTCTCTTTGCTTTTAAAGTCATAATTAACTGTCTGTCCTGTGGCATGTTTGGCAATCTTGTGAATCATTTTCGATAACGAGAGAAGAGAATACCTTGAGGAAATGAAATGAAATGCGTTTATAAATCATTTCTTAAATGAAATGAAAATGAAAAAATGAAACAAAATAAAATCAAAATTGTGCCTTATCTTTGGAATAATATTCGTCCTTATGACGTATAATTTATTAAACTTAATTTATAGACAAACAAACAAACAAACAAAAAGAAATCAAATAATCTTCTTTGAAATAAAAACTCAAGAAAATCATCCAAAAAATAATGAAAAATTCTCCGTACTTTTGTGTTTTTTTTTACTTCAAAATAAAATTAATTGTGAAGGAAATTACTTGATTTCTGTGGTTATTTACGAACTTGCCACAGCCCTGTTTAAAATGATTTATTGAAGCTGCATTATTTACGGGTCTTTAAGGCAAAAAAATGAGGATTTTTAACCCTTTTTTTCAACAAGACTTTTGAGTTTTTTCGTTGCTTTTTTAAGCGGTTTTTCTAGATGATTTCCTGTTTGGGAGAAAAAAAAGGAAGAGAAAAATGAAAAAAGAATTAAGAAAACGTGATTATAATTTTTCATTAAGACGATGATGATTTTTCAGTCGAATCATAAATAAAGGCGGTCCTTTACAATTGAATACACTAGGCAGTGATTGTTGTTTAGGACTTTAAATAAGAAATCGTTCCTCTTCCAAAAACAAGAATATATTCCGAATATATTGTAAAGTCCTTTTCGTGCTTATTCTACACTTATGTCATCTAAGCCAACTGAGTCTCGTTAGACCCCGATAAAGCAGTTTTAAGTGCTTTGATTCGCGGTAGGGTGTATATATCGAGTTAACTTACAAATCTTTATGACACTTAGGGTGGCGTGACATCCATTCCGCAAAGGGAAGACTGGAGGAGAGGTGCGGCGCCCCTCGCAGGGGATACCGTATAAATCTACACCGATGGCTATTCGAAATCAATCGGAATATCCAAGTCTATAAGGCTATCAGATCACTGCAGCGTCTTTCAGACGGAAGTGTCTGCAATTCAGGTTGCGGTAAAAATTATTGTGGACAAAAATGTTCACAGGCGAAAAGTCACCATACTTTCCGATAATCAAGCGGCCATCAAAGTATTGGATTCTAGTGTAATAAACTCCAAGACGGTCGCAGATGTCTCAATGAGATGGCGAACCGATATGATGTTTGTATCACATGGGTACCAGGACATAGAGATATTCCCGGCAACTGCAGAGCGGATGATTTGGCCAGAAGGGGCACGACCATCGAACTCTCTGATGAATTCTCTACATTGGGGATCCCTGTGGATACCTGCAGGCTTATAATTGACAATGCAATCGTGGACCTTGTCAACAGTAGGTGGACAGCTTCGGATAAGGGCAGAACGGCGCATAAAATCTGACCAAACTCCAAAGAAGCAGGCTCAGCGCTGTTATCGGGGTTATTACGGGGCATTGTATTATAGGAACGCATGCGAGCCGTATTGGTCTTGGACACCTCGCGAATGATTTCTGCAGAAGCTGTGGAGATGAGGAGGAGGATGAAACTATTCTTCACCTACTGTGCACATGCCCGGCACTTGGTCAGAGGAGAAAGGGACACCTGGGTGCCTACTACATGGAGGACTTAGATGAATTGTCATGCATGGATATTGGCAGTCTGAGTTGCTTCATCGGAAGCTCAGAGTGGTTCCTGTAACAGGGGAGAATGTGAAACTGTGGTATCACAATGGGCCCTGTGTGTGGCCTAAGTGTGTCCGCGCATGACTCCATCGAGGGGACAGCCACTTCTACCTACCTAGGGTGGCGCAGTCGCCGGGGTCTAATAAGTAGTAGTTCAACCTCTGGTTCAATAAACTCGGACAAAATCGAAAAATGAAAAAAAAAATTTCTTCGGCAATGTCCTCTCCATGCAGTCTTCTGGCAAAAACTCTGAGAGAAAATTTAAATTGCCATGAAAAGTTTCTCAAAAATCTATCGTTAGGAGTTGACTTTACACTGGAGACCCTGCCGCTTATGTAAAAATTCACGCACACAAGATAAGTGGTCGTAATTCTGACAAGCCTTGTAATGACCAACAAAAAAAAAGCGTGAAAAATACTACAATATTTTGGTACTAAAGGAGACGCTATAATATTTAGTTGTGAAAAAATTTCACATCTGGTGTTGCAGACGTGCATGGTGAAAAGGTTGGTATTGTGTGCCGTAATCTCAACTTGGTGGAGAATAAATCTTCAAGTGGAAACATCTGACTTTGTTGCGGAATCTGGTTCGCTCAGTGAAAACTTGAATGACGTTTCCCGGGTGGTTCAAACCATTATCGTAAAAGGATTTTTCCGGTAGGTTAGGTTAGGTTAGAGGACGTGTACTTGTCAATTAAGACAAGTACAGTACCCGGAGGTCGAATTGACCCATTGTACAACGTCCTAGTTGCTCACACCACTTATGTTGTGTGTGTTAATTTTATACATGAGCGGTGGGACCTACAGTTTAAAGTCGACTCCGACCGACAGATTTTTGATAAACTTTTTTATGGCAATTTTTATTTACTCTCAGAGTTTTTGCCAGAAATCTGCTGAGAGGAAGTCGCCGAAAAAATAATTTTCGGATTTTGTCTTGATGTCTGGCCTGGGGCTCGAACCATGGTTTTACGTCTAATAAGCCAACACACTACCTACAGACTACGGCGACTTCTATTTCAGCCTGAAAAGTACTTCAAGAACCTGGTAGTGAAAGAGACGATCTAATATTCAATTGTTCTGAAAAGATTTCACATCCGACCTTGTTGCAGGATCTGGTTCCATTAGTGAAAACTTGAATGACATTTCCCGTGAGGTTCAAAGCATTATCGTATAAGAATTTTCCAGTATCTGCGTTGTAAAACCAGCAGCGAAAGCAGGTTCAGGTATATTGTGGTCGATCGGTATATTTAGACCAATCATACCCAGGATTTTTTTATAAACATAGCTTCTGTGCTTCCATGCTCTTATGGCGCTTAGTTTCATTGTTTTTGTTTTGTTTTGCCAAGAATAGTATACAAAGTGGCTGAATTCCAAAATGTTAGTTGCTTTGTGTTTGAACAAAGTATAGTGTTTCATAAAGCCGCTGTACAAAATGTTTACAATGTCTTCTATTTCAATACGTCGTCAATGTGTACTTTTAACGTAGTCAAAAAGTAATCAGGCATCGGATTTATAGTTGATGCATTGTTTGGTAACTTTGCATATCTACATAGTTTATATGCCGTAGTAGAACTGTATACAAACTTTGTATTGATCCATTTTGTAAGTCAGCCAGTCTTGGATGATGGAGTCGTAAGGGCACATGTTATTATGATCATCACGATCCATATAATCCGCACAAACCGGCTTTATTTTCTCGAAATTTATAATAATAACGGTACTGAAAACACTGCCTTTTCCTCTTATTCGTTATCACTTGTTCTCGATTTTCTTTTAACGAAGACACCACTGAATGACTGTGGGTAGGGTGTAGGGTGTCCCCGTAATGATATAAAATTACAAAATTAACCCTTTTTTCTTTGTTTTCACTTTTTTGTAGCATGCTTAACAGGCAGTATTTTATAATTTATTTTCATTAATTAGAAATTATTATTATTTTCCAACCCTTTCAGCAAAAAAAAAAAACAGTCGTCCTACTCCTCGTATTTGTTTTGTATTCCAAAAAAAGGTGTCACTTTAATGCAGGGCGCCGTTTTTTCGCATTTAAGCAGCAGGGCAGCAATAGCAATAAAAAGTGAATGTTGTTTTAATCTTTTCATTATTATTTGTGAATGAGAATGTTTTTTTTTGTAATGGCTTCAGATCGAGCAATTAAAAAAGAAAAAAAAACTGCCAGGCACTGTCCCATTTGGGTATTTTCCATTTTGGATTTTAAAACCATTCGGCAATATGTTGAAATTTAATTTTTTATGGCCTTCTCTAACACGTTGAGAATCCTTTTTTTGTGTTTCAATAATGATTTCAATACGTAATCCTTTCGGGGTTTGGGTTTTGAATTGCAATTTAAAAATGCAAATTAATTGCGCTGTTCAATCTCTCAGCCACTTAAGTGAGCAATAAAAGTGAAATGCGTCTTTCTATTGTATTCATTTCGTTCAATCTCCCTCTCTTTCTTTCTCTTTTCAACCAATTTTCCTTAATTAACTGCCTTTTTACTGGTATTAACTTAAGGTATTGAAAAGTTTTGCCAAAGAAAAATTTGTTGGCATTTGTTTAATTGGAAATTTTGAATTTGAAATTATTTTTTGTTAAGGATTTTCAAGTATTTTCTCTTCTTTCTCTTTCTCCTCTACTTTCTTCTACTTCTCTTCCGTTTGCCTTTTACACTCTCAAGAAGACTCATAGAATTTTATTGGCGTTGAACTTTTTAATGTTCATTTTGAATTTCCCCCCATTAACTTTTATTATGAACTCCAGATAACACCGATAAAGGAATAGATGTACACGGGAGGATAAGAGGGGGTAAACACAATATTTGGTAAATGTAAGCTGAAAAGAAAAAGAAAAACAAGAAGAGAAAGAAGAAGAAGAGACGACTATAATTCAATTTTATTACCATTCGACGTGTTGTATTGCCAGGTTGTTAAACATTTTGCCAAAAAAAAAAAAAAATATCTCTTCTGGTTAATGTATCTTTGAATGTTACCAACCAAAAACATACAACAACTAATATCCGTTTGTATTTTTTGCGCCTCTTTTATTTCATTTTTGGAATTAAAAACCCCTGTAGGAAAATAGCCTTCTGTAACAACTTTTATTTAAAAAAATTCTGCCAAATACGGCTGCTAGCGAAACCGAAACTAAAGCTAAAGCTTTACAGTCTCATTGATTATGGGCTTTTGTTATATAATCATTATCATTAAATTTCTTAATGGAAACATAGGCTCACTATGAAATTTCTTTGATAATATTTCCTTTCACTTTTGATGTGGCTGCTACCTGCTCCCTCATGTAAAGGGTCCGCCAAATAACTTTTTTCTTTTTGAAAATGCTTTAAAAAAAATCTACTGAATATTTTCTCAAATTTCTTTTTATTTTAAAGTACAATTCTTCCGGTTAATAATGGAAAATAATTTCATTCAAATGGCTGCCTCGGCGAGCCATGCAGTAGCCTACACGTTCGGTCCAATTTTTAAGCACATTATCGATTGTGTGCAGCTGTATTTCACCAATGGCTTCACGAATATTGCACTTTAAAGCGTCAATTGTTTCTGCCTTGTCGGCGTAACACTTGTCTTTGAAGGCACCCCACAAATAATAGTCCAACCGTGTCAAATCACAGCTCCGAGGTAGCCAAACGACATCAGCTCTGCGGCTGATAATGCGATCTTCAAAAACAGGGCGCAAAACATCGAGTGTAGCTTCGGCTGTGTGGCACGTTGCGCCGTCCTATTGAAACCAAATGTTGCCAATATCCTCCTCTTCAATTTTTGTGAACAAAAATTCGTTCAACACGGCCCGATAACGATCGCCATTGACTGTAACGGCCACTCCTTGCTCATTTTCGAAGAAAATTATGCCTCATTATGGCCCCAATTATGCCTCTGGGCCAAAATCCACACCAAACAGTGACTCGTTTTGGGTGCGCCGGCTTTTCAATGTGTGCGGGTTTCTGTGCCCCAAATGCGACAATTTTGCTTGTTTACATACCCGCCAAGATCAAAATGAGTTTCATCTGAAAAGATGATTTTTGTTGTCAAAATCGGCATCTTCTGGTGTAGGCTACTGCATGGCCAGCCGAGGCAGCCATTTGAATGAAATTATTTTCCATTATTAACCGGTAGGATTGGATTGTACTTTCATATAAAAAAAGAAATTTGAGAAAATATTCAGTAGAGTTTTTTGTTAAAGCATTTTCAAAAAAAAAAAAAGTTATTTAGATGTCGATTTGACAAATATGCTATAATTACCAATTTATTGTAGTCAGTTAGGCTTGCCAAACACGCTCGAGTTTTAAAATGAAAAGTTTCTGTTTGCTCCAACTCCGATCTTCTCTTTAACACGTTGGCTGCCGCGCCAATTTTCAGAAAACTGGCCACACAAGCCAACATTAACTTTTTGTTCTTTTCCCAGAAGCCATTTATCAATACTAGCACTGATATAATACGATATTATTCGTACCTACACAAAAATGGCAGGTTTAGTGAGTACGAGATAACTCGTAGTTGGCTGCCTAGAAGGGAACGTAATCTACGAGTTATCTCGTAGTCGGCAGTCAACGTGTTAACATCCGGATGGCATCACTGCAATGAAATTTATCGACTGCAAAAGACCTATAAAGTATTCATAAACAGAGTTAAGCAGAAGTAGTTTGTCCCCTAAAATAGAACATAGCTAGGTTGGGTTAGGGTAGGCGGTGTCACTAGATTCTAATTACGTGAGATTTTCATTTAGGCCAACCTATTACTATGAACTGTTAACAGTTCCGTTAGATACTCTGAGCGCCATAAGTCAGTCAACACTTTAGTTCTTAAGTATAAAACAGTTTTGTTCTTAAGTATAAAAAAAAGTTCCTTTATCATGAAATTTATCAAATTTATTCGACTACTCTCATTTACTTTTCTCGCTATCCTAAAAAACTGAATTATTTCAATGGTGTTTACTGACTTTTGGCGCTCAGTGTATGCCAAGAATGTAATTTTCAGTACTCTCACACGCGTTCGAGCGAGTGCGAGGCAGTTAATATTAAGTGATAGAGCGTCACTTCTCCCTCTTCGGGTTACAACTTCAACAGAACTCACCTCAGGGACGAATACACGACGGGCATGTTTTCTTATTATGCAATGTCTCGTGAGGTTAGCGATCGCAGTGTGAGTGTGTTCAGTCGGGAGATAGAGAAAAATGGGCTGTTTTCTCCTATTTTGACCGACATTCGAAAGAAAACCTGGCTGTCCAAGTATATCAGTTTATGCTCAGGATATATTCGGCTAATGAGCAGCCATTTAATCAGCATGAGAATAGAATGAAGCCGCCGTAATCTAGTCGGTAGTATGCTGTCTAGTCTGGTACTCCCTTTACGCATTACATCCGTGCCACACAGTTCCCGTGTACCATATGCCCCTGTGGCCTGAAAGAAAAACTGAACGTCGAAATCGCCATGAAAGTAGCTACGACTTCCGACTGAAAGACCCCAAGCGTCTGTATGAATTTCTCATATCCAAGTGCTCGATATAGGGACCGTGGTCTAGTAGGTAGTCTGTTGGCTTATTAGACGAGAGTCTGAGATTCTAAACTCAGGCCATACATCTCGACCAAAACGCGATAAAAAAAAAATATTTTTTGTGCGACTTCCTTTTAGCAGTTTTCTGGCGAAAACTCTCAAATTTGTCATTTGGAGTTGACTGTAAGCTACTCATGGATGAAATTGACACACCCAACATGATTGGTGTGAGAAGCTAGGTTGTAATCCTTACTTAAAGCACAAGTGCATCTATAGCATCTGACCTGCGCTATACTTTCTAGTCGAATAGTTGGTCGTCAAGCATGTGATCAATGTCTGCATCACCATGAAAAATTTCTCAAAAATCTGTCGTTCTAAGTCGATTTTAAATTCTAGGTCCTGCCACTTGCAGGTAAAATTAACACACACAACATGGGTAGTGTGAGAAGCTAGGTTGTAATCCTGACTAAAGGGTCATTATGACCAATTAAGTATTTAAGTAAGTAAGCTTCAATGACAGTTTTTTTATCGTAGTTCGTGTAGAAATTCACTAGATTTTCCGGTGATATTATGAAGTAGCCGTAGTCTAGTAGGTAGTATGTTGGCTTATTAGACGTAAAGCCAGGGTTCGAGTCCCAGGTCAGACATCAAAATAAAATACAAGAAAAAAGTATTTCTTCGGCGACTTCCTTTCAGCAGATTTCTGGCAAAAACTCTGAGAGTAAATAAAATTGCCATGAAAAAGTTTCTCAAAAAATCTGTCATTTGGAGTCGACTTTAAACTGTAGGTCCCCCGCCACTCATGTCTAAAATTAACACACACAACTAAGTGGTGTGAGAAACTAGGTCGTAATCCTGACTGAAGGGTTGTAATGACCAATTATGTGTGTATGTATGTATACTGTTTTCTCATACATTTTCTTATTGCCAGTATGTATATACAGAGTATTTGGAGGAGGATCTGGATTCGCAGTGGAAGTCATCCGTTCAGATAGTTGTAGGGCAAATGTTCCCATTTACCATTATACACAAATGGTAGTCCAAGACGTCCACTAAGAGACCACATTAGTGGTTTGGCTCAAATAATTCAATTCCCAATTTCCATTGAATAATCTCTGGTTTCTGGTTTATACATTCGGAGCAGTAGGAGGTCCGCAATCTAATTATTTTGTTTATTTTTTCTAGTCGTGTTCTTCTCAGTAGTATGGGTGGTACCTCTTTGGGACTATGTTTGTTGTATATCACTGTGTGCGATTTTAAATTCTCTAAAATTTCTATTGGGTTGCCTGCCGCTTAAATAAATTTGTTTTAAGTCAAGTCATCATCATCATCATCAATGATAGAAAAAATAAATATCTTTTGGAACAGTTTTTCCCCCGGCCATAAATAATAATTTCACAGACAATAAAGGAAAACATTTTGTGCCGTTAAAGAAATACAACCTGGAACCTGATTATTTCAAATGGAATACAACAGAAAAGGAAGTCCTAGAAATTATAACCATAACTCAACTCACCCTACCCAACCAAATACAATGTTTTCTTCTCAAAATATGAAAAAAAAAAAATGCAAAAAGCAAGAGGTGTTGTATAGCTTCTTTGAAGTCGCCGCAGACTAGTAGGTAGTGTGTAGGCTTATTAGACAAAAAGCCAGGGATCGAGCCCCAGGCCAGACATCAAAATAAAATACAAAACGAATTTCTTCGGCGACTTCCTCAGCAGATTTCTGGCAAAAACTCTCAGAGTAAATAAAAATTGCCATGAAAAAGTTTCTCAAAAATCTATCGTTCGGAGTCGACTTTAAACTGTAGGTCCCCCACCACTCATGTATAAAAATTAACACACACAACATAAGTGGTGAGAGAAACTAGGACGTTGTACAATGGGCCAATTCGACCTCCGGGTACTGTACTTGTCTTAATTGATAAGTACACGTCCTCTAACCTAACCTAACCTGTCTTTTTCTGTACGCTGAAAATATTGCTACAAATTTCCATCAGACGGAAACAGATATTGTTTTTGGATGTCTAACGCAGCCAGAGTCGATCCTATGTTCACAATTTTGCGCAACACAGAAAAATAATTTTTTTTTTTTTTTTTTTTAACCAGCGCTCAGGGGATGGCCCCTACGCGTGCAGTGCATTGTGCAGGTTTAGGAAAATAGAGGGTGTAGTGTTTATGGACATTTTATTTAAACTCAAGATGCGAATTTCTAGCCCTCAGCCAACAACGCAAGCATATAAACATGCCTTCATTCCAGCATGACATGACATTAAGCATTGAAAGTGTTTCGATTAATGCGCGAAAATATTTCGCAATTATTTTTAATGTTTCAAGGCGCGAGTAAAATCCAACAACAACAACAACAACAACAGCGGCAACATCTCTTCATCCTGTTGGCGTGTGTATCCTGGCATACAATACGCGTTTTTTTTTTGCACTTTTGTTGCTACTCGAGTACAGTGCGTGTGGCGTTTTTGTTGCGAAATGATTAACGACAGTTGAACACTCTGAATCAAAAATAATGTTCTGGTTTGGCTTGGCATTATGAAAATATTGCGCGTAATGCACCAGCGTCTATTTGTAATAATAAGTGTGGGGGCAGGTTAAAGAAATTTGGTGGAGGGGTGGAGGTCTTGACTTAATATTCTTCTAATTTTGCAAAATGTTTTCTTCGCAAACATTTATCAGGTTACGGACGAACTGTTGCAATTTCTGTTCAACATATTCGGGGGGAGGGGGAGAGTTGTATAACAAGTGTTACTTCTCTGTTAGAGGTGGCGCAGTAATCTGTTTATGGTTTAAAGCACGAAATATTACTTTATTAGTGTCAGTTGTTGTTGTTATTGCTGTTGTTATTATTATTATTGTTGTTATAATCCTTATTTAGTTAATAAATCGTGCGTAGCTGCGATTTCGCCATCTGTTTTTCTATTTCTATTCTTTTGCTTCCCCATGCCCCTGATGGTAACGTTGGAGATGGAGATGGTGTGGTGTGTGATGGGATCTTGTTTAATGTTCCATTTCGTGTTTTTTCCATTTGATTTGGAACATTCCATAAATAATTCTAAATGCCATTACATGTACTCGTCGTCATATTTCTTGATTATTTTTTTTTTTACCAACATGACTTAATTGTGTTGGTATTTCCTTGGTAGGCACGATTGTATGGCGAATTCCATAAAGATGATAACAGAAGATGAACTACTGGTGGTCACGTACATATATTATTGCATTCTGAGGCACTAATTTTTCTTCATCCAGATTGTCTTCCTGGCTGAACGTTTATTAGTCATTGCTGCTTACATTAGCCCCATTATCGTTAAGGGCGCTCAAATAGCTTTTGTTGCTTACCGAGCGTCGTTAACTTCTACAATAAATCTGCTGACCACTAGTGATCTCATTTGTCACGGCTTTTATTTGTATTCGATATTCCCCGTAACTCTAGATTTGTAAACCATTTTATAGCGGGTATCTGCAGGAGCTATCGTGCTCGAAATTATTCGAAAAGCTTTTAAATGTACCCTGTCCCATATCCTACTGCCATTATTATTAAAACCTACGGTAACAATGAATTCTTTATACCCTACGTCGCCCCATATTTGCCTCAATAAATCAGGGCCTTCCGTGACTTTTTCTCAGCATTAATCGTGTGAAAGTTTGTCTGATCATGAATCATTACGAATCTAGCTCATGTGAGAGTTTTTGCCTTAAGCCTCCCCAGTTTTAGATTCACTGACTCCAGTTAGAATTTATTCACTAGTTTGATAGCATTTGCATACTGTTGTACAACTTTGTTCGCACACTTACTACTGCATCATCAGAGAATTTCAAAATTTAAGCCTGAAACCAAATCCACGATTCATCACCTGTCACGATGTCATAGACGTGTTGCGAAGCACCGCGATCGTATTTTTGGAGCATTTCTTTCGACCAATCGACACGAGCTTTTTTTTAAAGCGATTGACAAATTATGTGGGATCCAACGCGAACAAATTTTTTGACAGTTCATGCAATATTGAATGTATGCTGGTCCCACTAATGCCTAAGGTTGTCTCAATCTCACGATAGGTCACATGACGATCTTGCAATATCAGTTGGCGTACAGCATCAATGGTTTCCGGAACAACAACTGATTTTGGACGATCTTCACGAAATTCGTCTTGAAGTGAACTACGACCTCGGTTGAATTCTGGTCCCTGATGGAGCTTCATCGCCAAAAATTGAATTAAGTTCATCGATGTACTGTTGTTGAGTGAATCCACGTCGAAAGTTGTAAAAAATAATCGCACGAAAATGTTCACGATTTAATTCCATTTTTTTTGGGCGAAATGAATCTTTTAAGTTACTGTAAACAACACGTACGTATAACCTCAAAAATGTCAAGCTTTACGATAGAGCTGTCAGTTGGCAGATTGCAACACTAGGGTTGCCAAATCCCGAAATATAAAAGACAACCCTCGTACAATCGAAGCCCCAAAAACAGTATCTTGCTAAACTGTTACCGTAACGCATAATTACCTATTATCACTAACGGATTTTGAAAAGCGTTTTCAGACTATTCGTATCGGTTACTCAATTATATTTTGTCTCTGCTTTGACTATAAGTCGCCATAGTTTAGTAGGAGGCGTGTTTCCATACTAGACGAGAGTCCGCTCAGACATCTCGAACAAAACGAAATATGAATACAAAATATTTCTCTTGGCGACTTACTTCCTCTCAGCAGTCTCTCATAGTACAATACAATTGCTATGAAAAGTTTCTCAAAAACCTATCAATCGGAGTCGATTTTAAACTGATGGGAAAAGCTAGGTTATTATCTTGACTAAAGTGTGGTAATGACCAACTGAGTAAGTAAGAAACGGCCATTAGTAGTCGTTCAGCGCACAAACCGCAATACATAGATACATAGTGTTTTAGCTGCTCTATTCGATTGTGATAGAATATTCCAGCAAAAAGCCTTGTCTGCCTTGTCATTGTATAGAAAAAATCCAATCTTGCATCGTTCCTAACAAGTCTATAGTGGACCACCATACGAATGAAGATAAAACTTGGAAAATGGTGAAGAATAGTCCATCGTTGACCTAAGGGGAAAAATAAGTAAAGGGTCCGCCAAATAACTTTTTTTTTAAATGTTTTAAAAAAAACTACTGAACATTTTCTCAAAATTTCTTTTTTTTTTATTTGAAAGTACAATCCTTCCGGTTAATAATGGAAAATAATTTCATTCAAATGGCTGCCTTGGCTGGCCATGCAGTAGCCTACACCAGAAGATGCCGATTTTGGCAAAAAAAAATCATCTTTTCAGATGAAACTCATTTTGATCTTGGCGGGTAGGTAAACAAGCAAAATTGTCGCATTTGGGGCACAGAAAACCGGCACGCATACATTGAAAAGCCGACGCACTGTTTGGTGCGGATTTTGGTCCAGAGCCATAATTGGGCCATTTTTCTTCGAAAATGAGCAAGGAGTGGTCGTTACAGTCAATGGCGATCGTTATCGGGCCATGTTGAACGAATTTTTGTTCATAAAAAATTGAAGAGGAGCATATTGGCAACATTTGGTTCCACAAGACGGCGCTACGTGCCATACAGCCGAAGCTACTGTCGATTTTTTGCGCCCTGTTTTTGAAGATCGCATTATCAGCCGCAGAGCTGATGTCGTTTGGCCACCTCGGAGCTGCGATTTGACACCGTTGGACTATTATTTGTGGGGTGCCGTGTTACGCCGAAAAGCCAGAGACAATTGACGCTTTAAAGGACAATATTCGTGAAGCCATTGGTGAAAGACAGCTGCACACAATCGATAATGTGCTTAAAAATTGGAATGATTGTAGGCTACTGCATGGCCAGCCGAGACAGCCATTTGAATGAAATTATTTTCCATTATTCCAACCGGAAGGATTGTACTTTCAAATAAAAAAAGAAATTTGAGAAAATATTCTGTAGTTTTTTTTAAAGCATTTTCAAAAAAAAAAGTTATTTGGCGGACCCTTTACATAATTTTTACATAATTGGCCATTACAACCCTGCAGTCAGGATTACGACCTAGTTTCTCAAACCACTTATGTTGTATGCGTTAATTTTTATACATGAGTGGCGGGACCTACAGTTTAAAGTCGATTCCGAACGACAGATTTTTGAGAAACTTTTCATGGTAATTTTTATTCGACTCTCAGAGTTTTTGCCAGAAATCTGCTGAGAGGAAGTCGCCTAAGAAATATTTTTTCATATTTCGTTTTGATGTCTGACCGGGGAAAAATAAGTGCTTAAGAATATTTAGGAACCAATTCAAATCGTTCATTCAAAAGCTTTCACAATAGCGGATCAATGGCTTTTCAAACTGTAGTCTAGCGGGTCAAATTTCTAAGCTAAGCCATGCCTGTTTTTAATACTTTTCTTACGATTTAATGAAAAAAAAAACTTTTTCTTGTGCATACATATGCACGTACCACACTTATACTCATTTTACATTCATAATCATAATAATATTCTTATGTACTACGTATGAATTATTACCGTTAATAAAATCATGGTGGACATCTTGTGTTTAAAATTTCTTATACACCACACTCCACACACTTCTTTCCTTTGTGCCCACTTTTTCGAAGAAGGGGTCGAGTAGTCAACAACACAGACATCAGGTGTGTTTAATTACGCGCGCGGATTTTGTTGCATTTAAATGTGCCATACATACATACGCGTGTTTAATTGGTATTAAGCATGTATATATATGTATATACGTGTATATGTTTAATGGTT
Source organism: Sarcophaga subvicina (assembly GCA_936449025.2). Taxonomy (NCBI): domain Eukaryota; kingdom Metazoa; phylum Arthropoda; class Insecta; order Diptera; family Sarcophagidae; genus Sarcophaga; species Sarcophaga subvicina. The sequence goes on along the minus strand of OW388080.2, from coordinate 145,573,786 downwards.
ATATGTATGTATGTATGACTCTTGCCTATAACGCGTAGATTTGTTGGCATTTTAATTGCCATTCTGTGCCTGTTTCTGCTTCTGCTTCTGCTACCGTATCAGTTGTGTTGTAAATTAGCGAGCATGAGTGTCATAAATTAATATTTCACCTTTTAATTGTCTTGTATTTGTATTTGTATTCGGATTGTGTTTGTTGTTATTTGTTGCTCGAGTAGTGGAAAGGAAGGAGGGGAAGGTAGAGGGTTAAAGAAAATACGTGGTAAGGTCGTAAGATGTATTTGTTTTACACGACACGTTGTGTAAATGTAAATGATATTCTTGTTATTCGCGGCATTACATTGTAAACACTGAGAGAAAAATGTGAATTAAATTCACTAGTATTTAAAGGATACTTGGAGATATGGTCCTACAATGGAAGACCTATAAAAGGCCGATTTTAATCATTTAAATTGTTTAATTAGTTGCTACGTTTTCATGAAAAACTTTTATAAAAACCTGGCTCAGGGGACTTCTTTCTGTTATCCAATGCTGGGCATTGTAGTTGATAGTAGATCATGAGTTTACGGCGGAGGTAAACGAAATTTGAGCTTGTGAGAGACAACGTAGGCTTCTAATGGAAAACTCTTCCACATGAGTTGTAGAATTGAAGAATAAATTCGTTCTGTAATGCTATAAGTGATGCATTGGTCAATGGACCAAAAAACTTCTGTGATCTACGTTAAATAAGAATAAAATGCAAAAAACAAAAATACGGTACTTGGGGTTATATTATCGGGTCCGCCATCTAACGTTTTTTTTTCAACTAGTGCTTATTTCGTGAATGGTAACACTTAGCTCATGTCTGATTTGACAGGTAATTAGTTTTATCCTTCCGCTGAACAAATATGATTGTGTATACGCTTGAACAACGCTGGGAAATATTGCGACATTACTTTGAAAATCATGGTAATGTTGCAGAATGTGTGCGAAAATTGCATACGGATTTTGGAAGAAGAGAAGCACCGTCAGCAGCTCCGTATGTTCGTTATCTTGTGAAAAAAGTGAAAGAAACTGGCATCCTCACCGATAAATCAAAGTGTGAAAAGCCAAGAACAGTGCGTACACCCGAGAATATTGCTGCTGTGGCAGAAAGTAAGCGTGAAGCGCCATCAACATCAATTCACCGTCGTCCTCAACAATTGAACATTTCGGAGACATCATTGAGACGAATTTTCCATAAAGACCTTGATATGACGCCATACAAAGTCCAATTGGTTCAGGAGTTGAAATGCGATTTCGCTTCGCTAAGTGGGCCTGCGATCGACTTACAGAAGATGCCGATTTTGGCAAAAAAGAACATCTTTTCAGATGAAGCTCAATTTGATCTTGGCGGGTATGTAAACAAGCAAAATTGTCGCATTTGGAGCACAGAAAACCCGCACGCATACATTGAAAGCCGACGCGCCCAAAACGAGTCACTGGTTGGTGCGGATTTTGGTCCAGAGGCATAATTGGGCAATTTTTCTACGAAAATGAGCAAGGAGTGGCCGTTACAGTCAATGGCGATCGTTATCGGGCCATGTTGAACGAATTTTTGTTCACAAAAATTGAAGAGGAAGATATTGGCAACATTTGGTTTCAACAGGACGCCGCTACGTGCCGCACAGCCGAAGCTACACTCGATGTTTTGCGCCCTGTTTTTGAAGATCGCATTATCAGCCGCAGAGCTGATGTCGTTTGGCCACCTCGGAGCTGCGTTGGACTATTATTTGTGGGGTGCTGTCAAAGATAAGTGTTACGCCGACAAGCCAGAGACAATTGACGCTTTAAAGGACAATATTCGTGAAGCCATTGGTGAAATACAGCTGCACACAATCGATAATATGCTTAAAAATTGGACCGATCGTGTAGGCTACTGCATGGCCAGTCGAGGCAGCCATTTGAATGAAATTATTTTCCATTATTAACCGGAAGGATTGTAGTTTCAAATAAAAAACGGAATATAAGAAAATATTCAGTAGTTCTTTTGTTAAAGCATTTTCAAAAAAAAAAATTATTTGGCGGACCCTTTAGATCTCTCCAAGCCAAATTATTTACATTATTTACAAATGCCTTACCTAAGGAGAATTAATGTGTACCTGAATAATGACTCCGATTAGTTCGAATTATTTCTGGAACAGAATTCTATGTTTTACTGATTCGACAACGGTTATCATTGATACGTCATAAGAGCAGGAATATGACAAGCTTAAGAACATTATTACGGAAGGTGATTCATCATGCTGAGTTTAAGTTTTGAGGTACAAAGAAGGCTTCATGAAGTCGTCAACCTCTAGTAGTTAGAGTCTTGGATTATTAAATGCAAACCCATGGTTCAAATCCCAGCTAAGATATCTCAGCTGCTTTCTGACAAAAACTCTGAGAGTAAAATAAAATTGTCATGAAGAGATTCCCAAAAATCTGTTATGTTGGAGTCAACGTTAAACTGTAGGTAGTTCTCGGCAGTCATGTAAAAACTTTACGCACACAAAATGGCTGGGTGAGAGACGTTAGGTTGTAATCCTGACTAAATTACAAAAAACAACATGAAATTTCTCGAAGTGTAAAATGGCAATTTGATGGTATTATTGTCTCATTAAAATAATTACCAGCTTGATTTATGATCATTTTAATTACAAATTATAACTACAAATACAAAAACTGAAACTAACTTTTTAAAGCCTTTAAACAAACGAACAAAAACTGCAGAATTATTGTTTCATATTTATAAATGAGAATGAAAACCCTTCTATTAAAAGAGAAAAAAAAACATCTTTTCAAAATATACCCTTAATATCTCTAAGAAGAACCAGGGGAAAGAGAAATGCATTAACGCCACATAAAATTTTATAAGCGAACCCGAACCGCCGAACCGAACCCTTTCAAACAAAAGGTAAAAAATTATATCCAGAAACCGTATTCAGAAAATAAACACACCATTTCCACTCTATTTAACAGCGTGTTTTAAGGCCTGAAAAATGTGTTGTTTTTTTTCACCCAAGAAACCTGGTACTTTTTACCCCAAAAACTAGAAGAGAGGGAAAGAAAGAAAGAAAGTGAAGTGAAATGAAGTTATAAAACCCATTTTGTATACATACGTAGAGACGAGGGAATTGTGCAGTCGTAATAAAATTTATCACAATAATTAAATCACATTCACTCTCTAAAAGCAAGTACGCCCAGATAGGCCGACTAAGGGGGAGGGTAACTGACTTTGAAACTGAAACTGAATTATCAAATGCAAATGATGATTACAATTGTTTTTGGAGTTTTTTCTTTTTTTTTTGGTTTGTTTTCTACAATTTCTGTAATTTAATGGGATGCTTATGATGAGAGTGCCTTGGTTAAAAAAAGGTTTAATTTTCATAAATTTTATGAATTTTTTTCCCTTGTTTTTGTGGCTAAGGTGTGTCATAATCATTTCGAACAAAAAAATTCATAACAATTATGCAGCATTTGAATATTTTATGGGCGTAAAAAGATACTTAAAAGAATGCAATCTTTAGATGCGAAAAATTTTAGCTCTTTGGCTAAAAAATTATTTCTCAGACTCTGTATCTCCGTAGAAAAACGTTTTTCTTCGGCCAGAATTGCAAGTTGCAAGAGGCCAAAAAAAAAATCCAAACTGGAACTGGAACTGGAACTGGATAACATTCCACTCTCTGAATATATTAGAAGATATTACCAGAAATCCAGTTAATTTCTACACGAATACGAGAGTTGCCTTTTATATTTCGGGATTTGGCAACCCTAGTGTTGCAATCTGTCAACTGACAGCTCTCTTGTAAAGCTTGACATTTTTGAGGTTATACGTACGTGTTGTTTACAGTAACTTAAAACACTCATCTCGCCCAAAAAAATGGAATTAAATCGTGAACATTTTCGTGCGATTATTTTTTACAACTTTCGACGTGGATTACCACAACAACAGTGCATCGATGAACTTAATTCAATTTTTGGCGATGAAGCTCCATCAAGGACCAGTGTTTATCGCTGGTATGGTGAATTCAAACGATGTCGTAATTCACTCCAAGACGAATTTCGTGAACGTCGTCCGAAATCAGTTGTTGTTCCGGAAACCATTGATGCTGTGCGCCAACTGATATTGCAAGATCGTCATGTGACCTATCGTGAGATTGAGACAACCTTAGGCATTAGTGGGATCAGCATACATTCAATATTGCATGAATATTTGACTGTCAAAAAAATTTGTTCGCGTTGGATCCCACACAATTTGTCAAGGCTCGTGTCGATTGGTCGAAAGAAATGCTCCAAAAATGCGATCGCGGTGCTTCGAAACACGTCTATGACATCCTGACAGGTGATGAATCGTGGGTTTACGCGTATCAGCAGTCGACTGTATGGGTCTTTCAAGATGAGCCAAATCCAACAAAAGTTGCTCGCGCACGAAGCACTTCCAAGCAAATGATCGCCTGTTTTTTTCGGAAAAACTGGACATGTCGCAATCGTACCACTAGAACAACGCAGAACAGCCAATTCTGATTGGTACACAACCATTTGTTTGCCAGTTGTCTTCCAAGAAGTCAGGAAAACCAACCGCCGAAGACGGATCACTCTTCTTCACCACGACAATGCGAACTCTCACACATCGGCTCAAACAACTGCATTTTTGAGCACTCAAAACATCGATTTGATGAGTCATCCGCCGTATAGTCCTGACTTGGCACCGAAAGACTTCTTTTTATTCCCGTACGTAAAAAATAAAATGAGAGGTCAACGTTTTTCGACACCTGAAGAAGCGGTTGATGCGTTCAGAATGCATGTTTTGAAGATACCTCAATCAGAGTGGCAAAAGTGCTTCGACAATTGGGGCTCAAACGCATGCAAAAGTGCGTAGATCTTAATGGGGAATATTTTGAAAAACAATAAAGCGATTTTCGATGATTAATATTTGTTTTTGTTCTCTAATCCCGAAATATAAAAAGCAACCGTATTGATAAAAAAAACTGCCATTGAAGCTTACTTACTTAAATACTTAATTGGTCATAATGACCCTTTAGTCAGGATTACCACCTAGCTTCTCACACTACCCATGTTGTGCATGTTAATTTTACCTGCAAGTGGCAGGACCTAGAATTTAAAGTCGACTTCGAACGACAGATTTTTGAGACATTTTTCAGGGTGATACAGACATTGATCACTTGGTTGACCACCAACTATTCGACTAGAAAGTATAGCGCAGATCAGATGCTGTAGATGGACTTGTCCTTTAAGATTACTTACTTAATTCATCATTGCAACCCTTTAGTAAGGATTACAACCTAGCGTCTGCTCACACCAATCATGTTGTGTGTGGCAATTTAATCCATTAGTGGCGGGACCCATGGCTTATAGTCAACTCTGAATGATAAATTTGAGAAACTTTTCACGGTAATGTATTTATTCTCAGAGTTTTTTTTGCCAGAAAACTGCTGAAAGGAAGTCGCCCAAGAAATATTTCTTTACATTTTGCGTTTTGGTCGATATGTCTGGCCTGGAGTTTGAACCTCAGACTATCGTCTAATAAACCAACACACTGCATACTAGTGTACCGCGGCTTCATATGCTTAAAGATTAGGCTCCATTACAGGGTGGCTGATATATAATGCAACAAAGTAAAGCGTTATATTTTTTTAATTTTTTTTTAATTTCATTGTTCAAAAGTAAAAAATGTTGGAAATAACATAAAATTTTAGAATCAGGTTAGATTTGTTGGAATTGGCCACCTTTGGTACGAATTATGGCCTTCAAACGGCTGACAATGCCATCACAGGCTGCACGAAAGTGGCTCTGCGGTATTTTGGCCCATTCCCGGCGAAGCGCCGTCTTGAGATGATCGACACTTTGGTATTTTTTTTAGTGAGAACCTTACTCTCCAAAATGCCCCAGGCACAAAAGTCAAACGGATTGAGATCCGGCGATTTTGGTGGCCATTGTGCGGTAGAAATGAAGCGAGGAACCTCCTTTTTAAGCCATTCTTGGTTGACGCGTGCTGAGTGCGGTGGTGCTGAGTCCTATTGGAATGTCCATGGTCTGCGGCCGAAATATTTGTCTGCCCAGGGCTTCAATACTGTCTTTAAGACATTTTCCCGATAATATTCGGCTTTTATTTTGACCCCACGGTCGATGAATACGAGCGGGGCGCGACCATCGGCCGTTACGGCGGCCCACACCATTACCATCGGCGGCGCTTGGGTACCATCTGGTGGCCAATCGCAGGTGTAAATTTTCAGCTGACCTCTTTGGCAAGTAAACCCGATCATTTTGATTGCTCACAAACTGCTCAATTTGGAATGGCTTCTCATCGGTGAAAACCAAATTCAGTAACTGGCCACTTTCGTGCAAGCGAAGTAACTCTTTGGCTCTTTCCAGTCCAATTTTTTTTTGTCCATCGGTGAGCTCTTGTACTTTTTGGAACTTCAATCGCTTTAGTCCAAGCTCATTTTTCAATATGTTCAGCTCACAAGCAATTTTTCTCCCACTGCGGCGTGGATTTCGATCAAATCTGATCTTCACTTTTCGGATCATTTCTGGTGTTGTTACCGTTTTTTTTCGTCCACTTTTTGGATGCAACACTGCCAGTATCACGTTAACGAGCAATGGTACGAGAAACAAAAGATTTATTCACATTTAAATGCTGGAGGGCTCTAACGATAGCCATCTGTGGTTTTACAGCCAAAGATAAAGCAATCACACTATCATCGCTTGAATTCCATCACGAATAACTTTTTTTCTGAATGCAATCAGATCAAAATACTTTTGTAAGCTTGTAAATAATAAAATGAACTGTCACTGGAATAAATCTGTCAGCTGTCAGACGAGCGGTTTACAAATGATAACAACCTGAAGTTGGTTGCAATACATATCAGCCACCCTGTATAATTATAAGAAATCTTCTGACGGTTCTGACGGATTACGACCTAGTTTCTCACACCACTTACGTTGTGTGTGTTAATTTTATACATGAGTGGTGGGGGACCTACAGTTTAAAGTCGACTCCGAACGACAGATTTTTGAGAAACTTTTCATGACAATTTTATTTGACTCTCAGAGTTTTTGCCAGAAATCTGATGAGAGGAAGTCGCCGAAGAAATACTTTTTGTATTTTGTCTTGATGTCTGACCTGGGGCTTGAACCCTGGCTTTTCGTCTAATAAGCCAACACACTACCTACTAGACTACGGCGACTTCATAATATCACCAGAAAATCTAGGGGGGTACGTATAATTATCTGTGAGACTGTATGTTCTCTTATTTAAATAAGAAATCAATCCTTTAAAGCTCTGCTGTGCGTAAATTACATGTGCGTTCGGTAATATGTATTTGCGTATGTGAACGTGTTATCGTCCGTACTTAAGCACCTCTTGTATAACACTTGGTGTCAACACCAAACAAATTTTTTAACGGCTCGCTTCGTTTCGTTTTACCGTTTCATCATTTTCAAATCATAACATATCCCAGCCACTTAAATAACGTTTAAATTTTGGTAAAGTACACCCAGGTCGACAAAACAACCCACCCAGCCATCATGCGACAGAAGGATAACAAAATAACACGAGGCATAAATAAAACGGTCATTACCTTGAAAGGAAAGATTCGCATTCATTCATGAATCTGATGAAGGACATTAAATATAGCAACAACAACAACAATAACATGAAGAATAAATGAAATTATAAAACAAGCATTACTTTACAGTTTACATTACATTACCCATACCCCCCATACCTCCATACCCATACCCACACCCACATTACATGACATGCTATTGGCATTCAGAACATCCGCAATTAAATCCTGGTTACGCAAAAAAGAGGAAGTCAATGGCACTTGTGCTTGTGCTCCAGCAAATTTGTGGCTGCATTTTTATGCGTTGTATGAACACAAGGCGGTTTCCCTTCTTTTTTATCGTTCTTACACTGTTAAACAAATTTTATTTAAATTATTATGACATGAATATCTGAAATGAAATAAAATGAAATGAAATCCAAATGTAAATGGGACAAAATGCGAGCGCGATTAGATAAAAACAAGTATTCGACATAAAGTCTCTTCTCTTCTAACTGCCTTCTGCCGTTTAGACAACGTATTTAAAGCAGTTTTTGAGTACGTATTTCAAGTGAGCCATGAATATTCATGGCTTTTATGTTGTCGTTAAACAAAAAGTTTTCTTATCTCTTTTAACAATTTTCTTTCTTCTTTATGGCTTTTAATAACACTTTTTAACTTCGTAAAGCAGAGAAGAGTTTCTGTGTGATTTTGTTTAATGTTTTTGGGGCCCGGCATAGAAAGTCATATTAAAGCGTCTGGATGTTCCTTTTTGTTTTTTTTTTGGGAAATATTTTTGGATTCTAATTGTAGTTGTATATTCCAAAAAAAGTTGACATGAAAAGCTTTAATTTTGGAGCAAATGTTTCTCTTTTCTTTGCCATATGATCTCGTAACATACTACAGTAGAATTCCGTTAATCCGGCACGATCGTAACCGGCTCGGTGGCGGACTACCGAAAATTCCGGTCTATCGGGCGGTAATTATAAGAAGAATTACTGAGTCACTTTCTTCAAGATTTTGAGTAGGTTGGGGGTTTACTACAATGTTGTTAATGTCCTCATCGGTTAGTTCTTGTTCAACAGGCTCATCCTCGCCGATAAGAAGCCACTCCTCTATCTCATCTTCAGGTAGGTTTTTCAAGGGATTGTCAGCACTTCTCTCTCCTTTTGAACTCGATGGCTTAGGTTTTGAAAACATGGTCACTGTACAGTTAGAACGATAATCACTTTTTTTATAAACAGTTTTAAAAGTTACGTTTACTGCGATGTGAAAGGACGCAAAACAACAACGCACAAAAAAATGACCAAGACGCTTCGTGATTGATTAACGGAGCTGCACTGCACTTGAATTTGTTGTGATAGCTGAGACTAGCCGGCCGCTAATTGTTTCCGAACAATACCGAGAGTATCCGGATGATCCCTAACTATTCCGAAAATTTCCGAATAGCTCTCGAGCGTTTTTATTTGCTTTAAAGACACACTTTTGGAGAAAACCAAAATATTTACAATTTTCCTGAGCGATGCCGGACTATCGTTCATTCCGGACTGTTGGCTGTCGGACTAATGGACTTCTACTGTTTTACTCTAGCAAGCATAGGGAATTGCTATCGCATCTTTTACGTCGATCATAGAGCCGTACAATATTCTGTGAATTTATTACGATTTTGATGCGTCAAGCCCAGACCTTTATCAACAGGCTTTATTTCGTCTAAGAAGCTTCCACGTTCCAAGTGGATTCCCATTTTATGTTGACTTACGCTATCTGTGCTTAATCCATTGCCATTTCCGCAATCTCGTCTCTATTTCAATGGGTGTCTGCATCTTCTAAGTTGGAGATCCAGTTGTGGAGACCACCATATGGAAAAATGTATATTCCCGCGGCAACGTTTAATAAAAGCCTGTAGTTTGTTCGTTGTTTCCACCGGCAAGAGCCATGTTTTGCCACAGTCTGCCCCTTTTGCCTTCGCAAGTCGAAGCTCGATATTTGTTTTGGCTACCACCATGTGGGAAAATTTGCCTGCCAAGATAAGTAAGACTTTGCACTAGACCCCACTAACAGTTAACATATTCTCGATCTATTCTTAAACGCGTTCCATTTAGGCTGCCAAGAAATCTCTTTTCCATTCACCGGGCCTTGCAAACACAGGTTTTCATGTCGAACATACGAATATACTGGCCATAGAACACCGCATTCTATGAGAAGCTTTTGTCGTTTAAAATATTTTGCTCTCAACGGTGTTATAGCAGCGGATTTACAGATGAAACGTGCCGTATTTGCTGAAAACCTGCAGAGAGTTCTTGCATTTATGCCATAAGCTTTTTCTTTTTTTGAATTAGAAAGCCAACAAGATTGTATAAAGATGGAAGAGCTTAGCACATCGTGGCTAAAGACTTTAGATTCTGAAAAATGGGCTCAGTATGCCTACTTGAAATTTTGATTCACTGAAACTACATTACACTCATTAGTTACGCATACAGGAGGGCCTGCCTATTACAAGGAACACTCTGTTGTTTTTCTTCTGATTTTGTATCTTTCAATAGGAATTTCAGATCTTTTACAGTTCATAACGGCTATTTTGTTGAAGCAAAATTTGTGAAATTACTTAATTTAAGTAACAATTACTTTATTTGCTTAATTGGCCATTAAAAAAACCCTTTAGTCAAGACTAGGGCCTAGTTTCTCACACCATCCATGTCTCTTAATGTCGAGTTAAAATTGTAAATTTTTGGGAAACTTTTCATGGCAATTTTATTCACTCTCAGAGTTTTTATTAAGAAATTCTTTTCGTATTTCATTTTGTTCCAGAAGTTTTGGCTAGGGTTTGAACCAGAGATCAGCAATGAATCATTTTTTTTGCTACTCATGAGCACTCATGAAATTTTGAATATATGTAAGTGAGTCAACAATATTGAAATTTAACTGTGTACTCTTGATTCATTCATACTCACAACAACGTTGATTTATAACTACAGGTTGCAATGAGTATGCATACAACGTTGACATTAAACTCATACCATTCGAAATGTGTTTGATACATAAGCCTACTCATTCAGATTCATAGCTTTAGAAAAATACTCATAAATGATTCGAGTGACTCGAATCATTCACCACAATTTACAGTCTTAGTTGTTGTTGCATTTGCAAAAAAAAAGGCAGAGCAGCAAGCAGAGGAAACACACAACCTTGTAGTGAGTATTGTAGTGTGATTCGTGTATATGTTGAGTTATGGAGAGAGTCGAAATCAACAACATCAAGTATGAATATGATGAGAACTTCAAACTTTGAATATGCGTAGTATAAGTATGACATTAAAATAAGTATGAATGCGTATAAGTATCAGAAATTATAAGTATGATTCGAATGTACTCATCGTTTTGAATACACATTGTTGACCTCTGATTTGCTGGACTATCTTGTGCGTTTGCGAAGATGTTCCTCCTGTATTAACAGAAACTATCACCGCCTTCCCTATTATAAACATTCCGAATGTAAAGAATTGTTCACTTGAAATTTCGATTATTAAAGAGATTTTCCTTAGAAATCTCTGGCATTCAGGGGCGAGCATGGCCTTCGAGGCGATTTTTGTGGGAAATTTCATCGCATCCTTGTTGTTAATGGAGCCAACATCATACGTGTTGTTAAGTATGAATATGATGAGCACTTCAGACTTTGGATATGAGTCGATGTTCCATGATATTAAAAGAAGTATAAATGCGTACAAGTATCTGAAATTATGAGAATGATTCGATTCTACTCATCTTTTTGAATACTCTTTGCTAACCTCTGGTTTGAACAACGTCTTCAAGTCTAATAAGCTAACACACTACCTACTAAACTATGGCGATTTCTTAAATGGGGCTTATTGAAGATTTCCTTCACCTTCATAAAAGGGAAAAAGAAAACATTGTTGGACATTACTTTATTACTCGAAGGCCTATTTATCATTTAATGAGAGTGTGGAATAGGACGTTCATAGTTTTTGAAAGCTTCAAAAAACAATTTCTCCACTTTCCACAGCAACACAACTAAAATGCTTTACATTTTGTTTTAACTAGGAGGCCTATTTTAGGAGGCCTAATTGAATAAATGACATTAATTTCTGCACATTTTTCTGATCATTTATTATGTTTAAGAAGTAAGAGGAAGAGGCACATGAATCATTAGTTTTTCCCATCCAACCAACCAGTTGTTGAAGTTTCCATTTAAATTAATCCACCCTTCGTTTTAATATGACAGCTGATAACATCATTATCATCGTCATCATCTTCTTTATATGCATACGAGGGTAGTTGTGGTTAGATGTGGTGGATGTATTTCAAGACAAGTGTGTGTTTATTGGCTTAAGAAAGTTTTTGCAAATTTTTTTTCTTCTCTCTCTCAAGCGATTATTCTAAACTACGAGATATAACTGTCAAAAAAGGATTCGTTTTTCTTTTTCTTTTATTGTTGTTGTTGTTGGAGAATAAATGACAAACGATTTAATGCCAAACGCAAGAAGCGAATCGTTTTGCAAAGAAAAATGTTTTCCCAAGTCAAAGTTTAAATAAGAGAATGAAAGAGAACGTGTGCTCCTTCTGTGTTCCATGAAGAATAAAGAGAAGTGAATAACAAGTAGATTTGAAAGTAAAACGAAGAAAGAAGAACGAAGAACGAAGAAAAAAAATGCAAATAATGTGGTGGAGACAAGAAAATCTAACAACTTTATTGCGGTTTTTTTTTTTGTTTTTGTTCCTAAAGATGACTGGAATGTGATACGAAATGTAACAAAAAAAAAAAAAAAAAAAAAAAAAAAAAAAAAAAAAAAAAAAAAAAAAAAAAAAAAAAAACGATTTTTTTCTTATACTCTCCAGGCACACACATGTGAGTTTCTTTAAAAAAATTAAAATGAAAAAAAAAATCCGGGAGGCTGTTGAAAATTCTAATGTAGTCACATTTGCATGAACCACCAACGAGACAACAAACGTGATATTTTTCCCAAAACTTATCACGATTCCTGCTGAGACATGAACGCGTTATATGGCCGTATGCAGTATGCATTTGGGAACAACAAAAAAAAAAACAAACATTTTCACATACTCACTGCTGCCAACACATACAAGCCGTGCTTGTTTTTTTTCTTCTTTCTCGAGGAGGTCACACAGAGAAAATTTATTCAAAAATATTCAAAGAAAAATTCTTATGGTCTCGGAACTTCATTTATTCCACATAAAAAAAATCAAGTGACGTGATAGGTAGAGCAGGAGGTAAGGGTTTGTGCGTAGTGGTTTAGAGGTTAGTGGGGGGAGGGGGTTATGGTTGTCACATAATTGGTATCATTTTCATTTCATATCCTTGCTCTGCCTGCGTTACGTATGTTGCTTCGTTTAGTTTGAATTTATGATTTATGCTTACAATACATAGCTTCCTTCTCTCGATTTCATCTCCTCTCTAGGCTGGGATTTTTGTTTTTTTTTCTAAAATTCTCGTGTTTAGTTTTCGTTTTGTGTTAACAATACCGGTGAGACCATGTGTGTCCTCTGTTTTCTAGTTTCTATTTTTTTTAAAACCCCACACGCATTTTTTTTAAAACGATAGGGTAATGCGAAAAGAGCTGTCATAGGTTTAATGAAATAGCCCTTTAGTCAGGATTACAACCTATCGTCTCACTACACCCATATTGAGTGTGTTGATTTGTCTTCCTGAGCGGCGGGGCATACAGTTTGAAGACGGCTGCGAATGACAGATTTTTTGAGAAATTTTTCATGGCAAATTTGAAATACTTGACAGATTTTTTGCCAGAAGACCGATGAGAGGAAATTGCTTAGATTTCTTTGTAATCGATATGTCTGAGCTGGGGTTTAAACCACAGACTCTAGTCTAGTAAGTCAACATAATATCTACTAGATTATGAGGACTTTATTTAGAGTGGCATACAGTATGGCCACCAATTTTTAAATCCCAATTTTTTACATTTCACTCTCGAAAGCAAAATTTAGACAACGTCTTCGGCAGAAGGGGCTTCCTTAATAAAGGGTCCGCCATCTAACGTTTTTTTTCAACCAGTGCTTATTTCGTGAATGGTAACACTTAGCTCATGTCTGATTTGACAGATAATTAGGTTTACCCTTCCGCTGAACGAATATGAGAAATATTGCGACATTACTTTGAAAATCATGGTAATGTTGCAGAATGTGTGCGAAAAATGCGTACGGATTTTGGAAGAAGAGAAGCACCGTCAGCAGCTCCGTCTGTTCGTTATCTTGTGAAAAAAAGTGAAAGAAACTGGCATCCTCATCGATAAACCAAAGCGTTAAAAGCCAAAAACAGTGCGTACACCCGAGAATATTGCTGCTGTGGCAGAAAGTAAGCGTGAAGCGCCATCAACATCAATTCACCGTCGTTCTCAACAATTCAACATTTCGGAGACATCATTGAGACGAATTTTGCATAAAGACTTTGGTATGACGCCATACAAAGTCCAATTGGTTCAGGAGTTGAAGGCAATTGACCATCCAATGCGTTTTCGCTTCGCTAAGTGGGCCTGCGATCGGCTTACAGAAGATGCCGATTTTGGCAAAAAAAAAATCATCTTTTCAGATGAAGCTCAATTTGATCTTGGTGGGTATGTACACAAGGAAAATTGTCGCATTTGGGGCACCGAAAACCCGCAAGCATACATTGAAAAGCCGACGCACCCAAAACGAGTCACTGTTTGGTGCGGATTTTGGTCCAGAGGCATAATTGGGCCATTTTTCTTCGAAAATGAGCAAGGAGTGGCCGCTACAGTCAATGACGATCGTTATCGGGCCATGTTGAACGAATTTTTGTTCACAAAAATTGAAGAGGAGGATATTGGCAACATTTGGTTTCAACACGGACGGCGCTACGTGCCACACAGCCGAAGCTACACTCGATGTTTTGCGCCCTGTTTTTGAAGATCGCATTATAAGCCGCAAAGCTGATGTCGTTTGGCCACCTCGGAGCTGCGATTTGACACCGTTGGACTATTATTTGTGGGGTGACGTCAGAGACAATTGACGCTTTAAAGGACAATATTCGTGAAGCCATTGGTGAAATACAGTTGCACACAATCGATAATGTGCTTAAAAATTGGACCGATCGTGTAGGCTACTGCATGGCCAGCCGAGGCAGCCATTTGAATGAAATTATTTTCCATTATTAACCGGAAGGATTGTACTTTCAAATAGAAAAAAAAAAGAAATTTGAGAAAATATTCAGTAGTTTTTTTAAAGCATTTTCAACGAAAAAAGTTATTTGGCGGACCCTTTAGATATACATAAATGTTGGGGATTTAATTTTTAAATCGATCGCATGTTTTCTTAACAAAATTTACAACACTTTTCGGTCAACGCTTTTAAAATTCTTTTTCAAATTTAGCTGTCCTGCAAGGCATTCCATATTTGCTTCAAATTCTATCCTATTTCGTACGACATTTTATGTTTTATTTGAACAAAAGAATTTGAAAATGTTTATTTTAATGTTGACAAAAAGCCTCCACCTCCAACTCCACCTCTCCCCAAAATAACATGTGGACTACAACTGCCATCATCATTCTTCATAAGCTCTACATTCCTCCCCCGGCCCCAAAGTAGTAGACTCTGTAGTAGTAAAAGAGGCAGAGAGAAGAAAAAAGGCAAAAATTTATCAACATTTTGTAGTTTTAATAGAAAAATAAACGAAATAAAATTTATGGCGGAAATGATAAGGATGAGGATAGGAGGAGGAGGAGGAGGAGAGGATATTTACAACACATACGCATACAAACACAAATGCAAACATTTGTTTCCATCCTTTCCTTCACTGGCTTGCAGGACATTGTTTATATTTACAGTTACAGTTACAGTTACAGCTACAGTTACAAATGACATACAACAGAGAGACCGGATCTTTCAAAAAAATAAAAAATTAAATTGTTTTTCAAGAGTTGTTCTCTTATTGTTGTTGTTGTTTTTCCAGTAAACATGAGCAATGAACGGAAGTTGTAAGAAATCAAGCTGACCGCCATACACACGTCCGTCTATTGACTATTGAGACTGACTTGACTGATAGTTGGACAAGAGAAAAATTAAAAAGAAATGAAGAACATTTTCTATTGACTTCCGTTCTTAATGTTTTCTTAATGTTTTCTTTTTAAATGTGAAAGATTTCATATTTATTTTAATAAAATTATGGAAAACACACATACAAACAAACAAACATAACTGTATTCATTGTTGTTTTCTAAGAGTTTTAATAGGAATCCTAAAAATCCAAAAATCCTAAGAAACAGAAAAATTACCTTTAAAAAGAGATTAAATGCTTGAATTATAAAGCATTTAACGATATTGACTCACATTATAGGTATCAAATGTTTCTTTTGATAGAAATCAGCATCATTCGAAATTGATTAGCAGCATCAATCTTTGCACTATTTATACCGCCATATACAGTCACACAGATAATTATACGTACCCCCCTAAAAATCATTTTTTTTAAATGATAATATACGGGCAAGTCAACTGATTTTTGCGCCAAATTTTTTGTTTTCCGTCACAGCCGAACAAATTATATTTGTTCTCATCACTAAATATTACATTCGCCCAAAAATCAGTTGACTTGTCCATATATTATTGGGCGAATTCCAATCGTAGCTTTTTTCTCGGCATTCGGCTACGGAAACCGCCGTTCTTTCTCAAAACACTTCGACGAACTGTTTCGGAATGCACAATAACACTGTGATCACTTTCCGCGGTATTTCGTATTTCAACGGCTGTAGTGCTAGGATTTTTATCCACAACACATATTATATACCGGGCTACCCTTGGAGAAATTTTATACGAAATATACGTCGTACGTATAATTTTCTGTGGTGCCATATTGGTTTTAAGCAAACTGCAGTCACAAATTCATAGATTTTGGGAATCTTTTTTCTTTATTTAAGTAAATGTGTCGTTACAGACGGTAATGTAAAGAAATTTTAGATTAGAAGTTCATTACTTTAAAAAAATAATTTTTAGGGGGTACGTATAATTATCTGTGTGACTGTATATCACGTAACTTTGCGATCGTTCTTTAACTATCGTTGCTATTGAATTTTTGATCTTGGTTTTCTTTCCTTTTCGTATTTCTTTGTTTAACTCTGTGTACCGTACAATGTGGGTATTTTGTTGTTGTGTGTTTGTCTTGTTTACTTATTTTTAAGTTCAGTTGCAATTGGCGTAACAATAATTTATTGACCATTACAACACATTAGACGAAACTACAGGCAAGCTTAGCTTATCGCTTATGTTGTGTGTCCTTATTTCAAATCTGAGTCGATTCCAAATAGCAGATTTAATAATTAATGAATGAGGCTGACTTCCAAAATGTTAGTTGCTTTGTGTGTGAACAAAGTATAGTGTTTCATAAAGCCGCTGTACAAAATATATACAATGTATTCTATTTCAAAACGTCGTCAATGTGTATTTTTAACGCAGTCAAAAAGCAATCAGGCATCGGATTTATAGTTGATGCAGTGTTTGGTAACTTTGCATATGTACAAAATTTATATACCGTGGTAGAACTGTATACAAACTTTGTATTGATACATTTTGGAAGTCAGCCTGAGTGTTTCACCCTTTTGGATTTGAAAGTTAAAAAGAAATCAAAGAAAAAAACGCGGAAGAAAACTGATATTTTGCAAAAGTATATGAAATATTCTGCACCCGTGAGCTGTAATTTTGGCATATTTCTGAAATTATGGCTGGTACGCTGCTGTACAAGTGGGGTCTGTGGAGTCTGTGGGGTCAAATTGCGCCAAAACATTAGATTAATTGTTCAGTAAACTATTCTTCCTAATTTTTTTGATGTTTTTATGCCTTCCCGAAAGTCGGCACAAGCGTTGGATTCGCTGCTTTTGAGGGCAACACCGTAGTCTAGTAGGTAGTGTGTTCGTTTATTAGACGTAAAGCCAGGGTTCGAGCCCCAGGCCAGACATCAAAACAAAATACAAAAAGTATTTCTTCGGCGACTTCCTCTCAGCAGATTTCTGGCAGAAACTCTGAGAGTCAAATAAAATTGCCATGAAAAGTTTCTCAAAAAAAAATCTGTCGTTCGGAGTCGACTTTAAACTGTAGGGGTCCCGCCACTCATGGATAAAATTAACACACACAGCATAAGTGGTGTGAGAAACTAGGTCGTAGTCCTGACTGAAGGGTTGTAATGACCAATTATGTATGAATGTATGTATGTATGTATGTATGTATGTATGTATGTATGTATGTATGTATGTATGTATGTATGTATGTATGTATGTAAACTACTTTTCCAATACGTTCATTGCTTGCAATTTTTGCATTTTCTTTTTGCGAAAAAGCGATTATCGTCGCACGATCCTTTCTATGTTGACTGTTGGGATTTTCATTGTTCTTAAAGAAATGAATTCCAATGAACTCCTCTCTTATGTAAGTGATCGAAATCAAAAATTATTCACATAGAATTTCAAGATCTTGTGCATTTTTTCCACCACCCCTCTTAGGAGAATATGGCTTCCGCAAAGCATTTTCATTTGGTAAATTGCTGTTGTTGCCAGAAGCTCTGGTTGGTTGTTATTCTGCCTTGTTTCCATTTCAATACTCTTTAATCAGGTGATTGGTCTGCTGTATTAGGTCTTTGGATAATGGCGCTGCCATTTATCGTTGCCTAGAAACCTCTGACCTCCGAGCAATGTGCTGTAGAGGTGGATAAACCTTGCTAACCGTTGGTTCCTACTTTTTTCCCGCTAGTTGGCGGCACTGCCTGACCTCCCTGTAATGTTTTTTTTTTACTTTTCTAGAGGCTTCTTAAATTGTGGATTATATTAGAGAGAGTGAAACCACTTAATTTGAAATTCGAAAACTATGAAAAACAATTTTTTAAGTTCATTGTGATTCAAACGAGGGCTTTTTTTCCAACTCCATTGGGATTCGAGCCCAAACTTGGGCTTTTCGACTTGTGGATAAGCTGTTTGGACCATCACGCCGCCTACAGATCTTGGGATAAGCGATAAGTAATACTCACTGAGTACAGGGTCCGCCAAATAACTTTCGTTTTTTTTGAAAGGCTTAAAAAAAAACCTTTTGAATATTTTCTCAAATTTCTTTTTTTTTATTTGAAAGTACAATCCTTCCGGTAAATAATGGAAAATAATTTCATTCAAATGGATGCCTCGGCTGGCCATGCAGTAGCCTACACGATCGGTCCAATTTTTAAGCACATTATCGATTGGCATCACGAATATTGTCCTTTAAAGCGTCAATTGTCTCTGGTTTGTCGGCGTAACACTTATCTTTGACGGCACCCCACAAATAATAGTCCTACGGTGTCACATCGCAGCTCCGAGGTGGCCAAACGACATCAGCTATGCGGCTGATAATGCGATCTTCAAAAACAGGGCGCAAAAGATCGAGTGTAGCTTCGGCTGTGTGGCACGTAGTGCCGTCCTGTTGAAACCAAATGTTGCCAATATCCTCCTCTTCAATTTTTGTGAACAAAAATTCGTTCAACATGGCCCGATAACGATCGCCATTGACTGTAACGGCCACTCCTTGCTCATTTTCGAAGAAAAATTGCCCAGTTATGCCTGTGGACCAAAATCCCCGCCAAATAGTGACTCGTTTTGGGTGCGTCGGCTTTTCAATGTATGCGTGGGGGGTTTCTGTGCCCCAAATGCGACAATTTTGCTTGTTTACATACCCGCCAAGATCGAAATGAGCTTCATCTGAAAAGATGATTTTTTTTTGCCAAAATCGGCATCTTTTGTAAGTCGATCGCAAGCCAACTTAGCGAAGCGAAAACGCATTGGATGGTCAATTGGCTTCAACTCCTGAACCAATTGGACTTTGTATGGCGTCGTAACAAGGTCTTTATGCAAAATTCGTCTCAATGATGTCTCCGAAATGTTCAATTGTTGAGAACGACGGTGAATTGATGTTGATGGCGCTTCACGCTTACTTTCTGCCGCAGCAGCAATATTCTCGGGTGTACGCACTGTTTTTGGCTTTTCACGCTTTGGTTTATCGATGAGGATGCCAGTTTCTTTCACTTTTTTCACAAGATAACGAACATACGGAGCTGACGGTGCTTCTCTTCTTCCAAAATCCGCAAAGTACGCAATTTTCGCACACATTCTGCAACATTACCATGATTTTCAAAGTAATGTCGCAATATTTCCCAGCGTTGTTCAAACGTATACACAACCATATTCGTTCAGCGGAAAGATAAAACTAATTATCTGTCAAATCAGACATGAGCTAAGTGCTACCATTCACGAAATAAGCACTAGTTGAACAAAAAAACGTTAGATGGCGGACCCGATATATAAAGTGCCACGCCCATTTTCAATATCAAACAGTTTAATAATCGATTGATTTATTCCCAGCATAATAATAAGCATGTTACAGCTCTCAAGTAAACAAAAAATAGAAATCTGCCTTCTTATGCAACCTATGTATAGATAAATAGGCTTTTAGCCTAAAAATTAAGCTGCTTAATTAATGCATTTTTTCTCGATTTAATAATTTCTGTTTGTATGGGCTTATCACTCACATTTGTTTTGTTCGTACTACTGCCAGGATAACCGAAGGACATTAATTATGACACCAAGTGCATGACACTTGGTTTTTCCAAACTAGCTGTATTTGGTAGAGACAAACAGCCATTGTAGAGACGATAAATTTGCAAAGACAACAGATTTTTCGTCAACAATTTCTCCTGTATACGCTCAACATGCAACATATGAGAGCTGAGCAGCAGGATGTCCGTAGGAGAGGAGAAACAAAAAAAGAAACAGAAGAACTAAGGATTTATTGAATTGAATAATTGCTTAACAAAACAACACAAAACAACATTTGTTAAAACACTGCCACACAAATCGTAATAGAAACGGAAACAACAGAAGGCCAAAGGAATTTTCAGTTATCCATACTGGCTGTCTGTCCATCTCTGTCTATCTTAATTGGCTTGTGTACTGTGCTGTTTTTGTTTTTATGGACCGGGTTAAATGTTTAGTTTCTGTTTTTTTTTTTATCATAAAAGTTTTATTAATGAAATCTTCTTCTTCTTGTGTTTTGTTAATGAAATATTTCCTACAAGTTCTGTCCATCCTGGGCTAGTAGTTTTAAGTCTTTGTTGTTTGTTGTGTTGCCTTGAATTTCATAACTTTTGACCAAACTACACATCATATGTAACACACACACATTATATTTGGTCATTTGAAGGGCATTTAATTCCTGTCTGTACTAATGAGCCATAAAATAGTAAAAGAAAGGGTTGTGCTTAACATAGAGTCAAATAGAGGGAGGGTTGGTTGTTTGGTCGCTTGTTTGGTCGCTTGTATGCCTGTCAAGGACATTTGTTGTCATTTTCTTTTTGACTATTTAATGTGAGAAGAGAGATATTAATGCAAACAAATTAGTTTTATACTCACCCATCTCTGCTAATATGTTTATACCAGACATACATACATACATATGTACATACATATAATGGATATTTGTTGCTAATATTCATAAAGAGATTATGTTTTGGTCATATTGAAAGCATGAAGCTTAGACGTGGCACAGTTGTTAAGTTACTTGGAATATAAGCATGTTATTCACTGCTAAGCTATTTGTTTAACAAGACGCGACTTACTAGCTTCGTTCTAGAAACGAAACAAACGCTTTTGGTTGTTTAAATGGCTTCTTGTAGCTAAGTAGAGCCATGAGACACAGATTTGAGTTGTTTACCGCATCACCCGAACTGCATAAAGCTGCGTGCATCTCAAATCCATTTTCTAAGGCTTAGATATCTCGGTCCATATAAAGGGTGTTTTTTTATAGAGGTATAGAACTTTAAGTTGCAATAAAACAACGATGGATTATTCGATTGACATGAATTTTATTTATCCGAAAGATAATCTTGTGGCATTACATTTTAAATATGATTTCTGGCATATGACCGCCACGGCTGGCGCGGATGTAGTCCAATCTGGACGTTCAATTTTCGATGACTTTTTCCAACATTTGTGGCCGTATATCGGCAATAATACGGCGAATGTTGTCTTCCAAATGGTCAAGCGTTTGTCGCTTTACCGCATAGACCAATGACTTTACATAGCCCCACAGAAAGTAGTCTAGCGGTGTTAAATCACAAGATCTTGGAGGCCAATTCACAGGTCCAAAACGTGAAATTAGGCGGTCACCAAACGTGTCTTTCAATAAATCTATTGTGGCACGAGCTGTGTGACATGTTGCGCCGTCTTGTTGAAACCACATCTCCTGGACATCATGGTTATTCAATTCAGGAATGAAAAAGTTAGTAATCATGGCTCTATACCGATCACCGTTGACTGTAACGTTCTGGCCACCATCGTTTTTGAAAAAGTACGGACCAATGATTCCACCAGCCCATAAAGCGCACCAAACAGTCAGTTTTTCTGGATGTAACGGTGTTTCCACATACACTTGAGGATTACCTTCACTCCAAATGCGGCAGTTTTGTTTGTTGACGTAGCCATTCAACCAGAAGTGCGCTTCATCGCTAAACAAAATTCGCTTATGAAAATCGGGAACAACGGTAATCTCGTTGTGGGCCCATTCGACGAATCTACGCCTTACTTGATGATCGTTTGGCTTCAAATCTTGCACGAGTTGGATTTTGTAAGCACGCAAACCAAGATCCTTCCGCAAAATCTTCCATAAAGTGGATGGACACTGGAGATCCAATTCCTGTGTTCGATGGCGGATGGACTCATTCGGGTCTTCCTCAATGCTACGCTCTACAGCAGCAATAGCTTCTGCTGTACGCACCGTACAGCGTCTCTGGGGATGCGAGTAGTAAACGTGGTGCGAAAACGTTCCATGGTTAATCGAATTAACTGCTCTGATGGACGATTTTGTCGACGATAAAATGGACGTAGTGCGCGATACGTTTTCTGCACAGAACCATTATTTTCGAAATAAAATTGCACTATTTGCAAGCGTTGTTCAGGCGTGAGTCTATTCATGATGAATTGCCAAACCAAACTGAGAATAAATCACTTGACAGCTGTTAAATCGGTCGCCATCTTGAAAAGTAATGCCAACTTAAAGTTCTATACCTCTATAAAAAAACACCCTTTACAATATCCCTGAGATGTTGCATCGGAACTACTTCCCAAAGAATCTACGCCCCAAAGGAAGTAAAGAAACAGTCTCTACCTTCTGTACATAATTTGTGAAGATAAATTTGAATAATCCAAGACGCAAACCAGAATTTTTGAACACAGGCACAGAACAAAATTTGATATTAAAAAAGTACTATTAACTGCTTAACAACAGTACCTATCTGAAAAAGTTCCCATTATTGAGATGCTATTCACAGGATATTAACTAGGCCTAGAAATTCCATATCACATTTAAATAAAGGTTTGTGTCTTGGATTTAAGTTAAAACAAGGTGCGATCATTAACCCTTTGACGGACACCAAAATTTTAGGAGGCCTTCCCGTGGGACACTTGCTGTATCTCCGTTATTTGGCAAGGAAACAATTTATGACGTGTATACACGTCATATCCCGCCAGAAACCCTTGTTATGATGTCTATAGACGTCAGTGTCCGTCAAAGGGTTAAGCATTCGTTGAGCGAGAATTAAACTTTTGTATTTTACCCAAAAATTATACTCATTTATTAAATCAACCCTCGTATAAATAGAAAATGAATGAGGAATGATGGTGTGAGTGTCTTCTCTGTCAAGAAACATTAGTACTACGTACTGGTGCAAACACCTGTGGCGTAGAAATGTCATAAACATGCCCAGCATGTATTAATTACGGTTTTAAAGCTAAACGATTAACTACTGGGACAGACACCTTTGCTTACATACGCACATACACACACTTACTCAACGCATGCAGTAGATAAACAAATACTCTGGCAGGCAGGCAGGCAAAGATCCAACAACCGGTCAAAGGGGTGATTATAATTAAATCCATACACATACTCGTGCTCTTTCTCTCTCTCTCTCTCTGTGAGCATATATCAGATGCATAAATATTGGTAGTGGAATCTCTCTCATCTTGATTGTCTTTATAGTGACCACGTAAGTTTAAGGTGTGCCTGAGTGTGTGTTGAGTGTGTGTTGGTTTATGTACATGTGATGAGGGTCAATTGGTTTTCATCAGATGCGGGTGACATTCAAAACGAAAATGAAAATTCATCAGCATTTTGCGATTGCATTTGTTCGAAGGCCTTTCGGTGTATTTGTGATTATTCCAGAGAGTTGTGTGATCAGGAGGTGTTATTTGCGACTGCCATGACATAACGGGTGTTTTTTTTATAGAGGTATAGAACTTTAAGTTGGCATTACTTTTCAAGATGGCGACCGATTTAACAGCTGTCAAGTGATTTATTCTCAGTTTGGTTTGGCAATTCATCATGAATAGACTCACGCCCGAACAACGCTTGCAAATAGTGCAATTTTATTTCGAAAATAATGGTTCTGTGCGGAAAACGTATCGCGCACTACGTCCATTTTATCGTCGACAAAATCGTCCATCAGAGCAGTTAATTCGATTAACCATGGAACGTTTTCGCACCACGTTTACTCTTATTGATAACTCGCATCCCCAGAGACGCTGTACGCTGCGTACAGAAGAAGCTATTGCTGCTGTAGAACGTAGCATTGAGGAAGACCCGAATGAGTCCATCCGCCATCGAGCACAGGGATTGGATCTGTGTCCATTCACTTTATGGAAGATTTTGCGGAAGGATCTTGGTTTGTGCGTGCTTACAAAATCCAACTCGTGCAAGATTTGAAGCCAAACGATCATCAAGTAAGGCGTAGATTCGTCGAATGGGCCTAAAACGAGATTACCGTTGTTGCCGATTTTCATAAGCGAATTTCGTTTAGCGATGAAGCGCACTTCTGGTTGAATGGCTACGTCAACAAACAAAACTGCCGCATTTGGAGTGAAGGTAATCCTCAAGTGTATGTGGAAACACCGTTACATCCAGAAAAACTGACTGTTTGGTGCGCTTTATGGGCTGGTGGAATCATTGGTCCGTACTTTTTCAAAAACGATGGTGGCCAGAACGTTACAGTCAACGGTGATCGGTATAGAGCCATGATTACTAACTTTTTCATTCCTGAATTGAATAACCATGATGTCCAGGAGATGTGGTTTCAACAAGACGGCGCAACATGTCACACAGCTCGTGCCACAATAGATTTATTGAAAGACACGTTTGGTGACCGCCTAATTTCACGTTTTGGACCTGTGAATCGGCCTCCAAGATCTTGTGATTTAACACCGCTAGACTACTTTCTGTGGGGCTATGTAAAGTCATTGGTCTATGCAGTAAAGCCACAAACGTTTGACCATTTGGAAGACAACATTCGCCGCATTCGAAAATTGGACGTCCAGATTGAACTACATCCGCGCCAGCCGTGGCGGTCATATGCCAGAAATCATATTTAAGATGTAATGCCACAAGATTATCTTTCGGATAAATAAAATTCATGTCAATCGAATAATCCATCGTTGTTTTATTGCAACTTAAAGTTCTATACCTCTATAAAAAACACCCTTTACTTTCAAATATGAATTCGCAGCAAAAACATTTCATCGTTTCTGTGTTTTACTGGCGAACAGGTTTTCAGCAATTCTTCCAATTTTTTTTTATATCTTCAAAACGATTTTATAGCTACCGGAACACTGGTTCTTGATTGCTTCTTTCAAACGATCCAGTTGGGATGAGAAGTTGAGATGGGAATTGTACCGCCCTGGAATCTCTCATGAAAGGCCAGACATGCCGTACTAATAAGCAGCAGGCTTCGGGGAAATTCTGAGGGCTTAACCCCCAGGACTTATGCACTGCATGTTCACTATGATGGTCAGACCAAAAGTAATTTATGGAGCCATTGTGTAGGCAGGCAGAAAAAATGGGAAACAGCTCAAATGGAGTAGGGCAGGATAAAGAAACTAGCGCATGTTGGACTACTGGAACAGTATTGGAATTAAGTCCTCTGCGAGGAGGTTGGATAAACACAGGCCATATACGACCCATTGCAATACCACAGTTGTTCTTTCTCCTCTAGTCCCGAAACCCTCGGAGCTTCTGATGAAGCGATTCAGATTGCTAATGTTAATGCGGGGCAGTTCCTCCAGATTGTTTACATAGTAGACACAGTTAATGTGGAACAGCTTATTTCTCTTCCTCATCGCTGCAACTTCGGCAGAAGGTGTCGAAGACCGATGCGCCGCGCATGAGTGCTCATAATGCAATGCCCCGTAATGGCCCCGACAACCATACTGAGCGTGCTTCTTTGGAGTTTAAGCAAACTCGTCGTCGTGCACCTTCAATCCAGTTTCTGCGAGAGTTTCTGCGCCATTCTGTCCGTGTCCGAAGCTGTTGGTCTATTAGTAACGGAATCGACGATTGCATTGTCAATTATAAGTTCGCAGGTTTACAGTGGGTTTCCCAAAGTCGAGAATTTACGAGATTTTAATGATTGTGCCACGCTTGGTCAGTTCATATGCTCTATACTTACCTGAAATTTCACTGGGTCCTGGTACCCATACGATATGGATATCGTTCAGCAATTTCATTGAGTTATTTGCGACAGCTGTACACTGTCTTGGAGTTCATGGCGTTGGAGTTCAGTGCTTTGTTAGTCGCTTGGCAGTCGCAAAGTATTGTAATGTCTCGCTTGAAGATATTTGTGTCCCCTATAATTTTCGCCTCAGCCCCTATTACCGACTCCTCTGCCTGAAAGACGACGCTACCGTAATCCGCTAAAATTTGAAGCCATTGGGGTAAATTTACACGGAGTCTTTTACAAGGTGACCCGCACTATATCTCCCGACTTCCTTGTACGGAAAGGAAGTCTTGAATCTTGTTGATAAGTCATAAAACGGTGTCAGGTAGTCGCTGCCACTGAAAGACCCCACTTGTTTCAATATCCTTGCGTGACCAGCATTCGAATCATGACACTGCCGAGTCGAACAGAGTCGCCTACTAGCCTTAGCCGCCAAAAACCCCTACAATAGCCAGCAGTAGCAAAGAGGCCTAAGAATGTCTCCAGTAACGACTTAGGTGTATACCACCACCATAGCTGCCAGATTTGACGATTTATCGTCATTTTGACGATTTTGAGCTCCAAAAATGTCATAATGACGATTTGACGATTTATGTCCTTATTTTGACGATTTTTGGAAATTAAAAATTTACATTATATTCCTAACTTTAGTACATTAAATCCACTTTAAGCTTTGTATTTACTTTGCAATTGTTACTAATTACATTTTTAAGTTACTTTCGAATACCTGTGATGATTTTTCTGTATTTTATTCCTTTTTAACCCCTTAAAAGCCAAAAAATTACAACTCCTAAATAACCTCGTAGTAGGGAATAATTTATCACTTGTCGTTGCAAACCATTCTAAAAATTCGAGTATAGCTTCTAATGTTACCATCGGAAGAACAAAGACCAACACTCAGGGGATCGATGGCATTGTGTTTGGAACTATGAAAATGTGTTATGTGAGGAAGGAAGTGTTAATGGACACTAGGCTTGTATATATTTATACCATAAGTAACAGGAAAAGCCTCTGCAGTAATTCAGTTACACATACGAATAGTCTGACTAAAAAACGTATTTTTACTGTAATGCAGTGTGCGATCGACTGGCCAACCGACCACATACGGAAGTGGTGGCCGAGAAAGACGAGCGTTAGGTAGGAATATATAATTTTCGACAAAAGTCCCCTTAATTCGTTCGAGCAAAATCCTTTTGTTGAAGCGATAGAAAGTGAAACACAAACCACATTGCAACGATGCTCCAATGATTCAATGGAGTTGGATACACTACCGTCATTAACGAGCTACTACGGCCTCTCCTTTACACGATCGAGAAACCTGAAAATAGACGTTGGGGCGCAGACCCATACATGAGAGTTGTATTCCAACTGAAAAATGTGTTGGTTGAAGCCAACATTACACTGAATTTTCATGCTCAGAACGTCAAGAGCTTCTGACTCCTTAATATTTACGCCACTCATAGATTAAGATGATACAATATTATTGCTGCGCTTATGTGCCAATAAACAATACTGGGAAAGGTTGTTTAATCCTTAAAAAATGATATAAAATGTCTCCTTTTTTGGAAATAAATTAATAAATGAAGATGAGGGACGCTAGTTTTAATTTCTATCAAATTTTTTTAAATGTTTTGTTTTTGAACTCAGATATGTACATACATTGACTTTATATGTTTTACTAAAATAGAAATAATTTTGGTTTTTAGAAACTTTTAATTTATTTATTTATTTTTTCTGACGATTTTTTGACGATTTTGACGATTTTTTCTAAAATATTTGACGATTTGGTGCCTCATTTATCTGGCAACTATGACCACCACTAATAATTATGCAGGCAGACCTTTGTAACCGCCGTATTAGGTTAAAATTAGTCGTCCTGTTTAGGAATTCCCACCAAACTATACATCCGTAGATAAAGGTGGTTTGATCAGTGCTGTGTATATCTAGTGGCGAGTCATCCTACGTCCTAATTTTTCCCCAACATTTTGTTACTTTTTCTTCACATTGGCGTTGACATAGGCGATAACATTGTTTAAAAAGCTGTAAAGAAAACTTTGTTGATTAAATTTGTCACTGTATTGTGGTTCACCCTGTCTTGCTTCCGTATATGCATGTGAGTATGGGGCTTACTAAGCTGCTTCATGTTCGGATTTTAGCCAATTTGAATTTGAAAATTTATAATTAAATTTTAAATAATATTTCTATGATTAATAATGTTATTGTGGTTGTTGTGTTTAACTACACTCACTTGAAAATAATCGCCGCTTATCATACAGGCATTCTTTTATTGTCTTCTCGTGGTGTTTAGAAAAGTCCTCTCTCCCCCTTTGTTTTTGTATGTTATTCTGTCACTGTTCACTGTTGTTGTTGTTGTTATTATTATTATTGTTTTAATGTATTTATTATTGTTGTTGTAAATTTCTATTCACCGAAAAATATTTCATTTAAATCGTGTCAAGCAGGCTTGGCGGTCTAGTTAGCTGGCGGCAGGCCGGTTATAAATGCAAATATTGCTGTTGTTGTTATTTTAATCCAATTTTTATCGTTCCCCTGGGTGCTATTTCGGTGTAATTCCTTCTCAAGGCATAGTATGCAGCATTTGAATTCATATTTTCATGCATTGCCTCGCAAGTTTCACATGCTTGAACTTCGTGTTATTCGGCTTGCAGTTTACTTGAGATTTTCTCTCTCTTCTTCCTTTTTATTTCTTCATTTAATATTGTTCATCTCACCATCAGTCTGTCTTTCCGTTCGTTTGTTTGTTTGTTTGTGTTTCTTTTTATAGATTTTCTTTGAATTTTTATTTGCTTGTCTCTTCCCCTTTTGGCATTTATTTCTGTTTAGATTTGTTTTTTTTTTTTTTTTATTGTTCCTGTTTTCGGTTTCGTTCGATTATCTTTTGTGCCTATGAGGTGGCTGGGTGGGTGTCTCTGTCTGTGTTTTAAAAATCCAATTAAAACAACCACCAAAATCCTGTCGCTTTTTCTTTTAATTTGATTTTCTTAAAGGATTTAATTGCTGTTGTTGTTGTGGGTTAAGATTTTATTCCTGTTTTCTTTCTTTCTTTTTTTTTTTGAAAATATTATTCCGCTTCAATAACAATGATAATTACATTCATTTTCGTTTTTTGTTTTTGTTTTCTTTGGTGTTCTTTTGTTTTCATTGTTATTGTTGTTTTAATTTTATTTGTTTGTCTATTTAAGGAAACTACTTTTTTTATTATTTTAAGATATTACGACTGCCATATAAGAGATGCAGACTGTGTTTCTCATTCGCGCTATTTTTCGTCGCCTTAATAGAGTTGGTTTAGCAACCTGTGATCAATTGAAAAATGAGCATCGTTTTAAACTTTTTTTTTAGCAATTCTTACCAGCTTGGCAGTTCGTTATACAAATATTGCCTTGACCTGTTGAATAATCGGTTTTGGTTTCGACAACCAATTAGTATCTCTTAATTCCATTAAACTGTCCATTAGAGAAAGGAGGAAGAATTCCGCTCTACTGCCAGCTTCACTGGACCTAAATTTAAAAGAAAGTCTACAAATCATCTTTTTAAACGTCTCTGCCTGTATCTGTTTTTATTCTCCCGTGTCACTGTGTAATGGGCAAGCTTTTAAGAGCCTTATCGAAATGGAGCATTTTGTTTTAATTACGTTTTGAGTCTGATTTGAAGCGAATTGAACTTTAACGGGAAGCTCCGATGCGAAGCGAGGCCATCTCTCAATGGACCGCAATGGAGTGCTCAAGTGAGCTTTCATTTCAAGAAGATTTATGCTTCTCTTACACTTCTAAAGGGTGTTTTTTATAGAGGTATAGAACTTTAAGTTGGCATTGCTTTTCAAGATGGCGGCCGATTTAACAGCTGTCAAGTGATTTATTCTCAGTTTGGTTTGGCAATTCATCATGAATAGACTCACGCCTGAACAACGCTTGCAAATAATGGTTCTGTGCGGAAACGTATCGCGCACTACGTCCATTTTATCGTCGACGAAATCGTCCATCAGAGCAGTTAATTCGATTAACCATGGAACGTTTTCGCACCACGTTTACTCTTATTGATAACTCGCATCCCCAGAGACGCTGTACGGTGCGTACAGAAGAAGCTATTGCTGCTGTAGAGCGTAGCATTGAGGAAGACCCGAATGAGTCCATCCGCCATCGAGCACAGGAATCGGATCTGTGTCCATCCACTTTATGGAAGATTTTGCGGAAGGATCTTGGTTTGCGTGCTTACAAAATCCAACTCGTGCAAGATTTGAAGCCAAACGATCATCAAGTAAGGCGTAGATTCGTCGAATGGGCCCAAAACGAGATTACCGTTGTTCCCGATTTTCATAAGCGAATTTTGTTTAGCGATGAAGCGCACTTCTGGTTGAATGGCGACGTCAACAAACAAAACTGCCGCATTTAGAGTGAAGGTAATCCTCAAGTGTATGTGGAAACACCGTTACAGCCAGAAAAACTGACTATTTGGTGCGCTTTATGGGCTGGTGGAATCATTGGTCCGTACTTTTTCAAAAACGATGGTGGCCAGAACGTTACAGTCAATGGTGATCGGTATAGAGCCATGATTACAAACTTTTTCATTCCTGAATTGAATAACCATGATGTCCAGGAGATGTGGTTTCAACAAGACGGCGCAACATGTCACACAGCTCGTGCCACAATAGATTTATTGAAAGACACGTTTGGTGACCGCCTAATTTCACGTTTTGGACCTGTGAATTGGCCTCCAAGATCTTGTGATTTAACACCGCTAGACTACTTTCTGTGGGGCTATGTAGAGTCATTGGTCTATGCGGTAAAGCCACAAAAGCTTGACCATTTGGAAGACAACATTCGCCGTATTATTGCCGATATACGGTCACAAATGTTGGAAAAAGTCATCGAAAATTGGACGTCCAGATTGGACTACATCCGCGCCAGCCGTGGCTGTCATATGCCAGAAATCATATTTAAAATGTAATGCCACAAGATTATCTTTCGGATAAATAAAATTCATGTCAATCGAATAATCCATCGTTGTTTTATTGCAACTTAAAGTTCTATACCTGTATAAAAAACACCCTTTATATGCAGACCGGTAGTTGAATCCATTTGTCGTTCGTGACGCAAAGCGGTAGGTAACTGAAAAGTAAAGATTAACCAGTCTTAACAATCAGCACCAATGTTTTGCATTTAAAGCATGACATTCTTAGAATCAAGCTGAAAACTTGCCTGAAAGTTAATAAAATTTAATGATCGACCCGCTATCAAGCAACGATAACTCATGCAAGGCGGCGTATTGGTCTTGGACAATTGACAAACGATCTCTGCAGAGATTGTAGTAATGAGAATGAGGAGGAGAATGTTATCCATCAATGCCCAACACGCTATAACGAAGAAGGAAAAATTGCATTGGTACCTACAACGTGGGCGAACTGAAAGAAGTGTCAGGTATGGACATTGGCAGTATGAGGCTCTTCATCAGAAGTAGCGAATGGTTTCGGAAATCGGGGAAAATTAAAATCTATGGTATCACAATGGAATTCATGTGGCGTAAGTGTGTCTATTCATCTATTTTTTGATTAGACAGCCAACTCTATCTATCTGTGTACCTATCTGTGGTTATATGGGATCAGAATCAATCTATCATCAATACCCGGAGGTTTGCTTCTCTTAAGGCTGCTGACACACAATCTCATATCCTCGTGTGGTTCAAATGCACAATCAAAAGTAGTGAAGTTAAATTATTTCAAATTTCTAAGCTGGCTTGTTTGGCTAAGAAGTTAGAAGTGTTTACGGATAGAAAAATATTTTTACGTTCTTGCCTTTTAAAAACGTTTAAAATATAAGCTCGTAGATTTCAAATAAAATAAGAAATAATTTTTGTGTTTAGTTTTAATTAAAATTCATTATTATACGCACAATTCTGTGTGCCACTGTTCACAACTTGATGTAAACAACAACAATTGCTTTGTTTGTTATTCCTCTGTTTACACCTTTTGCATAAACAATCACAATTACTAGGCAATTATTCGACAGATCTTTGTAACGGAGATTTTCAAATCACGATTACTCTCTTTAAACACACCGCGTCTTCACACAAGACTCACTGAGCTTTTACTAACTCCTGCTTGCTCCTGCTTTGCCTTGTCTTTTATATGGCAGAGTAAACAGTCTGATGAATGTTCTTGAAGCCGAACGTTCATGACTTCGCCTTCTCGAAATCGCTATGCATGTAAACATCGTTGTTTACGTTTATTATTGTAGTGTTGTTGTTGGTGTATTTTTGTTTACTTATTAATTATTTTTTAAGCTGGTGTTTGTTGTTGCATTTTTGTTTACTTGTTTACAATTTTTTTATGCTGGTGTTGTTATATTAAGCAGTGCGATAATTTGTAAACAGGTTTGTTTACTGCATTGTTTTGTTTTTGTAGCTTTTTTATAATTTTAATGTTAAGCGATGTAAAAGCAAAACACCAGCATCTAGATTTTTCATTTTCGCAACAATATTGTGACTTTTGAGTAACAAAACTTTATCAAAGCAATAAAAAATATTGGAAAATAATAACTAAACCTGATACTTACTCAACTTAATTGGTACTTATAACCCTGTAGTCGAGACTACAACCTAGTTTCTCAACCCACCCATGCAGTAAGTGATAATTTTATCCATGAGTGGCAACACCTACAGATTAAAGTCGACGGTGAACATTAGAATTTCTAGAAACTTTTCATGGCAATTTTATTTTAGTCTCGTGGATTTTGCCAGGAGGCTGCTGAGAGAAGGTCGCCTAAAGAAATATTTTTTTTGTATTTCATTTAGTTTGAGATGTCTGAGCTGGGGTTTGAAGCATACAGCAAATAGCACTAAGGATGGAATAATTATTTCGTCGTCAATTTTTCTAACATTTAATTTTGGAATTTTATGTCTTAAGTAAAAAGATAACTAAAACACAGTTGTAAGTAAAATTAAAAATATTTCAGACATATTCATTTTAATTTAGTCCAGCGGTTAAACAAAATTAATTTGAAACCTTAAATTTGATCGGTAAAAAAAATAGCACTTCAACTAACAGGTACAAAAAAAAGTAGAAAATACATAAAATTGAAAAAGATTTTTTACATGGTCATAATACAGTTTTAAATAGACATTTTAATATTTTGTGACATGGCCTTTGTTGGCTATAACGGCAGCACAACGTCTTGGCATGGAGTCAACTAATTCTTCACATCTTTTTTTTGGGGATATTGTTCCATGCCTCCTTCACTGTAGCCCATAGTGACTCATTATTGGTAGGTTTCATTTCCTAAACGTATTTTTTAACGTCAGACCAAAGATTTTCTATTGGGCTTAAGTCTGGCGACTGCGCCAGCCACTCCATAACATTTATTCTATGTTCGTCGAACAACTTCTTGGCTTTTCGACTGGTGTTTTTGGGTCGTTGTCCTGTTGGAGGACCCATGACAACGGCATTTCCTCTGAAGCATACGGTAGCATAACATTCTCCAGTATATCAACGTAAACATGTTGATCCATCAATGTTTTGATCCAGTATATTGGACCCACTCCGTAATATGAAAAACACCCCCAAATCATAATGCTCGAACCTCCATGTTTTACGGTCTTGCAAGTGAATTGGGGGTTTTATTTAGCGTTTAGTGGTCGTCGTACAAACGCTCGAGAGCCTTTTCCACCATACAAAACAATTTTGCTCTCGTCAGTCCACAAAATGTTTCTCCATTTACTTACGGGCCAGTGTTGATGCTCACATGCAAACTTCATTCGTTTTTTCACATGCCTTGTTGTAAGAAGCGGAACTTGTCTTGGACTGCAAGCTTTTAAATTATGTTCCCGAAGCCGATTTCGGATTGTTTCAACGCATGCCGCAATTTGTAGCTCTTTTTTCAACTCCGTTGCTGGCTTAAAAGGATCCGTTTTGCTTTGACGTACCAACCTCTTGACAAGTAACGGGAATATTGCAGGTTTTCTTCCACGTGTTTCGACTTTTTTAGTATAAGTAATGGCATTTCTAATCATTTTCTTTGAGCATTTGAGAAACTGACCAATTTCCGCGTAAGTTTTTCCCTCAGAAATAATTTTTTTTAATAATTTCTCTTTTTTCCTCAGAACAATGCTTTCCTCCACGACCCATATTTATTGTTTTTTTCACTTGAATTTTTTTAAACTCCTTTTAAACACTCGCTTCTACAATCTGTTCACGAATAACTACATAATGTTTGCTTAAAATAAAATTGCAAAAGGAAGATCTTGCAAAAACAATGAGAAGTGCTATTTTTTTTTACCGTCAGATTTCATATGTTACTCTTAAAATTGTTTGATAATAAAAAAAGTGTTCATATTTTAAGAAAAAAAATTATTATATCAGAGAGAGCACAAACTGCACTATATCTAGTGCTACCATGAAATCGAAAGAAAATATTAATAGCAATTTTATGTACAATGAAATAATATGTGCAGATTTGGTGCTATTTTTTTACCGGCACTGTAGGTTGTCGTCTATCTACTAGATTGCGATAATATTTGATTATTTAAAAAAATTTTTTTACAGATTGTTTCATACTTGAACTAAAAACCCATTTAAATTCAAGAAAAATGTTTTAAATTCAATCTTTTTTTGTTTATATTTCAGCAACAACTATCCAAGTACCTGACCTGGTTTATTTACATTATCAAGGTAAGAAATTATTTAAATTTTCATTTAAATTTTGCTTTTGTCTTTTTTTCTTTAAACTTTACATCATTTGTGAATTAATTTTACATTTCATATCCTTTTTAAATATCCTTTGAAATGTCCTTTTTTAAAGGGCATTAAAATTTCATTTTCATTAAATTTATTCTACCTGTGTAGGTAGGTTCCTCTACTAAATCACTTGAATTTCGAATTTTT
This sequence comes from Sarcophaga subvicina, assembly GCA_936449025.2. NCBI lineage: Eukaryota > Metazoa > Arthropoda > Insecta > Diptera > Sarcophagidae > Sarcophaga > Sarcophaga subvicina. The sequence goes on along the minus strand of OW388080.2, from coordinate 145,538,770 downwards.
TTTCTTTGTTTTTGTTTCAACGTTTGCGTCAATTTTTCTTTATTTTTGTTTTTTCCTATCGAGTTTCATTTCGTTTTCATCTCTATGGAGACATATAAATCAAGTTGTTGTAACAGTAATAACAACAACAACAACAACAACAAAATTAGAAAGAAAAAAGGGGAATTCAAAACTACTTTTGCCAACTCAACACATAAATTCACAGTTACCGACACCGACACCGTCACCGTCACCGCCACTATAAATGATGCCAAAAAGGCGGAGTTTGCAGTTCATCATCAAATGAAATGCCAAAAAAAAAGAGAAAAAAAGAGAAAAACAAACGAAAGATAACGACCATAAAAAATAATCAGAAACGCCCCTTTTTCAACGTGTAATAAAATACTCTGGCGGAGAGTATAAACAGAAAAAAAAAGAGAAGAAAAATAGAAAAATAAACACCAAGTAAGTCCAACTAACACTGATGAATAGCAAGCAACAACTGGGAGGAGCCCTTTTTTTGCTTTATGAATGAGAGGAAAATAAATAAAAAAAAAATAGTGATTGATGGAGGAGAGGGAAAGAGAGGAGTTATTATTGTATTAAATTTCCTTTTTATTTAGTTTGAACAGAATTTATTGCATATGTTAGGGGGCATTGTGTTGTGTTGTGTTGTGTGTAAAGGGGTCGTTGGCGTATGATTAATATTTATTAGCGACGCAATATTAATTATACGCCAGAGGGTATTACGAAATGGGATTTTTAAATTTTTCGTATTGAAATCATAGGTTTTCGCTTTAATAACACAATAAAACGTAAAAATTAAGTGAAATTAAAAAGGAAACAATTTTTTTTTGTTGATTAACAGCCTTATCCCTATGCTCATATCTAATCCCGATGATATTTCTGACACCATTTTCATGAATTTTTGCTGAGATTGCTAAAGGGTCCGCCAAATAACTTTTTTTTTTGAAAATGCTTTAACAAAAAAACTACTGAATATTTTCTCAAATTTCTTTTTTTTTATTTGAAAGTACAATCCTTCCGGTTAATAATGGAAAAAAATTTCATTCAAATGGCTGCCTCGGCTGGCCAGGCAGTGGCCTAAACGATCGGTTCAATTTTTAAGCACATTATCGATTGTGTGCAGCTGTATTTCACCAATGGCTACACGAATATTGTCCTTTAAAGCATCAATTGTCTCTGGCTTTTCGGCGTATAATAATTATTTTGTTAAATAATAGTCCAACGGTGTCAAATCGCAGCTTCGAGGTGGCCAAACGACATCAGCTCTGCGGCTGATAATGCGATCTTCAAAAACAGGACGCAAAACATCGAGTGTAGCACGTAGCGCCGTCTTGTTGAAACCAAATGTTGCCAATATCCTTCTCTTCAATTTTTGTGACCAAAAATTCTTTCAACATGGCCCGATAACGATCGCCATTGACTGTAACGGCTACTCTTTGCTCATTTTCGAAGAAAAATGTCCCAATTATGCCTCTGGACCAAAATACGCACCAAACACTGACTCGTTTTGGGTGCGTTGGCTTTTCAATGTATGCGTGCGGGTATTCTGTGCCCCAAATGCGACAATTTTGCTTGTTTACATACCCGCCAAGATCAAAATGGGCTTCATCTGAAAATATGATTTTTTTTTGTCAAAATCGGCATCTTCTTGCGTAGGCTACTGCATGGCCAGCCGAGGCAGCCATTTGAATGAAATTATTTTCCATTATTCCAACCGGAAGGATTGTACTTTCAAATAATAAAAAAAGAAATTTGAGAAAATATTCAGTAGTTTTTTTGTTAAAGCATTTTCAAAAAAAAAGTTATTTGGCGGACCCTTTAGTTTGTAAGGAACCCTTTCTGAAATGAACTGTTCTCAACCTTTGCGGTTTTATGGCTTTAGGACTTTGTACTGCTATTTGCACTCTAAAGTTTCCTGTATTCCGAATTGCTAGCGATTTTACTCTTTCCCCCAAGCGGCTGTACTATAATCCATTACCACTACAACTTCAATCGTTAAGATCTCACTGGTTATGAATTCTATTTACATACGATAACCCCTGAATACTTTAGGAGAATCCTTAGATCAACCAAATACCTGAGTTGCTAGAAATCTCTGAAATCACGATCGAGTAATTAGCATTATTTTATGGATTATAAAGGCATCACAATCTAGTAGGTACAGGGTGGCTGATATATAATGCAACAAAGTAAAGCGCTATATTTTTTAATATTTTTTTTTAATTTTATTGTTTAAAAGCAAAAAATGTTGGAAATAACATCAAATTTTAGAATCAGTTTAGATTTGTTCGAATTGGCCACCTTTGGTACGAATTATGGCCTTCAAACGGCCGACAAAGCCATCACAGGCTGCACGAAAGTGGCTCTGCGGTATTTTGGCCAAATCTCGGCGAAGCGCCGTCTTGAGATGATCGACACTTTGGTATTTTTTAGTGAGAACCTTACTTTCCAAAATGCCCCAGGCGCAAAAGTCCAACGGATTGAGATCCGGAGATTTTGGTGGCCATTGTGCGGCAGAAAGGAAGCGAAGGACCTCCTTTTTAAGCCATTCTTGGTTGACGCGTGCTGAGTGCGGTGGTGCTGAGTCCTGTTGGAATGTCCATGGCCTGCGGCCGAAATGTTTGCCAGGGCTTCAATACTGTCTTTAAGAAATATTCCCTATAATGTTCGGCATTTATTTTGACCCCACGGTCGATGAATACGAGCGGGGAGCGACCATCGGCCGTTATGGCGGCCCACTCCATGACAATCGGCGGCGCTTGACTTCTGGTGGCCAATCGCAGGTGTAAATTTTCAGCTGACCTCTTTGGCAAGTAAACCCGATCATTTTGTTTGTTCATAAACTGCTCAATTTGGAATGGCTTCTCATCGGAGAAAACCAAATTCGGTAACTGGCCACTTTCGTGCAAGCGAAGTAACTCCTTGGCTCTTTCCAGTCTAACTTTTTTTTTTGTCCATCGGTGAGCTCTTGCAATTTTTGAAACTTCAATGGCTTTAGTCCAAGCTCATTTTTCAATATGTGTTGCATCCGTTCTCGTGATATGTTCAGCTCACGAGCAATTTTTCTACCACTGCTGCGTGGATTTCGATCAAATCTGGCCTTCACTTTTCGGATCATTTCTGGTGTTGTTACCGTTTTTTTTTTCGTCCACTTTTTGGACGCGATGCAACACTGCCAGTATCACGGTAACGAGTAATGGTACGAGAAACAAAAGATTTATTCACATTTAAATGCTGGAGGGGCTCTAACGATAGCCACCTGTGGTTTTCCAGCCAAAATATAAAGCAATCACACTACCACGCTTGAATTCCATCACGAATAACTTTTTTTCTGAATGCAATCAGATCAAAATGCTTTTGTGAGCTTGTAAATAATAAAATGAACTGTCACTGGAATAAATCTGTCAGCTGTCAGACGAGCGGTCTACAAATGATAACAACCTGAAGTTGGTTGCAATACATATCAGCCACCCTGTAGTATGTTGTTATTTTTAGGTTTAAACCCCAGTTCGAACATTTCGAATACAACGAAATATGAAAACAAAATTTCTTTTGGTGACTTCCTCTCAGCAGATTTCTGGCAAAAGCTCTGAAAGTAAATTAAAAAAAAAACTGCCATGAAAAGTTTTTCAAAAAATCTGTCGTATGTTCCGTCACTCATGTATAAAATTAACACACACACAACACGAATGGTGTGACAGGCTGGGTTTCAATCCTGACTAAAAGGTTGTAATGGCAAATTAAATAAGGAAGTAAGCAGCATAACTTCCACTATAAATTTGATACTTCAGGATGTCATTGCTCATGGATTCCATTTGCTCGAGATAAGTCGTGAATTACGATGCATTAGTCTGCTATCATGCAACGTGATAATGCGATTGGGAAAGTCGACTTCAGTAAGTAATCCAGGTTCAAAACCGCGAGAGAAAAGACTGTTTTATAGATTATGAAATTAGAAAATTACGAAGCTTCCAATTCTCTCTAAATAATACAGACTCACGCAGATTTCTGGGGTTAGAATACACCAGTTAGGTAATCAAAATCACTTCTGGCTTAATGCAGAGATACAGACATACTTAGCTACGGATAGATCACCAGTATAACCTGCTACTTGAAATCCATTTTCTCTCGAGTTTAGTGAGTGGTTTGTCACCAGACGTCGGCATAAAGAGAACATGATAAAAATGTGAGTGTATTTGTGAGAGGCATGTGTTAACCCAGAGGAAAATTGTTAGTAATATTTTCAAGTCTACTTATTAACCCAATGATATATATATGTAAGCGGAAAATATAGAAAAATTGTACTGCACTAAATCCCTAAAGACATCGTATTTAACTTGGCAAGTATTCTTCCAAAAATTGAAATCATATCTCATTGATATTAGTGAATCCTACTGTAATATTTCTTTGGGTGTATAATTGAATTGGGTGAAAAGAAAGCGACATGAATCTTCTTCTTCAGAAGCTGACAAGCAACTGAATGCATTTTTACGCTCTTTTTTACGAACATTGGTTATGTTCGTGTGCTATGTGTGTGAAAAGCCGAAGATGTTCTTCCCCTGGGGGACATTGGTGCCGACGTCTGTTTGTCACTGACCAGGTTTCATAGCAACGGAGTTAGTACCTTGCTGAGCCGTCCTTTTTCTCATAAATTAGGCATTGCCCATATATGGACGAGGATATAAATTTTCTACTGCAAAGAGCTGCCACAAACTGGTACAATAAGCAACTTTTCTCACATAGAGATCAACAATAAAAAAGCAGACCATTCAGTGGAGCTCCATCTAGGCTTCTGTTGTCTCTTCAGAGAACTTAGATCTGATGTGGCGTCCAATCAACTTTTCCAGTGTTTTAAATAGAAAAGAGGATAATTATATAGCTTGAAATCATTGACGGTTATAAGCCATATTTTTTTTTCGTTATGGACATAAACACGACCCCATCTCTTCTGTGTTGTGCGGGAAAAACTCCATACAAGCTCTGTAAATATACTGAACTCTGGCGTCATACACACTTTTGGGTCTCTTGCAAGTTAAAAGAGTTGTTCTGTATATCGTAAGGGTGGGATGATTTAAATTTTCTGGAGATAAGTTTATTTTTTTCTTCACACAGTTTTCTGTAAAAAAAAACATCATTCGTTTATATTTCAATGATCTCTTAACAACATAATAATAAATGATGATGTCTTAAACACCCATTAAATGCCAACAAATTACTGTCACAACAAAAGACCTCTCATCTACACCTCCTACCACCATCATACACTTTAAATGTCTATTCAACACTGATTATTGTTGTTGTGTAGGCTATTCTGTTTAGGAGGTGTATGTATTTAGTTATTTATGTGTTGTTGTTGTTGTTATTAAAACAAATAAACACATACTCATTATGTAAACAAATACTTAGGCTCTCCCTCTTTATGTTTTGTATACATTTCGTACTCACTATCACTCACTCATTCTCTCGGCCTTTATTTTCTCTTTCTTGCTTAAATTTTATCTCTTTATCAAATAAAACAACTCCTTGTGAGTGAAGACAATAAACCAAACCAAACCACACTTAACCGAACTGAACCATCATATATCAACAACATAAACACTTAATCATTTGGTTAAAATGTCTTCCTCTTGTGTTTATATGTGTTCACACACTCACATGCAAACATTTACTTGCATAATGGCAAGGCAATGGTAAATGAAGAGGGAAAAAAATTCAAAACATCTTCATGTCAAAACAAGATGTTTCCCAACGCCTCAACATGTTGCGTCTGACTTGAGAAGTTGTAATATGTCAAGCATATACACTTACACGCACACACATGCATAAGGCATACATACATATGTAGTTTATATGAGAATAAGTTATCATTCTCCCTCCGTATTAAAACTACTTCAGTTGTAAACATTTTAGTACGGGAGTATGTGAGTCACATGAGGTTCTTTAAGCATGAGTTTTTGCTTGCTTCTGTGCATGTGTGTAAATGTTTATTCTTGTGTTAATATTGTATAAAGAATTTAGAAACAATAAAAAACAAGAAAGAGACAAGATAATAATACAGACACAATTCTCTTGCACTCTTACACAAGACAAGACAATGATAATAAAAATAATGCCGTAGAGGAGTTTAAAGTGTTGTTAGACAGCCTGTGCATAATTTTTGATTTTTTTGCAACATGTTTTAGTTGCGAGTGAGGGTAGGGAGTTTAAAAATGTTGATGAGCTTTCATAAACATTCCCTCTATGACAGTATGAGCATGAGAACGTATCTTTAAATTTAATTTAACTCCACATTTTTTCCCTCATTATTACTGCCTTTTAAACAAATTGTTTTCTTTTCTTGTTTTTTGCTAAATTAATCCTTTGCTGTTGTTGTTTTTAATTCATTTCCTCTCTCTTGAATTTTTAACAACCAATCTTTGCAAATGAAGAACCATTGACGTTATTTTGTTGACATTGCCACTTGATTTTTTTGTTTGTTCATTTTCCCCGTTATTTTCATTCATTATGTTTAAGAAAAATTTCCGTTTCCGCCTCGTATATTTTCAAAAGTAAAACCACGATTTTTCTTTTCTTTTCTTCCATTCATTGTGTTCAATTGTTTGTGTTTGATTTTGTTGACATTGTCGTGGCAAGACTTTTGAAAACTTGTACTTCAAAAAAATGGAAAAATAAAAGACTATTTAGTAAAAAAAATTGAATTGTAAACAGGGTTTAAGGCTTTAAATAATAATGTAAAGAAAGATTTTCAATGTAGTTCCCCGCTCTCAGGCTTTAATTGAAAAAATGGGTGCCTTAAAAATTTCTTACACGGCTGAGTGATAAAAAATTGATGCCTGCAAATAGGAAATAAATGTATACACACCAGAGGCTATACCGTACAGTCTCAAAAGTAGGTTTCTCGGAACTAATGGGTACCAAAGAAGCCAATGTTATCCAAGAAATTCATGACGGCCATTGTTTGCGATGCATGCGGTATAATTCACATGGAATACTTACTAGTTGGTCATTACAATCCTTTAGCCAGTATTATGACTTAACTCCTCACACCACCCATGTTACTTGTGTTAATGTCAACTCCGAACGACAAATTTTTTTTAGAAACTTTACATGGCAATTTTATTTTAGTTTAATTTGTTTTGTTTTATACTATAAATCTGTTGAGAGGAAGTCGCCTGTGGGAAATATTTTTTCATATTTTGTTTTGTTTGAGATGTCAGCGCCGGGATTTGAATCACGCCCTCACGTGTACACACTAACTACTAGACTATGGCGACTTTATAATTTATATTGCTCTTGATGATGCCGTTTAATCATTCAACAGTCCTCGACAGATCAGCGTGATTGTGGTAGAGGTCTAGGTGCTTCCTTATCATATGACACATGCAACTCTGGCCGTGCTGCTTAGAGTTTGAGCTGAGTTTTTGAGCTGACCAATTTTGTCCAGATTTGCTGCACTTTCTTGTGCGTTTCTGCCTTAACAGAATCTATCACCGCCTTCACTATTCTAAATAGAGCTATTGTACATTCCAAATGTAGGGAATTCACTTGAAATTTCGATTATTAAAGAGGTTTCCCTTAGAAATCTCTGGGATTCAGGGGCGAGCATGGCCTTCGAGGCGATGTTTGTGGGAAACTTGATCGCATCCGGGTTTTCTGAGTAAATTATGAAATTATTTACTTTACGTACTTAATTGGTCATTACAGTCCTTTAGCCAGGATTATAACCTAGTTTCTCACACCACCTCTTATACTCTCTAGGTTTTGCCAAAAGACTGCTGAAGGGAAGTCGCCGAAGAAATTTTTTTTCTTTTTCCTTTTGTTTGAGATGTCTGACATGGGGTTTTGAAACGTAGACTCACGTCTAATAAGCCAACACATTGCCTGCTAGACTACGGCGATGTCAATTTAGGAGACAATGAGGAAAAAATCGCATTACCCAGCAAGAATTGTGCTACTTTCCGTACGGCCATGCCCTATACCTGAAAAATTCTGTAGTGGTTAGGCAGTCTATAGGATGTCAGAACCCTTAATATAAAGCCCACAGCCTACGCGGGCCAATATTTTGAACCTTTCGGTATAAACCTCAAGGACATATTCCTTGGGATCGGCATAGCAAATGACATTAGAGTCCTAAAGTTAAAACTCTTGGTGGACAAATTTTAAAGAACCATGTAGTTGTCCACCCCATAAAGTCTTTGTCCTTTCAGGGTTACAGCATTTTAGTTTTAAAGGGTGTTTTTTTTATAGAGGTATAGAACTTTAAGTTGCAATAAAACAACGATGGCTTATTCGATTGACATGAATTTTATTTCATCCGAAAGATAATCTTGTGGCATTACATTTTAAATATGATTTCTGGCATATGACCGCCACGGCTGGCGCGGATGTAGTCCAATCTGGACGTCCAATTTTCGATGACTTTTTCCAACATTTGTGGCCGTATATCGGCAATAATACGGCGAATGTTGTCTTCCAAATGGCCAAGCGTTTGTGGCTTTACCGCATAGACCAATGACTTTACATAGCCCCACAGAAAGTAGTCTAGCGGTGTTAAATCACAAGATCTTGGAGGCTAATTCACAGGTCCAAAACGAGAAATTAGGCGGTCACCAAACGTGTCTTTCAATAAATCTATTGTGGCACGAGCTGTGTAACATGTTGCGCCGTCTTGTTGAAACCACATCTCCTGGACATCATGGTTATTCAATTCAGGAATGAAAAAGTTAGTAATCATGGCTCTATACCATCGTTTTTGAAAAAGTACGGACCAATGATTCCACCAGCCCATAAAGCGCACCAAACAGTCAGTTTTTCTGGATGTAACGGTGTTTCCACATACACTTGAGGATTACCTTCACTCCAAATGCGGCAGTTTTGTTTGTTGATGTAGCCATTCAACCAGAAGTGCGCTTCATCGCTAAACAAAATTCGCTTATGAAAATCGGGAACAACGGTAATCTCGTTTTGGGCCCATTCGACGAATCTACGCCTTACTTGGTGATCGTTTGGCTTCAAATCTTGCACGAGTTGGATTTTGTAAGCACGCAACCCAAGATCCTTCCGCAAAATCTTCCATAAAGTGGATGGACACAGATCCAATAATTCCTGTGCTCGATGGCGGATGGACTCATTCGGGTCTTCCTCAATGCTACGCTCTACAGCAGCAATAGCTTCTTCTGTACGCACCGTACAGCGTCTCTGGGGATGCGAGTTATCAATAAGAGTAAACGTGGTGCGAAAACGTTCCATGGTTAATCGAATTAACTGCTCTGATGGACGATTTTGTCGACGATAAAATGGACGTAGTGCGCGATACGTTTTCCGCACAGAACCATTATTTTCGAAATAAAATTGCACCATTTTGCAAGCGTTGTTCAGGCGTGAGTCTATTCATGATGAATTGCCAAACCAAACTGAGAATAAATCACTTGACAGCTGTTAAATCGGTCGCCATCTTGAAAAGTAATGCCAACTTAAAGTTCTATACCTCTATAAAAAACACCCTTTATTACCACCAAACTAGCTCTCAGGTTCAAAGTTTGCTGTGGTCAAAGAGAAGCCAATTCAGCGTAGTAAAAAAGACCTTAGTTGGAGAGTGTCAGAGTGTTCTAGTGATTAGGACATCTATTGCCTGGCCACCAAATCTAATCACCGTAAAGCACGATAAGCTTCAACATGGCTCAAATAGAGGTCATTAAGTGGTGGTAGGTCGTGCCTGCGGTGTAGCCCTAGTAGAATTTTTCTTTTCCTATTCCCTCCAGGGGAGAAAAGTTGGCTCTTTCTGCTAAATGCAACGACATAGCTGTTGTCGTTCAACATTTCTTCGAGAAGGGTGGAGGTGGCGTTTCTATATTCATCTTCTTTGGTACGTTTCGAAATTCCTCTCCTTAAATAATTTCTTTTAATTGTAATTGAGTTTAATGGAGGAGAGTTTTCCCTGTACAGACAGCAGGTATTTTATTTTTATTTCCTTTTTTTAGTTGTGGTATGTACTTTGTAATGCAATTTAAATAAACGAAACAAAATTAAACTGATTTGCCAAAATCTCTTCAACTGCAATCTGTACACTATTAAGTACACGCGGATGTTTTTGTTTTTCAAAAATAATTCCATAATCCGGGTACATTTAAAGGCGCACTAAAAAAAATAACTTCAATCTCTTTCGTAATTTGCCATTAAATGACATTAAGACTGTATTTATTTTCACTGAATGTAAGGATAATTATTATCCTGAGAACAACAACAATAAATAAACATCCTGATAATGATGATAACAAACGATGGCAATGGCGATATTAAATTCTTAGACTCTGTTGTCTTGTGTAAATCCTCGTAACAAATTTTTATTCTTATTCGCAGACCCAAAATGGAATGTCTTGTCTTTTCTCGCTGGTACAATTTTTCATTGTCTATTAAGGAGTCCTTTGCGAAAAAAAACAAAAAAAATGAAATGTTGGAGCGGGTATTTTGTTACATTAAGAGGCTTTTCATTTATTGTTATGAAATTGTTGTTTATTTAAGTTTTTTCTTGTCATTTAACCAACGAGGAGGAGCGTCGTAAGTATCCTTAAAAAATGTTTACAAATCCTGACATTTTTTTTCTTTTTTTTTAAATCAGCGCGTGAACAACATTTCCAAATACTTTCATACGCGAGGCATGTAACACACCGAAAAAAAATCCCAATGAAAAGTGTTTCAAAAGAAAAAGAGATTTTAAGGAGGCCTCTTGGCTTTCAATGTTGCCTTAAGGATTGTCTTCATAACTTAGGAAGAACGAAAGGAAAAACAGGGAAAATTTTTTTTATTTATGAGGGGAGAGGAGAAATAGAAATGCCAGCGAAAATATTCAAATGAATAGCAGCCAGGATATTTTGCAATGAGTAAGGAGAAGAAGCAGCTTCTATGGGAATTTATAAAAACGAAAAAAAAAAAAAACGAAACAGTGATATCCACAGGGGACTCGGAACAATCGTGAATCAAAATAGATCTCCTGCAGTGGTTATTACTTTAAGTAACCAAAGCTCAAATCTCTTGCAGGTCGAACAGGGGGAGTGGCTGTCACTACAGCAGTGTAATCCATCGGGCAACTAGACTGAATTTCTTTTCGTAATTTCGGAACAATCCGGTGTTCAAGATGAATCCGCTGATTTATCATGAACTACACTCAGAGTACATACATCGTATATAATTGGTCATTACAACCCTTTAGTCAGGATTATGGCCTAGTTTCTCACACCACTTAGTTGTGTGCGTTAATTTTACAAATTAGTGCCGGGACCTACAGTTTAAAGTAGACTCCGAACGACAGATTTTTGAGAAACTTTTCATGGAAATTTAATTTTGCACTCAGAGTTTTTGCCAGAAATCTGCTGAGAGGAAGTCGCCGAAGAAAATATTTTTTTCATATTTTGTTCTTGTTTTTGCTTTGGAGTTTGAGCAGACTTTCTGTGCTTTCCTTATTAAAATTTGGCGGAATGCTGCCCGTATCTAGAACTGTACACATTGTAAATCATATTTAACCGCTTTGCAGTTTGCAGGAACACCACTTTCTTCGAGTACTCATATGATTGAAAGTTGTACTGTTTGATCGCCTCGTTGAGAGATTTCCTCATCTCAAAACTATCTCCGAGGACACTCCGTGATAACCCAGTGCCCTAACACCAGGCCCAGGCCATTCGAAAACATTCTCATATCTCCCCTGACGATATTACTCTTTCCTATTAATTTCAATGCAGACTGTGTGGTCAAAACATCGGTTTGGAACAAATACTTGTACGCATTCATACTTATTTTAATGTCATACTTATACTACGCATATTCAAAGCTTGAAATACTCATGGTACTGATACTTAGCAATGCGCATGATGTTATTGATTTCGACTCTCCATGACTCGTCGTATACACGAATCACAAAATAAGTATGATTCGCATACGAACACTACAATACTCACAAGAAGGTTGTGCATTTGCTCTGCTTGCTGCTCTGTCTCTTTTGCTTATGTGTCTTGTTTCTTTTGTTGTAAATACAACAACAACTAAGACTGTAAATTTTGATGAATGATTCGAGTCACGCGTATCATTTATAAGTATTATGAGTGAGTATGAGTATGAGTGAGCTTATGAATCAAACACATTTCAAATGGTATGAGTTTGATGTCAACGTTGTGCTCATACTCATTGCAACCTGTAGTTATAAATAAACGTTGTAGTGAGTATGAATGAATCAGAGTAGTTAAATTTCAATATTATTAACTCTCTTATATTCAAAATTTTAACGATTAATTGCTGATCTCTGGTCTGGTAGGTGCTGCAATTTTTCGGCACGCTTAATGAGTGAATTGTACCCGCCGATCTTGAAGAGATGGCTCCATTCATAGCTCCATTTAGCTAAGAGCCATTAGCGAAAATTTGTTAGGAGTTGTTGACTAAGGACGCCAAGCGACTCCCGCTAGTGCTTAGTCGTAGATAGGTGCTGACTCGTACTAGCTGCTGCAGGTCTGGCTGAAAAAGATGTTTAACTGTCACCAGCAGCGACCTTAGTAATTATAATGTTGCAGACAGTTTTTATATCGCTTCTTAGTTACTTACTTAGGTTAGAGGACGTGTACTTGTCAATTAAGACAAGTACAGTACCCGGAGATCGAAATGACCCATTGTACTTACTTACTTAACCAATCTTTTAGCAGGGTTTACAACCTAGCTTCTCATGTCGCAACCCCTGTTGTGTGTATTAATTTTATCCATGAGTTGTGGGAAGTCGCCATAGTCTACTAGGTAGTGTGGTGGCTTATTAGACGTAAAGTCAAGTCAGGGTTCGCGCCCCAGGCCAGACATCAAAACAAAATACAAAAAGTATTTTCTCGGCGGCTTCCTCTCAGCAGATTTCTGGCAAAAACTCTGAAGTTAAAAGAAAATTGCCATGAAAAGTTTCTCAAAAATCTGTTGTTCGGAGTCAACTTTAAACTGTAGGTCCCCGCCACTCTTGTATAAAATTAACACACACAACATAAGTGGTGTGAGAAACTAGGTTGTAATCCTGACTGAAGGGTTGTAATGACCAATTATGTATGTACGTTTGTAGTTGTGGGACCTACAGTTTAACATTGACTGCGAATGATAGATTTTTGTGATCGGCTTTATCAAATTATTAGCTCTTTTGCCGAGAAATTATAAGTGAGCATAGATTTATCTAGGGCCGCCGTGTAGACCCGGAGAGTTATCTGTGAAGTACCACTTTCTTCAAAATATTCTATTACCAGTTTAAACAGCAATGAAGGTATTGTTTGTAATGTTAATCGGGTTAAATTTATATTCACCGGATGGTACCTTAAATTTTAAATTTTTGTTTCCCACAATTGCAACCTACTTGACCCACTGTGCACGGCCTGTGAAAACATTATTTACTAAGTCTTGGATTTTAAATACAGCTGCGATACTCTCTCTTTCTCTATAACAAAAGTAAAATCAAGCGAAAAAAGAATGTTTATGAAACAAGTATTTTACAAACTGTGAATCTCCTTGAGATTTCCAGGATATTTTTTGTAAAAGAAAATTTTTTTGTGCGTATTTTTACGCGCTTTTTTCATTGTATCCTTTTTGAAATACGGTGGGAGTGTGAAAAGTTTACAGGCAATCATTGAGTATTTAAGAGGATTTGTTGGTTGTCCTCCCCCTCCCTTCACCCCGCTTAAGTATTCTTTATTTTGATTTCTTTTTGTTGTTAAAAAAACAAACCCTAGGACGTACCGTACCATTCATTGTCTGGGAAGTGAAGTTTTTTCTACTTTTAATGGCACTTTTTTATATTTGTTTTCTTTTCAAAATAGAAAAAACGGGGAAAAAAAAGAAAAAAGTGAGGAAATTTTTTAGCGATTTGTCTTGAATATGATGGGTTTTTTCTTTTCTTCTTCCTCTTCTTCTCTAGCGGGCCTTAGAGACAAATGGGGTTAAATACTCTGCGTGCAAACAGACATGGCATCACTTGAAAGAAAAGTTGATTGTACTTTTCAAAAAATATTTGTTCTTCGTATTGTTGTTGTTGTTTTTGTAATGCATTAACATGATTAACTTGGCAAAAAGTGGCCGTCGCATACGTCTCCTCCTCCTCGTCCATACATTCCACAAAGGGGTGGGTGTCTCTTGTCTGTCGTCCTGGTGTGTAGCAATCTGCACATCATTCCCAGGGCCGTTAAAACCTCACTGCATTACAATCTAATGAAGTGTAAATTTTCTGTATATTTTTTCCTTGCAAAAGAAATGACTTTAATATCCTTTTTCGTTGTTGTTTTTGTTGTTATGTCCTGTGATTATATTGAAAAATAATATGCTTGTAGCAGCAGCAGCTCATCAAAAAAATATTCGTTTTTTTTTTCACCCGCGTCTAATCTTTCGGTTTGGGCGGGCACTTATCTATTTTAATGTTGCCATTTGCTTTACTTTTTAATATTATTTTGTGGTTGCTATCTATGAGGCAAAAAAGCGATTTAAAAACTCCTGCTTTTCCACAGTCATCATCATCATCAGCGGCAGCATCATTGCAGCGCTGCACAGCGCAGCATTAAAAGTCATCGTCAGCTTTTCATATGGTTTTTTTCAAATTTTTTCCTCCAAAATATTGAATTTTTTAAAGCAACAATACCCTGAAATACCGTTAAATTATTACTAATATGCTGTATATGAGACATAAAGGGTGTGGCCAACTAATTGTTGATAAATAAAGCAAGTTATTTTTAAACCAAATCATTTAAAAAAATCCTAAAACTTCCAATTTCCCTTTGAAACCTTAAAACTTTAATTTTATTACCAGAACCAATCTCTATATAAAGACTAGGTAGACCATTAAGCACAGTATTCTGTACATTGAATGCGATCCCTGTTAAATAACCAGAAACGTTTTTGAAATACCTCCAGCCATTGTGATTGAAATACTTTAAGCAGCTGAAATACATTTAATTACCATTACATATGCAGTATATAAGCCTTAAAGTGTGTGCCCAACTGATTATTGAAAAAATAAATTAATCTAACCTTCCTGACACCGTATGGTGATTAGGAAATCTTTTATGAAAGTTCGCATAGTGATGTATTAAACTGGCTTCCTTTTCATGGTGAAAAAAATACCGCAGATTGAGGATTTGAAGTTGACTATTGCAAGGATGTTAGGTTAGGTTAGCTCTGAGTGGTAGCTCTGATTTCACAAAGCTCACTTGAGCACGCATAGCGGCCCGTTGTGATGCCACGGGTGAACGCAGTCCCTGTACTAACCAAGTTCCACCAAAATCAGAGAAGAGGAAGAAGTTGGTCAGCGCAAGGGCTGCACTCTAGCAGATCACATGGCCACATCCCTGTGCTAACAGAACGAATTTCCACTTTCCAGTAATGTAAACTGGGCTCTCTGCTGGGCTCCTCCTATGTCGAGAAGTATAATAATGCCTGGTTGACGGTTAAGCTTGAAAACGTGATGGATAGGCTGGAGATCCTACGAACGGAGTGAGTTCGGGGCCCCATCCTCCAGAACAGAGAAATTAATGAGACGCTAAGCTTTAGGATAATGGACGATTGTAGGGTTTTTACAGCTGAAGTATGTGCTACTTGTAGGCTTGTGAACTGTAAGATATTGTTACGTTTTTACCTTTTTAAAAACGTTTAAATATGAGTTTGTTTATTGCAAACCAAGTAAAAACAAATATGTATTTATTTTCTTTTAAACTCTCTTTATTCTTTACACTACTTTTGTGTGCCACCGTATACAACTTAACGACACAACAATAATTTGCTTGTACACTATTCTATTTCACACTTCTGTCCGCGTTAACACTAAAACTGTTCGTTAGATCTTCTCTGCTTACAACCTTTTTGCAAGCAATGGCGCTTGTACGTTCCAACCGCAACGCGTCTTCACACAAGACTGACTGAATTATCACTGACTCGCTGCTGGACCTGCTGCCCTTTTATATACGCACGCAATCAGTATGATGAACGTTCTCGATGTGGAAGGTTCTCGCTCTCGCCTTCTCGAGAACTCTATTGCTAGTACGTTATTGTTTGTGTACCTTGCTTACGTTGTCCATCCCTTTTTGTCACATACATGTTGTTGTTGGTACCAGGCGCAACCAGGTTCGTTGTACATGTGTGTGTGTGCAGCTTTAGATAACCAACACGTTCATTGTATTCTTAGTGTTAGTGTGTATTTGTATCGTGTGGCTTTTGTTTATCGTTTTTGTTGTTGAACAATATTAGGTCGTTTCGATTTGCGTAACAATATTATTTAGCAAGTCGTGATCTCGACATGAAGTTACCACACTCTGGCACATAGTGTATTGGCTTATTAGATGAGAGTCTTTGGTTCAAATTCAAGCAACTTTCTCTTCAGGAGGTCTTGTGGTAAAAGCTCTCTGAGGATAAATAAAATTGCCATGAAAATTTTATGAAAAATATGTCGTACAGAATCGTCATTAAGCTGTAGTTCCCGCCACTCATGGATAAAAATATCACTCACAATAAGCATGGTGTGAGAAGATAGGTTGTAATCTTGACTAAATGATTGTTTTGACCTATTAACATGGTCTCTAAATGAGTTATTTTTGCCCCTGTTGAAAGGATTGTCTATTACGAAATATATTGCATGAACGTTGTAGCCCGATTGTTACATTAGATGGGCAATTGCATCAGAACTCTCTCGTGCAAAAGCTAGCTAGAGTAAGAAGGCGGCTAAATTACTGAAGGTTCACCTGCATCGTTGTTGGAGTCATTACTGGACATTGCATTCTGGGTACTCATATGAAGCGCGTTGTTCTTGGTCTTATGCGCAATAAATTCTGTAAGAATTGCACAGACGATGAAGAGAAGGAGACTATTCTACACGTATTGAATACATACCAGAGATCAGCAATGAGTATTCAAAAAGATGAGTAGAATCGAATCATAACATACTTCCGTAAGAAGTTGTAAGTTTCCAGTTCTTAATATTGATTATCGCCGTAATCTTATAGGTAGTGTGTTGGCTTATTAGACGGCGAGACTGTGGCTCAAACCATAGCTCAGCTTACACATCTCAATCAACACGAAATAATGAAAAAAAAAATATTTTTTCGGTGACTTCTTCTCAAAAGTCTGCTGGTAAAATCTCATGAAGAGTTTCTCTAATCTGTCGTTCGGAGTCGACATTAGACTGTAAGTCCCGCCGTCACTCATGAATAATTTTAACAAACACATCGTGGGTGGTGAAAAAAGCTAGGTTGTAAGAATCTGAGAGTGATGAAATAATCCAAGAAAACAGCCAAGAAACCATGACATCAGAGATCAGCAATGAGTATTCAAAAAGGTGAGTAGAATCGAATCATACTCATAATTTCTGATAGTTATAAGCATTCATACTTGTTTTAATATCATACTCATACTACTCATATTCAAATTTTAAGGAACTCATCATATTCATACTTAACACCACGTATGATATCGACTCTGTCCATAATTCAACATATACACGAATCACAAAATAAGTATGATTCGCGTACGAACACTAAAATACCTACTAGAAGGTTGTGTATTTGCTCTGCTTGCTGCTCTGTCTGTCTCTCTCTCTTTTTTTTACAACAACAACAACTAAGACTGTAAATTTTGATGAATGATTCGAGTCATCCGTATCATTTGTAAGTATTTTTCTAAAGGAGTAGGCATATGAATACAACACATTTCGAATGGTATGAGTATGATGTCAACGTTGTACGCTTACTCGTTGCAACCTGTAGTTATAACTTAACGTTGTAATGAGTACGAATGAATCAGAGTACATAGTTAAATTTCAATGTTGTTGAGTCACTTATATTCAAAATTTCATATGAGTGCTTATGAGTAGCGAAAAAACGATTCATTGATGATCTCTGATACATACATACATACATACATACATACATACATACATACATACATACATACATACATACATACATACATACATACATACATACATACATACATACATACATACATACACACATACATACATACATACATAATTGGTCATTACAACCCTTCAGTCAGGATTACGACCTAGTTTCTCACACCACTTTTGTTGTGTATGTTAATCTTATACATGAGTGGCGGGACCTACAGTTTAAAGTCAACCGCGAACAACAGATTTTTGAGAAACTTTTCATGGCAATTTTTTTTTACTCAGAGTTTTTACCAGAAATCTGGTGAGAGGAAGTCGCCGAAGAAATACTTCTTGTATTTTGTTTTGATGTCTGGCCTGGAGCTCGAACCCTGGCTTTTCGTCTAATAAGCCAACACACTACCTACTAGACCACGGCGACTTCATCTCTGATACATACCCAACGATATGTCTGGATGGCTGCTTCTATTACAAAATAGGTCGCCCTGAATACAAAATTTTTCAATTTTCTCGACCAAAAGAGTTCCTTGGAAGTCTGGAAAGTTTTCAAGAATTTACATTCAAAAAGAATTTTTGAAACGATGCAGTTTGTGTATCAGCTTAGTTTCTTAACATTCTTAAACATGCACAAACGACGTATGTGGCACTACATACATATGTACGTCATACCATGTAACATGTTTATTAAAAACTCTTCTTCTTGTTCTTCTTAAAATGTAAAATATATTGCAACAACACCCTCTAAATTTTTGAATAACAATGATGCGAATGATGAGCTTCTTCCACTTTTCCTTACGTATTCATAGACGATAACAAAGTTCTTAGACTTGCAAGTTGAAACAAAAACTTTCAAATTCTTACAACATTGTGTTGCATGCCAACCAACTTCCATACTTGTGGGGCATATTCTTCTTTACCGTTCTGTGTGTATTTATAAAGTGTTTGTGTTGTGTTGTTTGATTTTAAATTTATTCACATGATATCGTTTGTTTTTCTGTTTTCTTTTTTTCTGCTCTCAACCTCTCATTACCAATTTTCATTATCATTTTCATTTTATGGTTGTGCAGACAAAGACATCATTATGGTTGTAAAATATTTTTGTTGTTGTTGCTGTTGTTGTTGGTTTTTTGTGTTGCATAATTTTCTTTTTTTGGTGAAATGATATTTGAAATTATGAAACGAAACAAAATTTGGAAAAAAAAAATTTTTTTATTCATAAACACACTCGTCTAAAACCTTAAAATATTAACTGTTTTCGAGCGTTCTCTGAATACGAGATTTTCTTTAAATGCCTGCCACAAAAAAGGTAGGCTTGTGTTTATATTTGAAAATTCCCAAATGTGTTATTAGCCAGAGAGGTGTATGTAAAAGGGGATGACCCCTTAACATCCCTTTCTTCAGTCAAAGAGTCTGATTAACTTAATCAAACTTACAAATATCCCCATAACATTTAAAAAGTCTATGTTAAAGCGTTATATCCTGTTATGTCGGGTATCATTCAAATATTAAAGCCGAACTAAAGGGTCCGCCAAATATCTTTTCTTTTTGAAAATGCTTTAACAAAAAAACTACTGAATATTTTCTCAAATTTCTTTTTTTTTATTTGAAAGTACAATCCTTCCGGTTAATAATGGAAAATAATTTCATTCAAATGGCTGCCTCGGCTGGCCATGCAGTAGCCTACACCAGAAGATGCCGATTTTGGCAAAAAAAAATCATCTTTTCAGATGAAGCCCATTTTGATCTCGGCGGGTATGTAAACAAGCAAAATTGTCGCATTTGGGGCACCGAAAACCCGCACGCATACATTGAAAAGCCGACGCACCCAAAACGAGTCACTGTTTGGTGCGGATTTTGGTCCAGAGGCATAATTGGGCAATTTTTCTTCGAAAATGAGCAAGGAGTGGCCGTTAAAGTCAATGGCGATCGTTATGGGGCCATGTTGAAAGAATTTTTGTTCACAAAAATTTAAGAGGAGGATATTGTCAACATTTGGTTTCAACAGGACGGCGCTACGTGCCACACAGCCGAAGCTACACTCGATGTTTTGCGCCCTGTTTTTGAAGATCGCATTATCAGCCGCAGAGCTGATGTCGTTTGGCCACCTCGGAGCTGCGATTTGACACCCTTGGACTATTATTTGTGTGGTGCCGTCAAAGATAAGTGTTACGCCGACAAGCCAGAGACAATTGACGCTTTAAAGGACAATATTCGTGAAGCCATTGGTGAAATACAGCTGCACACAATCGATAATGTGCTTAAAAATTGGACCGATCGTGTATCGGCTACTGCATGGCCAGCCGAGGCAGCCATTTGAATGGAATTATTTTCCAGTATTAACCGGAAGGATTGTACTTTCAAATAAAAAAAAAGAAATTTGAGAAAAAATTCAGTAGTTTTTTTAAAGCATTAAAAAAAAAGTTATTTGGCGGACCCTTTATGACCTCGTGCCTAATAATACTACAATGCAAAAGTTGGTGGCTTGACAAAATTTTGAGGTTTTTAATGTCACTAGAAAAAGTGTATCGACTTGAAAGGAGATTATGTCGAGAAATTAAGCACATTTTCCCCAAATATTTCGAGAGCATCCCTGTAAATACTTCCAAGCGAGACGCTCCTGTTAAATTGCTCAATTATTCGCCTGGCCCTTATGTGGTTTTGCTTATCTAAGCAAATATGGACTCTAACAACAAATGTATGCCGAACAAACATGGTGAGAAATGTAACAGTATCCTTAGCATGTGTGTAGTAGTGGCGTGGCATGGTAGTACCCTTCTCCATGTATTCATGCAACATACAAACAGTATACCTGAGATAGTAAATATGGCTACCAATACCTACTACTACTTACTAGTACCTGTACCAGTACCTTTTTGTGGGCAATCCTTTGCAATATTATCTGATTGAGTGTGAACTGAACACTACCGGAGGTGGTTATCGTATTTTCTACTTTTTTTTCTTCTTCTATTTTCTAGTTTTTCTTTGTACAATGAACACCAGAACAGGCACGCGGCAGACGGACAGACAGCAGTTGGATTTTTTTTTGCCCATAAAAATGATAATATTTTGCGAAAAGAGATGATCTATAGAACGGAAATCCTATGGGCCAACACACACATTACAATACAATACAATACGGAAAAGCCAGGATTTTGTTTTGTTCGCAAACTCTTAAATAACGATACAGACAGACAGATAGACATACAGCCATACAGACATACAGACATTTAGTTACAGGTCTAAATATGCCTTTCAAATATACTACGTACGTATGTACGTATGTACTTGCTTGCCACACATTGTAACTTCTTGTGGTAACTGTTTATGGGGCTTTGTTGGTTATTGAATTAGCCCAATAAACCAGAAAAATAATACAAAATCAAGAGAAAGAGAACGTATTGGGAGGGAGAGAGACACAAACAAACTGCTAGAGACTCAATAAAACCTGTACTAACTCTCCCATCTCATCCTGCATTTTTGTTTGCTGAAAGTGCCCGTATAAGAGAAGACATGATTCTGTTGTCTGCGTGTACATGTAAGCATGTAAAGCATTTCATAATCAAATTTTCCAAATAAGGGACAAATAACAGTGACACACAAAAGTTATCACACTATTTTTAATTGTGAAAAAACACAAAATAAAAAACAAAAAAAAAAACGACAACAAAATAAAAACAAAATAACGTTCGAGAAAAAAACTGTCACCATAACATTGACACAAATAACAGTGACGCACAAAAGTTATCACACTATTTTTAATTGTGAAAAAAAAACAAAAAAAACAACAACAAAATAAAAACAAAATAACGTTCCCGAGAAGAAAAAACTGTCACCATAACATTGACACAAATAACAGTGACGCACAAAAGATATCATACTATTTTTAATTGTGAAAAAAAAACGACAACAAAATGAAAACAAAATAACTTTCCTGAGAAAAAAAACTTCCACCATACATTGACACAAATAACAGTGACACACAAAAGTTATCACACTGTTTTTAATTGTGAAAAAACAAAAACGGAAAATAACGTTCCCGAAAAGAAAAAAAACTGTCACCATTGTGCCGCAGTTTTTGGTCGAAGTTTAGTTAGATTAGTAGCCCACTATTCACGTATTCTCTTCGAAGTCGTGAGGCCCATTGTAATATCCTTAGGAAGATTGTTGGTTAGTAATCCTTTTTCCAATGATCGATATACACGTACTATTGGAGTAAGACATGGATTTCATCATAGCCACAACAGGAATACCATCGAAATCTGACAAAAAAAAAAGTGACGAATCCCCAGTGATGTCTAGAACAACAAGTACCTCTGAGTTATCTAACGAGGCCCTCATGCTTACAACTGCGACGTAATTAAGATTCCAATACTTCTCTCCGCAGCTGTAAAATATTGTTCATCGGCAGTGTCATGGAATGAGTGAATATGGATCGTTTAACAATCGAAATATATTCTAAAAAAAAGTGAATCAAAAGCCACTGTTTGAGCATTACACTGTGATGATTATGCCTTCAAACGTTCTGTCTACCAAAAACCGATTAAGTTTGTCCTGAAGTGCAGGGCCGTCGCATCAAAGGTGTTACAGCGATTCGTTTCCTCCCTGTCATGTCAACTTCTGCAATAATCCCGGAGTGGCAGACCTAGCTTGTCAGCGAAACTATGAATAGAGAATACGAAACATTTTTCTTGCCCTTAAAGTTAAGGTTGACGCACAGTTGCGTTGAGGACAGCAAAAAACTGACGTCTTCAAGCCGTCCGAGACAGAGGCCTCAATTCTGTCGTAGCTGGGGGGAGTGTTTCGTTAAAGATTATAATAAACAGGAGAAAACTAAACTTACAAGGAATGGCTGCCTTCCAAAATGTTAGTTGCTTGTGTGTTTGAACAAAGTATCGTGTTTCATAAAGCCGCTGTACAAAATGTTTACAATGTATAGTATTTCAAAACGTCGTCAATGTGTATTTTTAACGCAGTCAAAAAGCAATCAGGTATCGGATTTATAGTTGATGCATTGTTTGGTGGTGTTCCCAATGACGATCGCACAACAAGCCTACATGATGACTTAGGTGTATGTCGATTAACTCCCTTTTTCCTCCTTTCCTTCAACCAAGCTATCTACCTATCTAAGTTTCTACATGTTAGTCAGAGTTTAATTACCCCACCTATCTTTTCAAAGCCTGTAACCACTCGGCTGTATAAACTTTGCTTCAAAAAACTTTCCTTAGTATCAGGGAGGCAACAAGCCTTTATGACTGTACTTCTCTTAGTGCTTTGGAATCAATACATATATCTTTTTCTCTCATTCATAAGCCTCTATCTGTACAATCTCTAGAGTCTTTCAGGGTCCAGTATAGGAGTTTTTATTCATGTTTTATTCCATGATTCTAAATGTGAAGACAGTCAGTGTCTGTTTATCTTCGCCTTTAAAACTTACAACATTATTTGGTCACTGTATATATACAGTGAGCGTCAAAAGAAACTGTACACTAAGGATGCAATTCTAACAATCACCAAACTCCTCAACTTTTACCACTTAAGCCCACTTCACACGGTATTACTTTACGTACGTAAAGTCTAATGAGAAAGTAAAATGAAATTCCATCCGTATGACAAAAAAGAGAATAAAAGTCGTATGATTTATATTTTTTGCGTTTACATGATCGTTATAAGACAATAACAAAGTAAAATGAAAACAGCTGTTACACTTTTTTTCTATGTCTTTACATAAAAATACATCCCTGATCTAATGCGACTTGCTTGTTTTTTGAATCATTTCAAAAAATGAAGAGAGCCATAGGACTCACTATGTGGCATTTACCCTGAAAAGCTGGCCAAAAAGGCAAAAATGAATTTAAAGAAATTTAAGAAACTGAGTATGCAGTTCGATAGACATTCTGCATTATATAGTGAATTTTCACGACTTTAAGTTGAGATTTGTAGATTTGAGACGATGTCAAAGTCAGGAAAGTGAATAAAATTTAATGCGTTTTTGGTGTTTTTGAAATTTTAATAGGTTTTTATGAAATTTGTTTGTGGCTAAACGAATAGAGGTTTTATATTGATTTTTTTTATTTGAAAGGTATGAGCAACTGCTACTTTCAGTTTTTTTATATATATATATCTCATATATTAATGTTAAAATTATTCGATCAAAATTTAAAAATAATAAAAATTTCACATTTTTTTACCCAACCCAAAAAAAAGATAAGGAATTTAAAGGTGAAAGTAGTTTTTAGTAGTTTAATGTTATATACCACAAGAAAATATAAACTCTCTACATTCAGGAACAAAAAAAAAAAGTTTGCACAAATTTGCGCAATTATTTTTGGCGATTTTTTGAAAATTTTACTTCTTGAAAAATTAAAAAAATAGACGCAGTGTAATAAAGCCATAGGCAATAAAGCCATATGGCCTTATTTCTCAATAGAATGAGAAATAAAACTATATGGATTCAGTAGAAGCGATACCAATCGAGATCTCCTGAATAGGTTAATTTTAAGTAGTGACCCTTTTATAAGCTGCAGTACACAAAAATCGCGAAGGAATAGAAAAGGAATTTCATCAGTTACTATTAAATTACTCCTTCCTGACATTGATGATGAAAATGATAACGATTTTAACGATTTTAGTTAGTTTCACTTTTTAAGTATTTTTTTAAGTTAAGTATTAAATAATGTAAAATAAATATGAATAAATATTAATTATCATAGAAGTTTAAAAACTAAAAACTTAGAGATGTATGTTAGATTTTCTTAATGGACCGTATGTGGTACCTAGGGGAACTTATGATCCGATCATAATAAAAAGTGATCATAAATGATTCACATTCATATTAAACATGTTCATGTCGAATTTCATCGAAGTAATAAAATTTTTAAGCCAATTATAATTGCTAAACGTATTTTCTTAAGGGGCCCCATTTTGGACCAAGGGGCAATTATGGACCAACAATAACAAAATTTGGTAATATGATTTAGATTTACAAAATACACGTTCATACCGAATTTCATCACGATACCGATGTTTTTAAGCAATTTATAAGCGCAAACGTGAATTTCTAAAGGGGACTTTATATGGGGACCAGGGTCAAATGTGATCCGATTTTCACCAAACTTTACACCATGATTTCTTAGTACACAGAACTGATCCA
This sequence comes from Sarcophaga subvicina, assembly GCA_936449025.2. NCBI lineage: Eukaryota > Metazoa > Arthropoda > Insecta > Diptera > Sarcophagidae > Sarcophaga > Sarcophaga subvicina. The sequence continues at coordinate 145,513,721 of OW388080.2, read as the reverse complement.
TGCTAAATTTTATCATGATTGTTGCATAATTACCATAATTATGTGTAAATAAGTGCAATTTCGAGGGGAATTTGTATGGGGGCTAGGTGAAATCACGGACCGATTTTAAACAAAATCAGTTGGGTTCATCCTTGGGCCTAATTATCATTAACACTATCAAAAAATTCCAGCCATTAACTCATAAAACACTTCTATTAATTTTGGCCAGGTTTTCAGGCAAAATGCCACATAGTGCGACTGTCAAACTTTTCATCCATATTTTCTCTCAATGTGTGATGGTTTTATTACATAGTACGTTTAGACGATAACATCCGTACTCTTCTACACAAAATTTTGACAGATCATATTACTTGTGGGACCGTGTAAAGTAGGCTTTAAGGAGGAGAGTGCCCCAAAAAATTTTGAAAATATTTGGAATTTTTTTTTGTATTTTTAAAAAAAAATAAAAATATTTTTTTCAATTAAAACAGTTTCTTTTGATGCTCACTGTATGTACGTATCTATGTATGTGTGTATGTATGTTACAATTGTTTTATAACAGTATCTTTTTATCTTCCCCCTGTCTTATATTCGTATTTCTATTTGTCCAATTGTTGTTTACTACTCTGGTTCTTTGCCTATTTGTTTGTGTGTCATTCTGTCTGTCAGTCTCTAACCATGTCTAGGTAATGAGCTGTGAGCTATTTTTATTTTTTTCTTACTGTGTTTATGGCTTCATTCAATAACATGTCGTCTCATCATCATTATTGTATTAAAGCCATCGTCATCGTCGTCGTCATCCCCTATACTGCTTCTATTTCTTGTAATTTTTCTCAATTCATTGCCTCTTATTTATGCCGGTATTTGTTGGTTGGAACGGTTTGGGAAAAATCAAATTTTCACTTCGTTTCTTTGCATAGGCAGGCAATGCAGAGACTCAATTAAATTGTTTCTGAAACATGTAGTACAACAACAACAAAAGAAAATTATGTTTTTCACTTTTTCGTTGTTGTTGTAAACATACATCAAAGGATTCTTTTTAGAAGATATGGTATCAATTTCTATTGAATTTCAATTAATTTTAATAAACGATTAATAAACTGGGGGAACATTTTCATCATCATCATCATCACCTCAACATCATTATTACACTGGGTATTGAGTACCTTTCCTGTGACATAGATTTTTGGAAGAATTTTTTTCTTCATTTAAACTGTCATACTTTATGAAGTAACAGCAGCAACGGCTATGCATTTTAAATCTAAAAATTTATTAAAAATATTAAAAAGATTTCGTTATTATTGGTAAATAAAGGGTCCGCCAAATAACTTTTTTTTTTGAAAATGCTTTAAAAAAAAGTCTACTGAATATTTTCTCAAATTTCTTTTTTTATTTGAAAATACAATCCTTCTGGTTAATAATGGAAAATAATTTCATTCAAATGGCTGCCTCGGCTGGCCATGCAGTAGCCTACACCAGAAGATGTCGATTTTGGCAAAAAAAAATCATCTTTTCAGATGAAGCTCATTTTGATCTTGGGGCACAGAAAACCCACACGCATACATTGAAAAGCCGACGCACCCATAACGAGTCGCTATTTGGTGCGGATTTTGGTCCAGAGGCGTAATTGGGCAATTTTTCTTCGAAAATCAGCAAGGAGTGGCCGTTACAGTCAATGGCGATCGTTATCGGGCCATGTTGAACGAATTTTTGTTCACAAAAATTGAAGAGGAGAATATTGTCAACATTTGGTTTCAACAGGACGGCGCTACGTGCCACACAGCCGCAGCTACACTCGATGTTTTGCGCCCTGTTTTTGAAGATCGCATTATCAGCCGCAAAGCTGATGTCGTTTGGCCACCTCGGAGCTGCACCTTGACACCGTTGGACTATTATTTGTGGTGTTGCCATCAAAGATAAGTGTTACGCCGACAAGCCAGAGACAATTGACGCTTTAAAGGACAATATTCGTGAAGCCATTGGTGAAATACAGTGGCACACAATCGATAAATGTGCTTAAAAATTGGACCGATCGTGTAGGCTACTGCATGGCCAGCCGAGGCAGCCATTTGAATGAAATTATTTTCCATTATTAACCGGAAGGATTGTACTTTCAAATAAAAAAAGAAATTTGAGAAAATATTCAGTAGTTTTTTTTTTAAAGCATTTTCAAAAAAAAGAAGTTATTTGGCGGACCCTTTAGTTTAGTGGAATAGTGTCGCTTCTTTTCAAACGAATTTAGCTCGAAAAGCTTAATAAGATTTAAATTTTAAGCATTTAGGCCTAGAATACCTAGAGCTATGTCGACGACATCACTTTGACGACGCAGAAAGTAGTCAATTATCTTGCCATTCGATTTGACCCTAAACTAACGTTCTGGGCTCAGATCCAACATGCTGCAAACAAAGTCACTAAAGCCATCTCCTTACTTAGTAAGGTTATGGCCAAGCCACCTCCTTACTTAGTAAGCTTATGGCCAATATTGGTGACGCAGATTGATGATGGCAATTACAGACTCTATTCCGCTTTATGCAGGCAGTGAGATCTGGGCAGAAGCATTAAAGAACGACTGTAGAATGAAAATTTTATCATCGATAAAACGAACCGCTGCACTTAGGGTGGCATCGGCGTATAGAACTGCAACTAAGTCAGCAGTACTGATAATCAATGGTGTAAATACCTATAGGTTTACAGACAAGCGAGCGGAAGATGGTGTGGTTGACTAAAAACGTGCACGAAGAGGCAGTAAATATCGACGATGTCAGAAAGCGAACCATACGAACAAGTGGTAGATTAGGTTAGGTTAGGTCGGAGTGGTAGCTCTGTTATCACAAAGCTCACTTGAGCACGCATAGCGGCCCGTTGTGATGCCACGGGTGAACGCAGTCCCTGTACTAACCAAGTTCCACCAAAATCAGGGAAAAGGAAGAAGTTGGTCAGCGCAAGGGCTGCACTGCAGTGGTAGATGGACGGCAAAACTTCTCCCAGATATTACCCGAGTGCTTAGAGAGGAAATTTTGTGAGGTTAATTACTATTTAACACGTAGTAAATGTGCAAAAAAAGTTATAGTATCGTTCCCACGAATCCACTAAGATTAGCCTGGCACAACTGGCATCTGCAGTATCATTAACGGATATGGATCGCTCAACAATCGTAAAACGCTTAAAAATTGACTACAAAATTGGTGGTTCAAACCATCTACTGTGTAAAGAATTTGCAAAAAATTTAAGGAGACTGAAATCGTCATAGTCTAGTTGGTAGACGTGAGACCGTAGTTCAAACCACAGCTTCGACATCGCGACGACTTTCTGTCAACAGTCTTCTGGCAAAAAGTCTGAGAGTATAATAAAATTGCCTTGAAAAGAATTGAAATTAAACTATCCTATACTGGTCCCGCCACTCATGTATAAAATTAACGCACAGAATATAAATTGGTGTGAGGCACTGGATTGTAATCCTGATTGAAGGGTTGCAATGACCAATTATGTATGTATGTATGTAAGTCATCATACTCTAGTAGGCAGACATTTGGTTCAAACCACAGCTCACACATCGAGACGACTTTCTATGAGCAGTTTTCTGGAAAAAACTACGGGTGAAAGCTTTTAAGAAAAATCTGTCATTCATTGTCTAAATTCAACTGTAGCTCCCGCCGCTCGTAGATAAAATTAAAGCACACACAACATGGACGGGATGAAAAGCTAGTTTGTAATCCTGACTAAAGCGTCTAATGACCAACTAAGTAAGAAGCGTCGCAGATGTAGTCAGGCGCGGACAGTATCGCTTGTATGCCCTGCCGAAAACATCGCTTCTCGTAGAAAAAGTTGGCGGATAATCCGAATCTGGCATTATCAGTAATTGCATCCACCTTATTATGGCGTATTTTTCATTTAATTTTGCATTTCCATTCATCCTCATTTAACATTTTAACCCTGCAGACCATTTATAACTCCGTATATCTGATCAGTTCTTGCTGGAGGCAATTGTTTTAAATTTTCTTCAGCGATTGTCACTTCCAAAAGTTAGTGTGAAAAAGCTACTGCATCTGGAAATATTAACTGCTTGGGGCGCATTATGATTCCGAAACGTATTTGTTCAGATCGATGTGGTCGTTTATTTTATGTTAACATGGAACTGCTCCATATAATAGACTTAAGGCCATTATTACAACTTGCCGTTAACTAAAGGGATGATTTTAACGGGCAGATAAATTGTTTTCTATTATTATGAGTACCCAATAAGATAGGAGCGAGCGTTAAGCTAAATGGAGGATCATCCTACCGGTAACTTTTAAAGTTAAGTTTGTGGTTGAACTTGCCATATTATATATTATTTTCAATATGGCAACTTCAAATATAAAGAAAATGAGCATATACAATAAAAAAACGAAGCCTGGCGTTGCCACTGCTTTTAAATAAAACTTGTTTAATATGAGCAGTTTTATCGACATTGCTCCGGCACTGCCATATTTTTAAAAATGTTAACTTTATTTTATCAGCAGGTTGTAATAACGAAAAGAAGTTAAAGGTGACTTTAAAGTTCACTTTAGCTAAAGTTACCTTTAACTAAACCTAACTTTAACGGCAATTTGTAACAATTGCCCTTAGACGTGGAAGTACATTGGCCACTGCCTTTCGCGGGAGTGTTTATCACTTAAATTTTAGATATTCTCACTCACAATTTTGAGGCAGAAGCAAACCTTGGACTCATGGCTGCACTAAATTTTATTAAGAAGTACAAGCTTGTTGTCTTACTCTTACCAGCTGCTTATTTTTCTCTGCACAGCTTCCATTAGTTTTTCATTACTCTGCAGGTTAACATGCAGTGTAACAGGGTACACAATCTGGGGACGGAATATCTGTTCCTCAAGCGGATTATTTTAAAACGTTTACGCCAGCGCGCACCAGCGGTGGTCCGCACTAGACTGCCTTATCGGGCGGGGCGTACCACCGGTGGCTCGCACAAGACAGTCTCATCGGGCGGCATGTACCACCGGTGGTACGCAATTGATCATGGTATTCGACGATACGTAGTACCAAATGTTTAGATCTTTAACACTTCGCCTGCCGAGAAAAAATACCTGAGAGTCACGTCACAATAGAGCGAGAAGCTCTAAGTACAACCGCCAGTAGGCGGCAAGCATGAATTGAAGCGCCGGCATGAAAGTGTTAAACAACTTTCCATAGAAGTGGTAACAGGCCGGATAAGAGCAGTCTGTTACTTTTGTTATCGTTTTATGCCCAATCTTAGATGGTGGTTTAGAAAATCGTCATCATGCCTTAATGACAAGCTATCAGTACTAGGTTAGGTTAGGTTGGAGGGCGTGTACTTGTCAATTAAAACAAGTACAGTACCCGGAGGTACAACGTCCTAGTTTCTCACACCACCTATGTTGTGTGTGTTAATTTTACACATGAGTGGTGGGACCTACAGTTTAAAGTCGACTCCGAACGACAGATTTTTGAGAAACTTTTTCATGGCAATTTTATTTGACTCAGAATTTTTGCCAGAAATCTGAGAGGAATTCACCGAATAAATACTTTTTGTATTTTCGTTTTGATGTCTGGCCTGGGGCTCGAACCCTGGCTTTTACGTCTAATAAGCCAACACACTACCTTCTAGACTACGGCGACTTCATAAAGTCGTAAAGTAAAGCCTAACTGCTCCAAGGCCACTCAAAATCTATATCACTTACTTATCTTAGTCCAGGTAAAAAAAAAACAAGAAATTCTTATCTTTTTTCCTTGCTGCAGCACTTCGTATTTCATTCATTCATTCCTACGCTAATTATTATGCAAATGCCTTGCCCCCTTCAATTTGAAGGCAAATAAATTAAAAATTTCCTCTTAAAAAAAAAATGAAATATTGGGTGTCCATCCCTTGCAGGGGGATAACAAACAGCCTGTAATGGCGCCATAAATCATGATTAAAAGACCCCGTCCCGTCCCTATGTCCGTCCTACGTTGGGTCAACGAAAAGTCCAAAAAAGTGAATTAATGAAGCGAAGGAAATGCAACAGGATGTACCCCAAACGACACTTGATAATCAATTCCTTTGCTAATGGTCTGCTCTACCCCTCCTCCTCCCATTTATAGTCTATAAATGGTTTTTAATACGTTTTTAATACAATAAACGGTTGATGGTTGTCGTATTATTTTTTAAGGAAGAAAAAATTATAAATTATGCTGCGGAATTTTTTCTTCATCTTCATCTGTTGTACTTAGGGGTTCCAATTTGAATTTTTATTCTAGGAAATCAACAGGTTTTTTCTAATAGAGGCTGTTCACTTGTCTGTCCTCTTTTTTTATAAACTTTTTCTTCTCCTTATTTTCCTTAAGAAAACAGCATTTTGAACCCAAAATTTTATTGGAAAAATAAGAAAAAAAAATTTGGAAAAAATTGTACATAAAAATAGAAGAGGAAGGTAGGGGGGGGGGGGGGTGGACATGATGTGTAAAAAAATAAATGGTTTGTGCAACATCTTGTTAAACATTTTGGCCTCATTCGCTCGGCTCGTTCGCTAAGAATTTATGCACGGAAACAAATTTTTATTTCGCAGACAATTTATTTCGGATTTCTTTTTATTTCCGCCGCCTGTTTTTTCTTCTTCTTTATTTTCTTCCTACAAACTGTGTAAATATTTCCGGGATTTATTTTTTTTTCTTCTTCCATTTTTCTCTTCCATTTTTTTGTTTTAATTTTTCATTTCATTTTCCCAAGGGCCGCCGCCTGCACTCCTCTTGAGTTTCAATAATTTTTTCTTGTCCGCCTGCTGGCTATGCTAGACTGTGCTGTGCCGTGTTGTGCTGCTGTCTCGTGCTGGTGCTTGTTTGTCAAGGAATTCCTAAGTAAATAAATGAAAAGTTAATTTCGGAGAGAATAAATTTCCAGAAAAAATTAAATCCTTAAATATGACAAATACTGGCTGTAAAGGAAGAAGTTTTTTGTTGTTGTTGGTTGTTGGTTGCCTTCAAGAAGTTCTTAAAATATCACATTACCTTTTAAACACCAGGGGTGGGGTGGGCGGAAAATAAAAAAACAATAGAACTCGAATTAAGAGAAAAAAAGGTTTCTGCCGGTCATATTGACCAACTTAACCTCAGTGGGGTGGGGCATGGTATAGCAAAGGGAAAGAATTTATTTTTTGTTTTAAAAAAAGAAGTCAACCAGTGCAGTCTATTAGCTAAAAAAAACTTTTTAATTGTACCCCATGACCATTTGCGCATTAGGATTGAATCTCACAGTTAAACTGTCCTTATTTCTTTATACCCTAATTAAGTTCAATTTTGCCCTGATTTGTATAATACTCCTCAGGCACATAATAAAAGGCGTTAACTGCCTCGAGAAATATTTTAACTGCTGTCACATGATTCCATAACATGGGGGAGCAAACTCCAGTAAATATAGAACGACAGATAAACAGTGTGTTGTCATCCTTTATTTACAAGCAGAACACTTGAGCAGAGCCCTGGGTTGTGCGCAACCTGATTTGCTAGAAATCTTTAAAACTCCGAGCAAGTAATTTGCTTCCCACAATAGATTATGAAGTTGCTGTTGGTAGTCTAGTAGCTAGTGTATTGGCTTATTAAACGAGGGACCGTAGTTCAAAACCCTGCTCAGACATCTCGAACCGAACGAAACAATGAAAACAAAATTTCTTTCTGCATTGAATAAGACTTAAAGGGCAATGTTCCTTCGTTTTACATCCAATATTGCAATCCAATACAATTTTAGAGTCGAAGTCGCTGTAGTTTAGTAGGTAGTGTGTTGGCTTATTAGACGTGAGGCCGCGGTTCAAATCCCAGGTCATATACAGTGGTTGCCTTATAATAAGAAACGATGTTTCTGGAACAGAGTTATCTGGCGTGACTAATCTAAATTTAATTTGTCCCAATCTGATGGAAAAACGTATGTAAGACGTCCTCCAAACAAAGCCTTTGATCCCAGGTACCCAGTGAAAACTGTAAAACAAATTAACAAACATACATATTGCTAAGTCGTTTCTAATTATAAGGCCACCACTGTATCTCCATCAAAACGAAGTATGAAAAATATTTCTCTGGTAACTGTCTCTCAGCAGATTTCTGGCAAAAACTCTGATAGTTAATATAAAAAAAATTGCCATGGAAAGTTTCTCAAAAATCTGTCGTTTGGAATCCGACTACACTGTAGGTCCCGCCTGTCATGTATAAAATTAACACACACAACGTATGTGGTATGAGAAACTAGATCGTAATCTTAACTGAAGGGTTGTAATGACCAATTATGTATGTATGTTGCGCCTAGTCAATTATTGGTGGCAACCCTGTCATTCTAGAACCTGTTACACGAATCATCTGTTTCAATGGAAAACAACAACTCAAAGGAAATGATAAGAAAATGAGGCAGATGCTCTGTTACAGTGCTGCGTTCCTTAAAAGAACGAAAAAGATTACGTTTTGCCTCAGATCTCCAACACCAACTGCAGACAGTACCCAAGAACATGTTCAGTAAGCTTTGGACCTAACAAGGCATAGAGAAACATTTTTAGTGGCCAACACCGGGTACCCAGCATGCCTTATGACATTGCAGATGCTTGCATGGTATCCATATTCCATGCCAACCAGGAAAAGAAAAACAACTGCCTACCGACTACTGGGTGCTGGATCCAATTGTTAGTAAGATGAACCTGCAACATTCTTGTTGCGACACAATTTTTTCTGTTTTGCTGCTGCAGATAGCAAAAAAGGATGAAGAAAGCAATCCAGGCTAATATTATAGGCAACTAATGGTTGTATCGGCATGCATCATTTAGTTTTTTTCTTTACAATATAATGTTGCAACCAAATTTGTTTTCGTTTTTTTTTTTCTGGTTTATCGATAACAGCAACAATAACAACAAAACCAACAACGATAAGAGAGTAACCAAAAAAAAAAAAAAATAGTGTCTCCGCTGATGTTGCATATGTTGGCCGGGCCTTTCTCACACCATTAGTAGTAGGTGCGTTATTCTTATCCTTGTGCCTGTACATGTACCCTGTACATGCAGATGTCCATAGTCATGTTGATATTGATGTTCCATGTTTTCTTCATGTTCATTTTGCACATGCAATGCCAAACATTTTATCAGTTTTTCCCTTCTCCAGTATGTGTGTGTTTCTGTGTGTGTATGTGTGTTGCATGGATTATTGTTGGTCATAAATTCCAACTGTTCTGTTCCAAAATATTCCACTTAATAGCCTTCGTCGTTAAACAAAATCATCCATTCATTCGTGAGTAGCCAGCTGTGGAGCAGCCAAGGATTAAGCGTCGTCGGTTGGGTTTGTATGTGTATGCGTGTGCATTGTTTGTGGCGTTATAGAGTTCATGAGTGTGTTGGCATGAGTCAACGATTAATTTTGTGGCCTCGTATGGCGTTCAATCGTTGCTTCGTTTTCGTATTTGTAGTTTGACCATCTGTAACGATATAAAAATAAATTTGCATACAAACATACACCACATACATGAACGCATACATGCATACACTCATAACTATCACAACACTTTTAGCCACTCACATATCGCTCTCTCTCGGCTATACTCTCACTCCCCATTCAATCGTTAAATCATTTTAAAGCCTGTGGAGATTCAAAAATTTTTTACGTACAGGGTTAATCACAAATTGGTGTGTAAAAGGGAAGCAATCTGAAATGTGACAATGGTAAGCAGTTATGGGGCATTATGATCAAAAGTATCAAGGAGTTCTGCGCGGAGGATCAACACATTGGTGCAAATTCTATGGAAATGTTGGTCGTCATTGGGTGATTAAATTCGCCCTGCAGTCTCTGTCTATCTCGATTTCACACAGAGAGGCGCAGAAGCTGTTCTTATTTGTCGAAAAATTAAAAGAATAATCCAATGGAATTGAGCTCTTAGAAGCGTTGGAATGTCTCCGAATTTCCTCAAGCTTTTGGACAATAATCGTTGAGTGCCTAATCTTCACTTTATGCTGAGGCCATGTCCCTAAGTAAATGGAAGGCGCAGTCGGTATTACATACATACATACATAATTGCGCATTACAACTCTTTAGCAAGGATTACAACCTATCATCTCACATCACCCATGTTGTGTGTGTTAATGGGGATCGATCCCGTGGCCCCATTTTATATTGATTATCTCCTTGTGGAATACTGTTATGAGAGGGGTTTCGACTTTCTGCTCCCGTGCAGAAGTGACTGGACCCCTGACACAACCGTTCCAACCGAACTCCTGGATGTCTACACCGACGGCTCCAGACGCGATAACGGGGTGGGCAGTGGGGTATATTATGGGAAATTGAATCTGAACATCTCACTCCGGCTGCCAGACTACTTCAGCGTGTTCCAGGCGGCCATCTGCCAAGCCGCACGGTGGACCTCGCCTATGGTGTTCCTATCCCTTTCACCCGTACCGCGATCTACTCCGATAGCCAGGCACTGATAAAGTCTCTGTCGAACGTTGCTGATAATTCCAGGATCGTCAGAGCATGTCGCCGCTGCTTCAGTCTCCTTTCTGGGCGCTTCGGCTTCACACTTATCTGGGTTCACGGACACTGCGATATTCCGGTAAACTGCAGGGCCGACGAGCTGGCCAGATCTGGCGCACTACTTCCGGAATCTTCCTCAATCAACTTGGGACCGCCACTTACCTCGTTCAAACTGATCATTGCGCGGAAATTCTCCCGGGATGCCAACCGGTCCTGGATCAATGAAGAGTCTTGCTCTATCGCTAGGCTCACTTGTGACCCACAATGGATAGGAGGCGTACCAACCAGCTACTTGGACTTGGCAGTAATATCATCTCGATCACAGTGGCCATGCTTACAGGCCACTGTGTTATGGGTAGACACGCGGAAATAATGCGACTCCCATTTAACGACTTCTGCCGTGGATGCAGATCCGCCGAGTAGGAGGAGACTGTCATCCATTTCCTCTGCCAATGCCCATCCCTTGCGAGGTGCAGATATAGGTTATTTGGCTCTCCAACCCTTGTCAGCTTGACGGAGCTATCGTCCATTGATGTAAAGGACATAGCCTCGTTTATCAAACTTTCTGGCTGGTTTTCCAGCGTGGGGTAGTCGTGCTTTTTGAAAATGTGCAGCCCTTGCGCTAGCCAACTTCCCCCTCCTTGGATAGGAGGAAATTGGTCAGTACAGAGGCTGCATTCACCTGTGGCGTCACAACGGGTCGCTATGCGTGCTCAAGTGAGCTTTTTTTTTTGGTAAATTAAAGTTACCACGCTAACCTAACCTATGAGTAGCGGGGCCTACAGTTTAATTCCGACTCCGAACAACTGAGAAACTTTTCATGGCAATTTCGTGGATTCATGGCAGTCTCGTGGATTTTGCCAGGAGACTGCTGAGAGAAGGTCGCCAAGAGATATATTTTTTCAAATTTCGTTTTCATCGAGATATCTCAGCTGTGGTTTGAACCACAGACTCTCGTCTAAAAAGCCAACATACTACCTACTAGACTACGGCGACTGAATGTGTAATCGCCGTTATCCTCTTGGTGTAAAACCCTTTAAATTATCCCGTGTACATCCTTTCTGTTCTCTTGCCAATATTGGCCAAGTAGTAGTTGTAATCGAGTAGTGGTAGTTGTTGTTGTTATTGTTGTTGTTGTCGTCGTTGTTTATGCGTTTATAGATTAATCGTTTTTCGCTTAAATGGCTTAAAAACGGCAGTTAACTTTTGTCGTTCGTGTTAATTTACAAATGACACCCCACAACCGCCCCACCACCCATAAACACTTTGTCGATATTGATACCATTTGGGGGCACATTTTTATTCGTCGTATTTGTCCTATCAAAACATTTATTCATGGCCCCCCACCAAGCTCACTTCTCTGTGGATTTTTTTTTTTTTTTTTTGAGAAATTCCTTGTGGTATATGAGAGCGAGCCATGTGGCTGGAAGCCAGTAAATAAATCGTTTATAAAGCCAACCAACCAACCAACAGGATAGACCAGACCAGACCACACCATCCGACTATCTGTCTGTCTGTCTGCCTGCCTATCTGTCCGTTTTAAACGATTTTTGCATAAAAAAATATTGTGGATGCCAAAGAATAAAAAAAATCGCTGAAGAAATAAAAGCAAGCGACACTTTTAGATAATGATCGGAGATTTGTTTTGGAATTTCTTTTTTATTTTTTCTCTTTAAAATTTTTTATGTTGGATGCCACACAGAGAGGCTTGTTTTCAATGAAAACGAATCGAAATGTTGCACTTAAAATTTATTGCCATTGATTTTGGTATTTATTGAGGTGGTAATTGTACATTTAAATGCTGATTTCTGTCCGTTTGTAAGAGTGGAAGAAGGCACATTTTAAAATCCTTTTCTTTTTGGGTTTGTGGCAATTAAACTAGGATTTGTTTGTGATAAATTATTGTTTTGCAGGTAAAATGTTTAAGATGTCTGTTAATAAATCACTTGCCAACAAATAAGATTTGTTTAGTAATCGTAAAAAAAGACTTACGATTTCTAAATGACTCTTAATTTGACTATTAATTCCATGAAATACCAGCAGAAGAAGGGGTTTCCATAAATAGTTTTTACAGCATTCCAGATACTAAATGTCTGAACATATTTTAAAAGGATTTTGTTCCCCAAAATTGTTGTAAACCTAAGAAAGTACTCTTCATAGTTACTTGGTCTAGCCAGGTCGAAAGAACTGCATTACTGACTAATTGACAAGCCTCATACTTACTTATTTAATTCGTTATTAAACCCCTTTTGTCAGGATTACAACCTAGCTTTCCACACCACCTATCTTGAATTGAATCGCAAGTTAGTTTTATTTATGATTTCGATTGCGAACCACAGATTCATGGTAATTTTATTCTCACTCTCTGATTTTTTCCAGAAGATTGTTGAGAGGAAGTCGCCGAAAGAAATATTTTTTTCTTCATTTCATTTTTCTTCGAGATGCCTGGGTTGTATTCCTGACTAAAGGGTTGTATTGAGTTTTTAAATATGAAAGTGATACTCAAAATTCCCAAGAAGGATAATCCTATTGAATGCAGAAAGGGCTTTAACGCCAAGTAATGGGTGATTTTTTAAGAGGTAAAGGAAAATTTTTCAAAAAAAACACATAAAATTCAGAAAAATGCATGAAATCTTTATTTGAATCGATAGTACGGTCCATATAATTTAATGTTTGAAGATTATTTCATGCAAATGTTGACTGCGCCTCAAATGGTCCATCCGCTTAGTCCAATTTTGTCATACTCTTTCCAACATTTCGGCCGGTATCTCACGAATAAATGCTTCAATGTTGTCTTCCAATGCGCCAATTAAAGCGGGCTTGTCTGTATAGACATGAGCTTTAACACAGGCCCACAAAAAATGGTCTAAAGGCGTTAAATCGCACGATTTAGGCGGCCAATTGACCGGTCCCGAACGTGAAATAAAATGTTCACCGAACTCGCCTCTCAATAAGTTCATTGTTGCGCGTGCTGTGTGGCATGTGGCACCGTCTTGTTGAAACCACAGGCTCTTGCATTTTGGGCAAAAAAAATTGGATATCATCTCACGGTAGCGTTCACCATTCACAGTGACGTTACGATTCGGAGCATCTTTGAAGATGTACGGTCCAATGATGCCACCAGCCCATAAACCGCACCAAACTGTGACTTTTTCTCGATGCATTGGTAGCTTTTGTAATGCTTCTGGCTGATCTTTACACCTAAATCGACAATTCTGCTTATTTACGTATCCATTGAGCCAAAAATGAGCTTCGCCGCTGAACACAATTTTTCGGTAAAGAAATGGATCTTCGGCCAAGTTTCCAAGAGCCCATTCACCAAAAATTCTGCATTGCGGTAGGTCGTTCGGCTTCAATTCTTGTACCAACAAGTATTTTGAAAGGCTTCGCACCTAAATCCTTCCGCAAAATTTTCCACGTTGTTGAGTAACTGAGGCGCATTGCTGCGAACGGCGACGAATCGATAATTGATGGTCATCATTAACACTGGCCGGCCGATACAGCTGCGATATTTTCTTCAGTTTGCACTCTACGTAAGCATGTTGGTGGAGGTGGTTGTCCAACAATGTAAATTTGGTGCGAAATTTAGTCACATAGCCCGAATAGCCGCTTCAGTGGGTCGATTAAACTGACCATAAAATGGAAGAAGCGCGCGATGAACTCTCTTAACAGGGCACGCATTTTGATAATAAAATTCAATGATTTGCAAGCGTTGTTCGTTGTTTGTAAGACGATTCATGGTTAAATTATACACCAAACTGAAGATGTCTGACAGTGAAACAAAACACGAAACGTGCATGAGCTGTTTAAACCAGTGTTGCCAAAAAGATAATTGCTAAAAAATCACCCGTTATTTAAGTGTGTCGAGACACTTTTAATCAACTCTATATCTCTGAGGAGAGAAGACCTCAGATATTATTGGTCGCTGACAGATCCTGTATTATCACCAGACTTACTTACTTAATTGGCCATTAACAACCCGATAGCGGAATTCTTGTGGGTCTTCGTCAGTTGGTCACACCAATCGATGATAGGGCTCCTCGTTTTGGTCTTTCCAACGCAAACAAGGTCATCCTCTTCGCCGACTTCCGCAAATCCCCTCATTAAATCCCCATTTCGCCAGGGCATTCTCCTCCATTCGCATGATATGGCCGAGCTAGCACAGCCGATGGATGTTAATACGCTGCACAACGTGTAACAATATCGCCAGTTTTACACGGCTTATTTATTTTCTAGGGTCATTGCATAATGGAATCCGAAGCGGAGAGACTGCGATTACCTGCAAATAACTTCAACAGAAGTTTTTAATGGGCTGAGGAAAACATTTAGAATTATCCAGTTTGGTTTCTAATGTTCTTTTGTCACTAAATTTGTTAAAATTTTCAGATGGGGTTTCCAGTTTGATTCTATGGGAGTTGAAGTCGCCATGGTCTAGTAGGTAGTGTGTTGGCTTATTAGACGTAAAGCCAGTGTTCGAGCCCCAGGCCAGACATCAAAACAAAATAAAAAAATGTTTTTCTTCGGCGACTTCCTCTCAGCAGATTTCTGGCAAAAAAATCTGAGTGTAAAAATAAAATTGCCATGAAAAGTTTCTCAAATACTGTCATTCGGAGTCGACTTTAAGCTGTAGGTCCCGCCACTCATGTATAAAATTAACACACACACAACGTAAGTGGTGTGAGAAACTAGGTCGTAATCCTGGCTGAAGGGTTGTAACGACCAATTATGTACAGTTGTGTTCAAAATAATAGGAGTGCCCTTCATTTAAAAGCAAAGTTTAAAATTAAGAAAAATAAAAAAGAAGATATCAAATTTTTTTGACTTAAAATTTATTTCTAATTCATTTTCTAATTTTTTAACACTTAATTGTTTAATTAAATCTACGAAAAAAAAATATTTTATGTAAGTAAAGCTTACTCTTAAAATTAATTGTTCAAAATAATAGGAGTGTTAGCCAGCAACCTAATAATTTTTAAACAAAAGGCACAAAAGTTTGATATTATCTTCAAAATAGTAAAGTTATTATAGTATTTGGTTGAATAACCTTTGTTTTTAATGAATTCAGCATATCTACGAGGCATTGAGTCAATAGGATCTTGGCATCTCTTTAAAGGAATTTGATGCCAGACATCGCGCACTCCATGATCCATAGTTCTTCTGCATTTGAAGGTTTTTTTCTCTGCAACATACTTTTTAACATTTCCCCATAGGTGTTCTATGGGATTAAGGTCAGGAGACTGAGCTGGCCACACTATAACCTCTACCCCATTAACCCGAAACCACACATTTGCCAATTTACTGGTGTGTTTCGGGCCATTATCTTGTTGGAATATCCATTTTAGAGGCGTGGAATATGGTAACATCACTTCTCTCAAAATGCCAACATAGACGTTCCTATCCATTATGTCTCTAATTCGATGTATTGGTTCTAAACTATTATATGAAAAGCTTCCCCATATCATTAGTTTTGCACCACCATGTTTAACTGTCTTTTATGTATACTGAGCTTTATATTTGGTGTTGAGCGGACATCTAACATACTGTCTAGACCCAATGCCACCAAATAAAACAATTTTGCCTTCGTCGGTCCACAGTATGTTTCTCCATTTTTCTCTTGGCGAATTGATATGTTCCTGGGCAAACTTTAAGCGTGCTGCTGCCTATTTTGTTTATCAGCAATGGCACCTTTTGTGGACTTCCTGCGAATAGTAGGGCCACTTACGGCAAGATTCAGATCCTTTTGAGTTTTTTTTTGCGTACGCCGAAGGATTCATTTTGCTGTATCGCACAATTCGGCGGTCATCGACAGTAGATGTTTTGCCCTTGCGCCCACACGTTTCGGGCTTTTTTTTATATTTTAATGTATTTGTGATCATTTGATCGGAGTAACTTAAGGTTTCTTCAATTTCTTTGTAAGTTTTGCCTTTTTTTTCGAAGATTTTTAATTAGTTTTCTCTTTTCTTCAGTACAGTGCTTTCCTCGTCCCACTATTACAAAAATTTATGTGAATCACTGTAGAAACTTTTTTTAACTACATTTTTCCGTACTTATTTTTCACCTTTTTTCTTTTAAATTACGTGCTGTTATATTTTAATTTTTAAAAGAACACTCACACCCCTATTTTTTTGATCAACCGAAGTCAAGGACAAGCACAGAAATGAATCAATTTCATCGTCGTAAATATTAAAGTTATTACGAAAATCTTTTTTTGTATTTCATGTCTTACATATCGTTGTAACTACCATTAGAATATATCATGTTTTGCAAATTGGTAGAATAAAAAATTTTAACTTTGAAAATACTACATGGTAGCACTCCTATTATTTTGAACACAGCTGTATGTCTATGGGAGTTATGCCTTAAATACGAAGCCCTATTAGTGATTGTCCGAAGCGCTTAAATAAGTTGGTCTTAAGTTGGTCTCTGAATCAACGATTCAAATGGTATCCCAATGAGTCTCGATATGTACTTAAATGAGCTTTAATTTATTCACTGTAGTGTTTTATGCGACTTGAAACAAGCGCCATGCGTATGATATTTCTCTTCCCCTAGGAATCAAGCTGATGCATTTTAGATTTTTTGGAAAAACATTCTCATAAGAGTACAGCATTTCTTAATGTTTCTCATTATCAAACTGAACCATAAACTTTAAATCTTTTTTTGCTTTTCGTGAATATTTTAAAAACTCTCACATTATACAGCAGGGGAGGAAGGGGACAACACAACATATTACTTATGAATGGAACAGCGGAGACATTTTAATTTCTTGAATAATTTTTTTTTAAAAACCATGTCTTACTTAATTACACTGTGCCCGTGCTCATGCGAACAACAGGGAACTGGCGCATGAAACTGTTTCTTTGCATCGAATTAAAATTCCTTTAAAAGAAAAACGACGACAACAGTTTCACAAGGTGCTCTGCTTTTCGTGGCAAAGCCTTCGTATTAGATAAAGGGGTTGAAACAAAAAGAAGAAAAAAACATTTCCATTATGATTATACGGAGACCACCTAAGCTATCCATACCCCAGCCCCCAGCTCCCAACTTAGAGGAAACAGAGACCTCGTTACAAAATATTTGAAAATGTTATTCTCCTCGGTACTCGTTAAAGAAATAAAAAAAAAATCTTTTCTTCGTACAATTAAAATGACGTAAAAATACTACAACCACTTGGCATAAATTAACTTCATATGCCAAGAGTGAAATGAACGCGGTGAGGAGGCAGAGGACGGAGAACGGAGAGTAGAGTAAACACTAAAACGATAAAAGTGGATTTAGCGGATTAACATGCATAAAATGTTTCACTGTGTAACGAAAAACATTATAATTTCAAATTAAAATAAAAAATAAGAATAAAAATTTTAAAATAAAAATAAAAACTTATTCAAATTGCTGCCGCATGTAAAACAAAAAAAAAAACAGAAAAAAAATTACGACAAGACGACAATTAAACTCGGCAAACGTTACAACTAAATTCAGTCTTCAGTCAGTCACCAGTACACACGCACCAAGTCACATAACCAAGCATCAGCAAGCAGCATGGGTAATGGTGTAGGTAACCACTTACATTAACATTTATGTACTTAACAAGGATACAAAAGTATACAGTGCATTAAAAAAGTAAATGAACAATTCAATGCAAAGAAAACACTCTCTTCACTAGAGGTTTGATAGACGCCTATGAGGATTAAAGCTATGAAGCCTGTCGCAAAACTCAGCCTAAGGTATAGCGGTCTTACAAATTGAGGGGCTCCTTAACTACCCCCTGAAAAGATCAGCGAATTTTACAATCTTGCCTCGAGACTGAGTACATGCTCGTTTAGAAGAGAGATAGTTGTGGATGCATCAAGGACTTGTAGTGGGATTTTTTTTTTGCGCGAAGGAGGGAAAATGCTTTATGCATTCATGATGGTCGTCACCAGACATGATATGTCGGACTCTCCCACTGGGCATACCGACTAAAAACCCGCCTTGTCTCCTCACCGGAGGATTATTCCACCCCGGAACCACGGTTGTATTACTTCGAGGTGGACCCCTTTTCTGGCATACATATGTTCCAGTTCCATCGTCTTCAGCCTGCGTCCAGGCTCCGCTCTATTCTCAGGCTGCTGCGTCTAGATCAAATTTATTCCTTCGCAGGACGTGCTCTACAAAGTGTTTTACTGCGTTCCAGCTCTCTCTCTGCTGTTTATCATTTTCAGCACGAGGTTTGTAGCCCTAATAATGCCGATTTCAGCCTCGAGTCGCTGACGGCTTTCGGCCCTTCGACAACAGCTGAAGAAAGTGTGTTCGGAATCGTCTAACGTTTCTTTCTCTTCATAGATACAGAATGGCGAGCGGTATTTCCCCATGCGATGCAGGTACTTTCTGAAATATCCGTGAGCGGTCAGCATCTGGGTTATGTAGTGTAGCCTACTTTGCCGTTTTTTCTGTTTTTCCACACTTGCAACTCGGGAATCAGTTTATATGTCCACCTTCCATGCTGTTCATTTTCCCAGCGAAATTGCCATTTTAGGAAGACTTCGTGCTTTATCGCTTCTATGCTCTGTGATTGAGTCGTACTTTGCCTGGCATTGAAGATCATCCGGCGCTCATATGCTTGTAGTTCTATGGGAACCATTCCGGCTATAACTAGGACAGCTTGTGTCGATACTGTGCGCTACGGGGATGTCACTCGTAGAGCTGCTATTCTCTGCTCAGACAGTAGTAGTTTTCTAGCCCTGATCCGGGTTTCCAAAGTAGTAGCCCAGATTTCAGACCCATAGAGGAGTATGCTATTTCCAGCCTCCATGAGTAGCTTCCTCTTACTTGGGAGGGGTCCACCAATGTTTGCCATCAGTCTCTACTTAGCTGAGTTGTTATTCTAGCTGCTCTCGCTGTTGCATACAGAGCATACTGCTCTGAGTAGGTCAGTTTCCAGTCCAGTCTAACCCCCCAAGGTATTTAATCGATTTCTTCGTGGGAATAACCAAGTCGCCTATGTTGATTTCGATCTCGATCGGAATGTGTCGTCTGGTTAGTAGAAGCTGTTCGGTTTTATGCATGGCCAGCTGTAGGCCGTGAGATTCTGACCAGTGCTTAGTCCGCATCATGACTTGTCGTATTCTGCGTTGGACTAGTAGTGGGATAGTAGAAGGGATGATTCGGCTGATATATGAATTTGGAACCCATATATGTTCCTTTTACTCTTCTAGGGAGCATAGGACTGCATGGTTTCGGTAATAAGAGTTATTTAAGACGTACAGCTTCTTAGGCTATATCATCCGATCCCGGAAAGTGCCGGGATTTAGCCGTACAAGTATTAAGATAATATCGCCCCATGGAACCCATGATAAACAGGAAATACAATCATAGGACTGTTTGATGATTTAGGGTTACTCTCAGCTGGTCCTCTGATAATATAGGAATTCATGGCAATTAAAAGGCAAATGACCATGCTTGGTGGGAAGCTTCCATGCTGCAGATAAAGCCAAAATCTTTCTGTGGAGAGGGGAGAGAAACATCCCAGAGTATATTCAACGAAAATGAAAATGGAGAGCATATGCCTCATTTCAAACATAATCGTGTTAGTTTGTCAAGAGACCTGTTTGCACAACTACCGCGATGTTATCTACCAATGGCACAATGGATGCCCCCAAATTTTTCAAATTAAACACATCGTCGTTAATATCAACTACCACAGTAATATTCTATGACTCATCAGGACAGGCTTCTGTTTGAGCACATAGTTCATGAGTATGCATTCGGGTCAGGCACTTCGGTATATTTAGTAATTGCAGTGCCACTGAAATGTACCTTAATTCCGCATGACGTCATTTGTCCATATTTATTACGTATTCGATTCAATTTATCGCCAATCTTTAGTCTTCATCAGAGGTCATCAATGAGTATTCAAAACGATGAGTAGATTCGAATCATACTTATAATTTCTGATACTTATACGCATTCTTACTTATTTTAATGTCATACTCATACTACTCATAATCAAAGTTTGAAATACTCATGGTACTCATGCTTAACAATGCGCACGATGTTATTGATTTCGACTCTCCATGACTCATCGTATACACGAATCACAAAATAAGTATGAATCGCGTACGAACACTACAATACTCATGAGAAGGTTGTGTCTTTGCTCTGCTTGCTGTCTTTTTCTTTTTTGTTTGTGTCTCTCTTCTTTCTTTGTAAATGCTACAACAACTACGACAGTAAATTTTGATGATTGATTCGAATCACTCGAATCATTTATGAGTAGTATTATAAGTATTTTTCTAAATTTATGAATCTGAATGAGTATGCGTATGAATCAAACCTAGTTCGAATGTTATGAGTTTGATGTCAACGTTGTACTCATACTCATTGCGACTTGTACTTATAAATCAATGTTGTATTGAGTACGAATGAATCAGAGTAGTTGGATTTCAATACTGTTGACTCACTCATACTCAAAATTTCATGAGTACTAATGAGTAGCGAAAAAGCGATTCATTGCTGATCTCTGGTCTTCATCCTTGTGCGCATCTTATTGTATTGCCTAGTGCTAATGTTCCATTTCCACATTAAAACAAAATATATTTGTAGTCCATAATTCCTAACCCGTACACCACCTAGTGTTATACACTGTCCAGAACTAAGTTTTTAATTTTATGTACACAACTCTAACGGTGGCAATTTGACTTGCTTTGGTTCAGTTAAGCTCACTGCTTACTGCTCACACAGCTCACTGCTCACTGCTCAGTCATGTTAATCAGTTTATGAAAATTATTCGAAACAAATTGTTAAGCTTGGCACGAACTTTAAAAAACGAACGAACACATCTTACATACGTATACAGAGGCACTATTTGCTAACTCTTTAACTGTATTTAAAATACAAAAGGATTTACATACTCTCACTCTCACCCAGTATGATAGAGTGAGAGAGAGAGAGAGTTAAAGAAATTAGAATTTAAAGGAATCATGAGAGAAAAAAACTTTTTTTAAAAATTTCTACGAATTAAACAATCCACTACACATACCTCCCACACCATCCACTCTGTTTAACCCCATCAACAACTCTTTTCTTTCATTCATATTCAGAAGCTTAAGTTTTTTTTTCTTTTTTACAATTTAAATTATAACAACAACAAAGAGAGAGAGAGAGTGAGAGAGGAAGAGAGAGTAAATTATTGTCATATTTAAACGGTAAGACATTTTGAAAATTAAAGTGACATTTAAATTACACTGTACAACAACAATAACAATTACAACAACATTATTAAGAAGACAATAAAATTTTAATGCAAGAAAGATTAGGCGAATATACATTAGGTAGGGGTAAAAGAAAATTCCCAGTATGAATATTGTTACGTTTGCAAATAAAATCAAAATAAATTTGTGTTTGATTTTAATTAAAATTCTTTATTATTTGCACAATTCTGTGTGTCACTGTTTACAACTTTATGTAAACAACAACAATTGCTTTTCTTTGTTATTACTCTGTTTACACCCTTTGCATAAACAATAACAACTACTAGACAATTATTCGACAGATCTTTGTAACGGAGATCTTCAAACCACGAGTACTCTCTTCAAACATACCGCGTCTTCACACAAGACTGAGTGAACTGTACTGACTCAGTCGCCTGCTTTGCTTTCCCTTTTATATGGCAAAGTAAACAGTCTGATGAATGTTCTAGAAGGCGAACGTTCATGACTACGCCTTCCCGCACTCTCTATAAATGTAGACATCGTTGTTTACGTTAAACGATGTAAAAGCAAAACACTATTAGCAAACAACCTTTTCTCCGATTTTATTCCACATTTTTCTTAGTGATCTGCTCTCCTAATCATATCTCCTCTTTTGGACCTGTCATTAATACGGCATCTTCGTATAGGGATTTTCGAACTTTGACAATTTATACGGCCACCTTGTTGAAGCTAAATCTCTCAAATTAGTTGCCATTTATTCAATCTGTTTTGGATGTTTTATACGGTGGAAGTACCACGCCTTTGGCCCATTTTACGATCGTCATAATCGTTTTACCGAGGAGACTATTTGCAATGTGGTGGATAAATATGAGTCCACACTGGTTCAGTAAATAATCGACCACCCGCACGTTGATAAAACGCAAAATCTGAGTATGCAGAAAAATCCAAAGCACTTGATGTCGTTTCGTTCACAAAACTTGGTATTTTTGCAGACCGAAAGATGAATTTGATGATCTGGACACCATTCCCTGTGGATATGGAGATAAAAACCTACAATTCATCTTCGAATGGAGAGATGCGAGTAGGTTCTAAAGAGTCGATCAACATTCAAGGGTATTGTGTTGAAGCTAGAAAAACTACTTATGTGAGAGAGGAACGTGAGAGGAGGAGTGTTTAAGGGTATTGCTTTTCAATCGGTTAGAATCTCGATAGTTAATGAGTCATTTGTGCTCCTCCAGTTGTAAAATTTTATCCACTTTTTCAATGACTAGTTGACCAGAGCAAGGGAATGTTTTGATATTGAAATTTCGGTCACGGAATAGAAAGTCCACTACGATGTTCGCTTGCAGAATTCTTACCATTTTTTTTTTTTTTTTTTTTTTTTTTTTTTTTTTTTTTTTTTATAGCAATTTCGGTGAGTAATTGCAGGATTTTTTTACACTTTTTACCAAAAAAAAAATTACTCATATTGTGTGCTGTCTTTACGATTGTCGGTATAGAGGCAAAAAAAGAGTCCGGCGGTCAATGAATCCAAAACGGGGCTAATATTTTCTACGTCAACAATTTTCTTGCCCCCCCCCCAAATTCTATTTTGCCCTTAACGGGGGTAGTTAAAAAGCAAGGCCCTCTCTCCACAAACACAACTTTTAATTGATAAGACCCTTGAATTCCGCCTACTATTATACGTAGAAAGGCATGGGTGGTTTGACAAGCTGTTGGAGAATTCTAAGAATTGTAAGATTTACAAGCGGAAAATGACGGCGTAGTCGAAGTCCAAAAGGTAATGTGTTGGCTTATTAGACATGAGGTCGTAGTGGTTCAAATACAAGCCCAAACATCTCAAACAGGCAGAAACATGCAAAAAAAAATTTTCTTTTGGCGACTTTTTCTCAGTAGTCTTGTCGCCGTAGCCTAGTAGGTAGTGTGTTGGCTTATTAGACGTAAGGCCTCGGTTCAAACTCCAGGTCAGACATAGAAACGAAAATTTGAAAAAATATTTCTTCGACGACTTCCTCTCAGTAGATTTCTGGCAAGAACTCTGAGAGTAAATAAAATTGCCATGAAGGTTAGGTTAGGTTAGAGGGCGTGTACTGGGCAATTAAGACGTGTACAGTACCCGGAGGTCGAATTGACCCATTGTACAACGTCCTAGTTTCCCACACCACTTATGTTGTGTGTGTGTTAGTTTTATACATGAGTGGTGGGACCTACAGTTTAAAGTCGACTCCGAACGACAGATTTTTGAGAAACTTTTTTATGGCAATTTTATTTACTCAGAGATTTTGCCAGAAATCTGCTGAGAGGAAGTCGCCGAAGAAATACTTTTTGTATTATTGTCTTGATGTCTGGCCTGGGGCTCGAACCCTGGCTTTACGTTTAATAAGCCACTACCTACTAGACTACGGCGATTTCTGAAAATTACCAGGAAAAGTTTTTTATAGAGGTATAGAACTTTAAGTTGCAATAAAACAACGATGGATTATTCGATTGACATGACTTTTATTTATCCGAAAGATAATCTTGTGGCATTACATTTTAAATATGATTTCTGGCATATGACCGCCACGGCTGGCGCGGATGTAGTCTAATCTGGACGTTCAATTTTCGATGACTTTTTCCAACATTTGTGGCCGTATATCGGCAATAATAACACGGCGAATGTTGTCTTCCAAATGGTCAAGCGGTTGTGGCTTTACCGCATAGACCAATGACTTTACATAGCCCCACAGAAAGTAGTCCAGCGGTGTTAAATCACAAGATCTTGGAGGCCAATTCACAGGTTCAAAACGTGAAATTAGGCGGTCACCAAACGTGTCTTTCAATAAATCTATTGCGGCACGAGCTGTGTGACATGTTGCGCCGTCTTGTTGAAACCACATCTCCTGGACATCATGGTTATTCAATTCAGGAATTAAAAAGTTTGTAATCATGGCTCTATACCGATCACCATTGACTGTAACGTTCTGGCCAACATCTCATCATTTTTGAAAGAGTACGGACCAATGATTCCACCAGCCCATAAAGCGCACCAAACAGTCAGTTTTTCTGGATGTAACGGTGTTTCCACATACACTTCACTCCAAATGCGGCAGTTTTGTTTGTTGACGTAGCCATTCAACCAGAAGTGCGCTTCATCGCTAAACAAAATTCGCTTATGAAAATCGGTAACAACGGTAATCTCGTTTTGGGCCCATTCGACGAATCTATGCCTTACTTGATGATCGTTTGGCTTCAATTCTTGCACGAGTTACATTTTGTAAGCACGCACAAACCAAGATCCTTCCGGTAAATCTTCCATAAAGTGGATGGACACTGGAGATCCAATTCCTGTGCTCGATGGCGGATGGACTCATTCGGGTCTTCCTCAATGCTACGCTCTACAGCAGCAATAGCTTCTTCTGTACGCACCGTACAGCGTCTCTGGGGATGCGAGTTATCAATAAGAGTAAACGTGGTGCGAAAACGTTCCATGGTTAATCGAATTAACTGCTCTGATGGACGATTTTGTCGACGATATAATGGACGTAGTGCGCGATACGTTTTCCGCACAGAACCATTATTTTCGAAATAAAATTGCACTATTTGGAAGCGTTGTTCAGGCGTGAGTCTATTCATGATGAATTGCCAAACCAAACTGAGAATAAATCACTTGACAGCTGTTAAATCGGTCGCCATCTTGAAAAGTAGTGCCAATTTAAAGTTCTATACCTCTATAAAAAACAGCCTTTATAAAAAATTAACACACGACATAAGTGGTTTGAGAAACTAGGTCGTAATCCTGACTGAAGGCTTGTAATGAGCAACTATGTCTGTGTATACGGCATGTTGCCTGACGTATTGTCTTAAAAAAAATTGCGAATTCTTTTTATGACTCCTAATGTTAAGAAAATATATTTTCCCCTCCCTTACAATCTAATCCAGTAATAAAGAACTGAAGGTGGAAATTTAAACGAAACGTTTTAAGCTGTAATGACAAGGAAGTCGTGTGGAAAAGCCTTTAATTCTGTCAATAAAAATTCAAATGAAGGAAACGATAAAAGGTTTTCGAAGAATTTCTTTTACTCTCTATACACCCCCTCCCCCTCCCCCTCTTTTCTGGCTCACTATCTTAATTATTTATGATTAGAAAAACAAAAAGTTTCCAAATGATGGATGAATGGTCTGTACATGTACATTCATGGCCAATAGAGAGAAGTTTTTGTAAAAGAGCCTGTAATTGAATAGTTGAATGACAAACTTTAACAAGAACAACAACTTGCCCCTGTCGTTAGTCGTAAGCATGTAAATTAACTTTTATTCTTGGCAATTCAACTTTTAGCCACAAAAGTTCGTTTTTTTTTTGTTGCCATTTAAGGGAATCAAAATTTTCTTTTCCTGAAGTTTACTTGCTTCCCCTCCCCTCCTCTTCGTATCTGTTTTTTCTAGTTTCTTTTCTGTTCTTGGAACTTTGATAGTTTTAAGCAGCAGGTAAATAAAGTATCTGGGAATACAATTTTTGTTTCGTCAAAGCCAAACGGCAAAGCAAAAAAGATGATGAAAAACCTTTTTATTTCCGTAAATTATTTAAAAACCCCCACGCTACACTTAAGTAAGCAAAACTATACTCTTTTACAGGTTAATGGGCATAAAGGATGGAGGCTTATCTACTCCCTCTCATATGCTAACAATTAAAGAAATTAAGTTGCCACTTAAGTTAACTGTCAGTTTGACAGAGTCAGACATCTTTGTTTACATTATCAACAGTCTAACACCTTTAACAGGGTTCAGAAAAAAACAACAACAAAAAAGTAAGAAAATGAAAACAAAAATTTGAAAACTTTTATCTTTTAAAACTTTCCTTGTGGCATTACAGACAGAGAGAGAGAGAGAGAGCAGGCATATATGTACCTGCCTTTTGCTAAGTGTTTGCATGCGTGCAGTGGTAGTGGTGGCTTCATTATAAATGCCACTCATAATTAAATCAAGTGTTTGTCTGCTGCCTGCCTCCATTAAGCGTACTTCACTCCACACTCCACTCCACTCCACTCCATATGTGGTTGATGTGTGTACGTGTGCAATAAGTTTTATTCTTGAGTCGTAAACTTTCCATATTTTTACCTGCCACCAAAAGCGAATGTAAAACTATCGTTGCCAACGTTTGCTATTCTGTTTGCTACCTGTAGCTGGTATTTGCTTAAAGCATTTCCCCTCACTTCCTATGAAGACTGTATAGAGCAAGCAGGCATTTATAATTTTTGGAATTGTACGAGGGATGTGTTAAAAAATTATTTCGCAAATTTATTTTCTGCTTTTGAACTTGGTCCTCTTGATCTGTTTCAAGTTTTTCTAATATTCGAGCTTGAAATTTGCTCGAATATCGAGATATTACTAACGGGGTGATTTTTTAAGAGCTATAGGAAAATTTTTCAAAAAATAAACATAAAATTCAGAAAAATTCATGAAATCTTTATTTGAATCGATAGTACGCTCCATATAATTTAATGTTTGAAGATTATTTCATGCAAATGTTGACCGCGACTACGCCTCAAATGGTCCATCCGCTTAGTCCAATTTTGGCATACTCTTTCCAACATTTCGGCCGGTATCTCACGAATAAATGCTTCAATTTTGTCTTCCAATGCATCAATTGAAGCGGGCTTGTCTGTATAGACATGAGCTTTAACATAGCCCCACAAAAAATAGTCTAAAGGCGTTAAATCCCACGATCTAGGCGGCCAATTAACCGGTCCCGAACGTGAAATAAAATGTTCACCGAAATGTTCGCCTCTCAATAAGTCCATTGTTACGCGTGCTGTGTGGCATGTGGCAGCGTCTTGTTGAAACCACATGTCATGCAAGTCAGGCTCTTGCATTTTGGGCAAAAAAAAAGTTGGATATCATCTCACGGTAGCGCTCACCATTCACAGTTACGTTGCGATTCCCAGCATCTTTGAAGAAGTACGATCCAATGATGCCACCACCAGCCCATAAACCGCACCAAACTGTGACTTTTTCTGGATGCATTGGTAGCTTTCGCAATGCTTCTGGCTGATCTTCACTCCAAAATCGACAATTCTGCTTATTTACGTATACATTGAGACAAAAATGAGCTTCATTGCTGAACACAGTTTTTCGATAAAGAAGTGGATCTTCGGCCAACTTTCCAAGAGCCCATTCACCAAAAATTCTGCGTTGCGGTAGGTCGTTCGGCTTCAATTCTTGCATCAGCTGTATTTTAAAAGGCTTCACACCTAAATCCTTCCGCAAAATTTCCACATTGTTGAGTAACAGAGGCGCAATTGCTGCGAACGGCGACGAATCGATAATTGATGGTCATCATTAACACTGGCCGGCCGATACAGCTGCGATATTTTCTTCAGTTCGCACTCTACGTGAGCGTGTTGGTGGTTGGTTTAATGTCCAACAATGTAAATTTGGTGCAAAATTTAGTCACAATAGCCCGAATAGCCGCTTCAGTGGGTCGATTAAACTGACCATAAAAAATGAAAGAAGCGCGCGATAACTTTCTTAACAGAGCACGAGTTTTGATAATAAATTTCAATGATTTGCAGGCGTTGTTCGTTTGTAAGACGAAATTATACACCAAACTGAAGATGTTTGACAGTGAAACAAAACACGAAATGTGCGTGAACTGTTTAAACCAGTGTTGCCAAAAAGATAAAAGCTAAAGAATCGCCCGTTATATTCTTTTGAGTCAACTATAGAAGCCATTCAAAACAGCACCTGAATATAGAGTTTGCTGCCACAGTTATTCCGCGTCCAAAACCAAAATCAATTCTATGTTTCGATCCGTATTTTCTCCACTAATAATTCGGTGATTTCTGTTCGCTATTCATCATCCATGTCTACAAGGTTTTCATCTTTTGCTGGGGCTTTACTGAAGTTCTTGTACAGCCGCAGACAGTTCATATCTGCTTCATCGCTCTTAAGACTTTAACTGCTTTAGAATTGGGGCACTTCCCCTGCAATGTTATATATGAGTTTGGATTAGCCGAGGTAATATGGTTTCGTGGTAATCTGGATTAACTCCGATGTATTTTTGCTCATTGTACGGCCATTGGACGGCCTCAAACCACGATTCGCGTAGAACTTACTCTCCTACTGGTTTCTTGGTCTGGAGCCTTTCTGCGTACGTTTTTTCCATAAAATCTCATCATAATAATACGGGGTCCAGTAGTTCTATTCGAAAGAGATTTTGTGTCACGAAAAGAGAGTTCCACGCCTTAAACTTTGTGGGGTTATCCACACAAGTTTCAATCTCCTTAGCGATCAAGGAAAATCGTACTTCGAAACTGTGGCACTTGTTTTTCCTTAGAAGGATACAACAATGATTTGCTAACGAGATAGGGCAGATACCCGTACACACATTTTCGTGTATATCTACCTGAGCTATTCTCGTAGACTAAGGCAGAATTGTGTTTGATTTCTGAAGCCGTCTCTGAAGTCGTGTGAAGTTTAACGAAAATCTTTTTGTGCCCCACAATTCTAAGAATGTTGTTCCAGTATTTTTAACAAAAAAAAACAATGACAGGCTGAATGATTTGTAGATTTTGGTGGTGTCTTGGTCGATCTTGCAAACTATTGGAGGCCATTACAACCTATCCCTATTTCTTATGAACAATTTTCAAACTTTATGTTGTACCTAAAGCTCTGCTTTAACTTTAGCGGAATGGTTTCTGTTTAATGCAACAATAATTTCAATGAACTCTGGAGTTTTCTTGTTTTTGGACAGAAGTGTAGTGTTCTCCCAGTCTAGATAAAGATTCTCATTTTGTATTTTTAGTGTTTTTCTTGATACTTAACATGTTGTAACGTTTTGTACCTTTTAAAAATGTTTAAAATATGAGCTCGTAGATTGCAAATAAAATAAAAATAAATTTGTCTTTAGTTTTAATTAAAATTCTTTGTTATTCGCACAATTCTGTGTGTCACTGTCCACAACTGGATGTATACAACAACAATTGCTTTTCTTTTTTTATTCCTTTGTTCATACCCTTTGCGTAAACAGTAGCAATTACTGGACAATTATTCGACAGATCTTTTTAACGGAGATCTTCAAACCACGATTACTCTCTTCAAACGCACCGCGCCTTCACACAACACTGACTAAACTTCACTAACTCAGTAGCTTGCTTTGTCTTGCCTTTTATATGGCAAAATAAACAGTGTGATGAGTGTTCTTGAAGGTGAACGTTCATGACTCCGCCTTCTCTAAATCTCTATAACTGTAAACACCGTCGTTTACATTTATTATTGTAGTGTTGTTGGTATATTTTTGTTTGTTTACTTGTTTACCATTTTTTTATGCTGGTGTTTGTTGTTATATTAAGCAGTACGATAATTTGTAAACAGGTTTATTTACTGCATTGTTTTGTTTTTGTAGCTTCTGTTTATAATTTTAGTGTTAAGCGATGTAAAAGCAAGACACCAGTATCTTGGATTTTCATTTTCGTAACAATATTCTTATAAGAGTTTGGTTTCGGTATCGTTTACTGAAGGATTTTCTACAATTGTCCATCAACTGCCGTAGACTGCCTCGTTGGTGACTTCATATTGACTTCGGCAGCGCCTTAGTGTTTTGAATCTTTCTTATCAACATTAGAAAACCGTTTCTAGCTTCGGTGCTTAGGACAAACAAGCAAAGAATGCTACAAGTAGGCCAACATAAACTAAACAGAACTTGACTTTGCTACAGTAATTTTTTAGCACATCTCGTATCGAAGTATCACATTCAAATAATTGCCTGCTTTTGCCAAAATTCATTCATTGAAACACGCAGTAAAACTTTGTATTTCACTTTAATACTCACACATGTGTCACGTGTCACATTAGTAAACATTCAACTGTCACTTCACTTCTGCTTTTTCTTCATTCGATGAACGAATGGATGAATGGAATATACGAGTATATTTTAAAATATGTTTTTTTGTTTACTTATTTGTTTTTGTTTTTGTTGTTGTTACAGATAATATCACTATCATTTCATATTCATTCTCAGCTATTTAAGGATTTTTATTTGATACCTTCTGTTTACAATGATTGAAGAGCCGGAATAGTTTCTTCATTTACTTTAGAATTTTGATTTTGTTTTTAATTAACTGATACGCGTGCTTTGAATTCATGACGGAATTAAATTCATTACAAAGAAAATTTTTAACTTAAATTTTGTACAGAACTTTTGAACTTTACTGGCTATATTCTTAACATTGTTACGTGTTCATTTTCCGCCTAATCTGTAATTTTTGCTGTGATATACTCGTATGCATCCATAATTTATCTGACATTCTGTCCCCTTCTCATTCCTTATGTCCATTGTTTTTCGATATCCAATCAGTATTCAGTAGTGGTTCTTCAAGTGATATCGATCAATCAAAGTCAGGTTTTCAATCGCCTTGACGTCTTATCTTTTTAAAAACCACTTTTTTGCCTTCAATGTTCTATAGTAGCATACTATAGAAGCATACTATAGTAGCTATATGATACTACTATATACTACTACTATATGCTACTACTAGGTTAGGTTAGGTTAGGTTAGGTTAGAGGACGTGTACTTGTCAATTAAGACACGTACAGTACCCGGAGGTCTAATTGACCCATTGTACAACGTCCTAGTTTCTCACACCACTTATGTTGTGTGTGTTAATTTTATACATGAGTGGTGGGACCTTCAGTTTAAAATCGACTCCGAACGCCAGATTTTTATTTACTGAGAAACTTTTCATTGCAATTTTTATTTACTCTCAGAGTTTTTGCCAGAAATCTACTGAGAGGAAGTCGCCGAAAAAATACTTTTTGTATTTTGTCTTTGATGCCTGGCCTGGGGCTCGAACCCAGGCTTTTGCGTCTAATAAGCCAACACACTACCTACTAGACTACGGCGACTTCATGCTACTACTATATGCTACAGCTATATGCTACTACTATATGCTACTACTATATGCTACTACTATATGCTACTACTATATGCTACTACTATATGCTACTACTATATGCTACTACTATATGCTACTACTATATGCTACTACTATATGCTACTACTATATGCTACTACTATATGCTATTACTATATGTTACTACTATATGCTACTACTATATGCTACTACTATATGCTATTACTATATGTTACTACTATATGCTCCTACTATATGCTATTACTATATGCTACTACTATATGCTATTACTATATGCTACTACTATATGTTACTACTATATGCTACTACTATATGCTACTACTATAGTATGCTACTATATATCATTGAATAAACCTGCATTCACTCTGCGAATTTGACATACGATACTACATTACGTTATTAACTGTACTGCATAAGTATTAAAGTTTTGTTCGTTTCTAATGCTGTTTTAAAAGCCGTATCACTATGACTGTGTTTATTTTATTAGTCCTATGTCCTCTTTTTTAGATTCGGGCGACTCTTGCCGATTGGGGACTATACACTATCAAAACTTATCTCCTATTATCGCTATATTCCAACTAATATAGAACAGGATTGTGAATCCCTCTGAACTGAAAACACTTTTTTCATTTCCCTTGAAATTTTAATAGAGAGTTGTAAGGTTCATTCTTGGTTATTCCAGACATTTCTTTACTACTTATATGCCACTATTCTTGTTAAATTGCTTTTACCCGTGTTCGCTAACCAAACAAATTGCATAACATTCTACAAAAGTCGTCCTTATAAAGTTTTTTTCTATAGTAAACCTGTACGAAAAGTATTAACACGGCTAGGATGAACATCTTGCTGAATTAAAAGTATTTTTAATACCCCAAATTATGGTACAATATCTCCTGGCATTGTCAAACTCTTTGACAATTCGACAGATCTCTGGTCCTATGTATACTCCACTTATACTTTATTTGTCCTCTACTTTCACTGTAATACTCTTGTTCTTTTCTTTTCTCTTTATTATTAATCCTTTTGTTCCTTTAAGGAAAAGCGGAAAAAGTCATTGGACAATTGCAGCAGATTCTAGGATGATAGGGTTGCCATCTTTCATTGCAACAACGCGTGCGATGACAATCTAAAGGGCTGTTGTATTAGTTGTAGTGGTAAGAAACCATTGAGTTCTACTCTTTTCCAAAAGATATTGTTGCTGCTGCAGCAGATTCTGGGATGAGAGGGTTGCCATCTTCCGTTGCAACAACGCCCTCTGTGACAATTTATAGGGCTGTTAGTAAGTTAGGTAGTTAGTTAGTTTAGTAGTAAGAAACCATTAAGTTCTACTCGTTCCCAAAAGATATTGTTGCTGGACATTCATTCATTTTATTTTTTACTGCTGAAACCTTCTGCATGAATTCCAAGGAAATGAGATGAAGCCTCTTGGTTAGTATGGGTTAGGTTACCGCATTCTATGAAATCTTACAGGCGACTATGTACACTATTAGAGGAACATTAGTTGTATACCGGGCAATGGGTTTACTTAACTTTAGTCAGATGTGCAGCCCTTCCACTGACCAACTTCTTCCTCTTCCCTGATTTTGGTGGAACTTGGTCAGTACAGGGACTGCGTTCACCCGTGGCATCAAAATTGGCCCCTATGCGTGCTCAAATGAGCTATCAGAGCTACCACTCCGACCTAACCTAACTTTAGTCAGGATTACAACCTAGCTTCTCACCCCACCCATTTATTTTATAAATCAGTGGCGGGATCTACAGTTTAAAGACGTCGCCGAATGACAGATTTTTTAGAAACTTTACATGGCAATTTTATTTTATTCGCGGAATTTTTGCCAGAAGTCTACTGAGGGGTAGTCGCCGAAAGAAATGTTTTTCGTTTTTCAATATTTCGTATTGTTCGATATGTGTGAGACAGGGGTTGAACTACGGTTTCTCGTCTAATAAGCCAACACATTCCCTCCTACTAGACTACGGGGACTTCTATAACTTCTATTCGATTTTATTCCAAAATTTCTGGGCGTAAAGATAACTTTACGAACTTCAGAAGCAAAGACGCAAACCACTTTTGGCATTAACAAAGCAAAATTTGCCTTTAACAAGGCACTCACTTTGTGTGTTCTTCCCTTTCTCGTCTTCGTCTTTTGTTCCTTAACTTTGCTTTAATAATTCGACGAACAATTTCGCCTCCTCACTTTTCTTAGCCTCCCCCCCCGCCCGACAACATTAAATTTCATTTGAGTTGTAAATAAAAGATTCATTTTAATTCCAATATCCAATAAAAAATAATTACCACACCCCAAAAAACTATCATCCAAAGGATATAACAAGGAGATGGAAAAACCAAAATCCGACAAATTGTCCTTTCACCTCCTGTCCTGCCCGTGTTAGAGAGACGTTAAAGGTGCTGCTTACGTTGTCAAATAGTGTGTATAAGATCATGGATGGCTTTTTTCCTCCCTTTCTCTCTTTAAATTTGGCCAACGGATAATTGTTAATAAAACGAAAGCCAGATGTTGACCATCTCTATCGTTTTTTGCAGAATGCCAATTGGAATGTAGCCATAATGGCTAATATGAAATGGCCTTAAACACATAAGTACATAGAAGAAGTAGTTTATACGGCAGTAGAAGCAGCAATTAATTCCCTTGTAAGAAATGAAATCTAATTGCTCGTTAGTATAACCAATTTATTGTAGAAGACGACCACTACCATCTACCACCATATTCCCACCTCCTTTCATGCTTTTTCTTGGCCAAGTAACGTCATCTGAAATTGCTGTGTTAACTGCTGACTGTGATGGTTTTTATTGAAGGCAGGAGGAGGAGTAGGTGGAGGAGAACATGGTATGCTGTTGCGTTAATGCTCAAACGCCAAGGAGTCTATGAAACAATAGTTAAGCTTCTATGCTTAGCTACGATATTTATCTCGTCATTTAATTCATTGTCTGGCTACTTATTTTTAGCCGTGAGAATTTGTTTTTCATTCGTATTGTTTTTTGTTTTCTTTCTCCTTCTCCAGTTTTTTTTTTGTTCTCTTTTGTTCTCAAGAGTCCTTCCTGCAATAGTTGCTACGCTCAAGTACTTGGCAAAAAGTATAGTCATCCTCCACTGTCATTATCTTTTCATAGACTTTTGTAGTGCAGTGTTGTTTAAATGATTCCCTTTTGGTTCATAAAAAGAAATTAACGACTCTTTTTTATTTCTTTCTTTACTTCTAGTTTATCTTGTTTACTTTTTCTTTCTTTCTTATTTACTTCTGCTATTTTTTTCTCGGTCCATTGTTTCTTGTCTTTTGCGACGATATTTTCTTAGTTTTTAAGGACTTTTTTGTATCGTGTGTTTTGTTGCTAATTTTTCTGGGTGCAAATCGTTTAATGAGGATGTTAAAACACGAACGATTTAAGCATTGAGAACAGCGACAAACTCTTGGCAATAATGAAGGACTTCCTGGCTGGCTGGGTGTTATAATATGAAGAACAGTGGGATTCTTATGAACGTTATTCGTGGAAGACCACATCCCAAGCAGAGATCGATACTCATAAGCACTCATGAAATTTTGAATATATGTAAGTGAGTCAACAATATTGAAATTTAACTATGTGTTCTGACCATACTCACTCTTGGCCATACTCACTACAACGTTGATTTATAAGTACAGGTTGCAATGAGTATGCGTGCAACATTGACATCAAACTCATAACATTCAAAATATGTTTGATTCATAAGCCTACTCATTCAGATTCATAACTTTAGAAAAATACTTATAATACTTAAAAACGATTCATCAGAATTTAGAGTCTGATGTTGCATTTACAAAAAAAAAGAAAAAGGACACATAAGCAAAAAAGAGCAGCACAAATTTCTAGTGAGTATTTTAGTTTTCGTACGCGATTCATACTCATTTTATGATTCTTGTATATGTTGAGTTATGGATAAAGTCGAAATCCACACCTTCATTCGTGTTGTTAAGTATGAATATTGTTACGTTTTTACCTTTTTAAAAACGTTTAAATATGAGTTCGTTAATTGCAAACAAAGTAAAAACAAATATGTGGTTATTCTCAGTCAAACTCTCTTCTCTCCCCAGACCACCCCTGTGTGCCACCGTATACAACTTAACGATACAACAACAACAATCTGTTTATTCACCCTACCAGTTCACACAAGCATTCACTGGATCCTTACAACCACGACGCATTTAGTTCACACGCAACCCCACACAAGGCTGACCGAATTAACTCTGACTGCTGCTTGCTTTGTCCAGCCCTTTTATAGTCCGCACGCACGTAATCAGTATGATGAACGTTCTCGATGTGGAATGTTCTCGCTCGCGCCTTCTCGAGAACTCTATTGCTAGTACATTGTTGTTTGTGTACTCGCTTATGTTATGTACCAGTCGCTACCAGGTTCGATACATATTTGTCGTAGCTGGTCTACTTTATGTTGCCGTTCGTACTAGGTACAACCAGGATCGTCGTACATATGTGTGTGTGCAGCTTTAGATAATCAACATGTTCATTGTATTCCTTTTGTTAGTGTGTATTTGTATCGTTTGGCTTTTGTTTATCGTTTTTGTTGTTAAACGATATTAGGTCGTTTCGATTTGCGTAACAATATGATGAGTACTTCAAACATTGAATATGTGTATAGAGGTTCCATGATATTAAAACAAGTATGAATGCGTATAAGTATCTGAAATTCTGAGTATGATTCGATTCTACTCATCTTTTTGAATACTCATTGCTGATCTCTGATGCCATGTTTTCTTGGCTGATTTCTTTGATTATTTCATCACTCTCAGATCCTTACAACCCAGCTGTTTTCCACCACCCATGATGTGTTTGTTAATTTTATTCATGAGTGGCGGCGGGACATACAGTCTAATGTCGACTCCGAACGACAGATTAGAGAAACTCTTCATGTTAATCTTATCTTACTCTCCTGAGATTTTACCAGGAGACTTTTGAGAAGTCACCGAAAAAATATTTTTTTTTTTCATTATTTCGTGTTGATCGAGATGTGCAAGCTGAGCTAAAGCTTGAGCCACAGTCTCGCCGTCTAATAGGCCAACACGCTACCTATTAGATTACGACGACGTCCCACTCCAGCAATATTAAGAACTGGAAACTTACAACTTCTTACGGAAGTATGGAAAGATAATGGGCAAAGATTTTATAGGCTCGCCTTGGTACACTTTGCGTTTGAGATTGGGGGTGTACATACAGGATTAAGTGAATGCTTCCACTGAAAGAATGGCACGATATTCAAATTTTTCTACTTTTTTCCTCTCCTCATGCAGTAATCTGTGGTCAATAATTGTCAAGCATAAACTAAATCAACCAGGTTTTAAAAATTTTGTTGAAAGTCTACTGACAAGCAATTGTGACAAGAGCGGTCCTTTCACTTAGGAGGCGTAAAATTCAGCAAGTCATGCATTTATTGATCTGGCCTTATGAGTCCCTAGGCCCCCAAGGATAAATACATAAGTGGTCATTATACCCCTTTAGTCAGGATTACGACCTAGTTTCTCACACCACTTATGTCGAGTGCGTTAATTTTTTATATAGGGTTATCCATTTCGTGGTTTCAAAAGTAAACGTAAATAAAACACATATAAAATATAAATAAAGTTTGAACGTTGACATTATGTGTGAAACACTAAATCATTTAAGTGACCTCCACGCGAAGTGTTGCAGGCATTAATTCTTTTGATGTAATTTTCGACCACTTTTTGACACATATTGGGGGGCGGTATCTCAGCCATAACTTGACAAATGTTGGTTTTTAAGTGCTCAAGAGTTGATGGTTTATCTGCATAAACACGGTCTTTCGCGTAGCCCCACAAAAAAAAATGTCTAATGGTGTCAAATCGCATGATCTTGGTGGCCAGTTGATATCGCTACGACGAGAAATTACGCGGCCAGGAAATGTCTCTTGCAATAACGCCATATTCGCTCGAGTTGTTTGGCATGTGGCACCGTCTTGTTGAAACCACATATTCTCCAAGTCATATTCTACAATAGCAGGAAAAAAAGTCGGTTATCATATGACCATAACGCTCCGAATTGACGGTGACAGTCGTTCCATCGTCGTTTCCGAAGAAGTAAGGTCCAATCATACCTTCGGACCAAAAAGCGCACCAAACAGTGACTTTTTCTGGATGTAATGGCCTCTCTTCAATTACTTGAGGATTCTTAGAACCCCAAAATACGACAATTTTGTTTATTAACATAACCACCGAGTGTGAAATGTGCTTCATCGCTGAAAAAAATTTTGTTCGATACGTGGCTGTGGCAGAATCACCATTTTTGTAGTAGGTTTTGATAATTTTTATGCGTTGTGTGATAGTTAAGCGATCCATTTTCGTCAATGTCAGACTTTCAACTGAAAAGAAAAAAAATTGGTTTCACAACTTAGTTTTACAGATGTCGAATTCCAGTCCCATACTTTTGAAACCACGAAATGGATAGCCCTTTACATGAGTGGCGGGGGCCTACAGTTTAAAGTCGATTCCGAACGACAGATTTTTGAGAAACTTCATGGCAATTTTTTGTTTTACTCTCAGAGTTTTTGCCAGAAATCTGCTGAAAGGAGGGAAAAAATATTTTTTCAGATTTTGTTGAGTTTGAGATGTCTGACCTACTAGACCACGGCGGCTTCAAGGATAAATATTTTATTTTATTGCTTGTGAGGCCTGTCTTCTTCAACTAATTTTGATTGATTTTAGTTTCGTCTCTTATTTTCTTCTTTCCTAGACCACTGTGCCACTTATAAGTAGACATTCCTAGTATCGCCAATTGTATGACAAGTTTATTGTTGGGATTTTTTCTTTTGCATTTTTTGCCTTTTTTGTTTTCGTTCGCAAAGTTTTCTTCAAGTCATGACTAAATACCATTAGAAAGGCAATGGAAAGGGGGAATGGAGACAGCAAATAACATCACAGGATAATGAAGAAATTTCATAATAATAATGTCCTGATGATTACATGGGATTTAACCATAAAAATAAACACTCTCGCACTGGCGCTCACCCGCTGCAAATGGTGGGCAAATAAACCAACAGATGAGTAAACTGAAAATAGAAGAGAAGAAATTAAAAAAGAAAAGAAAAACAAATTTGATGAAAGAGGAAAGTAAACAGTTTTATTAGCGTTTTTCGAATAGTTTGTTTGGCTTTAAGTGCTCCACTCCTTCTTCCCTCCTCGACCCAAAGCGTATCCTTTTTAAGCAGGATGTCTTACGTGTTGTTACAATTACGTGCCAATAAATTCATGTCATTGGGAAAAAGAGAGGAGAAAAAAAGGCAATTTTTGCAAAAAGAGACTGTAGAGTTATGCAAGGCAGAAGCCTTTCAAATTAATTGAGTTGTTTCTCGGGTTAAATATTTATTTAACTTGGCTCCCGCTCACTCTTCCGCTCTCCCTCTTTACTTTCCTTACAGCGAGAGTCTCTAATTTTAGTTGGCCACTGGGGACTTATAAAGCCGAGAAAATGTTGGCGTTAACATTCTATTTTAGACCACCACCACACTCACATACATACATATGTACTACGAATGAATAGAGTTCCTAAAACCATGTTTTAAATAAAATACCAACTAAACCTGAAGGACTTTATTTAGTTTCAGGTAACAGAGCCGTTAGTGAGTGAATGAATAAAGTTCTCGATTTATTTGAGTGTTTGTTTGTTTGTTTGTTTGGTTGTTGTTGTTCCGTAGGAATATTTATGGTCATCTGGAGTTGTTGCATAAATCACTGTCCACTTGCCACAACATGGAGTAACCAAAACAAACTAACCAACCTTTTACTATTGTTGTAGACGTGTATGTGTACGTATGTCCTTTTAGCCTCCAGCAAATTCTGCTGCTTGTGCTTCTATTTGTTTTAGAATTTCGTTTTTTTTGCTGCCATTTTAACCAAATGAAATGAAATGCTCGAGACCACAATTAATGTTATGAGATAAGTTTTCTAATAAATAATGTACCAAACACATACATATGTATATACACACATGTATACGGTATTTAAAATACTGTGTTGTATTCTCAGGTACTTATCCTGCTTATCGGTGGTACAAAAAGCGTAACCGTAACGATATTTTTCTTCTTTTTTTTTGATTGTTTATTTGCAGGAACTGCAATAAAATAAATTAAAACCACAATTAAAGGCTCATGTTTTAATTTAAAGCCCACAAATAAAGTGGTTTTCATACTTCTGTTTGAAATGTTTTAATTTTCTAAATTTTCGAAAAGCAAGACTAATAATCAACGCTTATGTGCTGTTGAAAATAGTGTGGCAACTCCAAACGTCACAAGTTCGAATATTTCATAAGGCAAATACTTCTTCATATTTCAAAAAATTATGAGGCCTCATGCCTCTACAAATAATCCTCTCAGAGACTCATTAATTCCCGACAGGGAGTATTCCATCAATAATGAAAGTCTGGCAACCCCAGAAAGAAAGAGTGTCCAGACGATTGTCCACATTAAAATAAGACTCATACTTAGCTGGAAAGCTTTGATTATTGAGAGGTTAATAGGTTCTAGTAATTTGTGTGTTGGCTTATTGGACGAGGGCTCATAGTTCAAATCTCACCTCCTTGCAACAGTCTTCTGGCAAAAACTGAGGGCCATTATTACTTTTTACCGTTAGAGTTGGGTTTAGTTAAAGGTAACTTTAGATAAAGTGAACTTTAACACTAGATTTACGGATGTTGATTTTCTACCTATTTTTACTGAAGTGAGCCAATTTGACTCATACAAGAAAATTGATGTTTTTCCAAACACTCGTGGACACACAATTAAGTCACTTTGCAACATTTTTCATTTTTGTAAAAATTAAGAAGATTTAAGAAAAATGGAAACAAAAAAACTAATATTTATTAATTTCATATACTTAATAATTAATTAACAACAAAAACTTTTATAGTTTTTCATTGTAAACAATTTTTTGGTACGGAGTTGATATCAGACTTAAAATTTAAGTGGACACATAATTAAGTCATTTGAAAAACTATTGAAAATTTAATTTTATTGCTTTATTTTTCACCCAAATTATTTTGAACCTTTAATATTTTGTGGGATACCTTTTTTGGCGTATTATTTCAGTACATCTTTGTGGCATTGAGTTGATTAAATTGCGACACTGTTCAGGACTAAGGTTATTCCATTCTGCCTGGATAAGCTGCCAAAGTTCTTTTTTGCTGCTAGGTTTTTTGGCCGCAACTGCTCGTTTTACGATCCCCCAAAGATTTTCAATAGGATTCAGATTGGGACTTTGAGCTGGCCAATCAAGAACCCTTATATTTTCCCCAGCAAACCAAGCTTTAACTACCCGAAATGTATGCTCCGGGTCGTTATCATGCTGAAATATCCACGCTAGTGGTAATTCGTCCTCATAATCTTTAATCAAATTGTTCTGTAGGATGTCTTTATAAATTTCCCCAGTCATTTTCCCATCGATTCTTACCAGGGTACCAACGCCGGATGAGGTAAAACAACCCCAAACCATTACTGACGAACCTCCAGGCTTTACAGTTTTTTTGATGTACTTTGTGTCTAATTGTGTATTGACAGGACGTCTTACATAGGATCTGCCATCATTTCTAAAGATATAACTATTCTAGTTTTAATTCTAACGGTACTTCATATCTGTAAAAGTTTAAATCATTGAACAAATAACGTACAGTTATTTTTGCACTGAGAAAAAGATATTGCATGAATAACTTAATTGTATGTCCACAAGTGTAGTTCCAAATCAATTCAAATGAAATGTTTATTATCAAAAACATTCATGGAAAGCATTTTTACATATATAGACTCTCTTTTTGAAACACATTTTCGGCAAACATTTCTATTACATTTAGGGCCATTATTACAACTTGTCGCTAAACTTGGGGTTAGTTAAAGGTATCTTTAGCTAAAGGGAACTGCAAAGTTACCTTTAACTTATTTTCGTTATTACAACTTACAGATAAAATTTTTCAAAAATATGGCAGTACAGGAGCAATGTCGATAAAACTGCTCAATTATACAAGTTTTTTTAACGCAGTGGCAACCTCGGGCTTCGTTTTTTTGTTGTATATGCTCATTTTGTTTATATTTGAAGTTGCCATAATGAAAATAATATATATGTATGGCAAGTTCAAACACCTTTAAATGTTAAAGGTAGAATGATCCTCCCTTTAGCTTAACGATCACTTCTTGACAATTCTTCCGTGCGTCAGTAGCATGGATTTCTGTCATTGGAATGTAAGTGTCCTCGACTTATTCTTAATATTTACGTCCTAGCTCTTCAGCCAATTAGAAAATAAAATCTTTTCGTAAAATATTTACTTGAGTCGTCTCTTTATACAGAATACAAGCATTGATAGCTGCTAAAACTAAAATGTTTTAGAAAACTTGTAGAGGCCATCTGTGTGAACTTGCTCTAACGCTATATGATTTGATCAATTTATGAAATTGAATGCGCTACTTGGCGAACCAAGCATAATATACCTTTTAGCATATGCTTTCGTTCAATGTTTCCCATAATGTGCCATCAGCAGCTTTATCGGCTAAAATTTCTTTATCAGAAGATATGTCGATAGCGTCTAAATCATTTTCGTTTTCAGAATCAGAAAAAACCCTGGCTCTTTTTTTGTTAGAAGTTATATAACAAAGATCTTCATCTTCACTGCTTGAAGATTCAATATTATTGACTTCCTCTTCTAATTCAATTTCGTTATGCCGTTGGTCTACATCAGTTGTATTCGATTCGTTATCTGATTGGCCTTTCTTTATTTTTAGTTTTTTCAACAGAAGACAATTTTTCTGATTTTTTCCCATAAATGAACGGCTCACACGCGACGAATAAATCGAAATTATGACAGAAGAGGGTAATAATGT
The DNA here is from genome assembly GCA_936449025.2 of Sarcophaga subvicina. Lineage (NCBI taxonomy): Eukaryota > Metazoa > Arthropoda > Insecta > Diptera > Sarcophagidae > Sarcophaga > Sarcophaga subvicina. The sequence goes on along the minus strand of OW388080.2, from coordinate 145,471,271 downwards.
ATCGAAAACAAGTAACAATCAGAGGAACAAAATCACAGGCTTCTTGACTGTTGCCCAGGCTATTAAACCATTCTTTGAGTCAAATTGGCTCACACCCGTGTAAATAGGTATACCACATTCGATAATGCAAAATCAAGGAGTGTGTGGGGAAGACGAATGAATGTTTACACATCTTTCATTACTTAACTAAAAACCAACGTATGATTTTAAAAAGTAATATTAAAGATTTCTATATATATGTATATAATGATACAATTTTTAATGAGTCAAATTGGCTCGGTTCGTAAATCTAGTGTTAAAGTCATCTTTAACTTATTTTCATTATTACAGCCTACAGATAAAATAAAGTTAACTTTTTCAAAAATATGGCAGTGCGGGAGCAATGTCGATAACACCATGAAAAGTTCCTCAAAAATATGTTGTTCGGAGTCGAAGTTAAACTTTTGTAATCCTTACCACAGAGTTGCAATGACCAAATTAAGTTTGAAAGTAATAGACGCTCTAAGTTAACAGTCTCCTGTGAATACTAAAAAGTACCCACCGAAGTAATAACTCTTATATCTGAGAAAATGCACGTGTGGCAGCACCATCGTTGGAATAGAACACAAAGAAACGCTCACAGTGATGGATTTGGCATAAGTTCTTACTAAACGCCGTGTTTAAATGAAAATTCTCCAGATTGCACGGAGAATTATTATTATCGCACACAAATCTTTACGTGCTTTCGACAAAACCTGCATGGATGTAAGCTCGCAGATAATCAAATGTAGCTATACAACTGAGTATCCAAATTTACCGAAGAACGTCGTGCATTGGTGGCGATTTTTGACTGCAGACCAATTGTTCGCCACGTGAATTTACGAATTTTGCGGATGATCGAGAGAAAACACAAAATGAAATTACAAGACAAGGTCAGACAAACATTTGTGGAAAATGATAATTCTACACGTCATCCAGTCGATTGGTAATCGAAACATGGCTTTATTATACGAGAGCTCATGGTTCAAGTCTCAGCTCAGACATTTCGAACAAAAACGAATATTGAAAATAAAATTTCTTTCTCCAATTTCCTCTCTCAGCAGTCTTGTGGCAAAAAGGCTATGAGATTGAAATAAAATTGCAATGAAAAGTTTCTCAAAAAATCTGTTGATCGCACCACTCATGGAAATATTTAACGCACACGACATGAATGGTGTTAGAAGCTTGGTTGTAATCCTGACTAAAGGGTTGTAATGACCAATACAGTAAGTAAGTAAGCATCGGCAGCTGCATGAAACTGGTCGTGCATGATTTTGACGGAACAATCAAGGATTTTTACACGGCGTTTTCCTTGTTAAGTTCTTTATTTAAAATTAAAGGGTTGTAGTATTCAAACAGGTTAAATATTAGCATTGTTAGGACCACTACAACTTGAATAGGACCACGGTTCTGAGCTTGAACAAAATTTTGTTTTAATTTTTCCGATTGTCTCTTAACATATGTGGAGGGGGTAGAGGGAAAAACTAATTTAAATGTGCTTTTAAATCTTCAGGATTTTTTGCTAAAGAAAATAGAAAAAAAAGAAAATTTTAAAAGTTCAAAGTTCATTAAAATCCTAAACAAAAACAAAACACACAAACAGCAGATGTTAATCAAACATTTTGCTTTCTAATCCTTGCAACTCTTTTTCCTGCCCTTAGATGGACAGGAGTCTTAATTAAACTTTTACCAGCTTAAAAAACTATGGACTGGAATGGAATGGAGTGGTAGAGCAGAAGCATCTTAAGCCGCAAAAACCCAAATTCAAATTGAGAATTGAGTCTGAGAAGAAGGACAAGGACAAGGAACATGCAAAAGATTTTAAAATGCCATCTCTTAAGCTGGACAAAAATTTCGGAAACTTTTAAACGACTTTGTGTGTGGCGACCACAAGGCAAAGAAACAAATCCCTGAAACCAATGAATTGTAAACAACGACAAGTGGAGTAAGGGGCAAGAGGGGGGAGGGGGCGGAGTATGGAAAATCTATAAATTTTAAGAAGAAGACCAAAAAAGACATCGTATTTGTCTTGTGTGGACAAAACTTTTTAGCAAAGACATCTGCTGCCAATGTGCCAAGTGAATGGCTGGCAAAGCCTGCCATACCCGGACTCTAACTTATGCTGGTCGAAGGCAAGCCTGTTTAATGTTTGGCTATTATGTTGTGTATGTAAGTACTTGTGTGTTTAAAAATCTTTAAAAGTCTGTTTATATTGTGATAAAATCATAATCCCATTTACATGCATACGACAACGAAGACCTTCTTTATTGGAAAAACTAGTTGCTGCTCCCTTTACCACACTCTACTGCTACGGCTGCTGCTGCTGCTTTAACCCTGTGACGTAACTATTTTCTTGTGGGGAAACCACAAATCAAGAGTATGGGTTTCCTTAGATTGTGGTCGACCAACACATCAATGGCCTCAAATGAAGACGAAGAAAAGAAACTGGGGCCAATTTGATTTCATTGTCAGCCCCAAAGCTTTCCCCAGTCTTTACTTAGCCTGGCCCATCTATTTTAAAATCTGAGATAAAATTGTTATTGTAAGTGTTTTGCAAATGATTTCAAATGAACTGCTGAGTGGGGGGAGAGGGGTTAGGCAAATGAAGCTGATTGTACAGGATAATGATGCTTGTACGTGATGCGATGGTGGTTGTTTATGGGGGGGCAGGGTTTCTCTATTTAAACTGAGGTCATAGAGCACTAAATCAAGTTGTAAACTTTTCACTGCTTTTTTCCCCCCAAAACCAACAACAAAATCAACAGAAAATGGAAAAAAAGTAAGAAAAACTATAAGAAGCTTAAAATTTTAAAGTTTTTCCTCCTTTTATTTTGGAAACAAATAAAAGAAAAAAAAGAAGAAAGAAACTGCCAAAGTGTTGCTGCTTCTGCTTCTAAAGGGTGTTTTTTTATAGAGGTATAAAACTTTAAGTTGCAATAAAACAACGATGGATTATTCGATTGACATGAATTTTATTTATCCGAAAGATAATCTTGTGGCATTACATTTTAAATATGATTTCTGGCATATGACCGCCACGGCTGGCGCGGATGTAGTCCAATCTGAACGTCCAATTTTCGATGACTTTTTCCAACATTTGTGGCCGTATATCGGCAATAATACGGCGAATGTTGTCTTCCAAATGGTCAAGCGTTTGTGGCTGTACCGCATAGACCAATGACTTTACATAGCCCCACAGAAAGTAGTCTAGCGGTGTTAAATCACAAGATCTTGGAGGCCAATTCACAGGTCCAATACGTGAAATTAGGCGGTCACCAAACGTGTCTTTCAATAAATCTATTGTGGCACGAGCTGTGTGACATGTTGCGCCGTCTTGTTGAAACCACATCTCCTGGACATCATGGTTATTCAATACAGGAATGAAAAAGTTTGTAATCATGGCTCTATACCGATCACCATTGACTGTAACGTTCTGGCCACCATCGTTTTTGAAAAAGTACGGACCAGCCCATAAAGCGCACCAAACAGTGAGTTTTTCTGGATGTAACGGTGTTTCCACATATACTTGAGGATTACCTTCACTCCAAATGCGGCAGTTTTGTTTGTTGACGTAGCCATTCAACCAGAAGTGCGCTTCATCGCTAAACAAAATTCGCTTATGAAAATCGGGAACAACGGTAATCTCGTTTTGGACCCATTCGACGAATCTACGCCTTACTTGATGATCGTTTGGCTTCAAATCTTGCACGAGTTGGATTTTGTAAGCACGCACAAACCAAGATCCTTCCGCAAAATCTTCCATAAAGTGGATGGACACTGGAGATCCAATTCCTGTGCTCGATGGCGGATGGACTCATTCGGGTCTTCCTCAATGCTACGCTCTACAGCAGCAATAGCTTCTTCTGTACGTACCGTACAGCGTCTCTGGGGATGCGAGTTATCAATAAGAGTAAACGTGGTGCGTAAACGTTCCATGGTTAATCGAATTAACTGCTCTGATGGACGATTTTGTCGACGATAAAACCATTAACGCACAGAACCATTATTTTCGAAATAAAATTGCACTGTTTGCAAGCGTTGTTCAGGCGTGAGTCTATTCATGATGAATTGCCAAAGCAAACTGAGAATAAATCACTTGACAGCTGTTAAATCGGTCGCCATCTTGAAAAGTAATGCCAACTTAAAGTTCTATACCTCTATAAAAAACACCCTTTACTTATAAGGGCCAAGAAATGTTTGTTAAGCCAAGGCAGGAAGTGTATTGCATGCGTTAAGGCCTCTGTTTTTAAGATAAGAAATTGACGTTAAAGTTTCCGTATTTTAGGCCAGGAGTAGTTTGTGTACTTCTTTTCAAAACTAATGCCCTCATATGGGTATTAAAAGTGTGTTTGAAAGTTTTGCGCAATGTCTTTGGAAAGCGTTTTGATAGAAAATAAAACAAGTTTTGTATTGCATTGTTACTCGAAAGAGATGTTACAGTAGCGTCTTGAGATAATAGGCAACACATTTCCTTTTTATAGTTTGAAAGGCAACAATAGTTTCGAACAATTGATACAGAAGATACACTGAAAGAATTTATTATGTTTTAAAAACAGATTGACGTACTTTCGTAAGCAGGATGTTGGCTAGGCCACTAGACAAGGGCTTCCGAGTTCAGAAAAAAAATATTTCTTTGGACTATGTCCTCTCCACAATCTTCTGACAAAAGCTGCAAGCATACCTATGACCATATGATGGTCTGAAGTTAGACTAGGTTAGGTTAGGTTAAAGGACGTGTACTTTTCAATTAACACAAGTACCGTAACAGGAGGTCGAATTGACCCATTGTACAACGTCCTTAAAGACGGAAGGTTAATAGAGGGAATACGATAAAGAAAGGAGAGGATGTAGGAAAGGCGAGAATGGGAAGCGGAGAAATTACGCAGACCAGACACAACAAAAAGGGGGAGAGCGCGACCACACTGATGAAACCCTAGCACCTTTCAACCAGCCAAAGCCACACAAATGAATCTGTGGAGAGTCTTGATGTCGGCTCCCGACACAGAATTCAAACTCTCAGAGACGGCCCTGCCAAGGGTCCTCAACTTTAACCTACCAAGGGCTGGGCAGTTGCAGCGGAGGTGTTCGATAGTGTCCAACTCCTCTTTATTGCAACATGCCCTGCAATAGTCCGGCTGGGACTCTGTTCCAGATCCCCATCAGTGACCTAATCTCGCAGTGCCCCGTGATAAAACCGATAACCAACCTTAAGCTGGCCTTATCCAAGCCCAGCAGCCAACCTGTTCTCTCCTACTGTCCACAGCAGGCCATAGACATTTAGAGACAAAACAACGCGATCCGTTCCCCCAGCGTCTCTGCTCTTCCTCCCTGACCCATCCATTGATGAGGTCGTAGAGGTGACAGACTACGAACTATCAAATATACATGTCTAGTCTGAAGTTAACCTAGATCATAATCCTAAGTCAAGGTCTATAGTAACCAATGTATGCATGCCTGTAATTATAGAAAGTATTTCCGAAACTTATATTAAACTACCTCGGACTAGACTAGACTTCTAGACGATTTTCTTAAAAAAAAATGGTTTAATCAGATCTGATCTTCGACTAGGTTAGGTTAGGTTAATCTGGCTTTACCGGGCACAGCTTACTTGTGTTCTGTAAGTTCCCGTTGTAACACCGATATTATCTATTGCACCATGTAATTGTAGCTCCTGGTTGGTATCTCTTAACCATCGCAAGAGTCTTATGAAGGTTTGAATTTTCAAAACACAATGAATCAAAGAATCTTTGACTATACACGCTTTCCCACTGAATTCTGAGTGTTCAAGTATTCTTTCCAAACTCCGGAGGATCACAAAGAAGATGTTATCTGGTCTCTCCTTTTCCTTTGCCGTTGCAACTTCTGCAGAAGTCGTTATAAGGTATACCCATTCTGGTGGCGTAAACACCCAGAGGCCAGTGTCCTGTTATCATTGCTATGAGGTGCCTTAAATCGAATCTTGTTCGGTTCAAGGCTATACACGCTTTCCCACTGAATTCTGAGTGTCCAAGTATTCTTCCCAAGGTTCGGATGATCACAGAGAAAATGTTCTCTGGTCTCCCCTTTTACTTTGCCGTTGCAACTTTTGCAGAAGTCGCAATAAGGTATTCCCAGTCTTCTGGCGTGAACACCCAGAGGACAGTGTCCTGTTATGAGGTGCCTTAAATGGAATCTTGTTCGGTTCAAGGCAAATTCTGTTCTGTCTTTCTGTTCTGCCCTTAACACATTTTTTATTCAGAATATACTCAGCATAGACACAAACCAAGATTCTAGAACTTAATCGATGACGGACCAGATCTGTCTGGTGTGTTAATTTTATTCAAATCGCATTTGGCGAAACACATTCAATCAATTAAGTTTGGCTGCCATAGAGAATCCTTCGTCTCAGGTTCTCTAGTGCCCGACAATGACAGATAAGATGTTCCGTGGTATTCTCTTCTTCCTCGTTAATAGTGTCTCGTTGTGACTGCTTAGGTTAGAGGACGTGTACTTGTCAATTAAGACAAGTACAGTACCCGGAGATCGAATTGACCCATTGTACAACGTCCTAGTTTCTCACACCACTTATGTTGTGTGTGTTAATTTTTTTATACATGAGTGGTGGGACCTACAGCTTAAAGTCGACTCCGAACGACAGATTTTTATTTATTGAGAAACTTTTCATGGCATTTTTTATTTACTCTCAGAGTTTTTGCACAGAAATCTGCTGAGAGGAAGTCGCCGAAAAAATACTTTTTGTATTTTGTCTTTGACGTCTGGCCTGAGGCTCGAACCCTGGCTTTACGTCTAATAAGCCAATACACTACCTACTAGACTACGGCGACTTCAATAGGTCACTAACTTTGGCAAATATAGAAGGAAATGTATACCATCGGCACTTGGCTACAGATATCTTGTTATGGCAAATATATCGTACGATTAACCTCTTGAGATCTTCGTCTCTATTATCAGGTATAATTATGTTCCGGCCTGATGTTTAACTCAGGTTTAATCTCAACAGTTTGCGCAACAGTTTCCTACCCTTTAAAACATTTTTTGTATTCAGAACAGACTTAGCACAGACACAAACCAAGATTCTAGAACTTAGAGTTTATCACGCATCTCATATGAAATGACTTGACTTTCCTAATAAAACAGCACAGTGTTATCCCACCACACAAGAGACATTAATAAAGATCGCTTCTTAATAACGATTTTATGAAATAAGTTTTCCAATTTTCCGATTTTATAGAGCCTTGTTCTGATTATTGAAAAATATTTACAGTGTACTGCCACTTGCCACCTTGAACGCATATCTTTCACATGGCAATTGTTATTGTGTTCCAGCTGGCAAAACAAATGAGATTTAATGCTTTAAGGATGAATGCTCATTTTGTTGTTGCCTCTACAACTTATGTCTTATTCTTCGTCTTCTTCTTCTTCTTGTTCTCTTTCTTCTACTCTTTCTTTTTCTTTATTGCTTTGTATACCAAACGGCCAGCCAAGAAACTTTATTTGCAAACAAGAAATTCAAAAAAAGGGTTACACATTTTCATGGCTAAACGATAACGATATTTACACATACACCCCCGTGTCTTTCTCCACCTCCACCCACCTCTTACACTACACACATGCATACAGACATTCGGCAGCCATAAATTGTTGCAAATGCCACATTAACGAACATTATGTGGCATGATTGTTACCACCATTCACGCGATTTCTATGGAAAATGGAAAGGAAAAAAATCCTTTTGTAGCACACAGCCAGCTATTCTTGTGGTTGTTCAACAACACAATAACGACTAGGATGGACAGACGCAAGGATGGGGTTGGGGGGGATCCACTAATCTGTAACTAATTTGTTGTGAAACTTTAATTAAGATGTTGTTGCTGTTACAGTTGTTATCGTTGTAGTGTTGCCATAAGAAAATAAAGAAGAAAATTTATTCAAATTATAGACTCGCTTTTACCTACCATGCCCACATCATGATTAGGTTGAGTGCTGTTGCCTGTTGTTACTTTTCTTAAAGAAATATTCAAATGGTTTAAATGCCTAGCTATTCATGAGTAATATAGGTTGGTTTTGCTTTGTGTACGTATTTTACAATATGTACTCCTTCTTTCGAGTGTTTAAAGAATTTTTTTAAAAAATTTTCATTTTATTTTGCTTGGCATTTGCTTTTGCTTTTCAAGTGAATTCAAGGAATTCCATTTTGAAATTTTCAAATTAAATCATAATTTTTATTGTTTAAAAGGAAACGAAAAATATTACAACAAGCAATTGCTCGTTGTTTTATTTGAAATCCTTATTGTTGTTGATTGCTTCATTTTTTTTTCTTGTTTTATTTTCTTTTCAGCACCGACCGACCAATTTCCTTTATCTGATTGAGTGTGAAGACTATAAAAATTTAAACCCTTTTTTCCAATTGGATTTTCCATAAGAATTTAAAATTTAAAAAAAGGAGCACCGCACCAAACTAGTAACGAGGCAGGGAAACCAAATTTAATTTTTGTTTGTTCACTAGCAGCAGAGAAATGGTAAGTAGCAAACAGTATTTGAATTTGAAATTTAATCTTGTATTGGGTATTTTATATCTTCGGTAAGCCTTGATATATAGGATACGAATAAATCCCTTTTTATCGATTTTTTTTTTTTTTTTGAGTTTCAAAACACACATGGAGGTACGATTTCGATTTCATTCATCTGCTTAGATCCTGAGCATTATGTAAGAAATACAATTTCAATGTAATTTTTAAATAAACGCCTCTGGATTGGATGCGGCAGTCGATCCTTTAAATGTAGTTTTCAACTTCTCTTACAAATATTTTCGGTTTTAACTTCACGAATTTTTGTTTTCAAATCCTTCAACTTTATGACATTATCGGTGTAGACACGTTCGTTAACATAGCACCACCAAGCAATGCCACATGGCGTCAATTCATATTATTTTTTGGCCTTCTCTGGAAGGCCAACGTCTTCTTGAAACCGCTTACCGGCCAGTTCGTAATCTTTAATTTTAATAAAGAAAAAAATCAATTATCGTATATGCTCTCTAAATAGACGGTAAAGATTCTTTCAGTATCACTTTCGAAAAAATACAACACCAAACAGTTACGTTTTTCGTATGCAGAAAATATTCCTGCAATCACTTTGGCGTCCTCCACACCCCATATGTGATAATTTCGCTTGTTAACATAAACACCGTGTAAGAAGTAAAGCTCAACCCGTTGTTCTAATACCCAATTCGGTCATCTATGAGATTGCAAAGGGTCATCTGGTATGAATTTCTACATGAGTTGAACTTTATTTGAATAGAAATTCAAATTCAAATACAAAATACTTCATAAGGAACCATAAGATAGGCCCAATTGCTAAGAACACTGCTAAAGCAAGGATTTTGGATAATCTGGTAAACTTTTACTGACAGAAACAATATTCGGCAGCGTGTTCATTAAGGTTATGCGCTGGACTGATCACAGGCAATGTCTCTTCAAATTTCTTTATAATCCTGCCAATTATATACGCCGTAAGTCTGGCTACTTTTGAATCACACCTCCAATGGAGTCAGCTTCTTTATCTGTTAAACGGACCATATTCGTAAATGGAAAACGACTCAGTAAATAAGTGTTACTGCAGATGAAAAGTATTTATCAGTTGACTTTCTTTACTCTTTGCAATTTGCAGACCCCGATTTCGATTTTTCTTTGTAATGCATCAGCCCGCGATGTCCGCGATTATCCATTCGAGCCAATAACCATTTCATGGTCCTTTACAGATGATACATTCAATCTAATTCCACTTTTGCTTTTGAAACTCTTTAAATATTGGAATCGTCTTCACGAGTCTCCACGGAATGGCCGCCTGACTTTACTTTATTGCATGACCTTTCTGAACATTTACTCCTCAGTATTTCTCGAAAGAAATAAGGTTTCTTCTAAAGGGTCCGCCAAATAAATTTTTTTTTTTGAAAATGCTTTAAACAAAAAACTACTGAATATTTTCTCAAATTTCTTTTTTTATTTGAAAGTACAATCCTTCCGGTTAATAATGGAAAATAATTTCATTTAAATGGCTGCCTCGGCTGGCCATGCAGTAACCTACACGATCGGTCCAATTTTTAAGCACATTATCGATTGTTTGCAGCTGTATGTCACCAATGGCTTCACGAATATTGTCCTTTAAAGCGTCAATTGTCTCTGGCTTGTCGGCGAACCAACCACAAGTAATAGTCCAACGGTGTCAAATTGCAGCTCCGAGGTAGCCAAACGACATCAGCTCTGCGGCTGTGATAATGCGATCTTCAAAAACAGGGCGCAAAATATCGAGTGTAGCTTCGGCTGTGTGGCACGTAGCGCCGTCCTGTTGAAACCAAATGTTGCCAATATCCTCCTCTTCAATTTTTGTGAACAAAAATTCGTTCAACATGGCCCGATAATGATCGCCATTGACTGTAACGGCCACTCCTTGCTCATTTTCGAAGAAAAATGGCCCAATTATGCCTCTGGACCAAGGAGGAGCAATGTAACCACCAGATCCGATTGTGAATTAGTTTAAGAATTAGTTTACATGATTTTGATTTATCCTTCTTTCTGTATTTCAAATTTGATTACAGATCTATTGACAATTTAAATTTGTTTCCATATACTATGAGAGTCAAAAGTGAGTAAACACCAATGTATTATTTTCTTCTCTTAAGATAACGAAAATAATAGACTATATAAAACGATTTATTTTGCATAAATAAAAGGGTTTATTCATTATTTATAACATTAAGATAGAAAAAACTCTTAAACGTAAACAACAATTCTTTTTGTATATATTCTTACAAGAAAGTTATAAAATTACGCGTCAAAAGTAAGTCTACACCTATACTTAAACTAAGTAAAACTGCAGCAAATTTTATACCCTTCAGAAAATTAATATTTTGTTTGGCCTCCCTTTGCTTTTTTTTACACATTTTATTCGGTTTGGCATAGATTCCACCAACTTTTTGGTGTACTCGGTCGATATGTTTATCCATTCCTCTCTTCGAGCCTCTTTCAGGGTTTCACGGCTGGTTATATTCCGTTTACGTACCCTGCGATCCAAACAATGCCAAATGTTCTCAATGGGATTGAGATCTCGTGATTGTGGTGGATGAAAAAGTTTGTTTGGTGTTTGGGCATTCAGCCATTCTTTCGCCAAACGGAATGTGTGCTTGGGATCATTGTCTTGTTGAAAGATCCAATGCCCAGGCAAATCCAATTTGGCGACACTTAGTGGAACGTTTTTTTCGAAAATTTGTACGTAGCCTTGCGCATTCATTGTAGTTTCAATGAAGTCAAGCTCTCCAACCCCAGACGCTGCGAAACATCGCCAAACCATAACGGAGCCCCACCATCGTGCTTAACGCTGCATTGAATGTTTTGTTCATAGAATTCCTTATTCTTTTTTCTTCAAATTTTTTTTTATGTTTTTCTCCACCAAAAATCTCAAACTTACTCTCATCGGTGAAGAGAACAGTTTTCCAAAAGTTATAGTCTTTCGTTTCATACATCTTAACGTAATCCAAACGCTTCTTGGACGTCTGCCATGAAATCCATGTCTGTGAATTATTGAAGAGCAAAAATTTTCCTCGTAATATAAGAAACTATAAAAATATTCCCAGTGTTGACTCACTTTTGATTCTCATAGTACATAGTTTGCGATATTCGTCTTAACATAAAACCTGGTATCTGGCTTTGTTTTTCTTTGCTTTGGCTTCATTCGGGACGAGGCTTTGGCTTAGCTAAAGTTCAAGTGATTCTTTAAATTTGGGCAACCATTATGTGTAAACTCTCGATATAATTTTTAAATTTTATAGCGTTGCAATAACATGGAGTAGGATGAGACTATCATTCACTTCCTCTGACACTGTCCAGCGTTGCCTGTAGACAACGTACTCTCCGGACCGATTGCCTGACTTAGTGTCTATAGTGCTAGGATACACTACAAGAACTACATTTCTGAGAGGTTGTAATTTTTAATCAAAGAAACCCTATCAGCTTAGTTGTTATAAAAGTAGATGATATGTGACTGCAAGTCGCCGTAGTCTAGTAGGTAATGTGTTGGCTTATTAGACGTAAAGCCAGGTTTCGAGTCCCAGGCCATACATCAAAACAAAATACGAAAAAATATTTCTTTAGCGACTTCCTCTCAGCAGATTTCTGGCAAAAACTCTGAGAGTAAAATAAAATTGCCATGAAAAGTTTCTCAAAAATCTGTCGTTCAAAGTCGACTTTAAACCGTAGATCGCGCCACTCGTGTATAAAATTAACACACACAACATAAATGGCGTGAGAAACTAGGTCGTAATCCTGACTGAAGGGTTGTAATGACCAATTATGTATGTATGTATGTGAATGCACGAAAAAAAATTGTTCTGAATATTTATGACAAAAAAGTTTGTGAACCTCTGATTTATGTTTTCTACATTTGTTTTCATTTACAGTTATTGTTTTTTATTATTTTTTTTTTATTTTTGTTGTCTGTTGTTTATTTGCAACATTTGATAGCGATAGTGATAGTCTTACGTTGTGTTGTCTAACAAAATTAATGTGTTTGTTTGTTTGTGTTCATTTTTTTTTGTTCTCCTCTGTTTATTGTTGATTTAGTTAAATTTTCTAAAGGATAATAAAAACAAAAACAACAATAACAACAACAGTAATAGTGGGTAGTGCCGCCCGTATAAAGTTTGGTGTTGAAACAAAATAATAAAGGGTGTTTTTTTTATAGAGGTATAGAACTTTAAGTTGGCATTACTTTTCAAGATGGCGACCGATTTAACAGCTGTCAAGTGATTTATTCTCAGTTTGGTTTGGCAATTCATCATGAATAGACTCACGCCTGAACAACGCTTGCAAAATGGTGCAATTTTATTTCGAAAATAATGGTTCTGTGCGGAAAACGTATCGCGCACTACGTCCATTTTATCGTCGACAAAATCGTCCATCAGAGCAGTTAATTCGATTAACCATGGAACGTTTTCGCACCACGTTTACTTTTATTGATAACTCGCATCCCCAGAGACGCTGTACGGTGCGTACAGAAGAAGTTATTGCTGCTGTAGAGCGTAGCATTGAGGAAGACCCGAATGAGTCCATCCGCCATCGAGCACAGGAATTGGATCTCCAGTGTCCATCCACTTTATGAAAGATTTTGCGGAAGGATCTTGGTTTGCGTGCTTACAAAATCCAACTCGTGCAAGATTTTTAAGCCAAACGATCATCAAGTAAGGCGTAGATTCGTCGAATGGGCCCAAAACGAGATTACCGTTGTTCCCGATTTTCATAAGCGAATTTTGTTTAGCGATGAAGCGCGCTTCTGGTTGAATGGCTACGGCAACAAACAAAACTGCCGCATTTGGAGTGAAGGTAATCCTCAAGTGTATGTGGAAACACCGTTACATCCAGAAAAACTGACTGTTTGGTGCGGTTTATGGGCTGGTGGAATCATTGGTCCGTACTTGATCGGTATAGAGCCATGATTACTAAGTTTTTCATTCCTGAATTGAATAACCATGAAGTCCAGGAGATGTGGTTTCAACAAGACGGCGCAACATGTCACACAGCTCGTGCCACAAAAGATTTATTGAAAGACACGTTTGGTGACCGCCTAATTTCACGTTATGGACCTGTGAATTGGCCTCCAAGATCTTGTGATTTAACACCGCTAGACTACTTTCAGTGGGGCTACGTAAAGTCATTGGTCTATGCGGTAAATCCACAAACGCTTGACCATTTGGAAGACAACATTCGCCGTATTATTGCCGATATACGGCCACAAATGTTGGAAAAAGTCATAGAAAATTGGACGTCCAGATTGGACTACATCCGCGCCAGCCGTGGCGGTCTTATGCCAGAAATCATATTTAAAATGTAATGCCACAAGATTATCTTTCGGATGAAATAAAATTCATGTCAATCGAATAATCCATCGTTGTTTTATTGCAACTTAAAGTTCTATACCTCTATAAAAACACCCTTTAGAATGGCAAAGGGAAATGAAAATACAATGAAAAGCAGAGTTTCGAATAATAAAAGAAAGGAAACCGACAACTCTGTGATTGAATTAAGCATTTATAGTTTGTTTACACTTGCTGCCATGCCACATACCACTGCCACTAGCAGAAGAAAACTGTCTGTCTGTCTTAAAAGTCTCGTTAGACGAACTTGAACTGTAAAGTGGCCGGCGAAGGCGGAAAGTAAGGCGGTAAATAAGGCGGAAATGTATTCAATGATTCAAACTAAAAAGCACAGGAAGAAAGAGAGAGAGAAAGAGGCAAAGGCAGAGGGAGAGGAAAAGAGAGATATGCATGTGTGTATGTTGCTAATGAATATGTTTTGATAACATTTGATATCCTTTTTATTTCCTATTACTGAGGTTTCCTACTCTTTCTTTTCACTTTTTTGTAATAAATTTCCGCATTGCTTGCCTATGCTAGTGCTATTATGGTATGCATACATAAAAGATTTGAGAAGAAAGAAAAAAATTTCATGCCTTGGTTAACAAAATAATTTAAAAAAATCGTTGTTTTTTTTTCAAATTTTTTTCATTTCATTTCGTTTATAAAGAAAGAGAAAAATAATTAAAATTTATAAATTCCGTACAACGCTTAACAAAATTTAAATAAAATCTACATTTATTTTAAAAGTAAATTTATCACCCCTCCCCCCACTCGCATTTCTGTTTTTTCTGCCTGTTTTTTCATATGAAAAGATTAAAAAATAAACTCCTCGACTTTTTGCTGTTGTCCGTTGGCTGTTGTTGGCTGCTGCTGTTAAAACGTTGTTGTGTCGTCTAAAACAATTACGAAATCATTAAAAATCACATCAACATAACAAGTCTTTAAGCCAAAAATTTCTGCTTCGTTCACTTGTGTGGCCCAAACACCACACACATCATGTACTCGTACGTACATACATCATGATGAAGATATACAAAATGGCCAAAACCAGTATTAAACATGATGGTCATCACATGAGTCCACCAGGCATTTACGATATAAAGTTATACAAGCATTTTTCTGTTTACAATTCATACGTTCATGCTGCATATGTACCTTCATTCATACATTATGGACTATCAACTATGGAATGCTGCGCTAGTGTCCAGGATTGTGTCCAGTTTTTTTCCTTTTATTCTGGTTGGATGGTACATTACTAAGCCCGTCGTTTATAAGCCTTTAGCCATTTTTGGAAAAATAAATAATGAAAGAAAATGGACAATAAAAAAAAAATGACGGCAATTTGTATTTGTACACCATTTCCATTGAATTTTCGGTTGGAAAAAAAATAAACATTTCAAGCATTTTATAATGCCTGGCAAAAGCTTAGTTGTCGGGGTGTTTTGATTGCCATAATCATACATAAATACATACATACATACATACATATGTATGTACATACATAATTGGTCATTGTAACCCTTCAATTACGACTACGACCTAGCTTCTGGAGCCACGTATGATGTGTGTGTTAAATTTATTCACTAGTGGCGCGACCTACAGTTTAAAGTCGACTCCGAACGACAAATTTTTAAGAAACTTTTGGCAAGATTATATGGAAATTTGAATATGCAGTGCATAAATGCCTCTTTTCCTACAACTTTAGGCATAGCCTGGCATGTCTAAAGCCAAAATCCGCAGACATATCAACAAAAGCCTTCAGACAAGGAGAATTTGTTCCACAACACAAGACTTTCGAATTACAAAGAGATTTGAAAGCAAAAGTGCAATTAGATTGAATGTATCATCCGCGAAGAACCAAGTAATATTTTTTAGAAATGTTATTGAAAGTTGTCGTAGTCCTATCCTCCTCCTTATCTTTACATCTTCAAAAGAAACCATACGCGAGGTGTCGAATATTAAAGTGCCGCGCATGCGTGCTCATGATCCAATGCCCCGTAATGAGTCCGACAACCTTGCTGAGCTTGCTTCTATGAAGTTTAAGCACAGTTGCCGTACGCCCTCCGTACAACCTTGGACAGATTTTTCTGCGCCGTTCTGCCCGCGTTTAAAGTCGCTCACGGATTGTTGACGGAGTCTGCGACCGTATTGGCCTGCAGGTTCTCAAAGGGACTCCGAACTTTAAGTAATCGTGGGATGGTTCGATGGTTGTGTCCTATCTGGCCAGTTAATTAGGTTAGGTTACGTTAGGTTAGAGGGCGTGTACTTGTCAATTAAGACAAGTACAGTACCCGGAGGTCGAATTGACCCATTGTACAACGTCCTAGTTTCTCACACCACTTATGTTGTGTGTGTGTTAATTTTATACATGAGTGGTGGGACGTACAGTTAAAAGAACGACTGATTTTTATTTATTGAGAAACATTTCATGGCAATTTTTATTTACTCCCAGAGTTTTTCCCAGAGTAAATCTACTGAGATGAAGTCGCCGAAAAAATACTTTTTGTATTTTGTCTTTGATGCCTGGCCTGGGGCTCGAACCCAGGCTTTTGCGTCTAATAAGCCAACACACTACCTACTAGACTACGGCGACTTCAATGGCCAGTTAATTACTCAAAAAAAAAAAAAAATTTAATGCTTCATGATTTCGCGTGTTAATTTTGCTCAGAACCTGCTCAAAAAACAATTAAAGCTTTAGATATGCTGCTAGGGTGAAAGTACAATAGGCTTCTAATACGGTTAACACTGTTATTTCCTTGTAAAATGGTATTGTAATTGCATTGGAGAAACCTGCCCCTCCAAATGACCTTTGCCGATTCTAGTGTCATGCTTGAGACATTATCGGGTAGACTTCTGACGATATGTGAGTGATATTACGGGCTACTCTTTGGTTGTGTTTCGGAGACGTTTCTGTTGCTGGACGTTACACATCCTTTGAATGCTTTAAGATCGGCTGATGTGAAGATTTTTGAACTTCTCCACACTGATTGCTCTTATTTGAATGTCACTTTCGCTTTGTTGAGTCTGCTTTCTGCGTCTGTTTCTACTCCTATACTGGTTGTGGCAGCTGGAATTCATTGACCATTGTTTTCATACAAATTAACCTCATGAACAACATCTTCGTACAGCATTTGTATACGCCAAATGCTTTAATGTCCGCTCCTGACTCCCTTAACATTTGGCAAAGACAATGAGCGATCTCTTTACGTTTCATTTGGAAATGGTGTAATCCCTATAAATTTTGATTTAAACTTTAAACATTCCTAAAATATAACGGCAGAAAATGTTGAAAAAAGGAAATACAAGAAGGATTGTATAAAATGCTACAGAGAAGAAGAAGAAAAAAAAAACTGTGTGCTCTAAAACAACAAACACCAGCAATGGCAACAAAGTGTCACTCGGTGAAAATTATTGCCTGCTGCTCTGCTGTACACTCAATAACAAGAAACAAATGAAAGCAGGAACAACAACTGCATCATCAAGAAGAAAAAAAGGGACAAACGATTTACAGTTAATCCCTCTTGGGCATTTTGTAGCCATTTTACGAATCTCATCTCGTTTTTTTTTGCTTCTTTCACAATTTACGTACATGGCTGGATGGCATCACATATCACCATATAGCCACTGTGCCTCCCGCACGCCATTCTCCATCTGTTAGTGATAACAGCAGTGATGTGGACAATTTAAATTATTTTTTATGTTTTTTTGTCTCTGTCTCTCGTCTTTTCATTTTTCTGTTAAGCGCGCAAGCAACATGTCGGAAATAGACGGACGAACATAAACGGAGTGGTCAGTAGTTGGTTGGTAGGTTGGATGGTTGGCTGGTGGAAGTCGATGGAATTCATGCAAATTTAATCACTTTGTTTGTTGTTTTATTTGAGTTGAAACATAAAATTACATTTCCTGTCCTATTCACCACTCCCAATCTATCCACAATGGTCCTCTAGTCTGGTTAAACCATTTCTTGTTTTTTTTCTGTTTTTTTGGTACGTATTCTCATCCATGCCAAGGAATGATTGTCCACTTGACATAAATAATGTGGAAATAGAGAAGGAGTCGGTTAAAAAAGATGAATTTTAATAAACTTTTTGGAGTAAAAAAAAATAAAAATTTGAAAAAGTCTTCAAAAATGTCATGTGCCTCTATTAATGATACTCCTGTTAATAAAATTGTTAAACGCATGAAAGTGATTTATCTAAATCGCTTTTATTTAAGTAGAAGGCAATTTAGTGACACCATTCCACAATTAGGTGCGCATGCAAAAGTGGCCTAAAGTGATATACCTCACTTCGCCTTCCAAAATCATCTGAAATAATTTTTAACAAAAATGTCATCGAAATTATTTGAAAAGATTTTAAAAATTCCCTTAATTTTACAGGGTGACCTATTAAGTTGTTGCATTTAAAAATAATATGGATTTGAGTAAAATTCTCATGAAGTAATTTCTTATTTAAGTTCACAAAAAATTTAAGTTCTTAAAAGTTTAAGGCTGCACACTAAGTATGGCTATAGTCGCCGTAGCCTAATAACCAACTACCCACTGGTTTTTAGTTTATTATACGAGAGCCCATAGTTCAAACCCCACTTCAGACAACTTGAACAAAACGTAGTATGAAGAAAGTATTTCTTTCGGCAACTTTCTCTCATCGGGCTTTAGGAAAAATGCTCTGAGAGTAAATAAAATTGCCATGAAAAATTACTTAAAAAATCTATCATACAGAGTCGATGTTGAACTTTAGGTCTCGCCACTCATGGATAAAATTAACACACATACAACATAAGTGGAATGAGAAGCTGGGTTCTAATCTCCTCTGATACTATGTTCAGACATGCACATTTATTGAGTCAATATTCGATTTATTGATTACAATATTTTAAGTGTTTACAATATACGCAGTTCAACTGCTTATTCAATATTCATTTGACAGCTGGTAAACAAAACAGCTGGTTGTTTCAACAACATTTTTTTTGTCGTTGATATTTCAGTTGTCAAATGTCAATAGAAAGTGTTCGGAAAATTGTTATATGCTCACTGAACGTACTTATGACAGTGCTGTATTTCAAGTTTTAATCAATATTACAACAATTTATGAATTTATTGAGCAATTATTATTAATTGACATTTTATATGAAATATTGAGATCAATAATGCCGTTTATTGCGATTTACTCAATATAAGTGCATGCCTGAACATAGTATAAATGATTGTTATGATCAATTAAGTTTTTTTTTTTACAAAATAGTTGGTTGGGTTGCTGCCATCCTTTGAATCTCAATGCCGACAAATCATTAACTATTGTTCGTCGTTGAAATCGGCTTAAGTTCCAGGTACTGCGAATATTTCACAGGTCATTGTGAAATAATGTTGGAAAAATCACAACATAGCTGCATGTTAGAATTTTGTATTGATAACCTTCAAACAGGAAGTAAAATAGGCGTTACAATATAAGCTGCTAATATTAGGAGCGTAGTTTAGAGTGTCGGTTTATTGCTTTAATTCCTTTAAGAAGAGCAGAGCTATCACAGAGCTTCTTCATATTCTTTTTGAGATTTAGTGTTTATCATTTAACTTGATTCAATTTTGTTAAAGAAATTTTCCTGCTAAGCAGGTGATTTGTCAACTGTAGCATGTTCTAGGTTAATATGGTTACCAACTGGCATTGCCTAGAAACGATGGGTTTAATGTGGAACGTATCAGGCAGATTTCTGGCAAAAACTCTGTGAAAAATTAAATTCCCATGAAAAGTTTCTCAAAATCTGTCGGTAGGAGTCAACTTTAGGTCTCGCCAAAAAGGTATAGAATTAATACACACAATATAAGTGGTGTGAGAAAATAGGTCGTAATCCTGACTGAAATTATGTATGTATCTACGGCTGCCTTCGAAAATGTATCAATACAAAGTTTGTATGCAGTTCTACTACTGTATATAAACTATGTAGACATGCAAAGTAACCAAACGATGCATCAACTATAAATCCGCTGCCTGATTGCTTTTTGACTACGTTAAAAGTACACATTGTCGACGTTTTGAAATAGTATACATTGTAAACATTTTGTACAGCGGCATTATGAAACACGATACTTTGTTCAAACACAAAGCAACTAACATTTTGAAGGGCAGCCTACATATGTGTGTCAAGTTAAACTATCGTATGTGGTCTGAAAATTTAAACATCGAATACTACTCTTTCTTAGGATTATCTTCCTATGATATTCTCCTCTTTGGCCGGCGTTCAAGGGTTGGTTAGCTTTCTGAAAAGATTATATTGAAATAAAGCCGAGAATTCTAAAGTTAAACTTGCTGTGCAAAATTTGGAAGTGTCAAAAACTCATGCATATGTGGTAAAATCAATAAAAGACCTTCTAACTACTTACATACATTGCTGGTCCTCACAAAATCAGGATTACGACCTAGCGCCTTGCATAACTTATGTTGTGTGTATTAATTTTATACATGAGTGGCGGGACTTACAGTTTGAAAGATTTTTTAGAAACTTTTCATGGGCAATTTTTCTTTTACTCTGAGAGTTTTTGTCAGAAGACTACAGAAATCGGATAGGAAGTCGCCGATGAAATATTTTTTCATATTTTCCTTTTGTTGGAAATGACTGCTCTGGGATCTTAACCGTTATCTCACGTCTAATAAGCCAACACACTACCAACTTGACGATTTCAAGCAAACATCCAGTAAATATAGCTAACGATGCGTGCCGGCTCACCGCTCAAGTAATATTTTTATTCGGAGTTCATTGTTAAACGACTTTCTCTGTGTTCCGAATATTTCGTAAGAATGTTTAGCTGGTATGCGTGTGAATGATAGCGTTGACGCTTACTTTAACGGTTGGATGTTGTGCTCCAGCCCAGATAGTATGTGATTTAGAAAGTTTTGAGGTACAAACGGGTGATTTTTTAGCAATTATCTTTTTGGCAACACTGGTTTAAACAGCTCACGCACGTTTCGTGTTTTGTTTAACTGTCAAACATCTTCAGTTTGGACTACAAGTTAACAATGAATCGTCTTATAAACGAACAACGCTTGCAAATCATTGCAAATTTTATTATCAAAATGCGTGTTCTGTTGAGAAAGTTCATCGCCCGCTTCTCCCATTTTTTATGGTCAGTTTAATCAACCCACTGAAGCGGCTATTCGGGCTATTGTAACTAAATTTCGCACCAAATTTACATTGTTGGACATCAAACCACCAACACGCTTACGTATAGAGTGCGAACTGAAGAAAATATCGCAGCTGTATCGGCCAGTGTTAACGATGACCATCAATTATCGATTCGTCGCCGTTCGCAGCTATTGGGCCTCTGTTACTCAACAACGTGGAAAATTTTGCGGAAGGATTTAGGTGTGAAGCCTTTCAAAATACTTGCTGGTGCAAGAATTGACGCCGAACGACCTACCGCAACGCACAATTTTCGGTGAATGGGCGGCTCTTGGAAAATTGGCCGAAGATCCACTTCTTTATCGAAAAATTGTGTTCAGCGACGAAGCTCATTTTTGGCTCAAAGGATACGTAAATAAGCAGAATTGTCGATTTTGGAGTGAAGATCAGCCAGAAGCATTGCAAAAGCATCCAGAAAAAGTCACAGTTTGGTGCGGTTTATGGGCTGGTGGCATCATTGGACCGTACTTCTTCGCATATGCTGCGAATCTTAATGTAACTGTGAATGGTGAGCGCTACCATGAGATGATATCCAACTTTTTTGCCCAAAATGCAAGAGCTTGACTTGCATGACATGTGGTTCCAACAAGATGGTGCCATATGCCACACAGCACGCGTAACAATGGACTCATTGAGAGGCGAGTTCGGTGAACATTTAATTTCACGTTCGGGACCGGTCAATTGACAGCCTAGATCGTGCGATTTAACGTCTTTAGACTATTTTTTGTGGGGCTATGTTAAAGCTCATGTCTATACAGACAAGCCCGCTTCAATTGACGCATTGGAAGACAACCGATTGAAGCATTTATTCGTGAGATATCGGCCGAAATGTTGGAAAGAGTATGCCAAAATTGGACTAAGCGGATGGACCATTTGAGGCGTAGTCGCGGTCAACATTTGCATGAAATAATCTTCAAACATTAAATTATATGGACCGTACTATCGATTCAAATAAAGATTTCATGCATTTTTCTGAATTTTATGTGTTTTTTTTGAAAAATTTTCCCATAGCTCTTAAAAAATCATCCAGCAAATTTAGCCAGCAGTGTCTTTAATCAAATTTTGAAAAAATCTCTTGAAGAACTACCCTTTAAATAAGGAAATAAAAACAAAATCTTAAAATGACTACTCCAACTACAATATTTAAATAAAATTCTGGATTTTTTTCCGTTTTGTTTTCTGTTTTCGTTTATTTTCTTTGTTTTACAATAAAAAAATGAAAAGAACAAAAAAAAAGTAGGAATATATAGTAGCTGGGCTGTGTAACTGTGTTATCCTGACATTAAATCACAACACACAAGCGGATGGAATTTCTTGCAGAGCACACATGCTAGACGTACATACATATATGTATGCATGAAGTGAAATGACTTGTACTACAATGAGTACATGTTGTATGACTGGCCCATGTCGTGTTTGTTCGTTTCTCTTACAACAGCACTATCGGGTATCAGAATTTCAGTTTTGTAGTTGCGAAATAGTTGGGTTGCCTGCCGACTGAAAATGAAAAAAGTTTTTCATTTCCATTTAGTATTTCCCTATTTTTTGTTTGTTTGTTTGTTTTTGTTTCTGTTCTACCGCATTTATAATCCAATAATAAATGGAGAATATTTCCGACCTCGGGCATTAAATTAAATGTTGTTATCAGTTGAGTTGCAGAGAATTATTATCAATTCGTATGAAAATGTTTTACTAAAACAACAACACCAACAACACCAACAAAAACAAAGATTTTGGAATCCCCCAAAATAAAGATTTTCAAATTAAAATGTGTTCACATTTCAGTAGAATTTCTCTGTTTTAAGGGATATTTTTGGGTCTCTTTTTGTAATGAATGCAGTGGATGGAGGAGGTGAGTTGTATGGTGGGATGTGGTGGGGGGAGCACATGTGGTTGTGGGGCATAATAGTAGTGCTTCAATTAAATTTGAATTATGAGCTCAATGTTGACTTTTTGTTTTTCGCATATTTCGGTTTCTGTGGATGAGAAGGTGTAGGGTATGTTTCCCATTTTAAACTAGAAAAGGATTGAAGAGATTCTAATAAATTAAAACACTAAAAGGTGGTGATAATAGAGATTTCCTATTGCAAAGATTCATAATAAAATTGCAAGAATGAATATGAATTAGAAGTTCTTCTAAATTTCTATAGAATGTATGAGAAGAAAAGAAAAGTTTTCCACAGAGGAACTGAATTACATACATACATATGTACATAATTGGCCATTGCAACCCTTCAGTCAGGAATACGGCCTAGCTTCTCACACCACTCATGTTGTGTGTATTAATTTTATACATGAGTGGCGGGACCTATAGTTTAAAATTGACTCCGAACGACAGATTTTTGAAAAACTTTTTCATGGCAATTTTATTTACTCGAAGTTTTTGCCAGAAATCTGCTGAGAGGAAATCGCCGTAGAAATACTTTTTGTATTTTGTCTTGATGTCTGGCCTGGGGCTCGAACCCTGGCTTTACGTCTAATAAGCCAACACACTACCTACTAAACTACGGCGACTACAACAAAAGTCCTATGGAGGTAATAAAATGGAGGACTCTTTAACGAAATAAGGGGAGTCTTTCTTAAGCAGCCTTGAGCCATTCTATGTAAGCCTGTGATTATCAATTAGAAATCGAATATGGTATACAAACGCATTTAAAATGGGAGACGATAGGACAGCGGCGATTCCAAAAGACCTCTACTAGGCCATTTTCAAGATCCATGCCATTTGAATATGTGCATGGGAATATCGTAAAAATATCGCAGGTTCTGTATACTTTCAGGCATACAAGTGGTCGCCGTAGTCTAGTAGGTAGTGCGTTGGCTTATTAAACGTTAGGCTACAGGGTTCAATGCCCAGGTCAGACTTCCTATCAAGTAGATTGCTGGGAAAAACTCTGAGAGTAGACAAAAAAAAAATTACCATGAAAAGTTTCTCAAAAATCTGTCGTTCGGAGTCGACTTAAGGTCCCGCCACTCATGTAAAGGGTCCGCCAAATAACTTTTTTTTTTTGAAAATGCTTTACAAAAAAAACTACTGAATATTTTCTCAAATTTCTTTTTTTTATTTGAAAGTACAATCCTTCCGGTTAATAATGGAAAATAATTTCATTCAAATGACTACCTCGGCTGGCCATGTAGTAGCCTACACGATCGATCCAATTTTTAAGCACATTATCGATTGTGTGCAGCTGTATTTCACCAATGGCTTCACGAATATTGTCCTTTAAAGCGTCAATTGTCTCTGGCTTGTCGGCGTAACACTTATCTTTGACGGCACGCAACAAATAATAGTTGAACGGTGTCAAATCGTAGCTCCGAGGTAGCCAAACGACATCAGCTCTGCGGCTGATAATGCGATCTTCAGAAACAGGACGCAAAACATCGAGTGTAGCTTCGGCTGTGTGGCACGTAGCGCCGTCCTATTGACACCAAATGTTGCCAATGTTCTCCTCTTCAATTTTTGTGAACAAAAATTCATTCAACATGGCCCGATAACAATCGCCATTGACTGTAACGGCCACTCCTTGCTCATTTTCGAAGAAAAATGGCCCAATTACGCCTCTGGACCAAAATCCGCACCAAACAGTGACTCGTTTTGGGTGCGTCGGCTTTTCAATGTATGCGTGCGGGCTTTCTGTGCCCCAAATGCGACAATTTTGCTTGCTTACATACCCCGCCAAGATCAAAATGAGCTTCATCTGAAAAGATGATTTTTTTTTTGCCAAAATCGGCATCTTCTGGTGTAGGCTACTGCATGGCCAGCCGAAGCAGCCATTTGAATGAAATTATTTTCCATTATTAAACGGAAGGATTGTACTTTCATAAAAAAAGGGGTTTGAGAAAATATTCAGTAGTTTTTTAAAGCATTTTCACAAAAAAAAAGTTATTTGGCGGGCCCTTTGAGAAGTCGCCGAAGAAATATTTTTCATGTTTGTGTTTTCACGTCTGACCTGGGGATTGAACCCCGTGGCCTTACGTTTAATAAGCCAACACCTGAAAGTATACAGTACCTGCGATATTTTTGCGATATTCCCATGCACGTAATCAAATGGCATGGATCTTGAAAATTGCCAAGTAGAGGTGTTTTGGAAAGCCGCTGTCCTATCATCTTCCATTTTGAATGCGTTTGTATACCATATTCGACTTCTAATTGATAATCACAGGTTTCCATAGAATAGCTCAGGGCTATTTAACAAGGATTCCCCTTATTTCGTGAAAGAGTTCTTCATTTTGCTACCTCCATAGGACTTTTGTTGTAGTCGCCGTAGTTTAGTAGGTAGTGTGTTGGCTTATTAGACGTAAAGCTAGGGTTCGAGCCCCAGGCTAGACATCAAAACAAAATACAAAAAGTATTTCTACGGCGACTTCCTCTCAGCAGATTTCTGGCAAAAACTCTGAGAGTAAAATAGAATTGCCATGAAAAGTTTCTCAAAAATCTGTCGTTCTTTAAACTGTAGGTCCCACCACTCATGTATAAAATTAACACACACAATATAAGTTGTGTGAGAAACTAGGACGTTGTACAATGGTTTAATTCGACCTCCGGGCACTGTACTTGTCTTAATTGACAAGTACAAGTCCTCTAACCTAACCTAACCTAGGACTATTGGCCAGGAACCTGAACTGAGAGGAACTGAATTGCCTGTTGGAAATCAAGGCTTGAAGGCTAAGGTGGCTCTTGGAAATGCGAACAAGGAAATCTCTATTTAACACACCCTATATTCCAGCTCACAATCACAATCATTTGTTTGTGTTGGAACTTTAGTGATGAGCACCGTACTGTGCACACCCCGGGGGGAAGGAGCCTTATGAAAAAGGCAATTAAATTGTTAACTGGGTTGTGTTGGTTGTTAAACGGTAACTGGTAACTAAAAATAACACACACACTCAACTGTAAAGAGAGTGGAAATAATTCTCTTACAAATTTTCATTTGTTCGCCTAAAAAATAAACCTTTTTTCTGTCTGTCTGTCTGTCTGTCTGTCTGCCATATCCTGCCTGTGATGGCCAACAGCCACCACAGTATAAATCCAACAAATTAATATTTTTAAATAAATTATCTCGGCCTGAGAGCATAGCATAGGAGAGAAAGGAAGAGAGAGAGAGAGCAAATAAGTTTTGTGGTCTATTTTCTCGTTGCCATTAAGATGCCAGTGACCACATGCAGATAATTGCTTTATGAGCAGCCGAATGTTGCATAAAGTAGTCCTTGCGATTATCATGGGCCATTTGCGGAGTGTCCAAATAGAGTTTCGAGTTATTAAAATAAAATGTCTGTCTATCCGTATGTCTTGTAACCTTTTTGCGTTAAATATCCTTACATGGGTAAATGCATAAGTATCCTTAAAAAGTGTTTCCAAAGTTATCACAGAGTGTGTGTGTTGTCTTAATTTCTTTATGAATTATTTAATGGCTGTGTTATGATGACACTTTCATTCGTATTACATTCCAATCCATTTTTGTTTTTGTTGTGTTTAAAAGTTCCTTCTTACAGGATAATTGAATTTATTTGCTTTTGGATTCTTGTTTTCTTGTTTTTGTTTTTCTGTCCATTTAAAGTTTATTAAATATGATCCTTGTGAACTCTTGCAAAAGTTTTTCTTCGTTTGTTTTTTGTAATTTATTTGCCACTTGCCTGATTGCTTGGCTGACACTGTTTTTAGCAAAAGAAAAAAAAAAATTCCTGCCAAAGTGCACTTTTTGTTTTGGCGTTTTTGACACCTGATGTCCTCAAAACAGGGAATAGAAAATTATGATGCGTTCTTATTAGAAAGAAAGTTTCTTTCTTTCAAAACTAATCTAGTAAAAGTAAGAAAGCAAGTAAACGAGAAGGTGGCGATAGATCAGTAACGCCTAGATTTTACCCTATAGTAGAATACAATTTTTGGAATTGCTCTTAATGGATAGTTAGGGCCAAAATCTCTTGCATTCAAGTATCAAGTATCTCACTATACTCAGTGGATGCATGAAAACAAGACAGGTAGGCAGAGAAGTCAACCTATGCAAGTGGGAAGTGTAGTAGCACAGTCGTCCATTAAACGAAGTTTTGACTCTTCTGATAAAGCCTCTTGGGTTCGTACTCAACAGATTATTTGATCGTCTGGATGGTAGGCATGAATTTGATTTCCTCTTCTCCGACAAAGTGGCACTATTTCCCACAATAGCGCCCAGTTGCTTGCGTACGCTGACGACATTGTCATCATAGGACGTAGCAAGCGAGATGTTACTGCTGCCTTAAGGGCTATTGAATGCGAACCTTTTAAGATGACTCTGGCATTATATGGGGGCAAAACGAAGTATATTTTGTAGGGACAGGCAGCGGATTGGATCCCAGATAACGGCCGATAACAACACTTTTGATGTTGTCAGTGAAATTGTATATTTTAGCTTCTCCGTTACCAGTAAAAATGATGTCAGTCTGGAGATCAAGCGTAGGATCACTCCTGCCAACGGGATGTATTATGGTCTTTTTAGGCAATATAGTAGCAGAGATTTCTTTCGTACAACAAAACTTATGCTCTACAAATTGCTCATGTAAGCATGGACGCTATTGAGTACTGATGTAGCAGCCTTCAAAGAATTCGAGAGAAAACTCGTACGTAAGATCTTCGATCCCCTACGGATTGGCGATGATTTCCCTATTCAATCCAATAATGTGCTGTGTGAGTTAACGAATGAGACGTTGTTCAGCATGACTCGGCCATATCGTTCGGATGGAGACGACAAGACGGGTATTTGATGCGTTGATTACTGGAAACCGACGTATACGACGACCTTGTTTGTGTTTGAAGAACCAAATAAGAAAGCACTGTCAGCAATTAGTGTGACCGACTGAAAAGGCGCGCAAGAAACGTAGGCTCCAGGAAGGGTGTGGTGTTGGGTACTTGCAAAAGCTGCTACGATCATTGGAAGAAATTCAGGCGAAATATAAGCAATCCGCACTTGGCAAACAAATAATAAAACCCCTTGTGTGAGACCAAAGAAATTTGGACGTATGGAGAACACGATTTTCATTAAATCTGTACAGAATTTATGTTAGGAATCGCATAAAGGACAACACTATTAACTCAGCATACGTATATTATGGGATATAGAGGAGATCACTAAACATTCTTTCTGTTACTGACCAAGATTAAAACCAAATGTTTTTGGAAAAGTCGCCGTAGTCTAGCAGGTAGTGTGTTGATTGCATAGACGCGAACCCATGGTGCAGATCCCAGCTCAGACATCTCAAGCAAAACGAAATATGAAGAGAAATATTTCTTTCAGTTACTTCTTATCTCGCGGAGAGTATAAATTGCCATGAAAATTTTCTCAAAAGCCTGATGTTCGGTGTCGCCCTTTAACTGTAGGTTCTACCGCTCATGGATACAAATTAATACACCCGGCATGAGTGGATATAAGAAGCTAGGTTGTAAGCCTGGCTAAAGAGTGGTAATGAAAAATTAAGTACGTGTCCCATAAAATGTGTCCCTGATAGTAATTTTCTATAAATTGTTACCAACGTTAGCTTTAACCCAGTACCACCCACCATTTTAACAGTTCTACTGATGTGAGTCGTAAAACTAAAGTACCATAACGACGACAACAACAAGAATGATTTGTTTGTGCCGTTTTAAGTTACGTTAACAACTGTATCGGATTCCATAAACACGCACTTAATAAACGACATTCTTTCCACTGGAGAGATTCTGGTATTACAAAAAAAAAATTTCTTAGAATTACAATAAAAAAACAACAAATAACACACAAAGTACACGCAGTTACTAAAGTATACATACGGTTAACAAATTTCAGAAATTTTTTAACCCATCCGGCTGAATTGTGGCCCTGCACAGGCCCACAAAAGTATACATCCGATTAACAAATTTCACAATTTTCTGAACCAATGCAAAAGACCGTCTTAAAATTGAAGAAAGATGTCAGACAATTATAAAGATTTTCAACGAAAACGGATGGGTTAAAAAATTTCTGAAATTGGTTAACCGTATGTATAGTTTTGTGGCTGAGTATAACTGTTGTTACAAATTCTTTCCAATTCATTTGCAAGACAACACAAAAAAATTATTTTTCTTGAAATGCTTGTGCAGCAGATTTACGAACTGTTGTCATAACAATCAGAAGAGAAAAAAGGAATCGAATTGAAAAATGCCTTCTCAACATACGTTTTAGAAGAAGAAAAAAAAATGGAATTCAAAAAGGTTCCCCAAGATTGTCTTTTCATGTGAAATGATATGCCGGACAATTGCTGGACAACAAAACCATGCCTAAAGGATACGAATGAGAGACATATCAACTGAAATATTTTTTAATTTTTATTTATTAAGGATTAAAGGAATGATTTGATTGTGACATATTTTCCTTATAGAGATCAGACCCTCAATAAGGACATATAAGGCTCTTGTGTGTAGGCAAACTTTAATAAAAATTTAAAGAAAATTAATAACACTCCGGCACATGTCTTTCTGTGAAGACGTTCTAATAGAAAATCATTTTCAATTTAAATTTTGATAAACAAAATGCAAGAGAACGAGGACGAGAACAAGGAGGGGAGGGGGGTAGAAGACAAGAAGAAAAACACTTTCATCTTCAATTTAAACTGAAACTGTTGGAAACTGTTTTATGTATGGAAACAGCAGCAGCAGCATTTAAAAATATCTCAAGCCACTCACATATGTATGCCCCCCTGCCCTCGTGCATATGTGTGAACACAATAAGTCAATAACTGCCTTAAAGGCAGTTCTTCTTCTTCTTTGGCCTCTTCTTCTATGTCAACTTCTTTTAGCTATGAAAAGTTTCCCAAAAATTTAATTCATTTGCAAGACTTCATCATTCATGCCTTGGAAGTTAGGCAAAGCAGGGGAGATGAGTGTGTTTGTTAAGGAAGTTTTCTTTAGTATTTCAGAGAGAGAGAGAGAGACAGAGAGACGAACATGTTTCTTCAATTTGCCACTTAAGCCATTTGCTAGCAGCCTTAAGGAAAGTCAATTATTATTATGATTATCACACATACATTCCGTCATTCATTCAGTCCTTCTTTCATTCATTCTTTCATTCATGTTTTCATTAATATTTCCGTTCTAAGGCCAAGAGATACGTATTCAAGTCAATTTTATTATTTAAAAGTGCTGCTGCTGAAGGAATATAATCGAATAGAAGACTTCAATAATTTCTAGCAAAAGGAAGGAAAGCAGTTTTCTAAAGAAGGGTTTTCATGGCAGCTGTGTTTTCGTGTGTAAGCACATAAGGATTCCACCGACCACAGCCGTGATCTGTACAATCGTAAGGGAAGGCTTCAGTAATACTATTGAACCCTAATGTAGAGCCAGCGTATTTGATGAGAGTTATTAAGGACTACCTAAGGAATAGAGTGCTGATATACGACACAAACCAAGGGCCAAGAAGAAGGCAGGTCACTTCCGGAGCGGCGCAGGGGTCCATATTGGGACCAGATCTCTGGAAACGATGAAATCCTAAGAATAGAGATGCCGGAGGATACTTTCCTAGTCAGATACGCAGACGACATCGCAGCAGTCATTAGGGGCAGAAACACAGACGAATTCCAACGCAGATTACGACAAGTCATGATGCAGACTAATCACTGGTTAGAATCTCACGGCCTACAGCTGGCCATGCATAAAACCGAGCTGCTTCTACTAACCAGACGACACATTCCGATAGAGATCGAAATCAACATAGGCGACTTGGTTATTCTCACGAAGAAAGCGATTAAATACCTTGGGGGGTTAGACTGGACTCTGAACTGACCTACTCAGAGCAGATAGAGTATGCAACAGCGAGAGCAGCTAGAATAACAACTCAACTAAGTAGACTGATGGCAAACATTGGTGGACCCCTCCCAAGCAAGAGGAAGCTACTCATGAAGGCTAGAAATAGCATACTCTTCTATGGGTCTGAAATCTGGGCTACTACTTTGGAAACCCGGATCAGGGCTAGAAAACTACTGTCTGCGCAGAGAATAGCTGCTCTACGAGTGATATCCTCGTATCGCACAGTATTGACACAAGCTGTCCTAGTTATAGCCGGAATGGTTCCCATTGAACTACAAGCATATGAGCGCCGGATGATCTTCAACCCCAGGTAAAGTACGACTCAACCACAGAGCATAGAAGCGATAAAGCACGAAGTCTTCCTAAAATGGCAATTTCGCTGGGAAAATGAACAGTATGGAAGGTGGACATATAAACTGATTCACGAGTTGCAAGTGTGGAAAAACAGAAAAAACGGCGAAGTAGACTACACTATATAACCCAGATGCTGACCGGTCACGGATATTTCAGAAAGTACCTGCATCGCATGGGGAAATGCCGCTCGCCGTTCTGTATCTATGAAGAGAAAGAAACGTTAGATGATTCCGAACACACTTTCTTCAGCCTGTTGTCGATGGGCCGAAAGCCGTCGGCGACTCGAAGCTGAAATCGGCATCATTAGCCCTACAAACGTCGTGCTGAAAATGATAAACAGTAAAAAGAGCTGGAACGCAGTAAAAAACTTTGTAGAGGACGTCCTGCGAAGGAAGAAATTTAATCTAGACGCAGCAGACTGAGAATAGAGCGGAGCCTGGACGCAGGCTGAAGACGATGGAACTGGAACATATGCCAGAAAAGGGGTCCACCTCGAAGTAATACAACCGTGGTACCGAGGTGGAATGATTCCCCGGTGAGGAGACAAGGCGGGTTTTTAGTCGGTATACCCAGTGGGAGAGTTCGACAAATCATGTCTGGTGACGACCATCATGAATGCATAAAGCATTTTCCCTCCTTCCCGCAAAAAC
Source organism: Sarcophaga subvicina (assembly GCA_936449025.2). Classification (NCBI taxonomy): domain Eukaryota; kingdom Metazoa; phylum Arthropoda; class Insecta; order Diptera; family Sarcophagidae; genus Sarcophaga; species Sarcophaga subvicina. The sequence goes on along the minus strand of OW388080.2, from coordinate 145,439,380 downwards.
AAAAAAATTAGAGCCATCCCTGTCACTGTATCCTATTCTCACGGGCCGTTGCATAAAGAGAGAGACGAGAAATGACTTCGTTTAACCTGCTAAAGCCTTCTGAAGAAATTGTGTATCGATTGAGGAGGAGAAGACATATGAAAGCGTTTCTACTTCCATTCATTACTCTACAAGACGGTCATGCAGCAGCAGCAGAGTATTCGAGAGAAAAGCCCAGCGTAAGATCTTCGGTCCAGTGCAACTTGGTGATGTTTTCCGCAATCGATCCAATAATGAACTGTATAAGCTCCTCAAAGACATGGACATGGAGCAGCGTATTAAGATCCAGCGGCTGCGCTGGCTTCGCAATGTCGTTCGAATGGAGGAGTATGCTCCGGCGGGACACGGGTATTTAATGCGGGGATTTGCGGAAGTCGGCGAAGAGGACGACCTTATTTGCGTTGGAAGGACCAAATCGAGGAAGCCCTATCATCGATTGGTGTGGCCAACTGGCGAAGGCGCGCAAGAATCCGAAATCCGTTAATCGAGATGTTAATGGCCAATTAAAGTAAAGGGTAAAGACCTACCACTGAAGTCGCCGTAGTCTAGGAGGTAGTATGTTGGCTTATTAGACGTAAGGCCACGGTTCAAACCCCATTGCCATGAAAATTTTCTCAAAAATATGGCGTTCGGAGTCCTGTCCTGTGTGTCCGACACTCATGTATAAAATTAACACACACAACATGAGTGGTGTGAGAAGCTAGGCCGAAATTCGTTAATCGGGTTGTTAATGGCCAATTAAAGTAAAGGGTAAAGACCTACCCTTTCCTGACTTATTAGATGCGAGCTCGAGGTCTGAACCCTAAGTTGGAGATCTCGAACAAAATGAAATTTCCAAAAATATTTCTTAAGGCGACTTCCCCTCAGCAGTCTGTTGGCAAAATCCACGGGAGTAAAATAATAAAATTGTCATGAAAAATTCTCCAAAAAACCTGACGTTCAAAGTCGACTTCAAATTGTAAGCCCCCCCACCACTCATTAATAAAATTAACACACACAACAAGGGTGCATTGAGAAACTAGGTTGTAATGCTGACTAAAGATTCGGGATTTGCCTGCATTACTATTGTTACGTTTTTACCTTTTTAAAAACGTTTAAATATGAGTTCGTTAATTGCAAACCAAGTAAAAACAAATATGTTTTTAGTTTTTCTTAAACTCTCTTTATTCACACAACGTTTGTGCCACTGTATACAACTTAACGATGCAACAACAATTTACTTGTACACTATTCTATTTCACACTTCCCTCCGCGTTAACACTAACAACTGTTCGTTAGATCTTCTCTGCTTACAACATTTTTGCAAGCAATACTACTTGTACGTTCAAACCGCAACGCGTCTTCACACAAGGCTGACTGAATTATAATTGACTGCTGCCTGCTTTGTCCATCCCTTTTATAGTCCGACACAACTAGTCTAACGAACATTCTTGAAGTGGAAGGTTCGTGATCTCGCCTTCTCGAGAGCTCTATTGCTAATACATTGTTGTTTGTGTACTTTGCTTATGTTGTCTATCCCTTTTTGTCACATACATGTTGTTGTTGGTACCAGGCGCAACCAGGTTCGTTGTACATATGTGTGTGTGCAGCTTTAGATAATCAACACGTTCATTGTATTCTTAGTGTTAGTGTGTATTTGTATCGTGTGGCTTTTGTTTATCGGTTTTGTTGTTAAACGATATTAGGTCGTTTCGATTTGCGTAACACTATTGTAACCTGCGTTTGAAAACCCTATTCATTAGAACCCATTGAAGGAAAAAGGATTAAAACAAAAGCAACGCAGCAGCACACAATCCAAAAATCGTTCTCTTCTTCTTCAGCTGCGCTCATTCATAACTAATGCAACAGCTAGTATGTGTGTACGTTGTAAAGTGCTTCTCTCAATACGACAATGGAATGAAGACGCGATTACAATCGAAGCATTTACCATGACACAAGGCAAGACAATAAAGAAATCAAACCGTAAATCAACCAGCCAAAGTTCAACAAAATGGCACACACACACAAAAAAGGGGAGGCAAATAATTATAATCCTGCTCTCGAGAAGGAGGGAATAATTTAAAAACAAAGAACGAGGAAATGGTGGAAATATCTTAAAAGACTTGCAAGAAAGTGGGAAAAAAAAACTTTTCTAATACAAGTGCTTGAAGTGCTTAAAGATTTCTTTACTCTTTTTTTTGGTTCAAAATTATTTTCCGTTGGTGGGTAAAAGAGTAAAAATTACAAAAAATATTTGTTTTTTGTTGTTTAAGAACTGTGAGAATTTTCACAGATTAATTGCAACTGTTGTGTGAAAAGTTTTCATTTTTTAATTATTAATTGAATAGAATTTTATTTTCATTTTATTTTTTATTTATAATGTTTGTCGTTAATTTTTTTTCCTATAAGTTTTTATTGTTTAAACAAATTTTAATTAAAAAATTAAATTTCACACTTGAATAGTAAAAATTATTATTTAAAGTCTAGTCTACTACTACTTATTGATACCCTGTGTGCTTCGCTATCCCCTACTAGATAAAGAATTTAGGTTAATTCGTCTCTAGAAGCTTCTTGACCCTCCGTTAATACTTGCATTTTTTCCGTTATAGTGGATAGCACCGAATTTATTTCAATATTGCTGTGGGCCTGTAACTGTCGTCCCTCCTCGTCTTCGAATTCGTAAGTTTCGATATCAATGCCACGATTACGAAGTTCTTCCCTTAACCGTCTTTAGAGTTCATTCTTCGTGCCCATTGTTGGCAGCGCTAATTTACCCAATTCTTGTTTGAGCCTTTCTATTCTTAGTTCGGAGAGTTTCATTTGAAATTTTTTTTAATCTTTATTTTTAGTGTTGGATTTTGCAATCCCACTTCTGACATCAATTGTTACGTTTTTCCCCTTTTAAAAACGTTTAAAATATCAGTTCGTAGATTGCAAATAAAAATAAAAATAAAAATAAATTTGTGTTTAGTTTTAATTAAAATTCTTTATTATTCACACAATTCCGTGTGCCACACTGTTCGCAACTTGATTTAAACAACAACAATTTGCTTTATTTGCTATTCTTCTTTACACTCTTCCGCGTGCACACTAACAATTGTTCGTTAGATCTTTACAACGGAGATCTTCAAACCACGATTATTCTCTTCACACGCAACGCGTCTTCACACAAGAAGACTGACTGAATTCCTACTGATCCCGTTGCCTGCTTTGTCTTGCCTTTTGTATCGCTGGGTAAACAGTCTGATGAATGTTCTTGAAGGAGAATGTCTTTACCTTCGCGAAATCTCTATAAATGTAAACATTTATGTGCTTCGCTATCCCCCACTAGATAAAGAATTTAAGTTAAAAAATAGCTTCCCTATCTTAGCAAGTACAGTCTTGTACAGTCTTCAAGAACGTTGTTGAAATTTCCTAACGAGTCGAAAAGTTTAAAGCATTCTGCCGTTTTCTACATGATCGTAGTCAATTGAAATGCATTAAAAATTGTTTGATAGCCTCAAGGTATACAAATGCGTGGACGTTCGCTCGCACGCATTCAAATGGCACGAGTTTCCATCTGGAAAATTACCGAATAGACGTCTTCTGGAACTTGCCCTGTTCTATTATTTCGCAGCTTGTATCCGCTGGTATTCGGCTAATTGATAGTCATGGTTCTCCACAGTTTCCATTAAAAAAATTTCAAATAAACGTCCATTAGAATTGGACATGTTCCACGATAAAAGTAAATTCATCGGTATTCCAAGCCTAACAGCTCGTCTCGAAGTTGATAGAACTGGTTCTGCAGTCTTGAAGGTCGTTCTGAAGCGAACTGTTTTTAGTGACACTTTATTACCACTTTGGAGAATCGAACTGCATAGTTAGTCTCGCTAGATCCTCTCAGAGCGTTTGAAAAGCTTTGCTTCTTTATCATGACCGAAAATGTTGGGAAAATCTAAGGAACTTGTTCTCACAGTCACCGTTATGCTAACGAATTTAGTTCAATGCAATTTACCCAGTTTTATCAAGCTTTCCTCGGTCATCATCACAAAAATTTTTATTCTGAAAATCCAACCAAAGAGTTTTTACAGGCAAAGGTAATTTTCTGAAGGTGGGTAAAACCAATTGAGCGTTTTGTCTAACGTTACAACGCCGGTTTATATAAAATTTTGAAACTGAGTAGCCGTAGTCTAGCTTTGGCTTATTAAATAAGAGGCCATGGTTCAAACCCCCCCAGCTAAGTCATACGAAATACGAAAAAATATTTCTTTGGCGACTGCTTTCCATCAGTATTATGGCAAAAACTCTGGGAGTATGGTGTATAATCGATGATAGGAAGTTGAAACAGCTGGATTCCAGATCGTATGGGAGTTCTCTGCAATCATAAGGCAAATGAACTTGCGAGGAGGTGAGCTTCTACGCCATTGATGGGATCAAAACCGTTCTTTGTAGTTGGGACGGATATTTGAAAAGCTTTGCTTAACGACAGGGAAGATAAATAGAGGCGCACACTCTTATCAAACCAAGTAGATTTGAGACAATCAAAATTTTAGTTGGAAAATTACAACATGATGAGGTCTAACTCATGGTTAGGTTAGGTTAGAGGACGTGTACTTGTCAATTAAGACAAATACAGTACCCGGAGGTCGAATTGACCCATTGTACAATGTCGTAGTTTCTCACACCACTTATGTTGTGTGTGTTATACATGAGTGGTGGGACCTACATTTATAGTCGACTCCGAACGACAGATTTTTTAGAAACCTTTTCATGGCAATTTTTATTTACTCTCAGAGTTTTTGCCAGAAATCTGCTGAGAGGAAGTTGCCGAAGAAATATTTTTTGTATTTTGTCTTGATGTCTGGCCTGGGGATCGAACCCTGGCTTTACGTCTAATAAGCCAACACACTACCTACTATTCCACGGCGACTTCTAGACTATACAGGAATAATCTGATTCTGTGGCGATGAGAATTAATCATTGGAACATATTTTTGAAATCTGTCTGCATCCCTTAAGAAAACTTTCTGACAGAGAACTGTCATTGATGAATCCGAGCAGCATATTGTAGTTTGTCAGGGCAAAATGCATGAAGGAGGGAGGCATTACAGGTTAGCTCTGAGTGGTAGCTCTGTTATCCTAAAGCTCACTTGAGCACGCATAGCGGCCCGTTGTGATGCCACGGGTGAACGCAGTCCCTACACTTACCAAGTTCCACCAAAATCAGGGAAGAAGAAATTGGTCAGCGCAAGGGCTGCACAGGCATTACAGAAATGCCCTATAAAGTTGCAGGGGAGGTACGATAAATCATATGGTCCAATACTAGAGCACTTCTTCACAATAATAATAATTTCCCTGTTCAGCACTGATTGTTCTAGAGCGCACACAAAGTTTTTTCAGCATTATTGAAAGAATCTGTACATTTCTGCTAAATTGAAACACTGGCTTTAAGTAATTAATAAATTAGCCTGCAAACTAACAAACAAACATTCATTTGTATCGATTATACATGTTTTTATCGATAAATATTTAATAAATCATACAAAAAACACAATAACAATAAATATAATCAAAAACAATTTATTGGCAATATTTTAATAATAAGCCTCATAATCATATTAATTTAAACCAAAGCAATAACAACAAATAAAAACAAATAAAAAATAAAACTCTTAAATACACAAACCCTGACTACTGACTGGACTGTATTGACTGTTTGAATTAGTCAGTCTATCACTGATGATGCATTCATTCAGTCTGTCAGTTGTTTTGGCTCATTTGCCTGGCAATAATCAGTTGATGCGGCGGTGGTGGTAATCGGTATTATCATCACCAGTTTCCTTAATGTATTTCCATAAATACATAGAGACAGACAAACTCTAGTATTTTATTTTATTTTCCGTTTATTATTTAAACAAATTACCACCAATACGAGTACATACATATGCATTACAATTGTTATTGTATGTGGTTGTATGTATTTGTTATTTGCATATGTATGAGTATTTTAAACGATTGTAAAATCATATTCAAATGTTGTTGTCATAAACACAATCGGTTTTTGTGAAATTATCGATAAGTTTTAAAAGCATTTCATTCATTGCACTTCAATTCAATTCAATTTAATTTGTTGTTGTTGGTCAAACAGCATATTCCACTATAGCTTTAGATAAGCCAAGGAAGGTCAGGACATGGGTAATATAGAGAGAGGACAGGGCAGATTATTTAATTACCATCATCATCATCATCAACATAAATTATCATTCCTGATTATCACTGTCACATGCATAGGCATTATGGAATTGCATTGCATTTTAATGTGGATTTCAATTGTTTTCATGGCAAAGACATTAAAAAGTTATTGAAAGGCATTGAAATTTATTAATTGATGACGCAGGACACACTGTTTTCGAGTGTGCACGCTGGCAGAGCTATCGCTCTGTACTGACGTCAATAGTTGGAACGATCACAGCCCCTAATATTGTCGGTGTTATGGCTGCGAGTAGTGAAAATTGGACCTCAGTAGTGAATTACGTAGAGCGCATTCTGAGACGGAAGAAGAGAGATCTTGAGGCTGCAGAACAAGTAAGCATGTCGGCATAGGTGATACTGTCACACGTGCCAAGCGTAACCGAGACGATGATTTAGACGAAAGGAAGTAATACCACCGTAGTTCCAGAGTGGGCACAAATAAGTCCACAGGAGACGAGGGGGGATTTAGTGGGTGAGGGCCCCACACACGGAGGATGTGACGACTTTCTCTATGGTGCGGTTAGGTACATTTACCCCTCATCGGCGAAAAAAATTCTTAATTTATTATGAAGTCGATGTAGTATAGTAGGTAGTGTGTTGGCTTATTAGACGAGAGTCCATGGTTCTAAACTTAGCTAAGTCATCTCGAACAAAATGAAACCTGAAAAAATATTTCTTAGGCGACTTCCTCTCAACAGTCTTCCGGTAAAAACTCTGAGAATAAATAAAATTGCCGGGAAAAGTTTCTCAAATCGGTCATTCGCAGTTGACTTTAAACTATAGGGTCCAATAAAAATTAACACACACCACATGGATGGTGTGAGAAGCTTCCATAAGGCTACTAAGAAGAAGTCGCCCAGACAAATATTTTTTCTTACTTCGTTTTGTTCAAAATGCCTCAGCTAGGGTTTGAACCACGGGCTTCTCGTCTAATAAGCCACCTACTAGTCTAGGCTCTGTTTGACTCATCAGGATAAGCCATTCACCATATCACTGCCTTATTGGAGTACATATCAAAGGACCGGACCCAGCATTCCCCCCAAGTGACGCCTGCAGGTGTTGTGGCTCTGAGGGGAAGCGTATCTTTAACCGCATGTGTTAGTGCAGGCTTAGATTCTTGAGCTCTAGTTCTCTGTGGTTTTTAGCTGATCTCTCCAAAACAAATCCTGCTATTGCAGCAGTCTTTAGGTTGGTTTTCTATAGAAAATAGGAGTGGTTTGATCCTCCGGGTTGGATGTTGGAATTATGATATCACAATAGCTCTAACCTAACCTCTGGCCTAAGTGGGACCTTATGCTTCAAGGAGGGTCCGGCATGTAATCTATATTAACTCGTTTAATGTCTTTCGAGAGTTCGTGATACATGAGATTACAGGGTGGCTGATATACTTTTTAAATTTTTTTTTTATATTTTATTGTTCAAAAGCAAAAAATGTTGAAAATAACATCAAATTTTAGAATCAGTTTAGATTTGTTCGAATTGGCCAACTTTGGTACGAATTATGGCCTTCAAACGGCCGACAAAGCCATCACAGGCTGTACGAAAGTGGCTCTGCGGTACTTTGGCCCATTCCCGGCGAAGCACCGTCTTGAGATGATCGACACTTTGGTATTTTTTTTAGTGAGAACCTTACTCTCCAAAATGGCCCAGGCGCAAAAGTCTAACGGATTGATATCCGGAGATTTTGGTGGCCATTGTGCGGTAGAAATGAAGCGAGGAACCTCCTTTTTAAGCCATTCTTGGTTGACGCGTGCTGAGTGCGGTGGTGGTGCTGAGTCCTGTTGGAATGCCCATGGTCTGCGGCCGAAATGTTTGTCTGTCTAGGGCTTCAATACTGTCTTTAAGACATTTTCCCATTTATTTTGACCCCAAGGTCGATGAATACGAGCGGGGCGCGACCATCGGCTGTTACGGCGGCCCACACCATTACCATCGGCGCCGCTTGAGTTCTGGTGGCCAATCGCAGGTGTAAATTTTCACCTGACTTCTTTGGCAAGTAAACCCGATCATTTTGTTTGTTCACAAACTGCTCAATTTGGAATGGCTGCTCATCGCAGAAAACCAAATTCGTTAACTGGCCACTTTCGTGCAAGCGAAGTAACTCCTTGGCTCTTTCCAGTCTAACTTTTTTTTTGTCCATCGGTGAGCTCTTGCACTCTTTGGAACTTCAAAGGCTTTAGTCCAAGCTCAGTTTTCAATATGTGTTGCATCCGTTCTCGCGATATGTTCAGCTCACGAGCAATTTTTCCAACATTGTGGCGTAGATTTCGATCAAATCTGGCCTTCACATTTCGGATCATTTCTGGTGTTGTTACCGCTTTTTTTTTCGTCCACTTTTTGGACGCGATGCAACACTGCCAGTATCACGGTAACGAGCAATGGTACGAGAGAAGGGCTCTAACGATAGCCACCTGTGGTTTTCCAGCCAAATATAAAGCAATCACACTATCACGCTTGAATTCCTCCATCACGAATAACTTTTTTTCTGAATGCAATCAGATCAAAATGCTTTTGTAAGCTTGTAAATAATAAAATGAACTGTCACTGGAATAAATCTGTCGGCTGTCAGACGAGCGGTTTACAAATGATAACAACCTGAAGTTGGTTGCAATACATATCAGCCACCCTGTAGGTATGCGGTTGTTTGGAAATTTTCCAGGCAGCCTAGATTTAGGAAACCATTTTTTTCCCCGAGGAGGGGTAAATGTACCCAACCGCACCATAGAGGAAGTTGTCACATCCTCCGTGTGTCTGGCCCTCACCCACTAAATCTCCTCCTCGGCTCCTGTGGACTTGTTTGTGCCCACCACGGAACTACGGTGGTATTACTTCGGAGTGGAGTCCTTTTGGCCCTTTGGCTCCTTCATGTTCATATCCGCGTCCGGATTGCGAATCGAAAGTTGAGGAGTCATCTAAGCGTCTCCACTATTCCTTTCGTCCAAATCATCATTTCGGTTCCGCTTGGCACGCGTGACAGTATCACCTATGCCGACATGCCTACTCGTTCTGCAGCCTCAAGATCTCTCTTCTTCCGTCTCAGAATGCGCTCTACGTAATTCACTACCGAGGTCCAATTTTTACTACTCGCAGCCATAACCCCGACAATATTAGCGGCTGTAATCGTTCCAACTATTGACGTCAGTACAGAGCGATAGCCCTGCCAGCGTGCACACTCGAAAACAGTGTGCTCTGCGTCATCAATTATCTCCCCTTCCTCGTAAAGACAGTAAGGGAAGGCGGTCTTGCTCATTCTGTGCAGATATTTCTTAAAATATCCGTGACCCGATAGCATCTGTGTAACGTAGTAATTTACCTCTCCAAATTTCCGACCAATCCATGGCCTTATGTCCGGGATAAGTCTCGCGCTCCATCTTCCTCTATCTTCCACGTTCCATCGTTGTAAGAAACCATAGTGCATTGTATTGCGTATTGGGTTCAACTAGGCGATCTAAGGATTATGTTTAAGACCTCTGTTAGAGGGGCATACACAGCATATTTTAATGGCTGCTTATAACCCTTTGATAAGATGTCAAGCATCATTAAGATCCTGAGGTCCTTGTCTGGAAGCCAGAGCTCTCTACATTTAGCCAGAATGTTGCCAACATTTTTGACAAATAGCGTTTAATTAATACCTTCAGTGACGAATACTTATGTCGTTTACAGTATAATTTCGAATTGTGAATCGTTGTTTCAACATTAAATGAATTTCTAATCATATTTTTCATTCTCTTTCCCTCTTATAATTCAATCTAATATGAATTGGCCGGCCTCATTACCAAATTATCTGTGACTTATTGTTGTTGTTGTTATTTTACAATAATTGTCTCCCCCTCTCCCCCACTCCGCTAGATTAAACCAATTGCCAATTCAGTTCAATTCAATTTCAATTGTTTGTCAATTGTTGTTGAATAAATTATTGAAAATTATTCAAAAAAAAAAAAAAACAATTTAAACAAAAAGTAAACTTTTGTGTGACACAAACAAATACAAAAAAAAAAGAAAAAAAATTATTGATTAAATGCGTGAAAGTGTGTGCCCCATGTTCGTTGTTTCTGTTTTTTTTTCTGGTCACATAGAGGCGTTAATTTTCTGGCCACAAACGTGTTTATTTTCTAGACAAAATCTCGCACATTGTATATCCGCTTCCGTATTAAAAACAACGCATAACGGAACATCAAAAGCAAATATAGATTCTCTTTCTCTCCCTATCTCTGCCTCTTCTACATATTTTCATACACAACTGACTCCTCCAACACATGCATAAATACCTGCCTGCATATTTATAGTTAATGATGTGATGCGCACACACACAATACCCAGTAAGCAATTTAGTGGGCCTTTAAAACAAATTCCTGAAATTCCAGAAATGGACGATAAATCGATAAAATTATTATAATTTTATTCATAGTTTGGTAACTGGAAAGCGGAACTTACAGTTTAAAGTCGATTCCGAACGACAGATTTATGAGAAACTTTTCATGACAGTTTCATTTACTCTCAGAGTCTTGGCCAGAAATCTGCCGAGAGGACGTCGCTGAAGAAATACTTTTTGTATTTTGTTTTGATGTCTGGCCTGGGGCTCGAACCCTGGCATTTCGTCTAATAAGCCAACACACTACCTACTAGACCACGGCTTTAAATTACGTTGACGTAATACGTCTACTAAGGTAGATGCCATAGCCTAGTAGGTTGGGAGGTCAGCTTATTAGAAGATAGCTCGTAATTCATACGATGGAGAGTGCAAGAAATAAAGCAAATAAACAAAAAGTTACGCGAAAATAAACGCGTACCCCTCTACCACTGTAATCCCATAAAAAACAGCATATTTTATGAACTTAAAAAAACCTCTTCTAATAAAAGACTGGCGGTGGTCATTCACTTCTATTTATCTCCATGTATTCAAAAAAAGTGGGCAATTATCTATCCCAGTAGTCACCGTAGTCTAGTAAGTAGTGTGTTGGCTTATTAGACTTAAGGCCACGGTTCAAACCTAAGGTCAGACATCAAAACGGAAATATGAAAAAATATTTCTTCGGCGACTTCCTCTCAGTAGATTTCTGGCAAATACTCTGGGAGTAAATAAAATTACCGTGAAAAGTTTCTCAAAAATGTGTCGTTTGGAGTTGACTTTAAACTGTAGGCCCCCCAACTCATGTACAAAATTAACGCGCACAACATAAGTGGTGTGAGAAGCTTGGTGGTATTCCTGACTGAAGGGTTGTAATGATGAACTAAAGGGTCCGCCAAATAACTTTTTGTTTTGAAAATGCTTTAAAAAAGGAAACTACTGAATATTTTCTCAAATTTCTTTTTTATTTGAAACTACAATCCTTTCGGTTAATAATGGAAAATAATTTCATTCAAATGGCTGCCTCGGCAGGCCATGCAGTAGCCGACACCATAAGATGCCGATTTTGGCAAAAAAAATATCTTTTCAGATGAAGCTCATTTTGATCTTGGCGGGTACGTAAACAAGCAAAATTGTCGCATTTGGGGCACAGAAAACCCGCACGCATACATTGAAAAGCCGACGCACCCAAAACGAGTCACTGTTTGTTGCGGATTTTGTTCCAGAGGCATAATTGGGCCATTTTTCTTCGAAAATGAGCAAGAAGTGGCCGTTACAGTCAATGGCGAGCGATCATTATCGGGCCATGTTGAACGAATTTTTGTTCACAAAAATTGAAGAGGAGGATATTGGCAACATTTGGTTTCAACAGGACGACGCTGCGTGCCACACAGCCGAAGCTACACTCGATGTTTTGCGCCCTGTTTTTGAAGATCGCATTATCAGCCGCAGAGTTGATGTCGTTTGGCCACCACGGAGCTGCGATTTGACACCGTTGGACTATTATTTGTGAGGTGCCGTCAAAGATAAGTGTGACGCCGACAAGCCAGAGACAATTGACGCTTAAAAGGACAATATTCGTGAAGCCATTAGTGAAATACAGCTGCACACAATCGAAAATGTGCTTAAAAATTGGACCGATCGTGTAGGCTACTGCATGGCCACCTGAGGCAGCCATTTAAATGAAATTATTTTCCAGTATTAACCGGAAGGATTGTACTTTCAAATAAAAAAAGGAAAAAAAGAAATTTGAGAAAATATTCAGTAGTTTCTTTTTTAAGTATTTTCAAAACAAAAAAGTTATTTGGCGGATCCTTTATGTATGTTATGTGTAATCTATCCCAGATTACCGCCAACGACCTGGTATCGAAATTTTCGGTATGGAATTCAATTACCAGTACACTTGGGAAATATTGAGTTTCATCAGTGAGGTAGTTCTACTGAACTCCGGAATAAATCGCGCCGTCCTCCCAGTGCCTCTGACCTCACTTCCGAAACTATCTCACCACCACTTACATACTTCATAACCACAGCAGATTGGAGAATTAAGGTGAACAAACATATAAATAATCCGGTTTAAACCCAATCTAGCAAGTTCGAGAGCCTTCTCGTTGTGGCTTAAGGGCTCTTGAGGCCTTACAGTGAGGGACTACGCACGCCTTACACAAGCCGATCCAATTGCCATAAAAGCCGTTTGACTGTAATCGAATATCGCAAAAGGGTGTTCAAACGCAACCTTCAAGAGCCTTCGAAACAATAAACATCTTCGCCTTAAAATCGCTGCAGTTTTCATCCGATTTATCAAAGAGCTTCAATCCAGAATGATAGTGTGACCGCTCGGGTGGTGATTCCTGTTCCTCAATGCTTTCAGGTCCATAGTCGTGAATTAAATCACCATTTTCTTCAAAGAGTTGTTGATATTGGTAAACAGAATATTCCTTGCTATCTCTCAGTTTCATAACGATTCTTTTAGACTGCAAAGCATCACTGTCATCTGCATACTTCACAATTTAATGTCAAACAATGTAGAAAATCCAATACATCGCATGTACCATATTAATTGGGTTGCCATATCTCGTTATTTAGATACCGTAATCCTTCGATTTACGTCGCCTCGATTAACGTTGTTTCGATTTACGTCGTCAAAGCTTTTGTTCCCTCTGACTTCAATTTGCGTCGTCATTCGAATTTTTTTGGAACCAACTGCGACGTAAATCGAGGGATTACTGGAACTTTTTTAAGTTCCTTGTTAAAAACATACTATTTTGTCGTATGAGCAATATTAAATTCGATTTACGTCGTTTCGATTTACGTCGCCTTTTTTAGAACCAACTGCGACGTAAATCGAGGGATTACTGTACAACGCTGTCTTTCAACTTTTAGTGGGTGTAGTGCTAAGGAACACAAAGCATTGAGTCAAGAACTCAAGAGCTGGCGCTACTTGATCTCCCTCAGATGTTTGTTGACATGTTATCCTCTCTTTGAGGGCAGCAGTGTTCCGTAGGCTTGCTGGATGAAGTATTTTCATGAGATTGAAGAAATTATGAAGTCAGAATGGGTTTCCTGAGTGAATTATTGTATTCATGGGATTGAAGAAATTTTAAATTTGAAAACCAGGATGAAAATTTTTAAACCTTCTCCTCGTTGATTGATGCGTATTGTATTACTTATTATATTAAATTTTTATATTAAATGACTAGGAATTGTTTAAGAACCGTGCGCGTTTCAATTCTGGAGACTAACATACATACAAAATACTTTTTGTATTTTGTTTTGATGTCTGGCCTGGGGCTCGAACCCTGGCTTACGCCTTTGATGTACCTGTTAATGACGCGTTGAATATGAGAATGTTTGAAAACTTAACTATTTGGAATAACTATAGCTGTGATATTTTAGTGCATTATTTACGACAATTTAGTTTTAGTTTTTTAAATAACTGTGATATAGAAAATAAGATAAAGTATTTAGATGATATAATAATGGAGATAATGTCTCGTATAACTACTAGAAAAAGAGTGACAATAAAATTAATGAATAAATGGTATGATAGGGAACTTACAAATATGAATAAAATAAAGTATGATTTGTATAGAATGTCGATGCAAAGTGGTCACTGGGATGAATACAATATTATTAAGAAACATTATAAAATATGAATAAAAATAAAGAAAATAAGGTACATGGAAAATAAAATAAACATTAATGCAAAGAATAGTAAAGAAATGTGGAAATATTTAAAAGAATTGACTAACTTGAAAGAACAGAAGGAAGAAATAAACACAGTTAGAATACACGGTATTTTTTGTAAACAGTATAAGGGAAATAAATGTCTCAATTGAACAATATGAATATGGAGGCTTGTCCCCGGATATTAATAGTGGAATGGAACAGTTCAGATTTAGAATGGTTACATCAAATGATGTATATGACATCTCGAGGAAATTGAAGGCGTACTGAAAGACTCTCTAAATTATACGGCATATTTCTACGCTGGTATGATAAATAAAATTGACAACTATTGTTCCAATACAAAAAGTTGCAAATACTATACTCGCAGAAGAACTCAGGCCTATTAATACCATCACATGCGATGCTAAACTTGTTGAACTGATTGTGAAAGAACAGTTAACTAAACATATAGAGGACAATATAATATTAATAGAGGAACAGTCTGGTTTCAGAAGAAACCATTCCTGCGAAACAGCGTTAAATTTGGTACTGTCGGAGTGGAAGAATAACCTTAATGACAAGATGAATATAGTTGCAACCTTCCTTGATCTGAAAAGAGCATTTGAGACAGTAAATAGAAAATTGTGGAAGATGGGGATTAATGATACTGAGGACAAATGGATGACCAATTATCTGAGAGATAGACAGCAACAAGTGGTTGTAGCTGATACGGTATCGGCCAGAATTGATGTGAATATAGGACTGCCGCAAGGAACGGTGTTAGCACCGTTGCTTTTTATCCTGTATATAAATGATATAAAAACATGTTTAAATTATACAAAGATTAGATTATTTGCTGATGACGCATTATTGATGATTGCAGATAGGAATCTTGAGAATGCTATGAGAAAGATGCAGGAAGATATTGACAATTTATATATATGGCTATGCGAAAATAAATTAAAATTGAATTTTAGTAAAACTAAATTTATCGTACTGACAAGAAATCATGTAAATAAAGATGAGTGTATATTGATATATATATATATATATATATATATATATATTGATAGAGTAAATGTAATTAAATATTTAGGCATAATGATAGATGAAAATTTATGTTTTGATGGTCATTTAAAGTATATTATAAACAAAATAGCGAAGAAGATTGGGATACTAGCTAGATCAACTAGATTAGCAAATAAGGAGTATAAGATTAAAGTATATAATCATTTTACCACATTTTGTTTATTGTCATTCAATACTATTTCTTTTAAATACAACTCAGATGGACAAACTTCAAAAGTTGCAAAATAGGGCTTAGGGCTATGCGTATTATTTTAAACAAAAACTATGACACAAATATAGAAAGTATGCTGAAAGGACTAAATTGGTTAAATGTTAAACAAATTGTTACTTTTCACATCTTGAAATTTATTCATAATATAAAATTTGGAAAATGTCCTGAATATTTAAATGAAAAATTACAGTGTTATCATGAAATTCATAATTATAATACTAGAAGAAGAAAAGATAATTATAGATTACCATTGATGAGAACTACAAGGGATATGAATTGTTTAGAATATAAGGGAATTAAAAAGTATAATGAACTACCAAATAATATAAAAGACAGTAAAAATATAATTTTATTTTAGAAACTGCTGATTGAATATTGTAAAAATAATTAATGTATTAATGTAAATGTAATTAATGTAAAATGTATTTATGTAAAAAAAAAAAATAATGTTTTATAAAACCGTACTAAACTACGGCGACTTCTGAAGACTTGTATTGGCTATAATTCGAAAAAAAAAATACTGCACAACTTGGAAAGCAAGTGCTTGACACCCTTTTAAATTAAAGTCAAGATTAAATGCTACTTAGCAAACAAAATGTTTGCTAGGTTGTACCTGAATCCCTATAAAGGAGATTAAAATAGTGGTTATGGTGGTAGTTACACAGTGCAGTGGTAGTGTGGTTACCACATCAATATGCATAAAATTATTAAATATTTTTGCATATCACTGTTGTAGCATAGGCATGCAGTAGATGAACGTGTGTGTATGCATGTGCCACAAATTACTTGCCACATTGTGTCTATTTGTATAAATTAATGCGAATAAGTGACTGAATGTTTCGTGAGTTTATTTCGAATATTTTTGCACCAAAAACAACAACAACAAAAAAGAAGAGAAACAAATAAAAAAAATTTGTTTGAAATTTAATTTTCATTAAATCACACACGGCCGGTCCGTTATTCATGCAATTGTATTGTGTTCAGAATTCTGGTTGCAATATGAATATGAGTGTCAATATTTATTTAACTGAGTTGGTTGGTTGTTTGATTATTAAGGCGTATGCTGGTGTGTGTTTGTGTGTGTGTGTTGCATAATTTATATTTAATTTTGCAAAATTTACTTTATATTGGTGGCACACACGCTCACTCACACACTCACTCACTCATAATGAACCCAAAATAGCAAACAAACTGGCAACCAATAATTGTTTAAATAGAATTAAAAAATTAATGTGTGTGTGTGCACACAGAAAGATGTTTTTAATTTAATTAATAAAAATAACAACAACAAAAACAAACAAGCAAAAAAAAATTTAAAATTTAATTTTTTTCTCTTTAGACTTGCTTTCGTTGCAGCAACAGAGCCAACACAGCAGCTCATGCAGAAATGAATTGTGAAAGGAGGCCGGGGCCTATCACCCGCCAACCAGGCAGAAAATAAAACGCGAACGGCTTGTTAATTTACTGGCGCAGAAAACACATGAAGAATATTATTAGCCTGCCATATAGCAAAAAGGCATGAGGAGAACCCTTTTGCCAAGACAAGGTAAGTGCCAGCACTCTCTGCTTTACATTTTCTTTTTTGACGGCTTTAACCGCCACCCTTAAAATTGTTCAAAACTGTTGTGTAAAACACGTATAACAGCCATAATAAAAACGGTAAAACGAGTGTAAGATGGGCAATAAAAAATTTAAAATCCCGTTAAAAAGAAAAAAAAAGTTTCGCTTAAAATTGCTTTTCTTTGTCTAAGACCACATTGGCTTTGTGTATTTATGCTGGCTGGTCCTGTCTTAGTGTATCGAATAAAATCATTACAATTGTGTTTGCTCGCTGATTTCGCCATACGCACGTTTAAACTTGCCACACTTGTTGGGGTACGTTTTCTCAGTTTTTCTTTTTTCGGTTTTCTTTTGAAATTTTAAAAATCCTCATGTAACTTCTGCCTGATTTCATATCTAATGATGCAATCAACAATAACAAATCCATCGATTTAAATTGAATACAACAACAAAACCAACAACAAAACCGCAATTCACATGGAAAGATTTCTTTCCAAAAAAGGGCGAATTTTCACACTTGCCCAGCAATTTTTTAAATTCAAAGGAAAATGAATACAAAGTCTTAGAGCTCTATACGAATATGAAAAGCTCTACAGAATGAAGAGAAATCTATCGTGTCTAAAACTAAATCCATGTCGTAATTATCAAGAAAAACAAACGGTTCCGCTAGGTTTTCATATCTTGAGAGGCTATGGATTGATTTGTCAATTGAAACAGATTTTAGGGGCGACCACTGGTGGTCCACGTAGGGTAGATCGTGTTAAAAAGGGATGTCCCAAGTGCAAAATCAGTTTTGGAACAGTACCTTCATTGTGCAGCCCTTGCGCTAACCAACTTCTTCATTACATACATAAATTCATACATAATTGATCATTACAACCCTTCAGTCAGGAACTCGACCAAGCTTTTCACACCACTCATGCTGTGTGTGTTAATTTTTATACATGAGTGGCGGGACCTACAGTTTAAAGTCGTTTCTGAACGACAGATTTTTGAGAAACTTTTTCATGGCAATTTTTTTTATTTACTCTCAGGGTTTTTGACAGAAATCTGCTGAGAGGAAGTCGACGAAGAAATACTTTTTGTATTTTTGTTTTGATGTCTGGCCTGCGGTTTGAACCCTGGCTTTACGTCTTATAAGCCAACACATACCTACTAGACGACGGCGACTTCTAACCTATTTGATAAGATATAAACTTCTTCACACACAGGGACTGGGTTCTCCTGTGAGGTCACAACGGCCCGCTATGCGTGCTCAAGTGAGCTTTTAGTATCAAAGCTACTACTCCAACCTACATACCTACCTACTTTGTACCTTCATTCCAAAGATCTTTCTAGTGAAAGTGAGAGCCTTTAAGATTTTAACTCTTCAAAAGGGTGATTACGCACACTGTTATTCGCTTGATTAGGCTGCTGTCGTGAGCTCCATTATACGGAAGCAATTCACATTTGCCGAAGAGCATTAACTGAACTAGAAGGGGCATTAGTCGCCGTAGTCTAGTAGGTAGTGTGTTGGCTTATTAGACGTAGTAAGACCACGGTTCAAATCCCATGGTAGACATCAAATCGAAAATAAAAAAAAATTTCTTCGATGACTTCCTTTCAGCAGATTTCTTGCAAAAACTCTGACAACAAATATAATTTCAATGAAAACTTTCTCAAAAATCTGTCGTTCGGAGTCGACTTTAAACTGTAGGGCCCGCCACTCATGTATAAAATTAACACACATAACATAAGTGGTGTAAGAAACTAGGTCCATAATCCTGACTGAAGGGTTGTAATGACCAATTATGTACGTACAGTGGTGGCCTTATAATTAGAAACGATGTTTCTGGAACAGAATTCTCTGGAGTGACGAATCTAAGTTTAATTTGTCCCAATCTGATGGAAAAACGTACGTAAGACGTCCTCCAAACAAAGCCTTTGATCCCGGGTACACAATGAAAACTTTAAAACAAATTACCAAACATAGTACATGTTGCTAAGTCGTTTCTAAAGGGTGTTTATTAGAGAGGTATAGAACTTTAAGTTGCAATAAAACAACGATGGATTATTCGATTGACATGAATTTTATTTATCCGAAAGATAATCTTGTGGCATAACATTTTAAATATGATTTCTGGCATATGACCGCCACGGCTGGCGCGGATGTAGTCCAATCTGGACGTCCAATTTTCGATGACTTTTTCCAACATTTGTGGCCGTATATCGGCAATAATACGGCGAATGTTGTCTTCCAAATGGTCAAGCGTTTGTGGCTTTACCGCATAGACCAATGACTATACATAGCCCCACAGAAAGTAGTCTAGCGGTGTTAAATCACAAGATCTTGGAGGCCAATTCACAGGTCCAAAACGTGAAATTAGGCGGTCACCAAACGTGTCTTTCAATAAATCTATTGTGGCACGAGCTGTGTGACATGTTGCGCCGTCTTGTTGAAACCACATCTCCTGGACATCATGGTTATTCAATTCAGGAATGAAAAAGTTTGTAATCATGACTCTATGCCGATCACCATTGACTGTAACGTTCTGGCCACCATCGTTTTTGAAAAAGTACGGACCAATGATTCCACCAGCCCATAAAGCGCACCAAACAGTCAGTTTTTCTGTAACGGTGTAACGGTGTTTCCACATACACTTGAGGATTACCTTCAATCCAAATGCGGCAGTTTTGTTTGTTGACGTAGCCATTCAACCAGAAGTGCGCTTCATCGCTAAACAAAATTCGCTTATGAAAATCGGGAACAACGGTAATCTCGTTTTGGGCCCATTCGACGAATCTACGCCTTACTTGATGCGATCATTTGGCTTCAAATCTTGCACGAGTTGGATTTTGTAAGCACGCAAACCCAGATCCTTCCGCAAAAGATCCAATCCACAGATCCAATTCCTGTGCTCGATGGCGGATGGACTCATTCGGGTCTTCCTCATTTTTGCAAGCGTTGTTCAGGCGTGAGTCTATTCATGATGAATTGCCAAACCAAACTGAGGATAAATCACTTGACAGCTGTTAAATCGGTCGCCATCTTGAAAAGTAATGCCAACTTAAAGTTCTATAGCTCTATAAAAAACACCCTTTATATTAAGGCCACCACTGTATGTATGTAGAAGGGGCATCAATAAATAAAAATTTTAATTTTTAATCGTTTCTGCAAACGAGAAAAATATTTTTATTTCATCGCTCTGCCACTAAGCTTCCCTATTCGATGGAAATTTGGAGTGTCATCGCGATATAGTCGCCTCCAATATAATTCTCTTTAAGCGGATCGTATATCTACTTCTCAGTCAGTGTGATTTAATGGTTTAATGAATCTTACGCCTCTTAGTCAATCGTTTAGTGAACAGACAGGGTTATAGGGTAACCCAACTACAAGTAACCGGCATGTACGCGTTAGACAAACGTGCCAGGAATTTGAAAAAAATCTACAAAAAAAGAATTTTTTAAAACAAAAAGTAGCAACCAAAGAAATGACAAGAAATAATAAAGTAAAGGGTTCATACAGTGAGCATCAAAAGCAACTAACTATACACTGAGGACAACTTTCTAACAATCACCAAACTCAACTTTTGCCACTTAAGGAGGAGAGTGCCCGAAAAAAATTTGAAAATATTTCGAAATATTTTTTTTTTCAATTTTAAACACCAGCAATGAAACAATTTTAAATTAAAAATAACGTAATTTATTAAAATGTATAATTTTTTTTAATGTACAGTTTCTTTTGACGCTCACTGTACGTATCCAATATTAACCGCACGTATGAGGGAAGGAGTATAACCCCACTTTCCATTTTTTTTTTCATAATGTGCTGAAACTTAATTCGCAAGAATCCATTAATATTCGCATTACGAAATGCAGAATATTTCACGCAATAATTTAAACAAAAAAAACGAAATAAAGAATTCCCACCCCTGGCTCGATAAAAAAAAATTTAAAACTCATCACCTTGTAAGTGTGTTATGAAACGTTTTTCGATTTTCTTTTTTTTTCTTTTCTTTCCCCCGTATTAAAAGTCAAAATATTGTATCTTTGAACCAACCAGCCAAATAACCAACTCCTTTCCTTTTTTTTTATTTCTTCCACTTTCTTCTTGTTGCTTTAAATCCTTTCCTTTCCTTGGCATTCTGTTCTCTCTCTCTCTCTCTCTGTTCGTGCTGTTGATGTTGTTCATTCGTATCCTTATTTGATATTCAATGTTTCGTTTGTACACGTTTATACATTTTAAAAATAAATCCCTGCAGGCTTTTGACTTTTAACTCTTCTTTCTTTTGCTACTTTTTTTTTTCTTTTTTGTTTTGTAATCCTTTCGTGGATGGCTGGCTGGCTGGGCTGGGTTGCCTTTTGTTGTATTATTAGCGGCTTGACTTCTTGTTGCGTTCCTCCACAGTGCAACAAAAAAAACGTTTAGTTTCGTTTTTTTATGAGACGGCAATTTACATGCACGTTTAAAAAGGATAATTTCAAAAAGGATATGAGGGTTTACTCGCCTTTAAATGCTTATTTTGTTCTTCAAATTGGTAATGAATGCTCTGTTGGTGGATTTGTTTCGTACGAAAGTTATTTTTGCAGCATCATAGCGTTGGCTCTTCGTAGACGAATTCACGGCAGGACTGTCTTATTCAGCTACTGAAGACAGTCATCAATATAGATGAACTCTTTCCTATTGGGAATCGACTTTAAACTGTAGGTCCCGTCATTCATGTATAATATTTCACGCAACATAAGTGGTGTGAGAAGATAGGTCGTAATTCTGTCTGAAGGGTTGTAATGACCAATTATGTACATACTTATGTATGTATTTCCTATTGGGCTTACATTGAACTAACCAAGCCTTTCCGATAGCAAAAGAAATTAATTTTAACCATCATTGAAGCTTTGTCAATAGAAATAGAAATCCGCAAGACCAGTTACATTTCATAAAGGGTCCGCCAAATAAATTTTTTTTGAAAATGCTTTAAAAAAAACCTACTGAATATTTTCTCAAATTTCTTTTTTTTTATTTGAAAGTACAATCCTTCCGTTTAATAATGGAAAATAATTTCATTCAAATGGCTGCCTCGGCTGGCCATGCAGTAGCCTACACCAGAAGATGCCAATTTTGGCAAAAAAAAATCATCTTTTCAGATGAAGCTCATTTTGATCTTGGCGGGTATGTAAACAAGGAAAATTGTCGCATTTGGGCCACAGAAAACCCGCACGCATATATTGAAAAGCTGACGCACCCAAAACGAGTCACTGTTTGGTGCGGATTTTGGTCCGGAGGCATAATTGGGCAATTTTTCTTCGAAAATGAGCAAGGAGTGGCCGTTACAGTCAATGGCGATCGTTATCGGGCCATGTTAAACGAATTTTTGTTCACAAAAATTGAAGAGGAGGATATTGGCAACATTTTGTATCAACAGGACGGCGCTACGTGCCACACAGCCGAAGCTACACTCGATGTTTTGCGCCCTGTTTTTGAAGATCGCATTATAAGCCGCAGACTTGATGTTGTTTGGCCACCTCGGAGGTGCGATTTGACACCGTTTTACTATTATTTGTGGGGTGCCGTCAAAGATAAGTGTTACGCCGACAAGCCAGAGACAATTGACGCTTTAAAGGACAATATTCGTGAAGCCATTGGTGAAATACAGCTGCACACAATCGATAATGTGCCTTAAAAATTGGACCGATCGTGTATAGGCTACTGCATGGCCAGCCGAGGCAGCCATTTGAATGAAATTATTTTCCATTATTAACCGGAAGGATTGTACTTTCAAATAAAAAAAAGAAATTTGAGAAAATATTCAGTAGTTTTTATTTTAAAGCATTTAAAAAAAAAAAAAAGTTATTTGGCGGACCCTTTATAAGAGTTAAAAAGTACGTCGCTAAGCAACAGGTTATGACAGATTCTCAGATTATGGAGTTGGGTCTTCTGCAACCCAGCGTAGCAGACCTTCTTTGAAGGGAATGGTCTCCTTGCGCCCATTATGATACAACAAGTAAATATCCATCCAAGGGGGATCAAACATTCCGACTACAAAATAAATCTTACCATCGCCATGATTCCATTTTTTTGAAGAGTTCAGTCAAAGGCAATAAAAAATTCTAAGTGTTAATAAGATCTCCCACCGCGATAAAGTCAAAAGACTTCTCCTCAAATCTACATCGCATACAGAAATCGTTCGAACGTATATGGCAATTCTATCGGCATAACTTGTATAGTGGACAATGGTCTGTGATATTGCAATGGATGGGCACCCGACTTACGAAAAGAAGTCAATCAGTCCTCTTCTTAACCATAACCAGCCCTTAGCAATATTCTACGTGCCCTTATAGAGCCAATGACAATGGGTTTCTCATTGAAGCGATCACAAAGCACCCAGTTTAACTGAGACAATCTATGCGCTGTAATCGAAATCGGAGATTTTGAGCTTCTGATGATATTTATGATGATATGATTTTTTATGACATCCTTATGCCTTGCCATACAAGAGTAACCTTTGAATGACCAGACATATCCTTGAGAAATCCCCAGAATTTATGGACGAGAAGGAAACATTCGCGGCCGCACTCTGGCCGGGCGTGTAAATTAAAAGATTTTCAGGGGAAATCTCATCAACCACATGATCTCCATCTGGAAAACATTGCAGTGGTCAGGCAACCTATACGAAAGGCTAATATTAGAACTCTTTTGGAGCCATCGGTGCATACTTCAAGGGATTCACTGGAATCATAAAATCTAATCTGCTATCGAGAAAACTATAAGGATCTACGTAAGCGACCCTAATGTTTCAAAAGAAGGCATTGGCAACCCTATCATTCCAGAACCTAGAAAAACTTGATTTATGAAACTGAAAACAAAGCGATATAGAAAGTAAAAATTATAAGGGACTACGTTTCTGAAGAAGATGTTGGCAACCCTACCATTCCAGAACCTAAAAAAAATTAATTTTTGAAACTGAAAAGAAGGCGAAACAGAAAAGTAAGATGAAAGAGATGGTTTGTGATGGTTTAAAAAATTATACTCTCCTTTTCTTGAGTTATTCACTTAGCTGCTTCTATTACAGCTAATTACACGAAGTTTACGGGTTTATAAAAGAGCTCTTTTTGTATCCTGTTATCGGTTACAGTCCATTAAAGTTCTTGAATCCTAGGAAAAGTGTTGAAAATTTTATTAGAAGTTCTTGTTCTCCTTTTAATGCCTTTCTTCAGCACCCTTTACTAACTTCTATCAAACATGGTCATCCTAGTTCCTTAGAGTAAAACAAAAAAAGCCTATTTTCTCGTAAACTGGTAGGCTTGGAGGAGAACTAGAGAGAGGTCCACATTTGAACGATGGTAGGATCTATGTAATCTTATAATTTCTCAAAATTTCACTGGAATTAAATCCACACACTTATTAAGTATCATGAGAGAGATTTTCAGTTGTATTTTTCTTACATTTTCCGTTGAATGATTTTGGTGTTGTTGCATTGGGGTTTTAATTAAAGTCAGTTTATCTTGTTGTTTACCTGTACAATATGTACTCACACTAGCTATCTGGCATGCTCGCATTTATGCTCTCTTAATATGACATTAACTGTCATCTTAACTGCCTCAAAATAAACACATACACCCATACATACACTTCATACAATCCAAATAAACAGGAAAGCCAGGGTATACATATGTGAGTATATTTGAGTACATTTTTCTTCCTTCTTTTCTTCATTTTTTCTTGTTTTTCTTGTTTTTTTGGGGCATAAAAGCGATAAAATTTATGTGATGATGATGATGATTCTATTATTATTTACATTTACACTTATAAAAACACCACATATGTATGTATGTGTGTTTGTGTTTGTGTATGTGAGTATTTTACATGTGTATTAATTTTTATACGGTTTGTTGAATATTATTTATGGCAGCCCGCGCCAGGACAGTATCGTTAAGGAAGACAAGCAGTTTTATTCGTATTCGTATTCGAATTAAATTTTTTTCGTTTTCGGTAAGATTGTGTAAAGAAAAGAATTTTTGTTTTTGTTTGGCTCTGACACGGTTATCACTGGCTAAAAGGAAATCCAGGATATAACACTCACACTCAAACACGTGCTTAAATACATACATATGTACATGTGTATGAAACAGTTTTGCATGTTTATTTAACGTTAATATATGAGATATACTTCTGCAGGCAGTAATGTAAGAGAGTGTGTTCTAAAAAAAATATTTGATCAAGAATTTTTCAAGATAAATATGTATGGGCTTCAATAGGTAGACTTTGATTTAAACAACAGTTACTAGTTCCCTCTTCTGTTTTTTATAGAGGTATAGAACTTTAAGTTGCAATAAAACAACGATGGATTATTCGATTGACATGAATTTTATATATCCGAAAGATAATCTTGTGGCATTACATTTTAAATATGATTTCTAGCATATGACCGCCACGGCTGGCGCGGATGTAGTCCAATCTGGACGTCCAATTTACGATGACAATAATACGGCGAATGTTGTCTTCCAAATGGTCAAGCGTTTGTGGCTTTACCGCATAGACCAACGACTTTACATAGCCCCACAGAAAGTAGTCTAGCGGTGTTAAATCACAAGATCTTGGAGGCCAATTCACAGGTCCAAAACGTGAAATTAGGCGTTCACCAAACGTGTCTTTCAATAAATCTATTGCGCCACGAGCTGTGTGACATGTTGCGCCGTCTTGTTGAAACCACATCTCCTGGGCATCGTGGTTATTTAATTCAGGAATGAAAAAGTTAGTAATCATGGCTCTATACCGATCACCATTGACTGTAACGTTCTGGCCACCATCGTTTTTGAAAAAGTACGGACCAATGATTCCATCAGCCCATAAAGCACACGAAACAGTCAGTTTTTCTGGATGTAACGGTGTTTCCACATACACTTGAGGATTACCTTCACTCCAAATGCAGTAGTTTTGTTTGTTGACGTAGCCATTCAACCAGAAGTGCGCTTCATCGCTAAACAAAATTCGCTTATGAAAATCGTGAACAACGGTAATCTCGTTTTGGGCCCATTCGACGAATCTACGCCTTACTTGATGATCGTTTGGCTTCAAATCTTGCACGAGTTGGATATTGTAAGCACGCAAACCAAGATCCTTCCGCAAAATCTTTCATAAAGTGGATGGACACTGGAGATCCAATTCCTGTGCTCGATGGCGGATGGACTCATTCGGGTCTTCCTCAATGCTACGCTCTACAGCAGCAATAGCTTCTTCTGTACGCACCGTACAGCGTCTCTGGGGATGCGAGTTATCAATAAGAGTAAACGTGGTGCGAAAACGTTCCATGGTTAATCGAATTAACTGCTCTGATGGACGATTTTGTCGACGATAAAATGGACGTAGTGCGCGATACGTTTTCCGCACAGAACCATTATTTTCGAAATAAAATTGCACTATTTGGAAGCGTTGTTCAGGCGTGAGTCTATTCATGATGAATTGCCAAACCAAACTGAGAATAAATCACTTGACAGCTGTTAAATCGGTCGCCATCTTGAAAAGTAATGCCAACTTAAAGTTCTATACCTCTATAAAAAACACCCTTTACTTCCTTCTTTTTCTAATCATATTATATGCTTACCCTCATGCAACTAAAAAACGACGGCAGAATACCCAGTTTAACTAAGGCAATCTATGCGCCGAAAAATATATTTATTTCGGTAAATTCCTCTCAGCAGATTTCTGGCAAAAACTCAAAGGGAAAATAAAATTGTCATGAAAAGTTTCTCAAAAAATCTGTCATTCAGAGTCGACTTTAAACTGTAGGTCCCGTCGCTCATGCATAAAATTAACACACACAACATATGTGTGTGGTTTGAGAAACTAGGTCGTAATCCTGACTAAAGGATTGTAATGACCAATTATGTATGTATGTATGTTACTTCTGTCTCCTATGCTATCGCACTAAAGCCAACGCCAACTGAGTTTATTGCTGTTTCGGCTTATCTCGTTAGCACTGATGACTATATGGCCTATGAGTTCACTGGAACTTACATAAACATGAATGAAGCTAACGCAGTTACTCCTCATTATTCCTCTTACTATTGGCTTAAGTGATATCCGTATCGTATCCTAATACTCTACAAGATGCTCATTCTCCCCGTGCTTCTTTATGGCGCATAGGCATGAACACTATTAAGCACCGATGCAGCAGCCTTGAGAGTATTCAAGAGAAAAGTCCCTCCTACGTAAGATCTTCGGTTCAGTGCGAGTTGGCGATGATTTTCGCATTCGATTCAATAACGAGCTGGACGTTGTGCAGCGTATTAACATATAGCGGCTGCACTGGGTCGGTCATGTCATTCGAATGGAGGAGGATGCCCCGGCCAGAGTCGCTTGGAATTATGTGTTAAGGCACATGTTAATCGGGCTGTTAATGGCCAATTAAGTAAGTAAGCAAATAGATACCGACGTAGTCTGGCTGGTAGTGTGTTGTCGTCTTAAACGTGCTAATGGTGAAGGTATAGCACTGGCCATTATATAGTCACCTAGCAGCAACTCGTTTCCTTGCCGTTCACATCTTGAGTTTAAATCAAATGGCCACAAACACTACTCCCTCTTTCCACCTTCCTATAACCTATTTTCCTAAACCTGCACAATGCACTGCATGAGTAGGGGCTATCCCCTCAGATGGTTATATCAAAAAAAAAAAAAAAAAAAAAAACGTGAGTTCGCGGTTCAAACCTTAGCTTAGATATCTCGAACAACCACTCATGTATAAAATTAACACACACAACATAAGTGGGGTGAGAAACTAGGACGTTGTACAATGGGTCATTTCGACCTCCGGGTACTGTACATGTCTTAATTGACAAGTACACGTCCTCCAACCTAACCTAACCTAACCTATCTCGAACAACGAAATACGAAAAAACAACTTCCTCTCAGCAGTCTACTGGCAAAAAACAAAACTCTGAGAGTAAAATAAAATTGCCATGAAAGTCTTCTCAAAATTCTTTCGCTCAGAGTCGACATGAAACAATAGGTCTCCCGCCACTCATGGATTAAATTAACAAATACCCGTTGGGTGGTGTGTGAAGCTTTAGGTTGTAATCCTGACTAAAGGGTTGTACTAAACAATCTTGTAAGTTAATACTATGTTCATATATGTACTTTTATTGAGTCAATATTCGATTTATTGAGTACAATATTTTAAGTGTTCAGACATAATTCAATATTCATTTGACAGCTGGTTTGTTGCTTTTTTGTTTTGTTTGTGGATGTTGACATTTGAGTTGCCAAATATCAACTGAAAGTGTTCGGATAATTGTAATATACTCACTAAACACGCTTATGACAGTGCTGCATTTTAAGCTTTACTCAATATTATAACAATTTGCGTATTTATTGCGCAATAATTAATTGAAACATTATATGAAATATTGAGCTCAATAATGGCGTTTATTGCGATTTACACAATAAAGGTGCATATCTGAACACCGTATAAGTAAGATATTTTTGATAACATGCTGTTATTATCACCAGAAGAATTTATTCTTTTAAAGTTTGCCAACTGGTTCTTAAACGTTTCTGTGTGTGTGTGTGGCATCGTTTGTGGCATCGTTTAACGTCTTGGGGTTTTATGCTTCACTGATGCCAACAACGACTACAACATCATTATCATTCTCGCAATCTTCATTGTATTACTACCGATGGTAGAGAGTAAATAAATACACCACAGATAAGGTATAAATAAATACAACAACAACAGCAACAACGGCAATAACAACAATTCTTCACACGTTTATTATCCTTTTTTCTACGGCGGCATTAAAGATATTTCCTTGTAACGAGAGAGAGAGAGAGCGAGGAAAAGAACAAACCAACTGGAAATGTTTGAATGAAATCCTCACACATCATTAATCATTTGCGGGTGTGTATGTGTGTTTGTATGTGTGCGTATATATGAATAACGATTATTTTTATTTATCGATATACGATATAAGTATTGTGTGCAGTAAGAAAAAGAGAGAGAGAGAGAGGAAGGGGATGGGGTACCCTTTAAATATGCCACAGAAAAATATAAAAAAAAACCGGAAGCCACCAGTTATAATAACTATTTAGAGAACTCAAGAAAGGAAGGGGGACAGCAGGGAAAGGAGAGCAATTGTAAAATTGTTTGTTATTTACGTTCGACAAATTTAATTAGAAAAACCAACAGAAATAAACATAATATTTGCATAATATTGGTGCGTTTTTGCATTGTCGTTTAATGTGCGTTGTTAGGATCACCGAGCGTATGAAAAACATGGTTTAGTTTTATGCTTCATAAACTAAATTCCCTCCAAAAAAAAAACAGAAAACCAACAGTTTGTTTAGAGCCTTTCATGCCTCACATAACCTCAAATGTTGTCTACCATAGCCAGAGCCCCGACCGAAACGAGAAAGGGAATGAAAAATTTTCAAAAATCACACTTAAATCCCTGACTGTGATTAGTTTTAATTGTTGCTGTGCTCTGTGGTCATCGTATATTTTATTTAAATATACCAGACAGACGGTTACAGTGTTACACACACATACATATATAAGTACATACATACGCAAAATGATTTGAAATAAATTTTCTAAAACATTCAAATGATTATGTAGGCATACACATGCCCATACATATACAATCGCATAGGTTTTATGGTCACTGTGAATAATGCCACATAATAAATGTTTGAATTTTAT
This sequence comes from Sarcophaga subvicina, assembly GCA_936449025.2. Taxonomy (NCBI): domain Eukaryota; kingdom Metazoa; phylum Arthropoda; class Insecta; order Diptera; family Sarcophagidae; genus Sarcophaga; species Sarcophaga subvicina. The sequence goes on along the minus strand of OW388080.2, from coordinate 145,409,581 downwards.
TGTGAAAAAGGAATATTAGGTGTAGTAAAAAGGTATTTATTAGGTTTTCATGGCTAAATATTCGATTTTCATAAGCTTCTACTGGGTCAGACACTTCACAAAAAAAAAAAAAAAATTATTTGCTGTAGTCATGCAAACAAGACGCAAACTATTGTTTTGCGTTTTAGACCAGGGTGAATATAGTGGAGCTTCAAACCAGACACTAACGCTTTATCAATTCATAGGTATATGTTCGATTTTCATAAGCTTCTATTGGGTCAAACACTTCACCAAACAAATTATTCGCTGTAGTCATGCAAACAGAACGCAAACAATTGTTTTGAGGTTTAGGCCAGGGTGGAGATAGTGGAGCTTCAAACCAGACACTAACTCTTTATCAATTCATAGGGATATGTTCGATTTTCACAGGCTTCTATTGCGTCGTAGACTTCACCTAAAAAATATTTCGCCTTGAACACGAACATAGAGCAAACAATTGTTTTGAGGTTTGAACTATGCTTGGTATAGTGGAGCTTCAAACCAGACACTAACTCTTTATCAATTTATAGGTATATCAGCTCTCTTCCATGCTTTCATAATTACTAGAGCCTCGTCATCTCTAAGACAGAAACAGAGAGCAAACAATTGTTTTGAGGCTTGGACTATACTCCGGATAGCAGAGCCTCAAACCAGACACTAACTCTTTATCAGGTCATACATACATACATAATTGATCATTACAACCCTTCAGTCAGGATTACGACCCTGGGATCACATCCCTTATGTTGTGTGTGTTAATTTTATTTATGAGTGGCGGGACCTACAGTTTAAAGTCGACTCCGAGCGACAGATTTTTTGAGACCCACTTTACATGGCAATTTTTATTTACTCTCAGAGTTTTTGCCAGAAATCTGCTGAGAGGAAGTCGCCGAAGAAATATTTTTTTTATATTTTTGTTTTGATGTCTGGCCTGGCCTCGAACCCTGGCTTTTCGTCTAATAAGCCAACACACTACCTACTATAGACCACGGCGACTTTATCAGCTCATAGGCATATAAATTCCCTTTTATTTCATAATTACTAAAGCTCCTACTTATCTCTAAGTTGAAGTACCCGTAGTCTTATAGTCAGTGTGTTGGCTTATTAGGCGCAAGGTTGTGGTTCAAATCCCAGCTTAGACATTAACGATATGAAATAAAGGGTGGTTTTTATAGAGGTATAGAACTTTAAGTTGGCATTACTTTTCAAGATGGCGACCGATTTAACAGCTGTCAAGTGATTTATTCTCAGTTTGGTTTGTCAATTCATCATGAATAGACTCACGCCTGAACAACGCTTGCAAATAGTGCAATTTTATTTCGAAAATAATGGTTCTGTGCGGAAAACGTATCGCGCACTACGTCCATTTTATCGTCGACAAAATCGTCCATCAAACAAAGAAAACTGCCGCATTTGGAGTGAAGGTAATCCTCACGTGTATGTGGAAACACCGTTACATCCAGAAAAACTGACTGTTTGGTGCGCTTTATGGGCTGGTGGAATCATTGGTCCGTACTTTTTCAAAAACGATGGTGGCCAGAACGTTACAGTCAATGGCGATCGGTATAGAGCCCTGATTACAAACTTTTTCATTCCTGAATTGAATAACCATGATGTCCAGGAGATGTGGTCACACAGCTCGTGCCACAATAGATTTATTGAAAGACACGTTTGGTGACCGCCTAATTTCACGTTTTGGACCTGTGAATTGGCCTCCAAGATCTTGTGATTTAACACCGCTAGACTACTTGCTGTGGGGCTATGTAAAGTCATTGGTCTATGCGGTAAAGCCACAAACGCTTGACCATTTGGAAAGACAACATACGCCGTATTATTGCCGATATACGGCCACAAATGTTGGAAAAAGTCATCGAAAATTGGACGTCCAGATTGGACTACATCCGCGCCAGCCGTGGCGGTCGTATGCCAGAAATTATATTTAAAATGTAATGCCACAAGATTATCTTTCGGATAAATAAAATTCATGTCAATCGAATAATCCATCGTTGTTTTATTGCAACTTAAAGTTCTATAGCTCTATAAAAAAACACCCTTTATAAACTAATTTCTTTTGATGACTTCCTCTCAGCAATCTTCCGACAAAAACTGTGAGGGTACATACAATTGCAATGAAAAGATTCTCAAAAATCGGTCGTTCGGTAAACTGTAGGTCCCGGCACTCATGGATATAATTAACACACTCAACAAGGGTGGTGTGGCGAGCTAGGTTGCAACCTTGGCTAAAGAGCCATCATGACCAATTAAGTATGCAAGTATGGTTGCAACTATCGGTTTATCTGATGGAAATTATCACACGTACATACTCCATTTCCTTCAATACCATTTCGCCTTTTTGTTTTAGGTGCTTAATTATATTGTTCTCAGTCTTATAGGTCGACTTATAGCTCGATTTCCTAAGTTATTGCCACTTTTAACCGCTTGTAGCAAATAATTTTGTTGCTACAAACTTTGTCTCGCTAGAAATTGCTGAAAATTTGAATACAAAAACGGATAAAAAAATTTTGTTTCCATTACAAAATTACCCGCTTTCGTCCCACTGTGCCAATACTTAGCTGCCTAATGTTCTATGCAAAATTCCGTAAACAAATTTAACTCAAAAAGCCAACAAAAAAAAAAATTTGCATTTTGCCAGTTCCAAATGAAGAGCTGCATTAGTTTACTTACTATTGCTGGGCCCCACTGCCTCATTTCCTCTGTCATAGAATACAGGGCGGGCAATATAATGCAATAAAAATGTATTTTTTTTTTTGGGCCAATACAAAATGCATTCTCTGGGAATTTCAAGGATTAAATGTAATTTATAAACGTTTTCCATTTCAATTGATTTAATGATCACAAACAATACAGCCACAGAGACAGAAGCCAGAGAAGAGCATCAACCGTTTTGCAATGCTTGAAACCAAGGGTCAGAGGGCTGGCTAGTCTCTTCTGCATTGACTATAGAAGCTGGAGGAGATTAAATGAAATCGAAATAAACGATTTTTAATGGTTTTTTAAATCCATAAAATGGCTCTCACAGTTACAGTAACTTGCACTCACACTCTCTCTCTCTCTCTCTGTCTCTTTCTCTGTGAGTGCAGTGGTGCCAATGTAAAGCTTTAATGAACATTTTAGTTACACGTCAGCTTGCCCAAGCCCCCTTACATTGTTGGTCCACTACTACTACTACTACTACTACTAACGAGTATTTAAATGTGTGTGCAGTCACAGTAGTCAAGGCTTAATGTGCCTATGTTTTCAACCCAAAGAAGACAGTGAGAATGGGAGAGAGACAGAGCCAATGGGCAAAAAGAGAACATCCAAGGCACACAGTGGCAAAAACGAGGTCATTAATTATTTTTACTAAATCTGTGTGAGATAAGCAGCGGTGGCTGCGGCGGCGGCGGCTGCGGCATCGTTTAAATATTTTCCATATGAGTGTGTGCCAATGCGTTGTGTGTGCCTCAGTGTATTTACGTTTAACCACCAGTTGTTGCTGCTGTTGAATCCATTTCCCAAACTTCCATTTCAGTAAGCTAATGAGTGTTGCGTTTGCCAGCCAGATCTCTTACCTAATGAGTTAAAAATTTAACCCCATTGCCGCCCTTACCCTCGTATCTACATATTATCATTGCCTAACGAAATACAAACATTCCCGCATCCTTTACATCCATTCAAAACCAACCATCATTATCTGTGGTTGTGAACGTATGCCCGCTCGAGTGTGTATGTGTGTGTCTATCTAGCTATCTATCGTATGAGTATGAGCATATAATGACCATAAAGAGATATTTTACATGAGACAGACGATTAATTAATCTTCAAGGACTATACACTTTGCTCCATTACATAACCTCACTCTCTCTCTCTTCTTCCTCTCCCTCTCCCTCTCTCTTTCTCTATTACTAAATTAAGGGATTTTCATATTTATTTTCTCATTATGAAAATTTATAGACATGCGAGCTCTACTAGAGCCAGCAAACAATTCTCCTCGTCCTTATGCTGTGTACAACTAACTCTCTTCGACTAAGAGACCAAAGGGCCTTAATGAATGAGCAAGGGGAAGAGGCAAATGTTTGTATGTAAACGATGTAAAAATATGTTTTAAATATCGATTACGCCATAAAAACACTTAAAAATTAATCAATAATCCTATTTCTCTATAAATACTTTCGGTATTTTTAAATTATTTCATTATGGTTTATGTATATGGAGGAGTGTGCACTAATTAATTTGGGCATGCATTTTTGTTCATTTTTATAAAAAATTTAATTCTTATGATTAAAGAAAATATTGCTGAAGCTGTAATGCATGAAAATGTAACGTCTTTAAGTGGTTCGAACAATTTTTTTTCTTTTTGTTTTCTCCAAGGAAGTCGCCGTAGTCTAGTAGGTAGTGTGTTGGCTTATTAGACGCAAAGCCAGGGTTCGAGCCCCAGGCCAGACATCAAGACAAAATACAAAAAGTATTTCTTCGGCGACTACCTCTCAGCAGACTTCTGACAAGAACTCTGAGAGTAAATAAAATTGCCATGAAAAAAGTTTCTCAAAAATCTGTCATTCGGAGTCGACTTTAAGCTCTAGGTCCCACCACTCATTTATAAAAAAATTAACACACACAACATAAGTGGTGTGAGAAACTAGGACGTTGTACAATGGGTCAATTCGACCTCCGGGTACTGTACTTGTCTTAATTGACAAGTACACGTCCTCTAACCTAACATAACCTTTCTCCAACATTTCTCCTTGAAGTCGCAACGTAGAATTCTTGTTCGGGAAGCTTGCAAAAATCTGTCATATTTTTTTTTTTAAGAAACCCCTTTGTAAACTTCTTGCTTCTCTTGGAGTCTTTGAAACAAAACAATTTTCTGCTGCTGTGGACGTATGTTAGCGAAAATTCCTTTAGGTAGGCGACACATTTCGAAAGGCAGCTGACAGTATTACTTGACAACCACTTCGCATAAGCAAATAATAGGCCAGCTTTTTGGTGTACCTGCTACAACATGGAGGACAAGTTACTCATGTAGTGATGGCAGCCAAATATCTCCCCACAGAGTCCTATACAAGAGGATAATTGAGACCCTTTGCGTTTTATGTGGGAGTCAAAATGAAAGTAGAAACCCATTCTTGATCTTCAACATTCATTTAATACCCTGCATGTTTCGGAAATTTGGAATTCTACATCAATCTTATTTCTATCTTGGTTTTCGTCCTCTAGATTTCAGCACGAGTTGAGCAACATTATATTTGTTGGTACAAAAAAATCTTCTGATTCTATAAGAATCCAGATTCATATCTCATGCTATTCTATAAGAATCCAGATTCATATCTCATGCTATTCTATAAGAATCCAGATTCATATCTCATGCTATTCTATAAGCATCAAGATTCATATCTCATGCTATTCTCTAAGAATCAAGATTCATATCTCATGCTATCCTATACGAATCAAGATTCATATCTCATGCTATCCTATACGAATCAAGATTCATATCTCATGCTATTCTATAAGAATCCTGATTCATATCTCATGCTATTCTATAAGAATCCTGATTCATATCTCATGCTATTCTATAAGAATCCTGATTCATATCTCATGCTATTCTATAAGAATCCTGATTCATATCTCATGCTATTCTATAAGAATCCTGATTCATATCTCATGCTATTCTATAAGAATCCTGATTCATATCTCATGCTATTCTATAAGAATCCTGATTCATATCTCATGCTATTCTATAAGAATCCTGATTCATATCTCATGCTATTCTATAAGAATCCTGATTCATATCTCATGCTATTCTATAAGAATCCTGATTCTTATCTCATGCTATTCTATAAGAATCCTGATTCTTATCTCATGCTATTCTATAAGAATCCTGATTCTTATCTCATGCTATTCTATAAGAATCAGGATTCTTATCTCATGCTATTCTATAAGAATCAGGATTCTTATCTCATGCTATTCTATAAGAATCAGGATTCTTATCTCATGCTATTCTATAAGAATCAGGATTCTTATCTCATGCTATTCTATAAGAATCCTGATTCTTCTCTCATGCTATTCTATAAGAATCCTGATTCTTCTCTCATGCTATTCTATAAGAATCCTGATTCTTCTCTCATGCTATTCTATAAGAATCCTGATTCTTCTCTCATGCTATTCTATAAGAATCCTGATTCTTATCTCATGCTATTCTATAAGATTATTGATTCTTATCTCATGCTATTCTATAAGAAAGGAGATTTTTGCTATTAGATCTCGTTTTAACGTCAACTACGTAGTAAAACTCCTGCTTGACCGGCCTTAGCCATTCTAAGAGTTCTATGATGCTATGAATTCCATTCAAATCGTCTTTGATTAGATACGTTCTTTCAATAGGTTCTTAGGTTTCTAAGCGCAGGGCAAATGCAAAGGTGATGGTTTTGTGGTCTCCTGTCCTAATTCTCCGGTACAGCTTCTGGAGAGGTTGTTGTGGGATATTTAAAGTTACCACGCATATGTATCCTGAGGCTAGTAGCCCGTTATAACTACTATAAGGTTAATAAGATGAGTTCTAGTGAGGTTCAATTCATATTTTCTTCTGCATATATCCATATCAGGCCAGATCTGTTAGGTTTCTCTGCAAATAGGTTTATTATTCCATCTTTTCTTTGAAATTGAATGAAGTTTGAATTACGACCATTCGCTTGTTACTTTGTAGAGGAATGCCAATCTCATTCATTAGTTTGGAAACGCGGTGAGTCTACTACCTTCAATATCCTCGTGTCCTGTGACCCATGTGAAGGTAAACTCAACCACGAAAGCTTGAGGATCCTGTTTTTAACATTAAATGGGAAGAATTTACGTTTTCAAAGGCATTTGACGGCGAACAAATGGTGAAACTAATAGTGCCTCCTCTTCTTTTAATAAAATGGCACTGTGGGTCATTTTTTGTTTTTGTTTTTGTTTTCGTTTTAATGACCCACATTAATAATGATGTCAACTTTTCTATTCCTTCATTGTTTTTTGTATGTTTTTCGTTCGTTTATATTTCATTTATTTAATCTGGAATTTGATTTTGTTTAACCATTTCCTCTTAATCCTTAACAAATGACACAAACAGCAACAACGACAACAACAACTTAATTTCCTAACAAAAATAGAAAATAAAACGATTCTCGAGAACATTTATTTTTATTACCAACTGTCCGAATGACTTGACTGCTGCTGCTGCTGCTGGCTGACATTCATTTCTATTTATTCGTTCACATGTTGTTTATTAACGTAAATCCTTTTGTCCGTCTGTCTGTCCATCTCTGTTAGTATCCTTCACTGTATATCCCTTTTATGTACTGTATGGTGTGCCTGTGTATATGTTTGTTTGAGTTTAATGTGTCATGATAGTCATTCTGTACGTTGTCATTAACAAACATTAAATCCGTTTAAAACCAAAAGAAATTTACCCTCTGTCCCCTTTAGCACTTCACCCCCCATCCCTTTAGTGTGTTTTTCAAAGATGAAATATCAATGACTTGACCATCATCACAATACTCGTAAACTTCTAAGGGACTTCACTGAGATTTAAAAGACAGTCGTCGTCGACAAGGCATAGAAAGAAGGGAAGGAAGGAAGGAAGTTGTAAAAGAAAAGGTCAGTGTTCATGGGAAAAACGAAATCAAAATTGTTTTAAATCACAGTCATAGTCATCATCATAATCATTGGCAGACAATATCGTCAATAGTGGGATTTATTTAATAACGCGTTATCCAATTATTGATTCTAAAAGGTCCTTCCTACCTTTAAACTAAAAAACATACATATGTGTGTGGAAAATATGTTGGATCATTTAAATGTCTGCTACGGCTTCTCTGGATAGAGTACATGAGCGGTTCTATTCTATAAGAATCGTAATTCCTATCTCATGCTATTCTATAAGAATCGTAATTCCTATCTCATGCTATTCTATAGGAATCGTAATTCCTATCTCATGCTATTCTATAGGAATTGTAATTCCTATCTCATGCTATTCTATAGGAATTGTAATTCCTATCTCATGCTATTCTATAGGAATTGTAATTCCTATCTCATGCTATTCTATAGGAATTGTAATTCCTATCTCATGCTATTCTATAGGAATTGTAATTCCTATCTCATGCTATTCTATAGGAATTGTAATTCCTATCTCATGCTATTCTATAGGAATTGTAATTCCTATCTCATGCTATTCTATAGGAATTGTAATTCCTATCTCATGCTATTCTATAGGAATTGTAATTCCTATCTCATGCTATTCTATAGGAATTGTAATTCCTATCTCATGCTATTCTATAGGAATTGTAATTCCTATCTCATGCTATTCTATAGGAATTGTAATTCCTATATCAAGCTATTCTATAAGAATCTTGATTCTTATATCAAGCTATTCTATAAGAATCTTGATTCTTATATCAAGCTATTCTTTAAGAATCTTGATTCTTATCTCATGCTATTCTATAAGAATCTTGATTCTTATCTCATGCTATTCTATAAGAATCTTGATTCTTATCTCATGCTATTCTATAAGAATCTTGATTCTTATCTCATGCTATTCTATAAGAATCTTGATTCTTATCTCATGCTATTCTATAAGAATCTTGATTCTTATCTCATGCTATTCTATAAGAATCTTGATTCTTATCTCATGCTATTCTATAAGAATCTTGATTCTTATCTCATGCTATTCTATAAGAATCTTGATTCTTATCTCATGCTATTCTATAAGAATCTTGATTCTTATCTCATGCTATTCTATAAGAATCTTGATTCTTATCTCATGCTATTCTATAAGAATCCTGATTCTTATCTCATGCTATTCTATAAGAATCTTGATTCTTATCTCATGCTATTCTATAAGAATCTTGATTCTTATCTCATGCTATTCTATAAGAATCTTGATTCTTATCTCATGCTATTCTATAAGAATCTTGATTCTTATCTCATGCTATTCTATAAGAATCTTGATTCTTATCTCATGCTATTCTATAAGAATCTTGATTCTTATCTCATGCTATTCTATAAGAATCTTGATTCTTATCTCATGCTATTCTATAAGAATCTTGATTCTTATCTCATGCTATTCTATAAGAATCTTGATTCTTATCTCATGCTATTCTATAAGAATCATGATTCTTATTTTATGCTATTCTATAAGAATCGTGATTCCTATCTCATGTTATTCTATAAGAATACTAATCCTTCTCTCTTGCTATTCTATAAGAATACTAATCCTTCTCTCTTGCTATTCTATAAGAATCGTGATTCTTCTCTCTTGCTATTCTATAAGAATCGTGATTCTTATCTCATGCTATTCTATAAGAATCTTGCTTCTTATCTCATGCTATTCTATAAGAATCTTGATTCTTATTTTATGCTATTCTATAAGAATCTTGATTCTTATTTTATGCTATTCTATAAGAATCTTGATTCTTATCTCATGCTATTCTATAAGAATCTTGATTCTTATTTTATGCTATTCTTTAAGAATCATTATTCTTATTTTATGCTATTCTATAAGAATCATGATTCTTATCCCATGCTATTCTATAAGAATCTTGATTCTTATCTCATGCTATTCTATAAGAATCTTGATTCTTATTTTATGCTATTCTATAAGAATCTTGATTCTTAGTTTATGCTATTCTATAAGAATCTTGATTCTTATTTTATGCTATTCTATAAGAATGTTGATTCTTATTTTATGCTATTCTATAAGAATGTTGATTCTTATTTTATGCTATTCTATAAGAATGTTGATTCTTATCTCATGCTATTCTATAAGAATGTTGATTCTTATCTCATGCTATTCTATAAGAATCTTGATTCTTATCTCATGCTATTCTATAAGAATCTTGATTCCTATCTCATGCTATTCTATAAGAATCTTGCTTCTTATCTCATGCTATTCTATAAGAATCTTGATTCTTATTTTATGCTATTCTATAAGAATCTTGATTCTTATTTTATGCTATTCTATAAGAATCATTATTCTTATTTTATGCTATTCTATAAGAATCATGATTCTTATCCCATGCTATTCTATAAGAATCGTGATTCTTATTTTATGCTATTCTATAAGAATCATTATTCTTATTTTATGCTATTCTATAAGAATCATGATTCTTATCCCATGCTATTCTATAAGAATCGTGATTCTTCTCTCTTGCTATTCTATAAGAATCTTGATTCTTATCTCATGCTATTCTATTTTGCTTTTTTCAGTTCTTAGACATACCTAGTATGTATTTAAGCATTGCAATTAAAAATATTGTTTAAATTTAAAATTTAAATTATTCAGAATGACTTTTGAGGATTTAATTGCAATTCCACTCACATTGTTTGAAAGTTTTTCTCAGGATTTACTTTGTTTACCACGGAAAAACTCTGAAATTAACAAATTAACAGAAACAATTTATTTCGCGGAAAATTTTATTTCAAGACGACACTTTTTGTTTGTCTTTGAAAACAAAATTTTTGTCAAGAGAGTGGAAAGATTATTGGATGGTTTGAGTAAAGCGATGTTTGTCGCTTATTATTGCCCCGTCTTTCCCTTTTCTACTTTACTGTGGTATGGTTTACACCTCCTCTCCTGGAAACAGTTGCTTTTTGGTTTCATTGTTCTCTGAGTGTTGTTTTAAAATGTGATACAAAGGATGACTAAAGGATGGCAAACGTATAAAAAGAAATCCAGTTAAACTTGTAGGCTTTTGTTAAACTCCAGCTACACCATTGTCTCTGATGGTGGTTGCTACATAGAAGACTAGACTTTGAGACAAAATTTGCTCCATTACCTCCCAGAGTTATCATAAAAAACAATTTTTTGTTTGGTTTTGTTCTAGGAAAAGTCATTTTCCTTTAGAACTCACCTGTTCTTTCCTCAAAGTGCAAATAATTGCGGAGGCACTTGTATGTCTATTGTTGGCTTTTGTTTCATTTTTTTCCACGCCATTATTCCGCCGTTGTTTTGTAAGGGAAGCCATTAAATGCAATTATTTTTGTGCGAAACACTTTCTTTTAAAAAGAATTTCTAGAGAAATAAAAGAGAATTTATTTACATTTTAAATGGCTTTTGTTTGCTTTTACGCCACAGCAAAAGAAAACAGAAAAAGAAGAATCTTTTGTTTGTAAAAAATTATGCCACAATTTTCCTTTTTTATTCTTTTTCCCCTCCCCCTACCACCTCATTAACTTGAACTCCCTCATGGCAGCAGCGGTAATTATAAAAGATGGGAGTTTCTAGGGCAGAAAGAAAAGTGTTTGCAAATGAATGTCAATAAAACATTAGAGAGTGCCAGGCGGTTATAAACAAATCAAGAACGAAAAGGCTCTCGATCACTATATAAGGCTCTGGTGTTACCAAGTGTGCGATAAGGATACAACCATCTATTCTGTAAAATGTCCTCATATCTGGACTACAAAGAATAACGCTGCAGAGCAAAGCGAATATTCAAGATACAAAGTCAAGCATTAGATTGCCTCTTTGGAATATCGTTTCTTACATAACTTACCTACTTAGTGAGTCAGGATTACAACCTATCTTCTTCTTCACACTACCAACTATCTCTAGCCTATATAGGCTATCCTAAAACCCTGTATTGCTTATACAGAAAGCCCAAAAGAATTAATCGTATCCAAAAACATTTGGTGTGACATTCCATGGTAGTTTTCTTAGCTAATAATGGAATGAACTTTACATTGCTCATGAATACTGAAATCTTAGTTTCGATAGTGAGTTCAGAAGAACTTAATGCCTCATTAAATATATGGAACATATGCTTTGCCTTTTTGATTTTGTTCTTGATCAGAACAGCTACTCTATAAGAATCTTGATTCTTATCCCATGCTACTCTATAAGAATCCAGATTCCTATCCCATGCTACTCTATAAGAATCCAGATTCCTATCTCATGATACTCTATAAGAATCTTGATTCTTATCCCATGCCGCTATATAAGAATCTTGATTCTTATCCCATGCTGCTATATAAGAATCTAGATTCCTATCTCATGCTACTCTATAAGAATCTAGATTCCTATCTCATGCTACTCTATAAGAATATAGATTCCTATCTCATGCTACTCTATAAGAATCTTGATTCTTATCTCATGCTACTCTATAAGAATCTTGATTCTTATCGCATGCTACTCTATAAGAATCTTGATTCTTATCGCATGCTACTCTATAAGAATCTTGATTCTTATCTCATGCTACTCTATAAGAATCTTGATTCTTATCTCATGCTATTCTATAAGAATCCTGATTCTTATCTCATGCTATTCTATAAGAATCCTGATTCTTATCTCATGCTATTCTATAAGAATCCTGATTCTTATCTCATGCTATTCTATAAGAATCCTGATTCTTATCTCATGCTATTCTATAAGAATCTTGATTCTTATCTCATGCTATTCTATAAGAATCTTGATTCTTATCTCATGCTATTCTATAAGAATCTTGATTCTTATCTCATGCTATTCTATAAGAATCTTGATTCTTATCTCATGCTATTCTATAAGAATCTTGATTCTTATCTCATGCTATTCTATAAGAATCTTGATTCTTATCTCATGCTATTCTATAAGAATCTTGATTCTTATCTCATGCTATTCTATAAGAATCTTGATTCTTATCTCATGCTATTCTATAAGAATCTTGATTCTTATCTCATGCTATTCTATAAGAATCTTGATGCATATCTCATGCTATTCTATAAGAATCAAGATTCTTATCTCATGCTATTCTTTAAGAATGAAGATTCTTATCTCATGCTATTATTTAAGAATCAAGATTATTATCTCATGCTACTCTATAAGAATCTAGATTCCTGTCTCATGCTACTCTATAAGAATCTAGATTCCTGTCTCATGCTACTCTATAAGAATCTAGATTCCTGTCTCATGATACTCTATAAGAATCTTGATTCTTATCTCATGCTACTCTATAAGAATCTTGATTCTTATCTCATGCTACTCTATAAGAATCTTGATTCTTATCTCATGCTACTCTATAAAAATCTTGATTCTTATCTCATGCTACTCTATAAGAATCTTGATTCTTATCTCATGCTATTCTATAAGAATCAAGATTCCTATCTCATGCTATTCTATAAGAATCAAGATTCCTATCTCATGCTATTCTATAAGAATCAAGATTCCTATCTCATGCTATTCTATAAGAATCAAGATTCCTATCTCATGCTATTCTATAAGAATCAAGATTCCTATCTCATGCTATTCTATAAGAATCAAGATTCCTATCTCATGCTATTCTATAAGAATCAAGATTCCTATCTCATGCTATTCTATAAGAATCAAGATTCCTATCTCATGCTATTCTATAAGAATCAAGATTCCTATCTGATGCTACTCTATAAGAATCCAGATTGCTATCTCATTCTACTCTATAAGAATTAAGATTCCTATCTCATTCTACTCTATAAGAATTAAGATTCCTATATCATGCTATTCTATAAGAATCTTGATTCTTATCTCATGATATTCTATAAGAATCCTGATTCTTATCTCATGCTATTCTATAAGAATCCTGATTCTTATCTCATGCTACTCTATAAGCATCCAGATTCCTATCTTATGCTATTCTATAATCAATATGCTATGCGATATCTAGCGCCATTCAAAGTTTTCCCTTTTTATTTGAGACCCACAATCTGGGATAAGTTTCTTACACGTCTTTAAGCGTATCCACTGACAGCATTAGTGATTAAATATTGTCCGTATTTAGCGTCACATATGCTTCCCCACTTCTTTTTCTAGTAGCCTGGAATGCTCAGCAATTGAAGGAATTTCCTGTAGAGAAAACCTTCTTCCTCCGCTAGATCGACAAATGGATGGTCGTCTACTGGTGTAAAAATCCTTCATGGTTTTACCAGAATTTCCAATTGGTTTGACCACGACTAAATTCCATAATAGAACTACTTTTTCCCATTTCAAACGAAAACAAATTTTAGATTTTCTATTTAAAATTTCCTCAACATGTTATCAATTGCGTTCCCTTCAGACCACCACTCCATTACACTTCATTTTCTGTTTCGATTGCGAAATCATTTGCATGCGATGTTTTTGTTTGTGGTCTTTGAGCAGAGAAGAGTTTCAATTTCAACACTTTTAATGTAACGTTTAACGGTTGCCTCTCCCTCTCTCTCTCTCTCCACACATACACTCGTTGAAATGGCGCAATGCTGGTGACAGGACACACAAATTGAAATTGAAATGTCCAGTTAGTGTTGCGTCCAACTGTGAAAATAAGGCAGCTATGGTGGCTTAATTTTCTGTTTGGAAAATAATTTTGAAATCCAAAGCAAAAGAAAGGGGAAAACAACATTCGATGCAGATTACTTACAAACATTTATGTGTGTGTGTGTGGGAGAGAGAGAGAGGGAGAAGGATAAATGTTGTTAAATGACACCAAAAATTAGTAGACGAAGTAGTGAAAAAAAAAAACAAAACTGTTGTAATGGACCCTTAAGCTAAAGGAAAATCTGATAATCGTATCACTTCGGCTGTATATGGCTGATGTCGCTGCACAAAACTCTACCCACTTTAGAACAACACTCGTTCATTAATGGTTAATATGGTAAATGATTTCAAAGCTAAAAAGTACAGTGAGTAACATAATTTTAACGCACTCCCCCTGCCAAGCTGTTACTCAGATGGTGTCATTCTTAAGCCATGTGTATCATTTTCGGTACAATTACGGGACATAATAATTCAGCTTGACTTAGAAATGAGGTCTTGCCTGAGCCGAAAGTGGTGTACGTGGCACGGAACGTGTTAAAGAATATTTTGAATTGGTGCTTGGCAGTAAAAAAAACTCATTCAGATTTGAAATTTCTGACGCAGTATCTCCTTGAAAAATACACCTAATTTCACTCAAGAGTAGCCTGATCAGATTTAATTATCAGACGATTTTAATTCCAAAAAATATTGAAAAGATTGGTACCCTTGAGAAATGGTTTGTTGTAAGAGACACAGTCTTGGTGGAAAGGATAGATCGAGTTTGATTTACAAAAAGTTCCAAAAATCTCTAAAAAAAAAATCATGGCGATAAGAATCAAGATTCCTATCTCATGCTATTCTATAAGAATCAAGATCCCTATCACATGCTATTCTATAAGAATCAAGATTATTCCTATCTCATGCTATTCTATAAGAATCAAGATTCCTATCTCATGCTATTCTATAAGAATCAAGATTCCTATCTCATGCTATTCTATAAGAATCAAGATTCCTATCTCATGCTATTCTATAAGAATCAAGATTCCTATCTCATGCTATTCTATAAGAATCAAGATTCCTATCTCATGCTATTCTATAAGAATCAAGATTCCTATCTCATGCTATTCTATAAGAATCAAGATTCCTATCTCATGCTATTCTATAAGAATCAAGATTCCTATCTCATGCTATTCTATAAGAATCAAGATTCCTATCTCATGCTATTCTATAAGAATCAAGATTCCTATCTCATGCTATTCTATAAGAATCAAGATTTCTATCTCATGCTATTCTATAAGAATCAAGATTCCTATCTCATGCTATTCTATAAGAATCAAGATTATTCCTATCTCATGCTATTCTATAAGAATCAAGATTCCTATCTCATGCTATTCTATAAGAATCAAGATTCCTATCTCATGCTATTCTATAAGAATCAAGATTCCTATCTCATGCTATTCTATAAGAATCAAGATTCCTATCTCATGCTATTCTATAAGAATCAAGATCCCTATCACATGCTATTCTATAAGAATCAAGATTATTCCTATCTCATGCTATTCTATAAGAATCAAGATTCCTATCTCATGCTATTCTATAAGAATCAAGATTCCTATCTCATGCTATTCTATAAGAATCAAGATTCCTATCTCATGCTATTCTATAAGAATCAAGATTTCTATCTCATGCTATTCTATAAAAATCAAGATTCCTATCTCATGCTATTCTATAAGAATCAAGATTCCTATCTCATGCTATTCTATAAGAATAACAGGGTTAAGTAACGTAACGGTGAAGTAATCTACGCTTTTCAATTGCAGACAAAAATACAAAGTAATTTATCTGATGTTTGATTGTTTTCTAGGATAATAGGGTTGCCATCTGTCGCTGTCTAGAAAAAAAGTATTTTCTATGGAAACATTATTCCCAAATAATGAGGTCCGTCCGACCTTAATATTCATGCGTTCGGAATGAATTAATGGATGAAACGACTTTGCTTTTTTAAAACCCGAAAAAATACAATGAAAAGCAGTTTGTCTTCTGCTGTATTAGAATCGGGTATGCTTGGGTTTATAGACAGGCTCCTCATACTATTGCTTCAGCATCTAATCTAACATTTTCGGACTTTATTTCGGCTCCTATACATCTTAATCTACTCTTATACACGTCTCTCCATTTCTTTGTTCTTATGTCATAAGAGACTTTTCTTCGCGTAACTACTGATTGCTATGTTGACTTGTAGGCAGTGTTCTTCTTTGTTTGACATTCCACCAGAAGCGGTGTTAGAACCCTAAGCATGGATTTGCTCGCTGCTTAAAAAGTAACAGTTATACGCCAATATTAGCACGACTAGCAGTGCTATGTCTGTACAGCTTACTTAAATTATTTTGTCATTTACAACCCTTTAGGCAGGATTACAACCTAGCTTCTCATACCACCCATGTGGTTTGTGTTAATTTTATCCGTTAGTGGCTGGAACTAGAGTTTAAAGTCGACTCCAAACGACAGATTTTGGAGGCGCTTTTCATGGCAATTTTATTTACTCTTAGAGCTTTTGCTAGAAGACTAGCGAGAGGAAGTAGACGAGAGAAATTATTGTTCAAATTTCGTTGTTCTAGATGTCTGAGCTAAGGTTTGAGCCATGGGCCTGCATTTAATAAGCCAACCCACTACCTACAAGACTACGGCCGAATCAGCGGTATAATGAATTCCAGGTCATATAGAAATTCAGGGCATTTGGCAACCAAGCTCTAATCCACGTCACTGTTTGAGTCAGAACTTTACCGTAGAGTGGGAGGGGAATTTGTAAAATATCTTTCCTACCAACGAACTGCGGCAGTCTGAGGTTGATCAGGTCAACAGGGATGTAGAAGTCATTTTAGATACAGAAAACTCTACATAGATTGATTGGTGATGACATTGATTCTTAGAAAGGTGATATTCTTCAGTACCTGTATAACAGGCGGTTTGGTGAGGTTACTACCCTTCTCCGAATAATTTAGTATTGTTTCCTTTGAAAAAAATCTCCCTTACCCCCCTTCTACTAATTATTCTTATGCTCGGTAAATAAAATCCATTAAAAAAAGCCAACGGATTCTTAACTTTTTATTATGAAAACCTGTTTAAATGCCATGATTAATGACACTTCAAGATAAAGCCAGACAAGAAGGACTGAATGAATGACTTTTTTGTTGTTGTTGTTGTTGCTTTAAATCCCCTTAAATGCCATCATAATTATTGGCAACATTTTGTTGCTGTTGTTGTTATTTTGTAGCAATAATATGTATATCCAGGCAAAGTATGGCAATGCTGCTGTGGAAATGCATCAATTTAATTACGCACGTGCGTCACGTGACATTGAGCAGCGTAAAAATTGCATTTTATTTGCGAAAAAAAACGAAACGAAACGAACGAAATAGAAGAGGCTTTACAAGAGACCTTCCAGAAGAGAGAGACCAGGCCAGGCTATCCATGTACTGGCAAAACCACCCCTTTTTTTAATGATGACAACCGCAACATCAACGACATACTACATCTTGTGGCAGCAACAACGCACAACAAAAGTGGAGAGGTATCAGGGGAGAGTAAAATTTCATTAAATATGATAAATGGTCAACGATTAACGGTGTAAATAGAAACAACAACATGGAGAAGGGAATACAAATGTGGTGTGGAAGCAGGAATATGCAAAATAATCAGAAAATATGCTGCCGCTTATATAGGCTAACTGGCCCAAGAACTTCAAAAACTCTCGTTAAACGCTTGAAAACAGTTGGTTTTGTCTCTTTGAGAATCCTTTGAATGAAATATGACGTGAATGATAAATTGTTTAAGTTTTGTTTTGTTTTTTTGCTTCTTAAAGGTTATTTTCAAAAGCTTGTTACGGTTATTGTTGCGGCCACAAAATTATTTGAAAGTTAGTTGTTCAGAAGTGGATCAGAGCAACTTTTGAGGCAGTAATGATGGCATGCCATGAACTTTTTTGCAGTCTTCCACACTGTTCAGTATGGGATTAGTTTTGCATACGATTACGATTGTTTCTGTCTGCGAAAAGGTTTCGTTTTATTATGGTTTTAAGCGAAACAATACTCTGTCAGGATGTTTGAGGGTCTGCGTCACCATCTGACTCTTTGGTCCATCTTTTCAAACGATTTTATTATTAATATTTCTCAAATTCCTTTCTCACAAAGCATCGCTTCCATCTTTTAAACTCGTTATTCGATTTTTTTCATTATTTTACTGTCTGTATTAGGTTCTAGAATGATAGGGTTGCCATATCTCCTTATCCATGAACACGTATTGAGTTATTGCATTGAGTAGAAGGAAGACTATCGATTCTGTAGAATTGAAAGCAATCATAAGAAATAATTGTTTGGCTCCTGGCGGCCTTTACTCCCACTAAGGACCATTATTAAAACTTGCCGTTAAAGTTGGGTTTTAGTAAAAGGTAACTTTAGCTAAAGGGAACTTTAAAGTCACCTTTAACTTATTTTCGTTATTACAACCTGCGGATAAAATAAAGTTAACTTTTTTAAAAATATGTCAGTGCGGGAGCAATGTCGATAAAACTGCTCAATTAAAAAGTTTTTTTTTTAAACGCATTGGTAACGACGGGCTTCTTTTTGTTGTATTTGCTCATTTTGTTTATATTTGAAGTTGCCATATTGAAAATAATATATCGACGCCTCCATTCTATAACGTTCTAAGTGTACTTAGAACGTTTTTAATGTTCTTGCATTCTCTAACTTAAATACTGTCAAAATTTGTTTAAGATGCGCCGATCCGTTCCGTAGTTATAGGGAAAAATCTTCTTAGAATACACATATGGTCGTATGTCGCATGAAAACTTTTAGAGCTCATAACTCAAAAGTCACGTTTTCGACTTAGAATGTTATAGAACCGGAGGCGTCGATATAATATGGCAAGTTCAAACATAAACTTAACTTTAAAAGTTAAATGTAGGATGATCCTCCCTTTAGCTTAACGCTCACTTCTACCATATTGTCCACTTATAATAATGAAAAACAATTTATCTGCCCCTTAAAATCCTCCCTTTAGTTAACGGCAGGTTGTTATAATGGCCCTAAGAAGATTAAGAAGGATGCCACAGCTTTCTAAAATTGCTCATAAAATACAAGCTTCGTATTGCCATTCTTCATTCACTGTATGTATTTGTGAACTGCTGATGGTGAAATCCATTAAAAATGAAATCTGAGCAATGAAATTCCAAAAAGAAAATATATCTGGACGTTTAGAAAACACGCCAGAGAACGGTGTTACGTTTTTACCTTTTAAAAACGTTTAAAATATAAGCTTCGTAGATTGCAAATAAAATAAGAAATAATTTTTGTGTTTAGTTTTAATTAAAACTTTATTATTCGCACAATTCTGTGTGCCACTGTTCACAACTTGATGTAAACAACAACAATTACTTTTCTTTGTTATTTCTCTGTTTATAGCCTTTGCATAAACAATAAACAATTGTTCCACAGATCTTTGTAACGGAGATCTCCAAACCACGATTACTCTCTTCAAACGCATAGTGTCTTCACTGCTTTGCCTTGCCTTTTATATGACAGGGTAAACAGTCCGGCGAATGTTCGTGGCTTCGCCATCTCGACATCTCTATATATGTAAACATCATTTATTATTGTTGTTGGTGTATTTTGTTTACATTTATTCTGGTAGTGTTGTTTGTGGATTTTTGTTTACTTGTTTACGATTTTCTTTATGCTGGTGTTTGTTGTTGCATTTTTGTTTACTTGTTTACCACTTTTTTATGCTGGTATTTGTTGTTATATTAAGCAGTACGATAACTTGTAAACAGAGGTTTCTTTACTGCATTGTTCTGTTTTTGTAGCTTTTGTTTATAATTTTAATGTTAAGCGATGTAAAAGCGAAGCAGCAGTATCTAGATTTTTCATTTTCGTGATTGAATAGAACACGAAAACAAGTAGTATCAATGTGAAAGCCCCTATAGTCGACTAAGTAGTGTGCCAATCTGTAAGCGTTTGGGGGCTGTTTGTTCGATTCCCTCCTATTTCCTGCCTATTATTTATGTTATGTGATTACACTGGTCATCAAAAATAAATAAATAATTAACACCTCCTCCTATAACTTGCTTTGAACACAATAATTTGCATGAGTAGGGTATATCCCCATCTCAATTAAAACAAATGGCTGTTTGTGAAGAAACTCGAGTGGTCTTAGTTCAAAATGAAACTCATCTCGCAAGATGGATAGATCCAAAGAATCTAAAACCTGATATGGTTTTGTTTGAAATGCTGATGGCAACCATAAGCGCTTATTGTTGTCGAGAGTTCTAAGTCAACCAAAAGTGCAATATTAACTGCTAAGTTTTGAAGGCAATGTCCGTCCTATCATTAGAAAACGTTGCATTCGTTCATTCATTCACTGCCGGCTGTACTTCTTTTACGGTTAACATCAGCAACATATACAGTCACACAGATAATTATACGTACCTCTCCTAAAAATCATTTTTTTTTTAAATGATAATATATGGACAAGTCAACTGATTTTTGCGTCAAATTTTTGTTTTCCGTCACAGCCGAACAAATTATATTTGTTCTCATCACTAAATATTACATTCGCCCAAAAATCAATTGACTTGTCCATATATTATTGGGCAAATACCAATCGTGGCTTTTTTCTCGGCACTCGGCTGCTTTCTCAAAACACTTCGAACTGTTTCGGAATGCACAATAACACTGTGATCACTTTCCGCGGTATTTCGTATTTCTACGGCTGTAGTCCTAGGATTTTTATCCACAATACCTTTTATATACCGGGCTACCACACTTGGAGAAATTTTATACGAAATATACGTACGTCGTACGTATAATTTTCTGTGGTGCCATATTGGTTTTAAGCAAACTGCAGACAAAAATTCATAGATTTTGGGAATCTTTTTTCCTTTATTTAAGTAAATGTGTCGTTACAGACGCTGATAAAGAAATTTTAGATTAGAAGTTCATTACTTTTTAAAAAAATGATTTTTAGGGGTGGGGGGTACGTATAATTATCTGTGTGACTGTATATACGTTTGATACCAATTATTGTTTTATAATAATACCGTATTTATTTTCGTTACAGTATGTGCTTATTTTGGTTTAAGTATATGAAAATATATATTTGTGGTTCTTGTCACTGCTAATGTGGAATGCAATTTAAAATCCATAAATTCTATCACATATGTTTTCACAAACATTAGCTTAAATATATATGCAAATGCTTTAAATCGTATTTACGATATCTCCTCAGACAAAGTTCAGACACTTTTAATACCCACGGCATTACCGTATCGCAATACAGTGGTGGCCTTATAATTAGAAACGATGTTTCTGGAACAGAGTTCTCTGGAGTGACGAATCTAAGGTTAATTTGTCCCAATCTGGTGGAAGAACAAATGTAAGACGTCCTCCAAACAAAGCCTTTGATCCCAGGTACACAGTGAAAGCTGTAAAACAAATTAACAAACATACATGTTGCTAAGTCGTTTCTAATTATAAGGCCACCACTGTATCTGTCACTGAATAAGGATAACGTTCCTTACATTGTGGGCAACTTTTGGAAGCAAATTGTCGTTCGGTTACAAACTGGAACAACTGGTTGAGCTATGGAAAAATGCAAAAATTCCTTAAGAATGAAAAATTTCTTACATGAGTAGGAAGAAAAGGAGCCCAGTAACCAGGCTTAATTTAACTACACTTATGCAAGATCTTAAATCACCGTAGTCTAGTAGGTAGTATGTTGACTTATTAGATGTAAGGCCACGGTTCAAGCCCCCAGGTCAGACATTAAAACGAAAATATGAAAAAAAAAATTCTTTGGCGACTTCCTCTCAGCAGATTTCTGGCAAAAACTCTGAGAGTAAAACAAAAAATTGCCATGAAAAGTTTCTCAAAAATCTGTCGTTCGCAGTCGACTTTAAACTGTAGGTCCCGTCACTCATATATGAAATTAACGCACACAACATAAGTGGTGTGGGAAGAAGCTAGGTCGTAATCATGACTGAAGGGTTGTAATGACCGATTATGTATGTATACAAGATTGTGGGCCGTAAATACCGTTTGGCCATCTTTTGCGTTTACTGTGAAAACATATTTCGTTCTGGTATTGGCTGTAGCCCATTAACTTCCAAAAGGGGAATGCGCCTGACCTCAATATGATATTCATTGTTGATTACACAGCCCTGCAAATGTTGACTTTTTTGTGCAAATAAGATTGCTCCAGGTGTTTCCGAAGGCATTTTGTGCGCTGAACACGAATCTGGTTTCATAAACTTTCCATCACGTCAGCGTTTCGAGAAAAAGGGGGGTTGAAACCCCTAAAAATAGCGTTTTTGGCCATTTTTGAAAAATTGTAGAGCTAAACGCTGACGTGTTAGAACCATCGCTATTGTCAGAAATTGACAACTGATCTTTGCTCTTTAAAATAAGCCCAAAAGCCAAATTGTTTGCATGCACCCTTAAAGTAGGGGGTGGATTTATGTCAAGGGGTGCAAGAGGAAAAGAAGGACACATTACGGAGGTCCTTAAAAATTAATCAGATTTAATTGAAAATTGTTACTCAGGGGTTTTTGGGGTCGCTGCTTACAGAGCTTCATTCAGATTTAAAAAATACAAAATGGCGTATCCAATATGGCGGTCGAAGTTTATAAAAATTAATCAGATTTACTTGACCGCCAAAACCCTGACGTGATGGAATATTTTTGAAACCAGATTCGTGTTCAGCGCACAAAATGCCTTCGGAAACACCTGGAGCAATCTTATTTGCAAATCCCATGCAGGGCTGTGTTATTGTTATAATTCATGCAGAAGCCTTCGGGATGAATTATTTGCAGGGAAAATAAAGCGACTTCAGTTTTTTAATACTCGATTACACCACCACCACTTTATATGAACCTGGTATGATTGGGTGTCACACCCCAAACACTACGTCAATTCTTAAATTCGGTTTTCGATTTTTTTTTTCTTGTCAGCTAAGCAGGTCATTATTTTTAATTATTTTTATTTTATTAAGTTCTAGGATGACAGGGTTGCCATATCTCCTTATCCATGAACACATTGAGTTATTGCATTGAGTAGAAGGAAGACTTTCGGTTCTCTAGAATTCAAAGCAATCATGAGAAATAATTATTTGCCTCTTGCCGGCCTATATAACTACTTCCTAACCCCACTAAGAAGATTAAGAAAATTCCTACAGCCTTTTAAAATTGCTCATAAAAGACAAAAGCTTCGTATTGCCATTATTTATTTATACTGGAGATTTAAAGGCTTCATTCACTGCAAGTATTTGTGAACTGCTGGTGGTGAAATTCATTTAAAAGTATTCTGAGCAATGAAATTCCAAAAAGAAAATAAATTTTGAACGTACCGATATTTTCCCTCTGCGTTAAAAATGTTTTCATATGATGCCAATCCTTAAAAAGGTGCTTAGCAATTGGCTTGTAATGCCCGTTATTTCTTGATCTATTTCAAATGAATTCGCCGTAATCTAGTTGATTCCCCCCGGAAGTCCTGGATATATATACCGACGGCTCTAAACTCGATAATGGGGTTGGAAGCGGTGTCTACTCTGGGAAACTGGACCTAAATATTTCTCTCCGTCTGCCGGACTACTGCAGTGTGTTTCAGGCGGAGGTGATGGCAATTTACCGGGCCGCTCAGTGGCTCCTCGTCAACGATGCTCCTTTCACTCACGTCTCGATCTTTTCTGATAGTCAGGCCGCGATAAGATCTCTATCGGGTTTCGTGATTAGCTCTAGGATCGTTAGGGAATGTCGCCGCTGTCTCGACCTTCTCTCGGGGCGCTTCACCAGTGTCTCTCTGGTTTGGGTCCCCGGGCACAGTGAAATTCGGGGAAACTGTAGGGCCGACGAGCTCGCCAGAGCTGGTGCGCTCCTTCCGGAAGCCTCTTCTGTTGAATTGGGTATGCCACTTGCCTCGGTCAAGTTGACCATTGTGCGGAGGTTCTTTCGGGACGCCAACCTATCCTGGGTCACTGAGCAGTCCTGCTCCACGGCTAGACTCACCTGGCCCAAGATGGATAGAAGGCATACCAACCGATTACTTGGTCGTGATGTCATCTTGACTACAGTGGCCGTGCTTACAGGTCATTGCGTCATGGGTTAGATTAGGTTAGGTTAGAGGACGTGTATTTGTCAATTAAGACAAGTACAGTGCCCAGAGGTCGAATTGACCCATTGTACACGGTCCTAGTTTCTCACATCACTTATGTTGTGTGTGTTAATTTTATACATGAGTGGTGGGACCTACAGTTTAAAGTCGAAACCGAACGACAGATTTTTATTTATTGAGAAACTTTTCATGGCAATTTTTATTTACTCTCAGAGTTTTTGCCAGAAATCTACTGAGAGGAAGTCGCCGAAGAAATACTTTTTGTATTTTTGTCTTTGATGCCTGGCCTGGGGCTCGAAGCCAGGCTTTTGCGTCTAATAAGCCAACACACTACCTACTAGACTACGGCGACTTCTGCGTCATGGGTAGACACGCGGAAAGATATGAGGCTCCCTTTCAACGACTTTGAACAACAGGAGACTGTTGTTCACTTTCTTTGCCAGTGCCCGTCTCTTGCTAGGTATTGATATAGGTTATTTGGCTCTCCATTCCTTGTTAGCTTAACGGAGCTATCATCTATCTGTTGACATCAAGGATACAGCTTCGTTCATCAAACTTTCTGGCTGGTTTTCCAGTGCGGGGTAGTCGTGCTTTTGTTGTGCAGCCTTTGCGCTGACCAACTTCTTCCTTTTCCCTGATTTTGGTTTGGAACTTGGTTAGTACAGGGACTGCGTTCACACGTGGCATCACAACGGGCCGCTATGCGTGCTCAAGTGAGCAGCTTTGTGATAACAGAGCTACCACTCCGACCTAACCTAGAATATAGTAGATAATGTGCTGGCTTATTAGACGTGAGCTCGTAGTTCAATCCCCGGCTTAGACCTCTCGAAAGAAATACTTCCTCTCAATAGTCTTCTGGTAAAAACTCTGAGAATAAATTCAATTCCCATGAAGAGATTCTCAACAAAACTGTCGTTAAAATTAACACATACAACATGGGTGGTGTGAGTAGCTAGGTTGTAGCCCTGAGTAAAGGCCTTTGCAATGACTAATCAAGTAAAGCCTGTGGGTTTATAATTTCGAATTTTTCTTAGACTATTTCGCATACGATTATTTTAAAACTTCATGGAAAATTTTTTGTTTCTGGTTTCTCATTTCCTGTCACCATTACTCAAACGGTTGTAATAGTGTTAAGCTTCGTTTCCATCGTGTAATTATAATCGTTTATTTTGTGCTTGTGTTTGTTTTTGTTTGTGTATACACAATTGAGTTTTTGGCCTCATTCGATAACCAAATTGGCAATAGATATGTATTTTTTGTAATTGTTGTTGTTATTGTTGTTGTTGTTTGTTTTTTGATTCCATAAACAGAACATTTTTGCAACAACATTCATACTCCCGCACACACATTCCCTCAGCTTTTTGTGTATTAAACGTATCGCAATAAATTGTTTCGAAATAAAAATTTTTTTTAAATCGTTTTTTTTTTTCTGTGTTTTTTGTTTTGCAATTTTGTTGTTAAATTGTTCAGAGAGTAATAATTATTATAAAAAAAATAATTTAAATATTTTATATTGCCTTTAGTACCATACAATGTTTGCTTAATTATAAACAAAATCCGAAACGTAGAAATTTCGAGGTCAAATTGGATTTTTGGAAACATATTTTCAAGAAAAAAATATTTGTTTTCTTTCTTAAAAAAAATCAATACGTACCATGAATACGACCAACTAATGGCGTCGTAGAGGATGTTATTGGATTTATTTTTCTTCATTTCTTTTTCTTTCAATTTCCGCTTTTTAATACAACAAGAAATATAGCGAAAATCTTCTGACTTGTTATTCCATTTATGTGTTCTAGTAGGCCTAAAGTAATACGAGGAAGACTGCAAAAATTAGGGAAATTTAAAAAAGAATTTACAACAAAATCTTGTTATAATATGTCAAAATTTCCAGTGACATTCGATATCTTCGATGGTCTCTTTATGGTAAGAAATGCCTCTTAAAATAAAGCTACGTCATCAACACTGGTGGTACACTTCTGAGCCTTTTATCTATAATTTAGGATTTCTGGGTAATCATAACGAGACTCTAGGCAGAAGCTCTAATGAAAAGGAAAAAGAGAAACTCTCCTGAACATCTGCTCTATAAAAATTGAAAATACTCTACCACGGCTTCTGCAGAAGCTCTAATGAAGAGCAAAAACGAGGAAACTCTCCTAAGTTTCTTCTCTATTATATAGGATTACGGGGTACACAGGCAGAACTTATCCAGCTGGGGAGTGATTTAAATTATCTGAAGTCGCCGTGGTCTAGTAGGTAGTGTTTTGGCTTATTAGACGAAAAGTCAGGGTTCGAGCCCCAGACCAGACATCAAAATAAAATACAAAACGAATTTCTTCGGCGACTTCCTCAGCAGATTTCTGGCAAAAAATCTGAGAGTAAATAAAATTACCATGAAAAGTTTCTCAAAAATCTGTCATTCGGAGTCGACTTTAAACTGTAGGTCCCGCCACCACTCATGTATAAAATTAACACACACAACATATGTGGTGTGAGGAATTAGGTCGTATCCTGACTGAAGGGTTGTAATGTGAGTTATTTGAATAAAAACCGAAACCTTTATTAATTAACAGAGTGGCTAAGGAATACCAGAAGGAATGTTGAGGCCAACACTGTTTCGGGAAAATAGTTGTCTTTCACTGGCCACATCCACAATTTACGTCTTATGGCAGCACAGTCTGTATAATGGGGTTTTCCAATATATCAGCACCTACGTTTGAGATGGAATCATAAGGAAACTTGCAAAACAGAATCTGCATTACAGATCTCTGAATAGCAATCAGGTTTGCAACAAAATTTAAAAAAACATTCATCATGTTTCCAGAAAATTTCAGTTTCAAAGCGGTTATAAATTTAATCCAACCCTACCCAGGAGTCGCCTTAGTGTAGTAGGTAGTTTGTCGGCTTATTAGACGTAAGGCCACGGTTTAAACCCCAAGTCAGACATCAAAACGCAAATATGAAAAAAATATTTCTTCGGCGACTTCCTCTCAGCAGATTTCTGGCAAAAACTCTGAGAGTAAAAAAAAATTCGAAATGTTTCTCAAAACAATCTGTCGTTCGCAGTCCCGCCACTCATGTATAAAATTGACTCACACTCAACATAACTGGTGTGAGAAACTAGGTTGTAATCCTGACTGAAGGGTTGTAATGACCAATTATGTATGTAAAGGGTGTTTTTTATAGAGGTATAGAACTTTAAGTTGCAATAAGACAACGATGGATTATTCGATTGACATGAATTTTATTTATCCGAAAGATAATCTTGTGGCATTACATTTTAAATATGATTTCTGGCATATGACCGTCACGGCTGGCGCAGATGTAGTCCAATCTGGACGTCCAATTTTCGATAGCATTTTCCAACATTTGTGGCCGTATATCGGCAATAATACGGCGAATGTTGACTTCCAAATTGTCAAGCGTTTGTGGCTTTACCGCATAGACCAATGACTTTACATAGCCCCACAGAAAGTAGTCTAGCGGTGTTAAATCACAAGATCTTAGAGGCCAATTCACAGGTCCAAAACGTGAAATTAGACGGTCACCAAACGTGTCTATCAATAAATCTATTGTGGCACGAGCTGTGTGACATGTTGCGCCGTCTTGTTGAAACCACATCTCCTGGACATCATGGTTATTCAATTCAGGAATGAAAAAGTTAGTAATCATGGCTCTATACCGATCACCATTGACTGTAACGTTCTGGCCACCATCGTTTTTGAAAAAGTACGTACCAATGATTCCACCAGCCCATAAAGCGCACCAAACAGTCAGTTTTTCTGGATGTAGCGGTGTTTCCACATACACTTGAGGATTACCTTCACTCCAAATGCGGCAGTTTTGTTTGTTGACGTAGCCATTCAACCAGAAGTGCGCTTCATCGCTAAATGGACGTAGTGCGCGATACGTTTTCCGCACAGAACCATTATTTTCGAAATAAAATTGCACCATTTTGCAAGCGTTGTTCAAGCGTGAGTCTATTCATGATGAATTGCCAAACCAAACTGAGAATAAATCACTTGACAGCTGTTAAATCGGTAGCCATCTTGAAAAGTAATGCCAACTTAAAGTTCTATACCTCTATAAAAAACACCCTTTATATATGTATACCCAGGAGTCATTTCTAAAGTCTACCACCCCGTGTTTTATAATATTATACGACGGAGGAGACTAGCTTGGGGTAGAATTAAGCTCGACTTTAATTTCAACTGCACGAAGGTCCATCAAATGTGAGCATTGAGGCATTCTTTCCATGCCTACAAATTCAATCAGATCGTCTATTTTCAAAGAGGAAGAAAAATACTCAACATGGGGTCCTAAAACTTCAAAATATTTTTTTTCTTTTCAATCTACTGCCACCTAAAAACTTTATTAATTTCGAAATCCACCCTCGTTATTTTCGCCTATCCCCTCTCTCTCTCTCTCTCTCCCTAATATTTGCAAATTTTTCTAATTGGAAATCAATTCAAAAAGCCAAAGAAAAAACGAAGAAAAAAGCGGGAGAAATTTAAAAAAAACTGTGAAATGCAATTCAAAGTTTATTAATGTTGTTGTTGTTGTAATTATAAGTAAATTACAATAATAACAACGACAACAACCATAAAACCAAAATACAATTTCACTTGGATTTATAATTTATTTGCTGTCTCTGCCATGCCAATTGGAAAAAGAAAAATATTTCGGAATTCCCCAGTCAAATGCCTGTAAAAGGAAAGCGTAATCCGGTAATAATGGAAAGCCAAGCCAAGCAGGCAGGCAGGCAGGGCCAGGCCTGCCAATTGGTTTATAAAGTCATTAGAAACAATGACAACAACTGCAAAGTTAATTTAAATAATTTTTATTAATAACAACTAATTGGCTGTGGTAGTAATGTTTATAATAATTAGCAGCGGATATGGTGACATATACGAACACAAAACCATATACATACATACACAGGCAAGCGAGACATCGAGACTGACAGACAAACCGTCCGTCACTGCATGTCATAATCGGTAATGTTACGATTGCAACTGTAATCTAAACTAAACGGCTAATATAGGGTTTCCCAATAAGAATGCCGCATTAGGTTGAATTCCTACTGAAAATCCATTAAAACTGAATGAATAAACAGAATCAGAAGGCCAAAGTCAAGGGGGGATAATATTAGACCCCCTTATTACTAACTCAATTGGTCGTTACAACACTAGTCCAAATTACAGTCCACATAACATGGTGCAACCTACAGTTTAACGTCGTCTCCGCACGCCAAGCAATATTATTTCCTCTCAGAATTCTTGTCGGAAGACTGCTGGGAAGAAGTCGCCGAAAGAAATATTTCTTTTCATATTTCGTTCTGTTCGAGATATCTGAACTACGGCCTTACGTCTAATAAACTAACACACTATCTACTCGACTTCTAGGATCGTTAGGGAATGTCGCCGCTGTCTCGACCTTCTCTCGGGGCGCTTCACCAGTGTCTCTCTGGTGTGGGTCCCCGGGCACAGTGAAATTCGGGGAAACTGTAGGGCCGACGAGCTCGCCAGAACTGGTGCGCTCCTTCCGGAATCCTCTTCTGTTGAATTGGGTATGCCACTTGCCTCGGTCAAGTTGACCATTGCGCGGATGTTCTTTCGGGACGCCAATCTATACTGGGTCAATGAGGAGTCCTGCTCCACCGCTGGATGGATAGAAGGCATACCAACCGATTACTTAGTCTTGGTCGTGATGTCATCTCGACTACAGTGGCCGTGCTTACAGGTCATTGCGTCATGGCTAGACACGCGGAAAGAATGAGTCTCCCTTTCAACGATTTCTGCCGTGGATGCAGGTCCACTGAGGAAGAGAAGACTGTTGTTCACTTTCTTTGCCAGTGCCCGTCTCTTGCTAGGTGTAGATTTAGGTTATTTGGCTCGCCATTCCTTGTTAGCTTAACGGAGCTATCATCTATCTGTTGACATCAAGGATATAGCTTCGTTCATCAAACTTTCTGGCTGTTTTTCCAGTGCGGGGTAGTCGCCGCTTTTGTTGTGCAGCCCTTGCGCTGACCAACTTCTTCCTTTTCCCTGATTTTGGTTTGGAACTTGGTTAGTACAGGGACTGCGTTCACTCAAGTGAGCTTTGTGATATCAGAGCTACCACTCCGACCTAACCTAATCTAATCTACTCGACTACCGCGAAAATTTAGATTTTCACAAACCCATTTGGTTTGAGAAGTAGGTCTGCCTCTCTCTTTCCTTTCGTTTCTCTGAGCAAGCTCTTCTAAACTTATTTTCCTACTACGCAGAAAAGTTCTAACGTTCTGCTCGGTCCTATCAGCAAAGTTCCCTTCACGCATCTGTCACATGTTTTAATGGCATAAACTCTGGCGAAAATCCCCATGGATTTTGAAAATTTTACTCTGAGACCGAATGCCCTTACCTTCTGACCCATTATCTATCCTTGACCCACTCCCGGAGTGATCGCTCTCTTAAAACTGTAGGCTACATACACAGCTGCAGTCATTCTTATTACTCACTCTGTTTCTCATTAAAAATGGGGGACGGCAGCCACTTGATTTGTCAGATTTCGAAGCCCCCAATAAATTTCGTGTCAGCATAACCTAACAGAGGTCGAAGTCGTCGTAGTCTAGTAGATAGTGTGTTGGCTTATTAGACGTAAAGCCAGGGTTTAAACCCCAGGTTAGACATCATAACGAAAATATGAAAAAAAATTGCTTTGGCGACTTCCTCTCAGCAGATTTGTGGCAAAAACTCTGCGAGTGAAATAAAATTGCTATGAAAAGTTTCTTAAAAAATCTGTCGTTCGAAATCGAAATTAAACTGTAGGTCCTGCCGCTCATCTATAAAATTAACACACACAACATAAGTGGTGTGAGAAACTAGGTTCATAATCCTAACTGAAGGGTTGTAATCACCAATCAATTAAGAACACAGCAAAGCAGAAATCAGAAATCAGATGATCAGAGCCTTACTGCCCCGATTATCGAAGGTTTCTTTAATAAAGGGTCCGCCAAATAACTTTTTTTTTTGAAAATGCTTTAAAAAGAAAAACTACTGAATATTTTCTCAAATTTCTCTTTTTATTTGAAAGTACAATCCTTCCGGTTAATAATGGAAAATAATTTCATTCAAATGGCTGCCTCGGCTGGCCATGCAGTAGCCTACACGATCGGTCCAACTTTTAAGCACATTATCGATTGTGTGCAGCTGTATTTCACCAATGGCTTCACGAATATTGTCCTTTAAAGCGTCAATTGTCTCTGGCTTGTCGGCGTAACACTTATCTTTGACGGCACCCCACAAATAATAGTCCAACGGTGTCAAATCACAGCTCCGAGGTGGCCAAACGACATCAGCTCTGCGGCTGATAATGCGATCTTCAAAAACAGGGCGCAAAAAACATCGAGTGTAGCTTCGGCTGTGTATCACGTAGCGCCATCCTGTTGAAACCAAATGTTGGCAATATCGTCATCCTTCAATTTTTGTGAACAAAAATTCATTCAACATGGCCCGATAACGATCGCCATTGACTGTAACGGCCACTCCTGGCTTATTTTCGAAGAAAAATGGCCCAATTATGCCTCTGGACCAAAATCCGCACCAAACAGTGACTCGTTTTGAGTGCTTCGGCTTTTCAATGCATGCGTGCGGGTTTTCTGTGCCCCAAATGCGACAATTTTGCTTGTTTACATACCCGCCAAGATCAAAATGAGCTTCATCTGAAAAGATGATTTTTTTTTTTTGCCAAAATCGGCATCTTCTTCGGTGTAGGCTACTGCATGGCCAGCCGAGGCAGCCATTTGAATGAAATTATTTTCCATTATTAAACGGAAGGATAGGTTAGGTTAGGTTAGGTTAGAGGACGTGTACTTGTCAATTAAGACAAGTACAGTACCCGGAGGTCGAATTGATCCATTGTACATCGTCCTTGTACGGAAGGATTGTACTTTCAAATAAAAAAAAAGAAATTTTAGAAAATATTCAGTAGTTTTTTCTTTAAAGTATTTTCAAAAAAAAAAAGTTATTTGGCGGACCCTTTACATTAGAATTCAAAGTCTTGATATTTGCCAGTGTGTCTTAAGTAATATCAACCAGCAGTTGCGTCCAAGACAAGATCTTATAGCGGATTTGTTACTTTTTTATAATCACCTTGGACGTGTAAGTATACGTTTGTGAGGACCATGTCCTCTATCATAAGCTTTGAAAACAAAAGTCCCATTTCATCATCTGGTTGCTAAAATCATGTGTCTTAACCCTGTTCACTTTGTTTCATTCTTTTTTCGTGAAATCTGTCGTTCTTTATTTTCAATATAAAATGAAACACCCTTATTACAACACCCTTTACCGAACCAAGCGAATTTAAAACCTTCATTGTAAACTCTGGCAGTTTGGCGCGGATTATCAGTCTGTCTTCATAACGAACGAACTCATTAGGCGTCTGACTCTATTGCCAACCAAATGTTGTCGTCTTTCTTTACCTGTAAGTGACTCTCTTGCTCACATGACTAGCTAGCTGGCTGGCTAACTGGCTTTGATCGTTTAATTGTCGTCGTGTCGGTGTCTAATCGTTCGTTTATTGAGGGTCATCACGTACAAGTCCATTATTTTTCCATTAAATTTTGGTTTCTATTTGCTGCTGCTGTTGTTGTTGTTGTTGTTGTCGTTGTTATTGTTTTTAAATAGTTTCATGCCTCTGCTCTCTAATTAAGCATTTCTTTCAAATGTTTTCCTATCGAATATCGAATTTCTTTTTGTTTTTGAATTCCTAATTTTTTTTTTTAATACAAATTCATAAATTCAAATCAATTGTGATCGTATCGTTGGATAATTTAAAACGAAAAAAAAAAAAAATTCTCGTAGAAAAAAAACTTGAAAGAAAAAGAGTTAAAAAGGCAGCATTGCCAGTAGCTGCGGCAGTAAAAGTAATAAAGCCCGCCCGCCCGCTTCTTATTCTTGGGGCATTATGGAATAGAATTTGAAATTTTTTCTTCTTTTTTTTCAAAATATTTTAAGCAGATAAGCAAAAGTATTGAATCCACATCTACTCCCTACCAAGATTTTGAATGTAAAAATTAATGCCTAGTAAAACCTAGTTTAAATCAAGTTGCGGGACGTCATTATATAACGGGTGATTTTTTTTTCGCTCTTATCTTTTTGGCAACACTGGTTTAAACAGCTCACGCACGTTTCGTGTTTTGTTTCACTGTCAAACATCTTCAGTTTGGTCTATAATTTAACCATGAATCGTCTTACAAACGAACAACACTTGCAAATCATTATCAAAATGCGTTCTCTGTTAAGACAGTCCATCGCGCGCTTCTTCCTTTGCTTTATGGTCAGTTTAATCAACCCACTGAAG
Source organism: Sarcophaga subvicina (assembly GCA_936449025.2). Taxonomy (NCBI): domain Eukaryota; kingdom Metazoa; phylum Arthropoda; class Insecta; order Diptera; family Sarcophagidae; genus Sarcophaga; species Sarcophaga subvicina. The sequence goes on along the minus strand of OW388080.2, from coordinate 145,375,810 downwards.
CACAGCTATTCGAGCTATTGTGACTAAATTTCGCACCAAATTTACATTGTTGGACAACCACCTCCACCAACACGCTTACGTATAGAGTGCAAACTGAAGAAAATATCGCAGCTGTATCGGCCAGTGTTATTGATGACTGACCATCAATTATCGATTCATCGCCGTTCGCAGCATTTAGGCCTCAGTTACTCAACAACGTGGAAAATTTGGCGGAAGGATTTAAGTGTGAAGCCTTTCAAAATACTTGCTGGTGCAAGAATTGAAGCCAAACGATCAACCGCAAAGCAGAATTTTTGGTGAATGGGCTTGTGGAAAGTTGGCCGAAGATCCATTTCTTTATCGAAAAAATGTGTTCAGCGACGAAGCTCATTTTTGGCTCAATGGATACGTAAATAAGCAGAATTGTCGATTTTGGAGTGAAGATCAGCCAGAAGCATTGCAAAAGCCGCCAATGCATCCAGAAAAAGTCGCAGTTTGGTGCAGTTTATGGGCTGGTGGCAACATTGGACCGTACTTCTTCAAAGATGCTGCGAATCGTAACGTAACTGTGAATGGTGAGCGCTACCGTGAGATGATGTCCAAATTTATTTTTGTCCAAAATGCAAGAGCTTGACTTGCATGACATGTGGTTTCAACAAGACGGTGCCACATGATGCCACACAGCACGCATAACAATGGACTTATTGAGAGGCGAGTTCGGTGAACATTTTATTTCACGTTCGGGACCGGTCAATTGGCCCCCTAGATTGTGCGATTTAACGCCTTTAGACTATTTTTTGTGGGGCTATGTTAAAGCTCATGTCTATACAGACAAGCCCGCTTCAATTGACGCATTGGAAGACAACCGATTGAAGCATTTATTCGTGAGATACCGGCCGAAATGTTGGAAAGAGTATGCGAAAATTGGTCTAAGCGGATGGACCATTTGAGGCGCAGTCGTGGTCAACATTTGCATGAAATAATCTTCAAACATTGAATTACATGGACCGTACTATCAATTCAAATAAAGATTTCATGCATTTTTCTGAATTGTATGTGTTTTTTTTTTTTTGAAAAATTTTCCTATAGCTCTTAAAAAATCACCCATTTCAACGATGTGACATTAAGACATTATTCGACAGAAACTAGAAGAAAAATTTCTTGTTCTGTTCTATCACAACAACAACAGATTTTACTCGAGCGAAAAAAAAGGAATTTATTAACGAAAATCAGAAATTTTTACTTAGCATTCGTCCTTCTCGCAAAATACACCAATTTGTGGTCGATTAGCCAGTGGATCTGCAATGCACTCAAAAATTCGTTCTTTAGCCGAAGTATACGTAGGTATAGATCTTCCTTCCTTCAAAGGCCATTTGATCTGAAAGACACCGCCCTGATCTAGCAGTCTATACACAAGTAATGTTTCAATGTTTTTATGTCTAACCGGGCAATGCTCTTATAACCTCTCTCAGTGTTATAGTTTTTACCATAAACCGTACATAGATGGCTTTTGAAGTTCTCGTAGAGTAGTAAGCAGAGTGTTGACATATTAGACGCGAACTCATGGTTCAAACCCCAGCTTGGTCATCTCGAACAAAACGAAATACGAAAAAAAATGTTTCTTTCGATAGTTTTCTCTCTTGAAGTCGCCGTAGTCTAGTAGGTAGTGTGTTGGCTTATTAGACGTAATGCCAGGGTTCGGTTCCCAAATTTCTTCGGCGACTTCCTCTCTATCCTTGCCTAAGTTATACTGCTCTGGCTAAGTTATTGGCTCCACAAGACAAAGCAAATGGCAATCAGTATTACCGCTTTCCCAAAACATCTCTTTAAATGGAGCGTAAGTTCGTTCATATAATGTGGGAGCATAAAAACTGGATACGAGGAGAGGCTAAACGTATCTAAAAAGAACTTTAAGCTGTTGAAACTTTCTTAGTTCATTGCAAGCCATCCAAAACTGCCGATCTATAATGCTTTATCGCTGTGAGACATGATACATGGAACATGAGTGGCTCGACCTAAAGATTTTGGAGAAGCTTTTCATGGCAATTTTCTTTTTATTTGTTCTCAGAGTAAAAGTAGTTGCCGCAGTCTAGTAGGTAGGGTGTTGTCTTATTAGACGCGCGGCCATGGTTCAAACCGCATGTCAGGCATCTTCACCAAAAACGAAAATATGAAAAAATTTCTTCGTCCGCTGCCTCTGAGCAGATTTCTGGCAAAAACTCTGAGAGTAAAATAAAATTGCCATGAAAAGTTTCTCAAAAATCTGTCGTTCAAAGTCGACTTGAAACTGTAGGTCCCACCACTCATGTATTAAAAATTAACACACCCACAACATAAGTGGTGTGAGAAACTAGGTCGTAATCCTAGCTGAAGGGTTGCAATTATATATGTTATGTATGTATGGCACACTACAATACAATCAGAATTCGTTCTTTAGCCGAACTATTGTATGAAAAACACCGCACTGATCCACCAATCTACACGACTGGTGTCTCTTTACAATAAACGGCCAATGATCTCTTCCCCTTCTTCGACGTCAAAGTTTTTACAATGAACCATACATATGTACATGGCTTCTGAAGTTGTCGTAGAATAGTATTAAACGAGAACCTGTGGTTCAAATCCCAGCTCAAATATCTCGAACAGAACGAAACATGAAAAAAATATTTTTAAACGGCCAATGATCTCTTCCGCTTCTACGTTGTCAAAGTTTTTGCAATGAACCATACATATGTACATGGCTTCTGAAGTCGTCGTGGAATAGTATTAAAAGAGAACCTGTGGTTCAAACCCCAGCTGAAATATCTCGAACAGAACGAAACATGAAAAAAAATATTTCTTTCGACAATTCTCTCTCAAAACCCATTTTCTGGCAAAACCCATGAGAGTAAAACAAATGGATCAATTCGACCTCCGGGTACTGTACTTGTCTTTATTGACAAGTACACGTCCTCTAACCTAACCTAACCTAAAAAAATACCATGAAATGTTTAAAAAAAAATCTGTCTTTCATAGTCGACTTTATTAAACTGTAGGTTCCGCCACTCATGGATAAAGTTAAGACACCCAATATGGGTGGTGGTGTGGGAAAGTAGGTTGTAATCCTTAGTAGGCTTGCAGATTCTTAATCCACATCTTAATGTGTAAAACCACCCAATAAATTCGGTACTTCATCAGCTTAGCAGCTTTGACAGGGGATCATTGTAAACCAGTATTCATACGATATAAATATTGTTACGTTTTTAACTTTTTAAAAACGTTTCAAATATGAGTTCGTTAATTGCAAACAAAGTAAAAACAAATATGTGTTTAATTTCAGTTAAACTCTCTTTATTATTTACACTACTTTTGTGTGCCACCGTATACAACTTAAGGATACAACAATAATAATCTGTTTATTCACTTTACTAGTTCTTATCACACAACAATTCGCTTTACAACCACGACTTGTTTTGTTCACGCGCAACTTCACACAAGGCTGACTGAATTAACACTGACTGCTGCTTGCTTTGTCCAGCCCTTTTATAGTCCGTCATAACCAGTCTAACGAACATTCTTGAAGTGGAAGGTTCGTGTTCTCGCCTTCTCGAGAGTTCTGTTGTTAGTACATTATTGCTTGTGTACTTTGCTTATGTTATCTATCCCTTTTTGTCACATACATGTTGTTGTTGGTACCAAGCGCAACCAGGTTCGTTGTACATATGTGTGTGTGCAGCTTTATATAATCACCACGTTCATTGTATTCTTAGTGTTAGTGTGTATTTGTATCCTGTGGCTTTTGTTTATCGTTTTTAATGTTAAACGATATTAGGTCGTTTCGATTTGCGTAACAATAATATAACACTCAACCTACCTGAGGCGAACAGCAACCTGATTCCTGTTGTGATCCTGTTAACTGTATTTCAATGATTTCATTCCTTTAAACTTCTGTTTTTTTTTTTTTGTTTTTTTTTTTTTTTTTTTGCGGCTTAAATGTTTTATTCATCGTACTCGCATTTATTTATTCGTTTTTTTTTTTTTTTCGTTTTTTATTTCCATTTGAAATGGTCAATTGAATTGAATTGGTTTGGTGCGTTGTTTGGTCAGTCGCGTTACACATTTGCATGATAATTTGGTAGTACGTCACATACACACACAGACAGACACACACATGTGTACTTGGTTATGTGTATGAGGTAATACCAATAAAGTAAAGAAAAAAAGTAACGTTTTGAATGGGTTTTTGAGAATGGCTTAGAAAATGTTATTCAAGTGGCAATAAAAATAATAGAAAAAGATTTACAATGTACATATTTGTTGCCATAGCTGCTGGTAGGTAGGTAAATGGCTAAACGAAGGTGGTGTGATAAGTTTCAATAATAAAATATGCCAGCATTGTAAAGAATTCCAATTTTCTGGTTGAATTCCTTGCTATTAACAAAACAAATTGCCCTCTAAAGTGCCATACTCTCCTGGTTTTGATTCTTAGACTCTCTGCTTAGCTTAGGTTAGGTTAGGTTAGAGGACGTGTACTTGTCAATTAAGACACGTCAGTACCCGGAGGTCGAATTGACCCAATGTACAACGTCCTAGTTTCTCACACCACTTATGTTATGTGTGTTAATTTTATACATGAGTTTTTGGACCTACAGTTTTAAAGTCGACTCCGAACGACAGATTTTTTTGCGAAACTTTTTCATGGCAATTTTATTTACTCTCAGAGTTTTTGCCAGAAATCTGCTGAGAGGAAGTCGCCGAAAAAATACTTTTTGTATTCTTGTTTTGATGTCTGGCCTGGGTCTCGAACCCTGGCTTTACGTCTAATAAGCCAACACACTACCTACTAGACTACGGCGACTTCAAAGCTTAGCTTTCTTTATTGCCTTTACAATGCCGGCTTTGCATATATCACACATCCTTCCTATCCTCCCTATATGAGTAGAGTTTTTCCTCTTCTCAATCATTAATTTCATTCAATATTTATTGACCACACATAAACGACACTTACAGCTCACTTCATTCACATGGCCATTAAAACGGTTATAATATTGCAATAACAACAGCAACAACACGAACACCAACAAAATGAAAAAAAATTATTACTTTCTTGCTTAGAAATGGCGATATTGACTGGATTTGGTAGGCGTGATTAACATTTAAACGTTAAAACTTCTACGAGAGACCTTCTTATTGTTTCCACAATAAATATGCTTTCATACGCTTAGGAAATCATTTTTTAATCGCTTCCACCACAGTCATAAAAACGTTTTCATTTCTTTTGTAGTTTTTGTTGTTGTTTTTTCAATTATTGGCAGGTAATTTGTTTAATTTGCGTTTTTAATATTCGAATTCGAATTCAAATGCTGTTATATCGCCCAGCACGATATGGTGGCCACCTTAGAAAACGTTATGCGTTAACGGACAACGTTTGAACGGAATAAATATGCAGTTGATTGGCATAACGATTTATTCACGCAGTGTGATGCTATTTGAGTTGTGTATTGTACAGGAGCAGTTTAATGTTTTTTTATTGTCGGTCCCCTGAGTTCAAATCGGTGTGAGTTACAATTAAATCTTCCAAGTAATTTTATTATACGGCATGGCCTATTCTAGAATTTTATTCACTCAAATAGATCATGTCCTTGTGTCACCTGCCACCTTCATGTATGTAAACAATTCATTCTTCTTACTACAGAATAACAGAGGCGGCCATCCTTATTTTTACAATCTACAGTGCGCCGTCTCAAGGCGCACTAATCCTCAGAATGTTTTTTTTTAATACTCTGATGCGTAACTTAAACTCTGCTCATCATAATTATTCAACATTTAGTTTTAGAAGCGTCGCCGCTTTGCTCCATCTTCCCTCTCCCAAAGTGAACCCTTCCAAATATACAGTACGTGAAAAAAATAAGTTCTCAAGACTAATATTTCAACAATGGTACTCAGTAAAATTTATTTCAGTGTTTTTTCTTTTAATTTGTTCAATGAATGCCATTTACCTACATACGTATCCCATAGTTTGAAATTAAAATATATTTTAAAACAAAAACAAACCTTATTCCAAATTTTGGACAAAGAAACTAAATGATACAGTCGAAATTCATGTTGCAAAAGTAAGTTGTGTCAATAAATTAATATCCGCAATGCCCGAAGTTTTGAATGGCCATTTTGCCAAGTCAATGTGCCATCGATTCCACAAGCTTCAAACATTGATCCCTAGGAAAATTTGCCCAGTGTCTAATGATACACTCTCTCAAATCTTTAATTTTCCCAGACGGGACGGTTCGAGGGATGGTGTGAGGGACGGTGTGCGGGACGGTGTGAGGGACGGTGTGAGGGACGGTTTGAGGGACGGTGTGTGGTACGGTTTGAGGGACGATGTGAGCGACGGTTTTTTTTTTTTTTTTTTTTTTTTTTTTTTGTCTTGAGCCGGAGGTGGGAATCTTCGAAAGACACTTTTGTTCCAACAAAAGAGTGCACGATTCACCATCACTGGTGCCTACGTACTAAACCCACCCCCTACACACTTCAACGACTCTCCCTCCGCGGGACTGCCGTAAGGTATTACTTCGCGGAGAGCTGGTTAGCTTGAAAGCTTTATCACTTTAATTCAAATTTCGCCTCCGTTCCTCCAGTCTTCGGAGTACTATCAAAACTTCAGCCATTCTCTGGCTATATTGACTCTATAGAATCCTACGATTCAACAGCTCTTCCATTAGCCGATTTGGTCCTAAACTCGTTTCCCCGGGCCATCTAAATCTGGGACAGCATATTAGAATATGCTCCGCATCTTCCTCCTCATCTACACAGTTTGGGCATATAGGGGAAGTGTCATGACCAAATCTGTGCAGGTACTTCCTGAAGCACCCATGACCAGTTAGGAACTGAGTCACGTAGTAGTTCAGCTCGCAATGTTTGTTATTCATCCAAAGGGTTACATCAGGGATAAGGCGAAATGTCCATCTTCCCTTTAAACTGCTTTCCCATCGTGACTGCCACTTGTGCATGGAAGTCCTTCGTTCCTCCGCTTTTATAGCTGCTATTCGTCCCGGGTTCTCGAGACGGCGAAGGTATATTCTCCTCATCTCATCCGCCAATATGTCTATTGGTATTGTCTTTGCCAATACCGCTTCATCAGACACTGTCCTGAAGCCACTTATCCGTCTAATCGCGCTTAGACGATACACCGAGGACAGTATCCTCCTTGTCGTTCCCACGGAGAGTGCCTCCGACCATATTGGGCAAGCATACAGCATTATCGACGTTATTATCGCCGAAATTATCCTCCTTTTGAATGGACCAGGTCCTCCAATATTTGGCATCATCCTCGCCAGTGCTCCCTGTGTTACAGATGCTTTTTCGCCGATGTATTTCACGTGCTCCTTAAAGTTCAACCTGTCGTCGATAATCACTCCCAGGTATTTTATCGCCCTCTTCGATTCGATCCTTGTGCCTCCAACGGTCACTTCCATCTTCTCCACTATCTTCCGGCCGCTTATCAAGACGGCCTCTGTTTTATGCGCAGCAAGTTTCAAACCTGCTTCACCCAGCCATGCTCCAACATTTCGAATCGCTGTGTTCGTTTTCTCCTCTATTTCCCTTACCGTCTTAGCTACCGAGACTATGGCTATGTCATCTGCAAAGCCCACAATTGTAGTCCCGTTCGGCAATCGCAATCGAAGTACTCCATCGTACATAATGTTCCATAGTAGTGGCCCAAGTACAGAGCCCTGCGGGACACCCGCCGTCTTGAGGGACGGTGTGTGGGACGGTGTGAGGGACGGTGTGCGGGACGGTGTATGGGACGGTGTGCGGGATGGTGTGCGGGACGGTGTGAGAGACACGTGGTGTGAGGGACGGTGTGTAAGTGATACCAAGAAAGTGTTGTGAGGGACGTGGTGTGAGGGACACCCTCCCCCTTTAAGAGATACCTATAAGTCGGCTAATTCGATGGTTTATAACTACGTACGTATGGACATATATAACATGTATGTCTGTTAGTTTTTTGTTTTGGATCGAGTACAACAAGTACAACTTCGTCAGCGCTACCCATGATTCGGACCTCTTATTGTTATTCTTTGTATGCCTCACCTAAATAACGTACCGACTTACCGATTAAATTTTAAACTAGGTAGATGTGGGTACCGTAGAACACATATAGTTTACGTTTGTCTTTTTAAGAAGTATTTATTTCTCCCTATTCCCCACTATCAAACTAATTTTGATTAATTTTGTTGGCGTCTTTGATTATTATTACATTTACCATTCACAATGTTGTCCTGTTTTCCCGCAAAAGGACTTAGAGTGGATTTTAAAATCTGAAATCTCAGAAATTTTCAAAATCTAGTGTGAAAACGCCCGCTGTTTAGGATTCTGGCGATTGATTTAGTTAAAGGGACGTACAATGCTTTAAAAACAACTTTCACTGTCCGCCCATGTTGTCCTGGATTCCCACAATATTGATTTATTTATTGGATTACAATAGCTTTCCGAAATGTGTGATTATCTATTTATTGTAGTTCTTATTATGCAATATTTTGTAACAGAGTGATTAACTATAGGACTTATTTTTTATCAACTTTTTGCTTTTTTTTTTTCTTATTTTACCCGTGAATTTAATTAATTTTTCCTGTTTTTCTTTCCCAGTCTTAAATTAATTATTTAACAGAGTTCCTGTTAATAACATAACAGAGCTCTGTTAGTTCTGTTAATAACATAACAGAGTTCTGTTAGCTAAAATGAGAGATAGATTTTAAAATCTATCTTCACACACATTTTATATTTTCCCTTCTAAAATAACTTTTTATTAATTTCGCTGTATGGATTGGCGCATTGTCCTGTTGTAGAATGAAATTTTGTCGTATTAGTCGTCTACCTTCTGGTATTGCAGTCTCTTCAAGGATTTTCAGGTATACAGCGACAGTCATTCTGCCTTCAAGAATAACTATACTACCAGTACCATATGCCGATGCGGTGGCTTGCAATGAACTAAGAAAGTTTCAACAGCTTAAAATTCTTTTTAGATACGGTTTAGCTTCTCCTCGTATCCAGTTTTTATGCTGCCACGTTATATGAACGAATTTAAGCTCCATTGTCTTGTGTGCTTGTGTTGTCTTGTGGAGCCAATAACTTTGCCAGAGCAGTATACATAACTTAGGCAAAGATAGAGTTAATGGCCTCTCATATAATTTAAGATAAAAAACGGCTGTTGCAGTGGGCTAATGTTTCATAATTTTTAACGGGATACAGCAAAAAGATTTTCTACATTTTTTTTTTTTTTTTTTTTTTGTTAAGCTGGTCATAAGGCTTTCAAAAAGAATTTTGATTTCGTAATAATTTTGTATGCCAAACACAAAATCCAAGAAAAACACAAAACCAAGAATTTGTTTTTATGGAGCAAAACATTGTTGATTTGTATCGCAACTGGCCGGCCGCTAAAGTCATGTTTTCTGTTTGTTTTGTGTCCTCCGTTAAACACGTACGCTAAACTGAAATCACTCATGTATAAAAATTAACGCACACAACACGGGCGGGAAAAGGACCTGGCTTCATTATACTTTTACATTGCAAATTTTCAACAATTTCAGCCCATAGTGCATGCAAATAATCATAAAAAAGAATGAAAACTTAAAAATATTTTCCACATTTTCATTTACATGCCAAAGCAGCTGGTTGCCACCAAAAAAAGCAAGAAAAAAAACAAAACAACGAAGAAAAAATGTTGACAGATGCTGGAATTCTGTGTCTATTTTTGGTAAGCGCATAAGCAAACGAATGAGTGTGTATGTTTGTGTATGAATGCCTATGTGCTTATACAACATGCTATGCAACACATAGCGGAGACGTCGAACATCTCTTAAGAACTCGTCAATGTAGATAACGCACATGCATGCAACTTAATGAAGAAAGCAACAAACATTTCAAAGTGATTACAACAAAAAAAATTTATTTTTAAAACACACTTTTAAGGGTGTGTGTGTTTGTGTTAATTTAAAAATTTTAAATGAAAAACACGAAAAACTATAACAAAACAACAACAAAAATAACATAATTTATCCGAAGAAGCAAAGGTGCTGCACAACATACACAATAAAATCATCAAATTTATGTGGCATCTTTATTACAACACAACAAGCCCTCGCATATAAAAAAGAGAATCTTTTTTTCTTTTTCAAATCTATACGGGTTGGCTCTTAAGTTGTCAATTGATTTCTTGTTTTCTTTTTTTTTTTTCTTCTTCTAATTTTTTTATGTGGTTTTTGTTGTCGTTGTTGTTAAAAATATCCCAAACAAATTTTTTTTTTTCAAATAAACCGGAAGGAAATGCTTAATAAGAATTTCCCCCTTTACCTTCTACTTCTCCCTTTTATAATGTTTATCCTCTCATGTCATGTCTCTCTTGATATTAGAGTTTATGTTGCTGTGGTTGCTTAGTGTTCTGTTCGGCTCTACTCGGCTCTGCTTTGCTCTGCTCTGCTGCTCTGCTCTATTAAAATTGGTAAAATAAAGTTGATCTTAATGTAGTTGTTGTTGCTAATGCAACAGTCACTTAATGTTGTTGCATTTTATAATTTAATTATAGAAACAGAAATGCACACACACTACAAGCAGAACAATTAAAATCTTATTGTTGTTGCTTTGAATTTGATCTGAGCATTTGAAAATTCAATCAGTCATGGCTGTTTAAACGCAACCACAACCGCAGTGGCAATAGTAATAGCAGCCGCATTTAAGCGGAAGGATAGACAATTAAAACATGAGTATTTTAACATAAATTTTCTAGATTAACATACACACACACACAGTTATTGCGATACGAGTTTTTTTTTTTTTTTTAATACTACTTCCACTATTTTGTAGTCGCCGCAGTCTAGTAGGTAGTGTGTTGGCTTATTAGACTTGAGCCCAGGGTTCAAACCCTACGTCGTCAGACATCTCAAACGAAATGAAATACGAAAAAATATTTCTTTGGTGACTTCCTCTCAGCAGATTTCTGGCAAAAACTCTGATAGTAAATAAAATTGCCATGAAAAGTTTCTCAAAAAAATCTGTCGTTCGGAGTCGACTTTAAACTGTAGGTCCCACCACTCATGTATAAAATTAACGTACATAAGTGGTGTGAAAAATAGGTCCCGACTGAAGGGTCGTAATGATCAATTATTTATGTATGTATGTAGCTGCTCAAAGTCGACTCCAAAATTAAAAAAAAAATCGAAACCGAAATTTTTAAGAAGATCGTACGAAATTTTATTTTACTCTCTGAGATTTTGTCAGAAAACTGCTGAGAGGAAGTTGACGGCAAAAATACAGTAAGCGCCAAAAGTGAGTAAACGCCACTGAAATAATTCATTTCCTTAGGATAGCGAGAAAAGTAAATGAGAATAATGGAATAAATTTCCAAAAATAAAAACGTTTATTTATTACTTATGAAATGTTAACACAAAAACAAGAATTCATGATAAAGGAACTTTTTTTATGCTTAAGAACAAAACTGTTTTATACTTAAGAACAAAAGTGTTGACTCCCTTATGGCGCTCAGTGTATTTTGTTTTATATTGCAAACGTTTGAGGCGGGATTTTGAACCTATTTCTAACGCACTATATACTAATCTATGGCAACTACAATATCTCTTTCATTTAATTCGCCACTAGTCTACTCCACTTTATTCATTCGGGGTGTTTTTCAGCTTAATTCCAAGGGAGTCGTGCTTTAATAGAAAGCTCTGTTGCTGATTGTTTGTCGAGAGCTATTAATCAGAACTTGGCAGATAACTATGTGGCGTTACTTCTTTTGATATTCCACTGAAAAGCTGTATATACTCATGGGGGCATTGATTTCAATAAAGGTGCCACTAGTGCCACTGGAGAGCACCCATTACACATTGTTAAATTCGACTGTTAAGGATATCCATTCACTGGAAATATTTATTAGTGGGTACTAAGAACTGATGAACCCTTATTCAAATTAAACACTTTGGATAAAGACTCGCAATTGTACGTGTAGTGAAGATGCTTATTGATTAGGATGTTAAGATGGAAAAGCTGCCTTTATCTAAAGAATGTTATCGGAAATATTTATTCTGTACTCCCGTGTGTAAGGGGCCTATCCGATCTATATTGTGTGAAACACACTTTTCACTCTCACTTCTACCCGTACTTCCTACTTTGACTTACAATGTTTTTCTCCAAATATTTGTAGGCTTATCTCTTGCGTTTGCCAAACCAGGGACTGGCCTATCTGTTTTTGTAGGTCCTTAGCATTTTCGCTTACACTCACCTACCGTTTCACTATGTGGCATTTTGCCTGAAAACCTGGCCAAAATTAATAGACGTGTTTTATAATAATGGCTGGAATTTTTTGATAGTGTTAGTGATAATTAGGCCCAAGGATGAATCCAACTGATTTTGGTTCAAATCGGTCCGTGATTTCGCCTAGCCCCCATACAAATTCCCCTCGAAATTGCACTTATTTACACATAATTATGGTAATTATGCAAAAATCATGATAAAATTTAGCATGGATCAGTTCTGTGTACTAAGAAATCATGGTGTAAAGTTTGGTGAAAATCGGATCATATTTGACCCTAGTACCCATATAAAGTCCCCTTTAGAAATTCACTTTCCTGACTTTTACATCGTCTCAAAACTACAAATCTCAACTTAAACATTTCCAACGTCTTTTTTCCTTTCATTTGCCTTGTTTCCGCTTCATTTAACAAGTTCTAGAGTGATAGGGTTGCCATATGTCGTTGTCCACTCTCTGTAAAAGTGTTTTGGGGTTGTTGTATTGTGTGTAGAAGTGAGGAAATCTACTCTTTCTGACGTGAGTTAACCTTCCCATGATATTTCAACATGGCCCGATAACGATCGCCATTGTCTGTAACGGCCACTCCTTGCTCATTTTCGAAGAAAAATGGCCCAATTATGCCTGTGGACCAAAATCCTCACCAAACAGTGACTCGTTTTGGGTGCGTCGGCTTTTCAATGTATGCGTGCGGGTGTTCTGTGCCCCAAATGCGACAATTTTGCTTGTTTACATACCCGCCAAGATCAAAATGGGCCTCATCTGAAAAGATGGTTTTTTCTTTGCCAAAATCGGCATCTTCTGGCGTAGGCTACTGCATAGCCAGCCGAGGCAGCCATTTGAATGAAATTATTTTCCATTATTAACCGGAAGGATTGTATTTTCAAATAAAAAAAGAAATTTGAGACAATATTCAGTAGTTTTTTGTTTTAAAGCATTTAAAAAAAAAGTTATTTGGCGGACCCTTTATTTTAAATATTTTTAATGAGCCCCGGCAAAATGTTTTTCTTCATTTCTGTTTTCTTTAGCAGGTCATAAGGCTTTTGAAAGAAATTCTTGATTCTGAAATAATTTTGTATGCCAAACACAAAATCCAAAAAAAAACAAGGATTTTTTTATGGAGCAAAACATTGTTGATTTGCACTCGATACTGGCCGCTAAAGTCCTTTTTTCTGTTTGTTTTTATGTCCTCCGTTAAACACGTACGCCAACCAAGTGAAATCAGAAAAAAATAAATCTCGCTCGCTTCCAATGCAACATAAAATGCAACATTTTATTGCAACGCACATTACAATGTCGTTTCGTTTCGACATTACAACCCCCATATATCATCTCATGATGATGACAATACAAGTAAATATATACACACATACGTACACTAACATGTTGTAAATGATTTAATGTTCTATGCAGTGTTGCCATGGTTGTTGGGGTTTTGCAAATCATTTCCATTCTTTCTTTTTTTTTATGGAGGCCAATAAAGAAGAAAAACTTACTTGAAGAGAAGGAAAACAATTTTTTTGTCCTTTTCTTGCCACTTTTTTGTTTGTTTCTTTTTCTTTCCTTGAATAGCCCGTAAAATTGCCAACAACACGCACCATATAAAGTGCTGCTGTACACAGTGAGTGCCATGCAATAGCAACAACAACAGCATTTTGTTTGGCTTGTCGTCGTTTGCATTTTAAAATTTGGTTTGTGTTGTGTGCCTCCACATTTACATATGTGTAGAGATTGTGCCATAAACAAGCACAAAGGCTTAAAACTTTCTATGCTTCTATGCTATGCTATGATGCGGCTTGTAATAATGTTGGTTGTTACAACATGCTAGCATATAACAATGCATGTGTGCTGCAAACATAGGCAAGCAAGTTGTACTGCGTTCCCTACGCTAATAATGCTCATAGTAAGTGATGTAAAGTTCTTGTGTTGTTGTTTTTAAAAATAATACTCTTTTACTAGTTGTTGTTGTTGTTGTTGTTGTTGTTGCTGTTCTTGTTGTTGTAACAGCTACCACTTCTTATTTTTAACAATAATAACAATCAACATGTTATTGTTATTGCTTTGCCTGTGCCACTGTGTATAAATATAGTCTCCTCTCTATCTCTCTGTCGCTGTTTCAAGTATAAACACGTGCCTGGAATGCCAGAACGAATGTCTTCTTGTTCTGGGTTGTAAAACCATCACCAACAACAACAACAACCGCATTTGCAACACCAAGAAGTTTCCCTCTTCTTATGGTTTACAAATTGTTGTCATTGTCATGGTTTTTTTTGTTTTTTTTTTTTGTTTTTTCTCTTTAGTGTTCTTGTTGTTGTTGATTTATTTAATGCTGCTTCGTCTTCTTCTTCTTCTTCATTTTTCTTGTCTTATTTAAAACATGAAAATTTAAAATATTGTGTGGAAAATTTTCTAAACACAACACAATCTCAAAATACAGTGTGCTTTAACAATGTTGCACAAAAAACAAATCCATAGGAAATCTGTGTTCTTGGAAAAGCTAAACAAAGCAGATATTTTTCAAATTTTTCTTCATAGAGTTACACTGCCATAGAGTTTCTGTAATAACCCACCACCTCTGGTTGAATTCAACAGCTTCTTTCACCCATTTGCTGTTTATATCAGCGAAACTGCAGTTAAAAATCCAAAAAACCTCTTCCCATCATTTTGAAAAATTCTATTTTGAATTAGAACAGCAAGTAATAGAAAAAGGATGCGCAGTTTTTTGTCAATAGATGGCGTTAGTGTTCCTACATTGGTCGACACTAAACATGTCTACTGATAGTGCCCAATACCTCACGAATGATCTCAGTAGAGTAACTGAGACGTCCCTAGCATATATGTACATATTTAAAGCAGCTGATTGGTACACTTTCTATCCAAATTAGCCTAAACGAGTCTATCAATAAAGTAAAATTCATCACCAGACCAAGATGGGTCAGTCTAACAGAGATAAGGACAGTCTACACACTCATGTGTGAATTGGTATTCACTAGGCTGTAGCAAGTTCATCTGGTACAAAATTACCCAGGATATGTGTGTTTAGATTGACACAAAACTCTCACAATCAGATCAGATTTTCACTTGACTTAATTGTTGATTACAACCTTTCAGTCAGGATTACAATCTAGCTTCTCACATCACCCATGTTGTGTGCGTGTTAATTTTATCCACGAGTGGAGGCCTCTACAATGTATCGACAACTCCGAACGACAGCTTTTCGAGAAACTTGTCATGGCAATTTTATTCACTCTTTGCCAGAAGACTGACTGCTGGAGGAGGAGGTCGCCAACAGAAATACTTTCTTGCATTACGTTTTGTTCAACAGGTCAAAGCTAAGCTCTCGTCTAGTAAGTTAAAACACTGTCTACTTGGCTATGAGTGGCGCGACCTGGAGTTTAATTCCTACTCCGAACGACTGATTTTTGAGAAACTTTTCATGGCAATTTTATTTCACTCGGAGAGTTTTTTGCCAGAAAACTGCTGAGAGGCAGTCAGTCGTTGAAGAAATATTCTTTTATGTTTGGTTTTCTTCAAGATGTCTAGGCTTTGGTTTGAACCACAATCTCAAGTCTAATAAGCCTATACACTACCTACTGGAGTACGGCGCGACCTGACACTGTGTACGTGAATAGAAATGCTGATTCTAATGGGTGATTTTTTAAGAGCTATAGGAAAAATTTTCAAAAAAAAAACACATAAAATTCAGAAAAATATATGAAATCTTTATTTGAATCGATAGTACGGTCCATATAATTTAATGTTTGAAGATTATTTCATGCAAATGTAGAACGCGACTGCGCCTCAAATGGTCCATCCGTTTAGTCCAATTTTGGCATACTCCTTCCAACATTTCAGTCGGTATCTCTCGCATTGTCTTCCAATATGTCAATTGAAGCGGGCTTGTCTGTATAGACATGAGCTTTAACACAGCCCCACAAAAAATAGTCTAAAGGCGTTAAATCGCACGATCTAGGCGGCCAATTGACTGGTCCCGAACGTGAAATAAAATGTTCACCGAACTCGCCTCTCAATAAGTCCATTGTTACGCATGCTGTGTGGCATGTGGCACCGTCTTGTTGAAACCACATGTCATGCAAGTCAAGATCTTGCATTTTGAGCAAAAAAAAGTTGGATATCATCTCACGGTAGCGCACACCATTCACAGTTACGTTACGATTCGCAGCATCTTTGAAGAAGTACGTTCCAATGATGCCACCAGCCGCACCAAACTGTGACTTTTTCTGGATGCATTGGTAGCTTTTGCAATGCTTCTGGCTGATCTTCACTCCAAAATCGACAATTTTGCTTGTTTACGTATCCATTGAGCCAAAAATGAGCTTCGTCGCTGAACACAATTTTTCGATAAAGAAGTGGATCTTCGGCCAACTTTCCAAGAGCCCCTTCACGAAAAATTCTGCGTTGCGGTAGGTCGTTCAGCTTCAATTCTTGCACCAGCTGTATTTTGAAAGGCTTCACACGTAAATCCTTCCGCAAAATTTTCCACGTTGTTGAGTAACAGAGGCCCAATTGCTGCGAACGGCGACGAATCGTTAATTGATGGTCATCATGAACTCTGGCCGATACAGCTGCGATATTTTCTTCAGTTCGCACTCTACGTAAGCGTGTTGGTGGAGGTGGTTGTCCAACAATGTAAATTTGGTACGAAATTTAGTCACAATAGCCCGAATAGCCGCTTCAGTGGGTCGATTAAACTGACCATAAAATGGAAGAAGCGCGCGCAATGAACTTTCTTAACAGCGAACGCATTTTGATAATAAAATTTGCAATGATTTGCAAGCGTTGTTCGTTTGTAAGACGATTCATGGTTAAATTATAGACCAAACTGAAGATATTTGACAGTGAAACAAATCACGAAACGTCCGTGAGCTGTTTAAACCAGTGTTGCCAAAAAGATAATGGCTAAAAAAATCACCCGTTATATCAGTTCGGCGGTGTGTTAAACTATAATAGTCAAGGAAATGTCGAATTATCGTAAGGTTAAGGCCTATTCTGATGTTAAGAACCATCCAGTAGTTAAACTTCCTAAGTTTCTCCTGTATTTCTCCTCCTCAGCTGGATTGTAGAGCTAATTCACTTATCGAGACTAGGTTCAGACTTGATGTACTGAATTTTACTTAGAGATTGGGGGATGCTCAGATAAAAGAGTGTTCAGAGAAAATAAATTGTCAGCGTAGCAAGGCATTGAGTCGCATTGCAACATATTAGACATGTTGTCTGGCAAGTAATCCTAGAGAAAACCAATTATGCATAACACAGAGGGCCTTTATAGGCAACAGATCTCATTACTTTAATATGGAGCAATACATAGCAATTGAAGTCGCCGTAGTCTAGTAGGTAGTGTGTTAGCTTATTAGACGAAAAGCCAGAGTTCGAGCCCCAGGCCAGACATCAACTACAAAATACAAAAAGTATTTTTTAGGCGGCTTCCTCTCAGCAGATTTCTGGCAAAAATTCTGAGAGTAAATAAAATTGCCATGCATAGTTTCTCAAAAATCTATCGTTCGGAGTCGACTTTAAAACTGTAGGTCCCGCCACTCATGTATAAAATTAACACACACAACAAAAGTGGTGTGAGAAACTAGGTCGTAATCATGACTGAAGGATTGTAATGACCAATCATGTGTGTAATGTGGCCTACTCTGAACTTTAATACCTACCAGTTAGAATTTCGAAGTCTCACCGTAGCACACCATATCCAAACCTAATTCCTCTTGTCGAGACTAGATTCATACGTGGTAGAGTGAATTTCTCCCAGAGACTGGCGAGTTCTCAGATATAAAAGTGTTTAAGTCGCATGGTAAAATGTGAGAAATGTGTTGTCTGGCAAATAATCTTGACGGGGACCAGTTATGCATAACACAGAGGGCCTTTGGAGGCAACAATTTATATTGAGAGCAGTCTATGGGAAGATGCCTAACAGTTAATTCAGTTTGTTTGAAAAATATTAAACAACAACAAACAACATTTAATTTTTTTTTTTAATTTAAAAATTTTATTTTCTTTTAATTTAATTTCATTTCATTTTTTTATTTTAAATTTAATAATGATGACCATGATGTCGTTTACAGTAGTTTTTATATTTAGAAGTAGAGGGGGGTAGGCTGGCGGGAGGGAGGTTTCTGTAATACCAACGTTAAACGTTTTTCTTCTCTATAAAATTATTTTTAATAATACAATAATTATAATAATAAGAATAATAATAATAAGAATAATTAATTAATTTAAAATGTTTAGCAAATATTATTTACATTAAGTAAAATTATTTGTTGTTGTTTGTTTGGATTACAAATTTAAAATTAAATATTTATTCTGTTTTGATTTTTATTTTTATTTTTGTTTTTATATTTAATAATAGAACAATAATTATAATAATAATAATAATAATAATAATAATAATAATAATTAAATAAGAATACAAAATAATTTAAAAAATAATTCATTACAATTAATTTTTAATTAATTAATTAATATTTAGAAATCATACATAGAAATCATAGACAACAAAATCAAAAATCGAAAATAGAAAATCGAAAATTAAAAAGAGAAAGTTAAACTCAAAATCTATTGCTAGAGAGAGAGAGAGAGAGACGCACACAAATACAAGCACAAGCACAAACAAAATTTTTTCTTCGTGTTCTTTTTTAAGGCACAAATTCATTGAATTGAATTTCTTATTTCCGGTAATAGGCGCCTATTAAGGCAATACAATACAAAAACCGCATTTATATTTAACGGAAATACAAAAAGACAGACAGACAGACATACATACAATGTATATATGTTACATTTACATTTGGTCAATTCACACTAGCCGTTGTATCGTTGTATTCATTGTATTGTTGGAAGAACATACAACAGTGTATGATTGTTGTTGATAATTTTCATATAAAAATCGGATACACTTATACACATTTTTTCCATATGTTTTTAAAAAGTTGTATTGGTTTCGTGCTATCAAATTTAGTGAATGAAAAAAATGTGTGTATGTTTTAATATGTTTTTAAAAAGTTGTGTTGATTTCGGGCTATCAAATTTTTTTGAATGCCACGAGATACACAATACAGCATAGCATTGAGCGTTCACAAACAAACAAATGTATTCAATACAACATACACGATACAAAGTCGTGTGAATTGCCCAATTGTATACATTTTTATTTGATTTTTAAGATTTTAGATTCTGATTGTTTTTTTATTTTTCTTATAATATTAAAAGGCATTTAAATTTAATTTTCTTTGTTTATATTTACACTCAATAAATTTTTATTTTTTATTAAAAAAAAAAAACAAACAAATATTTTTAATTGAGATTTACTTTTTTAAATCTAAGAATCCAATTTATAAATATTAAATAAAAACACTTTCGAAACAAAAAGTCCTCATAAAAGTAAAGAGCATTTAAATTTTTAATATTAATTTTGATTTTTAATGTTTCAAAAGATTTTTTTTTTGAAAAATAAAATAAATTTTAAAAAATTTCATACATTTGTCAAACGCATTCAAAACCGAATCTATCTTATGCGGTAACAATGTAACACAAATTATTTTTAACAAACAAAAACTTTAAAACTTTTCGATGGTGAAACAAAAACTTTCAAGTAAGAAAGACGTTTTTTTTTCAATCTTACGAGGAACGCAATCGTATGGAAAAGGAAAGCTAAAAGAGGCACAGGTTTATGGAGCTTGTCGCTCAGATTACATTCACGAACACAAGCAAAGCGTGAGTAAGTTGGATAGGATTTACAATCAGATGTACCGTTTATTGCACAACGTATAAGTCTGGGATCTGTACTGAAAGCACGTATTCAAGAGTTGGACAAATTCGAATTGCTCAATAATATCACAAATAGCTAAAGGGTCCGCCAAATAACTTTTTTTTTTTTTTTTAAAATGCTTTAAAAAAAACTACTGAATATTTTTTCAAATTTCTGCTGGCCATGCAGTAGCCTACACCAGAAGATTCCGATTTTTGGCAAAAAAAAATCATCTTTTCAGATGAAGCTCATTTTGATCTTGGCGGGTATGTAAACAAGAAAAATTGTCGCATTTGGGGCACAGAAAACCCGCACGCATACATTGAAAAGCCGACGCACTCAAAACGAGTCCCTGTTTGGTGCGGATTTTGGTCCAGAGGCATAATTGGGCCATTTTTCTTCGAAAATGAGCAAGGAGTGGCCGTTACAGTCAATGGCGATTGTTATCGGGCCATGTTGAACGAATTTTTATTCACAAAAATTGAAGAGGAGGATATTGGCAACATTTGATTTCAACAGGACGGCGCTACGTGCCACACAGCCGAAGCTACACTCGATGTTTTGCGCCCTGTTTTTGAAGATCGCATTATCAGCCGCAGAGCTGATGGCGTTTGGCTACCTCGGAGCTACGATTTGACACCGTTGGTCTATTATTTGTGGGGTGCCGTCAAAGATAAGTGTTACGCCGACAAGCCAGAGACAATTGACGCTTTAAAGGACAATATTCGTGAAGCCATTGGTGAAATACAGCTGCACACAATCGATAATGTGCTTAAAAATTGGACCGATCGTGTAGGCTACTGCATGGCCAGCCGAGACAGCCATTTGAATGAAATTATTTTCCATTATTAAACGGAAGGATTGTACTTTCAAATAAAAAAAAAATTTGAGAAAATATTCAGTAGTTTTTTTTTTAAAAGTATTTTCAAAACAAAAAAGTTATTTGGCGGCAAACCCTTTACTTAAACAACATTGAAATGGTTTCTAATCGAGTTTAAATGGTGAGCTGTGCCGACAACAGAGGCACGCACTACAGGTTGAGGTTATCGCATAAGTTCATGTTGGATGATCTACAAATTGATTGATGCATCTAAATTACACGAAGAAGAATTGCTTTTGCGCGGCCTACAATGAGCCGCCAAGAATATACCGCAAACGAATAGTATTCACACATTTTGCAGGATAGAAGAGCTTTGAAATTTGATACCGTATTAGTGCAGTTGTGGATGCGATCGTCAAGAAAGGCCCTCATAACACTTGGGGGATAACTTAGGGGTTTGCAAGAATCAGTAGAACGATAAATACTACGCTGATTTAAATCTTCCAAAATCTTGCATCGAAACTATATACGGTTTAACGCAGACACATTTTCTTATTTCAGAAGCATTATATGGACTTACAACCGGGGAGGATATGGTGAGGATGTATATAATCGATTACAGAAAACTCGTGTTAGATACACTTTTGATACTTTTCATAAAGTTTCTTTGCGTAAAAAAATATATAAAATCTATCTTCTGCAAAACGTGGAACTGTTCATGAACTGATTTCTTCACAAGATCTTTCATATATGCTGGTCGAGAACTCTATACAAACATATGCCCTGTGTCTATAGGCAGGACAACAGTTCCTGTAGCAAGAAACCAGGATTCGTAAATGGTTTTATAGCTAAACTTGGTTTAAGAAAACTAGTTTGAAAAAATCGGATCTAAACTTAACTAAACCAATCATATTCTAATCTAAACTAAACTAGATTTATATAATTTAGGTTTTAGGTTTAACTAAACGGGGTTTAGCCGTGTATCAAATTAAATTTAATCAAGTTTAATGAAACTAGATTTAGGTAAACTAGGTTTAGTCACCCCAAGCATCTACTAAACTACAACAAGTGCTTTCTTTTAAACGAAAAATGTTTAAATGTGAAATAAATTTAACAAAAACCTGGCTTAATTACTAACGATTAAAATTTAAGCAGGTTAAACTAAACATTTAACATAAAACTACTAAACTTAATTTAAAACAAACTAGGTTTATCTAAACAAAGTTTAATTTAATCACATTTAATTAAACCAGGCTTAACTAAATTAAATTTAAAAATTAAATTTAATTCTACATAATTAATCTGAAGCAATCTTTAATCATTTAAACGAAGTTTAGCCAAATAAACCTTTAAACCTGATTTATGTGGCTTGGGTTTAAGTTCTACTAAACCATGTTTAAACCATGTTCAGCCGAACAGAGTTTAAGTAAACTTCATTAATCCATTTAGCTCATAACGAAACTTAATCAAATCAAGCTTTGTCAAGTTTAAATAAACTTTAATTAAACCAAGTTTAACTAAACTAAATTAAAGTTTAAACCAAGCCAAGTTTAATCTTAGTTTAAACCAACTTTAAACCGAAGATTTTTGAATTCAAAATTCAGTTTTCTTTCTTTTATGTTGCAACATTAAAAATCAATAAAAAAAAAGCAATTTATTCTCCCTAACCTTGGTTTAAACTGTCAAAAAAAAATAATTTAATGACCAGAACTTTTTAACACATATGCTGCCTAACTTTACCATGGCAGAACTGACCCCTTTGGAACCATTCACAAAAAAAATTGTTTCTCTTTAAGAAAGTGTTTCATTTGTTTTTTTTTTTTTTTTTTTTTTTTTTTTTTTTTTTTTGTGTTGCGCTTTTTCCTTTATTGTTTTTGTTTTTGTAAATTATTTTACCATTTCCTTAATTAGATTTCTTTTTTATTATTGTTCTTGTTGTTGTTGTATTTATAAATTGAATTTGTTTGTGTAATTAAAAAATATTTTGTTTTAAAAACTTTTCTTTTTTTAAGTATGTTCCATCATCATCCACAGTTTAATTCATAAAAATTTTTTCATTTAAAAAGCGATAAAAACAAATCGTTGTTGTTGTTGGTGTTGTTGCCCAATAATGATAATAAATTTATGATGATGCAGATAGGCGGCCGGGCCGCTCTTTTTAACATTTTGAACTGTTTTCCTCAATATAAACGTTTCCCGACTTTAAAGTTGTCAGATTCGTATTGAATAGACGACGATCGTGCTGTAGATTCTGCTGATGATGATGATGGTGATGATTTTTATCCGATTTTTCTATGAAAAGACAAGAAACAGAAAAAATTAAATTTTTTTTATTAAACAACAGAGACTCGTAGAATAAATAAATAAAATGAGAATGAAAAAAAAAATTGAAATTGAAGCCCAAAAAAAAACTTATAAAAATAAACACTTTTGGGGCATAAAAATATAAAATTTATGAAAGAATATTTCAAAAAAAAGAAGAACAAGACATGCAAAAGCTATTAAGAAATGAATGAGCGGCTATTAAAACGTGCACCATAAATTGCACCTTTTTTTGCTGTTGTTGTTGTACAACTACAATGAACACAATAAGCATCAGACGGGCGGCTCTAGGCGTGTAGACCGATCGATTGATTATCTGTTTTAATACCCTACAACATCCATACAATCATTTAACTTTCGATTACTTTTTGTAACTTTTTATCATTTTTTACATCACATCTGGCCACCTTAGGTCAGATTAACAGATAAGATTATGCTGAGTAAGTGTTCATTGCGGCCTGGTTGGCAAAGAGGATGCAAATGATTTGGCAAGATCAGGTTCAGATTGTTGGAAGCTATAACTGAGGAGAAGATGATGAGGCTGCCAGAAGGCTCCTTCTTCTATGGAATTACTAAGCAAAAGTTCAACTCACTCGTAAACTGTGCATGGGCAGAACAGTCTGCAGGCTTCAAAGAACTTTATGGCCAAGACCTAATTCTATAGGAACGAAATTAATCCTATGCTATGTGAGGGAAAGCAGTAGTCTACTACATAGTGTATTGGCTTATTAGACGAGAGTCCGTGGTTCAAATCCCAGCTTTGCTGGGTATTCTGACAAAAGAAAGAAATATTTCTCTTTTTTTTTTGGTTTGTTCGAGATGTAAAGGGTATTTTTTTATAGAGGTATGGAACTTTAAGTTGGCATTACTTTTCAAGATGGCGACCGAATTAACAGCTGTCAAGTGATTTATTCTCAGTTTGGTTTGGCAATTCATCATGAATAGACTCACGCCTGAACAACGCTTCCAAATAGTGCAATTTTATTTCGAAAATAATGGTTCTGTGCGGAAAACGTATCGCGCACTACGTCCATTTTATCGTCGACAAAATCGTCCATCAGAGCCAGTTAATTCGATTAACCATGGAACGTTTTCGCACCACGTTTACTCTTATTGATAACTCGCATCCCCAGAGACGCTGTGCGGTGCGTACAGAAGAAGCTATTGCTGCTGTAGAGCGTAGCATTGAGGAAGACCCGAGAGAGTCCATCCGCCATCGAGCACAGGAATTGGATCTCCAGTGTCCATCCACTTTATGGAAGAGTAAGGCGTAGATTCGTCGAATGGGCCCAAAACGAGATTACCGTTGTTCCCGATTTTCATAAGCGAATTTTGTTTAGCGATGAAGCGCACTTCTGGTTGAATGGCTACGTCAACAAACAAAACTGCCGCATTTGGAGTGAAGGTAATCCTCAAGTGTATGTGGAAACACCGTTACATCCAGAAAAACTGACTGTTTGGTGCGCTTTATGGGCTGGTGGAATCATTGGTCCGTACTTTTTCAAAAACGATGGTGGCCAGAACGTTACAGTCAATGGTGATCGGTATAGAGCCATGATTACAAACTTTTTCATTCCTGAATTGAATAACCATGATGTCCAGGAGATGTGGTTTCAACAAGACGGCGCAACATGTCACACAGCTCGTGCCACAATAGATTTATTGAAAGACACGTTTGGTGACCGCCTAATTTCACGTTTTGTTCCTGTGAATTGGCCTCCAAGATCTTGTGATTTAACACCGCCAGACTACTTTCTGTGGGGCTATGTAAAGTCATTGGTCTATGCGGTAAAGCCACAAACGCTTGACCATTTGGAAGACAACATTCGCCGTATTATTGCCGATATACGGCCACAAATGTTGGAAAAAGTCATCGAAAATTGGACGTCCAGATTGGACTACATCCGCGCCAGCCGTGGCGGTCATATGCCAGAAATCATATTTAAAATGTAATGCCACAAGATTATCTTTCCGATTAATTAAGATTCATGTCAATCGAATAATCCATCGTTGTTTTATTCTATACCTCTATAAAAAACACCCTTTACATCACATCTAATCTGGCCACCTTAGGTCAGATTAACAGATAAAATTATGCTGAGTAAGTGTTCGTTCATTGCGGCCTGGTTGGAAAAGAGAATGCAAATAATTTGGCAAGATCAGGTTCAGATGGTTGGAAGCTATAACTGAGGAGAAGATTATGAGGCTGCCAGCAGGTTCCTTCTTCTATGGAATTACTAAGAAAAAGTTCAATTCACTCGTAAACTGTGCATGGGGATGCTTGGGAAGAACAGTCGTCAGGTTTGCAAAAGCTTAATGGAAACAGCTAAATTCTATGCTATCTGAGGGAAGAAGTCGCCCTAGTCTAGTAGGTAGTGTGTTGGCTTATTAGACGTAAAGCCAGGGTTCGACCCCCAGGCCAGACATCAAAACAAAATACAAAAAGTATTTCTTCGGCGACTTCCTCTCAGCAGATTTCTGGCAAAAACTCTGAGAAAAAACAAAATTGCCATGGAAAAGTTTCTCAAAAATCTGTCATTCGGAGTCGACTTTAAACTGTATGTCCCGCCACTCATGTATAAAAATGAACGCACACAACATAAGTGGTGTGAGAAACTAGGTCTTAATCCTGACTGAAGGGGTTGTAATGACCAATTATGTACATATGTATGTAGTGTATTGGCTTATTAGACGAGCGTCCGTGGTTCAAATCCCAGCTTTGCTGAGTTTTCTGACAAAAGAAAGAAATAGTTCTCTTCTTATTTTGGTTTGGTTTGTTCGAGATGTAAAAACTGGGGCTTTCCAGGGAGAAACTAGGTTTCGACAATGGGTTTATAACTGCCACGCTTGATTTTTCTTTTTTCCAGGTCATTCACATTAATTTTCTTAAATTTTAGAGAACAATTAAGAGGATTTGCAATTGAAGGACCAACATAATGGGCCATAATGCGTGTTAGACACTTGCTGCAGTTAAAATGTGTTTTTGAGGACAGATTAAGGCTTCGTAAAGAAGTTGAAATCATAAAGATATATTAGAGGCTCTCGCTAATGAACTGGGACCTAGACAGAGTGATAGTTTAGCGTGCAATTCAGAATTATGTTCAAGAGAATCGTGCAAAATTAGTCCATGGTTTTACGTAAG
Organism: Sarcophaga subvicina; assembly: GCA_936449025.2. Classification (NCBI taxonomy): domain Eukaryota; kingdom Metazoa; phylum Arthropoda; class Insecta; order Diptera; family Sarcophagidae; genus Sarcophaga; species Sarcophaga subvicina. Next base: position 145,349,490 of record OW388080.2, on the reverse strand, counting down.
TATCGCCGCGATAGCTTACCTACCCCACGGTGCTCTAAGCACGGGTGGAAACAATGCGTCTACCACCGCCCCCACGCACAGTGATGCAACCCCTGCACAATGCATCATTATATCACCATACGTGAGTACCAATTCGAAGCCTTGCATTTGGACAAGACTTCGCTCTTGGTTAGGGGAATCGTGCTAAATATAGGAATTAATTCCTTCGCGACGATTGCCGTGTATATACGGCCGACACTTGATGCTTTACAGCGGCTGACGTTGTGTAAATACGGCCCTTACACGTTCTACAGAGGCCAATGTTGCATATACGGCCGACGCTGGATGCATTACAGCGGCTGACGTTGTGTAAATACGGCTTTTTACACGTTCTACAGAGGCTAATGCCGCATATTCCTGGCGTTCCTTATTTGCCCACAAAGGCTGATGCCGTATATACACGGCAGTTATTTATTTCTTCCGTTGTTTTTTCGCGAAAGATGACGATGATGTATGGTTAGCCACGCTGTCGTGAAAAGCTGCAAAGTATGGTACAAGTGCGCCGTCGCGAAAGGTTTAATACAACATGTCCACGATATAGAAATAATGAGGCGCACACTTATAGTGTGAGAGTTAACTGCTGCCTTTACGATTGTCGATATAGACAAAAAAAAGTAGAGTTTGGCTGTTAATAAATCCAAAACGGGACTAATATTTTCTATGATAACAATTTCCTTGTCCCCAAATGCTATTTTGCTCTTTGTGTGTAGTTAAAAGCAAGGTCCTCTCTCCACAAACATAACTTTTAATTGATAAGACCCTTGAATTGCTCCTACTATTATACGTAGAAAGGCATGAGCGCTTAAACAAGCTGGTGGAGAATTCTGCGTAAGATTTACAAGCGGAGAATATCGGTGTCGCCTAGTAGGTAATGTGCTGGCCTATTAGACGAGAGTCCGTGGTTCAAATCCCAGCTTTGCTGAGTTTTCTGGCAAAAAAAAAAACTCTGAGAGGAAGTCGCCGAAAGAAATATTTCTCTTCTTATTTTGGTTTGTTCGAGATGTAAAAACTGGGGCTTTCCCGGGAGAAACTAGGTTGTAATCCTGACTAAAAGGGTTCTAGAGTTTCTTAAAAAAATCTGTCGTTCGGAGACGATTTGAAAACTGTAGGTCCTGTTAGGTTAGGATAGTCAATTAAGGCAAGTACAGTACCCGTAGGTCAAATTGACCCATTGTACAACGTCCTAGTTTCTCACACCACTTATGTTGTGTGTGTTAATTTTTATACATGAGTATAAAGTCGACTCCGAACGACAGATTTTTTGAGAAACTTTTTCATGACAATTTTATTTTACTCTCAGAGTTTTTGCCAGAAATCTGCTGAGAGGAAGTCGCCGAAGAAATACTTTTTGTATTTTGTTTTGATGTCTGGCCTGGGGCTCGAACCATGGCTTTACGTCTAATAATTCAATACATTACCTACTAGACTACGGCTACTTCGTAGGTCGTGTCACTCATAGCTAGAATTAACACACAGAACACGGGTTCAGAGAGAAACTAGGTTGTAATCCTGACTAAAAGGGTTCTGGGTTGGGAAGTAACCCAGCATAGAACATATTTCACTAATTTTTGTTTATAAAGATCTTCAGGCTGCAGGGTGTACTATAATCGCTGCTCACTACCGATAACTTCCTCGAATAATTTGATTTCTTTTCATCATTCAATAATTTTTTAAATTCAATTCCATTTAAAATTCTTTCTTCTCCTTCTCCTATACGGAACCCATTTTTCTTAATCCTATTGATTCCTGTGCGTTATGAATTTAAAATTCTGAAAATGCAGTTTTTTTTTTTCATTTAATAGAGACTGTTTGTCTGTCTGTCTGTCTGTCTGTCTTTATTGTGTCTCATTATTGTTGAATATTGACAAACGAATTGATTGGCGACGTGTGGCCATAATCGTAAAATTAATTGTTTTTTTAACCAAAAAAAAAAAACGAAAACAACAAAATCCAACAAAAATTATTATTTAAACAACGATTCGCATGGAACCATCTATTATTAAATAAATTTTCAGAAAAACAAATCAACAAAACAAATTATTTTTATGGCGAGTATTTAAATATTCAACGAAAAAAATTTTTTTTTTTTAATTTATGGGATGTGAAATATTTTTTATTTTTTTTTTTTCATTGCCATTAGCAATGACGTCGTTTGTATTTTTTAAAAATTTTTTAAATTCTGTTTAAATATTTAATAAAAATTTGTTTTTTATTTGTTTTTAAATTTTGAAAAACAAAACAAGAAACCATTAGGAAAAACCAAAAGGAAATTCAATTTCACTAAAAAAAACATTTCGAATAAAAATTCAGAATTGTTCCTCAGAAAATACAATACATTCGTTTCAGTGAACTTTGAACTTTTGAAATTTGAAATTATTTTCAATTCCTTTAACCCATTTCGCTCCGAGATTAAATTTTATTTTTTGTTTAAGAAGAAAAGTACTTTATTTAGGGTAATTAGGACCTACTGATGTCAAAAAACAGCTCAAAAAATTTTTCCGACTTTTCGTTTTCCCAGAAAACAGTGTTCGAAATTTCGAACACTGGCATTTATCCTATATGTCTGCTTTATATGCAAGTAAAACATTTTAATTTATTTGCTGTTTTATTGATTTATTTTATTATTTTTGAATCAAAAGGCACAAAAGTTATTAAATTTAGAGAAAAATTATACTTAGCTAAATTTATGTTGTAATAATTTGATATAAAAATTTGAAAAAAATACGAAATAGCCGAAATAGAAGCTATGAAAAAATGCTTGTATTCATGTTTTAGTTTGAAACATTTTGTATGCAGATGAATATTCACCCTTATTCTGGTTGTCGTCGTCGTCGTCGTCGTCGTTTTTGAGTCGACATCACTTTCTATCGTCGTCGACATCACGTCGACACTGTTTTGGTATTCTGTAACACTACTGTGTCGATGTCGACTGTTTATCGAAAATTGTAATAATACAAAACACACATCTCTAATATTTAAGTCAGCCGATTCATTAATTTTCATTTCATTAAAAAAAAGCTTTTTATCATTAGACCTGTCAAAATCAGCGATGTATTGATCCATGTCCAGGAATATGTGGCCGTTTTGCGCTTTGCAATGTTGTAAAGCACACTCCGTTCTGTACTTGTATTCAAGACTATACAGGATATCCATTTGTTCAGTGCCAAAGAATGAGTAAGTTTGATAAGATTACAATTGCTGCGAGAACTTAGCTATTAATACGATTTTTAATGTCTGTAGTTGAACCTCAAAAGGATGTTGTTGCTTCGAATCCTTGTGGTCCAAATAGCATCTGTAAGGATATACGGACAACACCTTCATGTACTTGCTTACCAGAGTATACAGGACAACCACCTAATTGCCGCCCTGAATGCGTTACAAACTCCGAATGTCCCTCGCGACAAACCTTTAATTAATCAGAGCAGGGATCCTGCTCAGAATTTTGTGGCCAAAGTGCAGTTTGTCGTGTTAATAGCCACACTCCAATGTGTTATTGTGAGTCTGGCTATACTGGTAATTCTTTTGTGCTATGCTCTCCCATACAACAAAATCCACCTGAAGTTGTCGACCCTTACAATCCAATTGCCTTGTGGACCCTATGCTCAATGCCGCCAACAAAATGGCGTTGCATCTTGTCAATGTTTACATGATTAATTTGGCAATCCTTATGAAGGTTGTCGACCGGAATGTCTGATTCCGACTGCCCGTCGAACAGAGCATGTGTTACTGAGAGATGTAAAAAACCCATTTCCTGGTACCTGTGGGCAGAATGTCGAATGTGTTTTTAGCAATCATTTGGCTACGTGTAACTGTATTTATGGATATCAATGCGATCCATATCGCTATTGTGCTAAGGAAGAAAAACGTAAGACAATAAAAATGCACCACAAGAGTTAATTTTTTAATGCTTGTCGTTACCAAAAATTACGTCGAAAAAATCAGAGTCGACACAACACAATATCGACTTAGTATTGACTTACAGAATACCAAATGTGTGTCGACAGTCATCGAAAACTGTCAATAACGACAAACAGAATACCAATTTTAAATTGTCGACGCAAGTCGACGTCGTCTTGCGTCGACGACGACAACCGGAATAAGGGTGATTACATTTCTCGCATATATATATTGTGGGCATACCGCAACCCTTCAATTGACAACGATGTTTTCCCTCGGGATTTCTGATTACAACGTGTTTTGCCTGCATTTTTGGAAGATTTGGAGGTCGATATACCTTACCGTCTCAGATTCCGTCACCGAGATTTTGAATTCTTTTTGACTCAAAGGCTTCTCAACTTTGTGTTTTGCAATTTCCAAGCATTGCAACTGCCGAATTCAAAATAGTACACCACAAAGGCCAATACCATTTTTTTTTTTCGAGAATATTAATTCGGTAGTTCTGGATTGCATTGTCGTGTAAATCCACAAGACTGGCTTACCATACGTGACGTACATATTTACCAGCTTCCGGGTTCTTTTTGGATGTCGATGCTTTTTTCCAACGTTGTACTTTGTGCAAAGGCAAGACATGATCAAAATTTGTTGCCATGATGATCTCTTTGTTGTCCTACCATCTACATAGCAATATTTTTTGGTTGTCATCAAATGTATAATTATAATCACCCTTTGGTAGTTTTTTACCCAAACACAAATCAATAACACAAATAACACGAAATTCACTGGTAAATTGTACATAACATATGAAATATTCACCTTTTCTTTAAAAAATTTATTATTAAATGTTTAACCACACGATGAAAGAAAAATATATCAACTGACAGTATTTCCACAAATAATACGTGTTACATTTAATACAAAGAATTTTGATCGTCAGTCAGTAACTATAGGATAAGCGCCAGCGTTCGAAATTTCGAACAGACAAGTTTACACATATGTGAAGGCACGCATGTGCATGTAAATCATATTTTTTATATTTTATAAAACGGTTACATATATTGGCAGTAATTCCTCATAATTATTTTTTTAATTTTATTTTGTTTATTATTTTTAAAAATTAATATAAAAAGTATCCAAAAATATGGGTTGAAGAAATTTATCCCTAGCATCGGTGGGGAGGGGGATATTTTACGGGGGAATTTTTTTTGTATTTTCCTAAAGTTGAGACTTAATACCAAAACCCAAATTTTTTTGAAATTTTACCTTTTTCATACATAAATATTTTTTTGAAAAAAAAGAAGATTTTTACTGTTCGAAAAATCGAACAGCAGAGCGAAATGGGTTTAAAAGCTTTCCAAATAGATGCTGGGGATACAAATTATTTAATTGGCCATTACAACCCTGTAGACAGGTTTACAACTTAGCTTCTCACGCTTTAAGTCATGTTTGTTGCCCTCTGGTGGCTGCGCTAAATGCTTTTCGCTCTATCGGACGGCAGCCATTTTGCAACAATACAACGGTATCGTGTAAAGTTTTGTGTTTTTCTTCGTGAATTCATTCTCATCCTCATTAAATATTTTGGAATTTTTACAGTGGAAATACGCCGCCCGTTGAGACAGTCTGGTGCGGGTGGTACGCGCAGCCGTGAACGTGTTAATTTTATGAATGAGTAGCGGAACCTTCAGTCTTAAAATCGTCTGCGAATGACAGATTTTTAAAAAGCATTTCATTGCAATTTTATTCGACTTTCAAATTTTTTTTTTTTAACTACACTACTACTGAGAGAAAGTCGCCAAAAGAAAAAATTATTTTTGCATATTTCTGCCTGTTTGAGATGTCTAGGCTGGGATTTGAACCACTACATCCTCACATATAATAAGCCAACACATTACCTACTGGGCGACGCTGATATTTTCCGTAAATTGTAAAACTTACTTAGAATTCTCCAACAGCTTGTTTAAGCCCACATGCCTTTCCACGTATAATGGTAGGAGCAATTCAAGGGTCTTATCAATTAAAAGCTGTGTTTGTGGAGAGAGAAGGCCTTGTTTTTTAACTACCCCCGCTAAGGGCAAAATAGCATTTGGAGGCAAGAAAATTGTTGTCGTAAAAAAAATATTAGCCCCGTTTTGGATTCATTGACCGCCGGACTCTTTTTTGCCTCTATACCGACAGTCGTTAGCAGTTAAGGCTGCATTCCAAAAAGTATCAATACAAAGTTTGTATGCAATTCTACTGCTGTATATAAACTATGTAGATATGCAAAGTAACGAAACAATGCATCAACTATAAATCCGATGCCTGATTGCTTTTTGACGGCGTTAAAAATACACATTGACCACGTTTTGAAATAGAATACATTGTAAACATTTTGTACAGCGGCTTTATGAAACACGATACTTTGTTCAAACACAAAGCAACTATCACTTTGGAAGGCAGCCTATCTCTCGCACTATAAGCGTGTATCCCATTATTTCTATATCGTGGACATGTTGTATTAAAGCTTTCGCAATGGCGCACTTGTACCATACTTTGCAACTTTTCACGACAGCGTGGCTAACCATACATCATCGTCATCTTTGGCGAAAACGCAACTGAAGAAATAAATGACTGCCGTGTATATGCGGCATCAGTCTTTGTGGGCAAATAAGTAAGTGCCACGCATATGCGGCAGTGTGTGTCTCTGTAGACCAATAAGTAACTGCCGTATTTATACAACGTCAGCCGCTGTAATGCATCCAGTGTCGGCCGTATATGCAACATTAACCTCTGTAGAACGTGTAACTGCCGTATTTACACAACGTCAGCCGCTGTGATGCATCAAGTGTTGGCCGTATATACACGGCAACCGTCGCGAAAGAATTAATTCCTATATTTCGCACGATTCCCCTAAACAAGAGGGAAGTTTTGTCCAAATGCAAGGCTTCGAATTGGTTACTCACGTATGGTGATGTAATGATGCATTGTGCAGGGTTGCATCACAGTGCGTGCGGGCGCTGGTAGACGCATTGTTACCACCCTTTCTTAGAGCACCGTGGGGTAAGCTATCGCGGCGATACTCACGTAAAACCATATGGACTAATTTCGCACGATTCTCTTCAACATAATGTTGAATTGCACGCTAAACTATCACTCTGTCTAGGTCCCAGTTCGTTAGTGAAAGCCTTCAATAGATGTTTATGGTTTCAATTAGTGCCTGTACCTCTCTTTACGAAGCCTTAATCTGTTCTCAAAAACACATTTTAACTACAGCAAGTGCCCGTAACGCATTATGGTCCATTATGCTAGTCCTTCAATTGCAAATCATCTTAATTGCTCTCTAAAATTTAAGAAAATTAATGTGAATGACCTGGAAAAAAGAAAAATCAAGCGTGGCAGTCATAAACCTATTGTTGAAGCGGAAGTATTTACCAAGTATTTCCGGTTTTGGTTTTTTTTTTGTTCCTAAGGATTACAAAAGATCCCAAAAAGAAAACCCAAAGTAACTTGAAACACTTGTAATCAATTTCGTTGCCATAAATCACATCGCACTTGAATGCCACAATATTTTAAAGAAGAATTTTTTTCCGTTTTTTTTTTGTTGTTTTGTTAATAGAACAGCAATTTGGGAATGTAAATGATACCCTCAGGTATTATTTTCCTTATTTTTATAGGCTCCAGGGAAAACATTTTTATCGATTTACACGAAGTATTTTGTTGAAGAATTTATGGGCGGTGGTGTCTTTAACACTTCAAGAACGTAAGAGGCTCTTGAAATTCTTACATTTTTTTTGCTTTTTGTGTTTGAAATCCTATTTACAACACGATTAAAAATAAAATTTAAAAATATTTTCTTAAGGTTTTTTTTTTTCATTTTTTTTTAAATTTTTTTTTGAAATCTCAAGTGGTTTCACAAGGTTAAAACTGAAGAACGTCACAGTAAAGCAACTCATCTCTCATCTCATTACGAGGGTTGGGTTTGCAATCAGGTTCGTATGGCATTACTACACATATGTGTTGTGTATTCACGGCGGGATATTTCTCTCTCTCTCTCTCTCTCTCTCTCTCTCCCTCTCTCTTTTCATTTGCTTTCTTAAATGAAATCGTTTTTCAAGGTTTTTTTTTGCTTTTCGAAATCAAATTTCAAATTTGTGTGGACTTTTTGTTTGTGTTGCAAAGTGAAATTATAAAATTGTCACCAAACTCAGCATGATGTTCTGTGTTACATGTTTACATATATATAAGGAGTGTTCACGAAAAAATTTTGTGCACACAATGCTTTGCTTCCAACTAAATTGTAGGTGCCGCTACTCACACAATATGGGTGGTATGAGAAACTAGGTTGTGATCCTGGCTAAATGATCAGTTCAGTAAAATAAATTAAACTTGAGGAACAGAAAAATTAAACGGAGTTAAATCCTCATCGTTTTACTAGTCATCACAGCAGATTACTCTCAAAATATTTCAAAGGGTCCGCCAAATAACTTTTCTTTTTTAATGCTTTAAAAAAACTACTGAATATTTTCTTAAATTTCTTTTTTTTATTTGAAAGTACAATCCTTCCGGTTAATAATGGAAAATAATTTCATTCAAATGGCTGCCTCGGCTGGCCATGCAGTAGCCTACACCAGAAGATACCGATTTTTGGCAAAAAAAAAATCATCTTTTCAGATGAACCTCATTTTGATCTTGGCGGGTATGTAAACAAGCAAAATTGTTGCATTTCGGGCACAGAAACCCCGCACGCATACATTGAAAAGCCGACGCACCCAAAACGAGGCACTGTTTGGTGCGGATTTTGGTCCAGAGGCATAATTGGGCCATTTTTCTTCAAAAATGAGCAAGGAGTGGCCGTTACAGTCAATGGCGATCGTTATCGGGCCATGTTGAACGAATTTTTGTTCACAAAAATTGAAGAGGAGGACATTGGCAACATTTGGTATCAACAGGACGGCGCTAAGTGCCACACAGCCGAAGCTACACTCGATGTTTTGCGCCATGTTTTTGAAGATCGCATTATCAGCCGCAGAGCTGATGTCGTTTGGCCACCTCGGAGCTGCGATTTGACACCGTTGGACTATTATTTGTGGGGTGCCGTCAAAGATAAGTATTACGCCGACAAGCCAGAGACAATTGACGCTTTAAAGGACAATATTCGTGAAGCCATTGGTGAAATACAGCTGCACACAATCGATAATGTGTCTAAAATATGGACCGATTGTGTAGGCTACTGCATGGCCAGCCGTGGCAGCCATTTGAATGAAATTATTTTCCATTATTACCCGGAAGGATTGTACTTTCAAATAAAAAAAGAAATTTGAGAAAATATTCAGTAGTTTTTTTGTTAAAGCATTTTAAAAAAAAAAGTTATTTGGCGGACCCTTTAAAATATTTTGAGAGTAATCTGCTGTGGAAACTAGTAAAACGATGAGGATTTAACTCCGTTTAATTTTTCTGTTCCGCATTTTCAAAAAAAAAGTTATTTGGCGGACCCTTTATTAGAGGCACCTCTAAAGCTATGCAGCCCTTGCGTTGACGAACTGCTTCCTAGTTTGGTTCAGTAATGGGACTTCGTTTACCTGAGGCGTTACGACGGACCGCTATGCATGCTCTAATGAGCTGTGATAATCAAAGCTACCACTTCAACCTAATCTCAGCCAACGTAACTACTGAAGCTCTTGCTTCTAACAGACAATGTTGTGAGTTGAAATATCCCAAGTACAATCAATCCCTTATTTACAGGCTTCGCCACTGTTCTCGTAACTCTTCAAAACCAAATAATTCCAAAATGTCTACCTATTGATTGATGGGGGTATTGCCTATGGTATCTTAATGGAGTAATGAAGATAAAAAAACAAGAACAAAAAAGTAAGCAAATTACCTGGCAACATGACATGCTGCGGCTGATGAAATGCAGCTGCTGCTGTTGTCATTGTTGTTGTCGTTGGTATCCTTAAAGCGTCTGCATTGCCAATAAAAAATGTACCACCCTCCAGGCTTTGTACTTCGGCCAATTTGGCCATGAGTTTTGTTGAAAGTTCTTCGACATCTGCAAAATAAAGAAAAAAATTAAAAAAATAAATAAAAAAAACAACGAGCCAAATAAGACTATGTGGATACCCTACAACGTATAATTATTTTAATTGAATTTCTTTTTCTTTTTAAATTATAAGCAACAACAGAATTAATTTACTCAACCATTTATTATTCTCTTGATTTCTTTCAGGAGGATAAAACACGCGTTTGATTTACTCTTGCAATTTTCTGGAATGCTAGGGTTACCATGTGTTAATTTCTAGAAATAACGTTCTCACTGAAAATGTATTGAATTCTTGAATTGGTGAAACAGCAATTCCTGGAACGCTAGGGTTACCATGGCTTCTTGAAAAGGATGTACCAGTGAAGAACGTATGCATACGAGACACACAGAATATGGCAATCTTCCACAATATTTTCACTACAACTTGAACAAAGTAAGACGATGTTACGTTTGGAACACGCTGCTCATATGATCTAAAGCACCAACACACTCACTTTATTACCTGCTGCACATCAGGTGAGTAGAAGTTTTATTGGTTTATTCATCCTATATTTTATTATGCCTTTATGTGAGACGTTTATTTGATCTTAAATGGGGGGATACTTGGTTTATTAGCCATCAGACCCAGCTTAAATTGCCTTTAAAATGCATTGCAACTGGTTATTCAACGGTCTTGGCTGTCAGCTGTCGGCAATCGGATCACTTTTCGGTCATTTCGGTGTTACCATGATCGACATAATTTTTATTTTACGCCGAGGAGGGGTAAATGTACCTAACCGCACCATAGAGGAAGTCGTCACATCCTCCGTGTATGGGGCCCCCACCCACTAAATCGCCCTCGTCTCCTATGGACTTGTTTGTGTCCACTCCGGAACTAGGGTGGTATTACTTCGGAGTGGAGTCCCTTTGGCTCTTTGGCCCCTGCATGTTCATATCCGCGTCCGGATTGCGTGTCGAAAGTTGAAGAGACATCTAAGTGTCTCCACTATTCCTTTCCTCCAGGTCCCTGCTTCGAATTTCGCTTGACACGTGTGCCAGTTTCATCTTTTCCGGCGAGCCCACATGTTCCGCAGCCTCAAGATCCCTCTTCTTCAGTTTTAGAATCTTCTCCACGTAATTCGCCACTGAGGTCCAATTTCCACTACTCGCAATCATAACCTCGACAATATTATCGGCTGTGATCGTTCCAACTATTGACGTCAGTACAGAGCGATAGCTCTGCCAGCGTGCACACTCGAAAACAGTGTGCTCTGCGTCATCAATTATCTCCCCTTCCTCGTAAAGACAGTAAGGGAAGGCGGTCTTGCCCATTCTGTGCAGATATTTTCTAAAATATCCGTGACCCGATAGCATCTGTGTAATGTAGTAATTTACCTCTCCAAATTTCCGACCAATCCATGGCCTTATGTCCCCGGAATAAGTCTCGGCGTCCATCTTCTTCTATCTTCCTCGCTCCATCGTTGTTGCCATTTTGAAATGGTGTTTTCCCTGAAATGAGCGGTTATGTGACTTCCAGCCGATTTCGCCTTATAAATCTCCATCCGCTCCGCTGCCAGCAGATCCACAGGGATTATACCCGCTATCGCCAGTACGGCTGATCAATATAATGGACATGCTGGAATTGGCATTGTGTTCTCAGCAGCTCGGCCCCTTTAACGGCCCAATATGTGGTGTAAATTTCATTCCTAACCCCCTCCTATGTATTTAGTCCGTCTTAAGTAACAATTAAAGACGGCTAAGCATGACCAATGCCGTGAATTTTGTGCTAAAGGAACAGGCTTTCAATTCCGATTTTATAAACAAAATTTTCTTCACGGCTGAAGCTCCCTTCTCACTCTGTTGAACCAATCAGCAAGATTGTCGCTTATGGAACTCAAAGAACCCTGTAGTTATTGGGGAAAAACCATTCAAATAAGTGTTTGTTTGGTAAGCATTATGTGGTCTTGAGGTCGCCGTAGTCTAGTAGGTAGTGTGTTAGCTTATTAGACGTAAAGCCAGGGTTCGAGACCCAGCCCAGACATCAAAACAAAAATACAAAAAATATTTTTTCGGCGACTTCCTCTCAGCAGATTCCTGGCAAAAACTCTGAGAGTAAATAAAATTGCCATGAAAAAGTTTCTCAAAAATCTGTCGTTCTGAGTCGACTTTAAACTGTAGGTCCCTCGCCACTCATGTATAAAATTAACACACACAACATAAGTGGTGTGAGAAACTGGGGTCGTAATTCTGACTGAAGGGTTGTAATGACCAATTATGCATGTATGTATGTGTGTAACTGGTTGTTCAGCGATCTAGGCTGTTAGCTGTCGACAATCGGATCACTTTTCGGTCATTTCGGTGTTACCATGATCGACATAATTTACATACTCGGAATTGAAATTGCGTTCTCAGCAGCTCGGCCCCTTTAAGGGCCCAATATGTGGAGTAAATTACACTCGTAATCCCCTCCTATGTACATATGTAGTCTGTTTTTCGAAAATGACTCCGTTGCCTTCAATTCAGTGTCCTATAGCCTGTAAATGAAGATTGTGACCTGGCCGGTGTAAGGTTTCAACAAGACGTTGCCACCAGCCATAGAATATCGATTTTAGCTTTGTTTCCGGGAAAAAGTAATTTTACCTTTTTGATGACGTCACTTGTCCACCAAAATTATGAGATTTGACTCGGTTAGACTGCTTTTGTAGAGCTGCGCCAAAGACCGTATCTATGCGGATAATCCCCAATTGTAGAAGCAGACCAATATTCATCAACAAACTTGACGCCGAGTTGTCGTTCGAAATGTGCCTAATTGTGGTCGTTAGACTACCCCCATAAGAAACGACCACTGTAGGGTGTAGGGTATAAAAAGTAAATATTTATTCGTGTGTTTAATTGACAGCGAAGAAGAAAAAAGAATATTTCAGCCAAGGAAGTTGCGGGCTAATAAGAGTTCAACATTGAACAGATGCCGTGTATTTCAGCCCACAACTGCCAAAAGTTCAAAACAGTCAGTCAGTCAGTCAGTCAGTCCAGAGTCATTCACTCATCATGATTATCATCCACTGGCCATTTTCAATTTCTTTTTTGAATTGTTTGGAAGATTTTTCACACTTCATTATGATGTGCTCTGGAGATGATGATGATGATTACGATGATAATTTGTAAGGTGCCAGCAGCAGCCGGCACTCTTTCTTTTGTTTCAAAATTTTCAATCTACGTGCGCAAGAAGTGCATAAAATTGTTGGAAAACAGTGGGAGTGTGAAGCTACTAAATTAAGATTTTTTTTATGCTTTTTGTTGTTTTCAAAAAAACTTTGTTTATATTACATACACGCTTGGTTGGGGCATCTTTGCATACCCATTGTGCAACATGCAACACGCAAAAGTCAGAATTTATTTTTACATTACAACGCAGTTATTTTTCTCTCTTCTGCGCATCACATCATGTTCTGTGAGTGAGTGTGCAGAAGATTGCTGTGGCAGCAGAAAGATTTAAAACGTTCAGGCATTGCAAGTCATTTACAATCGCATTCAATCATCTTCAGCGAGCGGACATGTGCAATTCATTTCGTAGCAGCAAAATAAACACAACAAGAAGAGGGAAAAAAAGATGTTGTTTTCCTACACCTTATGTGCTAAATACGGGGTGCAAGAGCTTTTATTGTGTGTGAGATTTATTGGATATTGAAGTGCTAGCACTGCAGTTTTTACTTCAAGGGGATTGAAAACCCTCAGGAAAGTATTACGCCTTCTCTCATAATAACGGGTGATTTTTTTAGCTACTTTTTGGCAACCCTGATTTAAACTGCTCACGCACGTTTTGTGTTTTATTTCCCTGCAAACATCTTCTGTTTGGTCTGTAATTTAACCATGAATCGTCTTACAAACAACGAACAACGCTTGCAAATCATTGAATTTTATTATCAAAATGCGTGCTCATCAGTTAAGAAAGTTCATCGCGCGCGTTTCTTCCATTTTATGGTCAGTTTAATCGACCCACTGAAGCGAATATTCGGGCTATTGTGACTAAATTTCGTACCAAATTTACATTGTTGGACAACCACCTCCACCAACACGTTTACGTAGAGTGCGAACTGAAGAAAATATCGCAGCTGTATCGGCCAGTGTTAATGATCACCATCAATTACCGATTCGTCGCCGTTCGAAGCAATTGGGCCTCTGTTACTCAACAATGTGGAAAATTTTGCGGAAGGATTTAGGTGTGAAGCCTTTCAAAATACTTGCTGTTGCAAGAATTGAAGCTGAACGACCTACCGCAATGCAGAATTTTTGGTGAATGGGCTCTTGGAAAGTACTTGGCCGAAGATCCACTTCTTTATCGAAAAACTGTGTTTAGGGACGAAGCTCATTTCTGGCTCAATGGATACGTAAATAAGCAGAATTGTCGATTTTGGAGTGAAGATCAGCCAGAAGCATTGCAAAAGCTACCAATGCATCCAGAAAATGTCACAGTTTGGTGCGGTTTATGGGCTGGTGGCATCATTGGACCGTACTTCTTCAAAGATGCTGCGAATCGTAATGTAACTGTGAATGGTGAGCGCTACCGTGAGATCATATCCAACTTTTTTTGCCCAAAATGCAAGAGCTTGACTTGCATGACATGTGGTTTCAACAAGACGGTGCCACATGCCACACAGCACGCGTAACAATGGACTTATTGAGAGGTGAGTTCGGTGAACATTTTATTTCACGTTCGGGACCGGTCAATTGGCCGCCTAGATCGTGCGATTTAACGCCTTTAGACTAGTTTTTGTGGGGCTATGCTAAAGCTCATGTCTATACAGACAAGCCCGCTTCAATTGATGCATTGGAAGACAACATTGAAGCATTTATTCGTGAGATACCGGCCGAAATGTTGGAAAAAGTATGCCAAAATTGGACTAAGCGGATGAACCATTTGAGACGCAGTCGCGGTCAACATTTGCATGAAATAATCTTCAAACATTAAATTATATGGACCCCGTACTATCGATTCAAATAAAGATTTCATGTATTTCTCTGAATCTTATGTGTTTTTTTTTTTGAAAAATTTTCCTATAGCTCTTAAAAAATCACCCATTAGAACCTAGATTTGCAATCATGCACTTTAAGAACTGCACGATGCCACTACAATTTACCGCAGTAAGGTCCTCAATTTCTGCTCAAAAAAAAAAAGGATCCAGTAAGGCACTCATTAAGTTTGCCTCAATATCTACGGGGATAATTACGTCCTCAACAATACTTACTTCATAAACTAATCAGCAGATTCTCCTCTTGCCTGTATTTTTCAGGCAAATTCCTTCGAAAACCAATCCCAATCTGAGTTAATTACTCTCGGCAGTAATGGTAGGTAGGCAGGAGGTGGCTGCTTATCCAAGATAATTAGATGGATACACTTAGGCCACATTGGGCCCATTGTGTTACCACAGTTAGTCTCGAAACCACTCGGAGCTCCTGATGAAGCGATTTAAGCTGCCAATGTCAATCCCTGACAGTTGCTCCAGGTCATCCATGTAGTAAGCATCCAAGTACTTCCTTCGCCTTCGGCAAAGAGCCGGGCATGTACCCAGCAGGTGGGGGACAGTCTTCTCCTCCTCCTCAATGCGCCTCGCATGCGTACCCATAATGCAATGCCCCGTAATGACACCGATAACCACACTGAGCGCGCCTCTTTGGAGTTTAAGTAGACTCGTTGTGCGCCCTTCTACTCGTGTCCGAGGCCGCCAACCTGTCGTTGACGTAGTCGACGATCGGCAGTAATAGTTTCCTACAATGCTGAGATCTTTGCTTCTTCTTCAGGAGTCTTGCCCTTATACGCCCTAAAGCATACGACGATCTCATTAATTTTTCCTGCACCCTACGATCTTCAGGAGTCTTGCTCTTATACGCCCTAAAGCATACGACGATCTCATTAATTCTTCCTGCACCCTACGATCCTTTTTTTTAAGTGTGGAGAAGAATTTCAATCGTTAAGAATCGCTTGAGAATTTATGCTCCCGCAACTGCATAAATTGTGATAACAACCCACCATACAACTGCATAAAGGGTTAACCATTTTGCGGTTGCAAAAGCCAAATTAAAAAAAATAAAGCTTTTCGAAAGCCAGGATTTCGATGACATTTTATATTTCATTGTAATGCTAGAATTCACAGTCACAGTCTGGTAGTCAATATGTAGACCGTGGTTCAAAACCCAGCTCAGCTGTCTTGAATCCAGTGATCTTGAATATAAGGAGCCTTAAACAATCTGAAACTAGGTAGCCATAATGGTTGAATTACAGAATAGACCGGTAAACTTGATAGCAAATTTGTTTCAAGACAGGGCAATCTATTGAACGCTAGGGAGCTTGCTTATAACCATGAAGAGGGGACAGAGAATTCCCGCCCAGTGGTATAATTTCTCTTCTGCTATGGAATCTTATCTTGTAAGAAAGATCGACTGTAGAGTAATTCCTTGTCTCAGAAAGATTTGTGGGTCCTGATAGGAAAATGAAGCAATCTCATCTGAGGGCAATTGTTTAAGTGGACATTTGCTTACCACGCTGTGAATTGTGTTTGTTGGAGTGTAATAGGATCTTAGGCTAGACTACTGAGGCTTGATCATGCAGATAGTGATTGCGCTGGTGAAATAACTCAAACGAAAAAGAAGCGGCCGTAGTCTAGCAGGTAGTGTGTTGGCTTATTAGACGTAAGGCCACGGTTCAAATCCCTGGTCATACATCAAAACGAAAATATGGAAAAAAATATTTCTTCGGCGACTGCCTCTCAGCAGATTTCTGGCAAAAACTCTCCGAGTGAAATAAAATTGCCATGAAAAGTTTCTCAAAAATCTGTCATTCGGAGTCGACTTTAAACTGTAGGTCCCACCGTTCATATAAAGGGTCCGACAAATAACTTTTTTTTGAAAATGCTTTATCAAAAAAACTACTGAATATTTTCTCAAATTTCTATTTTTATTTGAAAGTACAATCCTTCCGGTTAATAATGGAAAATAATTTCATTTAAATGGCTGCCACGGCTGGCCATGCAGTAGCTTACACGATCGGTCCAATTTTTAAGCACATTATCGATTGTGTGCAGCTGTATTTCACCAATGGCTTCACGAATATTGTCCTTTAAAGCGTCAGTTGTCTCTGACTTGTCGGCGTAACACTTATCTTTGACGGCACCCCACAAATAATAGTCCAACGGTGTCAAATCGCAGCTCCGAGATGGCCAAATGACATCAGCTCTGCGGCTGATAATGCGATCTTCAAAAACAGGGCGCAAAACATCGAGTGTAGCTTCGGCTGTGTGGCACGTAGCGCCGTCCTGTTGAAACCAAATGCTGCCAATATCCTCCTCTTCAATTTTTGTGAACAAAAATTCTTCCAACATGGCCCGATAACGATCGCCATTGACTGTAACGGCCACTCCTTGCTCATTTTCGAAGAAAAATTGCCCAATTATTCCTTCATGACCAAAATCCGCACCAAACAGTGACTCGTTTTGGGTGTGTCGGCTTTTCAATGTATGCGTGCGGGTTTTCTGTGCCCCAAATGCGACACTTTTTGCTTGTTTACATACCCACCCGCCAAGATCAAAATGAGCTTCATCTGAAAAGATGATTTTTTTTGGCAAAATCGGCATCTTCTGTAAGTCGATCGCAGGCCCACTTAGCGAAGCGAAAACCCATTGGATGGTCAATTGGCTTCAACTCCTGAACCAATTGGACTTTGTATGGCGTCATACCAAGGTCTTTATGCAAAATTCGTCTCAATGATGTCTCCGAAATGTTCAATTGTTGAGGACGACGGTGACTTGATGTTGTGTTGGCGCTTCACGCACTCTTTCTGCCACAGCAGCAATATTCTCGGGTGTACGCACTGTTTTTGGCTTTTCACGCTTTCGTTTATCGATGAGGATGCCAGTTTCTTTCACTTTTTTCACAAGATAACGAACATACGGAGCTGACAGTGCTTCCCTTCTTCCAAAATCCGTACGCAATTTTCGCACACATTCAGCAACATTACCATGATTTTCAAAGTAATGTCGCAATATTTCCCAGCGTTGTTCATGCGTATACACAACCATATTCGTTCAGCGGAAGGATAAAACTAATTATCTGTCAAATCAGACATGAGCTAAGTGTTACCATTCACGAAATAAGCACTAGTTGAAAAAAAAACGTTAGATGGCGGACCCGATATAAAATTAAGACACACAACATAAGTGGTGTGAGAAACTAGTTCGCAATCCTGACTGAAGGGTTGTAATTGCCCAATTAAGTAAGTAAGGATGCAAACCCAAATGCAAAATATGCGATAATGAGCCGTAAAATATGACCAATTGCTGGGGAGTCTGTTGAATGCACCAGATTTTCCCTCACAGAAGAGATATTTTCTGCAATACTTTCACTGCCCTGATCTCACCACAGCTGTAAAGCTTCCAGTCTTCCAGTCTTTCTTAATAATCTTCAGAATACGGAAACGAATCTCTAGCTACTAGGGGCGAGAGCAGTATACAGGCTTCTTCAGACATAAGGAAACTTAAGGGGCCTTATAGTCTAGTAGGTAGTGTGTTGGCTTATTAGAAAATACAAAAAATATTTCTTAGGCGACTTCCTCTCAGCAGATTTCTGGCAAAAACTCTGAGAGTACAATAAAATTGCCATGAAAAGTTTCTCAAAAATCTGTCGTTCGGAGTCGACTTTAAACTGTAGGTCCCCCGCCACTCATGTATAAAATTAACATACACAACATAAGTGGTGTGAGAAACTAGGTCGTAATCCTGACTGGAGGGTTGTAATGACCAATTATGTATGTATGTAGGAATGGTTCCAAGACAGTGGCATCATTCGTCCATGCTTGCGTCATTGCCAGTTCTAGAGGCTGTTTTTAATCATTTCCGCTAATAAAGTGCATAAAATTTTTGTAAACATTTTTAAATTATTTCCAATGAACATTCGATAGAAAACAGAAGATAGATGAACATTTAATTGCAAAATAAAAAAAAAAAAAAAAAAATTATTTCAAACTGCGTAGAATTTATTTGTTCTCTGGCTAGAGTTCATAAAAGCCGTTTTGCAATCATTAAGTAATGAATGAATGAATGGATGATCTTAATGTATAAATAATAATTGAATTGAATTGTTTATACAAAATAATAACAAAAACAAAAAAAAAATTTTTAATTTAAAAAAAATTATCAAGAATGTTGGCCGGGCTGGGCTGGCCACTCACTCCACTCCGCTCACTTTATTTATTTACTTGTATTCAGTTTTTTGTTTTTTTTTTTTTAATTTACTTTCTTAATGGTGGAATATTCTATTCGTTTCTAATGAATAATGAATTCTAATGAAAGGAAGTTTATACAAGAAGCCTGAAAAAATCGTATATTTTTTCTACATATTCTTGCTGGCTGCTGGCTGCTGCTGCTTATTTTTGGCTAAAAACACACGGAAAACAGCACGTAAATGTTTACACGTTTTAAAATTGAAATTCAATGAATTTTTTTTTTATTTTAAGACTCTATAAACAAAATATTAAAAAAAAACATAAAAAACAAGAAAAAAATCCCAGAAAAATTGGCAAATTCATGCCATAAACAGTAGAAGCAGCAGCAGCAGCAACAGGCAGGCAGGCAGTACCCCATAAATGTATTGAGAAAAACATTGAATCAATGAAACATTGAATGAATAAACGAGCATTTTGACTGTATAGTTTCATTAATGAATAAGTGAATGAAAGCAGCAGTTGTAACAGGCCATGACAGAGCGAAGAGGTGGATTTCTTAATCCCAAATATGTTTCAACATAATAAGTTTTGTACTCGCCTTTTTCGTATTATTTGTCATGAAATTAATGGCTTGTCATCGATCATATTTGGTTGTACAACACATACATACATACGTACAACACAACCAAATACTTACATGTCGTACAGGAGTGCCCAAAAATGGCAGAAGAAAACAAAACAAACAAATAAAAATTGTAAAAGGTTCAACACGATGCTTGGGTGTCTATCAGAGACCAGCAATGAGTATTCAAAAAGATAAGTAGAATCGAATCATACTCATAATTTCTGAGACTTATACGCATTCACACTTCTTTTAATATATTATTACGTTTTTACCTTTTTTAGAAACGTTTAAAGATGAGTTCGTTAATTGCAACCAAAGTAAAAACAAATATGTGTTTAATTTCAGTTAACCTCTTTATTCTTTGCACTACTTTTGTGTGCCACCGTATACAACTTAACGATACAACAATAATAATCTGTTTATTCACTTTACTAGTTCTTATCACACAACTATTCGCTTTACAACCACGGCTTGTTTTGTAAGGCTGACTGAATTCTTACTGACTGCTGCCTGCTTTGTCCAGCCCTTTTATAGTCCGACACAACCAGTATAACGAACATTCTTGAAGTGGAAGGTTCGTGTTCTCGCCTTCTCGAGAGCTCTATTGCTAATACATTGTTGTTTGTGTACTTTGCTTATGTTGCCGTTGGTACCAGGCGCAACCAGGTTCGTTGTACATATGTGTGTGTGCAGCTTTAGATAATGAACACGTTCGTTGTATTGTTGGTGTTAGTGTGTATTTGTACCGTGTGGCTTTTTTTATCGTTTTTGTTGTTAAACGATATTAGGTCGTTTCGATTTGCGTAACAATATCATATAACCTCTACACATATTCAAAGTTCGAAGGTATTCATCATACTCATACTTAACAACACGTATGATCAGACGTTGGCACCAATGTCCCCCAGCGGAAGAACATCTTCGGCTTTTTACACACATAGGACACGAACATCAGCAATGTTCGTTAACACGAGCGTAAAAATGCATTCAGTTGCATTCAGTCAGCTTCTAAAGAAGAAGCTTCATGTCGCTTTTTTTCACCCAATTCAATTATACACCCAATGAAATATTACATTAGGATTCGCTAATATCAATGAGAAATGAATTAGATTTTTGGAAGAATACATGCCAAGTTAAATACGATGTATTTAGGGATTTAGCGTAGTACAGTTTTTTCTATATTTTCCGCTCACATATGTATATATATATATTGTTACATAAATCGAAACGACCTAATATCGTTTAACAATAAAAACGATAAACAAAAGCTACCAGCTACACCAACACAATACACACGACACAATACATACAATGAACATGTTGATTATCTAAAGCTGCACACACACATATGTACAACGAACCTGGTTGCGCCTGGTACCAACAACAACATGTATGTGACAAAAAGGGATAGACAACATAAGCAAAGTACACAAACAACAATGTATTAGCAATAGAGCTCTCGAGAAGGCGAGATCACGAACCTTCCACTTCAAGAATGTTCGTTAGACTGGTTGTGTCGGACTATAAAAGGACTGGACAAAGTAGGCAGCAGTCAGTTATAATTCAGTTAGCCTTGTGTGAAGACGCGTTGCGGTTTGAACGTACAAGTGGTATTGCTTGCAAAAAGTTTGTAAGCAGAGAAGATCTAACGAACTGTTGTTAGTGTTAACGCGGACAGCAGTGCGAAATAGAATAGTGTACAAGCAAATTATTGTTGTATCGTTAAGTTGTATACGGTGGCACACAAAAGTAGTGCAAAGAATAAAGAGAGTTTAAGAGAAAATAAACACAAATTTGTTTTTACTTGGTTTGCAATTAACGAACTCATATTTAAAAGTTTTTAAAAAGGTAAAAACGTAACAATATTATTGGGTTAATAAGTAGACTTGAAAATATTACTAACAATTTTCCTCTGGATTAACACATGCCTCTCACAAATACACTCACATTTTTATCATGTTCTCTTTATGCCGACGTCTGCTTATGATGCTCTTGATTTCGACTCTCTCCATAACTTAACATTTACACGAATCACAAAATATGTATGATTTGCGCACAAACATTAAAATACCTAATAGAAGGTTATGTGTTTGCTCTGCTTGCTGCTCTGTTTTCTGCTTATGTGCCTTTTCTTCTTTTGTTGTAAATGTAACAACAACTAAGACTGTAAATTTATGAATCTAAATGAGTAGGCGTATGAATCAAACATATTTCGAATGGTATGAGTTTGATATCAACGTTGTACGCATACTCATTGCAATCTGTACTTATAAATCAACGTTGTAGTGAATATGAATGAATCAAGAGTACATAGTTAAATTTCAATATTGTTGACGACTCACTTATATTCAAAATTTCATGAGTTCTTATGAGTAGCGAAAAAACGATTAATTGCTGATCTCTGGTCTCTATATAAAAACTAGAGGCTACTACGGATGCTCGCTTCCATTTGCTATGTTTCGTTAACGAAAATACCGTGTAGATCGTATTATAATAAAGGTTTACAGTAGGCAAATAGTCGGCGTAATCTAATAGGTAGTGTGTTGGCTTATAAAGCGCCTAGTCGAGACTCAAACCTTAGGGCAGACATCGAAATAATTCTTCGGCGGCTTCCTCACAGCAGTCTGCTGGCAAAAACAAGGTCTGAGAGTGTAAATAAACTGCCATGAAAAGTTTCCTTAAAAAAATCTGTCGTTCGATGGATAAAACTAACGCTCAAACAGCATAGGTGGTGTGAAAAACTAGGTAGTAATCCTCAAAAAATTTTTGTAATTACCAATCAAGTAAGCTGGGAAGCAATGGGTCAATTCGACCACCGGGTACTGTACTTGTCTTAATTGGCAAGTACACGTCCTCTAAGCTGGGAAGCATGGTCGCATAATAACGGACTTATTTGGACCATAAATAGAAGATTATAAATGGGACGCTGTGTGGTTTCAATAACACATTGCCACGAGCTACCTAATGTAACCGATCTTCGCTTTATTGTATGAAAAGTTTTAAGGGAAGATAATTTCATGGTTTATAGCAATACGTCAACAAGGCCACCAAGATCATGTGATTTGGCGCTGTTAAACTGTATTCGTACAAGGTCGTGTCTTCTGGGCTAAACCTCTAAGGTTGGAGCATTTGAAGGCTCATCATACGTTAAGTTATTGCCGAAATATCACACGAAAAGCTAAAAAAAAGTGGTTGAAAATCATCTGACGATGATCGACTGCTGCACACCTATCCAGAGAGGCTTATTTAAATGACATGGCCTTTGTACTTGGTCCACAATGAAGCTTACTTAACTTACTTGGTCGTTACAACCCTTTAGCCAGGATTACAACCTATGTCGTGAGTGCCTTCCTCGTGCTTCTCTAACAACGTTATTATTTTTTCAGATTTTAATATGATTTTCAGCGTTCAACGTTGTTAATAGAAACTCAAAGGCAGCTGCCACATCAAAATATTGGCTTTTCTCTTTCAAAAAAATCTCTACAAAACATGATTTGCCAGCAGTACATCGATCAATCATTAAAAAATTCAAATAAAAATAAAACCAGCAACAACAACAACAAAAATTAATAATAAATTCTAAACAGCAACAAACAATCCAAAAAAAAAAACCACGAAAAAGCATGAAAAAAATGTGTTTAAAATTCTAAAGAAGAACGAGATTCAAATCCACGAACAAAAATTAAATCAAATCAGCAGAACAGATACAACAACAGATACAATACCGATGATACCCATCCGTCCGATAACACAGAGGCGATATGATTTACAACATAAAACATGTGTTGCCTTCAAAACTCATTAATTCTTCCTTCTTTCACCCTCCTCCAGATTTATTTATTTTTTCTCTGTTTTTTTTTTGGCAAAAGTGTGGAAAAGAATTTCAATCAATAAGATTTACTTGGGGAATTTATGCTCCTACAACTGCATAAATTCTTGTGATGACAACCCACCCATACAACTTACATATGAGAAGGGTTATCCATTTTGCGGTTGCAAAAGTCAAATTAAGAAAAATAAAGTTTATCGAAAGCCAGGATTTCAATGACATTTTGTATTTCATTGTAATGCTTGAATTCGTCGCAGTGTAGTAGGTAATGTGTAGTCCTCGGTTCAAAGCCCAGCTCAGACATCTCGAACTAAGCGAAATACGGAAAAAAATATTTTTTCGGCAACTTCCTGTCAGCAGCAGAATTTTTACAAAAACTTTGCCGTGAAAAATTGCTTAAAACTTTGTCGTTCAAAGTCTACATTAAACCCTAGGTCCCCCTACCACATACATACATACATAATTGGTCATTACAACCCTTCAGTCAGGATTACGACCTAGCTTCTCACACCACTTATGTTGTGCGTGTTAATTTTATACATGAGTGGCGGGACCCACAGTTTAAAGTCGACTCCGAATGACAGATTTTTGAGAAACTTTTCATGGCAATTTTATTTACTCTCAGAGTTTTTGCCAGAAATCAGCTGAGAGAAAGTCGACGAAGAAATCCTTTTTGTATTTTATTGTGATGTCTGGCCTGGAGCTGGAACCCTGCCTTTACGTCTAATAAGCCAACACACTACCTACTAAACTACGGCGACTTCAGTAGGTCCCACCACTCATGCATAAAAATGAACAACACACACAATATGGGTGATGTGAGAAGCTTGGTTGTGATCCTAACTAAAGGATTGTAATTTCGGAATTAATTAAATAAGAAAGGATGCAAACCCAAATGTGAAATATTCGATAATGAGCCGTAAAATAGACTCAATTGCTAGGTTCACTGTTCAATGCACCATATTTTCGCTAACAAAAGCTTCCAGCTCATCAGTCTTTCTTAATAATCTTCACGACAGAGATCAAAAAGATGAATAGAATCGAATCATACTCATAATTTTCTGATACTTATACGCATTCATACTTCTTTTAATATCATGGAACCCCTCTACACATATTCAAAGTTTGAAGTACTCATCGTATTCATACTTAACAACACGCATGATCACATGTTGCCACCAATGTCCCCCAGCAGAAGAACATCTTCGGCTTTTTTACACACATAGGACACGAACATCAACAATGTTGGTTAAAAAAAGCGTAAAAATGCATTCAGTTGCTGGTCAGCTTCTAAATTTTCCTCTCGGTTAACACATGCCTCTCACAAAACACTCACATTTTTATCATGTTCTCTTTATGCCGACGTCTGCTTATGATGCTGTTGATTTCAACTCCCTCCGTAACTCAACATATGTGTACACGAATCACAAAATAAGTATGATTCGCGTACGAACACTAGAAT
This sequence comes from Sarcophaga subvicina, assembly GCA_936449025.2. Classification (NCBI taxonomy): domain Eukaryota; kingdom Metazoa; phylum Arthropoda; class Insecta; order Diptera; family Sarcophagidae; genus Sarcophaga; species Sarcophaga subvicina. The sequence continues at coordinate 145,324,426 of OW388080.2, read as the reverse complement.
ACTCAGTAGAAGGTTGTGTGTTTGCTCTGCTTGCTGGTCTGTCTATTTTTGCTTATGTATGCTTATGTATGCTTATGTATGCTTATGTATGCTTATGTTTTTTTTTTTTTTTTTTTTTTTAAGCACTACACTCGAGTATTACAAGTATTTTTCTAAATTTATGAATCTAAATAAGTAAGCTTGTGGTATGAGTTTGATGTCAATGTTGTACTCATACTCATTGTAACCTGTACTTATAAATCAGCGTTAATAGTGGATATTGTTACGTTTTTACCTTTTTAAAAACGTTTAAAGATAAGTTCGTTAATTGCCAACAAAGTAAAAACAAATGTGTTTAATTTCAGTTAAACTCCCTTTATTCTTTACACTACTTTTGTGTGCCACCGTATACAACTTAACGATACAACAATAATAATCTGTTTATTCACTTTACTAGTTCTTATCACACAACAATTCGCTTTACAACCACGACTTATTTTGTTCACACGCAATTTCACACAAGGCTGACTGAATTAACACGGACTGCTGCCTGCTTTGTCCAGCCCTTTTATAGTCCGACACAACCAGTCTAACGAACATTCTTGAAGTGGAAGGTTCGTGATCTCGCCTTCTCGAGACTTCTGTTGTTAGTACATTATTGCTTGTGTACTTTGGTTATGTTGTCTATCCCTTTTTGTCACATACATGTTGTTGCTACCAGGCGCAACCAAGTTCGTTGTACATATGTGTGTGTGTGTTCAGCTTTATATAATCAACACGTTCATTGTATTCTTTGTGTGAGTGTGTATTTGTATTGTGTGGCTTTTGTTTATCGTTTTTGTTGTTAAACGATATTAGGTCGTTTCGATTTGCGTAACATTATTGTTGACTCATATACAAAATTTCTTGAGTGCTTATGAGTAGCGAAAAAACGATTCATTGCTGATCTCTGCTTCACAATGCACTGCTTCACCTTGCACTGTACACCGATTATGGTCATCACTGTATACTCAGTAATGCTTGAAATGTAGTCATGTTTTTAATCGCCACTTTTGTGGTCAAGTTTTAACTTGTTTTACAAGTTCTTTGCTGGTTAAACAATCCATATTCGTGAGTGACAAATCTTTCACTTTCAAATGTCACTTCACTTTTTGAAACCACTCAATGGATAACCCGATATGTGAACAGTTTTTACATGTGAATTTAAATTTACAAAAACAATTTTTCTTTTTTGGAAATTCTTTTGTTTTCATTCGTATTGTAAAGAGTGTTGAGTAAATATTTCTTTAAATTGGCCTCATATTACCCATCCATCCATCCAACCACCCACTCGACAACAACCCACTTTATTTGAGAAGCAGCAAGAGAGAGAGAGAGAGAGAGGGAAAGATTGTCATTGTCATCATCTTTATTGCGATCACCGGCATCATTCTCAAGTAGATTTTCAAAATAATTTATGATACTCCCGGTGTTTTTTTTTTTTTTTTTTTATTTTTATTTTGTATGTTAAAAAGGGCCCAGGGATTTAAGAACAACAAAACAAAAAATATTTCTTATAAAACTGTTGGTTGGTTGGTTGTTTGGATTTAGGCAAGGCCAACATAAAATTTATGTTTTCCTCTTATTTTTTTAGTCTTTTTTAATTGTTTTTCCGAAAAAATAGATCAAATTTGAAACAGAAAATATTGAAATGGAAAACGATTTCTTGTTTTTTATAAAAAATTTCTTTAATAGCGGAAATAAATTTTTCTAACACTTGTCCTCCTCTTAAAACAATTTTCTTATGGGAAATAATTTTAAAGCATGTCATAAATTTCCATAATGGAATGGCAGGTTATCCATTTAGTGGAGTCAAAACTGCTGGTTTGGCAAGACTATTAAATACGTTTAGAATTGTTTATAAGGGTGTTTTTTATCGAGGTATAGAACTTTAAGTTGCAATAAAACAACGATGGATTATTCGATTGACATGAATTTTATTTATCCGAAAGATAATCTTGTGGCATTACATTTTAAATATGATTTCTGGCATATGACCGCCACGGCTGGCGCGGATGTAGTCCAATCTGGACGTCCAATTTTCGATGACTTTTTCCAACATTTGTGGCCGTATATCGGCAATAATACGGCGAATGTTGTCTTCGAAATGGTCAAGCGTTTGTGGCCTTTACCGCATAGACCAATGACTTTACATAGCCCCACAGGAAGTAGTCTAGCGGTGTTAAATCACAAGATCATGGAGGCCTATTCACAGGTCCAAAACGTGAAATTAGGCGGTCACCAAACGTGTCTTTCAATAAGTCTATTGTGGCACGAGCTGTGTGACATGTTGCGCCGTCTTGTTGAAACCTGGACATCTCCTGGACATCATGGTTATTCAATTCAGGAATGAAAAAGTTTGTAATCATGGCTCTATACCGATCACCATTGACTGTAACGTTCTGGCCACCATCGTTTTTGAAAAAGTACGGACCAATGATTCCACCGAGCCCATAAAGCGCACCAAACAGTCAGTTTTTCTGGATGTAACGGTGTTTCCACATACAGTTGAGGATTACCTTCACTCCAAATGCGGCAGTTTTGTTTGTTGACGTAGCCATTCAACCAGAAGTGCGCTTCATCGCTAAACAAAATTCGCTTATGAAAATCGGGAACAACGGTAATCTCGTTTTGGGCCCATTCGACGAATCTACGCCTTACTTGATGATTGTTTGGCTTCAAATCTTGCACGAGTTGGATTTTGTAAGCACGCAAACCAAGAGGTTGGACACAGATCCAATTCCTGTGCTCGATGGCGGATGGACTCATTCGGGTCTTCCTCAATGCTACGCTCTACAGCAGCAATAGCTCATTCTGTACGCACCGTACAGCGTCTCTGGGGATGCGAGTTATCAATAAGAGTAAACGTGGTGCGAAAACGTTCCATGGTTAATCGAATTAACTGCTCTGATGGACGATTTTGTCGACGATCAAATGGACCTAGTGCGCGATACGTTTTCCGCACAGAACCATTATTTTCGAAATAAAATTGCACTATTTGGAAGCGTTGTTCAGGCGTGAGTCTATTCATGATGAATTGCCAAACCAAACTGAGAATAAATCACTTGACAGCTGTTAAATCGGTCGCCATCTTGAAAAGTAGTGCCAACTTAAAGTTCTATACCTCTATAAAAAACACCCTTTATCGCGTTCATAATGGGAACGTCCAAAGTTTATAATGAAGCAAAAATTTCCATAGTAATCATAGCTTTGTAGGCGTTTTTTTTTTAATTTTGTTAAAATTTATAAATTTTTGTGTTTATTTTATGCACAAAATTGATCAACCCGTTCTAATGGGTGTGAATTGGTATCACAATTTATTGAATTTTTTGGATTTTATTTCATATTGTATTGTGTTTAAATGCCTTACAAATCTTTATAAAATAATTTCTTATATTTTATAAGAAAAAAATCCTTTCAATATTCCTCTAAAAACCCTGTATTTGATTTTTTTTCTGTGATTTTATTTTCTTCTCCTTATTCTTCCATATGCATATGCAAATCAATGTTTATATTGTAGGTTTTCTTTGTGTGCGTATGTGTAATGCTGTTATGCTAATTGTATATTTCGCATCACATCAGTTTGACTTCGTCTTTTAATCGGTTTGCTGTTGGCATTTGTCCTCAACGTTTTATTTACGAAGATCTCCTCATTAATGGCTCATTAGTAGTCTCTTTTAATAAAAAAAAAAACAAAACAACAACACGCATGCATGCATACACGCACACATAAATGAACTCTGCAAAACATAACGCATGCACATATATTATTAGTGTTGTATTTTGGTATTGGTGTAAATGAAAGAAACACTTGTTTTTCTGTATGTGCATATATACAGAGCAAGCATTAAAATAACACGAACATCATTGGCAAAATAAATACATAAAAAATATGATGAATATTTATCAGTTCCAAGGACAGACTGATTAGAATTGATAGTTGATGTTTGGTTTGGTTCTGTTTGCTTTATTGATATTTGCATTACAGGGGGAGGAGGGAGACAAAAACAAATGCTAATAACATGAAATATACAATTCTGATGATAGCAACACTTTAAGCAACATGTTGTTAAACTGTAATATGAATAATGTATGTAAATATGTTGCTATTGTTATTGTTGTATAAAGAAGACCTTAATATTGTTTTTTTTTTGTATGATTTTCAATGTCTTTTTTTTATTGTTTTTATTTTTTTGGTAAAATATTTCCTTTTAATTTCATTTCATTATTTTTTTTAACATTATTTGCATACAAATGAATTTTTTTTCTTTACCTCTGTAATAAACAGTAGCACCCATGATACATATGATAACCGAAAAAATATAAAACACTGTATAGTATTTGTATGCATGAATGTGTATAGCGAACATACGTGTTGCTCAACATTTCAGAGAATTATGCCGACCCAACGACCTGTTTGTTTTCAATATTGTTTCTTCGTTCGTTATATGATGGCATTTTTTTGTTATTGTCACGATGGCATTTTCGTTTTTCATGAATGCAAATAACAACAATAACTACAGCAAACAAGCAAGCATGATTGTATTTGCTTTTGTATTCCTTAAAGAAATGATTGACAGTCGAGTGCTGTCGATGAGAAATTGTTATGAAAACCTCTGCATGTCGTGTTTTTGTTTTTTTTTTTTCAATATAAAGCTTAGTGTTGCTAAACTCGTAAATTCGTGGTTATCTTGAAAGGATTTTTTTTCTTATCAAAAAACTGGGAATCCTAAAGATTTCTAATGAAAAAACACGAACTTTTGAATAGAAATTGCTTATGTACGTAACAATTATCATGATTTTTAAAGTATTTCTCTTAAATCAAGTGTTAAAGACGTCTTCTTTTCTGATTCGATTTAAAAAAGGGTTTCTATATTCACCTTACAGCGTGAAATAAGCAATTTTATTCGGATTATTCGGTTACTCCGGTCTTGTAAAATCCTAAGATTACTTTACATAACCGGAAATATTTCCAAAAAAGGAATAAAAGTAAAGGGTGTTTTTTTATCGAGGTATAGAACTTTAAGTTGCAATAAAACAACGATGGATTATTCGATTGACATGAATTTTATTTATCCGAAAGATAATCTTGTGGCATTACATTTTAAATATGATTTCTGGCATATGACCGCCACGGCTGGATGTAATCCAATCTGGACATCCAATTTTCGATGACTTTTTCCAACATTTGTGGCCGTATATCGGCAATAATACGGCGAATGTTGTCTTCCAAATGGTCAAGCGTTTGTGGCTTTACCGCATAGACCAATGACATTACATAGCCCCAACAGAAAGTAGTCTAGCGGTGTAAAATCACAAGATCTTGGAGGCCAATTCACAGGTCCAAAACGTGAAATTAGGCGGTCACCAAACGTGTCTTTCAATAAATCTATTGTGGCACGAGCTGTGTGACATGTTGCGCCGTCTTGTTGAAACCTGGACATCTCCTGGACGTCATGGTTATTCAATTCAGGAATGAAAAAATTAGTAATCATGGCTCTATACCGATCACCATTGACTGTAACGTTCTGGCCACCATCGTTTTTGAAAAAGTACGGACCAATGATTCCACCGAGCCCATAAAGCGCACCAAACAGTCAGTTTTTCTGGATGTAACGGTGTTTCCACATACACTTGAGGATTACCTTCACTCCAAATGCGGCAGTTTTGTTTGTTGACGTCGCCATTCAACCAGAAGTGCGCGTCATCGCTAAACAAAATTCGCTTATGAAAATGGGGAACAACGGTAATCTCGTTTTGGGCCCATTCGACGAATCTACGCCTTACTTGATGATCGTTTGGCTTCAAATCTTGCACGAGTTGGATTTTGTAAGCACGCAAACCAAGATCCTTCCGCAAAATCTTCCATAAAGTGGATGGACACTGGAGATCCAATTCCTGTGCTCGATGGCGGATGGACTCATTCGGGTCTTTCTCAATGCTACGACGCTCTACAGCAGCAATAGCTTCTTCTGTACGCACCGTACAGCGTCTCTGGGGATGCGAGTTATCAATAAGAGTAAACGTGGTGCGAAAACGTTCCATGCTTAATCGAATTAACTGCTCTGATGGACGATTTTGTCGACGATAAAATGGACGTAGTGCGCGATACGTTTTCCGCACAGAACCATTATTTTCGAAATAAAATCGAACTATTTGCAAGCGTTGTTCAGGCGTGCGTCTATTCATGATGAATTGCCAAACCAAACTGAGAATAAATCACTTGACAGCTGTTAAATCGGTCGCCATCTTGAAAAGTAATGCCAACTTAAAGTTCTATACCTCTATAAAAAACACCCTTTATAACCGGAAATATTTCCAAAAAAGGAATAAAAGTATTATTAAACAACCGGCAAAACCAATAATTAAGTTTTTACTTAAACGGTTACCAATTAACCATTATCCGAGTACTCATAATAATGGTTGTTTTTAACAATTTCTTATTCTGTTTTCGTGTACCAGAAACAAACCACGAAATCGTAAATGTCTGTCCTTAAATATTTGGAATTTCAAATTCAATTTCGGTTTTTTTTCCTTTTTTTCATTTTCTTTTCCTTTTACAAAAAAAAAACAATGAAAAAAGAGACCACGAAACGTGATCATGGCCAAGTAAACAAGACGCGGAGGCTTATTTTCAAATTTCAAAGACTACACGCCAATGTCATTACGATCACGATCCAAACGTAAACAACTTCAAATACATACACACACAAAACATGCACGTGTCTACGCTTAAGGAATATTTGATGAGTAAAGAAGGACGGATGGCTGAACGGACGAATGGACGGACGTACGGTAAACTTACCCTGATCTAATCTACGTTCCATGCGTCGCCACTGTCGCATGTGATGCACTAGAATACAAGCGGCCACAATAAAAAATAAAAGACACGCCAGCACAGCCAAGAAGAGAGCAGCCGTTTGCCAATCCATTGGATCGGTCTCATCCTGTAGCTGTTGCAACTGTTCGGCCGTTAACTGATGGTGGTCTAAGCCGTAATCTAAGCCATCAAACTTTCGTCGCTGAAAACAAACAAAAAAAATGCCAAAAAAATTAAAATGAAATGCAGAGACAGGGGTAGATACAGTTTGTTATTGTGGTTTTTGTATAAGACAACATTAAGGATATTCACAGTTTGTGGTAAAAGCAAATGCCTTTCGATTGCATGTTACCATCTCTATCAGCTGGTAACAGACTGCAGGAATGAGTTGATTGGTCATTTAAGGATTATGCCCAACGCATTGTAGCTCAAGTACATCAACTGTAAGGAGTTTATAACACCCTCGGTCACCTTGTTTTCCTTTCCAAACTGTGAACATCCCCTGACTTTAAAAAAAAAGCGAAAAAAAATCAAATTCCTTAACTCACCTCCTTCCAATTGGGTTCCGTTTTCGATAGAACAACCCAATCGATTTTTAGATCATAAATTGAACCGCATACAGTGTCGCGATGCATTTGACAGGGCCTCAGCGGTATCATATCGCCCTGACACACAGTGCAGGGTATGCATTTATCCTTGTAGGGATCCCACCAACTCTGCGATTCGCACAGAGAGCCGGCCGAACATAAGGAACATGTTGTTGATAAAATTAACAGCGTAAAACACAATGACGCCGACGTTGAGCAGGATGATGATGATGATGGTCTTGGTCTGAGCAGACCACCCAGCACACTGCTGGTACGCCAAGACCATAGCATATTGCTACTGCTGCTGCTGTTTCTGCTGCTGTCCGATGTCATCGTCGTTGAAAATGTTGTTGGTGTTGGTGTTGTTGTTGACAGGACTTTGGTATTATGGGTATTGTTGTTATTGTTATATTTGTAAACATTTAAATTATTTGTACAACTAGTCGTCGCATTAAAGCATATAAACGCCGCCTCTTGTTGCCTGTGATGATTCCCCTGTAACGCTTGTAACTCTTGCCGCTTTTCTTTTTCCTCCACGCCTTGGTTGTGTTTTAAATGCCTGGCGTTGGTGGTGGTGGTGGTGTGGTGAATATGGCTTTCTAATCTATTTCTTAACGATTTATTCTCCTCATTGTAACTGTAGCGTAGCAGGTTTAATAAATGATTCGTTGTTGTTCTCCTTTTTGTAGGTGGTGTTGGTGGTGGTGGTGGTAGTGGTGTTGGTGTTGCGCTTGCATTGAATTGTATTTGCGTCGTGTTGTTACACTTAAAACTGGTTTGATGGTCGTCTTCATGCCTCGTTGTAGTTGTTGTTGTTGTTGTTGTTGAGGTCTGCTGCTGAAATTTCTTTAAATGCGCGTGTGTTAGTTTTTCTTCAATCATCGTGTGTTTGTTGCTTTTATTGCAATTGTTATTGCTGCTGGGTTAGATTTTCTCGTTAAATTTCGTTTCGGCATTAACTGTAAATAGATAAAAGCGAGAGACAGAGAAAGAGAAAAACAAATTAGTGAGTGTTTCCCACGTTACTGTAGTTGTTGTTGTTAATTTTTTGTTTTCATAGAATTTTTCAACTTTTGTTTTCATGAGAATTTCAAAGTGACTCCCACTTTAATGACTTCCAAAGAATTACAATAAAAACAAAAACAAAAACGCAACCGCAATTTCAATTGCAACCACAAACGCGTTTACATTGTTTGCCGTCTATTTAACACACTCTATTTACAATAGAGGCAACAGGCGTAGACCAGCATTTGTAGTCTTCCTAAGTAGCAGCAACCAAATTACATACGTGGTGTGATGTGCACTTGAAACTTGAAATCAAAAATAAAGTGCTGGTGCTGCTGCTGGTGGCGGTATGGAACCCTTTTAACGTTACTTTAAACAAATCAAATCAAAAGAAAAAAAATGTTTTTTTTTTTAATGAAAATTACCAGCCAGCCCAGCCATTATTTAAATATTTGCGTCGCATTTTAAAGTTGTTTGTGAAGTTTTTCCCACTAAAAATTCATTGTCACTCCATTCCAAGTGTGTGAAAATGTTTAGAGACACAGCCCCCCTTCAAAATTATGCAAAAAACAAAATTTATCGAAGCTATTTAGCCTTGAGAGAAAATTTAAAAATTTATTCTGTTTCTGTTTTATTTCATATTTTATATTATAAAAAAAATGCTAAAACTACTTCCGTTGATTTTAAATTTGCCAGGGTTACCAAGAAAGTTGTTATTTTAGTCTTTGAAAGAACATACGAATGTTATAAAGCATTTCCAACGTCTTTTTCCCTTTCATTTGCCTTGTTTCCTTTTCATTTAACAAGTTCTAGAGTAATAGGGTTGCCATATGTCATTGCCCAATCTTTGTAAAAATGTTTTGGGTTGTTGTATTGACTGTAGGTCCGATTAGAGTGGTAGCTTTGATACCAAAAGCTCACTTGAGCACGCATAGCGGCCCGTTGTGACCATATTAAGTGTAGAAGTGAGGAAATCTTCTCTTTCGGAAAAGGTGACTTGAGTTAAACTTCCCATAATGTTCGCTGTTGATGCTTAACACTCTGGGAAATCGCAGGAATCGATGAGTTTTCTTTTGGAGATTATTTGTAAAGAGACTTCTTCTAATTTGAATCTCAATTACTATGGTTTGCAGACCAGCACTTTAACCATTACATCGTGCTAATCAAACGCACTCGCAAAAACTAACTTTTATTTGAAAGCGTTTGTTAGATACTAGAAAAAATAATGGCGCGCACTTAGGTGTATCGTTGTGAGATGCATTAACACTGCCTAGATTCGAAGTATGTATTCTCATCAGAGAATCTGCAGTATTGGACTTAAGGCGATACCTATTCTCCCTCCTCTGTCCTATTATGAACTCTCTTCTCATTGTTGTTACACAACAAAAGATCAGATTGTCTGGCTTAGAAGAGTATTCATGGGTGTTTTTTTATCGAGGTATAGAACTTTAAGTTGCAATAAAACAACGATGGATTATTCGATTGACATGAATTTTATTTATCCGAAAGATAATCTTGTGGCATTACATTTTAAATATGATTTCTGGCATATGAGCGCCACGGCTGGCGCGGATGTAGTCCAATCTGGACGTCCAATTTTCGATGACTTTTTCCAACATTTGTGGCCGTATATCGGCAATGATACGGCGTATGTTGTCTTCCAAATGGTCAAGCGTTTGTGGCTTTACCGCATCGACCAATGACTTTACATAGCCCCAACAGAAAGTAGTCTAGCGGTGTTAAATCACAAGATCTTGGAGGCCAATTCACAGGTCCAAACGTGTCTTTCAATAAATCTATTGTGGCACGAGCTGTGTGACATGTTGCGCCGTCTTGTTGAAGCCACATCTCCTGGACATCATGGTTATTTAATTCAGGAATGAAAAAGTTAGTAATCATGGCTCTATACCGATCACCATTGACTGTAATGTTCTGGCCACCATCGTTTTTGAAAAAGTACGGACCAATGATTCCACCAGCCCTGGATGTAACGGTGTTTCCACATACACTTGAGGATTACCTTCACTCCAAATGCGGCAGTTTTGTTTGTTGACGTAGCCATTCAACCAGAAGTGCGCTTCATCGCTAAACTAAATTCGCTTATGAAAATCGGGAACAACGGTAATCTCGTTTTGGGCCTATTCGACGAATCTACGCCTTACTTGATGATCGTTTGGCTTCAATTCTTGCACGAGTTGGATTTTGTAAGCACGCAAATCCAATTCCTGTACTCGATGGCGGATGGACTCATTCGGGTCTTCCTCAATGCTACGCTCTACAGCAGCAATAGCTTCTTCTGTACGCACCGTACAGCGTCTCTGGGGGATGCGAGTTATCAATAAAAGTAAACGTGGTGCGAAAACGTTCCATGGTTAATCGAATTAACTGCTCTGATGGACGATTTTGTCGACGATAAAATGGACGGTAGTGCGCGATACGTTTTCCGCACAGAACCATTATTTTCGAAATAAAATTGCACTATTTGCAAGCGTTGTTCAGGCGTGAGTCTATTCATGATGAATTGCCAAACCAAACTGAGAATAAATCACTTGACAGCTGTTAAATCGTTCGCCATCTTGAAAAGTAATGCCAACTTAAAGTTATATATCTCTATAAAAAAACACCCGTTAGTTACACAACAAAAGTTCAGATTGTCTGGCTTGAAAAGAGTATACATCTTCCTTTTTCGCCGAGTATATTCCGAATATCTCTTTCCGTTTCAGAAAAACTTCTTACCCTACCGGTGACTTCACAAACTCATCCTCCTGCTCATTGATATAAATTTCCAAATAACTGGGAAGCCAAAAGAAAGTGAAACTATTTCCCCTGTCCAGTTGATTCAGCTTAACCAAACAGTCTCAGGCTATTCTTGAATGTTAATCTTAAAAAACATGGTAACTCTAGTCATTAAAGTTGTGCACCATTTATGGACGAGTGTAGCCTCCAAATGGCGCGAAATGTCCCCTTGTAGCAAGTTCCTCTGTCTTATTGCTTATTGCTGTGAATTCCCACATGGCCTGCGATCCAGGAGAGGATAACCATATTTCTCCTGCCTTCCGTGGCTAAACTGTCCAATAATATTGTCGAGTTATTTCATACGAAACGACTACTCGGCTGGCAACCTGGCTGTCAGTTAGTAGTGCTTTATACCGTCCAGTCTTCTGCATTGCCTTCCCACTTTAAATCGAGTACATCTTCCACTTGGAAGATCACTGCGAGCTTCTTACCTTAAAAATGTTTCAAATACACTGTGAAACAGTGGCAACACTGTGTCAACACTTTTTTAACACACACAACATTCTGCAAAAAACTAAATAACTTGCAATCACTTGAACTTTCCTTTAATTTTTCTCAAACGTTTGTCATTATTTTCTCAGTCAAACTTTTTAATTCCAAAGAAAATTATTTATTTAAACTTTTCAAAACCTTCTAGTCCGTATGGCCATCTAAACTCAACACGAATGAAAAAAAACTGACTGAACTGAACTCAAAAGAAAAAAAAAGCGGAAAACCATTCAAAACGTTGCTCAATATTTCGGTAATAATTGCTTACAATGAACAGCCATTTAAACTTATTTTTTGGCTTTAAAACAATGTAACCAAAGCCTTTTAAAGCAACCGTGTGGCGTGTATATAGGCCCTGAGACCATATAAGGCCTGCAACATAAATATTTTCAATCATGGCGCCCACCTCCTCTTAATTGAGTAGTAGTTGGATTGAAGTTGTCTTGAAGGGGAAACAACAATTACAGAAGCTTACAAGTTTGAGTTTTTTTTTTTTTTATTAGAAATTGTTGCTCATTCTGTATGCAAGAATACATACAATGGTAAAACAACAAAGAAATTATGGGGAACAGAGATAAGCAAAGATTAAATTGCAACAAATCTACGTAGAAAGTTCACCCATGATTGAGCAGTATATGCAGTGTAACAATAACAAATCAACAGTAGAGTTCTAGAAGTTGCCAAAACTATACCAAATGAAGTAAAAGGTGTTTTTTATAGAGGTATAGAACTTTAAGTTGGCATTACTTTTCAAGATGGCGACCGATTTAACAGCTGTCAAGTGATTTATTCTCAGTTTGGTTTGGCAATTCATCATGAATAGACTCACGCCTGAACAACGCTTGCAAATATTGCAATTTTATTTCGAAAATAATGGTTCTGTGCGGAAAACGTATCGCGCACTACGTCCATTTTATCGTCGGTCGACAAAATCGTCCATCAGAGCAGTTAATTCGATTAACCATGGAACGTTTTCGCACCACGTTTACTCTTATTGATAACTCGCATCCCCAGAGACGCTGTACGGTGCGTACAGAAAAAGCTATTGCTGCTGTAGAGCGTAGCATTGAGGAAGACCCGAATGAGTCCATCCGCCATCGAGCACAGGAATTGGATCTCCAGTGTCCATCCACTTTATGGAAGATTTTGCGGAAGGATCTTGGTTTGCGTGCTTACAAAATCCAACTCGTGCAAGATTTGAAGCCAAACGATCATCAAGTAAGGCGTAGATTCGTCGAATGGGCCCAAAACGAGATTACCGTTGTTCCCGATTTTCATAAGAGAATTTTGTTTAGCGATGAAGCGCACTTCTGGTTGAATGGCTACGTCAACAAGCAAAACTGCCGCATTTGGAGTGAAGGTAATCCTCAAGTGTATGTGGAAACACCGTTACATCCAGAAAAACTGAATGTTTGGTGCGCTTTATGGGCTGGTGGAATCATTGGTCCGTACTTTTTCAAAAACGATGGTAGCATGAACGTTACAGTCAATGGTGATCGGTATAGAGCCATGATTACTAACTTTTTCATTCCTGAATTGAATAACCATGATGTCCAGGAGATTTGGTTTCAACAAGACGGCGCAACATGTCACACAGCTCGTGAAAGATACGTTTGGTGACCGCCTAATTTCACGTTTTGGACCTGTGAATTGGCCTCCAAGATCTTGTGATTTAACACCGCTAGACTACTTTCTATGGGGCTATGTAAAGTCATTGGTGTATGCGGTAAAGCCACAAACGCTTGACCATTTGGAAAGACAACATTCGCCGTATTATTGCCGGATATACGGCCACAAATGTTGGAAAAAGTCATCGAAAATTGGACGTCCAGATTGGACTACATCTGCGCCAGCCGTGGCGGTCATATGCCAGAAATCATATTTAAAATGTAATGCCACAAGATTATCTTTCGGATAAACAAAAATTCATGTCAATCGAATAATCCATCGTTGTTTTATTGCAACTTAAAATTCTATACCTCGATAAAAAAAACACCCTTTATAAATGCAGCTGAAGGTAACATTGCTAGTGAATTGTATTAAAAACTTGTTATTTATGTGGGAACGAATTTGCAGCTTCTGTAAAGAGCTGTATTGAAGGGAGAGCAGATGTTGCAAGTGGCTCACGAAGTTAGTCTTGTACGAACCTTAGCCCATTCAACATCGCGCAACGGAACCAACCACTGATTGAATACTTTTTTTTACATTATATACTTTTTTTATTTAATTACAATTTAATTGAGCTAGAAATATAAATAAATGAATTAACATTGAAGACAAAATACTACAAAATTGGGGACTCAACCAAAATAGCGAAAATAAGATAAATAATAGTGCAAAAAAAAGAAAAAGACAGAACGAAAACTATACGAAGAAAAAGTGATTGTGTGTGAAAAAAAAAGGAAAAAATACTCTCTATATCGTCTCATTGTGTTTGCTTGTGTATGAAACAAAGGCTCTTGTTATAGTACATGTGTGGAAAAGAAGAAGAACTTTAGAGAAAACACATGTTACATAAAAACACATTCATTGTTGTTGTACGAGTATATATTCGTTGAGAGTACTGTATTGAGAGAAAACGGGAAGTAACTGTTTGAACATTGAGAAGAAAAAGAAAAAAAGGAAACTAACGTATATTTTGGTGACTAAGCGTGGGAAGAGAAGAAATAAAATAGACAATGGCGCGTTTGGGTGATTTCGAGTGTGTGCGTTGGAAATTGAGAACAGATAGTCGTACAGCAGTGGTTGCTTTGCATAAGTTTGTATTTGAAAACGAGGGTGATCGTGGCAACAGACAACGTTTGCGTGAGTTTGACGGCTTTGCAGACAATGCTGAGAAGTACAAGGCCAAGAAGAAGTATGTTGAGGAGAATTTGAGTGCAGCAGATTTGGTTTGTATATGTAATTTGCTCAACATAAGCTACGACGTAGACAACTTGTTTGAACACATTTATACGAATTTGCGTGTGGGTCAGTTGTTATGTTCGAGAAGTGTTGATGACGTTGACGACGAAGATGATGATCATGACGACGGCGATCATGATGATTTAGAAAACACGATTGTGCAGAATAATAAAAAACAACCGACGGCAGCAAATAGTATGTTGGAAATGTGTACAGGTGGTGCAAGTAGCTTTACTGTTGATGCTTATCAACACAACGACGGCGTCAAACGACAGGCGATACCAAATCAAGAGAGCTTACACTCAAAGACGGTTTTACGACGCAAATATGATTTGACTTATAACAACGACGACGATATGCAACAACGACGTGTGAGCAATGTGAATAATTACAACGACGACGACGGGCGGCAAACTTTACGACGCAATATTAATGTCGGTGATTATGACGACGGCTACGTGCAACAAACTACTCGACGAGGTTTTGCCATGAGTTTTAGAGATATTGAAGATTCTATACGTAGTTTTGATGGGACCAGTGTTTTACCAATTCATGCATGGATAGAAGAATTCGAGGAAACAGCAGCTGTGATGGGATGGGATGAATTAGAACGATTTGTATTTGCAAAAAGATCTTTGAAGGGTGTAGCGAAACTATTCATCTCGAGTGAAAGGGGAATAACGACATATGATAAATTAAAGAACGCATTGTCTAAAGAATTCGAAACCCGTACCAGCAGTATCCAGCTCCACAAAATGTTATCCGAACGCAAGATGAGAAAAGATGAAAATATCCATGAGTATTATTTGAAAATGAGAGAATTAGCTGCAAGAGGCAATATTGATTACAGTTCACTGATGCAGTACGTGATCGATGGCATAAACGACAGCGACGTGAATAAGATGATTTTATATGGTGCCAATAATTCCAAGGATTTCAAGGATAAGTTGCGGTGTTACGAGACAATGAACAAGTCCAGCAAGCGGCTGAATTATACTAAGAGGAACGAGATGGATTTACCCAAGGATAAAAAGTCCGAAATAAAATGTTTTAACTGTGGCGGAAAAGGACATAAGTCTAACAATTGCGATAGTAAATCCAAAGGTACCAAATGCTTTAATTGTGAAAAATTTGGCCATATCTCCAAAAATTGTCCGCAGAAAAAAGGTGAGTCCAATAACATTCGATTACTAAATGAGTACAACGATGACATCATGATGAAGATCATTAAAATGGGTGACGTAACAACTAACGCTCTTTTCGACACCGGCAGTAAATTTAATGTTATGCGAAAATCAATATTCGGACAATTAGAAAAATCATCACCAGATTGTACCTTGACGGAATCCAATTTTTATTTGAGCGGTTTTGGTCACAACAGAGGAGATAATTTGATCAAACCTATCGGCAATACTGATTTTTTGGTGAAAATTGGTGAGGAGGACTTCAACCTAACGTTTCATGTGGTACCCGATGATTGCATGGATGTTAGTGTAGTGTTAGGCAAACCACTTTGTCTATTGGCCGACGTACGAATTACACCCGAGGGTCTTAATATTACAAAATTCAACAAGAATGACGACGTTCATATGATTATGAGAATAGACCTCGTGGAAAAACCTGAATTAGATATTGATCAGACGGCTAGTGAGAACGCTAAGGTAATGGTGACTGAGATGGTTGAAAATTATGAACCGGCTAAGACCAAAACAACGAATGTGGAAATGCGTATAGTCCTTAAAGACGAAACTCCGATCTATTGCAATCCACGACGTCTACCGTTGAAAGAGAGGACAATTGTTGAAGATCAGATCGAGCAATGGTTAAGTGAGGACATTATTGAACCATCAGAATCCGAATTCTGCAGTCCGATTGTTTTGGCGAAGAAACGAGATTCAACATCTAGACTCTGTGTAGATTTTAGACGAATGAATAGGGTCATCGTAAAGGATCGTTACCCGCTTCCATTAATTGAGGACCAGTTAGACCGTTTGCAGGAGGCGAAGATTTTTAGTACGATAGATCTACGTAATGGGTTTTTCCATGTTTCCGTGCACGAGGATAGTAGGAAATATACATCCTTCGTAACCCATAATGGACAGTATCAATTTAAGAAAGTACCTTTCGGTCTTTCAAATTCCCCAGGCGTATTTCAAAGACACGTGAATGCTATTTTTCGAGACCTGACACGACAAGGTATAGCTTTACCTTATGTCGACGACATCATAATACCAGCAGAGAACGAGAACGACGCGCTGAAAAATTTACAAAAGGTTTTGGAGCTATGTAGAGACTATGGTCTTGACATCAATGTGAAGAAGTGCCATTTTTTGAAGAAGAGAATTCAATTCTTGGGCCACGTAATCGAAGACCAGAAAATATCACCATCACCGGATAAGACAACAGCTATGATAAAATACCCAGTACCACGAAATATGAAGCAATTGGAAAGTTTTCTTGGTTTGGCCGGATACTTCAGAAAATTTATCCCGAACTTTTCCATGATTGCAAAGCCACTTACAGATTTGAAGAAAAAGAATGCTAAGTTCCAATTCGGAGATGAGCAGATGATTTCGTTTGATGCTTTGAAGACTATCATGAGTAGAAACCCAGTTTTAAGGATCTACAACCCGAATTGCGAGACGGAAGTACATACAGACGCCTCAATCGACGGATACGGTGCTGTACTGTTGCAAAAAAGCCCTGATGATAACCTGTTACACCCCATTTATTATATGAGCAAAAGGACAACCGATCCTGAACGAAAGTATACTAGCTACGAACTTGAGGTTTTAGCGGTCATAGAGGCCCTTAAGAAGTTCCGTGTGTATCTTATTGGTGTTAAGTTTAAATTGGTTACGGACTGTAACGCTTTTACCAAAACTTTAGATAAAAAAGATCTTTCCACAAGAGTAGCAAGATGGATATTGTTCCTGCAGGAGTATGATTATGTTGTTGAACACCGTCCTGGAACGCAGATGCGGCACGTCGACGCTCTAAGCCGAAACCCAATAATGATGATAACGCAAGATGACTTGCCTACCAAAATTGTGAGATTGCAAGAACAGGACGAAGAATTGAACACTATCCGAGAAATATTAAAGGAAAAGTTAACATACAAAGATTACTTATTGAAGTCCGACGTTTTGTATAAGATTGTTGATGACTGCGAATTGTTGGTCGTACCTAAGGGTATGCAGAACGAGGTAATCCGAAAGGCCCACGAGAGAGGTCACTTTTCTACGAAGAAGACAAAAGAGTTAATTTCCAGCGAGTATTTCATACCTAAATTAGATGAGAAAATCAGCAGGTGCATATCGAATTGTATTCCTTGTGTTATAGCCAATCGTAAGAGGGGTAAGCAAGAAGGAGAACTTCACCCCATACCGAAAGAAGACGTACCCCTACATACTTATCATGTGGACTACCTAGGCCCACTTGAATCAACTAGTAAGGTTTATAAGCACATTTTTGCGGTAATAGATTCATTTACGAAGTTTTGCTGGCTATACCCTACTAAGACAACCTCAGCTAAAGACGCGATTACACGCTTGCAGATGCAGAGTGCCATATTTGGGAACCCCTTCCAAATAGTTTCTGACCGTGGATCGGCGTTCACCAGTGATGACTTCAGAACTTATTGTGAGGACGAGAATATCAACCACATATTGATCACTACCGGTTTACCACGAGCTAACGGACAGATCGAAAGACTCAACAGTACCATAATTTCCGTTTTGGCTAAATTGAGTATTGAAGACCCCAGTAAATGGTACAAATATGTGAACAGAGTTCAGCAGACGATTAATTCGACGTATCACCGAAGTATCAACACAACACCATTTCAGCTATTGGTCGGCTCGAAGATGCGAAGTAAAGATGACATCCACTTGAAAGACTTACTTGAAAAAGAGTTGATAGCTAATTTTGATGACCAACGTAATGAACTAAGAGACGCAGCCAAACAACAGATTTTGAGGGTCCAGTCCGAGAATTGCAAAACTTTTAATAGAAAGAGAAAACCTGCTTTGAAGTACAAAGTTGACGACCTTGTAGCCGTTAAGAGAACTCAGCTTGGAGGAGGAATGAAACTGAAGGCCAAATATCTAGGTCCCTACAAAGTTGTCAAGATAAAGCCTAATGACACGTACGATGTGCTGAAGTATGCTGATTGTGAGGGCCCTAAACGGACAACCACTTGTGCTGAGTATATGAAGCCTTGGCCTAATGAGCGCTATGATGATGATTTTGATGACCCGCAGGATGGCCGAGATGTGGGAACGAATTTGCAGCTTCTGTAAAGAGCTGTATTGAAGGGAGAGCAGATGTTGCAAGTGGCTCACGAAGTTAGTCTTGTACGAACCTTAGCCCATTCAACATCGCGCAACGGAACCAACCACTGATTGAATACTTTTTTTTACATTATATACTTTTTTTATTTAATTACAATTTAATTGAGCTAGAAATATAAATAAATGAATTAACATTGAAGACAAAATACTACATTTATGCCACAACTAAGCTCTACACACAAGAGATCAGCCATGAGTATTCAAAAACATAAGTAGAATCGAATCATACTCATAATTTTCTGATACTTATACGCATTCATACTTCTTTTATTATCATGGAACCCCCCTACACATATTCAAAGTTTGAAGTGCTCATCACATTCATACTTAACAATACGTATGATGTTGGCTCCATAACTCAACATAAACACGAATCATAAAATAAGTATGATTCGCGTACGAACCCTAAAATACTCACTAGAAGGTTGTATGTTTGCTCTGCTTGCTGCTCTTTGTGTTTTGCGTATGTGTCTTGCTTCTTTTGTTGTAAATGCAACAATAACTAAGACTGTAAATTTTGATTAATGATTCGAGTCATTCGTATCATTTATAAGTATTTTTCTAAATGAGTAAATATTTCCAACAGTATGAGTTTGATGTCAACGTTGTACTTATAAGTCATTGCAACCTGTACTTATAAATCAACGTTGTAGTGAGCATGAATGAATCAAGAGTACATAGTTAAATTTCAATATTCTTGACACACTTATATTCAAAATTTCATGAGTGCTTATGGGTAGCAAAAAAACGACTCATTGCTGATCTCTGCTACACACCCATGACAAATAAATAATGGTGGCCGATCGAGAACTAAGGCAACGAGATTTTAGGCTTATGTCCACAGGGCCTAATTGTAGAAAATCCAAGTTAGCCTGCGGGAAACTGGATGATAACAGCATCTAAATCAATATGGCTATAACGACAATACAGCTGATGAGCATAACAAGTTCGTAAGTCCCTTTTGGGAGACTCAGTTGTTGACTACTGAATGCATTTTAAAGACTTAAGAGGTCCTGTATCCTCATAGGTTAGGTTAGAGGACGTGTACTTGTCAATTAAGACAAGTACAGTACCAGGCGGTCGAATTGATGCATTGTACAACGTCCTAGTTTCTCACACCACTTATGACGCGTGTGTTAATTTTTTTATACATGAGTGGTGGGCCCTACAGTTAAAAGTCGACTCCGAAAGACAGATTTTTTGAGAAACTTTTTCATGGCAATTTTATTTTACTCTCAGAGTTTTTGCCAGAAATCTGCTGAGAGGAAGTCGCCGAAGAAATACTTTTTGTATTCTTGCTTTGATGTCTGGCCTGGGGCTCGAACCCTGGCTTTACGTCTAATAAGCCAACACACTACCTACTAGACTACGGCGACTTCTACAGCAAAAGATATACCCATTGAAAGATGTACAACTCATCTTGACTTTTGCATTTTTTTTTCTTTTTTCACATTTTTAGCAGAACGCGTAGTCTTTTGTTAGGTGGAGTGAGTGAGTTATGGTTATAATTTCTAGGACTTCCTACTAGACTACGGCGACTTCAAGTGTATCCTCATAATTTCATGAAGATTTCCGTTTAATAGTTTGTAGATTTGCTTGCACGATTGTCACTGACTGCCTGGCACTTAAGGTGTACAATTGAACATGATTTCCATTCAATATGTTTGAAAAAGAAACTCAAAAGAAACTGTATAACAAAACCACATTTTTATATTCGCTCGCAATATGGTCATAGAAATAAAAAAAAAATTGTTATTAAAACAAGAGAACGCGTAATTGAAAAGCAAAAAAGCAAAAAAGCAAAAACACACAGAAAACAGCACGCATTTAAAAAATGTCGTGTATAAAACTACAAATAATTTAGAAAATAAAAAATAAAAACAACAACACCAACTAATATAATAGAATACCACAACAACAGGAAGGAATATTTAATTTAAACAAAACAAAAATCAACCCAAACCACCGAACGAACATGTATGTCGTCAGCCAAACCAACCAACTGATAGAGACTAACAGCACAACACAGTACAGAAGATATCAAATGCTCTCGCACTATGACCGACCATTGACAACAACTGACCACCGTCCTCAAAACTGTAACAAAAAAAAATTGAAAGAGCAGCAACAGCAACAGCAACAACAACAACAAACAATTTTTAACGAATATTGTACGAACAGAGAGACGAACTGGACTATTTAAATATCAATTTCAAATGTTTAAAAAAACTGTAGTTAGTCGCAGCACGAAGGCAGTCATAAGCGCAAGTGACTACATCATCATCACGATTATCGTCATCGTCATTGTCATCACGATTATTGTCACATTATCGAATTGATGTTTTTTAAACCACGAGGTGTAGAAAAATAAATCAAATAAAGAAGGATTTTTGATAAATTTCCTTAAAAAAGCGCATGGTAACCTTAGTTAAATTCTGTATCATTTATAGACAGAGTGTGCTCTTCCCAAATGTCTCTTTCCTTAGCATAGGAAAGCATAGAAGACCGTTTCCTCGTCGCAAGCTCATCTGTCTTTTTGCTTATTGCTATGAATTCCCAACTTGACCTGAGATCCGGCAGAGTGTAACCATATTTCTCCCGCCTAGATTGGCCAGACTGTCCCCTTACTATTATCGAGTTAACCTTATGAGAGACAAATACTCGGATTGAGGTCAGAGAAAGAGTCCTTTTCCTACCATTATCTTCACAAACTCATCGTCCTGCATATTTACTTGAATTTTCAAGGGACTTGAAAGCCTGAAGAGGGGCGAACCTATATATTTCCCCTGTCCAGGTGATTCAGCTTCCCCAGGCAGCCACATACTGTTCTTCTCGAGTTAACCTCATATTGGTCTTGTATAAAAATGGCAGCCTGACCCTCAGATAAAGGGTGTTTTTTATCGAGGTATAGAACTTTAAGTTGCAATAAAACAACAATGGATTATTCGATTGACATGAATTTTATTCATCCCAAAGATAATCTTGTGGCATTACATTTTAAATATGATTTCTGGCATACGACCGCCACGGCTGGCGCAGATGTAATCCAATCTGGACGTCCAATTTTCGATGACTTTTTCCAACATTTGTGGCCGTATATCGGCAATAATACGGCGAATGTTGTCTTCCAAATGGTCCAATGGTCAAGCGTTTGTGGCTTTACCGCATAGACCAATAACTTTACATAGCCCCACAGAAAGTAGTCTAGCGGTGTTAAATCACAAGATCTTGGAGGCCAATTCACAGGTCCAAAACGTGAAATTAGGCGCTCACCAAACGTGTCTCTCAATAAATCTATTGTGGCACGAGCTGTGTGACATGTTGCGCCGTCTTGTTGAAACCTGGACATCTCCTGGACATCATGGTTATTCAATTCAGGAATGAAAAAGTTTGTAATCATGGCTCTATACCGATCACCATTGACTGTAACGTTCTGGCCACCATCGTTTTTGAAAAAGTACGGACCAATGATTCCACCAAGCCCATAAAGCGCACCAAACAGTCAGTTTTTCTGGATGTAACGGTGTTTCCACATACACTTGAGGATTACCTTCACTCCAAATGCGGCAGTTTTGTTTGTTGACGTAGCCATTCAACCAGAAGTGCGCTTCTTCGCTAAACAAAATTTGGCTTCAAATCTTGCACGAGTTGGATTTTGTAAGCTCGCAAACCAAGATCCTTCCTCAAAATCTTCCATAAAGATCCAATTCCTGTGCTCGATGGCGGATGGACTCATTCGGGTCTTCCTCAATGCTACGCTCTACAGCAGCAATAGCTTCTTCTGTACGCACCGTTCAGCATCTCTGGGGATGCGAGTTATCAATAAGAGTAAACGTGGTGCGAACGAACGATTAACGTGGTAGTTAATCGAATTAATTGCTCTGATGGACGATTTTGTCGACGATAAAATGGACGTAGTGCGCGATACGTTTTCCGCACAGAACCGTTATTTTCGAAATAAAATTGCACCATTTTGCAAGCGTTGTTCAGGCGTGAGTCTATTCATGATGAATTGCCAAACCAAACTGAGAATAAATCACTTGACAGCTGTTAAATCGGTCGCCATCTTGAAAAGTAATGCCAACTTAAAGTTCTATACCTCTATGAAAAAACACCCTTTAGTATTGCTCTGTTCCGTCTTTTGTACTGCCATTCCATGCTGAATTGAGCACTGCTTTCGTTTAAGTAAATAACGATGAAATTCCTCAATTGGTTCTCTATATTTGACTCTGGAACCGATTCATATCTTTTCTGACCCACTATACCACAGAATGTTGCCTCCAAATTGTTTCTCCCTTCACCTTTTTTACTCAGTGTCAAGCTACTGTTCGAAAAGGCCCCCTCGCAACGTATTTTCCATATGCTCGTGCATTAAAGTTCACTGGGTTGCATGCAAGTTGGCATGGCATACCCCAATGCAAGACGTGTTACGACTTTATCGTCTTCATTTCTATTTCCCTTAAATAGAGTTGTTGTTGTTGTAGCTATTGTCCGGTTATTTGTACACAACGTCCGCTTTTGTTGGTTTCCATTTTTACAACAACAACAGCAACAAACAACTACAATCGGCAATAAATTTGAAATCGTTCAAATTGTCGAACGCCAATCAATTGATAATTTAAAGAAATACTAACAACAACTACAACAACAACAACATCTAATTTAAAACACAAAAAAAACAAAATGAAAATAGGAAAAAAGCCCAGCAGTTGCTATAAAAAAACAAACAAACAAACAAAAAAATGGAAAACATTTTCTATTTCTAAACGAAAAAAAGAAGGAAGGAATAAATGGCCATTAAAGTGTGCGTTTAAGTGCCAATGAACTGGAGGTTGTGCGTTTCCCAAATGGGTTGCGCTTTTGATAACAGTTTTGCAATTTATTTTTTCTCTTCTTCTTTCTTTTCGGTTTTTTCTCTTCTTTTTTTTTTGGGGAGCATAAACACACAGTCTAAGCAGTTACTATAAGTATACACGACATGAAGATATTAACAGAAGAAGAAGAAGTATCACAAAGAAACCTAGAGAAACGTAGGTCAGTAAATTCTGGTATCAAGAAAACTCTGTAATCGTGACAATCGTGTTTGTTTGGTTTTCTTTGTATCCTCTCTGTGTCTTTATAATTATTACCACGACTGTGTAACCCCAACATAGTGCAAACGGCAACAAAATAAACACAAAATTGTGTGTGTATGCAATCAAACAAATTTGCTTGACTTCTGACTTACTCCCTTGCTTTGTCTGTGTCTCTCGTTTATCTTACGTCGCCTCGACCACCACTGTTAGACTCTTCTATACTTTAAACCAGGGTTCGTCAAAAAATTTTTGGTTATATGTTAGTGAGTAAGAGAGAGAAAATAAGTTGAGAGAATTTATTTATTTACAGCCATAGAAAAGTGTTAGTAATATACGCTATTTTAATTTTCATTCCATCAGCATACATATGTAAAGCTATATAACTTTGGCTTAATAATTTTAGATAAATAAAAATAAAATAACAAATCCATTTTTTATTAAAAGAACATAAAGCTATCCATATTTGGCTTAAAAATTAGGCCATGTTTTTTAGATAAATAAAAATAAAATGGATAAAAAACCCATTTTTTTATTAAAAGAAAAAAGCGAGCATTCCAAAGCATTTAAAAAAAATTATACTATGCGACAAAATAAAAAAAAATTAAAAACGCCCAGCTAATGCCATAGCCCATTTTTAACATAAAATACTTTTTGAGTGTCATTCTGAAATAAAATGATAAAGCATCCGCCGCACATGTGTTCTTGTCGCAGTCTGATCGACAACTAAATGAAGAAACACAAGAATGCGTGTGAGTTCTCTTTGCACAACTGTGCAATGAAATGGTAAACTATGCTTTAAACGCTTTCCATTCATAACAAATTTTAAACACGCGGTCGGGTTCGATCATTCGGTTTGGTCGGTCATAACATTTTATGTGTTGGTAGTTTTTTCTGTTCTTGTGTTTTCAACAACAACAACAACCAAATGAATTGTTAGACAATTTAGACCCGCCATTCAATCATTGAATGAATTTGAATTTTGTTGATGATGGTTGTTTTTGTTTTTGTACGCATTCAATAACACAAACTATTGTTGTTATTACTTGTATATGTTAAGTATACATGTGTTGCTGTTATTGTCGATGTTGTTTTTTCCTGTTCACTCTCTCTCTCTATCTCCCTCTGTGTGTCTCTTGTACCCTGTCTGTGGCTCACACTCCTGCTCTTGTGCTTGCTATAATGCAAATACAAACATTTTTTTTTATACGCTTAACACATCACATGTGTTTGTCAAATTGTTTTTGGTTTTTTCGTTGTGTCGTTCGGTTTTTTTTTCGTTACGAACATAATTAATTCCAATCGGAAATAGTTTTTAATGGCGGATTTACATTTTTTATAACCCAAAAACGGGCAAAAAAAAACAACAATATTTTCTATACATCACACACAGGCACATATACATAGGTATGTACTCTGAAAACAGGCACAAGCTAAAACACCTTTTGCGTTATATTTTGTGCGTATTTTTGTTGTTTTTTATTTTGTAGATTTTTTTTAAACTATAATCCATCGTACGTACAATGGTTTTTTTTTTCAAGACAGACTAGTATTGTATGTTTGCTTGCATGCATGTACTTCAGGTCTAGGTGTCCGGTCAAAAGTACAACAACAATAAGAACTCTTTAAGGAACATAAACAAACATCACTCAAGTGTTGCCATGTTAAGAAATTTATGTGCATGTATACTTATTAAAATAATTGTTAAAATGTGATTTTTCTATGATTATTGAATTAGAACTAAAGGTCATCTTCATTAAAATTTTATTATTTGTTGTAAATTTATTGGTTTAAAGGGCCACAATGGAGGTTATTTGTTTAAGGACTATCTATTGATAATTTTAAAAGAATTTCAAATATTTATTTGTAATATTTTAACAAAATTAATGTCATATTTCCTTTAGAATGCTTGACATTGTGTACGCATTACAATTTCAATGTCATTTAAATAATTGCCTCTGGATTGAGATAAATTCCGACCACTTCTTTGCTCACTTTTGGGTGGTATCAATCACAGCGATTCCTTGTCGACAATATTGATTTACTAATGCTCTAATGATTATGTATCTGTGTGAACACTACTTTTGTTGTAGCCCCCAAAATAAAAACTCAATCGAATACACATGCCGCACTATATGGCATTTACCCTGAAAAGCTTGCCAAAAAGGCAAAAATGAATTTAAAGAAATTTAAGAAACTGAGAATGCAGTTCGCTAGACAACAAAATTCTGCATTATATAGTGAATTTTCACGACTTTAAGTTGAGATTTGTAGATTTGAAAGTCAGGAAAGCGAATTTCTAAAGGGGACTTTATATGGGGACTATGGTCAAATGTAATCCGATTTTCACCAAACTTTACACCATGATTTCTTAGTACACAAAACTGATCCATGCTAAATTTTATCATAATTGTTGCATAATTACTATAATTATGTGTAAATAAGTGCAATTTCGAGGGGAATTTGTATGGGGGCTAGGCGAAAACACTGACCGATTTGAACCAAAATCAGTTGGGTTCATCCTTGGGCCTAATTATCACTAACACTATCAAAAAATTCCAGCCATTAACTCATAAAACACTTCTTTTAATTTTGGCCAGGTTTTTAGGCAAAATGGCACATAGTGTACCGTCCAGTTTGCAATTTACAATTACTGATCAAAAAAAGTTAAGCAGTCGTTGTCTAGTATGCAGTGTATTGGCATACTAAAGGCTCGGTTATCTCAAACAAAACGAAATATGAAAAGAAATCCTATTTCTTCGACAACTGCACCTCTCACCAGTCTTCTGGTAAAAACTTTGAGCGTAAATAAAAATACCGCTGAAGAATTTCTCAAAAAATTTGTCATTCAGTGTTGACTTTAAACTGTAGATCCAGCCACTCATGATTGAAATTAAAACACACAACATTTGTGCTGTAAGAATTTTGGTCGTAATCCTGACTAAACCGTTATATTCACCAATTAAGTATGTATGCAAGGTAAAAAAGTCGTTAACCGATACAGAAACAGCATTAATGGTATTCGAAATAAAAATTCAGACCATAATACGTAGCAAACTGTTAATTTTCCATGATGTAGTGGTTTTTCCAGTTCGCCATAGTCTAGTTAGTTTTGTGTTGGCCTGCTAGATGACGGCTCGTGACTTTAAAACCCAGCTCTGACATCTTAATAAGAGATATAAAATAAGAGGATATTTCCTTGCAGCATATTTGCTGCGGAGGCCGTGTAATTGATAAATTTGTATTATTCGCCACAATTTTTCTAGCTCAAGCGATATTTTCGTTAACGAGAACATTACAATGATTCACACACAGGCCTCTGGACACATCTGCAATGCTGCCAGTGTCTTGAATTTACTTTATATTCTTAACCATTTTCTTGCTTACTTTTATGGCCACGTTTAAACTAATTTTACGAATTCTTCGTTTTCTCAAACGATCCATATTCAAGAATAGCAAACGTTCCGCTTAATCAATGGCACTTCATATGAACGGTACTTAAAAGCTACAGTTTTAGTCAGACCGGCGATTTTCAAACCACTTAATGGATATTATGACGTAGAAACAATACGATCTATTATACAGCCCTCAATCTATGTATGTACATGAGGTATCCCTATAATGTCTCTCCAAAACTTGTAGTACAGAATGTACTGAATGTAGTTCAGTTAATGTAAGTAAATCTCAATGCCTAGTACTCGATACTCATCCTGAGATGCATTAACGTGTCATACATTTGATTTACGTATTCCGTTAATTCATTTTTCTCATCAGTGAATCTTAAAGGCAATCCCTATTCTGAAAAAGTGCTCTTTGAGTATGCCGTGCCCGATTAAAAAATACTGCATTAATGGTAACACTGCTGTTAATAATGCACCTTTTAGCAGCTGAAAAAAAACCGTATAATCGTGAACAAATAAAGAGAGCAGACACACTTTCACACACACACACACACACACACGTACTCGTTAACATATAAGAAAAAGATTACAAAATGCATATGCTTTAGTATATTTGCCACATTGTTGTTGTTGTTGTTGTTTTTGTTTTTGTTTTCTGTTCTATTCTACATGCTCCATATGTATGATGTCTTTGCTAATGTTTTTGCACATTCAATTAGTAAGAAAAAGAAAAAGGGGAACAAAAAATGAGAACAAAAACAAAAAATGAGAAAACAAACATGATTTCTTTTAAATTGCTGTCACTGCCAAATTGAAACTGTAATAAAAATAACACAAGCAACAGCAACAACAAAGGCAACGTTTTAGATTTTAACAAACAAGTTGCGACAACAAGGGCGAGGAAACACTCTTACACGCACACTCACACACACACATACGAACATGTAAAAAGAATTTTAAAAGCATCTGTCGTCTAACAGCAGTACTATACGAAAAGCAAAATCGACAATTTTAGTCAAGAAGCAAATAAAACAACAACAATGAACAGTTTTGGAAAAAAGTCTAAGAAAATAAGGAACAAACATTTGAAATGTTGTCGTCTCAACATTATTTAAATGAATGCATTGATTGTTGTTATTGTTTTTTTTTTATGCCGCAATCCATCATAATTGTATGCAAATGAGAGAGAATTTTTGATTACCAAGCAACAATGGAAAACACGAACAAAACAAAAAAACTCACATTTAGTCTCGTGGTCAGTAGTGATTTATTTGCATCGTTTTCTTCATGTTGTTGTTGTTGTGTGCTCTTGTTATTATTATAATTTTTGTTTTTGTTTCTTAATAATAGAGACGGAACACACAACAACAGTAACAAAAAACTACTATGTATTGCACAAAGAAGAAGCAAAGTATTCATGACATTGAAATCTTACAAATCTGTTATACGACGACAGAATTATTTCTGTAATAAAATAAAGGTGGTTGTTTGGAGGGTTGATAGAAGTGATGGCCAAATGAGCGCTTTTTTTATGACAGTTTTTTTTTAAATAGCAAAGGAAAGCGCTGCTTTCTTAAGATTCTTTTTGATGACGACGACGACGATGTTGCTGTGATGATTTAAGAAAATAAAAGTAATTTTCTACAATAAATTACGAAATTATTTAATTTGTTTAAAGAAAATTTTTAAATGTTTGCAATTAAAGAAGAATCTGCCTCTTTATTGCATTTTTATAGACAAAGTTTTCCTTAGATTTGGTTGGTATGTGGTCACGACAAGATACACGATTATTATTATTATTTTGATACGAGAAGCGGTACCTTAGTATTGCATTTATGCGATCGATTGAGCTCCCCTCAAACTTTATAGGGTATTTTTATTATGTCTCCTACAAGCCTATTACACTGACAAACTTCAGCATGCTGCCCCAGCTTGGCACTTGAATATTCCAGGGTATTTCTTCCGGGGATACATTAATGCCCCACAAATTCCAAGAACGTGTTCCGATAATTCATTCTCATCTACATGTTGGGGTCGAAACAACTCCTGTTCTCTATAAGTCTGCCCACAGAGTGCCCCCGCGTAATAAATTTGTAATGTATTCATTTATGTAATAATTTTTACCGTATGATGTGTGTATTTTGTTATTGTCGGTTTGTCTTGTTTAATAAAGGGTGTTTTTTTTTTATCGAGGTATAGAACTTTAAGTTGCAATAAAACAACGATGGATTATTCGATTGACATGAATTTTATTCATCCGAAAGATAATCTTGTGGCATTACATTTTAAATATGATTTCTGGCATATGACCGCCACGGCTGGCGCGGATGTAGTCCAATCTGGACGTCCAATTTTCGATGACTTTTTCCAACATTTGTGGCCGTATATCGGCAATAATACGGCGAATGTTGTCTTCCAAATGGTCAAGCGTTTGTGGCTTTACCGCATAGACCAATGACTTTTTCTAGCGGTGTTAAATCACAAGATCTTGGAGGGCAATTCACAGGTCCAAAACGTGAAATTAGGCGGTCACCAAACGTGTCTTTCAATAAATCTATTGTGGCACGAGCTGTGTGACATGTTGCGCCGTCTTGTTGAAACCTGGACATCTCCTGGACATCATGGTTATTCAATTCAGGAATGATCACCATTGACTGTAACGTTCTGGCCACCATCGTTTTTGAAAAAGTACGGACCAATGATTCCACCAGCCCATAAAGCGCCTCAAACAGTCAGTTTTTCTGGATATAACGGTGTTTCCATATACACTTGAGGACTACCTTCACTCCAAATGCGGCAGTTTTGTTTGTTTGATGGACGATTTTGTCGACGATAAAATGGACGTAGTGCGCGATACGTTTTCCGCACAGAACCATTATTTTCGAAATAAAATTGCACCATTTTGCAAGCGTTGTTCAGGCGTGAGTCTATTCATGATGAATTGCCAAACCAAACTGAGAATAAATCACTTGACAGCTGTTAAATCGGTCGCCATCTTGAAAAGTAATGCCAACTTAAAGTTCTATACCTCTATAAAAAAACACTCTTTACATCTTTTTTATTTAATTTGCTATTGTCCGCCTAACAATAGCAATCTTTTGCGCAAATCCATTAGCAATACAACTCCGTTTTGAGGGTAATTGGTTTGATTACAAAGTCGTACAGCTAAAAGATATTTCTATGGTTAAAAAATATTGCTTTCTGGCACCATTAAAGAGAAGTTGCCAGATTGTGCATTGATATACCAGTTTATGTTGCTGTTCACAATGATTCCAAGAATTTTTGGTGTTATTGTATGGACTGAAAGCCAAGGATTTTTTATTGCCTCATGAATAATACCAACTTTGTCTATTCTATGGTATTCTATTCTATTCTATTCTCGCCAGACAAGTTTAGAATTTTTTCACAATAAAAACTGGCAACAATGTTGTGTTTTAGCAACAAATTTCTTGAATTTTTATGGTCGTCAATAAAAAAATCTGAGGATTTTTATTTTGTTGAAAACCCGGAATTGGTGTCTGCAAACAGAGAAGCAAAAAAACGCATGAAATTAAAATGGAGCAGCAGTAGGAATAAAATACAATCGTAGGGATTAGATGCACAAAACGAAATGGGATAACAAAAACAACAGGTACATTATGATCACATAATGATCGTGATCATTATCAGCTCAAAGAATACATACATATTTACCATGTATGTATATAAAGGGTGTTTTTTATAGAAGTATAGAACTTTAAGTTGGCATTACTTTTCAAGATGGCGACCGATTTAACATCTGTCAAGTGATTTGTTCTCAGTTTGGTTTGGCAATTCATCATGAATAGACTCACGCCTGAACAACGCTTGCAAAATGGTGCAATTTTATTTCGAAAATAATGGTTCTGTGCGGAAAACGTATCGCACACTACGTCCATTTTATCGTCGACAAAATCGTCCATCAGAGCAGTTAATTCGATTAACCATGGAACGTATTCGCACCACGTTTACTCTTATTGATAAATCGCATCCCCAGAGACGCTGTACGGTGCGTACAGAAGAAGCTATTGCTGCTGTAGAGCGTAGTATTGAGGAAGACCCGAACGGAGACCATCCGCCATCGTGCACAGGAATTGAATCTGTGTCCATCCACTTTATGGAAGATTTTGCGGAAGGATCTTGGTTTGCGTGCTTACAAAATCCAACTCGTGCAAGATTTGAAGCCAAACGATCATCAAGTAAGGCGTAGATTCGTCGAATGGGTCCAAAACGAGATTACCGTTGTTCCCGATTTTCATAAGCGAATTTTGTTTAGCGATGAAGCGCACTTCTGGTTGAATGGCTACGTCAGCAAACAAAACTGCCGCATTTGGAGTGAAGGTAATCCTCAAGTGTATGTGGAAACACCGTCGTTACATCCAGAAAAACTGACTGTTTGGTGCGCTTTATGGGCTGGTGGAATCATTGGTCCGTACTTTTTCAAAAACGATGGTGGCCAGAACATTACAGTCAATGGTGATCGGTATAGAGCCATGATTACAAACTTTTTCATTCCTGAATTGAATAACCATGATGTCCAGGAGATGTGGTTTCAACAAGACGGCGCAACATGTTACACAGCTCGTGCCACAATAGATTTATTGAAAGACACGTTTGGTGACCGCCTAATTTTACGTATTGGACCTGTGAATTGGCCTCCAAGATCTTGTGATTTAACACCGCTAGACTACTTTCTGTGGGGCTATGTAAAGTCATTGGTCTATGCGGTAAAGGCCACAAATGTTGGAAAAAGTCATCGAAAATTTGACGTCCAGATTGGACTACATCTGCGCCAGCCGTGGCTGTCATATGCCAGAAATCATATTTAAAATGTAATGCCACAAGATTATCTTTCGGATGAAATAAAATTCATGTCAATCGAATAATCCATCGTTGTTTTATTGCAACTTAAAGTTCCTATACCTCTATAAAAAAAAACACCCTTTACATACATATATACATACATATGTAATGTGTGTGTGTGTGTGCATTAAAAGTGATAATCATTGGCAATTTCCTCCTTCCTTATGATCTTAAAAATTACTACTTGAGCGCTTATTTGTTCTACATGTTCACTTTGCCTCCTCCTCAAGCGTTTCTCCATAACGCGGTATGCCTCATGTGGTGGTGGTGGTGGTGGTGGAGAAAAAAAACGGGAAAATATTTTAAACGAAATTGTGAAATGAAGCACAAGAAGACAAGCGAGACAAGAAAAGAAGAACGAAAACAAAAAACGTTTCGCTCTGCAAAAGGCCTGGTGGTGGCATGAAGATCCTTAGTTTCCATGTCAATTTTTTTTTCTTCTTTTTCTTTTTTTATTTCAATTTCTAAACAAAATTTTGATTCTTTTTTGTTTTCCTCAGCGTCAATTTATTTAAAAAAAAAATTCAATTTTCAGTCTTTGCCCCAGATGTTGTGATTTTTTCTCACTTGCATTAAAGTTCTCCTCCACCAACCAGCCAGTCACGCAGTCAGTCAGTCAGTCAGTCAGTGTATTGTATTGAAATTGTGGAGCAAAAAATATAAAATTTTAATAAAAAAAATAAGACGAAAAATAAAATTGTTTTTTGGGGAAATTTATAAACAAAATGTTGTTTTTGTTTTTGTTTTTTCCAATTCTTGACTTGGCCATCCATCCCTACAGCAAACCGTTGAAACGTTTGTAAAACATACGCAGAATAAAAATTCGAAAAATTGAATTATGATTACAGGGTGTAAAGATTTCTTTAGAATTTGTTGAAAATGGTGTTCAGGTTATCGATTTACAAATGATATTCAAAAAGTCACCGTAGTCTAGTAGGTAGTGTGTTGGCTTATTAAACCCCAGGTCAGACATCTCGAACAAAATGAAATACTTCGGCGACTTCCTCTCAGCAGATTTCTGGCAAAAATTCTGAGAGTAAAATAAGATTGTCATGAAATGTTTGCTAAAAAAAATCTGACGGTCGCAGTCGACTTTAAAC
This sequence comes from Sarcophaga subvicina, assembly GCA_936449025.2. Taxonomy (NCBI): domain Eukaryota; kingdom Metazoa; phylum Arthropoda; class Insecta; order Diptera; family Sarcophagidae; genus Sarcophaga; species Sarcophaga subvicina. Next base: position 145,291,001 of record OW388080.2, on the reverse strand, counting down.
TGTAGGTCCCCCGCCACTCATGTATAAAAATAACACACACAACATGAGGGTTGAGAAGCTAGGCCGTAATCCTGACTGAAGAGTTGTAATGGCCAATTATGTATGTAAAGGGTCCGCCAAATAACTTTTTTTTTTGAAAATGCTTTAAAAGGAAAAACTACCGAATATTTTCTCAAATTTCTTTTTTTTATTTGAAAGTACAATCCTTCCAGTTAATAATGAAAAATAATTTCATTCAAATGGATGCCTCGGCTGGCCATGCAGTAGCCTACACCAGACGATGCCGATTTTGGCAAAAAAAATCATCTTTTCAAGCAAAATTGTCGCATTTGAGGCACAGAAAACCTGCACGCACACATTGAAAAGCCGACACACCCAAAACGAGTCACTGTTTGGTGCGGATTTTGGTCCAGAGGCATAATTGGGCCATTTTTCTTCGAAAATGAGCAAGGAGTGGCCGTTACAGTCAATGGCGATCGTTATCGGGCCATGTTGAACGAATTTTTGTTCACAAAAATTGAAGAGGAGGACATTGGCAACATTTGGTTTCAACAGGACGGCGCTACGTGCCACGCAGCCGAAGCTACACTCGATGTTTTGCGCCCTGTTTCTGAAGATCGCATTATCAGCCGCAGAGCTGATGTCGTTTGGACACCTCGGAGGTGCGATTTGACACCGTTGGACTATAATTTGTGGGGTGCCGTCAAAGACAAGTGTTACGCCGACAAGCCAGAGACAATTAACGCTTTATATGACAATATTCGTGAAGCCATTGGTGAAATGCACAGCTGCACACAATCGATAATGTGCTTAAAAATTGGACCGATCGTGTAGGCTAGTGCATGGCCAGCCGAGGCAGACATTTGAATGAAATTATTTTTCATTATTAACTGGAAGGATTGTACTTTCAAATGAAAAAAGAAATTTGAGAAAATATTCAGTAGAGTTTTTCTTTTCAAGCATTTTCAAAAAGAAAAAGTTATTTGGCGGACCCTTTATGTATGTATGTATTCAATAGAAGGCCATCGATATTATTGGCATCACAATATATTGAGGGGAGTTACACGCATATTCATTGAGTGTAAAGCGGCCATTAGATCCCTAGAGAGTACTCACTGACATAAGTTAGTCCTTACAACCCTTTTAGTTAGGATTAAAACCTTGTTTCTCACACCACCCATATGGTGTGTGTTATCTTTAATCGTTAGTGGTTGGAACCAAAGATCAGCAATGAATCATACTCACTACTACGTTGATTTATATGTACAGGTGGCAATGAGTATGCGTACAACGTTGACATCAAACTCATACCATTCGAAATATGTTTGATTAATAAGCCTACTCATACTATAAATGATACGAGTGACTTATTCATCAAAATTTACAGTCTTAGTTGTTGTTGCATTTACAAAAAAAAGGCACATAAGCAAAAAAGACAGCGTAGAAAGCAGAGCAAACACACAACCTTCTAGTAAGTATTTTAGTGTTCGTACGCGCTTCATACTTATATTGTGATTCGTGTAAATGTTAAGTTATGGAGCCAACATCATACGTGTTGTTAAGCATGAATATGATGAGCACTTCAAACTTTGAATATGTGTAGAGGGGTTCCATGATATTAAAAGAAGTATGAATGCGTATAAGTATCAGAAATTATGAGTATGATTCGATTCTACTCATCTTTTTCGATGCGCATTGCTAACATCTGGTGGGAACAACAGTTTAAAGTCGTTTCCGAAAGACAGATTTCGTTCCTAATCACAGCGATTTAATTCGCTCATGATTTTCTCTCAGTGTTACCCCATTCAGTACTTTTTTTTTTTAAACAGTTTAAACGTTTTTTTCCCCCTCTATTTCATTTTACTTTCCGTGTGTGTGTGTGTGTATGTTTTTCTTATTGTTTCTTGTGTGTTTGTGTTTGGTCTGATTAAAATAAATTATTCTACAGGCACAAAATGTGATTTATTATCGATTCTGCCATATCTTTAATTTATTTTTATTTGTATTATTTTATTATAATTTTTTTATTGTATTTTTAATTAGTTTTGCAAAAAAAAATATAAAAAAAGTTACTCTGTCTACGTGTTGGTATTGAAAATATTTCTAAACAATTTAATTACAAATTATTCATACACTCATTCATTCATTCATTCATTTATTCATTTTTTTAATTATTTATTGTATATAAAACGACAAAAAATCAAATTTAAATAATTATTATTTATTTTTTATTAAATTTAAAACGATATCAATGAAATTGTATTGAATTTTAATGGGCCCCAACCCTATCGGGTAACGAATGATTGGAATTCCAATACAAATTTCAAAGAAATATGTTGGCTTACTATGTATGCCACAGCAATAATTGCTCAATTAACCTCGTAAAAGAATATGTTTAATGTGAAGAAAATACCAATATTGGTGCCAAAACATTTATTAGGCCAAAGAATGGCCTAATAAATAGTAACCAACGTTCCAATGAATTATTCTACATGCTTAGTGAACCAAAAAAAAATTTATTTTCTTTTAAAATATTCATTTAACCTCAAATTTTTCTTTTTCCATTACCTCTACTGGAAGTATTCAATTCTATTTTGCAATTTTTACGTGTAACATTGTAATATTTTATATCGAGGTGTTCTCATGCTCTAGTACTTGACAAATGTTGGTACAACAACGTCAAATTGCATGATCTTGGTAAGCAATCGAGTCTAACGAAATACAGCTGATGTTGTGTAGCTCCGTCCAGTCCACACTCTTCAAATGCCGGTTATCATCATGTTAAAAGATTAGTATTTAAAGCCTTTTTTCTAGCGCTCTCTCTCTCTCTCTTACTTAATCGTTTCTGTTTCTTGCAATGTGAACTACGCATTAATGCTAAAGATTTTAGAAGGTTTCATGGATGTAGATATGCTAGTTTAAAACACACTACTCCAAGTATAGACCCCATCCCGTAAATTGAATTAAAAAATTTAAAAAAGTTGACAAAACCTATGCGAGTATATGTACTAGGTATATAGTAAGAACATTTATAATTATTTCGGTTATTTAATGTGATGTTCGCGTCAATTGCCTTAAAGAAAAAATATTAAAAAAAAACACTAAAAAGCACTGGATTCGCCACACCGATTATAACTCTATTCTTATAAAATATTAACAAACATTGATCTCCTTCTGCCTTCATCTCTCTCTTACTTACACTCACACAATTTCTTTTTATTTGTTATGCATTTACTGTTTAACAAACATCAGTCACAGAGAGTCAGAGTCAGTCAATCAATCAATCAGAAACAAGAAAAAATATAAAAATCCATCATCTTCTAAACTGTCGTCATACACAGCGTCAGCAACAGCAACAAAAACAACTCAACAGAAATTATGTAAGTTTTACTCACTCACACATACAAATAAGATGTACATACATACATATAATCAATACGAATAAAATACACACACACTCCTACATAAAATAAACAAAAAAAGTAATGAGAATGAAACAGAAAAATACGCATAAGATTCAACGTACGTACGTGTATGGGTATCATATGTAGTGTATGTAAATTGTGTGACAACATCACCCAAAAACAAAAAACTGTATGTATGATGATGGTTTGTTTGCTTAAAATGCTAATAATAATGATCATTAACGCCGTCAACAAACAGTAGCACCCAAGAGCAGTTTAAAAACAAAATTTATGATAATGTAGAGCAAAATTTATTTTGTTTCTTTTTTTTTTGTCTTCATTTCATACAATGACAGCCATCCATCCATCCAGTCAGCCAGCCAACCGATTATTTTTTTCTATGGCTTAACATTGTACTCGCTGGCATGCGTGTGTGTAGGTGCGTGTGCAAACAAATATTCGTGCAAGTACATAGGCTGTGCATGAGGTTCGTGTATGATTATGCACGATGATAAACAACATCGGTTTTGTATGTTTTGTATGCAAACAAACTCAATAGCAGTGATACAATTTATTTTTATGTTGGTTGTACATGATGAAGAAGCAACCAACATACAAATAAACATAAAATATTACTCGTGTTTGTTTTTTTTTAACATTTTTTTACTTCGCATACAACGTATGTATATTGTATTCCTACAACCCCACAAACAAACGCTTATAATTATATATGTACACACATGTTTTGCTAATGCAAGAAGAAGAAAAAACATCGGTTTTTTATACGATTATTTAAATATCATGTTTGAAAATGTTTTTTGGGGTCGCGTTAAATGTTTAACACAACCGAACAGCAATGGGAGCATCACATTAAATTTAAATATCACCCACATACATACACATACAGTAGTTGAATGCACAGAATAAAATAAAATAAAATAATACGCAGCGTCATAATACAAAATATGCCGGTTTTTTCTTCAGTTTTAAACAGACTCTCTCTCTGTATCACTGTCTTTATTTTCCCCCTCTAATGTTTCAGTTGGGGTTGTTGTATTATTAAAAATTATTAGGGGGAAACGGTTGCTTTTGAAGCACATTTTTCTGGTAGTGTATGTACATACATATGTATGTGTATTGCATACACACATTTTAATCCTTTCATTACTTGCAGAAAACAATATGAAGTATAAATGAAATATAGTAAGCAATGCAATAAATAACGGTAATAAAGGTAAATATAAAAGGATGGTTAAATATCGCGAAAAATTCATAGAACAGGATATTTAAAGTTCGGGTTTCTTATTTGTCAATGTCGTTGACGTCTACTAGGTAGTGTGTTGGTTTCTCAAAATTTTCCAAAAATCTATCGTTCAAGGTCGACGTCAAACTGTAAGTGCCACCAATGAGGGATAAACACACATAAATAACACGGGTAGTGTGAGAAGCTATTTTGTAATACTGACTAAAATATTGCAATTAAGCAAAACAAAACAATAAATCAATACAAAAAACATTATACTCGTGTACATATGCATTATATAAAAAAGTAATAAAAGCAGTCAATCGTTTTAAAGTAGTTTTCAACTGTGTCGGCGTATTTCTCAAAAATAACTTGACAAATATTGGTTTACAAATGCTCTAAAGTTAGAGAGTTAGTCGCGTAGGCAATATCTTTGACATAACACCACAGAAAAGTTGAACAGAATCAACTTACACGATTTTGTTGTAAAGGGTGTTTTTTACAGAGGTATAGAACTTTAAGTTGGCATTACTTTTCAAGATGGCGACCGATTTAACAGCTGTCAAGTGATTTATTCTCAGTTTGGTTTGGCAATTCATCATAGACTCACGCCTGAACAACGCTTACAAATAGTGCAATTTTATTTCGAAAATAATGGTTCTGTGCGGAAAACGTATCGCGCACTACGTCCATTTTATCGTCGACAAAATCGTCCATCAGACCAGTTAATTCGATTAACCATGGAACGTTTTCGCACCACGTTTACTCTTATTGATAAGTCGCATCCCCAGAGACGCTGTACGGTGCGTACAGAAGAAGCTATTGCTGCTGTAGAACGTAGCATTGAGGAAGACCCGAATGAGTCTATCCGCCATCGAACACAGGAATTGGATCTGTGTCCATCCACTTTATGGAAGATTTTGCGGAAGGATCTTGGTTTGCGTGCTTACAAAATCCAACTCGTGCATGATTTGAAGCCAAACGATCATCAAGTAAGGCGTAGATTCGTCGAATGGGCCCAAAACGAGATTACCGTTGTTCCCGATTTTCATAAGCGAATTTTGTTTAGCGATGAAGCGCACTTCTGGTTGAATGGCTACGTCAACAAACAAAACTGCCGCATTTGGAGTGAAGGTATAATCCTCAAGTGTATGTGGAAACACCGTCGTTACATCCAGAAAAACTGACTGTTTGGTGCGCTTTATGGGCTGGTGGAATCATTGGTCCGTACTTTTTCAAAAACGATGGTGGCCAGAACGTTACAGTCAATGGTGATCGGTATAGAGCCATGATTACTAACTTTTTCATTCCTGAATTGAATAACCATGATGTCCAGGAGATGTGGTTTCAACAAGACGGCGCAACATGTCACACAGCTCGTGCCACAATAGATTTATTGAAAGACACGTTTGGTGACCGCATAATTTCACGTTTTGGACCTGTGAATTGGCCTCCAAGATCTTGTGATTTAACACCGCCAGACTACTTTCTGTGGGGCTATGTAAAGTCATTGGTCTATGCGGTAAAGGCCGCAAACGCTTGACCATTTGGAAGACAACATTCGCCGTATTATTGTCGATATACGGCCACAAATGTTGGAAAAAGTCATCGAAAATTGAACGTCCACATTGGACTACATCCGCGCCAGCCGTGGCGGTCATATGCCAGAAATCATATTTAAAATGTAATGCCACAAGATTATCTTTCGGATAAAATAAAATTCATGTCAATCGAATAATCCATCGTTGTTTTATTGCAACTTAAAGTTCTATACCTCTATAAAAAAAAACACCCTTCATAATTGATGTCGCCAAAACGTAAACCTACTCTTCCTGAAAATTTCTTATGTCATAAATTTGAAATAGATTGTGTTCTCCAATCTGGACACCTTCTTGTAGCAACCACCACATACCGTGCAGTTTGTAATCTTAAATTGCAGGCCCAAAGAAATCGATTTTCATGCACCCATACAACTCCCATAATTTTCGCAAATATGGAGCAAAAATACGTACTTATTTCGTATGCAACAGCTTTTGCACAATAACTTCGGGATTTTTCAAGCCTCATAGGCGGCAATTTTATTTGTGGAAGGGATTTTCGTAACTGAAGAAAATTTTTGTTCGAAAAATTAGCATACAACCAGCGCATTTACAGCATTAGTTTCCGTTAGTAGGACTTTATACGGATGGAGATTCATATCCTTAAGCAAAATCTGCCACACTGAGCCGTCAAAAAGAGGACATCATGAAATCGATTTGTATGACATATTTTCTCTCTTGAAGTCGCCGTAGTCTAATAGATAGTGTGTTGGCTTATTAGACGTAAGGCCACGGTTCAAACTGCAGGTCAGACATCAAAACAAGAATACAAAAAATATTTCTTCAGCGATTTCCTCTCAGCAGTTTTCTGGCAAAAACTCAGAGTAAATAAAAGTTTCTCAAAAATCTGTCGTTCGGAGTCGACGTTAAATTGTAGGTCTCGCCACTCACGTATAAAATTAACGCACACAACATGAGTGATGTGAGAAGCTAGGCCGTAATTCTGACTGAAGGGTTGTAATGGCCAATTATGTATGATTTTCGCTAACAGAAACAATATTTTCGTCAGTTTGTACATTGAGACGGTGCATAAGACCGGTGTAATTAATGTTTCATTCTTAAACGTCGATAGCTTTACACAACATAATGTGAGTAAACTGAAGCTTAGAATGTCACCTTTCAAACAGGCAATACTGTTGCCCTTAATATTACCATGGATATCAAATTTTGTCTCGAACTTTTGTTTTGTTTTTATAAAATATTGCCGATTTTTAATTACATTTTTTAAGTTTTTTTTTTTCTCTTATAAAAAATGAAAAACGAAATCAAAATCACGTTTAAATAGTTTTTAATTCCTAAAATGCAAAACGATGGCAATACTTTTTTTATTTTCTGTGCATGCTTTTGTACAGGTTCTATGCTCTCGTTTTAAATCTTTTCTTTTGCTCTTGTGTTTGTTGTTTTTTGTGTCTCTTCCGTTTTTTGTTTTTTTTTTTATTTGCAACGAGTAGTCTGCAATAACAAAAATATTAACTGTTGTGGCTTTGCTTTCTAGAGGGTATGATGATGAGTTTTGCGACCTGTGCACTTCCACGAATGGATCAGGCAGCCAGTGTTCAATTGTACAATCGTATACAGCAGTTCGTATGGTTACTATTATTTTCGTGTATAAATCCGCTATAAAATATTTTGTTGTATTGCATCGTTACGTTGGTGTTGTTGTTGTTGTTTATATTAAAATATCATCATTTTAGTTGTGTCCCCCCAGTTAGTTTTGGTCATTCTTTTTCGTCGCACTGTTGTGTTGTCATTCCATACTATGCTGTATGTATGATGCTGTTCTTGTGACTGTTGTTGTTGTTGTTTGTTTATTGGACTTAATTTAATTTCGTTAAAAAAACGAACAAACCAGCCTGAATGCTGACACATACACAGGCGTTCACGTATGTACATCTGCGTAAAAACAGAAGCAAACAAGCAGAAGAGAAAATTACGAAAAAAGAAAGAAAAAATTATGATTGTTTTTATTGTTATTGTTTTACTATTTATTATTTAATAATACAGGCAGGCAGGCAGTTATATTTTTTTCACTCTTGTTTGCGTTTAATCTCTTCTACACACAAACACGCACACAAAATATAATAACCAAAGTAGCAATATTATGATGAATGATGATGATGATTATGATTAGCGACAGCAACATCATCACTGATGATGGTGATGGAACAAGAAGAAGAAGAATACATACGTTGAAATTAAAAAATTGAGAACATTTTATTAACAGCCATCATGTCGGATTAAAAACATCATTCATAACTACTAACTACTCATACACGCGTTTTGTTATACAGGCAAGGCAGCCTTACATAAGTAAGTATCAACACAATACGTGTGTAGAAATTATTGTATAGTGGCGTGCATTTGTTTAACTACGTGCAGAATTGTTTGTTTGTTTTTAATTCCATTTGATGTTTTTTTTTGTTTCATTTCTTTGTTTTGATGTTTTTTTCAATTAATATTCAGGCAGGTATCACCAGGTGTTACTTGAGAACACTTAGAAAAATTAAACAAAAAAAAAAAACACTAACAATCCATCATTAGACAGGTGAGTCTATGAAAAACTTCCTAATTGGCCAACTCAAAGTCCCGATCTGAACCCTATTGAAAATCTTTGGGGATCGTAAAACGAGCAGTTGCAGCCAAAAACCCAGCATCAAAAAGCACTTTGGCAGCTTTTCCAGGCAGAATGGGATAACATTAGTCCTGAGCAGTGTCGCAACTTAATCAACTCAATAGCACAAAGATGTACTGAAATAATACGCCAAAAAGGTTTCCCCACAAAATATTAAAGGTTCCAAATAGTTTGGGTGAAAAATTAAGTAATTAAATTGAATTTTCAATATTTTGTTTCAAATGACTTAATTATGTGTCCACTTAAATTTTAGGTCTGATATCAACTAAGTACCAAAACATTTTTTACAATGAAAAACTATATAAGTTTTTGTTGTTAATTAATTATAAAGCATATGAAATTAATAAATATTAATTGTTTTTGTTTCCACTTTTCTTAAATTTTTTAATTTTTATAAAAATGAAAAATTTTGCATAGATGACTTAATTGTGTGTCCACAAGTGTACATGCAGTGAATGTCAGTCAGTGAAAACCATGCAGGCAGACCAGATAGGTTTGAGGCAATCAAAAGGTTTGCTGGAAAATTAAAATAAGAGGGGATTTGAGTCATGCATCAGACCACTCAGGAATAATTTAAGATTAGTCGCCGCTTTCTGAAACCGCCATGGTCTAGTTGGTAGGTAGGGGGTTGGTTTATTGGCAATAGATGGTATAGTGGCGGTACTACAGCATATGTCTTTGCGGTTAAATGAGGCATTTTCCTACACGAAAAATATTGACATTAAAACGTTTGTTTCAAACGTTCGTTTTAATTTCATGCTAAAAAAAACAGTTCGAAACGCATTGAGAGTGCCGTTAAACAGTTGCAACACATTGTTTTTGGTTTAATACACATCAGCAGCACATTTCTTTTTGTTTTTGTATGTAATTGGCTGTCATGTTAATGATCCAGTCAGTACACTTACACACACACACACACAGAGTGAGAGTATGGAATTGTAACACAGATTTTTACAATTTATTTTCATGTTTAACTGTTTTTTTTTGTTGTTTTTTTTTTTCTTTTTTTTGTTCAATAACAGCACAGACAAGAAGAGATAAAAATTAAATATTATCATACGCAAACATACACACACACACACACGCAAAGAAAGGTATTTTAATATACAGAAGAGAAGAGTGAAAATAAATAAAAATCCGTTATAATATTAAATAATGGAATCCTTTTATTCGGCAAAGAAGCAAGGGATTTGAAAAGAGAACAGGCTTTAACAGTTTTGTTTTTAATGCAATTGTTGTTGTTGTTGTTGTTGTTTATACCCGATTATATTGTATTACATTTCGAATAGTTGTAGTCGTTCGTGTATTATTATTATTACAACAATAAAACGTCATTCATTCATTCATTCAAGCATTTTGATGCTGATGCTGTTACTGTTGCCGTTGCCTTTTCTTGCATTTTTATTTGTATACAAAATAGAGATTTTCATAGAACAACAATGATCTGAATTTTTCGTTGTTGTTGTTTCATTTGTTTTTTTTTTTCTTTTTTTTTATTTATTATTAGTTTTCTTTGTATAGGAGATTTATTTGCATTTGAATTGTGAAAAAATAAATAAAAATTTTAAGCACTTACGTTTCTTTTTAACAAATTTTTTTTTGTTTTTTTATGTTTAAATTTTTTCCTTTTTGTTGTTGTTGGTTTTTAATTAAATTTAATTAAAATATTTGAAATATTTTTTGCCTTCTACTGTTGTTTGCTACTTATTGTAGTGGTTTTGCTTTTTTTTATTTCGTTTAAAAAAATTTATTTTTTTCTGTGTTTATTTTTCGTATTTTGAAAAAAAAAATTATTTTTTCAATTTTATTTTATTTTTAATTTATTTCACATTATTTCTTTCACTTGACACTTTTACTACCACTTAAAACACACTTTAATTATAATTAATTTTTTTATTTCTTAAAAAAATAATTTTTATTTTTTAATTATTTTTAAATAATTTTATTTCTAATAACAATTCTATACAAAAAGAAAACAAAAATACTAAAAATAAATTTAAAATAAAAAATTTATAATTGTTTAACGCGTACGCGCTTCATTTGTAATGAATTTTCTTTTCTTTTTTTCAATTTTTATTTTTTTTTTCTATAAATTTTCTTTAAAACTAAAATATTCGATATGAATTGTTTCGAGTTTGCCGTGATACTGACATGTTTTAAGGAAAATTTCAAAATTTCATTTCTTTTCATTCCAACCATTATTCGTAAGCCACACACACACACACACAACATGTTCGTTATGACCCCCACTTCAAACGCAACACAACGAGTAGCATATATGATGGGATGCAACAAGTCGAAAGTAAAATTGTGTGCCAGTGTTAGCAAAAACTCAATCTTGTTTGTAGTAAATCAACAGTGTTGCCGTTTTAGGCTATTACAACCATTTCTGCTTATTTGCATCGTTTTTTTGTTGTTGGTAATCGGTCGTATTTGACGGGCCTGGATTCCAAAATTAATTACTTTTTAGTAGGATGTGTTTCTAACGTGGTGAGTTTACAAGGTAGTAATTTTTTGCAGTGTTTAGAATTTTTCCAATGTATTGAGTTTCCAAGGTGGTGTGTTTTTGGACAGTTTGGTGAATTTGTTCGCAGTGGTGAATAAAATTGAAATTAACCCAGAGTAAAGTTACTCAAAATATATACTGTATTACCATATAACACTGTACTATCAGTGATTATGGTTACCGGTTAGGTATGTGTCTAGAATAAGAAATTTCACTTCCATTGGGTTGCCAACATGTCGGTACTACCATTTTGACTGCATGGTTTGTGTTTGGCTTAAGGATAAAAATCGATTAGTGAAACACTAAATAAAAGAACTACACTCAACGAACGCAGTGTTGCCATTGTGTCAGTAAATATTATTTAAAATTGTAAAAAATAAAAAAAAAATAAAAAATAAGCATTGGTTGCTACCGGAAAACATTTTAAAACTTAATAGTATGGCAACTCCCATGTTGTACAACAGTGCCATCTACTGTTTAAAGAAATCCAAAATGTACATGTTACAACCTGGCAACACTTGTTACTTGATTTCGTTAACATTATTTTTTTATACAGTAATTCCTCGATTTACGTCGCAGTTGGTTCCAAAAATAGGCGACGTAAATCGAATTTCATATTGCTCATACTACAAAGTAGTATGTTTTTAACAAGGAACTCAAAAAAGTTACATATGAGCTCAGACCTTTCCAATGGCACCACTTTCATTTTAATAGGTTCGATGGATCCAGAGTTATAGGCGTTTAAACATTTCTATTTATCATTGGGCTTTCTGGACTTGTCCCATGGACATGCTCGTATTTATTTTGGCACTATCTGAAAGTATGACCTCAGACCTTTCCAATGGGACCACTTCCATTTTAATAGGTCCGAAGGATCCAGAGTTATAAGCGTTTAAAAATTTCTATTTACCTCTGGACTTTCTGGACTTGGCCTTGGACTTGCTCGTTTTTATTTTGGCACGATCTGAAAGTATGACCTCAGACCTTTCCAATGGGACCACTTTCATTTTAATAGGTCGGATGGATCCAGAGTTATAGGCGTTTAAACATTTCTATTTATCATTGGGCTTTCTGGACTTGTCCCATGGACATGCTCGTATTTATTTTGGCACGATCTGAAAGTATGACCCCAGACCTTTCCAATGGGACCACTTCCATTTTAATAGGTCCGATGGATCCAGAGTTATAAGCGTTTAAACATTTCTATTTATCTTTGGGCTTTCTGGACTTGGCCTTAGACTTGCTCGTTTTTATTTTGGCACGATCTGAAAGTATGACGTCAGACCTTTCCAATGGCACCCCTTTTATTTTAATAGGTCCGACGGATCCAGAGTTATAAGCGTTTAAACATTTTTGTTTACCGGCATTTACTTGCTGCGTGATTCTGTTGGCCTGGTATTTGACAAAAAAAAAATGTCGACAAGAAATTTGTTTCTGTGTGTGTGTGTGAGTGATGAAAAGACCTCCCCTATACTTTCAAAGTTAAACTAAAAGTACAGCAATCCCTCGATTTACGTCGCAGTTGGTTCCCAAAAAAGGCGACGTAAATCGAATGACGAGGCAAATTGAAGTTAGAGGGAACAAAAAATTTGACGACGTAAATCGAAACAACGTTGATCGAGGCGACGTATATCGAAGGATTACTGTACACTATTTAAAATAAAGCTAACGGATCTATGCAATTTAAATAAAATACAGTTACTTAACGGGAATTGAAACTATAATATAAATCACGTGTGATTTATTTCCCCAGTAATGCCTGACTGTAAGGAAACCTGTGTTGGAATCCTTGACACCATGACTATCCAGCCCACTATTCATATTTTTATCCGATTTAGCCAGATTTATATAGAGCACTATTTTTTGCTCATTTAAAGAAAACAATTTAGCTTCGTCGGCCAAACCTTCAGTGCCTGGGGCTACTTAACCATAAAACGAAAACTGTTTTGGAATCCTTGATCCAAGAGCTATCCAGCTATCTCACTAGGTCCGGAAACCGCATCTAGCTAATTTTTTTAAGGCCAACACTCAGGTGATGGCTCCTACTCATGCCGTGCATTATGTTGGAATTAGGAAAGTAGGTTATGGGATTGAGGACAGAGAAGAAAGTTCTGTTTGTCGATATTCGATGTGAATATTTTAATATTATAAGCGACAGGAATGACCTCTTCAGGACGTTAGTTCCACACACGGATAGTTCGCCTAAAGAACGAATTATGTCTAGGTTAGGTTAAAGGACGTGTACTTGTCAATTAAGACAAGTACAGTACCCGGAGGTCGAATTGACCCATTGTACAACGTCCTAGTTTCTCACACCACTTATGTTGTGTGTGTTAATTTTTATTCATGAGTGGTGGGACCTACAGTTTAAAGTCGACACCGAACGACAGATTTTTGAGAAACTTTTTCATGGCAATTTTATTTTATTCTCAGAGTTTTTGCCAGAAATCTGCTGAGAGGAAGTCACCGAAGAAATATGTTTTTTATATTTTTGTTTTGATGTTTGAGTCTGACCTGGAGTTAGAACCGTGGCTTCACGTCTAACAAGCCAACACACTACCTACTAGACTACGGCGACTTCTGCCTACAATGCAATGTGCGATTCACTGGCCAATTGCCCACAAACGAATGTGTTATGCAGGAAAGACGGGTGCCTCGCTAGAGCAAAATTCGTAGTAGTGATGCTACAGTGGAACGCAAGCCACATTGCAGTGATGACCCAATGAATCAATAGAGTTGAATACATTACTGTCATTACTATCCTACATGCGGCCGTGTCTAAGGGCATTGTAGAAATTCGTATGAATGGTAAACTTTTTAAAACACAATTAACAATGCAATGGGGAATGGCCCAATCTTTAGGTTAAATTTAATTTAAAAGTAAATAGTTTTTTAATTTTATTTTTTTATTTAAAATTAATTATTTTAATGGAGTTATTGTTGGTGTTTGTTTTTCTTAATTTGTTTATCAAAATTAAAATAAAATAAAAAATCACACACAAATGAAAAACAGAAAACATTAATAAATTTTGGATACACGCTTAGAACAGTTAGTAATAAATAGTAAAAAAAATAGAATAAAATAATTAAATTAATTAAAAACAAATACAAATAATACAAAGGTTTTAATTTTAATAAAAAGAAAATACTTTCCAAATCAAATAACAAATTTTTAATAAAAACTAAATTGAAATATTATTTATAGTGTAGACTGCTTGATATAAAATTCGTTACTTTTTAAATTGAAGGAAGGAGCCCGTAAATAATAAAAACTAAATTGAAATATTTGGGCAATTCACACGACTTTGTATCGTGTATGTTGTATTGAATACATTTGTTTGTTTGTGAACGCTCAATGCTATGCCGTATTGTGTATCTCGTGGCATTCAAACAATTTGATAGCACGAAACCAACACAACTTATTAAAAACATATGAAAACATATACACATTTTTTTCATTCACACAATTTGATAGCACGAAACCAACACAACTTTTTAAAAACATATGGAAAAGATGTGTATAAGTGTATCGGATTTTTATATGAAAAATATCAACAACAATCATACACTGTTGTCTGTTCTTCCAACAACACAATGAATACAACGATACAACGGCTTGTGTGAATTGACCAATTATTTATAGTGTAGACTGCTTGATATAAAATTCGTTACTTTTTAAATTGATTTTTTTTTTTTTTTTTGTTTTTTTCTAAATTAATTTAATTTGTTTTGTTAGTAAAAAGTAAATAATATTGCTGGGTTTTCTTTACTTCTTTTCAATATAAAATAAATTACAAATTAAACTAAAACTTAAAAACTAATAAAAAAAATTTTTTAATTTTTTTAAATTTAAAAAAAAATTATCTTTTGGAATAAACACAAAAATTTTAAGGCATATTAAGAAATAAAAATAAAAATTAAAATTTAAAAAAATAGGAATAGAAAATTTTAAAGTGAAATTTATAAAAAAAAAAATTAAATTTTGTTGTTGTTTTAATACATTTTTTAACATTGTTTGGTTGATTGATTAAAGAATTTCAAGAGTAAAAGTTAATTTAATTAAAAAAAAAATAAAATATATACGTAAAGTTATAAAAAAAAATATTACATCGCCTTAGTTTTAGATTGTTTTTAAAATAAAATTTAATTAATAAAAGCACTTTTATTTTGCACTTTGAAGGCAATCATGGTGATGTTAGTTAGGTTAGGTTTCCTTTTGTTATACATTCGCTCTGCCTTTTCGTCTGCTGCTTACCGCCTATGTATTGTGATGATAATTTAAATCAACCGCTGTAAACATATAAAAAAAAAATTTTATTATTAAAAATTTAAATGGAATACAAGACAACAAAAATATGTATTTAAAACAACAACAACAAATTTAATATTAGTTTTTGTTTTTAATTATTAAAAACAATAGTTAGTTAGCAATACTTAGTACTATACACACATACATAAAAAACATATTCAGGGATGTCACAGAATCCAATAATGTCGGAATTGGATTTGAAAAGGACACAAAAATCAATTTGGTGTCATACAATCCAAGATTATCGGTTTTGTTTTCGAACTTGAATAAGTATCGATTTTAGGTGTCACAGAATATCTTTTTATCGGTTTTGTTATTGGAAATAAACCAAGCAGCTAACAGCTGTCTGTTTGTTAAATGAAATAAAAAAAACTTTAATTTTACTTTATAAATAGCTTTTATTTTACCATCTGCAGACTTCTTCGCCTGTCCTATTCAAAAGCGGTCTCTCTCTCAATATTGGAAAGGATAGCCAAGTACATTGAAGTCGTCGTAGTCTAGTAGGTAGTGTGTTGTGAAAATATGAAAAAATATGAAAAATATGAAAATGTGAAAAAATTAAACTGCCATGAAAAGTTTCTCAAAAATCTGTCGTTCGGAATCGACTTTAAACTGTACGTCCCGCCGCTCATGTATAAAAAGTATAATAGTATGTATATAAGTACAGGCAAGTACCAATTAATAAGATAAGATCCTTAACTTGAGGAAAACATGAAATACCCATGTGTTTCTATATCGCATTTTCTAATCCTGCTATTCGTGGGACATTGTGAGACCAGATGGCCTGGCTGTGGTTAGTTGGCTACAGCAAGTGGTAGGAATTTACCGGAAGAGTACTCGAAGAAGTAAGATTGCGCAGCGCAGAAGCATGCGCGAAATACATAAGACACACACTTTATTACAAATCCAGAAACATAGCATATGTGCACTGTTAAGCTCAGACTAAATCCTCGTAGTTACCTTTAAAGGAAAATAACATCTTCTGATAAGATCTTCTAGTGACCGAAACTGAAATCAATGGTAGATGAGGTAAAACTTCTCATCCACTGTTTCTCAAATGGTTTTTGATTGAGTCAATGCTGTTTTCAAATGAATTAATTGTTGCTTGTACAGGTTTCCCGTAATAGTCTGGCCCGGTTTTAGCAGTTCATAGTGGATCACACACTTCTGATTCCATCCAATGAATATTCTTATTGGCCGGCAGGTTTTGCTTGATGTTCTCGGTTCTCACACATGATTTTTTGGCCTTGGAACAAACAACATTCCAGATATGCAAAATTGTCTTTCAAGTCTCTTCGTTTCAGTTGATGTGGTAAGCTGCCTCCGGCAACTCCAGTGGGTTGCTACAATCTCGCAGTATTTGCCTTTTCACCTTTTCTGAACCCTCTTTCTCTAGCAAGAAAATCTTATTTTTTTTATTTATTTATTTAAAAAGATTTATTTTTTTTATTAAAAATGCTTTTATTTTGCCAAAAAGAAAATTTAATAAAAATTGTAAATAAATACACAAATGTAAACGACAGCTGTTTCGAACATCGGTTTTATTTCAATTCGAAAATAACAAAACCGACTTGATTTTGTGACACCGAATGAATCCAATATTGGTTTTCAAAAACGACAAAAGGCAAAACCGACTTGGATTCTATGACACCCCTGATTGAAACAAATTAATTCGTTATTAAAATAAAATTAGCAAACGTAACAGAACATACAATTTAAGAAATTAATAATAAAAATACACAAAAAAATAAAAATCAATTTTAAATACTTTATTTTAAAGCAAAAACATAATAAAATAATTTAAAAAATTTAAATTCTTATTAATTTATTAAAATTTAAGTAAAATACTAATTTTTTTCTTTATTTTTCAGTTTAAAAAGCAATAAAACTACAGCAGAAATCATAAGGACGACGCATGTAAAGGATATTGTTTGATTGGAAAACTAAATTGGCAACTAAGGGGAGATTTTTAAGCAATTATCTTTTTGGCAACACTGGTTTAAACAGCTCACGCACGTTTCGTGTTTTGTTTCACTGTCAAACATCTTCAGTTTGGTCCTCTAATTTAACCATGAATCGTCTTACAAACGAACAACGCTTGCAAATCATTGGATTTTATTATCAAAATGCGTGCTCTGGTTAAGAAAGTTCATTGCGCGCTTCTTCCATTTTATGTTCAGTTAATCGGCCCACTGAAGCCTTTCAAAATACAGCTGGTGCAAGAATAGAAGCCGAACGACCTACCGCAAAGCAGAATTTTTGGTGAATGGGCTCTTGAAAAGTTGGCCGACGATTCACTTCTTTATCGAAAAATTGTGTTCAGCGACGAAACACATTTTTGGCTCAATGGATACGTAAATAAGCAGAATTGTCGATTTTGGAGTGAAGATCAACCAGGAGCATTTCAAAAGCTACCAATGCATCCAGAAAAAGTCACAGTTTGGTGCGGTTTATGGGCTGGTGGCATCATTGGACCGTACTTCTTCAAAGATGCTGCGAATCGTAACGTAATTGTGAATGGTGAGCGCTACCGTGAGATGATTTCCAACTTTTTTTTTGCCCAAAATGCAAGAGCTTGACTTGCATGACATGTGGTTTCAACAAGACGGTGCCACATGCCACACAGCACGCGTAACAATGCACTTATTGAGAGGCGAGTTCGGTGAACATTTTATTTCACGTTCGGGACCGGTCAATTGACAGCTTAGATCGTGCGATTTAACGCCTTTAGACTATTTTTTGTGGGGCTATGTTAAAGCACATGTTTATATAGACAAGCCCGCTTCAATTGACGCATTGGAAGACAACCGGTTGAAGCATTTATTCGTGAGATACCGGCTGAAATGTTGGAAAGAGTACGCCAAAATTGGACTAAGCTGATGGACCATTTGAGGCGCAGTCGCGGTCAACATTTGCATGAAATAATCTTCAAAAATTAAATTATATGGACCGTACCATCGATTCAAATAAGATTTCATGCATTTTTCTGAATTTTGTTTCTTTTTTTGAAAAATTTTCCTATAGCTCGAAAATGATCGAATTGCTATCTGCACAGGCAACATTAGGAGGTAGCTGGCAATGAAAAGCGGAGTTTACACGATTCTAAGAAATTTGTTAGAAGCAGCTTATTATTCCATAATCAGATGTTTGCCTGGAGCCCGGCCCGTACTTCTTCAAACCCCAGCTCAGACGTCTGGAACAAAACGAAATTTGGCAAAACTGTGGGTCAGAATGAAATTGTAATGAAAAGTTTCAGTCGATGCTCAACTGTAGGGGTCTCGCCACTCTTGGATAAAATTAACACAGACACACAGACCCAACATGGGTAGTATGAGATGGTGGGCTGGATAGGCTGATAGAATATTATTTTTGAATATAGTTATAGTTTTTAGTTATAGTCCTTAGCTTAGTAACAATGATACGAATTGGCCATGTAAAGAAACCTAGTCATATCCGGTGAGTACAAACTAAGTACTAAGAATCCCCTTCTTTTCCCTATATCCTCCACTTTCCCAACCTTCCTCTCCAAAATCCAAAAGCGGCTGACGAAGAGGACTCCTGTCTAATTTGAAGAGAGCGCCAATCCAACCAGAGGCCGTCTGTGTACCGACGATAGAGGTCTGTGCGGATGATTCCGCCAAGCCTTCGGAGGCTCAACCAATAAACTTGGACCAGGAGCGTAATCGGGTTTACTAAAACTCGCTTCGGTTTTTAAACTCGCTTACTTCTCAGGAATGAAAATTTAAGAAAAAGCATGAATCGGAACGCTGTCGGTTCCGATGGCAAACTCAATACTGCCGGCGAACAGACATCTTCAACAAAGACGACGAGACGGCCAGACGATGTGAAAGGTGTGTCGTCTACAGCAAAGCCTAAGCGATCATCCTCAAAGGAGATCGATCACCAGCCGCAGCGGCTAGGGTGGTAAACCCAAATGCTGGCGATACGGAAGCTCGCAATCGGATGCCTCTACTCATGTGGTGAAAAACAAGCGGTTGAAACTTTCAGCAGCTTAAACGCGCCACCTGAGCTTCTGGTGGCCATTATTGACGCCAACATTTCGAATGGAATCTGTAATAAAAACAGCAATTGGCTCATTTTGGAGAAGAAGGCTATGCGAGCGCTACGTGACGCCATAAAGCAGGACAACTAAATACTGCAATCGGCCAGTTTGATGGCGCTAAGTGGCAAAAAGGATTGGAAGTGGTAAGGTGCCGTAGCGGAGAAGCTCTCGAGTTTCTCACAAAGTACAACTGCAATTTAGCAACTTAGGGTGCCAGTTCCCCCTCCAATTTTGGAACATAAAGCCACACTCTCCACATCTTCATAACCTGGAAGTGATTCTCTATTAATAACTTGACCGA
Source organism: Sarcophaga subvicina (assembly GCA_936449025.2). Classification (NCBI taxonomy): domain Eukaryota; kingdom Metazoa; phylum Arthropoda; class Insecta; order Diptera; family Sarcophagidae; genus Sarcophaga; species Sarcophaga subvicina. Next base: position 145,270,945 of record OW388080.2, on the reverse strand, counting down.
TTCTCGACTGCTCAGCATTAGCTGGTCAGCATTAGCTCCAATTAACAGACCTGGCACCTCAGGATTCTTTCCAAGTTACAAGCAATATCCACACAGATTTTAGCCCAGGAATCTCTTTTAGCTCGAACTATTTGTCTTTTGTAGGAATTGAAACTAAGCTTATACATATAACCCACTATCCTTACCACTCCCAACTTCAGAAAGTGCTTGCAAAGAATCTTAAGGTAGTAGGTCTGTTAATTGCGCCTAATGGTGACCACAGACACACTGCGCAGATTATGTGAAATGAAGAGCAACACACACGAAGTTGCGGAGCCAAACCACAATCACAGCTAGAGAGAAAATGAGTCTCATCTTTCGTATCGAGTGGATTTTCAGGCATATTACCTATAAAGTGAAAAGAGGTGAAAAGAGGACGACCAAGCGAATCACAAAATGTCAAAGGACTACAGACTGATAAGCCTCTCCTCGTTTTTACTGAAAACCTTGAAGAAGCTCATTGATGAACATACACATACAGTTATTTGGTTTTTCTGTAAAAAAAAAACAGTTTACTGGACTTGTCTGATTTTGTTTGCCAGCTCCTTCACACGTTCACGCCGGTGGTACGCAATTGATCATGCTATTAGACGATAGGTTAGGTTAGGTTAGAGGACGTGAACTTGTCAATTAAGAGGAGGTCGAATTGACCCATTATACAACGTCCTAGTTTCTCACACCACTTATGTTGCGTGTGTTAATTTTATACATGAATGGTGGGACCTACAGTTTAAAGTCGAATCTAAACGACAGATTTTTGAGAAACTTTTTCATTGCAATTTTATTTACTCTTAGAGTTTTTGCCAGAAATCTGCTGAGAGGAAGTCGCCGAAGAAATACTTTTTGTATTTTGTCTTGATGACGGGCCTGGGGCTCGAACCCAGGCTTTTGCGTCTAATAAGCCAACACACTACTTACTAGACTACGACGACTTCTGACCTGCTATTAGACGATACGTAATACCAAATATTTGGATCTCTAACAGTTAGACTGCCGAAGAAAATACCTTACAGCCACGCTTTCTTAAAATCATTTAATTTTAATAACAATTATAATTAATAACATAAACACTTACAAAAATATACGAATTCGAAAAAAATTCGGCATTGTTCTATTTTCACTGTAAAAATTCAAAAAATTTAATGAGGATCATACTTTACACGTTACCGTTGAATTGTTGCAAAATAGCTGCCGTCCGATAGAGCGAAAAGCCGCCAGTTAGCGACAAGCATAAATTACAAGGCCGGCGTCGTGAATGTGTTAACACGTTCACACCGGCGCCTTAATTCGTGCTTGTTGCCAACTGGCGTCTGCACTTAGTGCTTTTAGCTCTATCGGACGGCAGCTATTATGCAGCATAGATAATGCAGCGGTATCATGTAAAGTTTTGTGCGAATTCTTAGTGAATTCGTCTCATTCTCACTAAATATTCTAAATTTTTAACGTGGAAATAAAACAGAACTCAATTATTACGTTAGTAATCATAATTGTTATTAAAAATAAATGCTTTTAATAGAGCCTGACTCTCAAGTATTCTTTTTCGACAGTAGAAGTGTTAAAAATCAATATATTTGGTGTTGCGTACCGTCTAATAGCATAATCAAAGGCGTACCACCGGTAGTACATGTCACCCGATGTGGCAGTCTAATGCGGGTCACCGCTGGTACGCGCCGGCGTGAACGTGTTAAATATAAAAATAATTTTTAAAAATATGAACATTAACATTAAAGATTATAAACATTATTACAATAGTATTAAAACAATAAAAATAATTTTGAACATTACACATTAAAAATATTGTTTATAAATACATAAATATTTAGAAAATATTATTTTAAACAGAAATTAATAATAAAATTAATTAACAATAATAATAATAATAATAAGAAAACAAAAATAAAATCAAGAAAATCTTACTTGTGCCTTTTGTTTCGTATTTTTTTTTTAAGTCAGTAGTAGCAGTGAATGATCTTCATAAATTCCTAGAGTTCATGCATAACAGTAGTAGTAGTAGTGGTAGTACATAATAGCAGTAGTAGTAGTACAAGTAGTAGAATGTAGGGTATTTGTTTTTATTTTTTTGATTTTGATTGAATTGGATTTAGGTTTTAACGTGCATCGCTTGCTTTATCTTATTTTAGGTATTTTTCTTGTTTCTTTTTCAATTTCTTTTTCGATTTTTTAGATTTTTTTATATTTTTGCAAATGTTTTCTTGTTTTGTTTAGCATTCTTACAAAAAATCGTTCATATTGATGTAATTTTTAAAACTAAATTAAAAACTTTAATTAATTGTCTGCTCTTTTTTCGTTTATATAAAAATATTTAAAAAAATTTATAATGAAAGCAGTAAAAGGCAAATATTTTCTATATGCGAGAATACGAGAGAGAGAGAGAGAGAGTATGAAGAAATGTATGTGCAAAATGAAAATGAAATTTGTATGAAATAGAAAATACGGTGGGTTGTATGTAGGTGGGTAGCAATAATTAATAATTGTGAGTGCACGATGTAAAATAAACAAAAATAAAACAAAAAAAAGAAGAATAAAAACATCAGTACATAGTACATTAAAACACTACTGCTAATAGGCTAAAGAAAATTGGAAAAAAATATTAAGAAAACCAAGAAAAAAAATGTTTCTTAAAGGCTTAGAGTTTTTTCATGTACTAAGCAGAGGAAATGTTTAAAAAAAAAATGTGTAAGAAAAACAATTGCTAGAATATAAACTGGCGTCTACTAGAGGTTGTTGTCATACTTTTGCTTTACTTTATGAAAAATAATGTCTATTGCATGAATATTAGCGAAGTTTTTAAGATTCTTTAATGAATAATCCTACTACTACTGTATTAAACTACAGGTGAAGGTAAATATAACTGCCCAGTTAAACAAGTTGAATGAACACACTTAGGCCACACAGCTCTCATTATGTTATAATAAAATACTAACTTCGGAAAAAAAGGTTTTCATAGATAAAAAAAATATATGAAACCATTGTCATAGTCTATTGAGTAGTGTGTTGCCATACTAAACGAAAGTTTGAGAGTTCAAACCGCTACTCTGATACCTTCAAAACGATATTTTTCGGCAACCTCTTCAGTTGTCTTCTGGACAACTGGACAAAGTTAATTGCCATGGAAAAGCTTTTTAAATCTATCATTCGGATTGGACGTTAAATTCATTCACCCAACAGGGGTAGTATGAGAAGTCACGTCTTAATCCTAACTGAAAGGGTAGTAAAGGCCACTAATATAATCAGTATATACATAAATACTGATCCTTTTGAAAAAGAATTCTTGCCAAACATTTATTAAACAGGATGCGTTGTAATGGGTGATTTTTTAAGAGCTATAGGAACATTTTTCAAAGAAAAACACATAAAATTCAGAAAAATGCATGAAATCTTTATTTGAATCGATAGTACGGTCCATATAATTTAATGTTTGAAGATTATTTCATGCAAATGTTGACCGCAACTGCGCCTCAAATAGTACATCCGCTTAGACCAATTTTCGCATACTATTTCCAACATTTCGGCCGGTATCTCACGAATACTCGTAAATGCTTCAATGTTGTCTTCCAATGCGTGAATTGAAGCGGGCTTGTCTGTATAGATATGAGCTTTAACATAGCCCCACAAAAAATAGTCTAAAGGCATTAAATCGGACGATCTAGGCGGCCAATTGACCGGTCCCGAACGTGAAATAAAATGTTCACCGAACTCGCCTCTCAATAAGTCCATTGTTACGCGTGCTGTGTGGCATGTGGCACCGTCTTGTTGAAACCACATGTCATGCAAGTCAAGCTCTTGCATTTTGACGCTCACCATTCATAGTTACGTTACGATTCGCAGCATCTTTAAAGAAGTACGTTCCAATGATGCCACCAGCCCATAAACCGCACCAAACTGTGACTTTTTCTGGATGCATTGGTAGCTTTAGCAATGCTTCTGGCTGATCTTCACTCCAAAATCGACAATTCTGCTTATTTGCGTATCCATTGAGCCAAAAATGAGCTTCATCGCTGAACACAATTTTTCGATAAAGAAGTGGATCTTCGGCCACCTTTCCAAGCACGCATTTTGATAATAAAATTCAGTGATTTGCAAACGTTGTTCGTTTGTAAGACGATTCATGGTTAAATTATACACCAAACTGAAGATGTTTGACAGTGAAACAAAACACGAAACGTGCGTGAGCTGTTTAAACCAGTGTTGCCAAAAAGATAATTGCTAAAAAAATCACCCGTTATAAGTCTGATTTCTATTTCTGTAGATGGCTTCAAGAAGATAAAACCTTATTTTTTTTTATCTGAATTATCTACTTAGAGGTGTATTAGATTGTAATGAAGTTTGTAAGATAGTTATAGGAGGAGGGAAAAGGAAGTAGTGAATAGCATATGGGTGTTGGATTACTCATGACATTTTTGTTAGTAATTCGGAAATTTAACCTAGCGTAACATGGGTCACATGGTAGTCTAGTGCGTAGTGCGCTAGACATGGCGGTCGTGGGTTCCATTCCCACCACTACCTACCGAGAGGAAGGCCTAAGCTACTCAGCTCGTAATAGTATAATATAATCTGGAAATCGCCGTAGTCTAGTAGGTAGTGTGTTGGCTTATTAGACGAAAAGCCAGGGTTCAAATCCCAGGCCAGACATCAAAACAAAATATGAAAAAAAATATTTCTTAGGCGATTTCCTCTCAGCAGATTTTTGGCAAAAAATCTGAGAGTAAAATTAAATTGCCATGAAAAGTTTTTCAAAAATCTGTCGTTCGGAGTCGACTTTAAATTGTAGGTCCCACCACTCATGTATAAAATTAGCACACACAACATAAGTGGTGTGAGAAACTAGGTCCATAATCCTGACTGAAGGGTTACAATGACCAATTATGTATGTATGTTTGTATGTAATCTAGCTGATGTATAATAACAAAACCGATCTATTTCTCAAACGGGTGATGATAAAATAGAAAAGAGATCACTTATTGTCCAGCAGTAAGTCGACTAAAATGGTGGTCAGGCTATGATTGAGGACCAGTTAGCTTTTATAACTTCGTGTTTCAGACCTATTAAGCCTACATAATTAATCGTTTAATTGAAAAACTATATATACCCGGTATAATCTTGATCTCACACAATTTACTGAGTCTCTTAATTAATCATTACGACCCTTTAGTCAGGATTACAACCTACTAGCTTCTTACACCAACCATGTTGTGTGTCTACTAAATTTATCTATGGGTGGCGATTCCAAACGACAGATTTGAGAAACTTTTCATGACAATTTTCTTAACTCCCAAATTTTTTGCCAGCAGGCTGCTGAGGGGAGGAAGTCAACGAAAGAAATTTTTTTTCATCCTCTGTTTTCTTCGATATGTCTCAGCTGGGGTTTGAACCATGGGCTCGACTACGAATTTGACACCAAGTATCTATAAACTTGTAAAAATCGTTTTTTCTACGACATGACAATAAGGAAATGTAATGAAATAATCCTTAAAATTGCAAACAAAACTGTGTGAATGGAAGTATTCTAGATTAGGTTAGGTTAGGTTAGACGACGTATACTTGTCAATTAAGACAAGTACAGTACCCGGAGGTCGAATTGACCCATTGTACAACGTCCTAGTTTCTCACACCACTTATGTTGTGTGTGTTAATTTTATACATGAGTGGTGGTGGGACCTACAGTTTAAAGTCGACTCCGAACGACAGATTTTTATATATTGAGAAACTTTTCATGGCAATTATTTACTCTCAGAGTTTTTGCCAGAAATCTACTGAGACGAAGTCGCCGAAAAAATAATTTTTTGTATTCTGTCTTTGATGCCTGGCCTGGGGCTCGAACCCAGGCTTTTGCGTCTAATAAGCCAACACACTACCTACTAGACTACGGCGACTTCAAGTATTCTAACAATATTAAATAAAAATTTACATAACATTTAACGACAAGAAGGTTTTATTTGAAGGTTTATCTTTAGATAGGGCAGTCGTTGCGCTGATTGACTTCTTCCCCAGCTTGATGGAACTCGATCAGTACAGGGACTGCGTTTATCCGTGCCGCTATGCATGCTCAGGAGTGCTTTTGGTGTCAAGTGTAGATCTTTAGATAATATGTATAATTTTGAATAGGAAGACAAACATAGAAGATGATACATTGCACATCGGCTAGAGTGTTGGATTAAAATACTGCTCCGATGATCGGTATATTTTCAGTCACTAATTGAAATGAAACTGTATACCTGTAAAGACTGTTTCATACAGTTCTATGAATCTATCCAAAGGAATGACGATTTGTTAAATGATTTACGTACTATTGCTGTTATGAATTTCTTTTCGTTTGTATTATTAAGAATAGAATGTTAGTTCGTTTCACAGAAGTCATCTCAATGAATGAATGAATTAAAGGAATCTCTTTAGTTTTCTTTTAAATTAATAAACAATTGCGATTACAAAAATATGTAACTTTGGAAGAAAAATAAAACACGAAACCGATTTCAAAACAGTTTTAACACACGTTTTGTGTTTTGCTACCAGGATTAGCTTTTTTTTAAATAAAGACAAATACTATGAATATGAATTATAAACACTAACTAATCACCATTATTCTGGTTGTCGTCGTCGACGTAAGACGACGTCGACTTGCGTCGACAATTTAAAATTGGTATTCTGTTTGTCGTTATTGACAGTTATCGATGACTGTCGACATACATTTGGTATTCTGTAAGTCAATACTAAGTCGATATTGTATTGTGTCAACTCTGATTTTGTCGACGTTATTTTCAGTAACGACAAGCATTAAAAAATTAACTCTTGTGGTGAATTTTTATTGTTTTACGTTTTTCTTCCTTAGCACAATAGCGATATGGATCGCCTTGATATCCATAAATACAGTTACACGTCGCCAAATGATTTCTAACAAAACATTCGGCATTCTGCCCACAGGTACCAGGACATGGGCCTTTACATTTCTCATTAACACATGTCCTGTTCGACGGGCAGTCGGAATCAAACATTCCGGTCGACATCCCTCATAAGGATTGCCAAATTAATCAGTATAGCCCGGCTCACAATAACACATTGGAGTGTGGCTATTAATACGACAAACTGCACTTTGGCCACAAAGTCCTGAGCAGGGATCCTTACATTTCTGATTAATACAAGTTTGTTGCGAGGGACATTCAGAGCTTGTAACGCATTCAGGGCGGCAATTAGGTGGTTGTCCTGTATACTCTGGTAAGCAAGTACATGAAGGTGTTGTCCCTATATCCTTACAAATGCAATTCGGACCACACGGTGAAGGTTGACAAGGATTCGAAGCAACAACATCGTTTTGAGGTTCAACTACAGGCATTAAAAATCGTATTAATAGCTAAGTTTTCGCAGCAATTGTAATCCTATCAAACTTACTCATTCTTTGGCACTGAACAAATGGATTTCCTGTATAGTCTTGAATACAAGTACAGAACGGACTGTGCTTTACAACATCGCAAAGCGCAAAACGGCCACATATTCCTGGACATGAAACAATACATCGCTGATTTTGACAGGCCTGATGATAAAAAACTTTTTTTTTTTTTTCTAAATAAACCATAAAATGAATCGGCTGACTTAAATATTAGAGATGCGTGTTTTGTGTTATTACAATTTTCGATAAGCAGACGACGTCGACACAGTACTGTTACAGAATACCAAAACAGTGTCGACGTGATGTCGACGACGATAGAAAACGATGTCGACTCAAAAACGACGACGACGACGACGACGACAACCAGAATAAGGGTGAATGTGAATGCCATAAACTCGATTACAGTCTATATAGGGAGTTTTGAAAATTGTTTAAAACAAAAACCACATGAAAACATTTAATAAGAAATACGAGTATATACCTTAAAATATCAAGATGCTATTCACAACACAATAGAAAGTCTTATGTTTCGTTTTCACTTTTTTCGCTTGGCTTTCAATACTTAAAAGTTAAAGAAATAGCATGAAATAAAGGCTACAACTACTTAAAAGCAATAACACAAGAAGCATTAACAACAACAACAAAAAAAGGTCAACAAAGTTAAGGTCAACATACATAGTTGTAGCAGTAGTAGTAGTAGTAGCAGTAATAGTAATAAAACTAAAACTAAAACTAGAGATTGTAATTGTATTGTAGTATATATCGAGAGATAAAATAAAATGTAGAGCATGCATGCTTAATAAATAATGTGTATAAAAAAGAGATCTTTTAAGTGAATGATGAGCGTAAAACTTACCTTTTCGCTGATGTGGTCCGTGAATAGGGATTTTGCAAGATTTTCGGATGTGTTTCCATAACTCTTAATAATAAATTATCTAAGTAATCTTCTAATTCTTTGACACGTTGTCTTTGTATTAAGGCTTCATTTTCCATGCCATTTGCAATTAACATGAGTTCCTTCAGAGAAAAAAAAAAAGGAAAAAATTTATAATTTCACCAGGATATATAAAAATATTATCAAACCTCTCGTGATTTGCCTTCATATTTCTTGGCTAAAGCGGCTGATACTTCAGCTCTTCTTTCCGCTTGCGTTGTGGCTTTTTCATGGCCTATTATTATGCGCTCCGTTTGTTTTGGACTGGGCGTAGAGCTATTACTAATGTTTTGTTTTTCTAAGAAGGAAAATTTATGCAAATTAATAAAAAAAAATACATTTCTTTCGAATACAAAAGAGAGAGAGAGAAAGATAAAGAATAGAAGCAAATAAACATGCGTATATGAGAGTGTTATGAATGTTTCGTGTTTGTGCTACTCTAAGTCGTATTTCAATTAAAGAATTTTAGCATTCCATCTTACTCTGTTCTACTGTACACAAAATAAGGAAGGAAAGGACAAAATTACAAATGCAACAAATAATAACGAATGCACATAATTAAGAGAAGAAAAAAAATGCAACTTAAAACAGTATTAATTGGATAGATAGACAACATCATCAGTGGGATTTTGTATTTTTTTTTTTTTTTTTTGGGATGAGGTTTGTAATAATAAAGCAACATTTATGCAACAAAATATGCATTGCATATGCATTTAAACAGTTTCGGTTTCTTTTTGCTTTTGTCCGTTCACAAACACGTTAACATTCTCATGGTTCTCATATCGTTCATGTCCATTGGCTGGGTCGTGCGCTCTGAATAGTGCTCATAGTGCTCACCTCTGTTGTACGAGTTAAATTGGCGTTCTTTTTTATTATTGATTTCTAGTTTCTTCTCTTCTTTGTTGTATTCTTTATTATTAACCACCACCGGAGGTTCAATGGCCTTTACTTCTGCTTCTTTTGGTTTTTCTTCTGGTTCTTGTGGTCTTTCTTCTGGTTTCACTAGACGTTTGGAAAAGTTTAAAATTCTGAAATCTTCTTCGCGTCTTTTGGCCTCTCGTCGTTTTTCCTCTTCTCTGGCATTTAGTTCTCGTTGTAAGGCCTCTTCCTCTTCTTTTAAACGTTTCTCGTTTGCCTGCAATTCGGCTTCTAAGCGTGCATCTTCAGCCGCCTGTAATCGCTTTTCTTCATCCACTGACTTTTGCTCATCGCCTGTCCTTTCCACCGTATTGGGTAGCACACGTGCTCTTGGTTTGGGTTGTGGCTGTGGGGACGACGACTGTGTTTTTTGTTGGGTTTTAGCCGCAGATAGAGATTCGTTTTTAAGAAAATTATGCGTTTCATCGCCAATATCAAAGAATTTCGAACTATTTTTCTGCTCAAATTTGGCAAAGGAAGCATTAAATTTCGCAAATTCATTCTTGTCCATATCAGGGGAAGTAAGCGAATCCTTTTTATGAAACGCATTCAGTTCATTAATGGTTTCCAATTTAAGCTCTTTCGGTTTATTTGGTTTCTCTTCCATGGGTGGCTTTACAGCAGTCTCTGTTTGTTTCTTTTTGTTTTGTGACAACTTTTCCTCTTCTTCATCACTGCTACTGCTGCTCTCCGTAAAACTTTCCGGTGTTTGTGACTCTGTTAGAGTGGGTAATGAAGACTTTGTCATGCTTTCGGCTTCTGTTACAACTGGTGGTGAAGACTGTTTATCTTTTTCCTGTTCAAACGGATCATTCGAAGTCTTTAAGGGCACTGCTACTGGCTCCCAAGATCGTCTCTTTAATGAATCTGTATTCAGAATTTCGCCACTACGTCCATATAATTTCGATTCCCATTCGTCCAATTCCGGATTTTTGCCGTTAACCGTTTTCACATCGCCACCATCCATTAGAGGTGTGCGTGGCGGTTTTGTAGGTGGTGGTAGAGTACGTGCTCTTATGCTAAATTCATTTTCAATCTCTTCCAATTCCGGATCCACACTGAGGTTGTCTGATCCATCATATCTGTTGCTGTTGTTGTATTGATAATGGTCCTTACCTAATTGACCTTTTGTCGTTGAACCCATTAAAGGTGATGAATTCCTGTTGCCATAATTCTGCACGGGAGGCTGTAAACCATCACGTATATTCAAAGAACTAACCGAACTCTTTTGTGACAATTTGTCGAATTGAAAATCATCCTCCTCATCACTGTCGGGCACTCTTACACGATTCGGGGTGCCAATGCTGGCAAAGGAACCTGTGTAGGACATGTTGTCTTCGTCTTTATTTTTCTTCTTACCACTGCCGTTTATATGCAGTTTAGAGCCAAACTTTTTGGCCATTTTCTTTATGCCTTTGCCTCTTTCAATCGTGCCTAATGACATCAAACTGCCACCTACCGATGAAGCCAGCTGGCCAATGGAAGACTTGTGTTTTTCCTTTTTGCTCACATCGTCCATGGAACCGGATTTAACGGTAAACGAGATGTCAACTTCTAAGTCACCACGTTCTTTGTTTTTCTTCTCTTTGCCCGGTTTACTTTGCAATTTATACCATTTGTGTATTGACTTGTCATAATTATCCATTTCATTCAGCGGCAATGTAACTTGCCCCAGGAAATCATCGAGACCCAAATTATTGTGATGCAAACAGGTCAAGACGAGTTCGGCCCGATTACCTTGATCGGGAATTTTACTGAAAGTCATAGAAAGAGGGACGATTATATTAATTTTAAAGACTTTTATTTCGATTCAATTACTTACAGTTCACATTCTTCATCCCAGCGAACAGTTGGTCCAGCTTTATCCTTAACCGATGTCAGATATTTTTCTTTGCCCAATTGGATGGTCACATAACAATTGTTCGTATTGTTTTTGCCCTTGCATAGTAAATTTCGACCCGCACGTACTGTAATTAAAATAAAATGAAAATGAAAAAAATAATAATTTTAATCTCCTGATTTTTATGATTTTAAAAATACAGAGAAATATTGTTATCGAGAAAACTATTCAAAGAAAAGTTTCGTTATTGAAAAACGTTCATAGAAAAATTATTGTTATCGAAAAAGTTTGTAGATATTATTGTTGTTATTGAAACTTAAAATAAGTTTTGTATTCGATAAATGATTCATAGAAAAATTTTGTTATCGAAAATAATTTAATAGAAAAATTAATATTCAATTCAAATCATAAAATTTTTTGTTATCGAAAATTATTTTCAAATAAAATTACAGATAGTTACGTGTTGTTATCGAAAAATTGTTCAAAGAAAAATTATGTTATCGAGAAAACGTCCACAGAAAAGTATTGTTATCGAAAAAGTTTATACATAGATACTATTGTTGTTATCGAAACTTAAAATAAGTTTTGTATTCGATAAATGGTTCATAGAAAAATTATTGTTATCGAAAATAATTTAATAGAAAAATTAATACTCAAATCGTAAAAAATTTTTGTTATCGAAAATAATTTAATGGAAAAATTAATATTCAATTCAAATCATAAAATTTATTGTTATCGTAAATTATTTTCAAATAAAATTATGGATAGTTACGTGTTGTTATCGTCCACAGAAAAGTATTGTTATCGAAAATAATTTAATAAAAAAAACTAATATTCAATTCAAATCAAAAAATTTTTTGTTATCGAAAATTATTTTCAAATAAAATTATAGATTATAGATTATACAAAAATTATGTTATCGCGAAAACATCCACAGAAAAGTATTGTTATCGAAAATTATTGTTTTAAAAAAAGGTTTTTATAGAGAATTAATAATAACTCCAGAAAATCATTTACAAATGAAAGTATTGTTATTGAAAAAATGTTCAAAGAAAGGTTTTGTAATTGATAAAACGTCGATTAAGTATTGACCCTAAGTCTAGTTATCGAAATTTGTTTGTAGAAAGTATTGTTATCGAAAATTGATATTAAAGAAAGAGTATCGAAAATATTGTCTCAAAACTCAAAAATATTGTTATCGAAAAAGCTTTTATAAACATATATATGACACTATTTATAGGAAATTATAATTATCGAAAATATTTGTAGGAAATTGTTGTTATCGATTAAAATGTATATTATATTTTTGTTAATAAGTATTGTTATCGAAAAACTCGTCATAAAAAATTTTAAAGTATATTGTTATCGGTGAATTAACAATTATCGAAAATTGATCTTAAAGAAAGGTTATCGAAAATAATGTCTCAATACTCAAAAATATTGTTATCGAAAAAGCTTTTATAAACAATTGCCACTATTTATAGGAAATTATAATTATCGAAAATATTTGTAGGAAATTGTTGTTATTGATCAAAATGTATATTATATTTTTATTAAAAATATTGTTATCGAAAAACTTGTTATAAAAAATTAAAAATACTTTTACTGAAGTGTATTGTTATCGGTGAATTATTGTTTTCGCAAAATCTATCATAAAAATGTATTGTCATTATTTACAGTAAATTGCAATTATCGAAAATATTTGTAGGAAATTGTGTTATCGATTGAAATGTGTATTATATTTTTATTAATAAGTATTGTTATCGAAAAACTTTTTATAAAAAATTTAAAAGACTTTTACTAAAGTGTATTGTTATCGGTGAATTATTATTTTCGAAAAATTTATCATAAAAATTTATTGTCATTATTTATAGGAAATTGTAATTATGGAAAATATTTGTAGGAAATTGTTGTTATCGATTAAAATGTATATTATATTTTTATTGAAAAATATTGTTATCGAAAAACTTGTTATAAAAAATTAAAAATACTTTTATTGAAGTGTATTGTTATCGGTGAATTATTGTTTTCGAAAAATCTATCATAAAAATGTATTGTCATTATTTATAGGAAATTGTAATTATCGAAAATATTTGTAGGAAATTGTTGTTATCGATTGAAATGTGTATTATATTTTTATTAATAAGTATTGTTATCGAAAAACTTTTTATGAAAAATTAAAAATATATACTTTTTTATTCTATTCAATACTTTTAACTTGTATTGTTATCGATGAGTTATTGTTTTTGAAAAATCGATCATAAAAATTTATTGTCATCATTTATAGTAAATTGTGATTATCGAAAATATTTGTAAAAAATTGTTATTGATTAAAATTTATATTATATTTTTATTGATAAATATTGTTATCGAAAAACTTTTTATAAAAAATCGAAAATATTTTATTGAAGTGTATTGTAATCGACAAATTTTTGTTTTTGCAAAACTTTTCATAAAAATTTATTGCCATTATTTTTAGAAAATTGTAATTATCGTAAATATTTTTACTAAAAAGTATATATTGTTATCGAAAAAATATCTCCATATACAAACCATTATTAGAATGTGACTATAGTAAAACTATACTAACAAAAATGATCGAGAAAAATGTGAAATATTTCCGAATGCTATGGACGGACTCTAATAAAACTGATTAACAATATGTGGCAGGAACTACTGTACATTTCTAGAGTAGCATAGACCAAATTAATGGAATAAAAACTCAAACTATTTAAGTGTTTTAGGGTTCATTTAATTTATTTGGGTTTATTTAACTTAATTGAGAGAAAAAACATAATTCTATGAAAAATAGTGAAATTAAAGTGAAATTTTATGAATGTGTTGAAAAGAGTTTGAAAACGTTGTAAACAAAAATGGTTAACATTTGACATTAGCGATTTAAGGGGGCGCCCAGTGCTGAAAATTGGTAAAAAGAAAACTCAACTCAAATAACTTAAGGGAGGGAGTTTGTTTGTTTTTCATTTTCAACAATTTTTAAAACATTAATTTTTATTATCATTCTCAGCTAAAATATTTCTTATTTCAAACAAACAAAATAATAGAAAATAAAATAAATTGTTTATAGAAAAGAAAAAAAACCAAACAAAAAAGAGAAGAATCAAGGCAAAAGAAGAAAAAAAATTAAAAGAAAAAAACATTGAAAAGTGGAACACAACGGTTTAAACATTCAAATACATACAGAGCAGGGAGTTCACAAATACTATAAATAACCATAATAATTGTATCTCAATGGCAGTTTTCTTCAGTGTTTTTTTTCTCTTTATATCTGCTTTAAAAAATTTTCAAAGCAAAGCACATAAACATACCAATCAAAAATACGAAAACTAAAATCAAACCAACTAAACCAACCTAACATACAGACACAGAATTGAAAAATGCTTCAGAGTATTTAAATTCTTCAAATGAACCAAGAAAAAAAAACGAAAACAAAAACAACTACAACAACAAATATTAGAAAAGAAAAAAATTTTATAAGAAATCTTTAAACAATGGAAAGTAGTATTAAGAAGCGAAGAAGAAGAAGAAAGGTATGTGAATAAAAAAAAAACAACCACGATGATAATGACAGTCAGAGACAGTCAGAGAAATGGTGTGAATAATAATTATTTCAGTATTTTTCCCATTTACATCGTATATTCGATTCGAATAAACAATACAATACCATTTCTTTTTTTCGAAATTTTTATTTCATTTCGTTTCATTTTATAAAATCGACAACAAACTGCAAAAGATCAGAACACGATAAGACAACTGACTTTCCAAATGCAGGCATAATCAACAAACAACCAAACGCCAAACAGCGTTAAAAATGTCAATTCAAAATACAAAAAAAAACAAAAAAAAATATTTAAAAAAAACAAACCAGATCAAAAGATAAGACAGAAATTTAAAAGAATTAAATCCTTATTCTTTTAATCTTTGTTTTCTTTTCTGCTCTACACAGCACCGGAATGAAGACACGCGTTATAGATTGAACAGGGTATGGGTTTAAGTGAAATGCCCCACCAATCTAAATAAAAATCAGCTATCAACTGTTAAATCGCTTGTCAAATAAAACAGTGTTGCCAACTCAAAATTATGAACCTCGAAAAAAAAAAAAAAAAAAACACTGGCAGCGGAGCGGATGGAGATCTATAAGGCGAAATCGGCTGGAAGTCACATAACCGCTCATTTCAGGGAAAACACCATTTCAAAATGGCAACAACGATGGAACGAGGAAGATAGAGGAAGATGGACGGCGAGACTTATTCCAGACATAAGGCCATGGATTGGTCGGAAATTTGGAGAGGTAAATTACTACGTTACACAGATGCTATCGGGTCACGGATATTTTAGGAAATATCTGCACAGAATGGGAAAGACCGCCTCACTGTCTTTACGAGGAAGGGGAGATAACTGATGACGCAGAGCACACCGTTTTCGAGTGTGCACGCTGGCAGAGCTATCGCTCTGCACTGACGTTGATAGTTGGGACGATCACGCCCGTTAACATTGTCGGGGTTATGACAGCGAGTAGGGAAAATTGGACCTCAGTGGCGAATTACGTGGAGAGGATTCTAAAACTGAAGAAGAGGGACCTTGAGGCTGCAGAACATGTGGGCACGCCGGAATAGATGAAACTGGCACACGTGTCAAGCGAAATTCGAAGCAAGGATCTTGAGGAAAGGAATAGTGGAGACACTTAGATGTCTCTTCAACTTTCAACACGCAATCCGGACGCGGATATGAAAAAGCAGGGGCCAAAGAGCCAAAGGGACTCCACTCCGAAGTAATACCACCGTAGTTCCGGAGTGGGCACAACAAGTCCATGAGACGAGGGGGGATTTAGTGGGTGAGGGCCCCACACACGGAGGATGTGACGACTTCCTCTATGGTGCGGTTAGGTACATTTACCCCTCCTCGGCGTGAAAAAAAAAAACCTCGAAAAAAAACACTCGCTTGTCATGTGTGTGAAAATAAATTCGAATTTGAAAACCCAAGACCAACAATTTTGCCACAAAAACTTTCGCCATTTTTTTCCATTACCCCTCTAGGGACTGTATGGCTTGCCCTGTTTTCAATCTTGGAGTATCGAACGGCAAGGGCTTCTTGGGCATTGAGAATTCCACTCAAGTGCTGTACTTGTTATACTATCAAGATTCTTTTTGTGACTTCATGATCAAACGTATGCCAGAGCACTTTCATTTCTATCGAAACCACAGCAAAGGAAGTGAGCTGTGGATTGATTGCTGTAATCGATATGTTTGAGGTAGTTATCGACCAATTTTTCCCACATTTCGGGAGATATCTCGGCCATATCTTGACAAATGTTGAATTTTAAATGATTTAACGTAGGTACGGCCTTTAACGCAGCTGCAGATAATCTCAGTGACCAGTTGACGTTACCGAAAAACGTCTAGAGACTTGACTCGATGCACAGGTCTGAACATAAATGTAATATTCTTTCAGTCTCTTCAAATTTTTAGACAATCTTGACAATTTCTTGCACAGTAGGTAGGTAAGATAATCATAATCACACTTATTCTGGTTGTCGTCGTCGTCGTTTTTGAGTCGACATCGTTTTCTATCGTCGTCGACATCACGTCGACACTGTTTTGGTATTCTGTAACACTACTGTGTCGACGTCGACTGTTTATCGAAAATTGTAATAACACAAAACACACATCTCTAATATTTAAGTCAGCCGATTCATTTTATGATTTATTTAGAAAAAAAAGAGAGTTTTTTTATCACCAGGCCTGTCAAAATCAGCGATGTATTGATCCATGTCCAGGAATACGTGGCAGTTTTGCACTTTGCGATGTTCTAAAGCACAGTCCGTTCTGTACTTGTATTCAAGACTATACAGGAAATCCATTTGTTCAGTGCCAAAGAATGAGTAAGTTTGATAGGATTACAATTGCTGCGAAAACTTAGCTATTAATACGATTTTTAATGTCTGTAGTTGAACCTCAAAAGGATGTTGTTGCTTCGAATCCTTAACCTTCACCGTGTGGTCCGAATTGCATTTGTAAGGATATAGGGACAACACCTTCCAGTACTTGCTTACCAGAGTATACAGGACAACTACCTAATTGCCGCCCTGAATGCGTTACAAGCTCTGAATGTCCCTCGCATCAAACTTGTATTAATCAGAAATGTAAGGATCCCTGCTCAGGACCTTGTGGCCAAAGTGCAGTTTGTCGTATTAATAGCCACACTCCAATGTGTTATTGTGAGTCTGGCTATACTGCTAATCCATTTGTGCTAAGCTCTCCCATACAACAAAATCCATCTGAAGTTGTCGACCCTTGCAATCCAATTGCCTTGTATACCCTATGCTCAATGCCGTCAACAAAATGGCGTTGCATCTTGTCAATGTTTACCCGATAAATTTGGCAATCCTTATAAAGGATGTCGACCGGAATGTTTGATTCCGACTGACCGTCGAACAGGACATGTGTTAATGAGAAATGTAAAGGCCCATGTCCTGGTACCTGTGGGCAGAATGCCGAATGTTTTGTTAGAAATCATTTGGCGACGTGTAACTGTATTTATGGATATCAAGGCGATCCATATCGCTATTGTGCTAAGGAAGAAAAACGTAACACAATAAAATTTCACCACAAGAGTTAATTTTTAAATGCTTGTCATTACCAAAAATGACGTCGACAAAATCAGAGTCGACACAACACAATATCGACATAGTATTAGCTTACAGAATAGCAAATGTGTGTCGACAGTCATCGATAACTGTCAATAACTACAAACAGAATACCAATTTTAAATTGTCGACGCAAGTTGACGTCGTATTCGACCAGAATAAGGGTGAATATTTGAAAATGAGGCTAAATTTGAATCATCACCTTTAAACACAATCCTTATTCGTAAATGTCAAACACCTCTCACCAAATAAATGTCGCCGCTGCTAATTGTAATAATTACCGAGGAAAAAATATTTTTCAGAATCTAAAATAAATTGCAAGCGTCACCGTAAATAGGCATTAAAACTAAACGAAATTACAAGCATAGGAAGACTTTTTAGAATCACGTCAACAAAGTCAAACAAATTTAAAAAAAAATGAATGCATTCTTTTAAGGTTCTGTAAATTTGTACTAAAAAAAACCTTTAAACATGATATTGCGATTAAAGAGAGTGAGAGAGGGAGAAAGAAAGAGATGAATACACTTTAATTGGCTTTCCAAAGTCAACCATTAGTGGATTTTAAACTATTTTTTGTTTTTTTCTATGATAATTTTAATTGTATGAATTATAACAACAATAACAATAAAAACGAGTGTAATCAGTGTCAATAATTTAGATACAAAGATCAAGACTAATGAACAAAAAAAGTACGACAAAAATTAAAAAAAAGAAAACCAAACCAAATAGAAATACTAAGTACTCGGGGGACGACAGTACATGTGTTGTAGTATGAATGAACCCGACAATGCCAGCTAATTGTTATGGGACTTACTTAACGGCACCCATTTCTCAATTTGTTAATCATTTTTAGGTTTTATTGTGTTTTGTTTAATTTTTAAATTTTGATTTATTTTTGAAATTTTTATCTCAAGTGTTTGTTGGTTGGGTTTTGTTGATTATTTCTAGTCGAGAGATAATGAAACAAAACAGCCACACCACGACAATGATAGAAATTAAAATTGTAGAAAGAAATTGAAAACGAAATTTCACTGAAAAACAAATGTGGCAAAAGAAAAAAAAAAAGAAACAATTGAACGAATTAAAAAAATAGTGAAAAAAACAGAAAAAAAAACAGAGAAAAAATTATAATTTTAAATGTCATTTCATTTTCACAGGTTTTTCTGAAAATATTTTCACTGCTTTTTTGCTTTTCGCCATTTTATTTTACATGTGTTTGCATTAAAAAAAAACAACAACGACAGAAAAACAATAGAAATTAAAACCACAATTGAGTGACAGTTATGTTAACCCATTAAGGGCCATTATTATAACTTGCCGTTAACTAAAGGGAGGATTTTAACGGGCAGATAATGAGTACCCAATAAGATAGAAGTGATCGTTAAGCTAAAGGGAGAATCATCCTACCTTTAACATTTAAAGGTCACTGTATGTTTGAACTTGTCATATTATGAAGGGTGTTTTTTTATAGAGGTATAGAACTTTAAGTTGCAATAAAACAACGATGGATTATTCGATTGACATGAATTTTATTTATCCGAAAGATAATCTTGTGGCATTACATTTTAAATATGATTTCTGGCATATGACCGCCACGGCTGGCGCGGATGTAGTCCAATCTGGACGTCCAATTTTCGATGACTTTTTCCAACATTTGTGGCCGTATATCGGCAATAATACGGCGAATGTTGTCTTCCAAATGGTCAAGCGTTTGTGGCTTTACCGCATAGACCAATGACTTTACATAGCCCCACAGAAAGTAGTCTAGCGGTGTTAAATCACAAGATCTTGGAGGCCAATTCACAGGTCCAAAACGTGAAATTAGGCGGTCACCAAACGTGTCTTTCAATAAATCTATTGTGGCACGAGCTGTGTGACATGTTGCGCCGTCTTGTTGAAACCACATCTCCTGGACATCATGGTTATTCAATTCAGGAATGAAAAAGTTAGTAATCATGGCTCTATACCGATCACCATTGACTGTAACGTTCTGGCCACCATCGTTTTTGAAAAAGTACGGACCAATGATTCCACCGAGCCCATAAAGCGCACCAAACAGTCAGTTTTTCTGGATGTAACGGTGTTTCCACATACACTTGAGGATTATCTTCACTCTAAATGCGGCAGTTTTGTTTGTTGACGTAGCCATTCAACCAGGAGTGCGCTTCATCGCTAAACAAAATTCGCTTATGAAAATCGGGAACAACGGTAATCTCGTTTTGGGCCCATTCGACGAATCTACGCCTTACTTGATGATCGTTTGGCTTCAATTCTTGCACGAGTTGGATTTTGTAAGCACGCAAACCAAGATCCTTCCGCAAAATCTTCCATAAAGTGGATGGACCCGGATCCAATTCCTGTGCTCGATGGCGGATGGACTCATTCGGGTCTTCCTCAATGCTACGCTCTATAGCAGCAATAGGTTCTTCTGTACGCACCGTACAGCGTCTCTGGGGATGCGAGTTATCAATAAGAGTAAACGTGGTGCGAAAACGTTCCATGGTTAATCGAATTAACTGCTCTGATGGACGATTTTGTCGACGATAAAATGGACGTAGTGCGCAATACGTTTTCCGCACAGAACCATTATTTTCGAAATAAAATTGTACTATTTGGAAGCGTTGTTCAGGCGTGAGTCTATTCATGATGAATTGCCAAACCAAACTGAGAATAAATCACTTGACAGCTGTTAAATCGGTCGCCATCTTGAAAAGTAATGCCAACTTAAAGTTCTATACCTCTATAAAAAAAACCCTTTATATTACTTTCATTATGGCAACTTAAAATTTAAACAAAATGAGCATATACAACAAAAAAACAAAGCCTGCTGTTGCCACTGCGTTAAAAAAAACTTGTATAATGGGGCAGTTTTATCGACATTGCTCCGGCACTGCGATATTTTTGAAAAATTGTATCTGTAAGTTGTAATAACGAAAATAAGTTAAAGGTAACTTTACAGTTCCCTTTAGCTAAAGCTACCTTTAACTAAACCCAAGTTTAACGGCAAATTGTAATAATGGCCCTAAGAGATTGCACACTTTTCTTTTGAAGCGGTAAATCGCATAGCATTCAAAGTCTTACACACCTGCCAACTGTGGTTGCTACACATCCTTCAGAGAACTATTGTTCGACTCTATCCTAAGAAAGTTTTCAATATTTGTGGAGAGAACAGTAAAAGTGAAGAATAGTGAGAAGTGCTGCAATTGTGGCAAGAGTATTAAGCGATTGATATTGCTTTTAGTTCAGTATGTAGCGTCCATCTCGTATGGCATTGATGGCCCACAAGATGCATTCAAAAGCTTCCAATTTTACTGTGCTGATATAGTACTAAACAAGTAATCTGCAAGTTCTTAAAAGACAGAGTATTTTGTGGTTTACAGATGAGCCAAGAACGGATCTTGGAACAGGAGCGGCAATTTTTGTTAACAGAATGAAATACTCCAAGTCCATGGTGAATCTCATAAGTATCTTTCAAGCGAAAGTGACATCGAAAGATGTGCTTAATTCAACTTAGATAGGAAATATAAAAGACAGGACATAGCAATACTATCGGTCGGATAGTCAGATCGCTATACGGACACTCGGCCCTTATAAGATTAAATCAAAGATGGTATGGAACTACCTCTGAAGAAGCTAAATCAGATAGGTAGACAGAATGGCTGCCTTCCAAAATGTTAGTTGCCGCTTCAACATGGCCCGATAACAATCGCCATTGACTGTAACGGCCACTCCTTGCTCATTTTCGAAGAAAAGTGGCCCAATTATGCCTCTGGGCCAAAATCCGCACCAAACATTGACTCGTTTTGGGTGCGTCTGCTTTTCAATGTATGCGTGCGGGTTTTCTGTGACCCAAATGCGACAATTTTGCTTGTTTACATACCCGCCAAGATTAAAATGAGCTTCTTCTGAAAAGATGATTTTTTTTTGCCAAAATCGGCATCTTCTGGTGTAGGCTACTGCATGGCCAGCCGAGGCAGCCATTTGAATGAAATTATTTTCCATTATTAACCGGAAGGATTGTACTTTCAAATAAAAAAAGAAATTTGAGAAAATATTCAGTAGAGCTTTTTTAAAGCATTTTCCAAAAAAAAAAGTTATTTGGCGGACCCTTTACTACTATTATTATTTGTACTGCGAACATATGATTTATTATACTCTCCTCTTCTCCAAACCCTCTTGCCATGTACAATTTCAGAATGCTGCGCGATATCAACAATAATAATTTCTTTCCTAGTACTTGATATGGAGACATGTGTGTCTCTTTGGGATGCCCCACAGTTTTCAAGAATGTGTTCACAGAATCTACATGTTGAGCTCGAGACAACCCCCTTTTTAAATAAATGTACCTTGAGTCTACAGTACCTTGTCAAAAGAGCGGTTATCAACCTCAGGTTATTTCTGAATAATCTGATGCTTGCCACAGACCTCCTCTTATTGTAATTTCCCAAGAAAAGTTTTAATTGCCTCGAGCCCACTTGGCTTGACAACAGTCTTTGCCTCTCTTTGTTTTCCCTATCGTTGGACATTCATTTTCAAATATCCGCTCACATTGCACAGAAGAGTTTTGGTGCTATAAACAGCACGGAAGGTCCCTTCCTCACATGCTCGTCTGCTTGCTCATTGCTGCAAAATGCGACTTAATCTTTAAAGGACAATATTCGTGAAGCCATTGGTGAAATACAGTTGCACACAATCGATAATGTGCTTAAAAAATGGAACGATCGTGTAGGCTACTGCATGGCCAGCCGAGGCAGCCTTTTGAATGAAATTATTTTCCATTATTAACCGGAAGGATTGTACTTTCAAATCAAAAAAGAAATTTGAGAAAATATTCGGTAGTTTTTTTTAAAGCATTTTCAAAAAAAAAAGTTATTTGGCGGACCTTTTATAAAATATAGTGTTATTGTCGATTACATCCAGAATTCATTGCTTAGGGATTATGATATTGCACCTGCTCAGCTACTGTTGGTCATGATAGACTTTTGAACCAAAACTTAGTTCCAATCTTTTACTCAGCTCTCATATCTCTACAGAGACCATAAGAAAAACATTTCGACTTTCAAAGTTTAAGAATTTGGAAACCGTTTGGGCAACATAAGTCACTAGCTGCCTAGGCTATATCAGGAACAGAAAAATGAAAATTATTCACAAAATTTTGCAGAGGAGATGAAAACTTAGAAAGATTTTGTTCGAATTTAGTTTTTATTATGAATTTTATATTCCAAAATGATATCAAAACTGAATTCCGCACATTTTTAAGAAAAACGGCCCGAGTCTGTTAATTCTTTTTGCAAAAGGCTGCGGTACTTTTTTAAAATATGAGTTTTGAGCATCAGTGATGTGATATAAAAAATTTACAAAAAGGTGTTTTCAGTTGATCTTTTTCGCGTTTACAAACGCATATATTATTTGAATTAAATTAATAAAAAAAATTGCAAATTATCGCTATCAATACGTGAACACTTTGAAATGCGTTATACAAGCGTTAACCCAAGTCTATGAACCTTTAAAAGTGCATTTCGATTTTAAAATTAAAAAAAAAAATTGCCAAGTAACAGTAAATTATCAAATAAACCGCATGATGTGGTTGACTGTAAGTGGTTATGGCAATTTTAAGGGGTTAATATGCAAATTTTCACATTACAGTTCAGCACAGAGAGAGAGACAATATCATGCAAAAAGTCAAAAGTTTTTGAAATTGTGGTTTCACGCAAACGCAGCAGCAGCAGCAGCATAACTATGTACAGCGTCGTAACCTGACCATGTGTAGAGTGAGTATTGCACAGGCCTGCCTGCCTGCGTCGTTCGTCATCCAAAGTGTTGAAGGAAAATTATTGAAAATACAATTTAAAAAAACAAAAATAAATTAAAGCCGACGTGACGTGACCATGCAATGGACAAACTTTCAAATTCCATTCGGGCAAATAGCAGAAAATTATTCACAAGTAAACTACGACTATGAGCAGCACGAGTACGAATGGTATTCGTAACCAATGCAATGCAAAGCAAAGCAAATCGAAACTCAGCAACTAAACTACCAACAATGTATGGTTTATGGATGGATATCTGTCTTCTATTACACTACATACATGCATAAGTGATCGTACAGACAGACTTGCATACATAAATATGTATGAGGAGTGAGCCTCTATTAACTTTTATGTACATTGTACATATGTAGCTGTCTATCTACAATATGATTTACAACAATAAATAAATAGAAAAAGTTTTTGAATAAAAAAATTTTAAATGAAAATGCAAAATAGAAAACGCAAAGCATAGAGAAAAACCAATTCTATGAAGAAGAAAAAAAAACAAGAAAATCATAATTAAAATGAATATTTAAATGCATTTTCTTTTTATAAATATTACAACAATTATGAATGTGTGTGAAGATAAATTCGAATATAAAACCCAAGGACGCAAACCCATATTCTTAGCAACGCCACTTTTTGGTGTTAACAGACGAAAATTCGATATTAACAGGCTGCTGTTAATTGTTTAACAGAGGCAACAATTTATTTATTTATTTATTTATTAATTACAATACAATTACAAATGATATCCTAATTATATACGAGCGAAGTAACTTGACTATGTGCTCGGTGTAGTGTCACAGACCAGAGTCTCTGGTGGGAATCGAACCCACGACCCTCACGCTAATAGTCTAGCACACTACCCACTAGACTACCAGGGCACCCAGGCATACATACATATCATACATACATAATTGGTCATTACAACCCTTCAGTCAGGATTACGACCTAGTTTCTCACACCACTTAAGTTGTGTGTGTTAATTTTATACATGAATAGCGGGGACCTACAGTTTAAAGTCGACTCCGAACGACAGATTTTTGATAAACTTTTTCATGGCAATTTTATTTACTCTCAGAGTTTTTGCCAGAAATCTGCTGAGAGGAAGTCGCCGAAGAAATACTTTTTGTATTTTATTTTGATGTTTGGCCTGGGGCTCGAACCCTGGCTTTTCGTCTAACAAGCCAACACACTACCTACTAGACCACGGCGACTGCAACAATTTATATTTGTAGAACTTTTTACATGTTTAAGGAACATCGGGTCTAGGAATACATATCCCAAAAGGTTTAAATTGTACCCAAGAGTTCCTTCTTTCTATTGGCACTAATGGAACCCTTAAGTCAAAATTACGACCTCGCTTCTCACACCACTTACGTTGTATGTGTTAATTTTATACATGAGTGACTTTTCATGGCAATTTTATTTTACTCTCAGAGTTTTTGCCAGAAATCTGCTAAGAGGTAGTCGCCGGAGGTATATTTTGTTTTGCTGGTGATGTTTGACCTGGGGTTCGAACCGTCGCCTCACTTTTAAGAAGCCAACACATTACCTACAAGACTACGGCGATTATAATGGAATACCCCACATAATCTCAAAACTAAAGAAAATCTTTAAAGAATATGAAAAAAAAACATTACGCGTCTTTGGAAGATATCGGACATAGTATATAAAGGATCCGCCAAAAAACTTTTTTTTTTTTTTTTTGAAAATGCTTTAAAAAAAACTCTACTGAATATTTTCTCAAATTTCTTTTTTTTTATTTGAAAGTACAATCCTTCCGGTTAATAATGGAAAATAATTTCATTCAAATGGCTGCCTCGGCTGGCCATGTAGTAGCCTACACAATCCGTCCAATTTTTAAGCACATTATCCATTGTGTGCAGCTGTATTTCACCAATGGCTTCACGAATACTGCCCTTTAAAGCATCAATTGTCTCTGGCTTGTCGGCGTAACACTTATCTTTGACGGCACCCCCCACAAATAATAGTCCAACGGTGTCAAATCGCAGCTCCGAGGTGGCCAAACGACTTCAGCTCTGCGGCTGATAAAGCGATCTTCAAAAACAGAACGCAAAACATCGAGTGTAGCTTCGGCTGTGTGGCACGTAGCGCCGTCCTGTTGAAACCAAATGTTGCCAATATCCTCCTCTTCAATTTTTGTGAACAAAAATTCGTTCAACATGGCCCGATAACGATCGCCATTGACTGTAACGACCACTCCTTGCTTATTTTCGAAGAAAAAATGGACCAATTATGCCTCTGGACCAAAATCCGCACCAAACAGTGACTCGTTTTGGGTGCGTCGGCTTTTCAATGTATGCGTGCGGGTTTTCTGTGCCCCAAATGCGACAATTTTGCTTGTTTACATATCCGCCAAGATCAAAATGAGCTTCATCTTCAGCACTTAGCGTAGCGAAAACGCACTGGATGGTCAATTGGCTTCAACTCCTGAACCAATTGGACTTTGTATGGCGTATACCAAGGTCTTTATGCAGAATTCGTCTCAATGATGTCTCCGAAATGTTCAATTGTTGAGAACGACGGTGAATTGATGTTGATGGCGCTTCACGCTTACTTTCTGCCACAGCAGCAATATTCTCGGGTGTACACACTGTTTTTGGCTATTCACGCTTCGGTTTATCGATGAGGATGCCAGTTTCTTTCACTTTTTTCACAAGATAACGAACATACGGAGCTGCTGACGGTGCTTCTCTTCTTCCAAAATCCGTACGCAATTTTCGCACACATTCAGCAACATTACCATGATTTTCAAAGTAATGTCGCAATATTGCCCAGCGTTGTTTAAGCGTATACACACAACCATATTCGTTCAGCGGAAGGATAAAACTAATTATCTGTCAAATCAGACATGAGCTAAGTGTTACCATTCACGAAATAAACACTAGTTGAAAAAGATGACGTTAGATGGCGGACCCGTTACAAATAGTAGACAAAAGGGTCTTCTTTCGAATCGTAGTAGTGGGATATCTGAAATAATTGTGGGATTTCGTCAAATTGACTGCTTTATCCCCCACCAACCATCCCATCTATTTAAATTTTATTATTTTACAAATAATAACGATGATCATAATGAGAATTAAATTTGATGTCAATACACTGCAGTAATTAACCCATTAGTGCCCAGTGGCAACTTAAGTTGCCAGCAGAGGTTGCCTTAGTTTTTATGCCCTGAGAGGAAATTGAGCGTAAAAACCAAAACGGTAACCGTTAGAAAAAAAAAGTAATTCGGGCATTAATGGGTTAATAGTAGAAGGCTAATTTATTTGTTGCCGCTGGTAAATAGTTCATCAACATCATCCCAGCATAGAATTTTAGTGGAAAATAAATTTTTTATTACAAATTTTAATTTTTATTTGTGATGGTTTTTTTTTTTGTTTAATGATTTATTCAATACCAAAAAACCACAAGCATTTGTTTTTTGTCTTTGTTTTTGTTGTTGTTGTTTATTTTTATATTTTGAAACTGAAATGAATGTGATTGAATGAATGACTGAATGAATGGCTCTTAAAAAAGCAACATCAAATTTCAAATGGTCGACCATGGACGGAATGTCATTATCAACAGGAAATAGTATTTTTTTCGGTTGGTTTTTTTGCTTGTAAATATTTGCAAGATCATATTTTCCTTTCACATAAATACCACAAAAAAAAAGCAAGTTATTGTTAAACACCAAAAAAAACCAATAATTTTGTTTAACTAGGACTACGATTAATAAACATCCAATAAAACATACATATCTTCGAAGAAACAAACCAGGCAGCTTAAGATTACAACACTGCGCTCTGCTGCACTGATTACGTAAACAGTTAAGATATGACGAGAGATTAACGTTTGAATAAAACAAATATACAAAGGTTAACCATTTAGTGATTTCGAATCCGTGGATGTGGGAAGCTTGACAGCTGTTAGATATTTTTCATCTTATACTATGTTCAGACATGCACTTATATTGCGTAAATCGCAATAAACGGCATTATTGATCTCAATATTTCATATAAAATGTCAATTAATAATTATTGCTCAATAAATTCATAAATTGTTATAATATTGATTAAAACTTCAAATACAGCACTGTCATAAGTACGTTCAGTAAGCATTTTACTGTTTTCCGAACACGTTCTATTGACATTTGACAACTCAAATGTTAACAACAAACAAAAAATGGAAGGTCAGCAGAAAGGGATGAGAAAATATTTCCAACTGATGTCATATAAAAAAGAATTTTAATGACATCGCAGACTTGATGTCGTATTTAATTTTTGACCCTTTCGCTTCGAATGTTGTTTGATGATAATTTCTTTCGAAAAGTTATTTATAATACCCTGAACTGGGATATTACTGGGAATCCAGTTCCTGCTCTGAAGAAAGCAGCTTCTGTTTCTACCTGTCTTCTCCAAGTATGGCTGACATTCTAGGTCTTGACTGATAATCTATAACAGTTCTCGCAATTTCATCCTCGGGTTTATGCAGAATATGTTAACTGACCGGTATATTTTGAAAATACGACGTATTCAGCAGTTAACAAATAAAGACCTCTGAGTTTCATTTTCCTCTAACAGTGCCATAAACAAAAGCTTTCTTTTATGCAAGCTGTGCAGTATTATCAAATTTTACTTTCTCATCCTTCTGAGAGAAGCCACTTTGGAGTCAAAAATATTCCCTACTAACCGCAACAACTCGGCGTTTCGGTTAATCATTAGTAAGACCTTTTCCAATGTTAAATTGTTTTCCATATTTTCTCAAATTAATTAAATTATAAGCAATGTTGTTGAAGCAATCAGCTGTTTTGTTTACCAGCTGTCAAATAAATTTTGTGTCTGAACACTAAAAATATTGTTATCAATAAACCGAATATTAATTCAATAAAAGTACATGTCTGAACATAGTATAAAGCTTGAAATACAGCACTGTCATAAGTACGTTCAGTGAGTATATTACAATTTTCCGAACACTTTCCATTGACATTTGACAACTCAAATATCAACAATGACAAACAAAACAAAAAAAAAAAAAAAAAAAAACAACGAACAAAATAAAAACAATGTTGTTGAAACAACCAGCTGTTTTGTTTACCAGCTGTCAAATGAATATTGAATAAGCAGCTGAACACTGGGTATATTGTTATGTCTAAACACTTAAAATATTGTAATCAATAAACCGAATATTGACTCAATAAAAGTGCATGTCTGAACATAGTATTAGATTGACTAATTTCATCAATTAGTATTAAATTAATAAAATTTTAAATTTTCTTATTTTACTTTATTTTTTTTTTCTTTAAGACTCAATACGTCTTAAATACAAAAAGTCTCTTGTGAATCCCCGCTGCTTACCTAGAAGTTAAAAGTAAAACAAAGGAAAAAAACCAAAAAAGCCTACTAAAATACAAAAAATTTTATTTCTGTTTTTAAACATAAACAAAAAAGATTTATTTTCAGATTTCTATATGTAGGTACCTGTTGTGTGGATGGGCATCTGTTAGATTTCGATAGCACTCTACATATGTACTATGTAGAGAATGTGTGATCGTTTATTTGATTGTTTGTTTATGTTATAATTTTAGTTTAAGTATCTCCACTATCCCCATCTATCTTTAGACAAAACAAAATTCCAATTGTAAGCATAACATAAAAATAATGTGTGTTGTGAATTTATACGAGGGATGGTTTAAAAAAGTTCTATAAAAATTTCATTTAGAATTTTATTTTCTTTCATACTGTTTGCAGAAGAGACATGATTTTGAAGAGACTTGAAGCTAAAGATCTTAAGTGTCTTTAGCAACAAATACAAACGCTTTAATCTTTCGTGTTTCATTTGCAATATAAAACCGCATGGTAGGCCCATGCAATATGGTAAGAGTGGGTAAGAATCCCTCGACGTTGTCTGGTAGTCAGTGTGTTGGTTTATTAGATAGAGCCCGTGGTTCAACCCCTGACACATCTCGAACATAGGAAAAAATTAAAAAAAATATTTCGTTCGGCGACTTGCCCTCAGCAGAATTCTTTACTCTGAGACTAAAATATTATTGCCAAGAAAAGTTCCTTAAAAACCTGTCTTTCAAAGTTCATTTTCAACTTTCGTATGGACCCCCTCTCGTTTTATTACAGAATTGTTAAAAATAGAGCACACTTTACATAAGCAAAATAAGAAACAAAACGCAAAAAAAAACTATCCCGAGAGTAAAAATAAAAAAAAACTGTAAAGAAATTAGAAAAATAAAGAAGAACACCGGGTGTTTTTTTTTAGAACATTTTGTTGATTTCAAGAAAATTGCAGCATTCTTGCGGTACTTTGTGCATCCATTGTGGTGGTGTGTTGTAAATTTAATGAAATAATGAACCAAAAACAAACAACAACAAGAAAGGTAAACAAATTGAGTTTTTTTTTGTTTTGTTTTGTTTTGTTTAGCTATTGACCAACAACACTGTGTACTACATATACACCCATACGTAATCTATTTATAATATTGTATCGTACAACAAAAACAACAAGCATATAGACAAAGACGATTATATGATTATTGGCGGCGACATTAATGTCGTCAACGTCATTGCGTTTTTCTAGAAATGCTTACAAGTTGTGCATTATGCTTACGGTTTTCTTTATTGGAACAGTTAGTTATAAAAGCATAACCAAATCCAAACCCAATCAAAAGTAATAAAAACAGGTCTCTCAGGCAAACAAAACAAACTGCTTTCAACTGCATTACGAGTATAATAAGAAGCGAATGTTTTGTGTGAGTATTTTTTGCAAATATTATGTCATCGCCATCATCATATTCGTACTACTACTGCTGCTGATGGTGGTACTGGGTACTACTCATACGACGATAGTTTACTCATATTTAGTTGGGGAAACCTAAAACCAAAACTGGTATAAAATTTCAAATTGTACTCTCTCCTCCACCTTCTTACACATCTCATCCCTTCTCATCACTGATATGGCTAAAGCAAGTTGTTTTAAAAAATGATTTTATTTTCTTCTTTTCTTCTTCGTTTTTTTTTCGTCTTTTTGAAATGGTATTTAAAAGAGAATTTAAAGAAAGAAAAAAATAGCTGCCTTAAGAAGATAGATTAAAATTTTTTATTAAAAAATAAAGAATTGAGAAAGCAAATGCTATGCTAATGGTTAAATAGCGTTTTGGAAACTTTTATTATATGCCAGCTGTTTCCCATTTAATTTAATATGGCAAATGTCAGTCATTCCGTCAACCGCATCAATAAAATTTTAATTGAAGATGCCAAATTAACCCATTAATTCCCGAATTACTTTTTCTTTTCTAACGGTTACCGTTTTGTTTTTTTACACTCAATTTCCTCTCAGAGCCATAGTCTAGTAGGTAGTGTGTTGGCTTATTAGACCCAAAAGGCTTATTAGACCCAGGCATCAAAGACAAAATACAAAAAATCATTTTTTCGGCGACTTCCTCTCAGTAGATTTCTAGCAAAAACGCTGAGAGTAAATAAAAATTGCCATGACTCCATTCGGAGTCGACTTTAAACTGTAGATCCCACCACTCATGTATAAAATTAACACACACAACATAAGTGGTGTGAGAAACTAGGACGTTGTAGAGACTAAATTTAAAAAAAGTGCTTCCCCCAAATAATATTTCTCTTTGATATGTAAACATAACTTCTTTATTCTTTAATAAAATAAAGTTGAGCCCTGTGATCGTGTGTGGTAAAGTCACTTAACCTAAACCCTTTTATGGCAGTATAAATATACGAAAAAGAGTGATGTGAGTAATGTAATGAAAGTATTTGCACTGTGACCACTGTTAACCTAATAATAAGCATCGGCTCCTTTATTGGGAATGTCAGCAAGATCTGTCCACTCAGCGTATAGGCCTGTAGCTCTTATGTCCCAGTGCTATATAGTAAGTGATATTAAGTATTATGATAGTAAGTGAATTCTCTGTCACAGCATTTTCAGTTGGCCCGATTTACCTTTACTTTAAACTGTAGGTCCCATCACCTAGGGATTAAATTAACACACACAGCATAGGTGATGTTAGTAGGTGACTAATGTGATGATCAATGAAGTAAGTAAGATACACCAATAATTTTGCCATGTTAAAGCCAAAAAGTGGCGCTGCTAAAAGGTGTGTGTTTGCGTCTTTGGTTTTTAAATTCGAATTTATCTTTACACACAGACCGATCTAACCGTATCCAATTTCTTCAACAATAAGTCGATTATTACAACCATAATTAGCCCGTAATACTTGAAGTCGCCATAGTCTAGTAGGTAGTGTGTTGGCTTATTAGACGTAAAGCCAGGGTTCGAGCCCCAGGCCAGACATCAAAACAAAATACAAAAAGTATTTCTTCGGCGACTTTCTCTCAGCAAAAACTCTGAGAGTAAATAAAATTGCCATGAAAAGTTTCTCAAAAATCTGTCGTTTGGAGCCGACTTTAAACTGTATGTCCCGCCACTCATGTATAAAAATTAACACACACAACATAAGTGGTGTGAGAAACTAGGTCGTAATCCTGACTGAAGGGTTGTAATGACCAGTTATGTATGTTATGTACTCGAAAGGTGACCACCTTTAAAGTTTCACTTCTGTAACTCGTTTTATGCCTTCTTGAGTCCTTAAACAATTCATATTCATAAATTCACCGCATAAATGTTAATCAACATTATAACAATTTATGAATTTATTGAGAAATAATTGTTAATCGACATTTTATATGAAATATTGAGATCAATAATGCCGTTTATTGCGATTTACGCAATATAAATGCATGTCTGAACATAGTATAAGCTGTCAATACTACAAGATTTTCTTAAAAAAAACCGTTTTTTTTTTGTTAAATTCTTACTCAATCAGGTTTAAGCGGCGACAAAAAAAATTATAATTTTTTTTTTTGCTTTTTACTTTGAATACAACAAAAACAATTTCACTTATTCACATATTTCACTCCCAAAAAAAAAAAAAAAAAAATTGTGTTCAAACAACGAAAGTTGCGCAGTTTTGTTTTTAAATAAAACCTGCAATACTGTGTACAATAATGTTACGGAAGGGGATTCCAATATTGGGTAACAAATCCATTTGCTTTCGTACTTTCATACATAATTTATGGTGTTTCTTAGTTTGGAAATTTTTTTTATTTTTTTTTTTGTTTAAATTTTACTTTTAAAGTCTTGTTATGTTTGTGTTTCTTTTTTCTTTTAATTGAGTATGAAAAAAATATTTTAATTATAGGCTTTTGTAAATATGTACGTTTGTTAATAAAAAAAAAAACTCATTTTAAAATATTCAAGAGAAAAATTTATTCAAATAATGTTTCATATGAAAAAATAAAAATGAAATTTAAATGCATTTTTTTATATTCTATTTAAAATTATCATTAAATTGACATTGAAAGTTGCTTGACATCATGAGCGGCTCTTGTCCGCTGAATAAATTAAAAAATTCAAACAGAGAATTTTCACCCTTGGCTCCCAGCTTAATAAATTGATAACAAGTCTAGCAGACTTGAAAACAGGTATTAATTAAAGATACTTTGTAAAGATACAAAACAAGTTCTCAAATCATTCTTTTTTCTTTTCACTAATAACAGGTGCAATCTTACAATATTATTATTGTATCGGGTCTTCCAACTAGAACTGCAGAACTTTGACAGTTGACAGCGGCCATTACATCTGTCAAATCTGTCAAATGACTTATTTAGCTCAATTGGTGATTACAGGATTAAGACTACAATCTAGCCTCTCTCACACCAGCCACGTTGTGTATGTTAATTTCATTCATGAGTGGCAGGGCCTGCAGTTTAACACATTGACCGCCACATTACCCATATTCGGGTGATAGTAAAGTTTCTCCGCGTCACCGTATTGGAGTGACTCTTATTTGACTATTATTACTACTACGCGTGGCCTAAAGGAGATTTTACTGTAAACACGCATTTTTTTTACGCCGAGGAGGGGTAAATGTACCTAACCGCACCATAGAGCAAGTCGTCACATCCTCCGCGTGTTTGGGGCCTCACCCACTAAATCCCCCCCTCGTCTCGTGGACCCGTGCCCACTCCGGAACTGCGGTGGTATTACTTTAGAGTGGAGTCCCTTTGGCCCCTGCATGTTCATATCCGCGTCCGTATTGCGTGTCGAAAGTTGAAGAGACATCTAAGTGTCTCCACTATTCCCTTCGTCGAGGTCCCTGCTTCGAATTTCGCTTGACACGTGTGCCAGTTTCATCTATTCCGGCGTGCCCACA
Source organism: Sarcophaga subvicina (assembly GCA_936449025.2). NCBI lineage: Eukaryota > Metazoa > Arthropoda > Insecta > Diptera > Sarcophagidae > Sarcophaga > Sarcophaga subvicina. The sequence goes on along the minus strand of OW388080.2, from coordinate 145,237,086 downwards.
TGTTCTGCAGCCTCAAGGACCCTCTTCTTCAGTCTTAGAATGCTCTCCACGTAATTCGCCACTGAGGTCCAATTTTCTCTACTCGCGATCATAACCCCGACAATGTTACCGGCCGTGATCGTCCCAACTATCGACGTCAGTGCAGAGCGTAACACGCATGTGGCAGTCAACGGGTTAAAGTTGACTCTGAGTGGCAGATTTTGAGAAACTTTTTATTTTTCTCTCTGTGTTACTGGCACAAGACTGCTGAGAGAAGTCGCCAAAAGTAATATTTCTTTCGTTATTTTGTTTTGTTCGAGATGTCTGAGCCAGAGGTTGAATCATGGGCAGTCGGCTAATAAGCCAACATACTACCAACGAGACTACAGCGATATCATGTTGAAGCTACATCTGTCCAACGACCATAGATAACAATAAGATTTCGTTGAATAGACTCTGGTGAAGTTGGCAATTAAACCCAACTTTTATTGAAGCCCATTTCTGGAATTCGGAATGATGTCAATCCACGTAATATGCAAGAGCATACAAAATGCATTTGAAATCGCCGTAGTCTAGTAGGTAGTGTGTTGGCTTATTACACGTAAAGCCAGGGTTCGAGCCCCAGGCCAGGCATCAAAACAAAATATAGAAAGTATTTTTTCGGCGACTTCCTCTCAGCAGATTTCTGGCAAAAGCTCTGAGAGTAAATAGAATTGCCATGAAAAGTTTCTCAAAAATCTGTCGTTCGGAGTCGACTTTAAACTGTAGGTCCCTCGCCACTCATGTATAAAATTAACACACACAACATAAGTGGTGTGAGAAACTAGGTCGTAATCCTGACTGAAGGGTTGTAATGACCAATTATGTATGTATGTATACAAAATGCATTATGAAATGTCACTGCTTGGTGGGGATTTTGGTTTGGCGGTGTCATATGTTCATATTTCTTTGAGCACGACGTTAGCCATTCCATTGCCATCACTGTCAATTTGGTCGATGATTACCAAATTCTTGTGGCCTGAATTGAATGGTTTTAATACGAAAGACATGTGCCTATGCCACATTGGATATTCTACATCAGCGATTTGAAGGTATGATCATCTCACATGCCGGTGATGTGAATTGAACAACGAGATCATACGATTTTATCTCGTTAAACTTTTTCTTGTGGTGCTTACTTAAGTCGCGTATAAGCCACAAACCCCAAAGGTTCTCACAACCAACATAACCCATAACTATGGGGCTGTTGTAGAAAACATTTCCCCCCAATCTTTTAATTATTTCATCACATCAGCGTTCAGTTTCATTAATCACGTTTTTCCAGCTGCTAAGCAAGTAATTGATCTACTGTAGCAGTTTCTGGAATGATAGGGTTGCCAACTTTCGTTGCTTAAAAACAGCAACAGTTGATTCATCGATTGTGTTTGGTGTTTTTCTTTTTCATTTTCTTTGTCATCGCTTCTCTATCACATCAAACGTAATCACATTGAATATGAGAACCTAAAAAATGTTTCTTTAACTTACTTAACACGGCTGGTAATTTAATATGTTTTTCTGTCCACAAATATTTGTGAAAAAGTCAGGTTTTTTCCTTTCTTCTCTTATCAATTTCCATTGTCCATTGACATTATTACAGTTGAGTGGTATGTTTTCATTGTTTTTCAAATACTTTTTCTATTATTTTACGATAATAATGTTAGATTTTTATGTTTTCTCCTATCGTATCATTGCCATATGCCATCTGTGTTTTATATTTTTGTTTTGATATTTGCTTAGTGTAGTGCGGGATGGTGTAGTGTAGTGCTCTGATTTACAATATTTGGCCAGAATTTATTGAATATGATATGATGACGCTCAGAGGCTGTGTTTCCCAGCAGTCTTCGATACGATTCGATTTGACTTTTGTTTTTATAGTTTTCTGGTTGAAAAATTATTGTTTTTTCTTTGTATTAAATTTATAGGCGATTTGATTTTGTTGTTTTTTTTTTAATAAACAATCAAACAAAAATTGTTTATTTAAACTTTAAAGTGTAGTCAGAGTCAGAGTCTATTGATTTTATTAATAAAAATAAATTGGCGTTAAAAAGTTTTTTTTTTGTGTTTTTTTTTATTTATTTGCTTGTGAAAGAATTTAATGTTTATTTCTATTATTTGTTTATAAATTATTTATTAATAAATAGTTAATACTGTGTATGTGTTGTAGTTATTCTAGACAATGAGCAGGTAGTTATATGAATACAAAGCAATTATGGAGTACCTTGATTCGTGATAATTTATAATTTATTAAAAAAATAAAATTTTGAATTTCCATATACGTAAAGTTTGTTTATATAAAATTAATTACATCATAAGAGAATAATTTAATTTAATTATTTAGTATATTGGATGTACGTACTTTAAAGCCCAACAATTTTATGTAAATACGATACAATTAGCACAGACACTTTTGGCATTAACAGAACATATAGTGATGTTAACAGAGCAGTGTTAACTGTTTAACTTCGTCAATTATTACAGACTTATTGTCATAAAATGTAATTCGCATTAATATCGTTATTATTAGCGAATAATAAAAATGAAGTCGCCGTAGTCTAGTAGGTAGTGTGTTGGCTTATTAGACGTAAAGCCAGGGTTCGAGCCCCAGGCCAGACATCAAAACAAAATACAAAAAATATTTCTTCGGCGACTCCCTCTCAGCAGATTTCTGGCAAAAACTCTGAGAGTAAATAAAATTGCCATGAAAAATTTTCTCAAAAATCTGTCGTTCGGAGTCGACATTAAATTGTAGGTCCCACCACTCATGTATAAAAAATTAACACCCACAACATAAGTGGTGTGAGAAACTAGTACGTTGTACAATGGGTCAATTCGACCTCCGGGTACTGTACTTGTCTTAATTGACAAGTACACTTCCTCTAACCTAACCTAACCTAACCATAAAAATGAAATATATGAGATGGTTGGTGGGAGATGGGGGCGTCAAGCTTTTCAAATCTCAAACAGTGGCCTGTTAAAGACAAATTGTGTTCTGATAACAGCAAAAGCGGTATAAAATTAACACACACACCATAAGTGGTGTGAGAAACTAGGTCGTAATCCTGACTGAAGGTTTGTAATGACCAATTATGTATGTATGTACATGTACGTACGATTTTTTCAAAATTCATTTTCTTAAATTCCAAAATTATTGCAGGTATATCACTACCACGATTCAAAAAAGGACCCTCTCGACTACCATTTGCATATAGTCGGGTAGGTGTACATATGTTCCAAAATAGACACTGATCTTGTAGAGAATTTTCAGGCAAAATATTGACATTTTCAAAGCCAATTATCTCAATACCATATCACTTTACATGTGACTTCATTGCTGATGTTATATTAAGAGGCCTTGGAACCTCCCTTTGAATGTGCTATGGTTATGGTATGATTAGAAGTATTTGGTCAATTCACACAAGCCGTTGTATCGTTGTATTCATTGTATTGTTAGAAGAACATACAACAGTGTATGATTGTTGTTGATATTTTTCATATAAAAATCCGATACACTTATACAAATTTTTCTCCTATGTTTTCGGAAGTTGTATTGGTTTCGTGCTATCAAATTTTGTGAATGAAAAAAATGTCTATAATGTTTCAGGCTATCAAATTTATTGAATGCTACGAGATACACAATACAGCATAGCATTGAGCGTTCACAAACAAACAAATGTATTCAATACAACATACACGATACAAAGTCGTGTGAATTGCCCAATTGAAATATACCAACATAACGTACATACATATGTGTGATAATTTCTACCATGAGTGGCGGATCCTACTGTTTAAAGTCGGCTTCGAACGACAAATTTTTTAGAAATTTTTCATTGTAATTTTATTTGACGTATTTCGCTTTGTTCGAAATTCCTGAGCTGAGGTTTGAAACACGGGTTCACGTTTAATAAGCCAACAGACTACCTGCTAGAGTAGGTTGACAGCTGGCAAATTAGTTTTGCCAAATTACCTGTGAATGATCATTCAATCTATAGTTGTTAGTCTATGGAAATATTTTTTAAAATGTCCACTATTCATATTCCTTTAGTCAATTTTCATTTTTTTTCCTTTACAAAGATGTCCTTGGAAATATGTTTAAAGGTGCTACAAATTTTTCAAATTCAATGGGTGTTCAGAAGCCACATATTTTGTTAATTGTTTTACTTATAACTTCCCCTTCCAAAAACTTAAACTGAATCCAAAATGATTGTCTATAGAAGAAGTGAACTAAATCGAACACCAATTCCGTTAAGCATGGACTACATTTCAATATAAGGTATGGTTTGCAAAAGAATACAGCACTTTGTCTGCCATTTTAAGAAAAATAAAACCTGCGGACAAAACAAAGGAAAAGAAACAACACTCACTCACTACATAAGATCCAGAGAAGTTTATATCAGAAACAGAACACAGCAGAACACATGATACGAATATAATAAATGGCAGGTGTTTTCCAATATGTTGATATGGTCATTGGATAACTTTTTATTCATCGTTGTTGTTAAAACAGAAGAAGTACGAATACAACAAGAAGTAGAAGCAGAAGAAAGGGGTCCACAAAAAAATTGATTTGATTTCTTTCCTTCTTTCTTTCTTTTTCTTTTTTTCATTCTTTATTTTTTTTTTATTTCAAGTTAAAAGCTTAGGTGTTCTCTACACATCATCGATGATGACATCTTCTACCGAACGAAACGAAACGAAAACGGGATGTGTGTGTGAGAATGTAAGACAGCCTTAAACGGAATGGGCGACAGACAACATAAGCTGGTCTTTCCTATTTTTTTGGGGTTATAACGATGACTTCTTTCAATGACATGCACATTAGCGTGCTGCGTAAACGTAAACATGTTTGGCAACCATAAGGCAACATAATAGAGAAAAAGACCAAACCAAACTACACACTATTTTTGTTTTTTTTTACAAAATAATTATGGTATTGGAAAAGTGTTGCCATGTATGCAAAAAAAAAGTTAAAAATTATGATTTTTACAATTTTTATTTAAAAAATTTCTATTCTAATGGAATTTCTTGCATGTTTTAGCTGCTTATAGCAATCCAAAAATCAACCTGGCAATTGCAGATTTTTGGAAAGAAAAACTTGGGGCATTAAAATTAGTGGAAGTGGTTTTTATCATGACACTGCGTTGCACCAGAGAATGAAATCAAAATAACCCTCCATACTAACTGAAATAAAGGGTGTTTTTTATAGAGGTATAGAACTTTAAGTTGCAATAAAACAACGATGGATTATTCGATTGACATGAATTTTATTTATCCGAAAGATAATCTTGTGGCATTACATTTTAAATATGATTTCTGGCATATGACCGCCACGGCTTTACATAGCCCCACAGAAAGTAGTCGAGCGGTGTTAAATCACAAGATCTTGGAGGCCAATTCACAGGTCCAAAACGTGAAATTAGGCGGTCACCAAACGTGTCTTTCAATAAATCTATTGTGGCACGATCTGTGTGACATGTTGCGCCGTCTTGTTGAAACCACATCTCCTGGACATCATGGTTATTCAATTCAGGAATGAAAAAGTTAGTAATCATGGCTCTATACCGATCACCATTGACTGTAACGTTCTGGCCACCATCGTTTTTGAAAAAGTACGGACCAATGATTCCACCAGCCCATAAAGCGCACCAAACAGTCAGTTTTTCTGGATGTAACGGTGTTTCCACATACACTTGAGGATTACCTTCACTCCAAATGCGGCAGTTTTGTTTGTTGACGTAGCCATTGAACCAGAAGTGCGCTTCATCGCTAAACAAAATTCTCTTATGAAAATCGGGAACAACGGTAATCTCGTTTTGGGCCCATTCGACGAATCTACGCCTTACTTGATGATCGTTTGGCTTCAAATCTTGTACGAGTTGGATTTTGTAAGCACGCACAAACCAAGATCCTTCCGCAAAATCTTCCATAAAGTGGATGGACACAGATCCAATTCCTGTGCTCGATGGCGGATGGACTCATTCGGGTCTTCCTCTATGCTACGCTCTACAGCAGCAATAGCTTCTTCTGTACGCACCGTACAGCGTCTCTGGGGATGCGATTTATCAATAAGAGTAAACGTGGTGCGAAAACGTTCCATGCTTAATCGAATTAACTGCTCTGATGGACTATTTTGTCGACGATAAAATGGACGTAGTCACTTGACAGCTGTTAAATCGGTCGCCATCTTGAAAAGTAATACCAACTTAAAGTTCTATACCTCTATAAAAAACACCCTTTATTATCGTATGCATATCTAGAAAAGCAAAAGAGCTAGGATGCTCACATTCTGTGCAACTATCTTTCAATTTTACGTCGTTGATGGGGCCCCTTCTTTTTAGGGGAGCGGATGTTTCCATGGGTATACTCAACGAAGGGGAAGTTAAAGAGAGGTAAAAAATCTTCTCAAATGAAGTGGGTTTGAGGCAATCAATAACAGCATGCATTAGACTATCCTGGAATAACTCGAGTCTTTTAACAGGGTGCTGTAAACTCACGGGACACTTATGCAGAACAGAAACTGTTTCGAGTCCAACAAATAGGTTCAGTGACAATGAGAATGAATAATTGGAAAATATTCTTGGAACCTGTGGGGTTCCCCAGTAGAAGAAAACATCTGGGAACATATCAGCTGCTAGGATTGAGAGAAATTTCTTTAGGCATTTCACTCTTTTTGATTTCTATAAAAAAGGTAGTGTGTGAGAGCTTCGAGTTCAAAGTACTGCTGTTAGGTAGAATGAGGTAGGTGACTACCCTAAGGGTATGGACAGACATACTTTAGCCACGTTGTGATACCACAGTTTAAGATTTCTTCTATACATACATACAGTTGTGTTCATAAAAATAGGAGTGAGCCCATGGAAAAACAAAAGCTTAATTTTTAACAAATAAAAAATATGGTTTAATTCAATTTTTTGGTGTAATGTAATGTTGATTCAATACTAAATTATTTAAGTTATTCATTAATTAAATAAAGCTTTCAACAAGTAACAGGAAGTTTAAAAAAAAATATCTTAAAAAGTGCTGTGCAAAATAATAGAGGAGTATTTCAGTTTTCATAAAGATTTACTATTAAAAAAGTTAAAAATGCTTATGAATATAATCAGAAACTTTAAATACGATTAGTATTTGGTAGAAAAGCCTTTACTTTTTTATTACAGCAGCACATCTACGAGGCATGGAGTCAACTAAATCCTGGCATCGTTTTAGTGGAATTTTATTCCACCCATCTTGCACTGCAGACCACAACTCAGTTGCACTTTGACGGTTTTCTCTCGGCAACATATTTTTTAACATCCCCCTCATAGATGTTCTATGGGATTAAGATCAGGAGACTGAGCTGGCCACGCCATAACCTTTACCCCATTAACCCGAAACCACTCATTTGCTAATTTACTGGTGTGTTTCGGGTCATTGTCTTGTTGGAATATCCATTTTAGAGGCGTGGAATATGGTAACATCACTTCTCTCACAATGCTTACATAGACGTTCCTATCCATTATGTCTCTGATTCGATGTATTGGGCCTAAACCATTATATGAAAAGCTTCCCCATATCATTAGTTTTGCACCACCATGTTTAACTGTCTTTTGTGTATACTGAGCTTTATATTTGGTGTTGGGCGGACGTCTAACATGCTGTCTAGACCCAGTGCCACCAAATAAAACAATTTTGCTTTCGTCGGTCCACAATAAGTTCTCCATTTTTCTTTCCGCCAATAGATATGTTCTTGGGCAAACTTTAAGCGTGCTGCTGCCTGTTTTGTATGTCAGCAATGGCACCTATTGTGAACTTCTTGCGAATAAATTGTTGTCCATCAGACGCCTACGAATAGTAGGGACACTTACGGCAAGATTCAGATCCTTTTGAATTTTATTTGAAGACGCTGAAGGATTTATTTTGCTGTATCACATTATTCGGCGGTCATCGACAGCAGATGTTTTGGCCTTGCGCCCACTCGTTTCGGGCTGTTTTTTATATTTTATTGTATTTGTGATCATTTGATCGGAGTAACTTAAGATTTCCTCAATTTCTTTGTAAGTTTTGCCTTTTTTTTCGAAGATTTTTAATTGATTTTCTCTTTTCTTCAGTACAGTGCTTTTCTCGTCCCACTATTACAAAAATTTATGTGAATTACTGTAGAAAAAGTTTTAACTACATTTTTCCGTACTTACTGTGTTCATTTTTTTTTTAAATTATATCCTGTTATATTTTTATTTTTAAAAGAACACTCACACTCCTATTTTTTTGATCAACTGAATTCAGGGGCAAACACAGAAATGAATCAATTTCATCGTAAATATTAAAGTTATTACAAGATTCTTTTTTGTATTTTATTGCTTACATATCGTTGTAACTACCATTAGAATGTATCTTGTTTTGCAAATTGGTACAATAAAAAATTTTAAAATATGAAAATATTACATGGTAGCACTCCTATTATTTTGAACACAGCTGTACATAATTGGTCATTACAACCCTTCAGTCAGGATTACGACCTAGTTTCTCACGCCACTTATGTTGTGTGTGTTAATTTTATCTGGCCTGGCGCTCGAACCCTGGCTTTACGTCTAATAAGACAACACACTACCTACCAGACTACGGCGACTTTTATTTCTTCTATTTTCTCAACTATTCGTAGTTTCTGATGAAACAACTTAGACTACTTGTATCGCAATAGACATCAAAATGCCCTTTTCCTAGTCTCAAATGGCGTTGGGCATTTGGCAAGTTTCCTCCTCTTCTTCCTCTCATGCGCCTTGCATGAGTGCCCATAACACAATGTCCAGTAATAACTCCAATAACCACACTGATCGCATTCCTTTGAAGTTTAAGCAGACTTTTCGTTCTAGCCTGGGTCAAATTTTCTCCAGCATTTCTGAAGTCACTCATCTTCGTCAGTTATGAGCCTGCAGGTCTTTACAGAGACTCCTAAAGTAGGATAATCCTCAAAAAGTTCAATGGTTATGATAGTTTACCATACCAAAATATTTATTTTAAATTTTAACCATTTAAGGGTTAAGGAATTTGTCTTTTAAGAAAATTTTTAATTATTTTTTCTTAATTTTTTTTTTGTTTGTTTGTTTCTTTTACACTAATTTTATAGCAGTTACCCAATAGACAACAGACTGATTTATTGTGCAACTCTTTACCTCATATTGATGCATGAGTAATTTCTTACAACGGAAAAAAATGAGTATAAAAAATGTCTGTGCGTTAATATTATATGAAAAGCTTTAGATAAAGTTTTTCCTCTTTTTTGCTGTCGTAAACAAAATATGAAATTTTTAAAAAGTCAATTTGTTTTAAGCTCCATTCATCAAAATTATTTTCGTGTGTGTGGCTTACTTTTGTTATCTTCTGACCCATAAACGTTCCAAGATTTTTTTTTTTGCTTTTAAAACCCGCAATTATTAACGGTTTAAAGGCAATGGCTGGCTAAAGGCCGTAAGATATGAAAACAAATTTTTAAAAAAATTTATATTTTTTCACAGGAGGGAAAGTGTTAAACAAAGTTAAAAACTTTACTCTCTATTGTGTCTAACCTTCCCACAACAAGACAAAGAGATAATTAATGAACAAGTTTTGGAAAAAAAGTGTTAAATATGCTTAACACAAAAAAAAAACAATAAAATTTAAAAATTATCGAATTCTTTAAGAATGCGTCACACACTCTTCTAATTTGTTAGCAGAGGAAGGAATTCTTATCAACGTTTTTAAAACTCTTTTTACAATTTTGATAATAAAACTACTCAGAGTACAATGATTACTAATAAATGATTACTAATAAAGTACAAACGTGTATAATGTATTGCAAATAAATTTATTTTAAAGCAAATGCGGTTTCATTTTATAAATTTAAATAAAACTTCGTTCGGTACATGTATGGCCATACTTATTATGACAAGGCTTTCAAAAAAGCCTAGTAATGATATGAGAATTATTCATCATTAGACCCTATAGTTGTATTAGATTCAGCAAAAGAAAAAGTCGTAGAGAACTGCAAAAACGGCAACGAATGACGATAAGTGAGTAATACCAAAGAATATGCATATAAAGAATACGCATCATGTAGAAGTAAAATTTCTTATGGCGGGTCGTAACGACCCGCTCTCACCAAAATATTTTTAAAAATCATTTCTTGATGAGAGGGAGGAAGACAGAAGGAAAATGAACACACACAAAGAGCGTAACAATGTGTTGCTCTCATCGTACGTATGTACATGTGTATGTATCAGGGATGGAAAAGTTGGTACAATTGTACTTTTTTTAGCACTATTTGGAAGTTAAAAACCCTATAGCACCTCAATGACTTATTTAGCACTATTTAAAATTTTTCCCTAATTCCTCCCTACAAAGGGAGAAATAGACTGTTTGCTTCGGCTGTCTCCAAATTAATCCAAACAAGGGATTTATTGAAGTCATTAAATTCGTGCTGCTAAAATTTTGAAATAAAAAATAGTTTGCTAGCAAAAAATGTATCATAAATAGTGATTTAAAGTTTGGATCTGATAAACTTTTGTATTCCTTTATAGTTAAGAATTAAAGTAAGTTGTTAAGTTTACCTATTATACATATATACAAGTACTTAGTACAAAGAAACTGCAATGTACTTTTTTTGTTGTTAATTTTTATGTTTTTTTACGCATATACAGTGGGGTGCACAAATGAGTATATGTTTGTACTCTGAGTAATTTTAATTGCATAAAAATAAAAGTGTTAAAGCAATTCAAAAATTTTTTTCGTTTTTTATTTAGTATTTAGTAATTAACAAAATTATATAAATTTCCGAACTAAGATGATCAAATTCTAAGAAAAAACAATCAAGAGGAAAATAACTCGAATGTACTCAATTTTGCACCATTCCAAAATTTCACGGAATACGAGTATTTTTAATATTTAGTCCAAAGACCCTTGTTATGTAAAACCTCATTTACGCGACTTAGCATGCTCTCTACCAAATTCTCTACAATTTCTTTCGGAATATTTATCCATTCCTGATGACTCCGTTGTCAAAGCTCACCTAAATTGGTTGGGGCTGATCAGTACTGTCCCAACCGCCTCTTCGCGAATGACCAGAAATTCTCAATTGGATTGAGGTCGGGACTTTGTCCAATTTCTGTATTCTCTGGCAAACTTTAACAGTGCCTTTATATTTTTAGCCGAAAGTGTAGGTTTTTTCTTTTTGAGTGCCGAGGCATAGACAATATCTTTAAGAGCTCTACTCGCCGTCCATCGACTAACGGTTTTCCCGATTCCCAAAAAGCTCCTTTGGGTGTTAAAAATGTGTTCCTTTTCATTTTTGTTAGCATGAAACGAGCATCTGCATTAGTTAGTAGTTTTTACGACATCTGTTTTGAAGCTACTGATTGACTAACTCCAAGTTGTTTACAAATTTCTCTGGTAGAACGGTCACTTCCAGTCATAGCTACAGTACTATCTTCAGTTGATTTCGAGACTTTTTATTTCATAGAACGAGATTAAGTAATTAATATTAAGATTAAGAGATTAAGTAATTAATATTAAGCTAATATTTTCTTAAAAAAGTCAAAGTAGTGCAAAAACATGAAAAAAGAACGATAGTTTTTGATTTCGTTTTTGCAAACATATTATAAAATGGACACTTGCGTAATTGAATACATGCGAGTTGATTTTGCTTTGTTTGTTTTTTTTCTTAGGGCTTGATGATTTCTAACTTTTGAAGTTTTCTTTATTAATTTTAGTTTTATTCAATAAAAAGCGTCCAAAATACAAACATGTACTCATTTGTGCACCTCACTGTATGTACAAAATATATGTAAAGAGAATTGTCATTTATATTTTTATTTAATTTTTAATAAAAAAGATTAAAAAAGAAAAAAAAATTAATTTAGTACAATCGGGCTGAAAAAAGTACAATTTTTTGTGAAAGTTAGTACAATTTGCTAAGATCTATTTCCCATCCCTGGTATGTATTCTTGTGTTTTTTGATTTAATTGTCGATCAGACTGCGACAAGAATACATGTGCTGCGGGTGTTTTATCATCTTATTTCAGAATAACACTCGAAGAATATTTTGTGTTAACAATGTTCTATGTCATTAGCTGGGCGTATTTTATTTTTTATTTTGTCCCATAGTATAATTTTTTGTAAATGCTTTGGAATGCTCGCTTTTTTTTTTCTTTTAATAAAAAATGGTTTTTTATTCTTTTTATTTTTATTTATCTAAAAAAACATAGCCTAATTTTTAAGCCAAAGATGGATAGCTTTATGTTCTTTTAATAATAAAATCGGTTTTATTTTATTTTTATTTATCTAAAATTATTAAGCCAAAGATAGACAGCTTTACATATGTATGTTGATGAAAAGGAAATAAAAATAGAGTATATCACTAACACTTTTATATGGCTGTAAATAAATAAATTCTCTCAACTTATTTTCTCTCTCTCTCACTCACTAATCCATAACCATAGGCATGTGTTAACCTAGAGGAAAATTGTTAGTAATAATGTCAAGTCTACTTATTAACCCAATGATATATATATATGATCGGAAAATATAGAAAAATTGTAGTGCACTAGGACACTAAGACACCGTATTTAACTTGGCAAGTATTCTTTCAAAAATCGAAATCATTTCTCATTGATATTAGTGAATACTACTGTGATATTTCTTTGGGTGTATCATTGAAGTCTGAAAAAAGCGACATGAACCTTCTTCTTTAAAAACTGACAAGATTTTTACGCTCTTTTTAACGAACATTCTTGATGTTCGTGTCCTATGTGTGTAAAAAGCCGAAGATGTTCTTCCCCTGAGGGACATTGGTGCCGACGTCTGTTTTTAACACCAGAAAAATAAATAAAAAGTGGTCAAACAACAAAAACGCACGATGAGAACAACGCATTGTTACGCTCTTGGTTTCTGCATCATTCCCTTCTATCTTTCCCCCCGCGTCCTGAAATATTTTTGAAAAATATTCCAAAATATGTTAAAATGCACATTCTTTATACTTTATTTTCTTTGATTAGATTCAGCAAAAGAAAAAAAGTCGTAGAGAACCGCAAAAGCGGCAACGAATGACTGTAAGTGAGTAATTTTGAATTATCGAGATGTAATTTAAAGCGTAAAATGATTAAGAAGGCCAGTTCGTTTACAAACACTTAAGAGAATGACGGTCTTGATCTCAGTTGAAAAGACTAAACTTTTTTAGAAAACAGTCAACAACTGCCTATGCATGGTTGAACTCATATCTGCAAAAACGCCTGGCGCACTTTTATTCTTCCAAGGCTAAACACTTTAAAGTGATATTCTAGGTAACTGTAAAGCGGATGAATTGGCCAGGGGTGGCAAAACCGCAGCCCAATGCAACTTAATATCATTTGGAAGATCCCGCAAAATGTAGTGCTGGCGTTGAAAACGACTTTGGTGGGTTAGAATCCGAAATTTCGGCCCCGAAAAATTTCCAATAAAAGAATAACAAAATTAGGGTCTCAGCAGTCCACAGAACGTAATGCCACTTCGCTATTGGTCAATTTAAGTGTCTTTTGGCCGATACAACTATTTTTTCCACCTGCTACTGTAACAAGAGCATTTAAGAGCTTTAATGTTACTTACTTTATTGGTGATTACAACCATTTAGTCAGGATTAGCTTCTTTCACCAGCTATTTTGTGTGTGTGTTGAATTTATCTATGATTTGAGAAACTTTACATGGATTTTTTGCCAGAAGACTGCTGAGAGAAAGTCTCTGATGAATTATTTTTTCGTATTTCGTTTTATACGATATACATATCTAAGGTTTGAACTACGGGCTCGCATCTAATAAGCCAACACACTGCTACTAGACCACAGTGCCTTCAAAGTTATTTTCTCTTAATCACTGAAACCCAGTTAAAATAATAGCCTTGGCATCTCTATGATGCATATGTTAAGAGTAAATTGCGAAAATTGTTATAAAAACAAAACCCGTCCCCACTTGTTTCTTTACCACTTTTATTCTCTGTTTTTCTTCTTTTTTTGTGTCAATAAGACACTTTGCTTGTTTGTGTTCTTGTTTATGAAAATTGAAGAAAACAAAAAAAGAAATTTTCGTTTTATTCATGTTTGGTTGCCTGTGTACTTCTCTGCAAATTATTACATTTTCCGTTTTTTTTTATTATCTTTTTAACATGTTTCGTGCAACGGCTAAATATTACAACAAAATAAATAAAAAAGAAATAACAACTCAAACTGTTAATGGCTGGGATTAATAATTTTGAATGGGTGCGGCGCTATTTTATTAATTTCTAAACATTTTACGAGGTTTTGTGAATTGGAAAAATTAACAAAAAGAATAAACGGAAGAACATTGCTTTTAAAAATACTGTCATCAAATTAGTTTTCAATTTAATGATCATTAATGTTGTCATCAGGCAAAAACAAAAATAGAAACAAAACTGCGAATATTCTTTTATTTTACGAGACAAAAATAAACAAAACAAAGAGAAACCAACAACTAACAATAGCAATTATACATACATATTCATTTTATAATGATTATAATATGTATTGTTGTGTATTATAATAATTATAAATAAAAATATGCAAAACAAATTAATTTTTTGCAAAAATACCTTCAGCTAAAATGCCTTCGTGCTCTTAACACTCACACATTTACACAATGGCCTCTTCTCGTCAAACAATAACAAAAAGAAGAAGAAGAATCAGAAAATATATTCAGAAATTCCAAAATATTATTCATACCAGCCACAGTCAGTCATACATATATGCATGATTTGTTGTTGTTTTTGTTTAATATATTTATTATTATTATTGTTTACTTACTTGTCACTTTAATATGTGTTGGGCTCCACATTGTTAATGTGTTGCTGTTGTTATGGTAGTGTGTTGTGAGGTTTATTAAGAAGAGTTGTTTTTAAATGTTGGTAGTAGTAGCTGTTCTTGTTGCTGTTGTTGTTCGGGTACGTTTTTTAAATGCTGCTCCCTCTCGTTGGTTGAACAGAAGAGAAAAAAACAACAAATTTACCTTGATGTTACTATTTTTGTCCGTTGTTGTTGTTGTTATGGTATTAGTAACTGTATGAATGCGATCAACTGATTGTTTTCACCGTCGTTTTTTTCTTTTCTTTTTTTCTTCTCTTTTTATATTCATATACCGTTTGAATCATCCAAAGAAATTTTATTATTTTATATTTTTATTTTTTTACAATTACAAAAAAGAAAGACGACACTTTTTTTAATTTAAAATTAATATTTAAGCACTTGCCACTCACTTTATATTCATTGTCGGCAGCCTTAAATTTGTATTACTTATTATTTTTTCTTCTTTTCACTATTTTTTTTTCTTATTAGATTCAATTAATAATTTTTTATATTTTATTTAATGTACAATTTTTCTTTCTCTTTTTTAATTCATTTGATTATTTATTAATTAATTATGGAAATTTAAAACAATAAGTAGCAAAAAAACAAACGTATTGAACAAAACCGAGGAGGAATAGAATTAAAAACTACAAATTAAAACAGCACGACCGCACAGCTTCGTTGAAAATCTACTTCTAATTTGACATTAAAGTAAAATAACAAAATGACGTCTTCTTTTACTTTACTTTTGTGGTCAGAGTTGCCGATAGCATATAATATAGAGTTGCCTTGTTAACTATTTTAGGTGTTGATTACAGAATTTTTTCCTTCCTGGCAATGCTGGTAGTTCAAAAAATTTTTTGTTCGTTAAAAAATCAAATAACGTTTCGCCCAGTCTTTGTAAAATGAAAATTAAAGAAGAGTGTGAAATGGAATTTGTGTGCGTCGTCGGGTAAGAACGGGGTTGTGTTTTTTGTGTGTTGTTGGGAATTTGGTAGAATTTGACGGACGGACCAAAAAATTATTTACTTTTTAGCGTGGTGTGTTCCTAACGTGGTGAGTTTTTGCAAAGTATGATGAATTTTGTACGAAGTGGTGAATAAAACAAATTCACCAAATTACCGTTATGCGAAATATTTCAGCGTTGATCACTGTACAATCAATGAAGAATTAACTGGTGTGTGTCTAGAATAAACATTTTCATCCCACTAACGAAGTCATTGGGTTACCGACATGTCGATACTACACTCAACGAACGTAATGTTGCCAATGTGTGACTAAATTTTATTTAAAATTCTAAAAAAAATTGTGAAGTTGGTTACTGGCAACATTGCACCCGTATTAATCAGCTGAATGTTATTATTATTCGCTTTCAGCTGTCATTATTTTAGTACAATTCATACATCATTCTTTGTAATTAAACAAAATTTAATTAAATTTCATATATAAAAAACAGAATATTTTAAAATCTTTAAATATAAAACGAAATTTTCCTAATTGTTTTTGATCCTAAACTCTACATTCCACTTACTTATTAATTATGGTGTGTGTTCCTTGTTTCATTATACCCGTGCTGCTCTATATTTGGCACAAATTCATTCAGCCAATTGTGCTGCGCTATTGGAATCCCTGGCAGAAAAAAGATGCTCAGGGAAATGTCATCAAAGCTGGACCAGAATTTCCCTTTGAGTGCAAAGGTGGTGTGTGTCCCTATCCTGGTGCAAAGAAGAAACTTGAAAACAGTGAATCTTTGTCAGACAAGCCGGAAGAGAAAGAAATTGTGGAGGCGACTACTGTAACAACAACTGCGACTTCCGAGGTCGAGGAAAGCAAAAAGGAGAATTGATGAATCATTGCTAGAATCAGTAGTAAATTATGCCACAAAAGTAGTCAGAAATAAATTTAAGTATTAATTTTTAACTGTGTTTTGTAAAGGAATGTACCTTTTTCGTTATTGTCAGACTTTGGACTCTTTTTTTTGTGTTTTTTTTCTAAGTTTGAAAGATAAGAGTGGATAAATAAAATTGTATGTTAACTGAATCAAACATTCTTCCGGATTTAATCATCAATCATGTGTTGGCATCAGAAAGTTAAGTATACTACATTCGTACAAGTTTGTCTAAAAGATGTTTATTATGGTTGCATCTGTTTAGTTGTTGATTGTAGCTTCTTTACCAGGGGGGTTATCGTGTATTTCGATTCGAAAAGTAAAATTCTTCAAGTCCTAGTGAATTGCAGGTGCAATTAAGAGTTGGAACTTGAAGTTTTTTTGCGGCATTTTGCCACATACTCTCCTATCTTCTATATATGTATGTACCCACATACATGTGTATATCTAAAGTGTACCGAGAATTTGTTTTTGTTATGGAAACTTTTAAAAATTCTCTCTTGATGATGAAGAAAGTAAATAGAAGAAACAGGGCTTTAACGCTATCAAAGTGGATCCCCCACTCTATTGGGGGACTTAGATTGTGGGCTCAGGAATGCGCATCCTCGCTGGTTAACAGATATTTTAGCAAACCCTTACAACTGGGTGCATTCAACCAAGAGATGAAGCCAAATACCGTGCTATATTAATAGATCTATATACGAAATTTGCATTCAGTGATGATTCTATTTCACAGGAAAGGTTTCTTTCTGCCAAAGTACATGCTTTTTAAAGGACTGTAAATGTTTTTGTATTTCATAGCCGACAAAGGATATTTAACTAGGACTGCTTCTTCTTACCGCGATCAACCCAGACAGATGAAATAGGTTTCGTAGTGTCCATATGATCTTCTTGAAAGTTCATAGAAATAACCTGCCTGAGCTATAAAACTTCTCGTTAAACAAAACAATATTTTCGTTATTTTTTTTAACAATTATAATATTGTATTTTTATTTAAACAGTACACAAATTGGGCTCGTGTACTGTACAAATATGATTGTATGTATAAAAAAAAAATTATTTATATTTTTAAAATAAGCATAATAAAGCGCAAAATTAGAAAAAGGACATGGGAGAAGTGACACGAGTATAAATTAGATGTACAGAAGAGACGAATAGAAAATATAAAGAGGAAATACAACAGCTTTGGAAATGAAATATAATTATTGTATTGTTTTTTTGTATATTATAACGAGGATGCTAGCAAGGATATGCATACTAAATGTAGAAAGAAAACAGAAAAACTATTACAAATTACAGCAGCATTTTAAAAGATAAATAAACACACATAATATAAATTGTATAAATGTGTGTGGCATTAAAAAATAATCATATTTAAACTTATTAAATAAACATTTAAATTATTTAAAAAAAAAAATTATAAAAAAAATGTTTAGCACTTAAAATTACTAAAAAACTAAGTGTGGTGAATAATGTCTTACTTTTACTTTTACTTTTAAATGGGATTTTTAATTATTTTTTATAGTTTTTTTTGTTGTTTTCTTTTTGATAAAGCTTAAATTAATTAATATAATTAAAAATTAAAAAATATATATGTATATTAAAAATAAAAATGTAGTTTTTTGTTTTTTTTTTAACTGAATTTAGACAATTTTTACAATGTACAAATTAATAGACACAAAATTACAAATGAAAAGTAATTAATTAAAGGCTTTTTTTTTGTTATAATTAAATTTTGTTTGCAGCTTATTGTTTAAATAATTATTATAATTTAAAAAAACTAAGTATTTTATTTTATTTTATTTAGTTTGAGATACTTTTTACATATGAATTGTTTGATTCATGTTTTTCTTTTAAAAATTATTAAAAAAAACAAAATCCCTAAAAATGCTTCGAACTAAACTAAATAAAAAAAGGGAAATTATTTTAAAAAAAATAATACAAAAAATAAAAAAAAATTATTAATAAATTAAAATCTATTAAAATTAAAAAAAAATTAGGATTGTTTATTATTGATATTTTGTTTCGTTTTTTCTTCTTTTTTTTTAAAGAATTCAATAGTTTATTAAGTAAACAAAAAATATATATATTTTTATATATTAAAAAATAAAATTGGAAGCATTAGGTTCGGATAATTATAAAATAATAATAATAAAAAAAAGGAAAAATAATAAACAGCAGTTATCTTTACTTATTAATTACAATTAATAATAATAATAATGATATTCAACTAAATAATTTGTTTTTTTTATTCTCTCATAGATTTAAAAGGTTTTAACTATTAAATTAAGAATTATTACATTTCGTTTTTTTTCAGTATAAAAAAAAATTAAAAATTAAAATTTACTTTTACTTTTACACTTAAAAAGTTTTAAATTTAAGAATTTGTCTTCTACAGTTTGTTTAAAAAAATATTTATAAAAAAAAAACAAAAAAAAATTAAATAATTTAAAGCTTAATTACGAAAATCTAATTAAAATAAAATTTAATTTTTAATGAATATACAATTTCTTCTTCTTCTTGAGGAATTTTGAGAATATATATCGTCGTTATAAGTTTACATAAATGGTACAGAGAAAACGCCTGTAGGAAAATAAAAGATATTAGATATGAGGCTTAATTTTCACCTACATCGCACACTGAGAGAGATACAACTACGAACTTTCCGATTCCAAGATTTCCGGAATGGCCAATGAAAGTGTTTTTAGTTTTTTCTTAAGAAAAATACTTTTTAATGGCAATAAGTACATACATTGGGTAAACCATTAAAAGTTTTCTAAGCTTTACAGCGACTTTAATTGATATAGTTGAACGCATTAAATTCCGGCAATTGCTGTGAGTTGGTTGGTTAGGTCGGGCGCATGAATGAGAATACTTTCGATAATGTTACTAAAAGAAATCGTTCAAGAGGAAGGGCCAAAACTTCGATGTTGACATAAGAAATTGTGTTCTAAAGTCAATTCTAATTCAGATTAAAGAGTAATCGATTGTGATATAGTCATTAAAGTAAGTAAGTGAGTAAGCATTTATGCAAAATATCAACGATGATGAACGCTTTAAATAAAAGAAAGGCGGAAATCTTTTTCAAACAGAAGTAATTAATTCATCGAAGAAATTTTTATTAACCCATTTCGCTCCGCTGTTCGATTTTTTGAACAGTAGAAATCTTTTTTTTAAAAAAAAGGTAAAATTTCAAAAAAAAAAATTGCGTTTTGGTATTAGGTCTCAACTTTAGGAAAATAAAAACCCCTCCCTCCCCCCGATGCTAGGGGTAAATTTCTTCAATCCATATTTTTGGACACTTTAAATTCATTTCTAAAAATAATAAACCAAACAAAATTAAAAAAATAATTATGAGGAATTACTGCCAATATATGTAACCGTTTTATGAAATTTAAAAATTATGATTTACATGCACATGCGTGCCTTCACATAGGTGTAAACTTGTCTTTTCGAAATTTCGAACACTAGAGTTTCTGGGAAAACGAAAAAACGGAAAAAATTTTTGAGCTGATTTTTGACATCAGTAGGTCCCCTATTACCCTAAAAAAAGTATTTTTCTTCTTAAACAAAAAATAAAATTTAATCTCGGAGCGAAATGGGTTAAAGGTTTACCAAAACCTGGAATGCAATTGTACTTTAAATCTGAATAAAATGTATTCTTTCTTTTAATGTCAACACTCAGGGGATGGACCCTTTTAATACAGTTTTTTGTTTTGGAATTTGGAAAATAGGCTGTGAGAAAGACGACAGAGAGTGTAGTGTTTGTGGACTTTAGATTTGAATCTCTTTATAAGTGACAGTAAAGACTTCTACAGGTAGGGAGTTCCACATACAGATAGTGCGTCCAAAAAATGAATTCTGTCTGTATGTGTGTATGTGCTCTGCTAGAAAAACGGGTGCTATATGATTTTTGGGAACAAGACGCTTCATCTCGCTAGAGCAAGATTTGAATTACAATTTGCTTTTTTCTGCTTCGGGGCTTTTATTTTCTAAAAAAAATTAAATTTTAAATAAGTTTAAAAAAGAATTATGATCTCAAGATAAAATTAAATACACATTGCCACAGATGTATACATACGGATAACAAATTTCAGAATTTTTTTTTAACTAATCCGTTTTCGTTGAAAATCTTTGTAATTGTCTGAGAACTTTCCTCAATTTTAAGACGGTCTTGGTTAAAACATGTCTGAAATTTGTGCAATTTTGTGGGCCTGTGTATATGTGTACATCCGTTTTAATTGTCTGACAACTTTCTTCGATTTTAAGACGGTCTTTTGCTTTGGTTCAGAAATATGTGAAATATGTTAATCGGATGCATACCTTTGTGGGCCTGTGCAGGGCCACAATTCAGTTCAATTTCAGAAATTTTTTAACCAATGCAAAAGACCGTCTTAACATCAAGGAAACTATAAAGATTTTCAACGAAAACGGATTAATTAAAAAATTTCGGCAATTTATTAACCGTACGTATAATTTAGTAAATTAAGTTTTAAAAATTAAACATTTTTTTCCCTGTTGAATTTCTTGTTCCCCATTCCATTCCATTTCATCTTTCCTTGACATTTTCTGCTTTACCATTTATATACCCTCTTATAAAAGTGCAGTATATTTATGAGAATATTTTAATTGTTTTTTGTTTGTTTAATAAAATACTATTAAAATCTACATTTAAATTAAATTGAGATTTTTGTTTTCCTTTCTTTTCTTTTCTTTTTTCTTTTGCAATTGCAATATGAAATTAACTTGTAAAAGGGTATTTTGGGGGGGGGGGATGTGTGTGTGTATAAAGTTAGAGATTCTCAAAATGAGTTTCATTTATTTAAGCTGATTTCGTATTATTCTTATTATTTTTATTTTTTTTAAATTTCTTTTAATCGTTGTTCTATACAAAATATATAAAAAAGGATTTTTGTTCTACACATCTTTTCACTATTCTTTCTTGTTGTTGTACATGTATGTACAATGTATGTGTGTGTGTGTGTGTGTGTGTGTATGATTGTTTTAAGCTTAAAAAGTATGGCTTGTTTTAATGCTTAACTAAGTTTCTGCTGGCCCACCTTGTTTGAGTTTTAAAAACCATACAACAAGGCTTGCTTCGTAAATAAATTTTCTCCTTAACCTTACAAACTAAGCACAGTTTAGATCGATTTCGTTTGTTAAAAAAAACAAAACAAAACAAAAAAACATATAAAAATAATGTGTGTTGTTTTAAATATTTTTCCTAAAAAAATATGTTGCTTTTAACATACATATGTATACATACATGCATACATATATGCATGCATATATGCATGTATGTAATAATATTTTTCTTTAATGCACCAATAAAAATATGATGCTTGCGCCCTTAAAAGGTTGTTTGTTTCTCTTAACTACATGAGAGAGAGAGAGAGAGAGTTATACAATTGACCTCCCTTTTTACTTTCATTGTCAAATGTAAATCGCCTCAGAGCCCTTATTGGCCTGATGGCCACCTGATATATAAAGATTATTGGCAGCTGGCGATTGTACACCTTCGGACCAGTCGGAACGTGGCGAAGAGCTGGACCAATGTCCGGGAGATTCGGGTGATGGTGTAGGATAGCTATCGAGCGTTTGTACCATATGCTGGGGCGTATGGCTGCCCGAATGTTGGCTGGGCGGTGTCAGGTACTGATAGAAGGCCTGATTGTGTTGTGATGATGGCGATAGCATGTTAGCGGTCGACGGTGATGACGCCGACATTGAACTTTGTATGGACGGTGGATTCATTTGACCCGAGTGAAATGAGTCTAGAAATTGAAAAATTATTTAAATTTGTTACGAAAAGTATTTTAATTTTAATTATACTAACCCGGTGATCCACAAAAACTATTCAAATCTAAGCCAGCCGAACTAAAATCCATAGCTGGACCAACGCCGCCATTATTGTTCGCACCCATTTGCTGCTGTTGTTGCTGTTGCTGTTGCATTGTTTGCATTATTGCACTATTTTTATTTTGTTGTTGTTGTTGCTGCTGCTGCTGTTGTTGTTGCTGTAGTTGTTGTTGTTGCTGTTGTTGTTGCTGCTGCTGCTGCTGTTGTTGATTGGCCATCATAATGCCAATATCACTGCCAGTAGGCGATATAATACCCAAACTAACGGGTGAATTTTGACTGCTGGGAGTTTGGAAATTCATGCTGTTGGGCGAGTTTTGTGTTTGTAACGCTGCTGCAGCACTGCTGCCACCCAATAAATTGTTTAAATTACTGCCACAAAATTGCTTTTGATGCGTGGCATGGCGCATTGCCTGCATATGGGTGGGTGATGTTGGCAAACTGGGTCTTGACTTGGCAGGAGAGGGAGAACCTACAAAAAAACAAGAGAAAATTAATTTAGCACATCAACAAGTATTTTCTTTAGAGACTGTGCGAGAGAGAGCACTTACCCAAATAAGCATGAGGTGATAATGCCATGTTTGATTGTACCGAGTGTGGTGGCGACTGATTGGAATAGGGTGGACTAAGGCCTTGCTCATGGCCACCCATTAAATTGTTGCCGTTTAAACCGTTCGTTGCATTTTGATTGCCATTCATCAATTCCTGATGAAAGGGCGAACCCATTGAATAACCATAATTTTCCATTTTGATCATGTCATGGCTCTGCTGTGGCACCAGAGATTGCATAGACTGGGCATTCTGTTAATAAAATTCAATTGAAAAATCAAATAAGAAAACCATTTCAAATGAAAAGATTTTTTTCTCTCACACTCACCTTTACACAGTCTTCATAACTCGGCGGGTGCTTTACGTTGCTGTTCCCCAGCAGATCGTTGTGATGATTGTTGTTGGTTGGCGGTCCGCCGCCGCCGGTCATTGCATTCGAATACATTGACGTCGTATCGTAGGGACTCGGTTGACTTGTGAGGGCTGTTGGTGGCGGCGAGTCCACTGAACTGAGTGCTGCATCCAGCAATTGCTGCTGTTGATTCTCCACCGAGCCGGGGTTTTGCACTGTCTGGCCACCAGCCAAGCCATTCAGCAGCTGAGATGCCGTAAGGTTGCTGCTGTTGTTGCCCTTTTTTGAGGCCTGACCTAAACCCTTTTTTGAACTCGGTTTACGTCTCAAACTGCCCCCATTATCGAGCAGACCATCTGGGCTGCCTTCCAAAAGTTTCGCCTTCTTGGCCGCCTTAGCCTGGGCTGCTTTAGACGGCTGTTTGCCGGCTGTTATTACTGTCGGCTGTGTAATCATTTGTGGTTGACTACCGGGCGGTGGTGAGGCAATCATTGTTTGTGGTGCCATAGCAATCATCTGTGGAGATCTGGGCACATGTTCATCCAACAGTCTTACAATATCGTGATGTAAACGTTCTGAGGCGACATCTCGAGGTAAACGGTCCATATGATCGGTAATTTCACGATTCGCAAAGTTATCCAGTAAAGCTTTACAGGCTTCATAGGAACCTTCACGGGCGGCCAAAAACAAGGGAGTTTCGTCTTTATCGTCTTGGGCATCACGATTGGCGTGATGCATTAACAGAATATTAACAGCCTCGGTGTTATTAACAGCTGCAGCCCAATGGAGAGCCGTTTTACCCGAATTATCGGCGGCATTTATATCAGCATCGGCAGTAATCAAGTCTTCAACCATACCCTCAATTGCTAAGCGTGCTGCCAAAATCAGGGGTGTGGTACCATCATGCATACGAGCATTCAAATTAGTGGCTCTATTTCTCAAGAGTATCTGGAAGACACCCATGGCATCGGCCGCAACAGCTGCATGTAAAGGCGTACGTCCGGTGTTATCCTGACAATTAGCATCAGCTCCGGCATCTAGTAATCGTTTTGCGGCATCAGCTCTGGCGTAGCGTGCAGCCAAATGCAATGAGGTTTCTCCGGTTTTATCCATAGTGGCGTTTAATTCTGCTCCCTGAGCCAAGAGATCAGAAATAACTTGAGCTGTGGCATCATCCGATTGTTCGATATCTTCACCCGTATCAATGCCACCTCCTCTAACAGCGGCCACCATAAGTGGAGTCATGCCACAGGGTCCTCTTACATCGACTTCATGTTTACCATCTTGATGAGCAGGTGGTGTCATTATCGAGGATCGCACATCGGCTACATCTAAATGGGCCTGAGACCAAACTCGATTATCAGCCTCTTCGTAATCGGTTACCATGGTATGGTCACTAGCATAGCCACCATGATCGTTGCGTAAACGCTTCGGCTGGGGCATATCCGATTCATCGTCTGACCACTGAGGAGCATGACCCATATGACCGGAATTCATATTGACATCGTTGCTCATACAAGCCATTGAGGGATTCTTATTCAGATTTCTCATCTCTTGTCCTGTAGGATCTCTGCGACGGCGTTGAGGATTTATGGTTGGAGTACGGAAACCTTCAGGGAACCAGGTAATACCAGCGGCACGCTTTCTTTGAGTCGTAACCAATACACCAAACAAGGCAAAGGCCAAAACAACCAAGATAATGCCCAAGGTAACGTACTTAACATTTGTAGGCGACTCCATAACATCTTCACCGGGATTAGTGACTCCTCGAACACTGTAGATGGGAAATTTGGACGATAACGTATACTTGGAGGCAGTAGCAGCCAGGAATTCAGCAGCTTCAGAAGCACTATAGAAGCATTCGGTACATTTGCGATTATCAATTTCCAAATACACTTGTATACCCGTTTGGCCTATGCGTTCGGTAAACAATATCTTATTCTTGCGTCCAAATTCGGTATTTTGTATGTCATTAATGGGCTGAGTACCTTTCCAGGAGAATATCATGTCATTGCCCATGGTATCCTTTTTAATGCGCACTGTGGTCCGTAGATGATGGCCCATTTCACGCAGGAATACGACTTGTTGTTCGCGGAACTGTTTTAAATCCATTAAAACTATTACTGAAATGGCGCCATCAGCCAGATTAGGTGGCTCAGCGGCATTTTCACAATCCAAACCATCCCAGTTACACTCGGCATTATTGCAGCCATAATCACAAAAACCATTGGCGTAGTGTTTCTGACAATAGGCATCATAGACGGGATTACAGGGCTGCAACTTCTTTTCACAATCGCGACCATCGAACAAGCAGGCAGCATTGTTGCACTCTTCATTACACTTGCCATCCATAAAGACACGCCAGCACTCTATGGGCGCCGTACAATTAACCCAAGGATTGATGCCCAGCGAACAGTCATTGCCATCAAAGTTGCAGGCATAAGTATTGCATTCGGCATCACAGACATGGTTGCCCGTCTTCTGTTCGCAGCCTCTCTTGGTACACATTTCACGTTGGTACTCCAAGTCCTTGGCATATTTGTTTAAGGCGCCTCGTGAGGGATCTAAAACCCAACCCGGGTAATTGGAATCATAACTCTCACAACGTTTGCCTGACCATTTGGCAGGGCAGAAGCAGACAAAGTCACCCAATAGATTGTCACAGGCAGCTCCTTGTAGACATGGATTTGGTGTACATTCATCCATTGTGTCACGTTCACAGTGGCGTCCTTCAGTGCCTCGAGGGCATTCACACCGATAGCCGCCACCATCGTCTATTATACAAGCGCCAGCTTGGCAGGGATTCGAATCACAGTCGTGGCCAGAGAATTCACAATTTTTGCCATAAAATCCCTCAGTACACAGGCAGTGATGTCCACCCTGTTTGGGTGAACAGATGCCACCATTTTGGCAAGGTGAGTTGGCACAAAAGTCGACTTTGTTTTCACAGTGACGACCCATGTAGCCCGGCTTACAGTTGCAATGATAGTTGTTGACCAATTGTACGCAATCCAGAGTGCCAGCATTGGAACAGGGATTGGAGAGACACTCATTAATATCGCCTTCACATCGTGATCCCACAAAGCCAGGTGGACAGGCACACTCAAAACCGCCTACACGATCTATGCATGTGCCATTGTTGTGACACGAGCCTCTTTTACAATCGTTTTCGTTTACTTCGCATATCAAACCCGCCGTACCAGGAGGACAAGAGCAACTGAAAGTATTCACCAAATCATGGCAGGTACCACCATTTTGACAGGGATTGGGAGAGCAATCGTCTATGTTTAGTTCACAGTTCTGACCTTGGAACCCTTTACGGCAAACACAAGCATATGAGCCAATTAAATCGCGGCAAGTGCCACCATTTAGACAAGGCTGAGATTCACATTCATTTATTTCCTGCTGGCAATAACTGCCCGTATAGCCCTGCTTGCAATAACAACGATGAATATTGCCGTGTTCTTTGCACGTACCATTGTTACACAGTTGTTCCAAGGAGACACCTTTACGTATAGCCGCATCACTACATGAGACCATTTCAACATCACACAATTTACCGGTCCAGCCGGGAGCACAACGGCAATTGAATTGATTTTTATTTTGAGTGCAAGTGGCACCGTTCTCACATGGCGATTTGGTACACCAGTCAACATAATCGGTACATTGTTTGCCAGTATAACCGTAAGAACAATGACAGGTGTATTCATCACCATTCTCATGACAAGTGGCGCCATTCTGACAGGGCTGGGAGTCACATTTGTTGATCTTATATTGACAGTTCGAGCCAGTGTAACCAGGCAAACAGGAACAATTGTAGCTGTTGATGCTATCAATGCAGGTGCCACCATTCATGCAAGAACTTTCCGTACAATCTTCATCGTTGGTCTGGCAATTGATACCGGAGAAGCCCAAGGGGCAGGTACAGGTATAGGAGTTCACATACTGCCTACAAGTGGCACCATTCTGACAAGGCATACTTAAGCATTCATTGATATCAGTCTCGCAGTGTTTGCCATCAAAACCATCTACACAGAGGCACGTATAATCGCCAATGCCATCCAAACAGGTGCCTCCATTTTGGCAGGGAAATAAGGCACAGTCGTCCGTGTTTATAGCGCAGTCATGGCCTTCATAGCCTTTAGCACATATGCATCTATACGAGCCGGGAACATTGTGGCAAGTGGCACCATTACGACAGGGTGTAGACAGCTTACATTCGTCGATGTCTTCATCACAATAACGGCCATGGTAGCCCAGTTTACAGGTGCAAGAGAAATCCAAAAAGTTTGGTGAAGGCGTACACTTGGCATCATTTCGGCAACGATTGGTGGCACAAGGATCCAATTTCGATTCACAGTCCTGGCCGGTATAGGGTACCTTGCACACACATTTATAGCCGTTAACCTTATCGATGCAAGTGCCACCATTGGCACAGGGATTATTAATGCAGTCGTCAATATTTGTTTCACACTTCAAGCCCGTATAACCGGGCATACATTGACACTTAAAGGCATTCAGTTCGTCCACACAGAAACCACCATGTTGGCAAGGATTCGAGGAGCATTCATCAATATCGATCTCGCAACGTTTGCCACCATAGCCAGGAGGACAGTGACAAATAAAATCGTTAATGCTATCCTCACAACGGCCATCATTTATGCAGGGATTTGAGACACACTCATCCACGTCGCTGAGGCAACGGGGATCATAGAAACCCCGAGGGCATTCGCATTTATAACCGTTAACCAAATCCATGCAGACACCATTGTTGGCACATGGATTAGAGGCACATTCGTTGATATTAATCTCGCAATGGACACCCGTAAAACCGGGCACACACTGGCAAGTGTATTTATTAATGCCGTCAATGCAAGTGGCGCCATTATTACAAGGATTGCTGTGGCATTCGTTGACATTGATCTCACAATCCTTGCCAGATGTGCCAGGCAAGCAATGGCACACATAAGAGCCTACACGGTCCACACAATGGCCACCATATTGGCAAGGATTGGATTCACATTCATTGATTTGCGTTTGACACAGATAACCGGTAAAGCCAGGATCACAAACGCAGGTAAAACGATTGTCACCATCAATACATTTGCCGCGATGACAGGGATTCGAATCACAATCGTTGATGTTGATTTCACACGACAGACCCGTATAGCCGGGAGGACATTGGCAGGTATAACCAGCTATAGAATCACGGCATATGCCGTTATTACGACAAGGCTGCGACTGGCAATCGTCTATATTGATTTGACAGCGGGATCCGGTAAATCCTAAGGCACAAGAACATTTGAAGCCGTTGATCATGTCATTGCAGATGCCACCGTTCAAACAGGGATTCGATTGGCATTCGTTGATATCAATTTCACATTGGGTACCAGTGAAGCCGGGCATGCAAACGCAACGGAAAGTACCAGGATCGTCCAAACAGCTGCCTTCATTTTGACAAGGATGCGATTCACATTCATTGATGTTCGTTTCGCAACGGGGACCAGTGAATCCCTGCGTACAGTTGCATCTAAACGAACCAGGCGTATTGACACAGACACCATTATGCTCACAAGGTGAACCCTGGTCACATTCATCAATGTCCTCGGAACAATCGATACCTTTGTAGCCGGTGGCACAGGAACAGGTATAGGAACCATTAATAGGGCTGGTGTCACAAATAGCATCGGCATGACAGGGATTCGAGGTGCAGGCATCATCTAGGTGACACAGTAAACCTGTTTTACCAGGCGTACAACGGCAATAGAACGAACCAACGCCATCAATGCAGGTGGCGCCATAAAAACAAGCCGCTGCTACACAATCATCAATATTTTCACTGCAATCTGGACCAGTCCAACCATTGACACAAATGCACGAATAGGAACCTTGGGAGTTTGTACAAGTAGCACCATTTTGACACACAGAAGGTCTAAAATACATATAAAATAACAACAACAACAATAAAGTAACAGTCAATAGACATCCTTTAAGAATTTTTTTTTTTTAGGTTAGACTTACCTTATGGCACATTCATCGACATCCTTCTCACAGTTCTCTCCGGTATAGTTGGGCGGACAGGCACAGTGATAAGTATTAACGCCATCAATACAAGTGCCACCGTTTTGACACAAATGACCAGGACAATCATCAATATTTTGATCACAGTTTTTACCTTGATAACCTAAAATTACACAACAAAGAGAAAGAGAGTGAGTGAGTTGGAGTGTGAGTGTCAGAGGATAAACAAACAAAGAAATTTCATTTTTGCATAAATTACAACTCATTTCGTTTCATCATTTGCTTTTGTTTTTGTAATGTAATGGCTAAAGAGAATTTCGTTTAAAACAGGTAGCAATAACAACAACTACAACGCAATAACAGAGTCGGTTATAAAAAGAAAAACCGGCTTTTTATAACAACAACACATAAATTATTCGTTTTTTCGTTCTTTTTCTACAAGAAGAGTAAAATCAAACCAAAAACACTGGCCGTATCTCCTTGGCTCTCAATCATAATTTTTTTTTCTCACAGCAAGATACACACACATGCACATAAACATAGAAAAATAAAAAATAAATAAAAACGATCATAAAATAATGGAAAAATAAACAAAAATAAGCAAGAAAAACACACAAGTCAGCATAAAAGAATAATAGAAGCAAACAAACGCATAAAAACATAAGAAAAGAAAAATAAACAAAAGCTCACAAATACTCGTACACACATACTACGTATATGGCCACATGTAAACGCCACACACCGTAATGATCATTAACGTTAATCAAAGCTTCAAACAATTATCGCCTATACAATACACATACCTATACAGGCATACACAACAAGTAAATACTTTCGTTGAGAAAACTTAAGCATTCCATGACTAGAGAGAGAAAGATGGAAAACAAATAAGTAGGAAAAATGCGTTGCCAACTTGTAAATTAAAAAAACAAACGTATTTTGTTAGATTGAAACAATAATTAAAAAATGTTCCTTTTTCTTCAGTGTTTTTTTCGTAATAAAAGTGTTAAAATATGTTTTTTTAAGAGTACATATTGTACATACGAGACAGTAAAT
This sequence comes from Sarcophaga subvicina, assembly GCA_936449025.2. Taxonomy (NCBI): domain Eukaryota; kingdom Metazoa; phylum Arthropoda; class Insecta; order Diptera; family Sarcophagidae; genus Sarcophaga; species Sarcophaga subvicina. The sequence goes on along the minus strand of OW388080.2, from coordinate 145,206,506 downwards.
GTAATTTTAAGGCATCGGAAGTGTGATTGAAAACTAAATTATCGCCCGAAATTCCCCATTTTTAAATAAAATATTTTCAATACAGTGGGTTATAGGTGGTAAGTACATCTCCATGACTTTAATGGAGTTTTGGGGGAAATTTTATTTCCTTTACTGTGCATAGGAAGACGGGGACGTTTTTAATATTTTGCATCGTACTATTTATTCTGGTACCATAGCTGGACAATGAGATTGTGTTTGATTGATGCAATAAGGATGCTTTCAGATCATGATTGAAAGCGAATTAAAACGGAGATTAAACAGTGTTTCTGTATTGAAAGGTGAACGTTTAGGAAACGGTAAATATGCCACTAATTGTATATGAGAACTTTTGTGACCCCGGATAATTACGCAGGCTAGTGTCAAGTCAAGCTAATCCAAATCCTAACAAGGAAAACTTGTTTAAGCTGCTTTCTCTAGGTTAGGTAAGGTTACGGACACCTGCTGAAGAAACAGATCGTCCCACTTATGTGATACCACAGCCAATATTCCACATGGGGATGAAACATTAACCGAAGAAAAACCAAGCGAAGTCCAAAATAAATTTTGCTATTGCAGTAATCTTTATACATATTAGAGAGCTCGGCCAAGAATGTCAGAAAGTGAGAGATCAAAACCAGCCGTCTATTTGCTGACAGTGGAAGACAGACAGACCCACAGCTCCTGCAAAAGTCTTTTGCCGGCATGTCAAGTCTTTCGGCATGCCTTCCTTAAGGACAATGACCAATGCTATTAAGAATTGCTATTGTGTAAAAGATGGCAATGTGATTTAAGATTGTGTTTTCCTGTAAAACGTCTGGATAATATCCAAATTAACTGAGGCAATCGGAATACCTATGAATTGTTATATGAAGAAGACTACAAAATTTGTACTGGCCTAAGCCAGCTCATCAGCAATGCAATTTCCAACAATATCCTCATGCCCCGAAATCCATAGAAGAGAAATCCTTGACGTTAATGAACAAGGACTAACGTTGGAACTATATTTGTTAGGTAGTAAACCATAGTATTGCAGGACGATCGAAAACTATTCATCGAAATTTTTGGGCATTACATTCTACTCATGGTCAGTTTAGACGAGAGATTATGTATGTACACTCTCTGTCAACTATTTACTACCTTCGATTCAATGTGTTTCTTCTGTAATTTAACTTTTCCTTTAACTTTACGTTAATTTAAATACATTTTTAGATATTTCTTTTAAATATATATAGCACAACATTTGGAAAATCCTTTTTATTTAATTAAGATTGCCTTATACCTCAGCTCTTATTTCCATTACTTATTATGGTTTTCAAAACTTTCTAATAAATATTGACACCATAATGATACACGAATGAAAAACATATGCATACATTTTCCCAATGAATTGTTGTTGTTTGCCAAAGAAAAAAAAATATGCAATTAATTATTTATTACCATTTAAAATAAAAGAAGTAACAATTTGTAGCAACAATTTACCCGAAACAAAAAAAAAATAATATTGAAAATGTTATGAAAATGTAATATTTGCCAACATTTTACTTTTCCTACGCCACTGTATATGGTCATTTTACAATGACAGCAAATAAGCGAGGCAAACAAAAACCAACACAGAACTCTTAGCAAGTAATGACAACACATACACGATAAACAAAAGCACATATAAAAACAAAAAAAAAGTAAAAACAAAATAAATCAAATCAAATGCAATAAACATAGTAAGAAAAAGTGTTCATTTATAAAGAAAAACGACAAAAACGAAAAAAGAAAAAACTTGGAAATGCCGTATTAAAAACGTACGAGAGACAAATACAAAAACATGAGAGAGAGAGAAAATTCAAAAACAAAACCCAATAGCAAGCACATCAACCATCGACCGACCACCAATATCAGTGTGTAATAACAAACCGAACGTAACGAATCGTTTATAATCGTTAAAAGAAACGAACATTGAACGAAGAAACAACCAACCAACTACTCCAAATATATTGCAAACATAAACACACTCACTTCGCTAGCTTGAAACGATACCAAACGAAACATACAAGCAAATGGTAACACAACGCCATAAACGTACAACATCATGCATATTGAATGTGTATGTATGTATGTATGTTTGTTTGTATATACAAAGTAAAACAAACCAATAAACAACAACAACACTGCTAAGCCAAGTATAAAAAAAACAAAAATCTACAAGCAAAACGTCGTCTTGAGATCTTCTTTCCCACGGTTCATATCTTGTATGTTTAAGAATGTTGTTGTTGCTTTAGCTTTATGTTGTTTTTTTTTTTATATTTTACTCTACGGCTACTACTCATACACACATCCATACATTCATTTATGTAAACCTCATTCGTAGCTCGTACGTATGCTCGTTACGATTTATTTTGTCCGTCGTACTTCATAATAATAAAATAAAAAGAGAGAAAATAACGAAAACAATGATATCAACAATATAAACACACTTTAAGGCAAGCGCACACGTACGAGCAATATCTGTGCATACACACGCATGCAGTTGTATGGATATATTCTTTATACAATATAAAGCATAGTGGGGTTGCCGATGTTGCTTTTAAGTTAGGCTTTGTGTGTATGTCACGTCAGTTACATAAAATAATGAATTCATTGCAATTAAAAACAAAATAAAATAAAATTGCGCGTTAAAAGTTTACTAAAATTAAAAACATTTTTTCAATGAAAGAAGAGGATTTTTTTCATCTTCAGCTTCATTATCCCACAATGCCACGAAAACGAACACATTCCAGCATCCTGCAAGCTGAAACCTATTTCAAACTAATAATGCCAAGTCAGTGTCTTCACGGCAGCTTGGTTCTCCGCATAGGTAACCGCGTATACCCTGATGCAATTTATGCCCTGATCAGCTTGATGAGTGCAAATGCTTCAGCATGGAATACACTGCACTCATCGGGAAACCTATAGGACCCCTCCCCTCAGCCCTAACTATTGATTTAATAAGAAAAGTTCGTATTGGATTGTTTTATTGGACGTACATACATTTTGACAGAAGGTGTTGTTTCAGGACTGGCATCCTTATCATCCTAGAACCTGGCTCATTGGAAAAACTTGATTAATGAAACTGAAAGCGAAAAAGATGAGGTACGAACAAGAGATAAATGAAGAAAAAATAATAATCGAATGCCGACGAAGCTCTCCATTAAATCTAATGTCAGTTTTGAAGACCTGTCGAATCCCTATTGCCTGGCGAAACAGCTCATAGCTAAACCCCAAAGGCTTGCTTAAAACTGTGTGGTACACTTAGCTGGGAAATTTTGTTGCAATCAGTGTATTAACTGTGCCTAGCACTGGCAGTGTACCATGTTAGTTGCGATGTCTGTAAAAGTGTTGTGGTGATCAAAAATTGCTGGCCAAACGAATAGTCGCTTAAAATCAAGGTCTTTTTTTATCAAGATTTTCGTTGACACTAATAGGTTTTGTACAGTTTCTAATATAACTTGGAGTTGTTACTCAACATTACTAATGTAAAGGGTGTTTTTTACAGAGGTATAGAACTTTAAGTTGGCATTACTTTTCAAGATGGCCACCGATTTAACAGCTGTCAAGTGATTTATGATCAGTTTGGTTTGGCAATTCATCATGAATAGACTCACGCCTGAACAACGCTTGCAAATAGTGCAATTTTATTTCGAAAATAATGGTTCTGTGCGGAAAACGTATCGCGCACTACGTCCATTTTATCGTCGACAAAATCGTCCATCAGAGCAGTTAATTCGATTAACCATGGAACGTTTTCGCACCACGTTTACTCTTATTGATAACTCGCATCCCCAGAGACGCTGTACGGTGCGTACAGAAGAAGCTATTGCTGCTGTAGAGCGTAGCATTGAGGAAGACCCAAATGAGACCATCCGCCATCGAGCACAGGAATTGGATCTGTGTCCATCCACTTTATGGAAGATTTTGCGGAAGGATCTTGGTTTGCGTACTTACAAAATCCAACTCGTGCAAGATTTGAAGCCAAATGATCATTAAGTAAGGCGTAGATTTGTCGAATGGGCCCAAAACGAGATTACCGTTGTTCCCGATTTTCATAAGCGAATTTTGTTTAGCGATGAAGCGCACTTCTGGTTGAATGGCTACGTCAACAAACAAAACTGCCGCATTTGGAGTGAAGGTAATCCTCAAGTGTATGTGGAAACACCGTTACATCCAGAAAAACTGACTGTTTGGTGAGCTTTATGGGCTGGTGGAATCATTGGTCCGTACTTTTTCAAAAACGATGGTGGCCAGAATGTTACAGTCAATGGTGATCGCTATAGAGCCATGATTATTAATTTTTTCATTCCTGAATTGAATAACCATGATGTCCAGGAGATGTGGTTTCAACAAGACGGCACAACATGTCACACAGCTCGTGCCACAATAGATTTATTGAAAGACACGTTTGGAGACCGCCTAATTTCACGTTTTGGACCTGTGAATTGGTCTCCAAGATCTTGTGATTTAACACCGCTAGACTACTTTCTGTGGTAAAGTCATTGGTCTACGCGGTAAAGCCGCAAACGCTTGACCATTTGGAAGACAACATTCGCCGTATTATTGCCGATATACGGCTACAAATGTTGGAAAAAGTCATCGAAAATTGAACGTCCAGATTGGACTACATCCGCGCCAGCCGTGGCGGTCATATGCCAGAAATCATATTTAAAATGTAATGTCACAAGATTATCTTTCGGATAAATAAAATTCATGTCAATCGAATAATCCATCGTTGTTTTATTGCAACTTAAAGTTCCTATACCTCTATAAAAAACACCCTTTACTTTCTCTGGATCTTATTATTCAAAATCCACTTTGTGGTGCATTTTATATATGCGCCATATTCTTCTCTAGTTGTGAAAGACATCCTTCATCTTGAAATGAAACTGAGAAAATCCTTTGCACAGTCTTATGCTTTTGAGACGTATTGTGTATGCCCCGGAGTTCATCCAAATTCAAGAGATCATGATCAATTAGTCTTTTGGGTGACCTTATAGCCCCTGTGATGTAAGTTGTGTACTCTACGAAGTCTCCATTAATCATTGATAATCATAGCAAATATCTCTTCTAATAAATTCAAATTTTAATTTAAAAAAAAAACTTGTTTTGTTGCCATTATCTGTGTTCATCCTTGAATTCTTTGCAGACTCTGCTTTAATTTTTTTCCGAAATTATTGAAATTATTTCTCTCGCTCTCTATCTCTCCCTCTCTCTCTTTCTTTCTTTATTTAGGCTGTTCTTATTATTTTTATTGATTGTATTTTTTCAAATTTATTGCCAGCAGCGGCATTCATGATGTTTTTTTTTTAGTTTTGTGTCTGTGTGTGTTTTTAATATTTTTTTTTAGTTTTCAATCGAATTTATAAAGTTTCTTCCCCTTTTGTTTATTTCAATATGTATTTCTTATGTCGTATAGCTTTCTGCTTTAGAACTACTTTCAGACAAAATCAAAACAATTATTTTTTAGATTTCATTTCAAATAAAAAAAAACTTCATATTTAAACTTGAAAATAGAAAACCTATTAACACGGGCGTAGTTGTTTGTTTTCTCGTTTTTTCACTGTGTACGAGTGACATTTTAATACTCTTTTTCCCCTGTTTTTGTAAGACAAACCATTTCAAACGAACGTCTATTTGTATGGAAAAAACACAAACAAAATTGTGTGTTTTTGTGTATGGAAAACAAAAACAAAATTGTATGTCTTCGTTAGATGTTCGCCTAGAATCGTTTGTCTTACAAAAACAGACCCTTAGTGAGATTTCTGTTTTTCACCCAATCTGTCTCTCTCTCTCTCTCTCTCTACCAGTTAATCCATATTACTTCGTTCGTATTATAATAAAGCCTTCGTTCTCTATAACAAAATAAAGCAAATTGTAGCTGTTGTTGTTTGTGTTGTTCTTAAAGAATGTTTTGATTTCTTCAAAACGCTTAACAGTTCTTAACACACAATATTATTGTTGGTGTTGTTGTTGTTGTTAGCATTTCTTCATTATTGTGTTACAAAGCAAAACAATAAAAAGAAAATCACCATTAAACACACACATGCACTTAGGCAGACTTTACAGGCATGGATGATGAGGCATGCATTAGTTTGAGTGTTTACAATTATTAACTGCACTATTATTGTTGCTACCACACCACACCACACCACACCACACCATCGTTGTAAAATATGGTAGTAGAATTAGAATCTAATACACGAGTACTGATGATGAATTAAAAAGAAACATTTTTTTTAATGTCATTTCTAAACAAATAAATATCTTTAAATTACGTACATATGTGTGTACATATGTATGTAAATATGCATATATTTTATAAATTATAAGATTTTATTAAAAAAAAAGTATCGCTTTAATTTAAAGCAAATGCTATTATTCATAAGCCATGTAGTATTAAACAATTATTTTTTATTTTTTTCTTCTTTTGTTTAATTAAACATGTGTACACGTCTCCATACCTGTTGTATGTACATACATATGTACATAATGTATGTATGTATTTATGGATTTACTAATAGTACAAAAAAATGTACGTGTTTTTTTTTTTTAGTTGTTGGTATGCAATGTTCCAAAGCCTGTTTGTTTTGTTTTTTTTTATTTCTTGATGAGATCGTAATTTAAATACACTCAACTCGTGTTATTTTAATATCAATAATCTGGGTATGTGCATACATAAATAGTACATAGACTAATTAAAAAAGAAAAATAATTAAAAAAACAATAACAACTCTTGCTCTACTAGACGTGTCAATTTAGGTTGCCAAGCTTTGTTTCAAAATGTTTGCAAATATATACAAAATAAAATAGGCAATCGAAATCTCCAATTTCGTTGTTTGAGATGACGGAGCTGGAGTCTGAACTACGAATTTGACCTCTAAGAAGACAACACGGTGCCTACTAGACTACGGCAACTTCAGCTGCGGCGTTTTGCTTGCGACCACTGAATTTTATTATTGAAATTCGTGTTGCCATAATCGAAACTCATTTTTGGCTCAAGGGATACTTAAGGAAACAATATTTTCTCGAATTTAATACACAGAACAGCCAGAGGCAGTTCAAAAGCTGCTATTGCATCTTCAAAGACGCACTGTATGGTGCGGTTTATGAGCCGGCGGGCAACGTTGAAGCAGACTTTCTCAAGAACGATTGGAATCGCAAAGTTACAGGCACGGTACTGTGCGAAGACTACTGAGATTGTTTTTACCTGAAATTGATTATTTAGCGTTGCTTGATATGCTCCACATGCCCCACGACAAGCGATACCATTAACTTAGGGAAAGGTGAGTTTGGAACTTAAATTACATTTCGGTCGCCCCGATCATGGAATTTGTTCCCACTGAATTATTTTTTGTGTGTGAATACGTGAAGTCTCTTGTGTGGAGGGACAAGTCAATCGCGATTTTAAAACTGAAAAAGAAGGAAGAAAAAGAAGAGCCCGAGTAGTGCAGTCTTTTTTTCTTAGAATGCTATGGTTAAATCCCTTGAAAGACATTAGCTACCCGACTGCTGACAACCGAAAGAAATTTGTGCAACCTGAAAAGGTTTTCCACAAGTTTACTTATCAAATGAATTTGAATCAATCCGACGCAAAAATCAATTTCGTCGAAATGAGAGCACATTGCAGGACCACAATTGTGGAATGTGATGTACGACGCTGGGTTTGCTTTGAAACTTCCAGTAGAGGCATCCATTGTGCAATTCTTCGATGGCATTATCATGGTAGTTGCGCAGTCAGTAAAAGCTTAGAAATTGTGTCATTATATGCAAATAAAGCCATTAGGGTAACTAATTAATAAGATGGAGTCAAGGAAACTAAATCTGGGAGAAAATAAGTTAGAAATACTGTTTATAAATCACAAGCAAAATACGGAAGAACATTGTAAATTTCGTGCGGGAGTTGGGAGTGATATATATACCTCCTCAGCGTCAATATCAAATACAATATCTGGTGGTGTAATGTTTGGCAAATGTCTGAAATTTAAGAATTGCACTGGGTACGAGAGTTGATTTTTCATAAAATCAACGAAAGTTTGAAATGCATTGCTTCCAATGCCCCCGAACAGCCACTCTAACAACATAAAAACAAAAGATTCCTCAAGTCTATTGCCAATTATCTCTCTCTCTCTCCCTACTTATTTGAACTGCTTTACTTAGTACAGACTCTCTTGTCTCTAATAAACTCATCCACACTTTCATAATTATGCAAATTTACAATACATACATTCATATGTATGTATGTGTGTGTATGAATTGTAATAGAACTGACTAGCTGGCTGGCTGGCAAGTGTTAAATGTTAATAAAATTGAACTGAACAACACAATTTACATTCATTTGGTCACATTATTTTTGTTATTGCTGTTGTTGTACGATGTTTTGCAGTGTAAAATTGAAAATATTGTAGAAAAAATGAAATGCAATTTCTTGTTGTTATTGTTGTTTTAATTTAAATTAATTAAATTGAAAATAATTGAAACAAATTGAACGAAATCAACAGCATCAACCACATCATCCGCATCAACATCAACATCATCATCATCATTCAACCCCACATTCACTTTAGAAACTTGAGCTCTCATGTAAAAAATGAACGCGTCTAATAGTGGATTCTAACAATACAGCAGCTGCACTGAAAGGGGTTTTTGCAAGTGTATGTGTTTAGAAAAAAAAAAACAGTAGTTTTCACTTACTCAGCATTTACTCACTCTCATAGAGAAGAGCTCCCAAAACAAACGGTCAAATGACAACAAACCAACCAACACTTGTAAGACAAACAACAGCAATAAACAACAGTGGTGCTGGTGGTGGTGGTGGAGGTGTTGGTGGATTTCTTCTCAAATGCGCGGGAGTTGTAAGCAATAATAAGACAACAATAACAACCCAGCTATGGTGGTTAGTGGTTTGTGCAATTTATTGTAATTTTTTTTCTTGTGTGTATGCATGTATGATTTTATTTGCATTAATTAGAAAAGTTCAAAACCTGCAGTTTACACAGTCACAATAAGGTCTCTATATCTCTCTACATATACATATATGTGTGTATTTGTGTCGCTGTGGTCGTTCGCCGTCCGTCGTCATCTATGCTGTGTTCTGTTATTGTGGCTTTTGTAGTGAGTGAGTAATTTAAAAGCAAGATAATGCTTGTCTATCTATTGGACTGCTGCTGCTGCAGCTGGCTGCTGTATATGGAGGGAATAAAATTTAGAAATTTGCAAAAACCACCACAGTGAAATGAATAAAAAAAACAGCCAACAGCAGCAAAATAGTTGCAACAATATTTTTTTAATTGATGCTGCCCAAGAGATCTCTCTAAGCTTTTATTATAATTTTTTTTTTAATTCCAATTTTATTTATTTTAGTGTGTGATCAATTTTTTTCATAGTTTATGCATAATGCAGCGACTTATAGAAAGAGAAAGAGAGGAGAAGGCGAGGACGAGAGAGTGAGAGATAGTAGATGTGGGGGAGGAGAGTGTGTTTTTGTAATTGCCTGTTGCTTTAAAAATGTTTGCGTCACTTGTTTATAGTTGTTGCTTACATTTGCGCGAAATACAACAATTGCTGTGTGTTCTTTAGTTGATTAGTTTTAGGTGCGGTTCAATTGCAAGGCAAACAAGCTTTACTTTACTGTTGTTGTTGTTGTTGTTGCTGGGTTTTTTTCGTCTTCTTGTTCTTCCTCTCATTTAAAGTGTATTTGTTTGAAATCTAATCTATGGATTCTTGGAAATGTTAAACACAATATCCACCATCCAATGAGTGTCTCACATACAATACTTCTCCTTCTTCTTTTGGTACTTTTTTATGCTTTTAATAAGAAACTAAAGACATGTGCGGAAAAGACAAACGTATAGACAGACAGACAGACAAACGGCTAGTCTAAAACCAACTAAAACTGACTTGTTAAATTGTTTTGTTGTTGTTGTTGTTGTTTAATTAAACAATTCCTAATCGTTCACACAGGAAATGAATTTGACAATTTGGAACAGGGGGAAGAAAAGAAGAAAGGCTACACCCACATTGGATCCTTAATATTTTAAATGTAGTGAAAAGCTATTCTTTATCAAAGGCTTTTTAACATTAAAATATAACGTTAAAATATACCCATGACGACAAATTTGTTTTGTTTGGTTCCATAATTTCACCAGCAAACAGCTCGCCATAGACCACAAAAGGCGGTGGTCAGCAGGCTTTAAATCCGCACTATGTATTGAATGCACAGGAACCTTCCAATTAAGTTTCCAAAACTAATTTCGTTCGCTTTTAATAAGCCAACACACCACGTACTATACTACGGCGATTTTATTTTGAACACCCACAATATTATTACAAAGCTCTCGATCTTTGACAGGACCCCAAGTTGCCGACTGTCAATTCATTCTAACCTAACCTTACTTTTTTAAAGGTGCCGCCCTGCTACAATACAATACTGTAGCGGCAGTTAATTAAATTTGCCTAACTTTTCTAATTTCCTCCCCCCTTTTCTCAACCATTTGATTGAGAATTTTATGCCAAAAAGAACACACAAAAAAAAACCGAAATTTTCTATTTTCACTGATTTTCTGTATTTGAAATGATTTTTCCTCATTTCTTTTTTTTTTGTGCGTTTTTTGTGAGGCGAAGGTCACTATGTGACTGGGTTTTTTGTTACACTACAAAATATATTGTATTGTTGTTGTTTCTGTTGTTTTTTTTTTGCCATTTGCTACTGTAGACACGCATATGTATGTTTTATGTTCACATTATAATGCGATTACATTGTATGCTGTTTACATGGGCTGTGTATTTGGCAGACACAAAAAAAATTGTTTTTTTTTTTCTGTTAGGCTAGGCCAAGTGGTGAACAGACACTTAACAAACATACATACACACACACACATACAAGAAAAAAAAAATCAACCGAAACCAACTTGTCAAAATCGTGTGTTTAGGGTTTTCCTATGATTTTCGTTTGATTTTTTTGTGTGTGTTGTTCTATAAGCAAAACTACACATGTGCAACAGGCGCTTCTGGATTTGAGTACGTAAGTGCATGTGTACGTACTTTCGTACGTCGTGTGTTTTTATTAACACGATTACAGGCTATTGTTTCTAAAACACAGAGAGTGAAGCGTATAGAGAGAGCATAGAGAGGAATACACATTGCAGGCAGATGTTTAGAAAGAAGGAAAACTGCCTGTCTAAACAAACACCGCCTGGCATGGCAATGCTGCCCACTTTTTTTCTTCTTTCTTTCTTTTGTTTGAATTGCATGGCCATCATCAGAATCAACAACATTTCTACATTTGAATTGCCTGGTAAAGTACAGCGGATTTATTTTTGCTTCTTTTTTTGTTGTTGCTATTGTAACTTGCATCCCATCCCCATTATCTATGAAATTGTTGTGTTCCTGTTTGTCAGTGGCAGTGTGGTGGTTGCTGCGTTTTATTTTTGTCTCTCTCCTCTCACTTTGGTTTGTAAGAAGAAAGAAATCCATGCACAGAAAAAAACATTTTTCTTTAAGACGTTGACTTGTTTTCTTTCTTTCTTTTAAAACCAACTAAGTCAACTAAGATTACAACAATAAAGAACAATAACAATAATAATAAGAAAAAACAAAAAAGAAAACACAATAAAATCTTGTATTTCCCTCCAGTTTTTTTTTTATAAAAAATCCCAGCCATAAAGAATGGGAAAAAGTTTAGAGAGGAAGAGAGATTGACTGTGGTTGGTTTACATAAAAAACATGCCACTGATCGATTAATATACTTTTAAATATTAAAATAAAGCAGCAACAACAACTACAACAACAATAATAATAGCAATAAAACAAGATTTAGAGTAAGACAAAATCAAGCTGGTGTTTGGTTGGTATTAAAGTGTTTTAAACATGCAATATGGAGAGTATCTAAGTAAACGCCAACCAAATGGGAAAATTATTGTTGCAACTGTTTACACTGGCAACAGTTCAAATGTACAGACATACTTAGGGTAAGAATAGCTTGCAGTTTAGCTGGGAGGAGATGATTAAGCTAATTTCCTTTAATGGGAAACTAGCCAGTGTATCAACGATTTCATTTGCGATACATTCCGAGTTCTGGAAAGAAAAATACTTTTCCAAATGCTGGCAAGACAGCTCCTGGAGGCCAATCATGCATACGTATCGTACACATGACCAACGTACATTACGCGCACAGTGCTCTGTGTTGGAAGTAGGAAAACAGATTAAGACAGGGCGGTAAGAGGAAGAAGTATTTAAGGACTTTAATTTAACATTTACAATCTTTTTACATTGTAAATAACATGCAATGGCGTGTGCAAGAAGAGTGTTCCACATACGCATAGTATGGCTAAAATAAAAATTTCTTCCGTAATGCATTGTGCGATCCACTGGCCTATCTACGTACGCGATAAGCACATTCCGTTGTAATATCGATAGAATAGTGAAGCAGATAACGTACCGCAATGAATTCCATAACAGTAACTCTTCAATGCAAAAGATGCTGTACAGTCTGGGTAATTGTGGTAAATTTTGTACTACAAACGCAATGTGAGCAATATTTCGACATCCCAGAAGCTATGGTTTGCATAAGAATAGTTTCAAGGCTTTGGAAAAAGACTGGGCACAAAAGAAAAGAAATTCAACGCGAGTTAAGACCATAAAATCGATTCGTTCGTGAACTGGTTGGGGACTGGTAATGAAAGTTTCGGAAAAAAAACTTAAGGATTGGATTTCTATTTAAAAATAGAGACTGAAGTCGAAGTCAAATTGAAAAGGCAGTCGAGGAATTGTATTAAGCCATTGCAACGACTGAACAAATTCGAACTGAAGGTCAGAAGACTTGAATAGAATATTTGGTGGATTTGCAAACTTTTTCTCCAACCATTATCTTCGAAATCGACCGCTTCAGTAAGGCAGGATAGAAACAAAGGTCGTTGTAAGGTTGCAATGCACCACATAGGAACGTTTGTATGTACACTTTATATTCAAGAGTGCCAAGGATTAGGCAATTAGTGGGAACGGCGTCCATTAGGTCAACGACAGCCCTCGCCAAAGTTGCGGGATGTGGATTGATAGATACTAATGCATACGCCTTATACTCTTAGTCTCTAATCATGTAAGAACCATCAAGCTTTTCGAGTAAAAATAATTTGGGAATAAAAATTTGGTTCGACTTTAAGACGTGATCTATAAACCATCCTTGCAATCTTTAAACCTTTGCATCTCCTCAACGTTTTTATAATTTTTTGTTTTGTTTCAATTTTATTTACCAAGTTTTTCCAGAAAAGCAGGTGATTGCTCTACTGTAGCAGATTCTAGAACGGTAGGATTGCCATCTGCCATTGTCTAGAAACAGCAGACTCAGTGAAAATATATTGGATCTGTTTAGAGTTCATAAGCGGCTACAATGTACATTTGAATCGTTTTTCATTTAGAATTTACAAACAATTTACGATTGACAGTCTAGTAAATGTAGTAAACAAAAGTCAGGCAATTGCAAATTCAATAACAACTTTTACATTTCAATACAGACTTTATTTACAATTTAATTACAAATTTCCGGTTAGAAAAATAGCAAAAAAAAAAAACTACCAAGAAACACCAAAAGGTTCAGAGTTCAACGAAAAAATAATGACTCATTAAACGTGGTGGTGGCTACAGCGGCTAGTGTGAACCATGTGGTCGGTCGACAGATAAAATAAATAAAAATGTATTGGTGGTTGCGATATATTTTGTGTATGTGTGTGTGTATATGTTTACATATAACATACAATATTTTAGCAATTTATTTTATTTATTTATTGTTGTTGTTGTCGTTGGATTATTGTAAAAAGATTGTGCTGTTGTTGTTTAATGTTTAACTAAAAGCTAAGCAGAGCATTGAGTTAAAAAAAAATAAACTGCAGTTTGGCCTGCCACTCCTCGCTATTAAGCCAATAATAATAACAACAACAACATCAACAACAATAAAATTAAAGTACAACATTGCCATTGTAAAAAAGCGCGACTCGACAACTCTTTAGACTGTCGTCTGGCATTGTTTTGTTCGTTAAGGTTGTTTGTTTATTATGAACGAACGATACCTACGATTGGCAACGTTAAGAATGGCTGGGTGTATTATTGTGTTGCTATACATTGTTAAATTGAGCTGCAAAGGAGAGTAAAACTTTATGGTGTTAAGAGTAATTCTCCTGATTTTTTTCAATTCGTTTTTGTTTAAGGCGAGAGACCAGAAAAATGTTGTATAAGCCTTTACATTGTTTTTGTATTTTTTATTATTAAGAATACACCAGCAATGAAATGCTCTTTAAATAACTGATTTGCTGTGTGTGTGTGTGTATATGTTATACTCTTTCATTTCAATTTTATGCATACCAGTACACGTTGAAAAAGGAAAACAACAATAAAAAAACGCTTTTTATATAAAAATTTATATTCGATTTGGTTTGGTTTCTTTTGTTTTGCTCGTGAGACAACAAAAAAGAGTAGATGAAGAGATCGTAGTGAGGTGAGTTGGTTACCCAACAATACAACACAACACAACACAACACAACAGACACACACACGCTTATTAGAGCAACAATTTTCAATCAGAGTAGTGTCGTGAGGGACCCCAACAAAAGCCGGTTTATGGTGTGGCATGGCATGCCATAGTATGGCCTGGCTGCTGGCATTAATCGAAATTCAAAGCAAACAGCAACAACAAAATAAAATGAGTTTTTGTGTGTTTTTTTTGTAGTAAATTGTAGGTAGTTTATCTTGTGTGGACACAAAAAGGGAAGAAGTATGGTCGCTTGATCTGACAGACAAATCGTTAAATGAAGCAAAACACAAAAAAAAAGCTTTACACTGGTGGACAAAACTAAAGCATAATAAAATAAAAGAGATAATTACATAAAAAAAATTGTATAATTCGGAACGTTCGCTACGTAAACGTTCGACTAATTTTAGGTTAAGTCTCCCCTTCGCAATTGTTTTGCCTTCAAGCTGTCCTAATGGCTTCCTTGATCTAAAATAAATAAAATTTTATAGAAATTCAAAGATTTTTCCCAACATTTCTTTCGTTTTCTTGTATAAACAGGAGAAAAATCGAAGAAATTGAAACTTTACAGTTCATTAGAAACAAATTTTGATCGTTAGCGGCTTTAATTTTAACCATTAGTGTACATAGCATGTATAAAACACAAAAACTAAATTGGATGATGTACCACAAACCAAAAAAAAAAAAAACACAATCACACACGCACACACACTAATAATAATAATAATACTCGTAAAAGACAGAAAGATATAAAGAGGGAGAGAGGTAATCAAAATGGAAAGTAGAAAACACGAGCGTATACAATATAACCCGAGAGAATATGCGCCCGAGTACATATTAAATCATTACAATTCATTTAGAGAACAACAATAACAACAAAAAAGGAACTCGCGCTGCAATACTTATTCAAAGTTAGACATTGACTGCTCAAATAATAATGGATGGTGTTGATCTGCATATAAACAACAATAACAAAAAAAACCTTTCAAGATGATGGCTTTCTCTGCACCCTCCTCTCATGACTTAAAGCATTCGTTAATAACTTTTCGAATTCCTGCAAAAACGAACAAATTCATATAAAGAAGGCACAATAAAAAAATGGGGTTTAAGGCTAAACTCAAGCCAATATAACAACAACAACCATAACAAAAATGTAATATTTAAAGAAAAATGTTTTGTATGCATGTATTGGTGCTTGTTTTTTTGCATTTTGGAAAGATCTTTGAAACGATGACCCTTGCATTGTATTGTTATTATTGTTGTCGTAAACGGTAGCCTTTAAAAATGTCATTTAAAATTTTAAAGCATTTTGTTTTGTCTGTCCGTCTGTCTGTTTGTTTGTTTTCTTCCTTTTGAAATTAAAGCATACAAAACCATAATTTTATCCCCTCCTTTATAAATAACATTAGCATTGCATTGCATTGCATGTATGTATGTACTGTGTATGTGTAGTTCTGTTAAAATTTATTATCACTAGGATTACTAGTGTACGTGTACGTGTCCATGTCCGTGTCTGATGTTCCTTTGCTGCCATGTGTACAATTTTTCTTACAGAAAAGGGGGGATTAAAAACTTTGAATTCTGTAGGCGATTTTAATGGATTTTTTTTAACTGGTTTTCTCACTCGTAGAATGTGTAGTGCACTGTAGGTTCTTGAAAGTAAAAAAAAGGGTGTTGAGTTTAAGCTGGCAACAGCTGGCTAGATCGAGACATTGTAATAAAAATATGGCGTTTTTTAAATTTTTCAATATGATTTATTAAAAAAAAAACAGAAAATTATTTCACAAAAATAGCAGCAAAAAGGGGGGAAAATATAATTAAGAAAACTTAAGTTTAAAGATTGCAACTGTTTGCTTAGGTTACTTAAATTGTAGTTTTCTTTATCCAACAAGGACACCTAAGGTCGTATACAGTAAGCGACAAAAATTGTGTAAATGTACACTACATTTTTAAACAAAATCTTAGAGTGTAAAATTATTGGAAAGTTTTACCAGAAAAATTATATTCCATTACAGCGGCTATAAAGAAGTGTGTTTCAACAGTTAAAAATCTGTTTCAAAAATATAATTTTTATTGAAACTAATACAAAAAGATTAAGGTTATGTTAGATTTTTACGGTGAAATTTACAAAAGAAATATGCAAGTATTGGCCATTAAGTATGGAAACCAGTAATATTGAAGGAGACCTAATAGAATGGCAACGTTCTATGTTAAATAAAATTATCAAGTGTCCTCAGTATTAACAGTACATCTGTATGTATATTTTTTTATGGTCACCACAACCTAGTGGGTAGTATGTTGTTGTTCTAGATGAAAGCTTTAGTGTTCAAACCTCAGCTGACATCTTGAAAAAAAATTCAAAGAATTGCTATTGCCGTGAAAAAAAATTCTCAGATTCGCCGCCATACTATATATGTATAAATCCCCCCACAATTAATAAAGGCGATGTAGAAGAGTGACAAAAACTTAATAATAAATAATGAAGAAAAAAAAAATAACGAACTGAGAAAAAAGAATAATTAAAACTATATATAAAAAAAAAAACATAAGATATAAATAAAAATAGATTTTAAAACATACATATATAAATATGTATGTATTAAAAAAATATAATTTAAAAATTATATGTAAGAAGAACAAAAAAGAAGCCGAAAAATGAAGAATTAAAACATACTCGTATATAAAATTACAAATGTGTAAATAAACCATAAAAGATAAATAAAAAATATGAAAAATAAATATACAAAAATTAAAAATAAAAATAAAAAATAAATTAAATTAAAAAATATTAAAAAAATTAAAAATAACTAAAAAAAATATTCATAAAGAATAAAAATATATGAAAGAAACACAAAAAAATAAATAAAACGATGAAAAATAAAGAACTTAAGAAATAAAATTTACAAATGTATAAATAAAACATAAAAATAAATAAAAAAAATAAAAATGAAATATTAGTTAAAATATAAAAAAAGAAAAATAAATAAAAAGTATTCATAAAATTAAAATGTATTAAAGAAACATAAAAAATAAATAAAAAGATAAAAATATAAAGAAGCATAAAATACAAAAAATTACAAATGTATAAATAAAACATGAAAAATAAATAGAAGTATGAAAAAAAATTAAATAAAAATACTACATATAAATAAAAACAAAATCAATAAATAAATTAAAATTAAAAATAAAAATAAAAAAGTATTAATAAAATACATATACAAATGCATGAAGAAAACACAAGAAATAAATCAAAATATAAAAAATATAAGAAAAAAAATTTAAAAACAAATATAAATAAAAACAAAAGTTAAATAGATATATTAAAAAAAATATTAACAAAAATAAAAAATACGCAAATAAAAACAAAAAATAAATTAAACTAAAAAATATAAAAAAATTAAAACAAAACTAAAAAAATATTCATAAAGTATATAAATGTATGACAGAAACACAAAAAAATAAATAAAACATAAATGATAAAACAAATAAAAAATAAGATATTAATTAAAATAAAAAATATAAAAAATTAATAATAAATAAAAAGTATTCATAAAATAAAAATGTATTAAAGAAACATAAAAAATAAATAAAAAATAAAAAAATATAAAAAATTACTGATGTATAAATCCTAATCCTATTCCTAATATATATTATAAATTTTTCTGTAAGTCTGTTTTTTTGTTTGTTTGTTAGCCAATCACGTCTGAACGCCTGGACCGATTTTCTTGAAATTTGCCATATTGATCGAGCTTTTGTCGGTGCTGGTTATAGGCTATAAATCTTTTCAAAATTTTTACAAAAGGGGGAAAAAATGGGACAAAGGAAGAAAAAATGAGCAAAAATTAGTTCTTTATGCATAAATGCTGTATTTTATATGTTTTAAAGATATTTTTTTACGATTTAGCTTGGTTAAGTTTCCCAAAATGGCTATTGGAGGTGTTCCGTTTATGAAGTTGGACCAAAAGGGGTCCAAAAAGAGGGTAAGGGGCGAAAAACGGGCAAATTGAGAGCATTTATATTTAGGACTTAGAGTATTCAAAAAACTGGTTTGTTTGTTAAACCGGTTTCCGAATAATTTGAAAAATTGAATTTTTTAAGAAACCGGTTTCGAAACCGATAAATCGTTTTTTTATTTATTGTTATTTTTAAGGCAAAAATGACCCATTAATAATATTTTTTTAAATTTAAAGAAAAATGTATACAATAGGGTGTCCCATGGCCACCTTTTTTGTAGAAATACCTCCCAAACGATGCCTGTTAATGCACTGATTACGAGAAAAAAATATTTTTTTTGTAATATAAATAAATTAAAATAAAAAATTAAAAATAAAAAAGTATTAATAAAATATACAAATGTATGAAGGAAACACAGGAAATAAATCAAAATATAAAAAATATAAGAAAAAAAATTTAAAAACAAATATAAATAAAAACAGAAATTAAATAAATATATTAAAAAAATTTTAACAAAAATAAAAAAATAATATATACAAATAAAAACAAAAAATAAATTAAAATTTAAAATATAATAATATGTATGTATATGAAAGACAAGAAATAAAGAAAAATTAATTAAAAAAATAAATGAATAAATACAAATAAACAATAAATAAAAACACATAAATAAACTAAAAATAAAAAGAAATTAATAAAAAAAAATATACATATATAACATAAATATTAAGAAAACAAATATAAAAAATTAAAAAAAAAAACAAAAACAATATTTTACAATAAAAAATAAATTAATTAAAATAAAATAAGGAATAAAAATATTTTAAAATAAAGAAGGAATTAATTAAAATAAAATAAATAAAACAAAATTTTTCAAATAAATCTACAGAAAATAAATAAAAAAAAATTAAATAAAAACAGAAAAAAGAAACTACAAAATATTTTAAGTTTTTTTTATCTAAGCAAATGCTTTGATTTTATGTTTTTTTCAATTTTTAATTTTAAAGGTTTTATTCGGCCGTGTTGTCTATAAGTTTGACTACACACCCTCTGGTTATCACGTTTACATTGATTGGCCAACAAAAGGCTATAAATTGTTGAGAGTTTTTTTTTGTTTTGTTTTTGTTGCTAAAATCATAAATTCAGCAATAAAAAAAACTGTTTTAGGCCTAATAAAATCAAAGAGCGCATTGACTCACGATTTCAAAGCCAACAAAAAGGCGAAAAATCGATAAAAAAAAAGCAAAAAAAAAAAGGAAATCCTTGGGAAGAAGGGTGTTTCTGGAGGGCAAGAAAAGTAATCATGAGGAGAGTTGATAAAGTTGAGCATTAGGAAAGAAATCATTAAGTTTGGCCAATGAATGATTATTTCTTTCTCTTCTCCTTTATCTTTTCTATACCGAATGTGATGGATATTGTGTGAGAAAACCAAGTGAAAGATGAATGAATGAATGAAAAATAAAATTTATTAGGCTGGCTGGCTGGCTAGAAGAAGTAAGGAATTCCATTAAAGCCAAATTAACCATGATTATCCGCGTGTATGATTATAAACCTGCAGTAAGGTAGAGAGTAAGTAGTTGACTTTGTCAGCTAAGAAGAAAACCAAAAAAAAGTTCAGAGAACCAAAAGCAAAGCAAGATAATCACAGTAGCCATGAAAAGTAGAAAGATTTTTACAAAATCGTAAAATCTTGGTGGTGCATACGTACTAGGTATGGCAACAAGTTACTCTGCATGAACTGACTGACTGACTGACTGACTATTATAACGTATTTAATGGCAGTGGTAAGGTAAGTTAAGGTAAGGTAAACGTGGCCGATTTTTCTTCAGTTTCATCAGCTTTGATTTTTTTTCTGTTTTTTTATTGTTTGTGAAACGATTAATGTTGCTGTAGTGGTAGTAACTTGGCTAAATAGCTGGATGCTGGCTGGCTGGCTGGCTGCCTGCATCGATTGTCAGGCCTGGGAAATGGCCACAAAGCAATAGCACAGTCAGCTTTAATGCTGAATTTGCTCTCAAACTATTTGCTGCATATTTTAAATAAAATCCCTCGGGCAAATTTAACAAACCAACCACCACATATACCGCTGCTTACAGATACAGATTCACTGAATACAGCCAAACAACCAACCTAACCACTAGCCAGCCAGCCAGCCAGCCAGCCATCCAACCAGAGATAATAAGATTGTCGTAGTAAACCGCAATGAGCGAGCGGTAGCACAACAAGTCAACGAGAAATTACAAATAAATCACATGGCCAATCATTCATCCTAAAATAGGCAACAACAGCTACAGCAGCAGCATCATCATCATCATCAGCAACATCATTTGCTTTTTACTCTGATTACCAAGCAACTATCGGCACTCCATTCCTCTCCACTGTACTCTGCTAGACAGTTACACCTTCAGGAGGAGGTCATTTACAAAAAAATTTTGTGTCGTTAAACAGTTTTTCTTTGGTTTTTTTTTTGTTTTTTCAATTTCCAAATCATTTTCATTCCTCCAGCCATTAAATATGAATTTTTCTCTTTTTTTGGGGACTTTAAACTACTTTCCGTTGAAAATCGATTGGCTTAACACCCCTTCTTGCAAGCATTGATTTCCTTCCTAAACTTGAATATTCAAAAATCAATATTTACACAAGTAATCACCGAAATACATACGTACATACGAAATAAATCAACAAACAATTTCAAATTCAATTTCAATTTGAATTTAAATTTTGAAATTGGCATCAACGAGACAACAAGAATTAACGCCAGCCAGAGTTCATGTCTTGCAGATCAATATGGTGGTATAACGAAAACAAAACAACAACTTAAGGGAAGGCAACCCCACCCCAGTCCTCCAAAATTTAAAAAAAAAGTCCAATTTAAAAAAAAAATTCGGATTTCATTTCCCAAGTGCACATATTGTCTGATGAGGCAAAAAAAAACCATTAACCCGGCCCACCTAAACCACACTTTGCAACTTATCACGATAGAGCGACTGACAATACATCGTTGCCATCGTTTGCAAAACCGCAAGTGATCACTTAAATGACTGCCGTGTATATACGACCTCAGAATCTATGAATCAATAAGTAAGTGCCGTATTTACACGACGTCGGCCGCTGTAGTGCGCCAAGTGACTGCCGTATTTACACGGCATCCACTGCGAAAGGGTTTATTTACACGACGTCGGCCGCTGTAGTGCGCCAAGTAACTGCCGTATTTACACGGCATCCACTGCGAAAGAGTTAAAATCAATATTAAACTGCGTTAAGGATGCTTTCCATTCACCATTATTATTTAACATCGTATTTGATGTTGTTTTTAACCATTCCACGGACCAGGCAATGCGCTGACATTACATAGGGTCTTTATGAGCAGCATTCCCCTTGTTCATGCGCATGAGACTCATCGAGTCTCGGATGTGTGAAAAAAATCTTCTTTATGAAAGCAGGAATTGGACAGACGTCGAAAAGAGTTACGCAGACGATGCTTTAATGCGCAACAGAAATCGGAAGATTATCAGAAACCTTAAGAAACACGTGAAGAAAGTTTAGAAGCGGGAAATAGTGCCCTATCAGACAATGTTTCTGGAGTATCATTGCAACTTACTACTAAATTGGCCATTAACAACCCGATTAACGGATTTCGGCCTGCCTTAACACATCCTTCCATCCGCCTCTGCTTCTTGCGCGCCTACGCCAGTTGCTCGCACTAATCAGAGAGTGTTTCTGGATTGTCATTGCATCTTACTTACTAAATTGGCCATTAACAACCCGATTAACGAATTTCGGCCTGCCTTAACACATCTTTCCAGGCGCCTCTGCTTCTTGCACGCCCCAAGCCAGTCAGTCACATCAATTGATGACAGGGCTTCCTCGATCTGGTTCTTCCAACGCAAACAAGGTCGTCCTCTTTGCCGACTTTCGCAGACCCCTGCATCCAATACCCGTCTAGCCGGAGCATGCTCCTCTATTCGAACGACATGGCCGAGCTAGCGCAGCCGCTGGATGTTAATACGCTGCACAACGTCCATGTCGCCATCATTGCAACTGTCAATGAAATTTCTAGACTAAGAAGGAATCTTAGCGTTGGCTTATTATTCAAAAGCCGTGGTTCAAAACGTAGACCAGACAACAAAAGGAAAAAAACATTTCTTTAGGCGACTTTCTCTCAGCAGCTTTCTGGCCAAAGCTCGGAGAGTAAAATGAAATTGCCATGGAAAGTTTCTCGAATTGAAACTGTAAGCCCGCGGCTCCTGGATAAAAATCTAGGTGTGAGAAGCTAGACCGTAATCCTGACTGAAAGGGTTGTAATGACTAATTAAGTTAATAGAAAGGAATCTGACAACATCATCATACATTAAGGGTGTTTTTTATAGAGGCATAGAACTTTAAGTTGCAATAAAACAACGACGGATTATTCGATTGACATGAATTTTATTTATCCGAAAGATAATCTTGTGGCATTACATTTTAAATATGATTTCTGACCGCCACGGCTGGCGCGGATGTAGTCCAATCTGGATATCATGGTTATTCAATTCAGGAATGAAAAAGTCAGTAATCATGGCTCTATACCGATCACCATTGACTGTAACGTTCTGGCCACCATCGTTTTTGAAAAAGTACGGACCAATGATTCCACCAGCCCATAAAGCGCACCAAACAGTCAGTTTTTCTGGATGTAACGGTGTTTCCACATACACTTGAGGATTACCTTCACTCCAAATGCGGCAGTTTTGTTTGTTTGATGGACGATTTTGTCGACGATAAAATGGACGTAGTGCGTGATACGTTTTCCGCACAGAACCATTATTTTCGAAATAAAATTGCACTATTTGCAAGCGTTGTTAAGGCGTGAGTCTATTCATGATGAATTGCCAAACCAAACTGAGAATAAATCACTTGACAGCTGTTAAATCGGTCGCCATCTTGAAAAGTAATGCCAACTTAAAGTTCTATACCTCTATAAAAAACACCCTTTACATACATAAATAATTGGTCATTACAACCCTTCAGTCAGGATTACGACCTAGCTTCTCACACCTACAGTTTTTTAAAGTAGACTCCGAACGACAAATTTTTGAGAAACTCTCAGAGTTTTTGCCAGAAATCTGCAGAGTGACAGTCGCCGAAGACATATTTTTTCATATTTTGTTTTTGTTGGAGATGTCTGACCTGGGATTTGAACCGCGGCCTTACGTCTAATAAGCCGACACACTACCTATTACACTACGGCGACTACGTCATCATCTTACTGAGCGCCTAGTGGGCTGCAATGGTCAGACTGGTTCGAAAGGTTAAACTCTTGAGCTTGAAATTGAAATATCCATTAATTAAATGCAATACTAAACTAAACTTATTCCCATCAAAACAACGATTATTGCCTTAAAAGCTACAGCTCTAAAGTGTATTCAATTAAAATTGCTGTCCTTGATTGTATTTTCAAAGGTTATTGAGAAATGCAAACAAATTTAATTGTCAACACCCATTAACAGTTAAATAGCAATGTTGCCAGCCACTACAATTATATGCAGCAAGCAAGCAACATAATGGTTTAAGGGTTATCGCAATATACGCAACGAAATATTTAATTTGAATGCCGATAACAAATAACCTGTCATTAAAGGAATTCCATTTTGATTAAAACAAAAACGAAAACAAAAAAACTAAAATAGCACATGTGCCTTAACAAGGTTACCTTCCTTCTTCTTACTCTTCTTCTACTGAAAGGAGAAAAACAGGAAAAATCAACAGAAATCATTGATAAAATACAAGAAAAAATTGTTTTTTGAAAGCAGTTGCCAATTTAAAATTATTTACAATAAATATTAACAACAACAACAATTTAAACAAATATTGTGTATCGCCCTGTAATACACATTGGAGGGGGGGATGGCATTTTAAGCCAATATTGGTAATTTTTCTTTAGCGTTTCATTTCTTTTTTTTTGCCTTTCGAATGGAGA
Source organism: Sarcophaga subvicina (assembly GCA_936449025.2). Taxonomy (NCBI): domain Eukaryota; kingdom Metazoa; phylum Arthropoda; class Insecta; order Diptera; family Sarcophagidae; genus Sarcophaga; species Sarcophaga subvicina. Next base: position 145,182,030 of record OW388080.2, on the reverse strand, counting down.
TTTCATTTCACTTTAAATAATAAAAAAAAGAAAACAAAAAACAGAAAAAAAAAATTAAAATTTCCCACAGTTTAGCTTTCAACATCTTGTTATAGTTTCATGTTGTTGTTGTTCCTTTTTTTCTTGTTTTTTTTTTTTTGCCAATAAATAAACAAATGGCAACAGTGAGGTGTTTAACATTACGCCACATTGCAACACATGGGCAACACTTACCTTCTGGACACTTGCACTCATACGTTAAACCAGTTGATCGACATGTGCCACCATTTTGACATGGTGACGGTGAACATGGCACATATTTTGATTCACAATTTTTACCAGTATAACCAGCAGGACACATGCATCTGAAATTAAAATTAAAAAAGAAAAAAACGTCAAAAAAATTAAACGAAAATGAAAATTTTGTGATAAAAAATTGGAAAAAAAAAATTGGAAAAAAAACATTGCAAAACACGAGACAAAACATGCATATTTAAAATACAAAAAATTAATGAGTAGAGAGAGGGACACACAGAAAAAAAACTTTCATAAATAAATACTGCAAAAAGGGTTAACCATTTTGCGGTTTTGAAACTAAAGTTAACTTGTTAACTGGGTATGACGAAATATTTCGTTATACATGAAGTACTTTTACAATGGGGACAACGATATTCTTCGTCATAGAAATTTGCCGTCATTTTTTTAAACGCATGAATTTATATGAAGTCCCCGTAGTCTAGTAGGTAGTGTTTTGGCTTATTAGACATAAGGCCCGGGTCCATACCCCAGGTCAGACATCAAAACGAAAATATTAAAAAGAAAAAATATTTGTTCGGTGACTTCCTCTCAGCAGATTTCGGACAAAAACTCTGAGAGTAAATAAAAAATTGTCATGAGAAGTTTCTCAAAAATCTGTCGTTCGGGGTCGACTTTAAACTGTAGGTCCCGCCATTTATGTAATGGGTGATTTTTTAAGAGCTACAGGAAAAATTTTCAAAAAAAAAACACATAAAATTCAGAAAAATGCATGAAATCTTTATTTGAATCGATAGTACGGGCCCATATAATTCAATGTTTGAAGATTATTTCATGCAAATGTTGACCGCGACTGCGCCTCAAATGGTCCATCCGCTTAGTCTACTCCGCATACTCTTTCCAACATTTCGGCCGGTATCTCAAAAATAAATGCTTCAATCGGTTGTCTTCCAATGCGTCAATTGAAGCGGGCTTGTCTGTATAGACATGAGCTTAAACATAGCCCCACAAAAAATAGTCTAAAGGCGTTAAATCGCACGATCTAGGCGGCCAATTGACCGGTCCCGAACGTGAAATAAAATGTTCACCGAACTCGCCTCCCAATAAGTCCATTGTTACGCGTGCTGTGTGGCATGTGGCACCACATGTCATGCAAGTCAAGCTCTTGCATTTTGGGACAAAAAAAAAAAAGTTGGATATCATCTCACGGTAGCGCTCACCATTCACAGTTACGTTACGATTCGCAGCATCTTTGAAGAAGTACGGTCCAATGATGCCACCAGCCCATAAACCGCACCAAAATGTCACTTTTTCTGGATGCATTTGTAGCTTTTGCAATGCATCTGGCTGATCTTCACTCCAAAATCGACAATTCTGCTTATTTACGTATCCATTGAGCCAAAAATTAGCTTCGTCGCTGAACACATTTTTTCGATAAAGAAGTGGATCTTCGGCCAACTTTCCAAGAGCCCATTCACCAAAAATTCTGCGTTGCGGTAGGTCGTTCGTCGTCAATTCTTGCACCAGCTGTATTTTGAAAGGCTTCACACCTAAATCCTTCCGCAAAATTTTCCGCGTTGTTGAGTAACAGAGGCCCAATTGCTGCGAACGGCGACGAATCGATAATTGATGGTCATCATTAACACTGGCCGATACAGCTGCGATATTAACTTCAGTTCGCACTCTATACGTAAGCGTGTTGGTGGTTTAATGTCTAAAAATGTAAATTTGGTGCGAAATTTAGTCACAATAGCCCTGCAATAGCCGCTTCAGTGGGTCAATTAAACTGACCATAAAATGGAAGAAGCGCGTGATGAACTTTCTTAACAGAGTACGCATTTTGATAATAAAATTCAATGATTTGCAAGCGTTGTTCGTTTGTAAGACGATTCATGGTTAAATTATAGACCAAACAGAAGATGTTTGACACAGTGAAACAAAACACGAAACGTGCGTGAGCTGTTTAAACCAGTGTTGCCAAAAAGATAATTGCTAAATAATCACCCGTTATAAAATTAATACACACAATATAAGTGGTGTGAGAAACTAGGTGTCGTAATCCTGACTGAAGGGTTGTAATGACTAATTATGTATGTATGTATGTCTATCAATCCCATCTAAGTTCTTCGCGCACCATATGCCACAATTTTGCCTAACCAACCACAATCTTGACGCAACCACCGAGAAAGAAATGAACTTCATTGCCCAAGAAAATTTTATTCGACAAATTAGCATTGAAAACCTGTTGCTCTAGCCTGCAATCACTATATCTGTGGCGTTGTTAACGGTCAGCCAACTTTAACTTTTGCCTGAGGTGGACTTTATAGGGATGAGGATGTAAAACCAAATACAAAATACACATCAGAACTGCTAACAATGCTTTCAAATGGACAAATTCGAATTATCTGCCACATTTTTCCTTCAGCAGAGCGTACGCATGCAATAATGTATAGGACTGAGGGATATCTCTGAGGCTCTAATATCCATGAATTTCATTATATGTAATCTTGCCAATTGTATGCACTGAAGGTCGAATATGGCGACACCATAACTATTCCGTAAAGAAGCCATGTTTTAGTCACCTCATTTTGTAGAAATTTTTGAAAATTTTTATGCCTTTTTCGATTCATATTCGTACGTAAATGGCAAATCTTTCAATTTCCGTCTGGAAACCGGTTTTGAAACCTCTAAATGGTTAACTCCTTATATTCATAGAAACATGTTTAATAAGTTAATTATTTTCAAATTAAAAAATCATAACCTTTACAATATGACCACAGGCTAGCCAATGCAACGCAACAATTAATTGTAAACTTTCACAAAAACGTTATAAAAAAAAAACGTAAGTTTTTGCAGAGATTTTATGCGAAAATCTACACTCCATTTTTATCCCCTTTTTGGAAACACGAACAAATATTGTAAAAATTCCCAAGCCATTAACATTAAATCTTTAGCTTTCGTATGCAATCAATAAGGAAATTCTCGCTACTTTATTTTATCTCTCTCTCTCTCTTTCTCACTGCAGGCTATTCCTATGAAGGACAGCAACACATGACACAAAAAGGCATTCGTTTGAAATCGTTTAAATTATTCTAGTGCTTTATATGCATGTGTGTGTGTGCGTGATATCTAATAAGAAAACCAAAACAAAACATTGCTGTAAACTCCCTACTAAGAAAATCCAGCAACAAGTAACATTAAATGTAAGCCAACATCATTAATAATACTTGTTGCTCTTCCTCTCTTTCTCTCTCTCTCTCTGAAGATGTATACAATTCCTGGTATGATTGATTTTCTTTGTTATTTTGATTTTTTTTTTTTTTTGAAAAATAGAAAAGTGTTACCAATCGCATTATAACGTAACCAATCGTACGATTATTTATTTTAATGCGTGCCGAGTATTTGTGTTGTGTTGATTATTTGATTCCGTTTTCTATTACGTTTTCTTTTTTTATTAATTTCATTATAATTTTATTTATGTTATGATGAGTTGAATGATAAAGTTTATGAACTCCATGAACTAATAACTTTTAAATTCGTTGGCTGTATTAATTATCACAACATGATAATTTATTAAAAAAAAAATCCCACAAAAAATCCAAAGAAACTTATAAAAAATTAAAACTAAATTTAGATTTAATTTTTTTCATATGAACTTAATAATATTGATGATGTTGATGCCTATCTATAATGGGATTAATAGTGTTTTATAAAAAACGGGTATAGTAAAAAGTTTTACATTTTTTTTTTTAAAGACGGCTTAAGTAATATGAAAATTGCATTGCCAAACTAATAATTCTCAGCCAAATAGATTTGCCAATAAATCCTTACTTTTTTCAACTGTTCGAAACTAATATTTAAATGTAATGGTTTTCTATTTTCTACCCCCCTTAATATAAATAGAAACAAAATCCATTTTATTAATTTAAATCTAAAGTTACCTTTTGTTTTGTTTTGTTTTATTATTAATTAATTAAAAAAATCATTAACTTTTAGATTTTATCAAATTGATGAGAAAATTGAAAACAAAAACAGAAATTAAATTTAATTTTCTGTTTTTATAGCCTAGTATTGTATTGGTATTGTTTTGTTTTGTATAATAAATTGATTTTTATTGTAAAAATAAAATCATTAAAAAAAGAGTTTCCAATATTATTTGTTTATTAGCGAATTAGTTACACATAAACAGCGACTAAAAGTTTTAATTAAAAAGAACCCTTGAGAAATAATATTTTATAATCGTACATATGTACAATTCGAAAAAAAAATACAAATAAAAATAGAAAATGAGAATAAATAATTCAACAAAATGATACTTTTACTTTTGCCATAATAATGGTTGGCAACTCAATGGGGCAATTAAACAATTATTGTTTGGTTAAAAAAAAAACTTCACAAAAACAACTTACAAGAAAGAAGAGAGGGAAAATGATTAATTTTGCATTAAAAATTGGATTTCTTTTAAGACTCTGTCGCGTTTTATTTAAACATACTGGGGTGGCGTTATCGCAAAAAATGTTGTCCTATTCTATGTAAATTTGAAAGAAATCTATGCAAATTTTATGGCAATTTATTTTTAAATGATTCATTAAAAGAAAAAAAGTTTTTTTTATAAAAAAAAGCGAACTACATAAAAATGTCAACTGTTTTCATTAGGGTATGTACATATGTACGTACGTATACAAATATACATTTTAATCAAGCCACTGTTTAATAAATTTTCAATTTTATAGGGCTTAATACTATTGTAAATACAAAACACCTATACCTCCAACAACGTGGAACTTAAACAAATAATTAAAAGATCATTTTCTTTGAAAGATTAGAAAGACACTAAACTTTTCCCAGCTTGTCAAAAAGCCTGTTGGTGACTCACTATCAAATGATCTAAAAAAAAATCAATCACAATTCCACATGCTGCTCACCTATTATACGTAAGTAAACGACTCAGATTATCGTTGTAGAAGCGTTTAGATCAGCAGTCAGTTTGTTCAGGACAAATATCTGGAGATGACTAGATTAGGTTAGATAAGGTTCCACATGTATATCCACATGTAGGCCCATTGTGATACTAAAGGGTGTTTTTTATAGAGGTATAGAACTTTAAGTTGCAATAAAACAACGATGGATTATTCGATTGACATGAATTTTATTTATCCGAAAGACAATCTTGTGGCATTACATTTTAAATATGATTTCTGGCATATGACCGCCACGGCTGGCGCGGATGTAGTCCAATCTGGACGTCCAATTTTCGATGACTTTTTCCAACATTTGTGGCCGTATATCGGCAATAATACGGCGAATGTTGTCTTCCAAATGGTCAAGCGTTTGTGGCTTTACCGCATAGATCAATGACTTTACATAGCCCCACAGAAAGTAGTCTAGCGGTGTTAAATCACAACATTTTGGAGACCAATTCACAGGTCCAAAACGTGAAATTAGGCGGTCACCAAACGTGTCTTTCAATAAATCTATTGTGGCACGAGCTGTGTGACATGTTGTGCCGTCTTGTTGAAACCACATCTCCTGGACATCATGGCTATTCAATTCAGGAATTAAAAAGTTAGTAATCATGGCTCTATACCGATCACCATTGACTGTAACGTTCTGGCCACCATAGTTTTTGAAAAAGTACGGACCAATGATTCCACCAGCCCATAAAGCGCAACAGCTTCTTCTGTACGCACCGTGCAGCGTCTCTGGGGATGCGAGTTATCAATAAGAGTAAACGTAGACGTAGTGCGCGATACGTTTTCCGCACAGAACCATTATTTTCGAAATAAAATTGCACTATTTGCAAGCGTTGTTCAGGCGTGAGTCTATTCATGATGAATTGCCAAACCAAACTGAGAATAAATCACTTGACAGCTGTTAAATCGGTCGCCATCTTGAAAAGTAATGCCAACTTAAAGTTCTATACCTCTATAAAAAACACCCTTTACAATCAATTCTACTTAGGTAGCAAACATTCCCTAGAGGAAACCATCCCGAATGCAAAATAAAACATGATATTGCAGCAGTCTTTATATTAGAGAGCTCGGCTAAGGATGTCAGATAATGAGAGGACAAAAACCTCCGTCTTTTTATGACAAGAGCAGTGTAATGACTGCCACATAAGGTGAAAGGCAGTCTCTTCCAAGTCATTCGAAATGCCTATCGAAAGGACCGCAGCTCCTATTAGAAATATTTTCAAATGTTGAAAAAACCATTCAAGTGCCTCTGTTTCTTAAGACGGAGCAAGAAGTACTTGACTTCATCTGATTTTACTACTTTTATATTATTTTTGTATTCTTCTTACTATTTACAACTCTCATGTATGCACCGGTGCTACGAAGTCTACCGTGAGGATTCTCGACCGCGAAAGTGATTACTAATGACGGTAGGGCAGGGCATCCAATTCTTCTGCATTTATTTGAGCTTTGCCGCAATGTGGATTGTGGCAAAGAGAGGAGAGGGCAAAGGTGATTAGAACTGACGGTAGGGTATCAAATCCTATTGATTTATTGGAGAATCGCCGCAATGTAACTTGTGTTTCACTTTTCTATTCCTACTACAATGGATTTTGTTCGAGCGAAATTAGGGAACTTATTGCCAAGTACTATGTATTGGTACGTAACATTTGTCTTTCTCGCGGAGCATATCCCTTCGTGGTCAATTGGCCAGTGGATCGAACACTGCATTATAGACAGAATTCGTTCTTTAGCTGAATTATATCGGACATAACATGTTTTACTAGTTCTTACACAATGCACTACATGGGTAGGAGTCATCCTCTGAGTGTTGGCCGTACGAAAAAAAAAAGATATGAGTGTGTGATACCAAACGAATTAGCAAACTTCTTCAGAATTTTGATCAACTCAATAATACTGATCTTTTAAAAACCAAAAAAGAAGAAAAAGTAAAGGAATTTACAGTGAAAGCCCTAATGAAAGATGTTGCGGAAATAGTTAAAAATTTTATTAAAAATTAATTGGAAATCTTACGAAAAAAAAAATTAAAAAGATTTAAATTTTACTCCACGTCTAAACTTATTTGCATTATTTATTTTGCATGCCTTATTTAGAAGATATGTTGCCAACTGTTTGATATGAAATCAATAAGAAATTAAACAAAATTTCTTAAAATTATCCAAAATTTTATTAAATTCGGTAAGAAAAATGTATTTATATTTTCAGAAAAATTTATTAATATTTTCAGAAACAAAAAACAAAAAAATTACAAAAAAAAAAATTGAAAAAGGTTGGCAACATTAGAACAAAAGCAGAATCCCGTCAAAAATGTGTCTACTTCTGTGGTGTGCATATATTGTAACAACAAACAGGGTGTGCTTCCTCCCCTCTTTCTCTCTCTCTCTATCAGCATACAAAATAGAAGGTGATGGCAGTGGTGGTGATGGTGACACAGACTTTGGTAAATAAAAAGACACAACATTGACAGTGACATACAGCCACAGTTGTCAGTTAAGAAAAAAAAAAGACAGGCAAACAGCACAAAAATTAGTAAAATTTAGCAAAGAAAAATAAAATCACAACAAATTTGTTTCGATTTTCAGAAAGTAACAAAAAAAAATAAAATAAGATTTGAAAATAAATAAAAAAAAAATTAAAAAACTAACGAAAAAAAAAATTATGTGTAATTTATACACTTCAACGCAAGACAAAACAACAACAACAACAACAAACAAACAAAAAAAGATTATTTTGAATTAAAAATGCTAATTTTTTGTTATTTTCTTTTTTTTTTTTGGTGGGATAGATTTATTCCTATTGTTGTTGGCAATGCGGCGGCATATTGATACACAAACATGTGTATTTTAACACTTTTAGAAATGAAATGAAAAATAATGCATAACTTACACTAGAGATATGTTATTTGTTTATTTTGTTTGCTTGTGTTTGTATTTGAATTTAGAAATAAACACGCTACACACAATAAACAACACATTTACGCTCACCCATGCGCACACACACATACACAAACATGCATAAGAAGAAGAGTGCTTTAGCTGGCCAGGCACACACACATCAATAAACAATTTAAAATTTTTTTTAACCACCGGAAATGGTTGGTTTAAAAAAAGTTTTCTTTTTGTTTGCTTTTGTTTTTAAATTTTAAATTTAAATTAAAAAAAAATAAAAATAAATAAATAAACAAAAGCGTGTTGTTTTGTATTGTTTATGCATGTTCGATCATGTTTAAATAACCAAATAAACAGGGTTTTAATCAAAGTTTTAAATAAATTTAATTTTTTTTCACATCTTTTTAATTTCTATTGTTTTTAAATTTATTTTATTTTCACAGTTTTTTTCGTGTGTGTGGTTTTTGTGGACAAATCAATTCACTGCTTTAAACCATAACCCGTCCATCTTGATTATTTAAATAAAATGTTGTGGAATAAAAATTTTAATTTCATATCCTTTTAAACAAAATTTTTTGTGTTCATTTTAATTCACGATTTTTTAATTCACTTGACCCCCCACCAATGGTGTTAAGTCTTGCCTCCTTATAGTGGCTTAACTGTCAAGTTGGCTAACGTACCTACAATGTGTAGCTTGGTTGTCCTTTTTTCTTCTACTCTCTTGTGGATGGATTCCAGTCAATACAGTTTCTCTAGGGTCTACGTAGAATATGAACAAAGCAGCGCTAGTTTCGCGCGAAGCTATGATTATATTCAGTGATATCCGGGTTTAACAAAAATATTTTAAATATTCTCCTCAGTATTCTGACAAGGTTATGTTATGTTAGGTTAGGTTAAACTGGCAACCGCTCCAACTTCTTGGGTCCTGTAACTACTCGTTTTAACGCTAATGTTATCCATTCTGCAATATAATTATAGCTCCTGATTGGGATCCCTCAACCATCCCGAGAGTCTCATGAGGATGTGGATTTCTCTCAAATTAGCTTTGGCTAGACACGTTTTGTGATTAAATTTTGGGTGTCCCAGGATTCTTCTGCTTAGGTTTCCAAGCGCCGTACGATGACTGGGAAGATGTTATGTGGTTTCCTCTTCTGCTTTGTCGTTACAGATTCTACAGAAGTCGTTCTGAAGTATTTTCAGTGTCTTGGATTCTGGCAAACAAGGATTTCAAGAATATTTTGACTTCCAAGGTAGCCGAAACACGGTAAGACCATAGGCATTCATAGCACCGCCACGTTGAGGCAGAAGCCAAATAATATTTACTTAGTAAAAGCCTTGCCATTTACGAAGATGGATCGTTTAACAACCAAAGAACGCGTAAGGAACGTGTTAAAACTTGAATTATAAAAGTGTTTTTCCAGCATTACAAGGTGAGCGTGGTCATCATTTAAGGAAATTTGAGGGAAACCTAAAAGCATTATAAATATGACCAGGCGCCTGCATCATCACAATGTACCCACCACTGTCGAAAATATAGGTTCGGTTAGAGAAAATATTTTAACGAGAATCCATCACAATGAGCCTGGCAGAGTACAGGAGGGCAAAACGGGCTGATGACTATACTTTCGATTCTGTAGTGAATTTATTTATTTCGGCTTTGCCGTTATCAACAAATGATGAGATCAAGCGTAGGAGTAGTCTTGCCAACAGGTGCTATTATGGTTTCAATAGGCAATTAAGTAGCAGAGATCTCTCTCTTACGACGAAACTTCTTTATGGCGAAGAATCACGGGCACTATTAAGCACCGATGCACCAGCGTGGAGCGTATTCAAGAGAAAGACCTTCAGTCCAGTGCGAGTTGATGATGATTTCCGGATTTAATTATGAGCTGCATTGAGCTTCTCAACGACCTAGACGTTGTGCAGCGCATTAATAATCCAGCGGCTGCGCAAGCTCGGCTATGTCGTTCGGATAGAAGAGGATGTTCCAGCGAGACGGTTATTCGAGGAGGAGGTTAGCAGAGGTCGGCATAGAGGCCTACTTTGTGCGCTCAAATCATCAAATTGAGAAAGCCCTGTCATCGAATAGTGTGACTGGTGTAGGCGCTTAAGAAAAAGAGGTGCCTGGAGGGATGTGTTAAGATAGGCCGAAATCCGATGAACAAGTCTTTAATGACCAACTAAGTGAATAATTTAGTAGAGAAAATATGGCGGATAATCTGAGTAATTGACCCTCTCCTATGGCTCATTTTAATGTATTTTGTATGCGGTTTTGCATCTCCACCCATATACAGGCCAACTCATGCAAAAATTAAATGCGTCGGACCATTGACAATGCCGTAGATATGCTAATAGGCTGCTGATGAAAATCATTTCTAACTCGATGATTACGCCATCAAGCAAAAATGTAGCATAGGAGGTTCAAAGAACTCACAAGTGATTGTGGAATAGCATTCGGATTATTGTTTGATTCGTGTCATACATATTTAATTGGAGTTGTAATAACTCTTCCGTCAGGATTACGACCTAACTACTCACACCACTTATGTTGTGTGTGTTAATTTTATACATGAACGGCGGGACCTACTGTTTAAAGTCGTCTCCGAACGACAGTTTTTTCTCATGGCAATTTTATTTTATTCTCAGAGTTTTTGCCAGAAATCTGCTGAGAGGATGTCGCCGCAGAAGTATGTTTTTCATATTTCGTTTTGAAAGTGTGGCCTTACGTCTGTCTAATAAGCCAACACACTACCTACTAGACTGCGCCGACTGATTCATGTCATTGAGCCGTATTTTTTGCGAAAACGATCTAAGTATTCTATATATGTACATACCTTAAGCCACATCACGGTGTATGTATTTCATTTTAAATTAGCAGCTTAACTTTATTGGTTGGCAATATATTTTAAATTTTTTTTTTTGCTTTTTTGTGTATTTTTTTCTGTCTTTTTGATTTATTGAAAATGTTTTATTTATTTTAATTAGTTTATGGAACAAAAAAAACGACAAAAAAATTTAAATTTAAACCAAATAAATAAAATGTTGCTTTTGTTGTTTAAACAAAGCAACAAAAGGCCGGTTGTCTGGCCAGCTAACTGACTAAGGCTTTACGTGTGTGGACCATAAATTAGTCGAATGGCTGTGTCAATTTGTTAAGCATTCAAACATTTAAACAAATTCAAAATCAAATTCAAATTCAAAAACTACGAACGAATTGAATAAAATTATAACGAAAATTTGTTCATCTTTTTTTTTTTCATTATTTAGTTTGTGCGATTAAGTTCTCTTATAATTCGTATTCATATGCAAATATTATGAACAAAAAAGACATTTTTGTTGTCAAGATAAATGGTTTTTAAATAGTCATTAATTACAATCCATATTTATGTATATCGATAATCAATTCCTTTTCTTCTTTGATCTTTTCTTAACGATTTTTGGCATTTAAGAAATTATTTTTAATTTATTGACTTGGATTTGCTTACTCACAGCCAAAATCAAATCAAAACCATTTTAAATAAATTAACACAGTCAGTGATGAGTTTTAAAGAGGGTAAATACTTACTGATAAGATCCATGCGTATTAAGACAAGTGCCACCATGTTTACACGGGTTATTGTTGCATTCTTCGACATCATCGATGCAGGTATTGCCTTTAAAGCCAGTGGGGCATATGCATTTGTAGCTGGTGCCGCCAGCTACCGAGGTACACGTGCCGCCATTACGACAAGGTGAGGTGGCGCATATATTTTTGGTTTCACAGTGTTTTCCTAGAAGAATTAAAATAAAAATAATGTTAATAACGTTAAACATAATGGAGTAGCCAGATTGCTGTTGTCAGCAGCAGATTAATCTGAAACTTAACGCTCCTAAAAATAAATTTAAAGATAGAGGAGTAGACAAGGTATATGATGTAGTCCCATAAAAAAATCTAAAAGACATCAAATCGCATGATATTGAAGGCCAGTGTGAAGGCAATTAAACAAAAATCGATCGTATTGCCCATCTCGTGGCATTGTCATGTTGAATCTACACGCTTAAAGGGTCATTACAATCCTTTAGCCAGGATTACAACCTAGCTTCTCACACCATCTATCTTGTGTTTGTTAATTTTTATACATGAGTGTCGGGACCTACAGTTTAAAGTCGTTTCCGAACAACAGGTTTTTGAGGAACATTTCAAAGCAATTTTATTAAGCTCTCACGAGTTTTTGCCAGAAGACTTCCGGGAGGAAGAGCCAAAAAAATATTTTTCCCCTTTCTTTAGCAATCTGGCATGTTTGTTTTTAATTTGTTTTTTTTAAGTCAGTAAAATAATTAAAAAAAACGTCGTTAATTACCTGTATAACCGTTAACACACGCACAAGTGTATTCGTCCAAAGATTTGAGATTACAGGTGCCACCATGATGGCAGGGCGATGAATCACAAGCATTTGGTACTTTAATTTCACATAAAGATTCTGTAAAACCGAGCGGACATATGCACGAAATACCCAAACGATCGTTGCGATATGAAACCTGGCAAGTGCCACCATTTTGACAGCGTCCAGGACCGGTCAAACAGGGATTTGGATATTCACAATAGTCGCCCACAAACTTTGAACTGCAACTGTAATTAGAAAAGAAAAAACAAAATAGAAAATAATCGATTAATAATGATGAATATTATGATTAAAGAAAATGGAATAAAAAAAATTGTCACGAGAAAAACTATGTGGAATTAAATTTTCTAGTGCACGATGAAAGTGTTTGATGTTTTGTTTTTCTGTCAATAACTACTGTGATATGATAATGCAGATAAAAGTGGAGTCTGCAACAGCCTTACATGGTCTCAATATAACCAAAACCAAGTCCAGGAAATTAACACGGAAAATACAAACCAATTTCACATTGCAACAGCAACAGTTGTCATCTGGACTGCATTATTGCGACAAATGATAACTGTAGAGAAGTCTTTAAGGACGAGCCTAGATTACAGCCAACTACAGCCATTTTGGAGCACCCCAGCCATTTCCAGGCGTACTAAACTGAACATTTTTAACAATTGTTTGAAGTCAATTGCCTGATACGGGCATGCGAATTATGGAATGCAGCTCGTGGTAACCTCAAGACAATTCAGATCTTTTTCTGATGTTGCTTTCAACGCGTCCACCAATCCAACATCCAGCAAAACTCAACTCTGAGCTCATATCATAGATATGATGGGCATAACCGTTACAGAAATTGACTGGACAGCCATATTAAAAAACAGAAGAAGTATAACTTGAAATTTTCTTTTGAACTATAATATCGTAATAAAATTTAACTTGAAAATTCCGCTTCAAAAAATTCAAAACATTTTTCAGATGTCAACAAATCAATTTCTTTAGTTTTTTCTCATGCCAATAACTTTTTTTTATTTTTTTTTTGCCCCACTGCACAATGTATTGTGATTGTTGTTTCACATAAAAAATGTTGAAAAATAATTTGTATTTGAAACACTTTGTTATGTGAGATATGTACCATTTTACGGCGGTGGCAACCCATCCATCACATATACAATACAGGTGGCATTAGTTTTAGGCGTTCAGTTCAATACAAGAATTCTAAACGTTTCAATAATGTTTAATTAATTTTCTTAAAGACATTTCAACTGCTACACACACTTTCATTAAATTGTATTAATGACTTTGTATATGTATGTATGTGTATTTGTTAATTCGCTACAAATCTTGTTCAAAATAAAATTAAAAAAAAGAATACCTCAACGTTAAAAATCATTGAAAAATTGTTGAAAAACACACGCAAAAATATGCTGGTGATTGTCGCTGTTAAATTGTGGGTCTGTTAGTTATGCGTACGCACATACTACATATATATGTGCATATACAGCTATGTATACAGCTATGTATACAGCTTTGCTATTAAGAGTGCGGTACTCTTTAGTCAGAAATGTTTACAATACATAAATAGTTTTCAATAAAAATATTTCACTTCAAATGAAACACAAGAGAAAATTGCAAAAAGCAGAAGAAGAAAAAGCAGCAGCAGCAGCAGCAATAAAGCAATGTTTTATACCTCCTGAGAAAACATTAACAACGCCAACAATAACAACATCAACGCTAATTATAAAACGTTTTGGTATGATTTCCTCGGAACTAGTAATAATAATAATAACAAAAACAAAAACAACAGTTACCAATAAAAAACCTTTTCGAAAATCTACGAACGAAAATTAAACGAATATGCACCAACGAACAAACGAACGACATAAAGTAACACAACTACAGCAGCAAAGTTTAATTCCTTTTTAAACATTTATTAACAGTAGCAAGCAAAGGCTTTCATTTGTAGCATATGCACTAGTGTGAGTGTCATCTTCATCGTTTGCTCATCGGTAACAGCATACCCATATGTACGTGCATATATGAGATGCATGCATACACAGTAGCATTTCGCCTTTTAATAAAACATGAATGCTAATATATAACGTGGGCTACTCACAGTGTATTATGGTGTAACAAGTATATTTGTTGCTGTTGCTGCTGTTGTTGTTGTTGTCGTTCTTGTTGTTAATATGTTGCATGCCATTCCTTCTATAGAGATAGACAACAAGTAAACAACAACAAGTACTTGTATAAGCAACAAGAAATATTAAATCGAAGCTCAAAAAGATCCGCTCACAAGAGGAGAAATGATGGATCTTGTCTGTACTATGTATCCAATACAAACAGTAGTACAGACAGGTAAACTAGATATTCAAACATGTACGGACATGACATTATTAGATAAAAATAAAGAAAAAAATTAAGAAAACGAATCGCTCACGAAAAAATCTTAGTTAAAGTAGAAAATTTTAGATTTCAGGCTGTACTGTTTTATAAATTAATTTATTTTTAATGTTAATTTTAGATTTTATTAAACAAACGAAATCTGCCTCTGGGCAGTATTATTACAACGAACGGTGGCTCTAGAGAAGGAGTTGAGAACCGCATTAACAGAATTCGACAAGCCTTTAACCAACTGCACTGTGTGGAACTTCCTTCACATTGCGTGGCGCACTAAACTAAACATTTTTAACAATAGTGAGTTGGCTTCTATGGGTGCAAATTGCGAAATGCAGCTCGTAGTGACCCCCGAGGTAATTCAGATCTTTGTCAACCGTTACCTGGGACGAACCCAGTGGGTTTTCTAATCAAACCCTGGTCATTAAAACCCTTAAGTCAGGATTACGACCTAGCTTCTCACACCACTCATGTTGTGTGTGTTAATTTTATACATGAGCATCGGGATCTACAGTTTAAAGTCGACTCTGAACGACAGACTTTTGGGAAACTTTTCATGGCAATTTTATTTTCTTTCAGAATTTTTGCCAAAAGACTGCTAAGCGAAAGTCGTCGAAATAAATGTCGAAATAAATGGATCAAATATTTTGTGCGCAAAGCACTCTACGGCATAGCCAGTATAAAAATTGACTGGAATCTCCAGGACAGCTATAGTACGTGAATAATTTTGAGCAAGAGCAAGTATTCATAAGTTTTGTCCTAAACTGGGGTAATTACAAACTAAGTAAAGGGTGTTTTTTATAGAGGTATAGAACTTTAAGTTGGCATTACTTTTCAAGATGGCGACCGATTTAACAGCTGTCAAGTGATTTATTCTCAGTTTGGTTTGGCAATTCATCATGAATAGACTCACGCCTGAACAACGCTTGCAAATAGTGCGGAAAACGTATCGCGCACCGCGTCCATTTTATCGTCGACAAAATCGTCCATCAGAGCAGTTAATTCGATTAAGCATGGAACGTTTTCGCACCACGTTTACTCTTATTGATAACTCGCATCCCCAGAGACGCTGTACGGTGCGTACAGAAGAAGCTATTGCTGCTGTAGAGCGTAGCTTTATGGGCTGGTGGAATCATTGGTCCGTACTTTTTCAAAAACGATGGTGGCCAGAACGTTACAGTCATTGGTGATCGGTATAGAGCCATGATTACAAACTTTTTCATTCCTGAATTGAATAACCATGATGTCCAGGAGATGTGGTTTCAACAAGACGGCGCAACATGTCACACAGCTCGTGCCACAATAGATTTATTGAAAGACACGTTTGGTGACCGCCTAATTTCACGTTTTGGACCTGTGAATTGGCCTCCAAGATCTTGTGATTTAACACCGCTAGACTACTTTCTGTGGGGCTATGTAAAATCATTGGTCTATGCGGTAAAGCCACAAACGCTTGGCCATTTGGAAGACAACATTCGCCGTATTATTGCCGATATACGGCCACAAATGTTGGAAAAAGTCATCGAAAATTGGACGTCCAGATTGGACTACATCCGCGCCAGCCATGGCGGTCATATGCCAGAAATCATATTTAAAATGTAATGCCACAAGATTATCTTTCGGATAAATAAAATTCATGTCAATCGAATAATCCATCGTTGTTTTATTGCAACTTAAAGTTCTATACCTCTATAAAAAACACCCTTTATTTGAATGAAAGCATAATAATACCCAACTTTGTGTACAAACCGAGATTGCGAATGAGATTCATACACGGAAGTGGAGATGGGAGGAGAATGTTCTTGCGCAGTTCACTATTTCACACAACCAGAATTGCAATTGACTGAAATGTTCAAAGTAGCCGTCGGAGGAGAAGCCCTAGCCAGACCTGGTGTCTACAGCTGGTTAAAGAGGCAGCGGAGATAAATATATCATGGAATGATTGCAACGGAATAAAAGAAATAGAGCTGCTTTTCATAACAGCAAGACGTTTTCTTACACATTGCAGTTTGCAGTTGTATTCTGTCTTGTCGTTGCAAACTTTTCAATCAAATTTTCAATTTTTTTCCATTTTTTTTTTTTTTTTTTTTTCAAGAAACTGACCGCATTTTGTCGAGTGTTTAATTTACGCACTATTAGAGAAGAAAAAAAAAAGAAGAAAAAACTTATCCACAACAATTTACAAAAAAAAAAAAAAAAAAAAAAAAAAAAAAAAAAAATATTTTTTGCAACTCTTGATCTGTGTAAAGGCCTCCTCTTTTCCCTCTCCTCCACAAAACACTAACGCCACCAACATTATTACCACCTTCTGGAGCAACACAATCAATACATACCATCGTCATTGGACCAGTTCTGTAAAGTGATTTCTTGCACATTTGAAAAGATAACGGTTTTGGTGGCTACTTTAAAAGCTTCCATTAGAGACTTGCACACGGAATGGAGCGAACAAACAAACCGACAACAAACGAGCCAGGCAGGCAACATTTTAAACAATTTAATGTTTTTATTTCACACACTCACATATATGCACATGCATGTGACGTACTTATACATGTATGTTGGTTGTGTGAGTTGGTCATTGCGCTGTAGTAAAAGCAATTCGCAATTCATTTTCACTTGCATGCAAACAAAAAAAAAACAAAAAAAAAAAAACGCTGCATAAATAACGCACTTTATGTGGCTGCCGATAGAAAAATGTGCTGATTTTTCTTTCTTTTTTTCTGTTTTTTCTATGATTTTCTGAAAGCGTTTTATTTATTTCTCTTTTAAAGTAGATCGATCAGTTAATGAATTTAAAGAAAACGAAAAAGAAGAAGACAAAGAAGAAAATATGTATGTTTGTTAGTCATATGCCATCGTCAGCGTTTTGTTTAGAGCTCGGCAAGAGATTTTAATCGCTTTATTTAAAACATGGCTTTTAATGTACGTATGTAAGACCGACCGTTCGTCTGTCCGCCTGTGTAAAGACTATGATCAAATGGGTTGGGATTGGAAGTTTATTAGCAAAGCGCCAGCCAACCAGCCAGCAAACATTAAACCATGCATGTAACGTACATATGTATGTATGTATTATGTACATACGTTGTAACGTGTTTATTGAAAAAGCATTTGAAAATAAAATTTTTCTTCTTTTTTTTTTTATTATTTTTTTAACCCATAATTCCCATAATTTATTTCCTTTAAAACATAGAATTAAACCACATTTTAGAAAGAAGAAAAAAAAATATGGAAAAAAAGATGAAAGACTGGATTTAAAAAAAAAATTAAAAAAAAAAGAAAAAAAAATGCAACAGAAAAAAATCAGAATGAGGGAGAGATGGATGCGTGGTATTCCGAAAACCACAAAAGCAAAAAAGAATTCTATGAGAAAAATTATTATTTACATACATATGTGCATACATACATACACGGTACGTACGTATGCATGTTTGTACATACACACAGTACATCGTACCAACAATAAAAGTGTAAAAAAATAGTAAAAAAAAAAGAAATCATGTTTAGAGCATGATAAAATAATAAATTTTATTGGTTATAGTATGACTGGGTGATATTTTAAATAAAATAAAAAAAATGAAAAAAAAATAAAAAAATAACCGCAATATCAGATGATCAAATAGTTTAAAATATAAATAATTTTTTTTTATGATTTTTTCATGTTTTTTTCTTTTTTTTTTTTTTTAATGTGGCGAATGCGTGTGAATTTTTTTAAAATTTCTTATCAAAATGAATTATTTTTCTAATTTTTTTACGAATGTTTAAAGGTACAGAAACAGTTTACTAAAGCTACTCTGCTGTTCTCTATAAAGAGAACAGTAAAAGTAATGTCAATCTGGCAATACCAAATAAATACAATTAAAAATGTAAAACAATTTGGCAGCACCTTTTTATGCCAAATTTAGGGGGAATGTTTTTGTGCAAAAGAAAGCTGATAGCATCGTATAAACTTAGGGCCATTTTTTGAATGCGAGTTTAAACTCGAGATTAAGTTAATCTCCAGTTAAAGTTAATCTTCAGTTAACTCAGTTTTCATTTTTTGAATGGGAATTTAACTGGAGATTAACCTTGTAGAGCTGCCGTACTTAAAAGCAAAAATGGCAACATTTTTTTGTTTATTTTGTTGTGTTTACTACTTTTGCAAAGTGTTTCACAACAATTTGCTTTTGTATATAACAAATACAAACAAACAAAAGCAGAATACTGTTGATCTTTATGTAAAAAAATTATTTTCCTAAAATAATAAATAAATTAAGACTGTCTATTGCCAATTTGTGTTTTATATAATTCATAGTCACTTAAATATTTGTCTTATTCGGCTTCCCCTCACTTAAAAGCTTTTTTTTAAATAAAATTTGTCAACTACTTTTCATAGTTAAACTCGAGTTTAAACCATCAACGTTGGTGGTTTAAACTCGAGATTAACTGTTTAACCGTAAGGTTAAACTCAAGATTAAGTAAATTCAAAAACTGAAAACGGAGTTTAACTGGAGATTAACTTAATCTCGAGTTTAAACTTGCTTTCAAAAAATGGCCCTTAGTGACTAATGAGAGCATATGACATTGGGACGCAATACGGTTGGAAATTTGGCAGTTGTGGGGTTCTCTTGGGGTCTTTTGGCAGTCCCTTACATCAGGAATGCAGTAATTTTTCTTTGATTCCACTTTTCACAAATCGTGTAACCACAATAAAAAAAATCTATCATGCGATTTTTGCTCTCATTTTTAAAATCTGAATGCAAATCTGTAATATTTTCTCTTCGACGTAAATCCTTATCGAGCTTAACTAGCCATGTGGAGAAAAATTTAGGATCTAAGATTCAACAAGTAAAAGAATATTGAAATTTCGACTACACATATCTCTGGCAATACTAATTCGATTAGGCAACACTATAGCTTGTTTAAAAAGACTTCAACTTAAGCTTTGCTTTGTTCGAAGACATGATCAAAATCACATTAGTCTGTTCGAAGTTATCCAAAAGTGTGTTAAGTTTGAGAAGGCAATGCAATAACTAGAAAAGTAGCAGCGATCAGATCATCGTAGTTACTTAATTGGTTGAAAACAACCCTTTTGCCAGCATAACAACCTAGCTTCTTACACCACCCACGTTGTGTGTGTTAAGTTTTATACATGAGTGGCAGTATCTATAATTTAAAGACGATTTCGAACAACAGATTTTTTTTAGGAACTTTTCCTGGTAATTTGATTTTTACTTTCAGAGCATTTGCCAGAAAACTGCTGATGGGAAGTACGGGGCACTGCGAGATTGGGTCGCTGACGGGGATCTAGAACAGATCCCAGCCGGACAATTGCAGGGAATGTTGCGATGAGGAGGAGTTGGAGACTATGAACACCTCCTCTGTAACTGCCCAGTCCTTGATAGGTTGAGCTTGAGGACCCTTGGCAGGGCCTTCTTTGAGAGTTTGAAGGCCCTCCACAGATACATTAGTGGTTTGGGCTGGTTGAGAGGTGCTAGGGCTTCGTCAATGTAGTCGCGCTCTCCCCTTTTGTTGTGTCTCGTCTGTGTAATTCCTCCGCTTCCCATTCTCCCCTTTCCTACATCCTCTCCTTTTTATCCTATTCCCTCTATTATCCTTCCCTCTTTAAGGACGTTGTACAATGGGTCAATTCGACCTCCGACTGTACTTGTCTTAATTGACAAGTGCACGTCCTCTAACCTAACCTAACCTAAGTCAACAACAGAAAGATTTTATTTTCATATTTATTTTTGTTCGATATGTCTGAACAGAGAGTTAAACCACGACCTGGATTCTAATAATCTAACCCTGTATCTACAAGACTACGGAGACATGGCCAAACATTAAGTTGTGCTCACTCTCTGCTTACCTTGGTATAGGATGTCGAGAGTACTTATAACAGTTTCGTAGAATTTCGTAAGAAATACTATCTTAAAGTTGTGTACCGCTTGAGAAAAGAAAAAGGTCATTTAACATCACGTTTTAGTCGGTATCTTTTTCAGAATTTTGGATTAAGTGCATCTGTTTCCAGTTCTTTAAATGGAGAAATAAAACCATAACAGGAGTGGATTGGAAAAATTTAAGAAAATACGTTCACGATAAGAACTTTCTACGAAATTTTACGTGGTTGGTGAGTACTTTACAGTTCGTTGCGTTGGAGGTGCATACCTATGTATAATACACCGGGCGTTAGTCCTTTTCAACGGTTGTCTCCGCCCTTCAATCGACCGCCTTATCCACCACTTTAAACAATAAAAACAACAATTTTTTTTTGTAGTACAAACTCCTTATATAAATTCCATTTAAAAAAAGGTAATTACACATACAGAGTTTATAGTGTTGCCAGATACAAAAAAACCTTTTAGGAAAATTTTCAAATCTAAAATTTTTGTTTGTTTGTTTGTTTTTGCCTTAAGATTTAGGTTATTCGATAAGTAAAGTTAAAGGAAAAGGGAGAGAGAAAAAGACAGAAGAGTCAATAACAATGGACGATCGTACATCATACATCATAAAATGAAATCATGTTTACAGTCAGTCGAACTTTTAAAGGCAAATTAAATTTCAATATTTTACTTAATGTGGCCGTGGCTGGCTGGCTGGCAATGGTTGCCATGGCTGTAGTGCTGCAGCAAACTTTAAATGGCAATAGAAAAATAAAAAGAGGAAGAAGAAGAAATAATTTTACAACTTTGCATACATAAAACTACAGTTTAAAGATCTTTAATTTTAAAAGATATTTTTTTTCTACTTTTTTTCTATTTTTCTACTTTTTTTTTTTATTACAGGATCTGATAAAACCCTAAACCCCTCTGAAGGAGAGAGAGAGAGACAGAGAGAGAAAAAAACATTGAAACAGAAACAAACCGTGTCTTAAATTTACACGGTTATCGCCACAAATGTATCATAATCACTAGGAAAGTTTACAACAACAACCACAACGAAAACAAAAGAAGAGGCAAATACAACGAAAAGAAGGCAGTAAACATGTACCAGAGATTACATATCACAACAGAAATCCGAAACAAACAACAACAAAAAAATACATACTCAACCTTATGGTTGATTTCTGGTACCATTAATGTTATTATACGAGAGTACATGTATGCATGTATGTACATATGCCAACGTTACCAGCGTATGTATGGTGAATTTCAATTAGCCTACAACCTAAACACAAAAAAAAATTAAGAAAACAAGTTCGAACAAAATTGTTTATCCAAGGAGATAAAGACAAAGAAAGACAGCGAGAGAAAGAGAAAGAAAGAGTGAAGTTAAAAATGTTACCAACCTTAACTCAGACAGAGCAAAACAAAAGTAGATAGAGAATGACATATTCACTGTATACGTATACATATACGTACAGGGTCTTTCAAGTATGATGAGTTTCTCTCGTAAACTTCATTAGTAGAGGCTGAGGCAATACCAACTCCAGTGTGTTGCAGGAACAACTTTTTGATGAAGACTGTTCTTCCATTTGCGACAAAATACGCTGATTTAGGTGATGCTCTTGCACTTAAAGACAAGAAAACATCGACTAAAAAGTAGAGCATACAGCAAGAATACTGTGAGAAAACCAACAGAACCCAGAAAAGACTTCTTCTATTGTCTTGTATTGTTTAGAGTTACTAAAGTACTAGGATCATACCCCGACGCTTTAATGAATCTCAAGATGCTGATCGGTATTGCTTCATGCCTAGTACCTGTTGGAAGTCGCCGTAGTCTAGTAGGTAGTGTGTTGGCTTATTAGACGTAAAGCCAGGGTTCGAGCCCCAGGCCAGACATCACAACAAAATACAAAAAGTATTTCTTCGGCGACTTCCTCTCAGCAGATTTCTGGCAAAAACTCTGAGAGTCAAATAAAATTGCCATGAAAAAGTTTCTCAAAAATCTGTCGTTCGAAGTTGACTTTAAACTGTAGGTCCCACCACTCATGTATAAAATTAACACACACCATATGTGTTCTGAGAAACTAATACGTTGTATAATGGGTCAATTCGTCCTCCGGGTACTGTACTTGTCAAGTACACGTCCTCTAACCTAACCTAACCTAGTACTTGCTAAACATTCAGTTGTTTTGCTTCCTAAACAGCACTAACATCATGTATTCTGGTAAGACCTACTTAGCTCACTTAATTCGTCATTATATTTCTTTAGCCAAGATTACAACCTAGTTTTTCACACAACCCATGTTGTGTGCGTAATGTCGCCGTAGCCTAGTACGTAGTGTATTGGCTTATTAGACGTAAGGACACGGTTCAAACCCCAATTTGTCGTTCGGAGACGACTTTAAACAGTAGGTCCCGTAGGTCCATGTATAAAATTAACGCACACAACATAGCAAGTGGTGTAATCCTGACGGAAGGGTTGTAATGACCAATTAAGTATGTACAGGGTGGCTGATATGTATTGCAACCAACTTCAGGTTGTTATCATTTGTAAACCGCTCGTCTGACAGTTGACAGATTTATTCCAGTGACAGTTCATTTTATTATTTACAAGCTTACAAAAGCATTTTGATCTGATTGCATTCAGAAAAAAAGTTATTCGTGATGGAATTCATGCGTGATAGTGTGATTGCTTTATATTTGGCTGGAAAACCTTAGGTGGCTATCGTTAGAGCCCTCCAGCATTTAAATGTGAATAAATCTTCTGTTTCTCGTACCATTGCTCGTTACGGTGATACCGGCAGTGTTGCATCGCGTCCAAAAAGTGGACGAAAAAAAAACGGCAACAACACCAGAAATGATCCGAAAAGTGAAGGCCAGATTTGATCGCAAGCTGAACATGCTCGTGAGCTGAACATATCGCGTGAACGGATGCAACACATATTGAGAAATGAGCTTGGACTAAAGCCATTGAAGTTCCAAAAAGTGCAAGAGCTCACTGATGGCCACCAAAAAGTTAGACTGGAAAGAGCCAAGGAGTTACTTCGCTTGCACGAAAGTGGCCAGTTACCGAATTTGGTTTTCTCCGATGAGCAGCCATTCCAAATTGAGCAGTTTGTGAACAAACAAAATGATCGGGTTTACTTGCCAAAGAGGTCAGCTGAAAATTTACAGCTGTGAATGGCCACCAGAACTCAAACGCCGCCGATGGTAATGGTGTGGGCCGCCGTAACGGCCGATGGTCGCTCCCCGATCGTATTCATCGACCTTGGGGTCAAACTAAATGCCGAATATTATCGGGAAAATGTCTTAAAGACAGTATTGAAGCCCTGGGCAGACAAACATTTCGGCCGCAGACCATGGACATTCCAACAGGACTCAGCACCACCGCACTCAGTACGCGTCAACCAAGAATGGCTTAAAAAGGAGGTTTCTCGCTTCATTTCTACCGCACAATGGCCACCAAAATCTCCGGATCTCAATCCGTTGGACTTTTGCGCCTGGGGCATTTTGGAGAGTAAGGTTCTCCCGCTTCGCCGGGAATGGACCAAAATACCGCAGAGCCAATATCGTGCAGCCTGTGATGGCTTTGTCGGCCGTTTGAAGACCATAATTCGTACCAAAGGTGGCCAATTCGAACAAATCTAAACTGATTCTAAAATCTGATGTTATTTCCAACATTTTTTTCTTTTGAACAATAAAAAAAAATTAAAAAATATAACGCTTTACTTTGTTGCATTATATATCAGCCACCCTGTATGCATGTTGTGTGTGTTAATTTTATTGATGAGTGGCGGGACCTATAGTTTAAAGCCGATTCGGAACGACAAAGTTTTGGAGACCTTTTCAAGGTAATTTCATTTTACTATGAGAGTTCTTCTCAAAAGAAACTAATTTCTTAAATTTCATTTGTTATTCGAGATGTCTAAGCTGAAGTTTGAATCACGAACGGCGACAAATTTTTGAAAGAAGTAAGAAAAAAAAAGGAAAATTGGTTTTGAAAGAACTTGTATCTTAGAATCCAGCATTTTTTTCGGTGTTTTTCTTTTTCTTTTTTTAATTTTCTCGTTTTATCATTGAATAAAGAAAATATTTAATGGTTGTATGTATGTATATAGTATGTACATACAGTCACACAGATAATTATACGTACCCCCAATAATTTTTTTTTAAATGATAATATATGGACAAGTCAACTGATTTTTGTGCCAAATTTTTTGTTTTCCGTCACAGCCGAACAAATTATATTTGTTCTCATCGCTAAATATTACATTCGCCCAAAAATCAGTTGACTTGTCCGTATATTATTGGGCAAATTCCAATCGTGGCTTTTTTCTCGGCACTCGGCTGCGGAAACCGTTCTTTCTCAAAACACTTCGTATTTCTACGGCTGTAGTCCTAGGATTATTATCCACAATACCTCTTATATACCGGGCTACCCTTGGAGAAATTTTATACGAAATATACGTTGTACGTATAATTTTCTGTGCTGCCATATTGGTTTTAAGCAAACTGCAGTCACAAATTCATAGATTTTGGGAATCTTTTTTTCTTTATTTAAGTAAATGTGTCGTTACAGACGCTAATGTAAAGAAATTTTAGATTAGAAGTTCATTACTTAAAAAAAAATGATTTTTAGGATGGTACGTATAATTGTCTGTGTGACTGTACATATGTACACTCAAATCTTAATGGTCTTTTGTAGTTGGTATGTGTTTATACGTCAAACCTTTTGATGATCCTCTAAATAAAAAAAAAACATTATGAATCATCTTAACGAAAATAACGGTGCGTTTATATATACAAAACTCATCATCAAATTATTATTATTCGACCGTTTTGTACAACGTATTATTAATTTTCCCATTAAATTGATATTCTACGATGAAAATTGTTTGTGAAAAATCATGCGAAGCACTATGCAGCACTAATAACTTAATTTTGTTAAATTGCACAGCAACACTGTGGCGTTGAGGCAAATTTATAACGGTTAAGTTATGTTAAAGGAAAGAGAGGGAGACCACACACACCACACACCATGCAAAATATTGAAATGAAAACATATTAAAAAAAAAATTTGTAGAAAATTAAGAAATAAAAATGATTGTAGTTTTTAATAGTAACAATAATAATTTTTAATAACTAAACACAAAAGTATTAGCATATGTAATGAATTATTTGCCTTCTTTAACTAATATTTATATTTTTTAATTGGCATGAAAATTTTGTGCATAGTTGGTAATAAAGCCAGCAATACTACAGCATTTAAATGAAATTCGAATTGGCAACACAGCCACGTATGCATTGAAAAACATGAAAAAAAGAACGGCTGTAATAAAACAGTTTTTTTAGGGTTTTAAAGTTAAGTATTTTAAACTATTAAAAGGCAAAACAAAATATTTTTTTACATTCTTGAATTTTAGCAAAGAAAATAAAGTATAAAGAATGTGCATTTTAACATATTTTGGAATATTTTTCAAAAATATTTCATGACGCGGGGGGAAAGATAGAAGGAAATGATACAGACCCAAGAGCGTAACAATGCGTTGTGCTCATCGTGCGTTTTTGTTGTTTGACCACTTTTTTATTTATTTTTCTGGTGTTAAAAACAGACGTCGGCACCAATGTCCCTCAGGGTAAGAACATCTTCGGCTTTTTACACACATAGCACACGAACAACGAGAATGTTCGTTGAAAAGAACGTAAAAATCTTGTCAGTTTTTAAAAAAGAAGGTTCATGTCGCTTTTTTCAGACTTCAATGATACACCCAAAGAAATATCACCGTGGTATTTACTAATATCAATGAGAAATGATTTCGATTTTTGGAAGAATACTTGCCAAGTTAAATACGGTGTCTTAGTGTCTTAGTGCAGTACAATTTTTCTATATTTTCCGATCACATATACATATCATTGGGTTGATAAGTAGACTTGACATTATTACTAACAATTTTCCTCTAGGTGAACACATGCCTATGGTTATGGATTAGTGAGTGAGTAAGAGAGAGAAAATAAGTTGAGAGAATTTATTTATTTACAGCCATATAAAAGTGTTAGTAATATACTCTATTTTTATTTCCTTTTCATCAACATACATATGTAAAGCTGTCTATCTTTGGCTTAATAATTTTGGATAAATAAAAATAAAATAAAACATCGATTTTATTATTAAAAGAACATAAAGCTATCCCTCTTTGGCTTAAAAATTAGGCCATGTTTTTTTAGATAAATAAAAATAAAAAGAATAAAAAACCATTTTTTATTAAAAGAAAAAAACGCGAGCATTCCAAAGCATTTAAAAAAAATTTTACTATGGGACAAAATAAAAAATAAAATACGCCCAGCACAAAATATTCTTCGAGTGTTATTCTGAAATAAAATGATAAAGCATCCGCAGCACATGTATTCTTGTCGCAGTCTGATCGACAATTAAATCAAAAAACATGTACATACGTACGATGAGAGCAACACATTGTTACGCTCTTTGTTTGTGTTCATTTTCCTTCTGTCTTCCTACCTCTCATCAAGAAATGATTTTTAAAAACATTTTGGTGAGAGCGGGTCGTAATGTTACGACCCGCCATAAGAAATTTTACTTCTACATGATGCGTATTCTTTATATCCATATTCTTTGATTTTAGCTACTGTAAGGCACTAATATGCCTTACAAATGCTTTGATTTCTGTCAAAGTAGAGTTTAAAGTAATTGGCAACACCTAAAGAGATTAAAAAAAAAACCATTTAAACTAAATAAAAAAATATTTCTAATTTAAGTGATTAAAAAAAAAGGAAACTGGACTGGAATAAGCAGGGAAGACAAAATAAAAAAATTTAAATAAATTGGCAACTCATAAAGAGCCGTAAAATCAAAGGAACTTAAGAAAAAAAATTATTTTAAAATATTAAATATTTACTGTCATATTCATAAAAATTATTTTCGTTTATTAAACATAATTTGTTCCACAAACCTTTCACAAATCAAAAGTAATTCTTATAAATATGGGAGTTAAAATATAAAAAATATGTTAAAATATTATGTTTAAAATATTTTTTCAAAATATCGCCAATAACTTGAAAATAAATATGTACAGTTGTGTTCATAAAAATAGGAGTGAGCCCATTGAAAAACAAAAGCTTAATTTTTAACAAATAAAAAACATGGTTTAATTCAATTATTATACTAAATTATTTAAGTTATTCATTAATTAAATAAAGCTTTTAACAAGTAAGTAACAGGAAGTTTAAAAAAAATATCTTAAAAAGTGCTGTTCAAAATAATAGGAGTATTTCAGTTTTCATAAAGATTTACTATTAAAAAATGGTAAAAATGCTTATGATTATAATCAGAAACTTGAAATACGATTAGTATTTGGTAGAATAGCCTTTACTTTTTTATTACAGCAGCACATCTACGAGGCATGGAGTCAACTAAATCCTGATATTGTTTTAGTGGAATTTTATTCCACCCATCTTGCACTACAGACCACAACTCAGTTGCATTTGACGGTTTTCTCTCGGCAACATATTTTTTAACATCCCCCCCATAGATGTTCTAAGGGATTAAGATCAGGAGACTGAGCTGGCCACGCCATAACCTTTACCCCATTAACCCGAAACCACTCATTTGCTAATTTACTGGTGTGTTTCGGGTCATTGTTTTGTTGGAATATTCATTTTAGAGGTGTGGAATATGGTAACATCACTTCTCTCAAAATGCCGACATAGACGTTCCTATCCATTATGTCTCTAATTCGATGTATTGGGCCTAAACCATTATATGAAAAGCTTCCCCATATCATTAGTTTTGCACCACCATGTTTAACTGTCTTTTGTGTATACTGAGCTTTATATTTGGTGTTGGGCGGACGTCTAACATGCTGTCTAGACCCAGTGCCACCAAATAAAACAATTTTGCTTTCGTCGGTCCACAATAAGTTTCTCCATTTTTCTTTCCGCCAATTGATATGTTCTTGAGCAAACTTTAAGAGTGCTGCTGCCTGTTTTGTATGTCAACAATGGCACCTTTTGTGAACTTCTTGCGAATAAATTGTTGTCCATCAGACGGCTAAGAATAGTAGGGACACTTACGGCAAGATTCAGATCCTTTTGAATTTTATTTGAAGACGCTGAAGGATTTATTTTGCTGTATCGCACAATTCGGCGGTCATCTACAGTTGATGTTTTGGACTTGCGCCCACGCGTTTCGGGCTTTTTTTATATTTTAATGTATTTGTGATCATTTGATCGGAGTAACTTAAGGTTTCCTCAATTTCTTTAGAAGTTTTGCCTTTTTTTCGAAGAGTTTTAATTGGTTTTCTCTTTTCTTCAGTACAGTGCTTTTTTCGTTTCACTATTACAAAAATTTATGTGAATCACTGTAGAAAAAGTTTCAACTACATTTTTCCGTACTTATTTTTCACTTTTTTCTTTAAATTATGTGCTGTTATATTTTTATTTTCCACTGAATTCAGGGGCAAACACAGAAATGAATCATCATTCATCGTAAATATTAAAGTTATTACCAGATTCTTTTTTGTATTTCATGTCTTACGTATCGTTGTAATTACCATTAAAATATATCATGTTTTGCAAATTGGTAGAATAAAAAATTTTAACTTTAACATAAAAAATGAGAAAATTCAAATAGAAAAAGTTTGATTGGCAACTCAGAAATCAGTAAATAAAACCGTAGAAAATCTAAATGAATATTAAACAGTTAACAGGAAAATTATATAAGGAAATTAAAAAAAATCTACGTACACAAAGTGCTAAAAAGAATAATAAAAAAAATGCAATTCCTTTGTATGCCATAAAGTTGTTATTTTAACAACTGGTAGCCTAACAAAGTGGCTGGCTGTTAAAGAGTTTATCGGTATTAAAAAGAAATCTTACCATAAATAACTACATACATATTTAATATCTCTTTGTAAATGTTATTACATATTTATATGTACATATGTATGTATATGTATTGTAAAGGGTGTTTTTTATAAAGGTATAGAACTTTAAGTTGCAATAAAACAACGATGGATTATTCGATTGACATGAATTTTATTTATCCGAAAGATAATCTTGTGGCATTACATTTTAAATATGATTTCTGGCATATGACCGCCACGGCTGGCGCGGATGTAGTCCAATCTGGACGTCCAATTTTCGATGACTTTTTCCAACATTTGTGGCCGTATATCGGCAATAATACGGCGAATGTTGTCTTCCAAATGGTCAAGCGTTTGTGGCTTTACCGCATAGACCAATGACTTTACATAGCCCCACAGAAAGTAGTCTAGCGGTGTTAAATCACAAGATCTTGGAGGCCAATTCACAGGTCCAAAACGTGAAATTAGGCGGTCACCAAACGTGTCTTTCAATAAATCTATTGTGGCACGAGCTGTGTGACATGTTGCGCCGTCTTGTTGAAACCACATCTCCTGGACATCATGGTTATTCAATTCAGGAATGAAAAAGTTAGTAATCATGGCTCTATACCGATCACCATTGACTGTAACGTTCTGGCCACCATCGTTTTTGAAAAAGTACGGACGAATGATTCCACCAGCCCATAAAGCACACCAAACAGTCAGTTTTTCTGGATGCAACGGTGTTTCCACATACACTTGAGGATTATCTTCACTCCAAATGCGGCAGTTTTGTTTGCTGACGTAGCCATTCAACCAGGAGTGCGCTTCATCGCTAAACAAAATTCGCTTATGAAAATCGGGAACAACGGTAATCTCGTTTTGGGCCCATTCGACGAATCTACGCCTTATCTGATGATCGTTTGACTTCAAATCTTGCACGAGTTGGATTTTGTAAGCACGCAAACCAAGATCCTTCCGCAAAATCTTCCATAAAGTGGATGGACACAGATCCAATTCCTGTGCTCGATGGCGGATGGACTCATTCGGGGCTTCCTCAATGATACGCTCTACAGCAGCAATAGCTTCTTCTGTAAGCACCGTACAGCGTCTCTGGGGATGCGAGTTATCAATAAGAGTAAACGTGGTGCGAAAACGTTCCATGGTTAATCGAATTAACTGCTCTGATGGACGATTTTGTCGACGATAAAATGGACGTAGTGCGCGATACGTTTTCCGCACAGAACCATTATTTTCGAAATAAAATTGCACTATTTGCAAGCGTTGTTCGGGCGTGAGTCTATTCATGATGAATTGCCAAACCAAACTGAGAATAAATCACTTGACAGCTGTTAAAACGGTCGCCATCTTGAAAAGTAATGCCAACTTAAAGTTATATACCTCTATAAAAAACACCCTTTACATACTTATTAAAACATCCAACTTATCTAACTTTTATATGGTGGCCCGGCCAGCCATCAATCAAATTTTATTGTTTGCCAAACAAGCGTTCGGGTTTTTTTTAGAGATTCTTGGTAGCAAAAGAAAGAACCAAAAGAATTTTTACTTTGATGTTACGCTTTAAGTAATTACTGGTCATATTTTTTTTTAATTTATTTAAAAAAAAAACAAAAAAATCCTCTTCTTTTCCTAAATTTATTTTGAAAAATTAATGTTGGCGGCGGCATTGTTTAGTTAAAGTTTTTGTTAAATAAATATATTGTTTATTGTTTATAATTTTAGCAAAACAATAAAATTTATGGTTGTTGAAAAATGATTTAAAAAATTTGTTTTAACCATAAGCGGCCGGTTTTTTGCCTTTCTTTTTTTTTTCTTTTCTTATAATAATAGGGAAGACAGATATGGAGTTTCTTAACTCCATGTATTTAATTAAAAATATTGTTGAAATAAAATGATATACAAAAAAGACCACAAGTTTATTGTAAGGGCTTTTCATGTCTGATGCTACGTTGTTGTGTTTTGAAGTTGAAAAACCAGAAATTTTTATGAGTAGGTGGTGTTGTTTTCCAAAGAAAGTCTTTTTTTTAATGTTTTTGAAATGCATTTCACTGATTAACTTTTAATCAATGGCTGGCTTACAACAACACAACACATCTCTTGCTGTAACTGACAACGATTTGAACATTTCATTAATTAACTTGTCGTCTTGAATGCTGCTTTAAAACAGCTTCTTTTTGTTTCTTTTTTGTGTTGTTGTTATCTCTCTTACCAACTGTGCAAACGGTTTTTGATTACATGATGCTTGCCACGATGATTCTGATTTTCTTTCTTTATTTTATTTTATTTTCTCTACAATTTTTAAATCCTTTAGATGTCTATTCCCAAACAATTTTAATGATTTTTCTTCATTTTTATTTGATTTTATTCTTATAAAAACAAAAAGCGGAAATGGCAAAGCATCATCGTTAAACGATTATCATTAAATAAACATTATTATGGCATTGCCAACCACTATATCACAAGCTTAAGAATCATTAAAACAACATATAAAAAAATTAGGCATTAAAACTTTACTCATCTACACATCAATGCGATGTATGAATGTATGCCTTTGCACACACTCTCTTTACTTATAGACAAACTATCAATGCCGTGAAATGCTCTCTTTTACTAGCGGTATTTAAGTAAACTCACTCCGTTTGCTTATAGACTTACTCTCATAAGCATGAAATGCTGTACTGTGCTGTTTCTCTCTTTGTAAACAATTAGCAAGTGTGCGTTAGTGTTGCCATTATGTAAAAGTGTTATTTCTCTTAAATGATAACATATTTAAAATAGTTTCAGTGCGTTTTCCTTTCTTTCTTTTCTTTATGAATGGGAAAACAAACAAGAAACAAGAAAACAAAAACAAACAAAAAATAAAGAAAAATTATGTACAAAACATAATCCGAAATTACCAACAATTTAAGCGTTTTACATGTTTGTGTTATTTTCTCGGTATTTCTTTTTTTTTTCTTTCTGTTTTATTCTACCTGACCATTTTTTCTAATGGTTTTGTTGCATGGCTTAGAAACGCAAATAAACCCCGTATGTGCAAGTAAGTACAAGAGAACAGAAAGAAAAACTGTTCAGGTGCATAGTGTATGCACAACATCTGTCTATTTGATGTAAATTCATTAAAACTATGCATTAAAGTGGAAAATTCTAAAAGGCAGGCACATTATGAAACAGAAAAACAGAAAAATTCCGTAGAGAAATTTAAATGAGACAGAAATATAATTTCAATTGTATGATAGAACCCTAACCCTAATATACACAAAAGTTCAAAGGATAATAAGCCTGAACTACAACTGACGCTATTGCAGCAGATAATAAGACCAGAAGTGAAATATTAAAGATTCTTTTGCAGTTAAAAGTTAATCAAACTAAAAAGAATTGTTTCACGTATGCTATAAAAAAAAGAAAAAAAAAAGAAAATGGCAACACTACAGCCAATATTTTTCGATCGAAATTCCAAAGGATTATGTCCCCCCCTTGACTTCTCTTAAGCGAGGAATATGTAACAGCTTTGAAGTATAAATTTCTGAGTAACTGTAGAGCAAAATAGAAAAAAGCGTTGTAAACTGCTGGCATTCCATCGAGCTTATACCGCAATATTTAGATCGGTCCATACGTTAAAACAAACCATTGGGCAAAACATCCCATCTATTCTGAACTAAGTTCAAGGATTAGCTCGGCTAGTCATGACAACAAGAATTTTTAGGAGTTAAAAACGTTTACAACCAGTTTAGTAATGTAACTTCGAGAGGCAGAAGGAGGCTGCATTGTAAACGGTGTGTGGAACAGTAATGTTCACATATTACTTCCCACCGATTATGATTTTTCAAAAACACTTCGACGTCGATCTATCTCTATCCTCTTGTGATGTTAGGTTAGGTTAGGTCGGAGTGGTAGGTTAGGTTAGGTTAGGTTAGAGGACGTGTACTTGTCAATTAGGACAAGTATAGTACCCGGAGGTCGAATTGACCCATTGTACAATGTCCTAGTTTCTCACACCACTTATGATGTGTGTGTTAATTTTATACATGAGTGGTGGGACCTACAGTCGACTCGGAACGACAGATTTTTGAGAAACTTTTTCATGGCAATTTTATTTGACTCTCAGAGTTTTTGTCAGAAATCTGCTTGAGAGGTAGTCGCCGAAGAAATACTTTTTGTATTTTTTTTGATGTCGGGTCTGGGGCTCGAACCCAGGCTTTTGCGTCTAATAAGCCAACACACTACCTATTAGACTACGGTAGCTCTGTTATCACAAAGCTCACTTGAGCACGCATAGCGGCCCGTTGTGATGCCACGGGTGAACGCAGTCCCTTTACTAACCAAGTTCCACCAAAATCAGGGAAAAGGAAGAAGTTGGTCAGCGCAAGGGCTGCACACTTGTGATATTTGAATTACGAATTTTGCCAGCATGAAAATTGTGTAGGATGCCAAGGAAATTGATATATTTGTAGGTATTTTGCCATAAACATACAACAATTTGAAATGACTAGAGTGTCAAATGTGTATTACATACATACATAGTTGGTCATTACAACCCTTCAGTCAGGATTACGACCTAGTTTCTTACACCACTTATGTTGTGTGTGTGTTAATTTTATACATGAGTGGTGGGACCTACAGTTTAAAGTCGCAACCGAACGACAGATTTTTGAGAAACTTTTCATGGCAATTTTTGCCAGAAATCTGCTGAGAGAAAGTCACCGAAGAAATACTTTTTGTATTCTGTTTTGATGTCTGGCCTGGAACTCGAACCCTGGCTTTTCGTCTAATAAGCCAACACACTACCTACTAGACTACGGCGACTGCGTATTAAAGAAGCTAAAAGTTGAAAGAGAATTTTGGTCCCACAGAAAAAACATTTCAATGGCAAGCTTGTCAAATAGGTCGTTCGGAACCGACGTTATTCCGTAGTTCCCGCCCTATCCCACTCTTGGATAAAAATAGATCCACACAATGTGATGTGAGAAGCTAGCCTGTAATCCAGGCTAAAGGGTTGTAATGCTAATTGAGTATGTAAGTAAGAAAGTAAAGGGGAAGGAGACTATGACTATAAATATCTACCTCCCTAATCCATTCTCACGAATATTACATTCGATTCTTTTGAGATCCAATCACATTTCCAAGGTATCTCAGTGTTCTTAAAACCGAGGTACATTAAGAAATATTTTGAGAAACTTTTTTCACGGCAATTTTATTTGACTCTCAGAGTTTTTGCCAGACATCTGCTGAGAGGAAGTCGCCGAAGAAATACTTTTTGTATTTTGTTGTGATGTCTGGCCTGGAGCTCGAACCCTGGCTTTACGTTTAATAAGCCAACACACTACCTACTAGACTACGGCGACTTCTAACTTCTAGGTCCACCACTCATGTAGAAAATTAACACAAGCAACATAAGCGGTGTGAGAAACTAGGGCGTTGTACAATGGGTCAATTCGACCTCCGGGTACTGTACTTGTCTTAATTGACAAGTGCACGTCCTCTAACCTAACCTAACCTAAGAAATATTTTATCACTTCTTCTCCTTCATTCACACCAGAGCCTAATTAAATTCCTGTCAAAAACTAAGTGTGTTGTGGTATTCTTTCCCTAGCTAGAGTAGACGAAATCATCCTTGATATTCTGCAAGTGGAAATTTTAAACCATCTTTGCGTTTAGCGCCTACTTATTCAAGCGATAAATGTATTTTCTAAGAATAACCCTTTGACTGCGGCCATTCTTGTGTTCTTTTGCAGCTCTTTATTGGGAATCTTTTTCTGTACCTTTTTATTGGGGTGGTATGTCCTATCCACGAACAATCACGGATTCTTTGTAGAAAAAGCCCAAAAATCTCTGTTGTTTTGCCAAAAAAAAAAGTCTAAGATCTTATACTACTTGAAACATAACGATTATATAGGCAAAAGAGTCTACACCTAAGCCTCAGCTGACTAGCCTAAAGAATTAATATTAAAATGTTTGCTATTTGAAAAAGTGGTATTTTTCCATATTTCCTTTCAGTTACTTCCGGTTATTTCAGAAACATCAATGAAATGAAATTTCCTCAATAATTTAGCAATTGTTTCCACTGTTAGCAGCTGTCTATAGGTAGGGATTCTTACAATCATTGATGCGAGGAATATAATAGCAAAACTACCCTGCTTTCTTAAAAGGGAATTAAAAAAACGCACAAAAGATTTCTCTTTTGCATTTAAAATAAAATGTTAAGAAAAATTTTAAAATAATTTCGTATTAAAAAATAAAATGAAACGAAATACTAAAAACGTTTATAAAAAAAATAAAAAAAAAAATCTTAAAAACGTACGTATGTAGCTATGCAAAGCACAAAATTTTTTAAACACTTTTTTTTTATTAATAAAGTAAAAAATTAAAAATTCCAGGCACATATTCTTTAAAGATCATTCCACATATGAATGAAGAAAAAAGAAAAAGAAATAAAAAATAAAAATTTTTTAGGTTTATTTTTATTATTAAAGTTATTATTCTTTTTTTTTATAAGTGAAAACAAAAACAACAAAAATTAAGACAGCTGTCAAATAATGTAGTAAAAAAAAAGTTATGGCCAAAATTATTAAAAAAAAAATATAAGCAAAAATATTATATCCGTAAACTGTAAATCGTAAACAAAAATATATGTACATATATATGTATGTATGTATATATGAAAATGTTGAAATGTATGTTGCTTTTACTTACTTGCAATATGAGCCACCATTCTGTTTTGTTATGCATGTACCACCATTTTTGCAACCCACTGACAAGCACGATGAACCTGCAAGTTATATGAAAGAATATAATAAAAAAAATTATAAAAGAACAAAAAATTAAAAATAAAAAATACATATAACAACAACGAAACTACTTCAATTGAATTAAAAGAATTATTGTTGTGACACAATGTCGTACTCATTCAAAACATTCAAAAGAAAATGTTTTACAAGGGGCACCCTTAGGTGAATACGAACAAGATTTACTTTAGTTTTCATATGAAATAATAAAAAGAAAACATAAAATAAAATAAAATAATTAAAGTAAACAACATAGTGTGTTACTTTTATATTCTTATTCTGATTTTAATATTATATTCTCTTTAAATTTAATTTACACGCTTTAATTTGAAATATGCAGTCGTGTTATTTCAAATATAAAGTGAGCATCATTGTTTATTTGTTTACATTAAAGAGCAGCCATAATCAGTAGAGAAAGAAAGAGAAGCACACAATTGCTTTCAAATCTAACGGTTTTTAATCTCAAGACTTTTTAATAGCAAAAACAGGACACAACATTTTTATTAAAATTAAGTACGTAGAGAGCGCAGTCAGTATTATTGAGTATAACGGCTTAAAATCTTAAGAGTTTTCACAGCAAGCAAAGTGGATCATACTGTTTTATTGTTTACGTTTTTTTTTTTTGTTGTGAAGTTAAAGGAAGGGACAGAGAGAGTCAAATGCAATTATTACTACCGGTTTTAACCCTCAGTCATATGTTATATTGTTTACAAATGAATTTTATTATGATGATAAAGTAAGAGAGAGGGACGGAGAAAGTGAATATAATTGCTACCAACGATTTTAGCTCTCAACACTTATAAAGGCAGGCAGAGGAAAACATGTATTATTTGTTTACATTTTTCTTCTGTTTATTAATACGGAGAGGGCCAGTATTAATGAGATAACAAAGAATTACCCAAAAGTTTACAGAACGTAATAAAACTTACTGAAATTCTTTATGTACGTTTTTGCAAAAAATATAGCCGTTGTCTGGTCGCCGTAGTCTGGTAAGTAGTGTGTTGGCTTATTAGACGTAAGACCTCGGCTCAAATCCCTGGTCAAATTTCGAAAGAAAAATATGAAAAAAGATTTCTTTGGCGAGTTCCTCTCAGCAGATTTCTGACAAAATCCCTGAGAGTAAATAAAAATGCAATGCAAGTTAAAAAAAAAAAAAACAATAATTTGTCGTTCGGAGTCGACTCATGTATAAAATTAACACACACAACATTACTGGTGTGAGAAACTTGATCGTAATCCTGACTGAAGGGTTGTAATGACGAATTATGTATGTAAATTCGCATTGCCAACTAAAATTCTCGATTAATGACAACTGTATACTTGTTTATAAGCTTTAAGAATAGGAAGTTATTTATTGTTTAAAAAAAAAACCTAAACTTATTGCATTAAACTTATCTCGCATAAGAGTTACAAATCTCTGTTAAAGATTTCCTAACACAAAAAAAAAAAAATTATAAAAATGAAAAACTATGCCAACAAATTTACAAAGATTTGATTAAAATTGCTTTTTTGTAACATTTACCTTTAATCTCAAGCAAAATATGAGCTCTTTTCGTTGCAAACAAAAGTCTTATAAATATTCAGATACAGACATATAATATTAATAATTAATTTATGATATAACTCCCAGGCTATTGTCTATATACCCACTGTTTATTTGTTTTATTGCAATGATTTGAAATTAAAAAAAAAAATAAAAATTTTAAAATAGCGTGAGTAAGCATAGTTAGTTTATTGTGCTCTAAAAAGCCCTTCTTTTTTTCAAAATTTATTTAAAGTCTCTTCAAAAAAATTGAGAAACAAAAAAACTGGGGAAAATATTGTATTAATTAAGAAAAAAAAAATCGTTTTTGTCAGTGTAATTTAAAAGCACTAACAATACAATTATTGCATGGTATTATTAGTTTTTTTTTTTTTTTTGCACAATTACAACATTGCAGTATAGTAATAAAGAGAATTAAAGTTTCAATTTTATTTTAAATTTTGTTTCTTTTTTTTTTTTTGGAGAATTGATTTAATTTAGTGTTACTTTATTACACATGTTATGAGTTGCAACAGGTTTTTTTTCTTTTTTTTTTTGTTTAATGGAACCAGATTTTGTACTTTAGTTATGAATGAAATTCTAGTTTTATAAAAAAAAAAGCAATAATAATATCGTATTTATTATTATTACTTTGTCTTTGGGGATTGGCGACACTTAAATTTATTTTTGGTTTGTTTGAATTGCTTATTTAGCATTAAATTTCTTATTACAGCAGAGTTTTTCTATTTACATTTGTGCTACAAAGACATAATACAAGAGAGCCGCCATTGATATTAATTTTAACGGTTTTAACTCTCAAGACTTTTAACAGCAAGCAGGGGATAAATTTGCTTGAATGTTTACATGTGTATGTTATGAAGATAAACGAAAAGAAAGTCAATGCAATTGTAACGGAGCAAAAGCAACACAACACTGCTCTGTTGTTAATGTTTTTTTTGATCTGAAGTTAAAGACAGACACAGTAAATGTTATAATTATTAACAGTGTTAACTCTCTGCTCCATTGGCAGTAAGCAGAGGATAACAGTTTTTATTATAAAGAAACACGACAACAGGACATTTTTTAATTCTCCACATTTTTTAAAGGCCGGCAGACAGCAATTTGTTCTTTGATTGTTTACATTCTATGTTATGCAGATAAATGCGTAGTCAGTAGTGTTGCAAAGCGATCAAATAGAAGTACTCCATACGAACTCCATCAAGTGTAAAGCTTAAATTAATTTGTTTTTGTTGAAAATAATGTATGTTTTTTTTTACATGAAATAATTTACACTTTCATAAAAACAAATCTTTTTAACATTATTATTGTTATTGGTTACACATGCTTAAGCAGCCAGGCAGGCCCATATAAATTGTTTTTTTCATTCTTTATTCTATCTTTCCATTTCAAAGTTTTTATAACACCACATATATTTACACTTTTGTGTAATTGAAAGAGAAAAAGAGTTAGGCAGACAAATAGCTGTTAAACACTATCATAGCGTTAAAATGTTTGAAGAAATAAAAAACCCCCACTTACCGGGTGGGTGGCCAAAAAAGTTTATACGCTCTATCAATGATGCTTGAAATCGCGATATTTAACACTGGCTGCCTGTCTGTCTGTCGGCGCACATATGAAGAGTTTTATAACTGCTGACAGCAGCAGCAGCAGGTGTAGTGGAGTAGCCAAAGCAAAAATTATTTAAATTTTGTTTTTCTTAGCAGTTTTATTGTTTTTTTTTTTGTTTTTCTTTTTGTTTTCAACAAATCTGACATGTGTAAGTAAATAGTACTTAGAGTGCTTTAAATATTTAATTACTTTTAATAATTTAATTATTATAATTTACAATTTTACACAAGCAACTGGGTTTATGTAGACAATACATGGTTTAATCTTAAAAAAAAAGGGTGGGAAAATTTTCAAATTTATTAATAATTCATAATAAAAAATATAAAAAAACAACAACTAGGAAAAGCCTTGTTATTAAAAACAATTTTCAATACAATCGGCTACCGAGTACAATCTGTGCAAATTACAATTACCACAAGGCGACTACACGACCACCGTTGTAGCTGTAGCCAACTAAGGCTGATTTCTGTTTTTTTTCTTTCTTTTTTTTTTTGTTAAAATTAACAATTTAGTAATGTTAATACAATAAAATGCATGCAGTATAATTTTTGAAAACGCGTTGTATGAAATATAACTACTAAAAACGCAAAGAAAATTTAGTA
This sequence comes from Sarcophaga subvicina, assembly GCA_936449025.2. Lineage (NCBI taxonomy): Eukaryota > Metazoa > Arthropoda > Insecta > Diptera > Sarcophagidae > Sarcophaga > Sarcophaga subvicina. The sequence goes on along the minus strand of OW388080.2, from coordinate 145,141,896 downwards.
TCACCAGTATCAGTAATTTTATTACGCTTCTAAATGTTAAAAATCCTATTCCAACTGCCTATTTTTTCCACTTCTGCCTTTAAAATAATTAAGTAGCTGACTACATGGCAACATGTGTTGATGTAAACATGTCGCCGGTGGCTGCAACCTTAAATGTATTTATACAGGAAATTTTTTAAGCACTATCTTTAAATTTAAACCAAAAAAAAATAAAATATAATATCGTTCAACTGTCCCCGTCGTCACTGCTTGAAAGAAAAGGCCCCCAAAGAAAATGGGCCAGAAACCACACTAAACGGTAAATTTTTCGGGTTGCATTAGACGCCCTGGGGTCTCACATGGATTGGAACATTAATCCCTCGATTTACGTCGCAGCTGGTTCCAAAAAAGGCGATGTAAAACGAATGAAGACGCAAATTGAAGTTAGAGGGAACAAAAAATTTGACGACGTAAATCGAAACAACGTTAATCGAGGCGACGTAAATCGAAGGATTACTGTACTGGATAATTTTATTTATAGACGATCCATTCTTCTAGAAATGAAAATTAAATTCAATTGCCAACTGCTTCAGAGCCAACTAAGCATGAACAGGTCTTTGTCTTTGTCCATGGTCCCCCATGGTGATTTAGCAAAACAAACTTAATAAATGACAACTGATTTGACGCATGTAGTCTCAACAAAATGGCCATTATCAAGTGTTCAATTTCGAAAGTTCCTGTTGGAAGGCCCTATGCTAACGAATAAATATCAAATAAACTTTAAAGCATCACTGTTAAGAGAGAAAGAGAGAGATAGAGATAGAGAGAGAAATAGAAAATTGTCAGCCTTTTCCTAATTATATCGATAATTATGCCAGGAATCTGTTGTTTTTACAATTTTACATTGATTTAAAAAAAAAACTACCCAACACTACTTTTTTTGTAACACAGTGTAATTTCAAAATTCTTTATCATTATGCATTTCAGCAACAACAAAAAAAATTAAAAATAATACACAATAAAATTAGTATTATAAAGCATCTATAAACATACATACTTATATAGATATGTATGTACTTATGAACATATTTAAATTATGTTGTATTTCTAATAATTAGGCTGGTCTCGTGCAGCTTATAGCATTACGAAAAACCGCTTACAAAGCTTTCCTCTTTTTTTTCTTTTTTTTTGTTCAAAATAATCACAAAGTAATCCATCATTATGAACCAAAGCACATAAAAAAAATCACTATCAGTAGCAAACGAGTACGTACGTACGTACATATAAAAATAAATGTTCCACTTTGAATTTTTATTAAGAAAAAAAAAAAACCCTAAATCTCAACCACTAATTTCTCACGCTCCAACACAATATATGAATGTACATATGTACATACGTACATATGTCTGTATGTTTATACGTAAACAAACAAAGCTACTATGCTAAGTAATAGAGGAGAAAAAAAATAAAAACAAAGTCAGAGATGATGATACGGTAATGAAGACGTTGAAGTCAACGTCGATAATGATGTTGACGACACAAAAGCGTTGGCGACATAAACAAAAACATACATTTATGCATTTATATGTGTACATATATTTGAATGTGTGCTTACATTTCTTAAACAAGCACCGACAAGAGTGTTTTTGTTTTAAGATTGTTTATACGCCATACAACAACAATAACAGCAATATGTATTTAATATTAGAAATCATAATAACAACAATAATAAAACAAAACAAAAAAAAAAATTCAAATAAATTACATGTTTAAACATGCTCGCTTTTAAAACAAAGTTTCATTTGTTTTTATTTGTTTATTAAAAGAGGAAAAAGAGAGCAAAAAATCACAAAAACCAAGATAACTCATTCACTCAATTAACAACGTCCCCTTAGGAGCACCTCACAGGGCATGAAATAAAAACCACAGTTTAAAAGAATTATTATTTCAAAGAATAAAAATAGTTTTAAAAAAAATATTAACATTTTAAAGTGTCTAGGATTCTTAAATTACAAACTAAATTAAGGTTTTAATTAATTTCACACTTAATATTTAACAAGAGATGCGGCATAAGTGTTTACATCTCTGTTTTTGGTAAGCTTAATGAAGAAAAAAACAGAAACAGTGTTGCAAAACGCCTAAAAGTAAAAACAAATAAAACATGCTCTTTAGCGAAGGCAGAAAGCGAAAGTAGAAAGCCTTGCAATAATCTCCTTTTAGGCCTAAACTCTGTTATAACCAATTGTGACAAACACAACATATTTTTCTTTGTGTTAAATAAAGCTCAATTTTATAAAAATAATTTTGCCAAAGTCATTGAGCAAAAGAATAAACAATGCATAGCAACATTGTGTCTAGCAAGCAATCGACTTTCTTAATAGAATAAGTTGCCTTAATAAAAAAAAAACCTGTTCATAGCTGCATACACTCTCTCTCTCTCTCTCTTATTTTCTTTCTCCTAACAATGCCGTTCAATTTATTCGAATTGAAAAAAGGAACGAAAGTTTTATGTTTGTTGTATGTAGCAAAGGATTAAAGAAGATGCTTTATTATGATATTGTTTGTAGTGTTGCAAAACGGTCAAAAGGAAGACAATGTATATACACTGTGGCTTGAATACAATGAAAATTTTTTTCCTAATCAGACTAATTATTTCGGCAATAAACCCGGGAAGTTATATCTTTTCGTAGATAGAATTATATATGAAGCTATAAGCCGAAATATCCATCACTGGCAATAGCAAAATCCATCACCAACACGGCAAACATTTTGCATTTTCTACACGAATGATTTAATGGCATGGTCATCTCGCGTGGGGGTAATGTGAACTGGTCACCGACAATTTTGCCAAAATTCTCTGCCGGAAATTATATTTCTTTACAATAACTGTCACGATTGTATAACAATTTGAAGTCATAAAGTGTGGTGGTGAGAAGCTTAGTTTTAATCCTCGACTTAAGGCTTATAATGAGCAATTAAGTAAGTAACCACAGAGTATAAAAAATAACCGGGAAAACTTTTTATATTCCCTATAGGGAAAATCACTTATTTTACAAATTAAAAGTTTGGTAACCCTGATCTTGTATAGCCTTACATATTGTTCGTCATAGGTGCCGTTATATTTATATTCGAAATATTTGGAATTTTCTTTCTGCCTTAGGTGGGTTGTCAATTTGACTAAACCTCTGAAGAATAGTGCTTCTTCTGTCACTCGTTGTATATTTAAAGTATTTTATTCCTGAACATTTTGCTTTAATTATTAACATAAAAAACAACAGATTCTTGTATAAAGATTGATAGAAAGAGAGAGAGAGGGAGAATTAAATTTTTAAAGAATTTGTGGGTATTATTTCAATGTTGCTTATGGATCCTTTTCTATTTGGGTTTACTTCCCCACGTTTATAAAGAGTCCGCCAAATAGCTTTTTTTTGAAAATGCTTTCAAAAAAATACAAATATTTTCTCAAATTTCTTTTTTTTATTTGAAAGTACAATCCTTTCCTTATAATGGAAAATAATTTCATTCAAATGGCTGCCTCGGCTGGCCATGCAGTAGCCTACACCAGAAGATGCCGATTTTGGCAAAAAAAACTTATCTTTTCAGATGAAGCTTATTTTGATCTTGGCGGATATGTAAACAAGCAAAATTGTGGCATTTGGGGCACAGAAAACCCGCACGCATACATTGAAAAGCCGACGCCCCCAAAACGAGTCACTGTTTGGTGCGGATTTTGGTCCAGAGTCATAATTGGGCCATTTTTTCTTCGAAAATGAGCAAGGAGTGGCCGTTACAGTCAATGGCGATCGTTATCGGGCCATGTTGAACGAATTTTCGTTCACAAAAATTGAAGAGGAGAATATTTGCAACATTTGGTTTCAACAGGACGGCGCTACGTGCCACACAGCCGAAGCTACACTCGATGTTTTGCGCCCTGTTTTTGAAGATCGCATTATCAGCCGCAGAGCTGATGTCGTTTGGCCACCTCGGAGCTGTGATTTGACACCGTTGGACTGTTATTTGTGGGGTGCCGTCAAAGATAAGTGTTACGCCGACAAACCAGAGACAATTGACGCTTTAAAGGACAATATTCGTGAAGCCATTGGTGAAATACAGCTGCACACAATCGATAATGTGCTTAAAAATTGGACCGACCGTGTAGGCTACTGCGTGGCCAGCCGAGGCAGCCATTTGAATGAAATTATTTTCCATTATTAACCGGAAGGATTGTACTTTCAAATAAAAAAGAAATTTGAGAAAATATTCAGTAGTTTTTTTTAAAGCATTTTCAAAAAAAAAATAAAGTTATTTGGCGGACCCTTTACATTTTATTAAATTATTTAAATGTGACCAAAGTCAGTGTGTGTGCAATTATAATCATAAAATGCAATATTTTTTTTTGCTTCCTTTAACAACTTTTGATACACCGCAAAAATTGCAATTAAAAACAAAACAACAACAAAATAAACCCACGAAATAAGTGATAAACTTTGATAACCCGCGAACAAAGTAAATTTCTGTATAAAAATAAGACAACAATTAACACAATTTAAATAGGAATTAAAAATAAATCAATTCTAATAAATGGCACAGGAATTTCAAAAAGGAAAAAACCTTGCTAAATCCGTATTAATTTTGTTACAACAAACGAAGAAAGAAATCCTTACAATCTAGAAATTGCAATAAAAATTCAAAATAAATCAACGAAACAGCAAAACAAGTGATAAACATCGATACCTTGGGGGTCAACAAATTTCTGTAGAAAAAATGGACAAAAATTAACACAATTTAAATAAAGAGTGTTTTTTATAGAGGTATAGAACTTTAAGTTGCAATAAAACAACGATGGATTATTCGATTGACATGAATTTTATTTATCCGAAAGATAATCTTGTGGCATTACATTTTAAATATGATTTCTGGCATATGACCGCCACGGCTGGCGCGGATGTAGTCCAATCTGGACGTCCAATTTTCGATGACTTTTTCCAACATTTGTGGCCGTATATCGGCAATAATACGGCAAATGTTGTCTTCCAAATGGTCAAGCGTTTGTGGCTTTACCGCATAGACCAATGACTTTACATAGCCCCACAGAAAGTAGTCGAGCGGTGTTAACTCACAAGATCTTGGAGGCCAATTCACAGGTCCAAAACGTGAAATTAGGCGGTCACCAAACGTGTCTTTCAATAAATCTATTGTGGCACGAGCTGTGTGACATGTTGAGCCGTCTTGTTGAAATCACATCTCCTGGACATCATGGTTATTCAATTCAGGAATGAAAAAGTTTGTAATCATGGCTCTATACCGATCACCATTGACGTTCTGGCCACCATCGTTTTTGAAAAAGTACGGACCAATGATTCCACCAAGCCCATAAAGCGCACCAAACAGTCAGTTTTTCTGGATGTAACGGTGTTTCCACATACACTTGAGGATTACCTTCACTCCAAATGCGGCAGTTTTGTTTGTTGACGTAGCCATTCAACCAGAAGTGCGCTTCATCGCTAAACAAAATTCTCTTATGAAAATCGGGAACAACGGTAATCTCGTTTTGGGCCCATTCGACGAATCTACGCCTTACTTGATGATCGTTTGGCTTCAAATCTTGCACGAGTTGGATTTTGTAAGCACGCAAACCAAGATCCTTCCGCAAAATCTTCCATAAAGTGGATGGACACAGATCCAATTCCTGTGCTCGATGGCGGATGGACTCATTCGGGTCTTCCTCAATGCTACGCTCTACAGCAGCAATAGATTCTTCTGTACGCACCGTACAGCGTCTCTGGGGATGCGAGTTATCAATAAGAGTAAACGTGGTGCGAAAACGTTCCATGGTTAATCGAATTAACTGCTCAGATGGACGATTTTGTCGACGATAAAATGGACGTAGTGCGCGATACGTTTTCCGCACAGAACCATTATTTTCGATTGCACTATTTGCAAGCGTTGTTCAGGCGTGAGTCTATTCATGATGAATTGCCAAACCAAACTGAGAGTAAATCACTTGACAGCTGTTAAAACGGTCGCCATCTTGAAAAGTAATGCCAACTTAAGGTTCTATACCTCTATAAAAAACACCCTTTACAAATAAATTTTGATAACAGACAGTGGAATTTCCAAGAATTTTTTTTTGCTAAATCAGCATTATTTTCGTCGCAACAAACAGGCAAACAAACCCTCCCTTACAATCTAGAATTGCAAATGCAATTGCAAGTGATAAAATAAGCCACCCCAATTAGAAATTCCTTAACAAAATCTTAACAATTTATTGCCATTGTTGTTGTATTAAAATTTATTTTCTTTTCTTTTGCTTTTTTCTTTAACAATTACAAGTAGAAGCATGCATTTTTAAAGCGGGTTAGGTTTTGTTATATTATCACTCTCGGTACCACTTACCGCATAAAATGTTAAGCAACTATTAAAATAAGCAATAATGACAACAACAACAATAAGAAAAAAAATTAAAAAACAAAAACTGAAAATAACACTTGAATTGTTAATAAAAGTATAATAATAGTACCAGGGGCTACACAGGCCAGGCCGCAAACTAATATTCCTTCCTTCCACAACACCACCACCACCACCACCATCACCACTACCACCACACCACAACACAACACTACTCCAACCACTCACTCTACTTTACTTTACTTTACTTTATTCTACACTCTACTCTTATTTTGTACTTCAATGAAGCAGAAATATTCGTGGGAAACATTAAAACGAGACGACTACGTCGCAACTCTGTTGTCTACACCCTCTTCTATAAAAAAAAAAAGAAAAAACAAAAAAAGTTCAACCACATGCATTCAAGAAAAAAATAAAATAAAATAAAATAAAGCAACAACAACAACACCAACTTCTATGTTTTATAATGTTAAAAATTAAAATAAAATAAAAAAATTTCTATTTAAACAATTCAGAAATACAATATTTAAAGCATATACAGTTGGTGACAAACAAACAAAACAAAATACACGACGTAATAGTCGTAAAAGGAACCCTTACGGCGTAGGCATCTGCCAAGAGCAGTCAGTCCACGGCAAAGGAATATATCATCGTTACTCCAAGTAATCACCTGTTCAAATAACGTCTGTTCACCTTGTAAGGTGCAATCAATTACTAAAACGGTGTACCTATTCACCAACAGTCAGTGGCATCAAAACTTATTATTATTGCCATGTATTGCCCTCAATCTGTACAGCGTCTGCCGCAGCGTCTCCCGCAATAATCTAGCTCTCCCTAACACTCGATAATCTTAGTATGTGTTCTGATAATAATTTCTCGTCAGAGAATCTGTATATTGAGTTTAAGGAGATATTAATCTCATAAATCTAATGACTGCTATTCACAGGCTACTAGATAGTCTAATACTTGGCTTATATCTCTTGCCAGCAAAAGTTTACATTGCCTTAGGAAGACTATCCGCTGTTCTTCATATTCCCTTTCACCGAGCACACCCTTCCAGAGAAAAGTTCTGTCTGCTCATTGCCTCAAATTCTCACGTTACGTGCATTCTTACAGAGGGTGATTCTATTTTCAATCCCAGGTCAACCTCTTATTGTAAAGGGTCCGCCAAATAACTTTTTTTTTTTTAAATGCTTTAAAAAAAAAAAACTACTGAATATTTTCTCAAATTTCTTTTTTTATTAGAAAGTACAATCGTTCCGGTTAATAATGGAAAATAATTTCATTCAAATGGCTGCCTCGGCTTGCAATGCAGTAGCCTACAAGATCGGTCCAATTTTTAAGCACATTATCGATTGTGTGCAGCTGTATTTCACCAATGGCTTCACCAATATTGTCCTTTAAAGCGTCAATTGTCTCTGGCTTGTCAGCGTAACACTTATCTTTGACGGCACCCCACAAATAATAGTCCAACGGTGTCAAATCGCAGCTCCCAGGTGGCCGAACGACATCAGCTCTGCGGCTGATAATGCGATCTTCAAAAAACAGGGCGCAAAACATCGAGTGTAGCTTCGGCTGTGTGGCACGTAGCGCCGTCCTCTTGAAACCAAATGTTTCCAATATCCTCCTCTTCAATTTTGGTAAACAAAAATTCGTTTAACATGGCCCGATAACGATCGCCATTGACTGTAATGGCCACTTCTTGCTCATTTTCGAAGAAAAATGGCCCAATTATGCCTCTGGACCAAAATCCGCACCAAACAGTGACTCGTTTTGGGTGCGTCGGCTTTTCAATGTATGCGTGCGGGTTTCTCCCGGGATAAATCTAGTAGTAGAGTTAATAAAATAATCTTTGACATGGAAAGATTCAGTGTTCATGTGCTGTATTATCTGGGTATCCTTTGTTGTATTTTCGGTCACCGACTGTATGTAAGGCTGCTGCTGTAATAAAATCATACTTGTCGTGTCGTATGTTAATTATTGTGTACATTGTATGACACTGCCTGAGTTAAAGAAACAAAATAAAGGGATACTTGCTATTTATGCATTTGAATACGAATTCTCTTTTTTCCATCTTCTTCTTCTTGTTTTCAACTCTACTTTCTGATAATAATAATGAAAACAGATCAATGATCTCGTATCTCGCTTTATCTGTCTATATGGGTACTCAACTCTCTGCTCTTTAAAAGCGTACACCACAAACGCATTATTAGTTTTAATAAATACTTAATATGGCTTCCGGTTTAAACATTGACACTCTATTCTTCGGTTCATTTGGTTATTTTTTTTTATATTTTTTTGCAAAAAAATTATACTGGTAAACCATTTATTATTATTATTATTATAGATCGCGTCAGAGACTGGTTACTTAATGAGACTTGGCTGCTGTGAATATGAATACGAATATTTTGAAAGTCTGTCTGTAACAGACAAGACAGCCATGTAGTTTGTTTGTTTTTTTTTGCTTTTTTCTATTATAATATTCCCATGAAGTTTGCAAGCATGTATGAATAGTTATTATTCATAAAAATTATTTGCTTTTATATGTAATATTGCTTATATATGTAGTATATATGTAGTTTTGCATTATGGGACAATAGAAACTCTTAATATATTTAGAAAAGTTGTTTTAATTAACATTTAAAACTAAATTCAGTTAGAATGTATACAAAAATATGTTGAAATTAATTTGTTTTTGTAAAAAAAAAGGACCAATTAAGGTTTAATACAATAAAATTAACATTTTACAATACTTTATAAATCAAATTTAGTTACAATGTCTATAAAAATAATATCTTTACCCCCTTAAATTTAATTAAAATTTTCCGAAATGTACTGGAATTAATTTATTTTTACGGAAAAAGGAAAATTTTAAGGATTAAAACGAAATTAACGCTTTCCAACACTTTACAATTTAAATTCATTTAAAATGTGTATAAAAATGTACTAGAATTAATTTATTTTTACGAAGAAAGGATAATTTAAAATATATTAAAACGAAATTAACGCTTTACAACACTTTACAATTTAAACTCAGTTAAAATGTGTACAAAAATGTTGATTTTACGAAAAAAAAAAAAAAACTACACAAGCATTAATAAAACATAATTAACGTTATACAACACTTTGTACAATTTCAAACTGTAATAAACCTAAAAGAAAAAAACCTAAACATTTTACAACACTAAACACACATTTCTTAACAGAGTGATATCGTAATAAATTTAAACACAGATTTAAAGATGGCCTCTCCCTTTCTCTCCCTTTAGTAGATAGAAGAAGGATGAACGAAAAAAAACGCAATGTGGCTTACAGAGGCAATTAAAAACAACAGCTTATTTATGCAAAAACTACTTTTTAAGTTCAAAAACATTAACTTAAAATAATAGAAGGAAAAAAATCAATAAAATCAAGCAAGAATATCGTTTATTAAATGCTTCTTTTCTCATGTCTTATTCGCTTTATTAAAATGACAATATGAAGATGATATATGGAGTTATAAAGGCAACAATGTTGACTGCTGGTAGTATATTGGAAAGCTGCTACTTGTTATGAACCAAAAATTACAAAAAAAAATGAAAAGAAAAATAATGATTTATGAAATGTAAATCAGGCGTAAAGGAGAAAATAAGTAACAAAAAAAATGCTTACAATCTGCTGTTTATTAAAATACCTGTTCAGGAAAAAAAATCAAAGAAAAAGGCCAAGACAACTTTGGTCAATTTGAGACATTTAAAAAGGATGGCCCCATAATATATGACATATCAAATGACAGTTTAAGCAACATTTTAACACTCTTCAATAACATATGGCTTAGCCAGCCAGCCATATACAAAAATTTTTTCTTTCAATTATTAATAAAAAAAAAAACTGTTTTTTCTTGTTGTTTCTTTAATCTTCCTTTAAAAACATGTTGAAACAAGTGGCCAATTTTATTTTTTTTACTCGATAATTAATTGCTTATTTTTTCTTTAAATAAACGTAGGCCGTATAAAACATGTTAAATGTGTTGGTTGATGAGAGATATTTTATTAAAGTTAAATTAAGTGTCAAAATTTTAAGACTTTTTCATTTGCTTTGCTTTGCTTTGCATGTAAACTTGAAAATGGGGGACAAAAAATTCAAAGAAATTAATATATGCACTTGTGGATTATTAAATGCCCTCTAGGAATTTCTCATATTTACAAGGTATAGTAAAAATTAATGACTCAATTATGGATGGCAACTCAACAATAGTTACATAGCCAGTTGCCAAAAATGATATTACACACGACAGCTGATAATCAACATTTAAAAATTTCAGGTACAAAAAAATTTTCTTGTTACCAATTTTTAATTGTCAGCAACTATGGTTCAGTCCCCATAATTTTGCACTATTAGTAGAATTTGTATCAAAAACTTCGTAGATATGGTTTAAAAGATATTTATAAATAAGAAAATGTTTCTGCTGAGGTCAATACTGATTAAAATAGGTGCTCGGGCACTTATTATTGGCCATTACAACTCTTTAGTCAGGATTATAACCTATCTTCCCACACCATCCATGTAGTGTGTGTTATCCAGGCATGAAGTGGCCAAAAGTTAAACGTCGACTTCGAACGACAGACTTTTGAGAAACTTTTCATGGCAATTTGATTTAATCATAGAGTTTTTCTCACTAGACTGCTGAGAGAAAGTTGCTAAAAGGAATACTTTTTTCCATATTTCGTTTTGTTCAAGATATCTGAGAGCTAAGGTTGAAACCACGGGATCTCGTCTAATAAGTCAACACACTATGTACTAGACTACGGCAACTATTTTTAACTTATCTTCATACAAATTGTAAAACGTTTTGAGGCATTACCGATACTAGGCCACATATACCGGATAGAATAAAAATTAAGAAGGCTTATTTAAGATTCACAACTCTGAATTCATACGGAGTCCATATATCTTTTGTTTCATTCAATTTGTTGGCAACATTTTCACTAATTTCTGAACCAAACCATACTAAGTCATCCAAATACCGATTCATTGGTTTCGAAAGGAAAATGGAAATATTTTTGAATATACATATAATCTGCTCTCTGATTTTCAATAGGAATATGTGATCATAAAATCTACTCTAATTCACCTTCATAAAGATGCCAATCTAATAATTTTCTAAATTAATAAAAATCTTATGCATTTCATATTATTTTATTGTCCGTCCATATAAAAACATAATTTTTCGAACAATACTTCATAGGTGTAAGCATTAAAAAAATAATTTGTATTAATTTATTATTTTTATATAATTTATTTATTATTATTATATTAATTATTTCTGTTCTTAATAATAATTCGAATATATTTTTTCTTTTTTATTTTATTAAAATCATACAAATTGCATTCGAAAGAATTACACTCAACTTCAATAATTAAAAATTTCTTGAAGTAAAACCATGCCATTTAATGAATCCCAGCCATGCATGGCATACAAAAAAAAATTTCAAAAAACAAGAAGAAAAGCAACAGAAAAACAAATGTATGTGCATGTGTGTGCCAAGAGTAATGTATTAAGGATATTGACAGGAAACTATAGAATTATCGAAAAGAGAATTCACACAAACATAATAAACACCTTTAGCAATATGATACTTTTCGAACAACAAAAATGATAACACTCTCTTACTCTCTCTCTCTCTCTCTCTCTCTTTTTCTATACGAATTATAACGGCCTATTAGAGTTCAAGAGTATAAAAACGAACAAACGACACTCAACAAAAGAAGGATACATAAAAATATGTACACATTTACGCATTTTGAAACTATAAAAATTGTGACAGACACTCTATATAAGCAACAACAATACGAACAAAGAAAGAATGAGAAGAAAAAAAAACAACCATAATGTAACCGACAACAATACTGCTGCACATGTACACAAGAACTTAAGTATTTTCGGTTGTGTGCACATGAACAAAATATGTATATGCATGCACTTACATATGTATATCCATGCATATGGGCTACATTAAGTATTCGTTTATTGCTTCGTTTATCTGTCGTTTTGTTGTGTTGTTGTTATAGCTTTTGAGTGTGTTCTAAACAGCTGTCGTTTTTCTTATTACCGAAAATTTTACTTTTGAAAATAGATAAATATATTGTTGTTATTTTTTTATAGGCTGTTGTTGTTAATTTCTGTTATTATTTTCAAGAGGTGGTTGTGTTGTGTAGTATTTATGCCATGAGTCCAGGCAGTGTTAGTTAGTGGTTGAATTTTTTTTTTGTGTTTATGCGTGGTGTTTGTAAACGGTATAGGTATAGACAATTCAACTCTCAAAAAAATGGGTAGAAAGAGGAATGAATAACGGCATAAACAAAAGAAATATAATGGAAACTATGAATTTTTAAAAGGATTTTATATATGTATGTATGAAGATATTTACATACACTTGTTAATTATTATAAAAATAATGTATTTAAAGAAATGAAAACAATGAAAGGACACCAGTTTAACTACTAACAGCTGATGAATGAAAGTGATGCCAAAGCTTTTATTTTTTCTAAGTTTCAGGTATTGCCATATCCAGTGCATATAATAAATATCTATCTACATGAATGTGTGTATGCATATAGGGAAGCAAAGATTTATATTAATTTGGAGTCGTGAACTTGTATATAATTTTGGGATTATGCCAGAGCCTTATTTAAGAATCGAAACAATAGCAATATAATGTCAAAGGAATTTACTGGTACTACTTTCTTCATTGCTTTCATGTGGTCTTTAATTTTATAAGTGTAGAGAAGGACTATAAGTATAGAATGTTTTTTGGGATTAACAAAAACCATCCTGAAGTTAATTGCATTATGTCCTTACCGTAAAACACCAATAAAATTATTGTGCCAGATTCCGACAATAAAGTGAACGCATAAGAATCTTTCACTTACACTCCCAAAACTTCAGGCGATTCGTGTTGCCTTGTGCTGACCTCTGATAGAGCATAATTACATCACTAGCAACCAAGGCAAGGCGATAGAATTGTTAGCTGGTAAAGGTCAATTCTGGTTTTTGCTCTGCAAGTGCAGATTCACAGCGATCTGATTCAACGTTTTTTTCCTAGTCACTATGATAAATAAATAAGTGCCTCTCATTTCCTCATGGGCATTTTATGTAAACTATTACCCCCAGCTACGTTGAAGGTGTCCTACGCGCAACATTTTCCCAGCATTTCGGCTGGTTTCTCACCATTACACTGTGCTCAATTACTGAAATTGTGTGTCTAGTTCTCGTATATCGCGTCCTTACAAAAACTATCTAGATTGGTCAAATCGCATGCTTTTGGGAGACAGTGAACTGTCTCAAATGGATAGATAATTGCTCACCAATTTGATTTCATTGCATCGTGCGTCGCATGGCATATGGCATCATCTTATCGACGAAATTCAATTCTTTCTTCTTGCGTTTTTCATCGTTTTTAAAAAAGTACGTTCCTGAGCTGCCTCTGCTGTTATTTATTCATTCATTTATTTATTCATCAATTCCATTTCTCGAAGTCGTCCCCATTGAGTGAAAAGTGAGCTCAGCGGATAGCAATCTTTGTTCGTTTGTTAGTCACATGTCACGAATCATAAAAAATTTACACTGAAAACGCAAATAGCAAAAAAAATCGGTTTTCCATCTGGAGAATCGTAGATCTGTGTCATGAAAACGACTAATTTGTGTGTTTTACATTTTTACGAACAAAAAAGACAAACAAAAATATGACGCTTTTTCTCCTTAACTTTCGCCAAAGAAAGCTTCTAGGCAAACTGTAAGACTAATTGTCAATTAAAAAAGGTATTATCAATTATTATTATTATTAAAAAACTTCACCTTTTATTTGTAGATATACATACATATGTACATACATATGTACATACATATGTATACATACATACATTTTTAATCATTGTTTTTGAATAGATTTTTGTGTTTTGTAATATTGTAGGCATTTTGTTAAGCATTATAGTACATAAGATAAGGCAAAAATCAAGGATTTCTTAGCTTCTTGTTTAAGTGTGAGTGTGTTTATTTCTAAGGTTTTATGTTTTCATTTAACATTGAAATGGTGTTTCACTATGGTACTACAATAAAACACAAAGTAAATACAAATTTCTTGAAAAATTAAAAAAACAATGTTAAGACCATAAACAAAATAAATAAAGATAGAAAGAAAAAAAAAGTACAAAACCTGTAAGAAAAAAAAACTAAATTCCGAGCATTGACTTGTGAAATACAAACTAAAAAAATGTTGTTATTATTTACCTACTACATCCAGTTAACCAGCCAGCCAGCCAGCCAGCGAGTCAAATACAGCTCGCTAGGCAACCCAGCCATCATCTGTAATAAGCATTCATCCAAATAAATGGAAGAAGAAGAAAAAAAGCACCGAACAACCGATCAACCATCTTATTCATCCATCTAAACTTGTCTAATTTTATGATTGTTAAACACACACACTCACATACACACATATAAGCCGGTGTACAATACCCACCGTATACACCACACAGCTCATATTCAACTCATGTAACGTAGTTTAAATACGCAGTCTTTTTATCTCCGTGTATGTGTGTGTGTGTGTGTTTCTGTATGAAGACCAAAAGGTTTTCTTAGTTGTTCTTCGTCTTCCTTTCATACACATGCACGTATGCATATACACACGTATATATTTACTGTTGACCATGTCTTAATGGTTAATTGTCAGTAAATATACTCATGAATATAGAAAAAATAAACAACAAATAGACACAAAAAATGTTGAGTCGGGTTTTTTTTCAGCGGCATCATAAATGTCTGAATCCAGAGAAACAAACAGAGCGAGAGCGAGAACGAGAGAGAGTAAAAGACACATAACATAGCATAACAATGGTTTGTCTTTGAAAATTAATGTCAAACCGTCTTTTTACCGTGATTATTATCATTATTTTCTATTAAAAGAAAAGAGACAGTGGTTCTTAAACTTTATAACTGAAAAAGATATAAACACGACAACATCACTTTTAATAAGAAATGAAGTTCGTCAACAGAAACAACCTATAAAAGGGATTTTCTTTAAGGTTGCCATATCCCTTAATACGTGAAATTGCCGGAAGAAAAGAGGCTTAAAGGAATTTTATAAAGAAATATGAAAAAATTTACGCAAGTTTAGACAGATTCGTAATAGAAGGAGCTTTTAGAATGTAGGTTAGCTGGGGTGACAGATTCTTCTTGAAGTGTATGGTCCCCCTTAGACTTGAGGTTAGGGGCTAACTGTGATATCAAAACTCTATTACCCACAAAATAAATATCGCTTGCGCGGGAAAATCTTTATTTTGTAGAGTTCAGTCAAAGTTGATGATGAAAAGAGAAGCCCAAACGTAGCAACTGGTCTCTAACACATGAGGTGAAGGATAGATTTCTGCTTTTCAGATACACAGCTCGGCAGAAATCATTCGAAAGTATGTCATGCTACTTTCGGTATGTCTTCCAATGGGCCAGTGGTCTATGAAAACCTTAATAGTTAGGGGCGCGGCGAACCGAAAAAAAGATTGTTATTATATTTCGTTTTGTTGGAAAAGCCTGACCTGGGGTTTTGAACCGTGGCCGTACGTCTAATAAGCCAACACACTACCTACTGGGCTACGTGCTTTCACTGTCTAATAAAGCTGAGGCTTCCTGTAGAACAACCAAAATTGTTGAAAGCAATCAGAACAACTGTGCCCTGTGACATGTTGAAAAAGTCAGGCCTAATCAATTCATTAGTAATACAATTTCCGGCAATTTCCTAATGTGTTAGAACCCATATAGGAGATAACTTTGCGTGATTCGAAATTTCCCTGAGAAATCATGGAAGAAAATGCACATTGGGGTGACGGTAGGGTCGTGAGAGACATGGTCGCAGTCCGGCTCTTCATGTAAATTAAAGACAGATAAGACATACTTTAAGAATAATTTTTTTCTTTTTAAATTCCAAAAACAATATAAATTGAGGTCGCTTTTGTCTGTGGATAGTGATCAGCTTACTAGACGAGAACAAATCTCGGCCCTTTCAGCGACTCCCTCTGTGTCCACAGTCTTTAGTCTAATAGGCACTTACAGTCGTTGAGTTTGACCGTTATGCGTTCATTGATTCGATTACTTTAAAGCGATATACTGTATAAAAACCCGTTCGGAACTATTTTTAGCAGTAAATTTTTGGCACTCGATTGAAAGTAAAAACACTGCCGTTGCCAATGGGAAGATTCAACAAGCTCTACATGGGATTTTTAAATGGTTTTCTTACCGACTTCCGTACAAGGCTTTGGGATAGATTTTCCGCAGTCTGTGGAGATAAAAAGAAGTTGTCCGATAGGAAAAGACTGGTCCTTTGGAGATTGCAACTCAATATCGATTTTTCTGAGAAGTATTGTGACAATACACTGACTGAGGTAAAACGTAGCTGATTCTCCTGTTACCCTCCCTTTTTTTCTTCTTTCTTTTTTTCGATTTTTCCTTTGTCTAAGGAAGAACACCTACAGAATTTCATGCATAAACAATACAACGACGTTAAAATTGAAAAACTAAAAACCAACAAATAATAACAAAATCGTAAATGAAATATTGAAGCAAATAAAAAATTAAATTTTAATTATTTTCCACTGTTTAAAATACCCTACAGAAAATATAAAAATTAAAATAATTTCACAGATTAACAATAAAAAAAAAAAGAAAGAAAAACCATTTGAGAATCACGGTGAAACGAAAAAAAATTGGTTTTAACAAAAAAAATGAAGTGTGTATGTAAGTATAATAGTTTGAAATTGTAGTTTTTTTATATTTAAAATCCAGTATTTTTTGTTTATTGTTGTAGGTAAAGTTTATTTTTTTCTACTTTTTATATTCCAACCAAACGTACGTAGTATCTGCTATAATATATCTACACTTAAATTTGGCTTATATAGGCTTTAAGACAATAACTTTACAATTTCGGCTTTTAATATTTTTTGTTTAATTTTTATTAGGTTTTTATGGATAAGAAAATCAAGAAAATAAAAGAAATTTATGGGTTTATGGGTTTATATAAGTTTATAGCCAAACTAAAGAAAAGCAAAAAAGAAAAAAAGAAATTAAAAAATATATTTTTTCTTGGCATTCGAAGCTACTACACTCCCAACCCAAATACTAAGAAATTCTTTTGCTAGATTCCATACGAACAGAACACAACATTTAAAGAAAATATTGAATTTTTCTTATTATTTCTCTCTTTGTTTTTCGTTATTTGTAAGTGATAATTTAATTAGCGTTTCAGTTATCTTATGAAAATTTATGATTACTACTGAAGTTGTGAGTTTCTGGGTGCTGCTAAATAGTTTTGTAAAGTTTACCAACACTTTTCTTTTGAATATTAATGTACACAAGCACAATACCGTTAAAATGTTTTGTTTTGTTTTGTTTTCTTTAAAATGTTTGCATTAGAAATTCACATGCACTTATAAGAGCAGAAATATGTACGGATTAACGGTTCAATAATAGTCTGGTAACATTGTTTACACAACACAAACAAAAAATATCCCCAAACATAACGTATGGCTGCCATTAAAATCCCTTTTAGTGGTATTTTAAGCGGCAGTGTTGTAAACTGTAAAGGAAAATTGTGAAAATAAAAGCAAGTTTACGAGAATTGTTTTTATGGTTGAAATATGAATATGTTTATGTTTATGTTTATGTTTTGTTGTTGTTGTTGTATTTTAAATACTACTAAATAAACTTGAATTGAATTGAATTGATTGATTCATATGGCAAAGAAAAATACCATAGTACCAGTGTTGAGAAAAAGGTATTAAAAAAATTAGTTTCGCACCTTCTTTATTCAACGGCGATAAGTTTACCGTTATTTAAGCTGTAAAAAAATGTGCAATAAAACAAAATTCGTTCGTTAAATCGATTGCAAAACCCTGACCGTAAAATTATTATAAAAGAGGCTTGCAACAGTGACTTTCGAACTTTGACAGTTTATAAAACGGCCTACATGTGTCAAATTAATTGTAATTTATTTTGACGTGACTATAGACACACATGTCGTTGTGTTCGCTGTATGAGCTATGGAGGAGTTAGCAACTGATCTTCAGCGATAAGGCCCATTCCTAGATGAATGGGTATGTGAACAAAGTATGGGTATGGCAAATTTGGAAAGATACCAATCCAGATGAGATTCAAGAGTGTTCAAAGCGTCCCGAAAAATTCACTATTTGGTGCAAATTTTGGAATATCGGCGTCATTGGTCCATATTCCTTTACCAAATTTCGTCTTTTGGTCTGAATTGAATGATCTGGACACCAACTACATGTGGCTTCAACAGAATGCCGCTACAACTCATAGCACATTGGATCTTCAGCACGAGCGATTTGGAGCCAAGATTGTGTCACATAAAAGTGAACTGACCATCATGATCATGCGATTTGATATCGTTAAACTTTTGCTTATGGAGTTCTCTTAACTCTCAGCTCAAGCTGCGGTCAAGAGCGGTCCTCAAAGCCAACATTAACGATATTATCGTTTAATTTCTGTCTGATTTTTGTGACAGAGCAACTTGCAACCAAGCAACATGGAGGATACATTGAGTCAGTCAAATATTTAACGATTGAGAATAAGCGAGCAGACCAAGTATTCAAATTCTAAGAATCAAGAAGACAAAGTAGCTGTACTTGATGACCTTTTTTCTCTTATCTTTTCTTTATCTCTTGAAGGTTCGAATGGCTATTAAATACAGCTGCCAAAAAGTACACGTACTATTTTTATCTTCTTAGTTTGCTTTGTTTCAGGTTCCATAATTTAGGTTTTTTTTTTGCTAAACAGCATTTCATGTCGTTTGATGTTTAAATTGTCTTCTGTCGTTGACTAGAACCAACTTTCTCTATAAGGAAGTATTGAGTTGTTATATTGGATAAGAGGTGAAGAGTCGTCGTGGTGAGATTTAATCACAGAATTGAAGTCTCTTGATCTTGTAAATGCTCGTCCTATAGAGTTTTGAATCAGGATGATATTTAGGTTTATAGACGAGCACTTTAACTATTTCACGCTATCTCTGCAGCATTAAGTTTATGTCAGTTTTGGAAAACCTGAAGTGAAATGTAGTCCATTACAGAAACAATTAACCCTTTGGCTACGACGCACTTTGAAACCTTTCACGACAGTGTTACTGATCATACACCGTCGTCATCGTTCGCGAAAACGCAAGTTAGGAAATAAATGACTACCGTTTATACAGTGGACAGCAAACGTCTTAGTATTCCAATATATTTTGACTAAAAAACAGTCCCCACAGGCTTAATACTCTTGCACGAAGTCCCGATATGACTTCAAGAGAGTATTTAGGAGATCATTTGAAAGAACGGTTATGTAATCGCTAAACCCTAAACAAAAGTCAACCGAAAAACTTGCTCATGGTGCCATAAGAAAACACTAAACACCACTTGTACATTCAATTCCAAATGGGTAAAATGCAGTGCTAGACCTTAAGGGATATTCTACGAAATACAAGGGATAACATTTTCATATATGTATTAGGATTTGAAATTTTAAATTTACTCAGGGTACTCCAATGAAAATCTCTTACGAAATGTTGACAGAAGTAATATTATTATGGGGATTTGATAAAGTAAAGTTTGGATGTATTGATCACAGACCAGTTATGACATATGCAAGAGTCTTGGTATTTAAACTCTATGACACCTATTCGGAATTTTATTTAAAAATACTTACATACCTATGTACTCATTTTACTTTCTATACTTTAAAGCTTTTTTTAAAGCGAAAAAAGTTATACGCGAGGAATTTTAATCACATTTTATAAAGGAATTTTAATTTTAAACAAATTAAAAAAGCCGTCGGCCATTTAACCTCTAATAATAATTCAAAAAAAGTACAAAAAGAAAACCAAATCTCTCCACAAAAAAAATGTCTAAAAACCGAACCCAAAAATTCACCAAAAAAAAAGGAAAAACAAAAAAGTTTCAAATTCGTATAGGAGAAGAAACAGGACAGACACCTGTCTAAAAGATCATATTCCAAATTACACATAACAACAAAAACATTAACAAAGAACAAGAACAAACAGTCAAAGGAAAATACACAGAAAATAAATCACAGAACAGAACACAGATATAAAAATATAACACAAAAGATAATGGAAAAAAAGAAGTGTGTACATACGAGTGTGTATGTATGTATGTATGCATAGGAACAAAGTTTATGATCGTTTTCCTCTTTAGAAACTGAATTATTCCAGTTTTTTCTGCTTCTTCTTCTTCTTTGTTTCCACAACAAATGTGGCAATATGGGCAACATGGGCAATATGATATAAAAAGGATTTCAATCTCTCACGTCTGCACACTCTCCGCACCTCTTGCCTATGTGTGAAAAAACTAAATAGCATGAGAAAGCGCTGCTAAATGGAAAATATAAAAGAGAGATCGTATACCATATTTCAGTTGCTCGAACAAATGAATTTGGAGAACAGAAAGGAGCTCTAAAAACAGAATTAAGGAAAAATATAAAAACAGAGAGAGAGAGAGGAGAGAATGAGAAATGTAAAAATGAAAAACGAGGTATAAATTATTAAACTTCGTGTTTTCTGTTTACATATACATATACATGCCTGGCATGGGTTTCTTTTAATAGGAACTCTATTAAACAAACACTGGCAAAAATAACTGTGTTGTGTGTGTGTGTGTGGCTTTCAGTTTTCTGCCGCCTGGCCTGTTTTATGTTTTTATTTTTCTTATGTTTTCTTTTCCTTCGGCATGCATGAGTGTAAAACAGACGGATAGAGAGAGAGAGAGCAATGCTGTTGGTAAATGTCTTGGCTAACAATACAATGAGAATATGAATATGAAAAGCCGTACTTGAAAATTAGCAAGTAAAACACAACATAAGGAATGATATGATTAAATGGATAAAGAAGGAAAATAAATAAAAAAAAAAAAAAGAAAAATCAAAACTTAAGAAATAATATAGGGTTGCCATTAATAAGAGCAGTAAAATTATATGGTAAAATTCTTAAAAAAAAAATTGTAAATAAAAGTCAAGATTTATGCAACTTTTAAAGGTAATTGAAGTGTTATTAAAATAAGAAAAAATATAAAAACACACTGTAAATGTTATAAATAATAGGAGATTAGCATAGAGTGTATATGACAATGAAATACTGATTTATTTAACAATTAGTTGACAATAGAAATCCTAAATAATGTTTGTGTCGGAAACAGATGATGTGAGAAATTTAACGGCTACTATATGCCGCGTGAAAGACGATCTCCTCTTCAAATACGATACGCAAATGGTGGGAAAATAGCGTTCAAATAGAACAGATAGGATAAAAATTAATGCAATATTAGTCGTATGAGTTGCTATGTCGTAATCCTAACTAAAGATTGAATTAGCTGAACGTTCAAGTAACGTAATGTAGCGTAGTACGTTCGTTTTTAGTATACGAAAATAATGAAAATGCTTACCGAAAGCACATTACGTTTGGGTAATCGTTCTCATTGTGTTCCATACACTAGGAAGGAACGTACGTTCTGTTAAGTTACGTGAACGGTCGACTGATGCTACCTTAAAGGATTGGAATGATCAATTGTTTATAGATGGGTTAGACGGCCAGAATCTGATACTGCACCGATGGGAGTGCAATGGTAAAGAACTTTCAATAAAGATTTAACCTTATCGTTTTGGTATACAAATGTATGTACATAGTATAGATAATGACCTGAGCACAATAGATCTTATAAGTGGGGATGTTGTATTCTTAGTATATGATAACGACCTGGGCACAATAGATCTTATAAGTCGGGTTGTTGTATTCTTAGTATATAATATATAGGAGAATGAATGAATTTATTGAGCAATAATTAATTGACATTTTATATGAAATATTGAGATCAATAGTGCCGTTTATGGCGATTTTCTCAATATACGTGCATGTCTGAACATAGTATGATATAGTGAGCAATAAATAATATCTGATATGCTATGAAACCAGTAGGTATATAGAATGTATGAGTAAAAATAATCTTAAAACCTGAAATCCTTTAATTACCTACGTTAAATGGTATTCACATTTTTAAAGAATAAGAATTTTATTTCGTTTTGAAATACCCAGCAAAGTGTTAAACAAATCTCATGCTATTAATATTAATTAAGGGTTAAAAAATCATAAATTTCTTTACTGTTATTTCCTGTTACTCCCTTAGTTATAAGGGTAATGGGGTAAATGAAAATTAATGGATGACTTGAACTAATTGACAAACCTATTATATGATCATACACGGTATTTATGTAGAAAGCAAGCAAATGTTTTCAATGAAAAATATACCAAAAAATTTCAAGTGATAAAATTTTATTTAAAAAAAAAATAAAAAAAAACAATTTTATTATGAAATTGATTTCAATGCATCAGATGCTTTTTTCTATAAAAAGAAATCGTGTCATATTTATTTTATAAATACGGAAAAGAAACCATATTTTACTTAAAACTATTCTTTAGAAGACTAAAAAATTCTATTTTTTAAGTTAAAGATTAAAATGCTGTCTAAAAATAAATTTAAAAAAAAAACTGATATTGTTCTGAATATATATCAAGCTTAAGAATGTTTCAAATTAAATTCAAATTCGAAAAGATTAGGAAAATATAGGACAGCATAAGATGTTGTAATAATTTTTGTTGTTTATCTAAAATATGAAACATAAACTATGGAATGATTCTTATGAAAGCCTTTAAAACGCAATTGAAATAATTTAAAAATGTTTTTATAAAAAAAAATACCAAGTGTGTTGAAAAAGTTCGATCAATAGATGGCACTGAAATGTAATATCTCTGGTATTATAATATAATTGCATCAGACAACATTATAGCTTATTTAATATATAAAATTTTAAGATTGACTTTCTTAGAAGACATCGTAAAACATTATCTACGTTTAAAAATGTGTGAAAATGACCACCATATTTTGCTTCTCATTTCTTCAAGAAATGGAAGGACTGCGTATAGCATACGTTTTCGTTTTCAATCTAATAATTTTGACTTTAGACTCAATATTGAAAAAATCGATGAAATCATATAAAAAAATTAAGAAACATCAGCATGGGCTTTACTAGGGCACTAGACCACCTTTATCACATTTCAAGAAAGTTGAAAATACAAAAAAAAAATCCTGATGTTTTGATGTCACATGGAAAGACGACGATGTATGTATGTATTGTCAGTCGCGCTGTCGTGAAAAGTCGCAAGGTACGGCACAGGTGCACCACAGCGAAAAGCTTAAGGTAATATTTAGAGCCTTATGGAATTAGAATAGAATTATTCAGTATGGGCTTCAACAATAAGATCAATCAATTCTTTTTGTATTTTACTATAAAAATTGACGAGATTGCAATCAATGAATATTCCCAGAATTGATCAACGCCATACCACATACTGATGTACATCTTTGATAAGCCCTCTGTAACTGAGAGAACTTAGCTGGACCGGTTTTGATGCATACACCATATATAAATAATTTATAACGCTATCTGCAGAATTCTTAAATAAATAAGAGCCGTGTATATGCGGCATCAGTCTCTGTGAACCAGTATGTAACTGCCGTATTTGTACGATCACAGTCGCTGTTGAATGATGTAAATTTAGATACCGCAGGAGACCGCAAAACGAAATTGGTTCAGTTTTTTACGCAGAAACCCTACATATTCTACACCGATGGAATTAATTTAAAAATAAGGTTAAGTTTGATTCTATAAAGAATAGCGGCGATCGAAAATAAAGGAAATGATTCCATGGAGTTACAGATCCATACAGCTTAGTACTCTGTCCATGACTAATAATCACGATTACAAACTGTTTAAACCTTCCTTAGCTAGCAATAGTTTTTGAAAAATGCATCCTTCTAATAACCGAAACCTTAAACACATAATCATACAAATAAATCTACTTTCGCAGATGAAAAAATATTTTTTTTTCTAAGATTTAAGGAATTTTGTTCCTTTTTATTTGTTATTTATTTATATCAATTATAAATAATTTAAAAATATTAATATATTAAGAGTTAAAAATACTGGAGCATACATAGTTTTGTAAATATTTTACAAAAATACTAAAATACTCTTCAACGTTTCGTTTTCCTTTGAGAAAATTACCCAACACAAGATGTTTGAGTAAAAGTGTAGGTTAGCAACCCTAACTGACACAGCACAAGAAGTTAAAACAACAACTGCATTATAATAATAACACAACATACAAAGGAATTACAACAAATAACAACAACAACAATAATAATAATAATGATCATCATCAACATCATAAACAACTTGGACTTGTTTTTGAGGCAGTTGCATAGAATAAAAGTAACAACAAAAGCAACAACAACAACAACAAAAGCACAAGCATAATAATAACAGCATAAACGAGTAACTAGTAAATGAAATACAAGAAGGAGAAGAGGGAGAAAAAAACAACAAGAAAACTGCTTTAAAGGGAAATTGTTAAATGTATTGGTGGTGGTTACTGTTTTTCTGCTTGTGCTGCTTCTTTGCTAGCCTCGTCTTCTCACAACTTCTACTATATGAGAGTGTATAAGTGATAAATAAATGAAGAGAGCATAAGTAAGAGAATAATTGTGTGTGTGTGTGCATTTGTTTGAGTATGTTTAGGCATTTCTGAGTATCTTTTTTTTCCTTTTTATTCAATTTTTGATTTAAAAGCAAGATACATATCTTGTAAACAATGTTGCCAATAATACATGTTAGGAAAGGAGAAAAAAACGACAAATTAATCTAATGAAGCTGGAATACAAAATACAATAATTTAAATTTAATATTTTATATTTAGAATGAAATAAAAAAAATACAAAAAAAATAATCCGTTTAGTTTCAAGCAGATTGAATATACGACACTCAAAACATCATTATTTACTCAAACAACAGAATAGAAAATTTCTTTATCAGCTTTCATCCTACAGTTACAAAGGTAAGTGGAATACTTCTCTACCCAGAGAAAAGAAAATGGATAACATTAAACCCCCTTTATTCGTGTCCTCTGGTTACTTTCGAAACCATACTTAATGAATTCATTTCCATGGTTTTGTATATAATATATGTACGTAGAAATTTATATAAATATGAGGACTATAGACAGGTTTCTACCTAATAAATTGAATTAGTACTATGATGGAAAACATATTCACCACCAGTGCTCAGGTTAAAATAACGAATGTAATAAGAAAAAGTCGCCATAATAGGTAGGTAGTATGTTGTTATTAGACATGAGCCCATTGTCAAGTGACACCAAAATCTTTTACTACAAAATATTTTAAGTTCGACTTCGTTTTTCCAGACACTTTTATTAGAAGGTGTCTAGCAGAAAGTGCACATCTTCTCACGATGAGTTTTAAAGTCATTCGAGAACGATATCGAACTTATTACCAATTCACTATCAAACCAAAATAGATCGCTGAGGATATTTTCGATCGTTATAACCAATTCCTGTTAGATTAGAAATGTGGAAATATAAGGTCCACTAGTTCCTTACAAAATAAAAATACTAGAGTGCATTTGAGCCGCTCGTTTATATCAACGCTGTATGGGAAAGTGTTAAAGAGAAAAAATTTAGTTTAAACAACGTCACGAGAAATGTAACCTTTATGGACGACAGCCCGGTGGTTTTCCCAATCAGATGGTGCCGCAGTAGTTTAGTGGGTAGTTTATCTTTAAATATTGGGGTTATGCATTCGAGACTCTGATCTCTTGTATTTTCTCAATTTTTTTTGTCATATTATGAACACAGGTCATCAAAAAATCTGAACCGCACACTTTTTTCTCACATCCTTTTCCTTTCTGCGTCTGTCTTAGTCTCACTTAAAAAAATGATTTACTTGGCCAGAGCGATGAATTAACGACCCATATTTATTAAACTCTTTCGCGACGATCGCCGTGTATAAACGGCAGTCACTTGAAGTATCACTGCGGCTCACTTCGTTTAAATACCGCAATTGTTTATTGGTCTACAAAGGCTGATGACCCATATCCAGTCATTTATTTGTTTGTTCACCTGCGTTTTCGCGAACGATGACAAGGATGTATGGTCCGTCGCACTGTTGTGAAAAGTTACAAAATATGGTACAGGTATGACGTCGCGGAAGGGTTAAAGACAAAAAAATCTAATGCAAAATGTACGTATATTTTGTATTTTGGTTTACTTAGGTAGCCTAGCATGTACAGCATGCTAGTTCGATAAATTTAAGGGTTGCGGGGGTTTCAATTCCTATCAGAAACTGGTCTGTTACACTAACTTAGGGCATCATAAGGCCTTGATAATGCAACTCCTAAAAACTGGAAAGTTATTTGTAATCGTATCGTAATTAATATATAAAAAGATAGATATCCTAACGAAGTAGGCGAGAGCCACCAAATATAAACTTTTGCGTTGACGTTTAAAAAAAAAAAAAAAAAATTTAAATTCTTTTCAACGACCCCTTTCCTAAATTATTTTGAATAAAGTAGTGACAGTAAATAATTGCCAAGAATTGAATCTATCGTTCCAGGTCAGCAGTATACTCTAGAGGTCATAGGTGGCGTGAGAAGAAGCTAATGCATAATCCTGACTTAAAGTATTTTAATGGCCAATAATTTATATACATACATATGTATGTACATGTAAACGTTTCCTTACAAATCCTTTTGATTCGATTTACATTCAATGTTGTACTACTAAACCTATCTACAGATCAGACCTGGATTTTACATTAGGATGCTGTTCTTTATGTAAAAAAACCGTTCAAAATTTTAAAGAAAAATTGAAAAACCTAAAGATCGTTAGAAATTAATATTAAAATATTCTACCAGCAATGTTTAAAAACTTAGAAAGAAAAAAATTTTAAAAGTTTTCTGAAACCTAAGATGACAAAATTGCCAAACTTTCAAAGGAGGCATTAAATTACGTGTACAAAGGGTATGAGTTGACATCACTGCACACGTAAACACACTACCACTTGGGATTGCATTTCAAAATTCAATCCAAGAAAAAAAAAAGTAGAAGAAAAAAACTGAACTAAACAAAATGGAGAACAATTAAATGAGATTTATTTCTCCTCCTCTTCTTCTTCTTCTGATGTTTCTTGTGATCACTCTTTCTTGTTTCAAAGTGTTTTCCTTTTATGAATTTTCAGATTTTTGTAGGTTTTTTTATTATTGAATTTTGGAATTTTTTATTGAAAATTAATATTCGAAATCGGGAAACACTTACCCGCTGCTTGGATGCCCTGTTGCAATAGGGAGAATATTATAAGCAATAATGAAAGATATTTTATCCAAAATATATCCGATTTGGCAAAGGTGTGGTTTTTAACCAGTAGCCACATTGTTGTAATCCAGTTTTGTGGCTGCTGCTGTTGGGTAGAGAAAGACACGACAATTCCAGAATCGAACGACACAATTCGAATTCCTTTTTTTTTTTCAAATAAGTATTGTTGGTTATGCTTTGCTTGCTTATGTGGCTTAGGTTTCTTTTTGTTTTTTTTTATATTTTTACCCGTTCCTTTTTAATTTTTTCAGATTTAAACTCGTAAGAGTTTTTTTCTTTTTTTAAATTTTTACTCGGTTTCGGTTTTAAAGAAAAGGATATTCTTTTCCGTTTTGTGTTTTCTTTCGTTTGCTTAATTCATTTTAGAAATTTCTTTTTATTTCGTTAATTCTGTATTAGAAAATTTTATTCCTGATTATTTATTTTCTTTTCTTTTTGGATTTCAATTCAATTTTATTTCCATTTTTATTTTTCAATTCACACACTTTAACGACTTAAAGTCGTTCCTTAAAGTGGTCGTCAACCACATATTCACTCAATACTGCTCACTTTAGTTTTCTTTTTTAATTTTTTGCTTTTCTCAATACTTGTATTTCTTTTTTTTTCTGCTTTTACAATATTCTCACACTCTTTTTTCTTTTTCTTATTATTTTGTTGTTTTTGTTTTTTGTTTTTTTTTTTTTAATCACCAAAAGACATTACCAACCAACCAATACAACGAGAGTAAAAGAATCTTCCATAAAAAAAACCTCTTTTCTTGTGTGTTTCTTGTTTTTTTTTGTTGCTTTTCTTTTGAAATTTTTATTGAAATGGTCAATTCGTCAGGTTTGTGAGTTTGAGTTTGGCTCTTTCAATGATCTCCGCTCTCTCGAACCGTTTCTCACTCTTTTTCTCTTTCTCTCTCTTAAACCGTTTTTCTTTTCATGTATTCCTTCTTGCTCACTTACATACACATATGCATGCTTATAACAAAAAAAAACAAATTTTAAGGAAAATTAGTTTTTTTTGGTTTCCAATTCAATTACTTTTTTGTTGTTAAATTCCTTTTTTTATGAAATAAATTCCGATTTCAATTATTTATTCTTTTATTTTTCAAATAATTTACACACAGACACACTTTGTTGTTGTTAATTAAGAAAAACCACCTTCTTGTCAATTTTCAGTTTTTTTTTCTATTCTTTTATTCTATTTTTTTTTTTTGTTTCTCAATTTAAACCGTAAAAACGCATGCGTGCATTTTGTCCTTACACGTCTAAACCAAACAACTGTCAAAACTAAACTATGAAACGCGCTCAATTCAAATGTAAGCCGTAGCTCAGTTTTGTATACGCGCCAGAGAGAGAGAGAGAGTGCTAAATAGTGGTTGTTTCATTTGATTGCTCACAAAAACAAAAACAAATTGTGTATCTTTTAAGCTTGTATAGTTAAGCTGCACGTTATAGAATATTTATTTACAGCATAAGCAAGCGTATGTTGAATTTTTTGAGTGTAAACAACATAAGCTCTTATTAGACAATGGCAACTCTGTTTATGTTGTTGACTACGTTTAAAGTTACCAGATTCTGTAAATGAACCAAATTTTGCAAAGTATGCATTGGGAATGAATTGTATCGTCATAGGCTAGTGGAATTTGGATATGACAGGATTTTAAGGTTAGACATTTGCATCTTGAATTAGATTTTACCGGCCATATGATGAAGGTATATGACTTTAAGGTTGCCGTAGTCGAGTCTAGACTTAATAAACGAAAGCCCGTTGTTCAAACCTCAGCGCAAACACTCACGGGTGGTATAAGAAGCTACGTTGTATTCCTGACTAACGAGTTTGTAATTAGCAACTAAGTAAGCAAGTGTTTCATTTTGACAAGCTTGTTCTCAGTTTTTTTCCGTTAGGGAAGGTAGTCTACTTGAAGGCCATACAAACATTTTTACAGGTGGTTCGAAGAAGCTGGGTTAGAGATCTGCTGTGTAGGTGGTATTAAGCTGTCCTATTCCCCGTATTCCAAGCTGAGGTGTTCGCGACTCGTCCTATGTGGTTATCTATGTGGATAGGCAAGCAGTCTGACTGGGCACCATGTTAGTTCAGCACGATTTAAGTCTACAAGTACTTTCACAAAATTTTGTCGTTCGGCGTTAGCTTTAAACTGTCGGTCCCGCCACTCGTGGATAAAATTAACACACACAACATGGTTGGTGTAGAAAACTAGGTCGTAATCACGACTAAAGAGTTATAATGACTAAGTAAGTATGTAATGTATGTAAGGCCTTTACTATGCATCTGGACAGGAACAGAGCGGTACTATGTTAGGAAGTGTACGAACCTGCGCGGTAGGTTAGACATCTCCTGGGACACTGCTTTGCGCTTATTGGCTAGGTGATGAAACAAAGGGTAAACTTTCATAGCGCAACACGGCTCCGTAACTGGGGAGGAAATCTGTTAAGGTTTTGTTAGGATTTATGATGGAGCATGGAATCTTGAGGGCAACTACAAGGTTTGTAGTAATGTAAGAGAGCCGAAGTGTGGTAAGCATAGGTAGATAGGTGTGTAGAGTTAAAGATTCTTGGTCAGAGTTTTTCAATCGCCTTGGTGAGTCAGCGTCTGCTAGGACATCTGATTTCGTAATACGGTTCTACAACTAGGAAGGTACTCTTTTAGGGTTCTTTTTAACCCTTTTTGACGAGGCATTGAGTCTTTAGGGCAAGGAGACTCGTTCCTTCTGCTGGGTTTGTCGGAGTGTGTCGGACATATTATGTGCTTCTGTCCTGGTGTGTAAGGAGTCGAAGTTTTTCAATCGCCTTGGTGAGTTAGCCTCTGCTAGTATACCTGATTTTGTAATACGATTCTGCAACTAGGAAGGTACTCTGTTTGGACTTTAATAGCATTATTGACGAGAGATTGAGTCGGAGACATTTTTGAAGTCGCCGTAGTCTAGTAGGTAGTGTGTTGGCCTATTAGACGTAAAGCCAGTGTTCGAGCCCCAGGCCAGACATCAAGACAAAATACAAAAAGTATATCTTCGGCGACTTCCTCTCAGCAGATTTCTGGCAAAAACACTGAGAATAAAAAAATTGCCATGAAAGTTTCTCAAAAATCTGTTGCTCGGAGTCGACTTTAAACTGTAGGTCCCCACCAATCCTGTATAAAAGTAACACACACAACATAAGTGGTGTGAGAAACTAGGACGTTGTACAACGGGTCAATTCGACCTCCGGGTACTGTACTTGTCTTAACTGACAAGTACACGTCTTCTAACCTAACCTAACCTTGAGTCGGGAGGGCACTCTTTTCTTCGGCTTGGTTGCTACTAATGCGGAAGAGTCGTAGTCTGTTGAGCATATTGCGTGTCTCTGTCCTAGTGTGCAGTGAAGAAGATTCAAAATTATTGACCAGAGTTGCCTTCTTTCTTTTTTCTTCTTCTTCATTTGTAGATAACTATTCTTTGTTTCTGGATTTTATTTTTAATAGAATCGCTTCTGGGCCCCGAGTGGAAGAGTTTCACTTAACAATCCCTTAGGCTTCGATAACACTTCATCTCAGCAGTTAGAATTCGATCGTTATGAGTAATGAATTTAATAATGTTTTTAAAACTCATTTAGATTTCTATATAAATTGTATTATTTATTTAATTTTATTTAATATAATAATTGCTGTTGTATATGTATAAATAATATATAAATTGTATTGTAAATATAAATGTTATTAAATATTATTATTATTATTATACTTATTTGCAATACTAATAATTAATAATCATCATTATTATTATTATTATAAAAAAAGTAAAAATAAAAAATTGTTGTTGTCAAAATGCTGGTGTTATCAGATAAATTGCATTTGAAATCAAAATAAATGAAAAATATCATCATTATTAGACATGATTTAAAAAAATATGCGAATTAAATTATAATAGAAAACAAATTATTTTTAATAAATTTAATTAAAAAATATTAAAAATTTGAATTTGAATTTGAGAATTTCTTTAAAAATTTATTAAGATAAACGTCTTAATATTTAAAAATAAATTTAAATTGAGCCCCAATTATATTTGGTAAAAGTGTGAAATACATTAAAAATAAATCTCTGTTAAAAAAAAAATACTTATTCGAACGAAAAAGCAAGAATCGTTAATTAAAAATATTAAAAAAATAGAATACTTGAATGTTTATTTTTTGTTGTTGTTCTTTTAATTAATATGTATATGGTGTGAATGGAGTAAAGTGTTGTTTGTTGTTTCTTAAATACCTTAAGTATTTTGATTATTTCTTAATTAATTTATTTATTAATTTTTTTTCTTTTTAATTTAAATTGTAAAAAAAATGATTTTTAAATATTTTATTACTAATCAGCGGTAAAAATCGAATGACACTTATTAATTTGATCTTTTTAAGGGCCTTTTTTTTATTACAAAATTATTACAGGCTAGTTTCCACAAGAAGAGTTTTATTATAAAGTCAAAGAGAAAATATTACAGAATTCTTTTCGTATTTTAAAAATGAAAGCGAAAACCTTACACGGTTGTTAAAAAAAACAAAATCAATGTAAAATAAATGAAGTATCATGGTTTTTGAAAATTTTCATAAAACGAAGAGAGCCCAGTGTTGCAAAACTGAAATTTTGAAATGGTACTGTACTATAACTGAAAGAGTACGTTTTTGCATCAAATGGTACTTTTGTAAAAAAAATACATACATACATATTGATCATTATAACCCTTCAATTAGGATTATGACCTAACTTCTCACACCACTGACTTTGTGTGCGTTAATTTCATACATGAGTGGCGGGACCACTTTAAAGTCTCCGAAAGACAGATTTTTGAGAAACTTTATCATGGCAATTTTATTTACTCTCCGAGTTTTTCCCAGAAGGAAGTCCCCGGAAAAATATTTTTCATATTTCATTTTGATGGGGATGTCTGACATGGGATTTGAACCGTGGGCTCACGTTTAGTAAGCCCGCACACTCCCTCTTAGACTATTTATATCTAATACACATACGGCACGGAACAGAAAAACTAACGACTTGTTCGTGTTCCTCACATACAAGGAACGTTCGTTTTTAGCATATGAAGAGCAATGCAAATGCTTACCGAAATTACATTACGGTTCGGAAAGCGTTTTCATTGCTTTTCGCGTTCTAAAAACAAATGTATGCTCCGTGGACGTTTGGCTAAGCGGGGCTAAAGCCTAATTATACCTTTAGCACTACGTTGAACATGCTGCTAATGCATTAATAGTTGAAAACTGCGAGACATAAAATATGTAATAATAAAGAAGTACTGAAAGCGTCACGGGGGTACTGCGGTATTTTTGGAATGAAAAAGTACTGAAAAAAGTACTAAAGTACTGACTTTTTCAACACTGCACGATACTAACCGCTCTCTTCTATATAAAAACTTGAAAACTAGTGCGTCATATAGTGGCCATCTAAATTTACCTTTATCAAGTCAAGATGATCAGCTAAAGTTTTATATGCTGCGACACGGCAGGTCTGGATTAAAAAATTAGTCTTTTGACCTAAAAAATATCGCATTATGAGCGAACTGATGACTCTCTATTTCCTAATTGGGAACATACAACGAACAATTTTAATTCGTATAAAAACATGCCTATGAGTTAAGCAAAGGGGGTTCAAAAATAGGAAAAGGTTTTGCAGCATATTTTACTTTCTATGGCTTAGAAAAAATTAAAAAAATAAACGAGAAAGTGTTTATTAAATAAACAAAAAAGGTCCTTGCCAGCTATTTAAAGCTCTGCTAAAGCCAAATGGTCATCATCCTAAAAACGCCTTACAAGATCTTTTGTCTTCTTGTTTTTACCGCTGCAATAGTTTGTTTTTTTTTTCTTATTGTATTTTGAGTGTGTCTGTGTAAGTTTGAAAATTTTCTTTATTAGTGAGTGTGTGTGAGTGTATTTTGTTATTATAAAAAAGTTAATTTTTTTAATTCTTTATTCAAAAAATTGTTTTTGTTTTTTTTTGTAGATTTTTCATTTAAATTTCATCTAATATGGCAATTAGTTGTAGTTGTTGTTGTTGTTACTTTAAGTCTTTTTGTTTTTCGTTTGTTTAAAATTAATGATCTTTTTTTTACGTTTCCAAAATTGGAAGTGATTTGTTTTTCTTGTTGTAAAAAAAAAAATATGTTACTGGAAAAATCTTGGTCATTTTGTTTTTAATTTTTATTTTTGTTTTCGATTGTATTGGCATTACAACAGGGAAATCAGTCTATTTGTAAATGACCAACACACATTTGTGAAGTTGTTGGTTGGTCTTTGTATTTTGGAATATCCAATTTGTTTCAAAGGAATGAGTTGTTGTTTGTTGTACAGTTAATGGCTTTACGAATGAATACTTTGAATTACACAAACAAACAAAAAAAAAAGGGAAATGAAAGAAAGTCTTTTCTTTTAAAAGATTTACAAGAAATATAAGAGAAAATTAAATACTTAAAGAGAGCAAAAAAAGTTATAACACATATAAGACAGTTATAGTGATAAGTTTTTAAATTTCAATTTAAAAGTTAATAACAAACAGAAGAAGCATCATTGAAAAAAAAATAAACAAAAATTGTAACATAAAATACTATAGACTAGACATAGAATTCAGGGATTTTTCTTTTGTTTTCATTTTTTTTGTTTTTGTTGTTTTATAGTATAAATTTCTTTTAAGGAAAATTTTGTTTTAACCTAATTTAAAAAACAAACAAAAATTATATACGATACATCATTCATTATATAAGTATATATTATTAGATTAGATTACGTGTATTAAACATGTTTTACGACAATACGTGTTGTGGTGTAAAATAAAAACAAAATAATAATAAAAAAATACATGATTTTACGCGCACTTATTACAACATTTGCTTAATGTTTTTAAGCATTTTAGGAGTTACAACGTGGGAGGACAACGATCTTCTGGGATGTACATAATTATTATTAAGGGGGGGTTTTCATATTTTGTTGCATGGGAGAGTAGGAGTCATTGGAGTAGAAAAAGGAGATCATATATTTAAAAAAAAAAAAGAAAATATCTTAATCTAATTGCTAAAGACTTCCTCTTGTTATTGAGTTTTGGATAAGACATTTATTATTGTATTAATGTTTTTAAGCATTTTAGGAGTTCCAACGTGGGAGGACAACGATCTTCTGGGATGTACATAATTATTATTAAGGGGGGGTTTTCATATTTTGTTGCATGGGAGAGTAGGAGTCATTGGAGTAGAAAAAGGAGATCATATATTTAAAAAAAAAAAAAGAAAATATCTTAATCTAATTGCTAAAGACTTCCTCTTGTTATTGAGTTTTGGATAAGACATTTATTATTGTTGTTGTGTGTGTTACTTGTAAAAAACCTTTAATCTTGCCATTCATTTTCATCAACACCCTCCATATCGTCCTGTTCCAATTTGGTGTTGTATTCCATGCGGGCACTAACTGACTTTTGAATCTGTAAAGAAGACATACATATGTGTACGGGATTAATTTAAATAAATAGAATAAGTTTATAAAATAGCAGAATAGTAATATGTTTTATAAGACATCAATTATTACTTCAACAGATGGTGCTATTGCGTTACAATGAGCAAAAAGATACAATTTTGTACTAGGTTAGGTTAGGTCCATCAAATATGGAAATCAAATAATGAGAAAATGCTGTTTTTCTTCATTAGTAACTAAAAAAAACATAAGCAAAGCGTCTGAAAATAGAAATAACGTTTATTGGTACTAATGCTACAACAGCCAACCAAGTGAAATTATGGTAATTTTGACATCAAACACGGTACTATGCTCTGGAAAACGAATTTCCGAAAATCTCTTTAGTTTAACTTAATTAAGTAATAATTTGTACTCGATCTTACGACAATTGGTTTGGAGGAACGATTAGAAAATTTTTTTGGTCAAAAATTGATTGCAAAGCGGAAATTTGTTTCAACCGGACATACACACAGTTACTAAAGTATACATACGGTTAACAAATTTCAGAAATTTTTTAATCAATTCGTTTGAAAATCTTTATAGTTTCCTCGATTTTAAGACGGTCTTTTTTGCATTGGTTAAACAATTTCTGCACAGGCCCACAAAAGTATACATCTGATGAACAAATTTCTGAACCAATGCAAAAGACCGTCCTAAAATCGAAGAAAGATGTCAAATAATTATAAAGATTTTCAACGAAAACGGATTGGTTAAAAAATTTCTGAAACTTGTTAACCGTATGTATAGTTTTGTGGCTGAGTGCATTTTCCTAAAACCAGTCAAACTGTTACAACAGTTATTGCTAGACTGTGTTTAAGACCTTAGTTGATGAGCAAACTACGCAAAGAAAAAGCTGAGCTGTTTGTAAAATGGAAATGAAGAGATCGAAGGACACTTGGCTTGTGCTGAGTCATGGAACAAAGATACACCAAAGGACGTTAATCGTTTGAGTGCTAGATGTGACAATTCACAGAGAAAGTTAATTACAGTCTCCCTCTCAGAAATGTTTCTGCAACAACGTCTGCAGTGAAGGCTAAAAGATAAACCTGTTTATACTGCTTGCATAACGATTGTCCAATTACCCACGTACACCGCTATGAGAATATAATGACGAGGAATATTCAATTTCAGTATCTTGCAACTATCATACTATGGTATCATGTCCTTGCAATAGAAAAGGAGAGAAAACTCCACCTGCATTGTATCCTCTAATGAAATATCAGCTGACGTTAGAGTAAAAGGTGATATATTCAAAAGTTGTTGAGGCTTTCTTAGCAACGAAGTAACGCAAAAAACTTCATGGACACACTCATGCATCAGTAACCACATCTGCTAGGTTTAGTGTTGTTGTTCTTTTTTTAATTTGTAGAGCACCCATTAAAGGATGGATATTTGCTACAATTAAAATAAACTAACTCGCAGAATGCTTGAAGTTGCCGTAGTCTAGTAGATAGTGTGTTGGCTTATTAGACGTAAAGCCAGGGTTCGAGCTGCAGGCCAGGCATCAAACAAAATACAAAAAGTATTTCTTCGGCGACTTCCTCTCAGCAGATTTCTGGCAAAAAATCTGAGAATAAAAAAAAATTGCCATGAAAAAGTTTCTCAAAAATCTGTCGTTCGGAGTCGACTTTAAACTGTAGGTCCCACCACTCATGTATACAATTAACACACACAACATAAGTGGTGTGAGAAACTAGGACCTTGTACAATGGGTCAATTCGACCTCCGGGTACTGTACTTGTCTTAATTGACAAGTACACGTCCTCTAACCTAACCTAACTTAACTCACAGAATAAGTTGAAGACCTGCAAGTGCTTATCAGAAGTGATTTGTAGTTTGGGAAAACTGTTAAAGCATGAATTGTTATAATAGGTGCACCGATTTACTATTACACGGCACATATTATTTTATTTTCGACAACAATAAACCGTTTTCGCTCTTATAAAGGGTGTTTTTTATAGAGGTATAGAACTTTAAGTTGGCATTACTTTTCAAGATGGCGATGATTTAACAGCTGCCAAGTGATTTATTTTCAGTTTGGTTTGGCAATTCATCATGAATAGACTCACGCCTGAACAACGCTTGCAAATAGTGCAATTTTATTTCGAATTTATTTCCATTTTATCGTCGACAAAATCGTCCATCAGAGCAGTTAATTCGATTAACCATGGAACGCTTTCGCACCACGTTTACTCTTATTGATAACTCGCATCCCCAGAGACGCTGTACGGTGCGTACAGAAGAAGCTATTGCTGCTGTAGAGCGTAGCATTGAGGAAGACCCGAATGAGTCCATCCGCCATCGAGCACAGGAATTGGATCTGTGTCCATCCACTTTATGGAAGATTTTGCGGAAGGATCTTGGTTTGCGTGCTTACAAAATCCAACTCGTGCAAGATTTGAAGCCAAACGATCATCAAGTAAGACGTAGATTCGTCGAATGGGCCCAAAACGAGATTACCGTTGTTCCCGATTTTCATAAGCGAATTTTGTTTAGCGATGAAGCGCACTTCTGGTTGAATGGCTACGTCAACAAACAAAACTGCCGCATTTGGAGTGAAGATAATCCTCAAGTGTATGTGGAAACACCGTTACATCCAAAAAAACTGACTGTTTGGTGCGCTTTATGGGCTGGTGGAATCATTGGTCCGTACTTTTTCAAAGACGATGATGGCCAGAACGTTACAGTCAATGGTGATCGGTATAGAGCCATGATTACAAACTTTTTCATTCCTGAATTGAATAACCATGATGTCCAGGAGATGTGATTTCAACAAGACGGCGCAACATGTCACACAGCTCGTGCCACAATAGATTTATTGAAAGACACGTTTGGTGACCGCCTAATTTTACGTTTGGTGACCGCCTAATTTTACGTTTTGGACCTGTGAATTGGCCTCCAAGATCTTGTGATTTAACACCGCTAGACTACTTTCTGTGGGGCTATGTAAAGTCATTGGTCTATACGGTAAAGCCACAAACGCTTGATCATTTGGAAGACAACATTCGCCGTATTATTGCCGATATACGGCTACAAATGTTGGAAAAAGTCGTCGAAAATTGGACGTCCAGATTGGACTACATCCGCGCCAGCCGTGGCGGTCATATGCCAGAAATCATATTTAAAATGTAATGCCACAAGATTATCTTTCGGATAAATAAAATTCATGTCAATCGAATAATCCATCGTTGTTTTATTGCAACTTAAAGTTCTATACCTCTATAAAAAACACCCTTTATATAAAGCGACACTTATAGAAAGAAAAGCCAACTCTTTCATATTTTGAGCCATGAAAGCAAAGGCATCGAGAAAACCCAAAAACTTTCTATTACTCTTCATGAGCAATTAAAAATATTATAAGACTCGATAGATTAAATACTAATCTCTCTCTATGATAATATTTGTTTATACTCACTTCCTTTTGTTTGTTTTTATCAATGTCAAACTTATTTAATTGTTCACCAGCTGCTGAAGCGGCCACTGATGGTTTTGTCTGGCTGACCACTGGCTGAATTGATGATACTAGTGAGAGGGGAGAAAAATACAAAAACAAATTAAATTAAGAAATTAATGATTTAAATGCATGTCAAATAGATATTAAATTGCTTTCTTATAAAACCTACATGTATCCATGCCTTCAGGTTGTAGACTAATCTTCTTAGGCTTTTTATCGTTCGATAGAAACCATTCCTCAGCAGACATGGTGGGTAACCAAGTAACACGTGTGGGAGGAAACAAATCATCTTGGAAAAGTTCACTCTAAGATAGGGAATTTGCATAAATTAACACTCAATAATGAACAGAGACAAATAAACTTTATGATCTTCTTACCTTAATGCGTGGCACTGTAAAACTTAGGGGTTCAATAGTGGTATTTGTCAAACGATATGCTTTACAGAACTCCACACTTGCTACGTCACAATGATTCTTGGTAAGAAAACTTAAACCCTGATGCAGCGAAGTACAGCGATGATGTGACAGGGGACATATGTATGGTTCTTCATCGGTAATTTCGTAGCAATAAATAGTGGAATCTCCTTTGCCAGTTACAAACAAAGTGGAGCTGTCCTCATCGTAAAAGGGTATTAAAATAGAGGGCGAAACATCTAAACTTGCAGTATTAAGTGGTGCATTAAGGTTGTCTGATTTGTAAACGCTAATTTGACGTTCAGACACCCTACAGTTAAAAAGAGAGAAAAGTTTATAAGTTACGGAAAATTAAAAATAAAAAGCAAATATTTGAAACTTACTTATCGAAACCAGTGCACACAATATACTGACCATCTAGAGCCCAAACAATACGGGCACCTCTGGTGCCTATTGGCCCATTACCTTCCCTGATGGGAGTCTCAGATTTACGTGGATTATATATACGTATTTTAGCATCTTTACTAACAGTAGCACCAAATTTACCGCAGGGACTCCAAGCAAAATCGAAGATTTGATCTGAATGACCAGTTAATATACATTTTTCCTCCATTGTTTGTAAATTCCACAACTTTATTGACATGTCATAGCTGGCCGTTAGTAAAATATCCTGGGCCAGAGGATGAAAACGTATGAAATAGATTTTATCCGAATGAGCGGTTAGTTCCTGTTCGGGTTCATTGGTGGGTTCCAAGAGGCCACCATCGGGTATGCGCCATAACTTTACCATGCCATCGTCACAGGCAACCGCTAAACGTTTCGGATCATAAGGATCCCATTGGAAATCCATAATGTTACTGCCATTTACCAAAGAGGGTATAACACCATCCGGCAAACGTCCCGGCTTAGATAATTCAAATATTGCTATTTTACCGCCAGGTCCCGATAGGGGAACAGCGACACGTTCATGATTTGCGGTGAAACCATTACATTCTCCAGGAATTTGCCGACTCAAATTGCGAAGATTCTCAATATGTGTAGACTTATGGCCGGGTGTACCCTTCAAATGGCGAAATTTCGAAACTTTACCGAAAACGGTGGAAGTACGTTTTGTTGATGTGGTTATGGCCGCTTCAGTAGCTGATTTCTTTAAACCAGCAGCAGAATCCACTGGCTCCTTAGAGGGTAAATTACGACGTCTTTCATCTAACATTTTACCCTCGGGCACAGATGTTCTTTTCATATCAATGGCATTCGTTTTAGTAGAGTCTACTTTACTTAGTTCACGGCGTCTATAAATATGTGAAACGTTTTAAAAAAACAAAATCAGCAGTCTTTAACAGACAATAACTTACAATGGCACTGGCGATTGAGATCTCTCTTCGGTAGCACTTTTCGAATGCAACTCATAAAGACGTCTTCTTTCTGCAATACTACTGCGTGCTGGTGAAAATCGGCGTAACTCTGAATCGGGTTTATCATCACCTTCTGTGGAATTTTCTGAAGATTCTGAGTGATTTTGCTCAAATATCTAATGACAGAGAAATTACAAGTTTAATGAGTCAATTATTCTTTAAAGTGTTTAAATTAAGAACAAAGAAACGTTTAATAACCTTGTCACTGGAATCTTCATCTTCCAGGGAGGACTGAAGAAGTGTGTAGTTAGAAGTGGGTTAAGTTAGTGGTAATAAAAGAGAAAGTTTTTTGTTTTGGTTGTTTTTTGAAAGGGATAAGCGTGTTCAAAGGAAGAGATTAATTAATTTGTTAGTTTGTTGGTTTTACAAAAGACAATATAATGTCTGTTTAATTAAATTATGATGAGTTAAACTTACTTTACGCCTTTCGGATGTAGATAGGGACTTTTGTAAACCATTATTCTCACCATCTGAACCAGATGATGGTTCTAAAAATAAGAACAATTTTTTCAAAATTTTAATTCAAAGTAAACAACAAACAAAGAAAATGTTGAAAAGATTTCTTACTTTTAATTTCAATTTCAACTATTAAATCGGGTTTCATACTATTCGATTCGGTTTCAGTTTCTGCCACAGCGTTCGGAGTTTGACAAAGATTCTCTTGAGAACCAGGAGCAACGGGTACAGCAAATACTTTGTCGAAAGAAACATCAACTGAATTACTTGAGAAAGGTTTAGGACCCAAACGTGGCTAAATATTTCAAAAAAGGAGAAAATTAAATTTACTCTGACAAGCACTAGAAAAATATCATGGAAATGAAAATATTAAAAAAAAAATAAGAAATAAATGATGCAAGTTTAAATGATTTCCAATAAAATCGAAAATATAAAAGAAAAATTGAAATGAAAATCATCAAACTAAATGAAATTCTAATCTAAAATACTATTTAAAAGGGTCACTATACGAACAAGAGGTATAAGGGGGAAATCATAATCATTGGGAGCAAAAGAACTAAAATCAAAAAAAAAAAATTGGAATTGTAAACCAAAAAATAAACATGTATTCCGAACACAACCTTATAGGCACTCGCCGAGGTTCTGGGCCGTGGTTTAGGCATAACATTTGGTTGTTCCATCGGTGACTGCAGCTGGGCATCGGGCAATGAGTTATTACGCGATGTACGTGGCATTGGTTTCGGTACCGATGATGAAGATGAATCCTCTGTATTGGGTGAATTTTCGGAAGGCGGTGTATATTGCTGCATGCCACCACCACCATCCTCATTACTTTCCTCAACCATAACGTTTGAATTCTCCTTTTCAGAATCTGTTTTATATTTAGCATCGAATTTTTTGAATATCGTTGCCAGTTCATCCTTTTGAAAGTCTTCCGTATCGACTACCTCTTGTTTAGGAGATTTTAATGATTTCGCAATGATTTGTTGTGGCGGATTATTGTGACAACCGTTTAAGTGTTGTTTCTTATTATTCTTATCATCCAGTTTTTTATTTTCAATATTTTTAATGTATTCTAGTAAATTTCCACGATGAATCTTATTTTTTTTTCGTTTGTTTGTTTGTAGGGTGTGTCAAAGGCAAAAGAAAAATAAATATTTTCGAAAAAGATAAGTTTCTTAGATTCATGCTTTTTTTTTAATAAATTCTGTCAATTGATATAATATTACAGTCGGATATGGTGTCTTATGGTCTTATAAATATGCACACTTGAGGACATGTGAGGTCATAATAGCCAAAACAAAACTTAAAGAGGTTGTGAGATCATAGAAAAACGAGAACCTCGAAAGAATGAAGAAAAATAAAGTGAGAGAGAAAGCAAAAATAGCATAAAAACAGAAGGATCTGCTCTGCAGGATTAAACGTTCATATTTTAATCAATGAAATTCTATAATAAACAACAGAATGTCTGAAGTCTCTCAGTGTTGAAATTTTCAAAGACTCCACCCTTTTATTTCAACTTTCGCCCTTCAAACATAGAGGAAATAGCCTACCTTCTGCCACTTCTCCTCATCTCCAAATAATCTGCAGAAATCCAGATGCGTTGACAGTCAACAGCGAAACCTAGCTAGCTTTGAATAGGCCAAAGAGCAAAAATATTATAAAAACAGAAGGATCTACTCTGCAAGATTAAACGTTCATATCCCAGTCAATGAAATTCTATAATAGACAACAGAATGTCTGAAGTCTCTCAGTGTTGAAATTTTCAAAGACTCTACCCTTTTATTTGAACTCTCACGCTTGAAACATAGAGGAAACAGCCTACACCTTCTGCCATTTCTCCTTATCTTCACATAATCTGCAGAAATCCAGTTGCGTTGCCAGTCAACAGCGAATCCTAGCTAGCTTTGAATAGGCCACAGGGTCCTATCCATATCGTAATGCGGTCTTTCATTCTCATTTCACTGCTTTGAGATTGCTTGTAAAATTTGTAGATAAATACATCAGGTTGTTGTAGAATTCTGTATTAACAACTTTTTTTTACATCTTGAGTAGGCCAGATCTGGTCCCAAAGCAATTATCTTCCATGTTCGCTAGTTACCTTGTCCAGCATACTAGTATTTTGCTTTTGTACCGAAATACTACCATTTCTCACATCAATTCCTAACAAAGTTGAGGAAGATACCACTGACAACTACCATTACAAAGGAATTAGTTGCGTAATTTTACCACTGTTTGATGAGCGTAAGGATAGGACCTCAAAAATATTTCCAAGGTGTTTGACAATGTATGGTACACCGTGGTATTTGCTTTTATCTCTCTTCTCGATTTTTATCGAGCTTCTCAGGGCCATAAACATAAGAAAATGTGTAAGGGAATGGGGAGAAAGTGGTACAATGTTTGCAGGTATTTTCTCTGTAATGCATTGTACGTTTCATTGATTAAACATCTACAAGCGGATAAGCTCTTTTAGAAAAACATGCACTGCTCAAAAAAAGAAGAGATTTACAGATATGAACTCCCTTATTTCTTTAAAACACTTTCAGTATTGGTAAAACGCGATAAAACAGTGAAGCTGAAATAAAATTTTCCCAAGCAGTCATTCCGCTGTCATTAATGACCACCTTCGTACACTGTTGCTTTTGCAACGCAGTTAAAACGTAAACCCGATTCATTATCAGTTAGTTTTTCGAGAAATCGATAGACGCTTTCTGCAAATGTAGTCGTATGATATCAAATAAAAACATTTCGATGACAGCTATTATTAGATGAACTATCCGCCTTGTGGTGCTAACGCATTCATTGTGTGACGCTTCTGAGTTTCAAACTGGTTGTACAGTGTGAAATTTTAATTACTGGAACCACACAAGATGATATTTGAATAAAAGCTTTATGTCTCATTGTACAATGGGTCAATTCGACCTCCGGGTACTGTACTTGTCTTAATTGACAAGTACAC
This sequence comes from Sarcophaga subvicina, assembly GCA_936449025.2. Taxonomy (NCBI): domain Eukaryota; kingdom Metazoa; phylum Arthropoda; class Insecta; order Diptera; family Sarcophagidae; genus Sarcophaga; species Sarcophaga subvicina. The sequence goes on along the minus strand of OW388080.2, from coordinate 145,098,020 downwards.
GTCCTCTAACCTAACCTTTATGTCTCAGCCATGAAGCACTTAAAATTAGAAATATTTGTTCAATTTGTTAATAGGGGCCTCTCATTGAAATTACACGGTTTTAAACGAAGTCCCATACTGGATTGAGCTTCCCTTTACAATTCTGTTTAAATTTGTAGGAATAATTACATTTAATTTCTAACTTACAATAACAGGAGCATCTCCTAGTTCACGTTTTGCTGGGTCCAAGCTCATTTTTGGCACAGGCATATTTGTACCGCTCATCCAGTCAGCGGCAGTTAAATCGGTACGGCAACTAGCCGTATCGGGATATAAATCACTATGGAAATCACGATATGTCTAAAATCAAAATATGTCCATCAGTATATAGTTCAAAAGCAAAAAAAATTTCATGTTGAAACCCACCTTACGTGGCACCTGATACATGATTGGTATGACCATATTTGAGGTTAATTGTAGAACACGATTAACTTCGCCTTCCATAACTTTAAGAGCTCTCTTTGGCACTAAGCAAGCGCCTTTAGTTTGTTCACCCGTATGGCGTAGACCCTCAATGAGATAGGGATCCTTATCAGTAACCTCTAAATAGTTGATGGTTGTATCACCTTTACCAGCTAAGAATAACATGTTTGTATCGGGATCATAGAGAGGCATTAAAATACCAGTTGAACAATCCAATTCCAAGGTTTTTTCGGGCACAGCGAAATTTCTTATATCACGTATGATAACTTGTCTAAGACGCGCAGCATCGAAACCCGTGGTTAAAATACGTGATTGATTGCCCAACCAAACAACGCGAGAGTCTTTGATGCTTTGATGTGATTCTGTAGACATTTGTATGGGAGAACCATTGACACGGGGATCTAAAATGCGCAGATATTTATCTTTACAGCTGGTGGCCAATACAGTGCCATCCTGTTTCCAACTGGCAGATTGTATAACTTCAGGATGCTCATTATTGGCTGAAAATATTTAATTTTACAATTATTAACGCATTTCTTTCATATATGTAGTATGCCTTCAACTTACTATAGATTTCCTTTTGCTGGGTCAAATCGAAAAGGGTCACACAACCCATTGAGGTGGAATGCAATAAACCATCAGCTGTGGGATGAAAACCTACCGTTTCCACACGTCTTTGTTTATGGGAAAATACACATTCCGGATCTGATAGCGATGTTTCCAAGCCCTTCTCAGGTATATGCCATATTTTTACCATACAATCCTGCGAAGCAGTAGCCAAGAGGCCATCATGAAATGGTGAAAAACTCATATCCGTTACAGTGTCTGTATGCGCATGCAGTAGAGGCATAGTTTTACTTTTGCGTCCGCAATCATCCAACGGCAATACGGCCACACTGGAGCCCGTGTGTTCCCAATTGAATGCCATAAATGCCGCAGAGGCAGCAATATTATTACCATAGGTTTGATACGAACCTACACATATCTCACGTATGCAGGCCTCCGCTTTTGGTACAATTGGTGCTGCATTCTTATATTTCGATGCTTTGAATCGCCAGGCCATTGTCACCAAATCTTATTGTTATTACTCGTTTACAAGTTGTAATCAATTAAATTGTAGTTCGTTTTGTATAGTGAACAAAAAATATATATGTTTTGTAGCAGTAGATGATGATAAAAAAAAACTCTGCAAAATACAACAACAATAAGAAATAGAGAAGACTTTTTATATTTTTTTTACTTTAATTTCTTTTGTATAAAAATAAATTTTAAATATATCAGTAGTTATTTATTTATTCTTTGTATTTTAATGGAAGAATTTATAATTCTGCTTCTGTTATTTGTGGTGTTTTTCATTTTTTTATCGCGATTAAAGTTCATTAGTCAATAGCAAGTACATATGTATTTACATATAGGATGATAAAATTGTACAATAGAGAGAGGAGGCTCTTTGAAAACTTTATAAAAAGTTATAAATCATGAAACAAATATCATTCATTCTCTATTAAAAACCACAATACTTTTTTTATGGTTAAAACGATTACAAATAAATATGATTAATATTTTCTGATATAATGAGTCGTAGAATAAATTAAAATTGTATCTGCAGTTTAAAAGAAGACTGTCTTTCAAATAAATTTCAAAGAAGATTTGTCTACTAATGATGGAAACAAATCATATTTCTTTAGTAATACATTTTATAGGATAATTATTACTCTTTTAAAACCGATATTTAAATAGAAAATCAAAATTAGTTATCAAGAAATACTCTAATCTATAGGATCAGTATCCTATATTATCAATATCCGCTTTATTATTGTTCGAAGGCACTGATATAATGTTTTAAAGCGTACAGTGCTTAAAGCGTGCAGTGCATGTGTGTCTTATTGGTACTTGTGTCCTATAAAGCCTCAGATCTGACCAGCACTTGATCTTAAGAAATCATATTCTCTGAACAGAATTCACAAAAGCGGCCAGGGCATGGTGGTGTGGTAAATTACAGGCCATCGGTGCTCGTGCGAGCATGTATTACGCATTTTAAGTTTAAAAATTGTTGCAAAGACGAGTAGGAGAGGTTAAGGCTATTATCCACTTCATCTAATACTGTCGAGCATTGTCAGCAAATAGAAGATAAAGGCACTCTTTAGATAGCTTTGCCAAACCGATTTCTATAAAGTTTATGAAACACCATGATCTCATGCATAACTGAACTTGTTAGATAGTTTGTTTATTGTATTACGGTTTTGAATGTGATTCTGTCTGATAGGTTCAGTGCTTTCCTGATAATATTCTGTGAAACCAACCTCCAAAACGTTGTATTGCGGGCAGTATCGATTGATATTATGAATCGTTCAATTGGACTTGGCAACGCTAGGTTTTTTCATGTCATACGGATAACACATTGGACAATTACATATATTTTACTGCCCTTCGTCCTTTGATCAATCTAGATGCTATGGATTCACAAATCAAACGCAATTAAATTTTGTAAAAGCTATTCTGCTACTAAATGTTGAATCAACAATGCTGCCTTAGGTTAGGTTAGGTTGAAAGGGAGGCGCATACTGTATTCACATTTGCACGCCTTCACCTAGATACCCATTGGTGTATTGACCAATAAGAAAAGAAATAAGAAAAAAAAAGACCGAAAAGGAAAAGTAAGAAGAGAAGAGAAAGTAGATGTTGGGGAAAGAAAAGCAAGAAAAAAATAGGGAAGGAATATGATATAGCAGCATGCCTTCTATGGTCAATTATTTTTATAGGTACATATTTAAAAAGTACGTTGACTCAGTACGCAAAAGCCCGTGGTTTAACCCCAGCTCAGATATCTGGAACAAAACGAAATATGCAAAAATATTTCTGACGTCGACTTCTTCTCAGCAAGTTTTCCAGCAAATTGTTTTACTCCGAACTATCGTTGGAATCAACAGAAGGACCTGCCACATACACAATATGATTAGTGTAAGAAGCTAGGTTATAATCCTGACCAAAGGCTTGTAATAACCAATTAAGTCAGTAAATAATTAAAAAAGTTTTCCCTCTTATATCTCGTTTAGAGGGACGTAAACTTGTTAACTTTTAAGAAAAATTAAAAACATTTCCATATTTGATAAGAAACAAAATTATTCATCACACTTGAAATATTTATATGGGTAGGAGGTATGATCCATTTCAATTCTTAAAAACGTTAAAGTAAAGTTGTTATTGCTTTGCTTTTTAAGTTCAATTTTGCGTTTATAAAAAAAACCCGGACGATATTTTCTAATTGTTTTGCTCAAGTGAAAGTAATTAGTATGCAGATCACAATATAATATTTCGGCAAATACACTGAATAATAATGTACCTATCATCAGTATCAGTTATTTGTTAAGTTTCTAAAAGTATGTTGTTGTTATTTTTCACAAGCTTCTAAAATTAGCGCCAGCGAAAGTGTATAATTGAAAATTTTTAATAAAGAATTCTAATTAACCGACAATTTTATAATTAAAATTCCAAACTGTTCTGCTAATAGATTGACTCCCGTTGACAATGAATGTGTTCTGTTATCTGATCTAAAGTAATTGAAACCGCTTTTATTCATTACTGAAGAAAAAAGGAAAGAAAAAGAGGGAAAGATGAAAACTATAATCAGTCCTTTAAAGGCATCCCGTTTATGAACGCTATTAGATCATCAAGTATGTAGTCTTCCACCTGTTCTTTAACAAATCGACTACGTAGGCATCTCTGTCTACGCTTCTGTAAACTAGGATAGTGACATAAAATATGATCCACTGTTTCTCTTGCTTCTTCACATAGCTTACATTAATCTGAGACAAATCTATTCCACCTCCTGATACTGTGTCTAAAATGGCCCATACTACTTTAGTACTTCTATAACAGCTCTTACTTCTCGTTTTCTCATGCCTAGGATAATTTTGTAGAATTAAGCTTTTGCCACAAACTTGTGCTACCTTACAGTCCCCTCTACACGGTTTACGAGTGAATCAATCTGTAGCAGAAAACAATGTAAATATTTTAACATTTATACGGAAGACTATATATGTATGTACATATATTTTAAAAACTTTGTAAAATAAGTAAGATTTGTACGTTTGTACCTGTTACAGGAACTTTATCACGGACGTATATTGTATTCTTTTAAACTTTATTTTTCACTGTAAACTAAACTTCGTTGTTATTTCAATTTTTAAAAGTTAAAATAGCAACAATTTTGAATATCTTATCTAATAAAATAACTTAAAAGTTCAGCCATATAAGTAAATAAAAAAGAAATTCAATTGATTTGTTTGTATTTTTGTATTTTTTAATCACTTGTCTATTTAAGCAAACATTACTAATACCTATAATGCTTAACAGGAAATGTTAACAGCAAATGTTAATTTTTAACAGAAATGTGTTTTTGGTTTTCTCTCCACCCAAAAACAAACGGTGTGAACCAATAAAAACAGAAATTGTAACAATAATAAAAGAGAAATAGTAGGTAAAATAATATATAAAAAACAAATTTTACTAAATAGCACCCTCTGTATAACACTAACATTATTAGAAAACAACCACTATAAGACAAAACAAAAATTTGAAAACAAAACAATACCAAACATTTATAAACAAACCGACAAAGGCAGACAGAGAGAGATAAAACAACACCACCACCGCATCTCTTACATTTGTTTACATACATGTATGTTTGTATAGAAAACATTAATGATCAACCCCTAAGTTGATCATTATTAATGTGTATGACGTATGTATAGAGGAGTATTATAGTCCATATATGGGAGTAAAGCTTAAGACAGGTTTCTACTCATCATTCAATATGTATTTTATTTTCTATCTCATTAAAGTTGGTGTTGGTGTTGTGAATGATACGCAATCATACATACTTAATAGAAAGTCTCTGCATACAGTAGCGTTAACAGCATAAGTTGTAGTTGTCATAGACTTACGGTACATACATACATACGTACAAGGAATGGTTAAGAAAAAGTGTCCTCCTTATTTGGTAGAAAAATGTAATGCTTGCTAATTGTACATGAAAACATTACACACACACATACGTATAGTACAGAGAGAAAATAAAAATGGTGTGTATCTCTCTTAGGAAAAACACCAGCTATAAATGTGAAAAAATAAAAATGCAAAAGGAAATGCATAGAGGAAAAGTGCAGTGCAACAACGGCAACAACAACCAAACATAAGAGATAAAGAGGATTAGGCATATATAGCAACAACACAAGCTTTGCTTAATTTACCATTTTTTTCTTACACAGTTTTTTTTGGGTTTTTGTTTTTGCAATGTAATCATTATCTCTAATGCAATTAATTGAAATTTTTTCTTTTTGTGTTATTCATTCTCTTTTTTATATATTTTTTTAATTAAATGTGAAACACACTATTTTTTTGATTTGTTTGATTCACTAAAAAATTTTTTGGTCTACGTGAGTGAGACTCCTTCCTTATGGGACTGATTGTGTGACTGATATTGTGTTGTTGTAACACACCCTTTTTTCACATACAGCAACGACGCCACAGACAAAGAACTTTTGTTTTCCTTTTTAACTAAAATCCATTTTATCTTGACACTTTATTTAATATTTATTCAAATTTCTAATAAAACACTTTTAAAAGTTGCTTTTTATTATAAATTTCTAATTAAATATAATTTATTTTCACCTTCGTGTGTGATTTATTTTCTTTTTCACGTATCGATTTCTTTTTTAAGCCTCTACCACTGAACTTGAAATTAAAACTAGCCGTATTCTATGCCGGTCAATGATGCCAGACCTACTAAAATCGAAGCAAACAAAAAAGTCAAAGCAAAAGAAAAATGATAAAAAATAAAAGTACACCACATGCTGCCAGATCAATGTGAAAATGTCAACAGTGATGGTTGTTTAGTTGTAAAAAAAGGGAAAAAGCAATTCATGATTTTGAGATGGCAGGTAAATCACAAAATGTAGGAAAATATTCAAAATATAATCACAGGCTCCATTAGATTCGAATTTTTTATTCCAATGCTATTTATATGAACGTTAGCATTAGATCCTGCTAAAATTAGTGAACGATTCACGAATAATCCACGAAAAATGCTTTTCGCGAATTGCCATTGCAATTGTCCATGAAATTGTGGCTCTATATCACCAAATGTTATGTTTAAAGCTTTATTTATTTGCATAAACTTTATGTTAGCATTAGACCCATATAAAACCGTCGATAGCCCTTGAATCCAAAGCTCTGGATGGCAAATTTGCCGTAACGGATTAATTGAGTGTCGTGGGAGTGTGATGAGGGAAGGCGCCATGTTCCCTGGGTAATTTTTTCGGGCTAATCAATCAAACAATCAGACGTAGAGTGGACTTAGGTGGACATGGTGCTATAGGGGACATTGCAGAATCTTCAGAATATTGTGAACCAGGTTTGACCGTTCTAAAACGAACTGAATCTGGGTTATTATGATTGGTTTTTTAACAAGGCATAGCGTCTTGAAGCATATGGCCTAAGAGCAGTTTTTCTTTCTGAAGGATTTGTGGTTATTTGTCGAAGAACCAGAGTCCATTGAGCATATTCTATGTTTCTGACTCAAGATTCTTGCCCTTGGAGAGTTGGCCTCTGCTAGAATTTCTGTTTTTCATCTCTAGCTGGCTTGTGGGATGACTTTTTATTTCTTTCCATTTTTCCTATCATTCTTTCACCTCTGGATCAACCATATTTAGAATGTTTTATTTCTTTCCGTACCATTTCTAATGCTTATCACTTTCCTCGTTTCTTTTTTGATTGGAACGACTTTTCTGTTGATAACCACAAGAACTTTTTCTGGTCTTAGCTAACCAAACCTATGTGCAGCCTGAATACCTGGTCCTGAGTTGACATTTTTTTTTTTGCTTTAATATAAAACATGCCGTGCTTTTAATGTGCAGCCCCTGTGCTGATCAACTTCTTCTATAGTTCAGTACAGGGACTGTGCTTACCCGTGGTGTCACTACGGCCCGCTATGCATGCTGGAGTAAGCTTTGGTATCAAAACTACCACTCCAACCTAACCTAACCTAAATAAAAAGCACAGTTTTTATTTTTAGTATAGTTTTTGTGTACATTCAAATAAATTTATTTATTTCTTTCTTTATTTATTTGTTTATTAATGCTGTTGGTTTGATCAATAATTTGTTTTATTCTTTTCCTTTTTATTAATTTACTTTTTTTGTTTTGTTTTACTGAATAATTAATAAATTTTTTCTAATATATTTTTTAATTGTTTTTTTTTCTTTCTTTTCATTTCTTACTTTATTTTTCTTTTTTTTTTACTAATGTTAAGTAATGTTTATGTATGTATACTTTAATTTTTAATATTTAATAGTTAATATAAAAAATCATTAAAACTTAAAAAAAATTAGTAGTTCAAAAAATATAATATTATATGCTACTAAACATTTTAATTTCTTGTATATATAAATAATTAAATATTTTTTAATTTTGTTTATCTTTTCTTTTTAAATTTTTGTGGAGTTTCAGTTGATTATTTGTGGAATAAATATTGCAATTCTTTTTTTCTAAATAGTTTTTTTATGAAAATTAAAATAAAAGCAATGGCAAAAAATATATATTTTTTATTAAATGTTTGCGTTTTTTTTTTTTAATTACATGCTAACATTAGTTAAAGGAAATAAAATTTCACTCTAAATTGAGATTAAACAAAAAAAACTGATTGAAACTGAAATAATTTCTTCAACAATAGATTGATTGATTTGGTTTAGCGCGTATGGGGATGATTTATTTTTGTAAGTTTTTAATTATAATTTAAAGTTAATTTTTTATTTTGTTGTTGTTTTTGTTGTAGATTTCTTTATTGATTTATTAAATTGAGTATAAAAAAATAAACACTTGTAAGTTATTGTTTGAAATGTTACTTAATTGTAAATATATAAAATAAATTAATAATATAAATAAGTATATATTAATATATATATATTGTAATAATAATATAAATGTAAATATACATATATGTATGTATATTCATATCTGTATGTCTGTGTATATAGTATATATATTTTTCTTTTCAAACATGCTTAAAATATAAACAATAATAATTTGTATATTTAAAAAAATGCTGTTTAAAACTTTAATGTTATAAAAAAGAAGATTTGTTTTGTTAAAAGAGTATAAATTAAATGTTTAAAGAAAAACATAATAAGATTATAAAATTAATAATAAAATCATTATTTATTACAAAATTAGAGAAATCAAGGTGTGTGTTTAAATGAAAATTATATCAAAAGGCGCTTTAGTAATAATATATGTATTTTGAAAATATTTATACTAGAGGTTCTAGGCCGTATTGAATATCAAATCTCAATCAAGTAGTACTTTCTATGGTATTCATTCGATTATACATGACTTATGATTTATATTTTTATATTTATAAAACGTTCTTCATTGAATACATTATTTTATACAAACTAATAAATGGTTTCTTAAAGAATAGAAAAAAATTGTAGCATTTAATACAAATTTTTAATTTAAATTTACAAGTTCAGTCAGTGAAATGTACCGTTCCAATACCAATAGTACGTATTCCATTCTTGAACAAGAACCTTGTAGGAATTTAGCCAATCATCCCGGTTTAAAACTAGAACGTTGTACAATGGGTCAATTCGACCTCCGGGTACTGTACTTGTCTTAATTGACAAGTACACGTCCTCTAACCTAACCTAACCTATCCCGGTTTATGAAGTTTCATGAAGTTGCAGATTTTATCCAAATGAAGTTTGACTTTTGCCACTAAGTTCTGGAAACCTCAAGGGTTCTATTTGGCAATCTAATAGAAAAGGTACTTGTTTAAGTAACGTGAGTTCAATTAAGCATTGCACGCTGGAGAAATATGGTATTATTAGAGGTTTACTTTTTGTTTGGAAAACTTATTCCCAAAACAAATAAAATAATAAGAAACGTACGATATACAAGTGAAAGTATATGAAATATAGGAGATAAATTATTATCTGCTTTCAAAACTAATAGTGAAAAGGCTACAAATGTACAAATTCTTACGCATCTTACTTAATAACAGCTTTTTAGTCAGTATTACGACATAGCCTGTCTCACTAAACATATTGTGTGTTAGTTTTATCCATGAGTAGTGGAAATTACAGTTTAAAGTCGACTCCGAAAGACAGATATTTGAGAAATCATTGAAATTTTATTAACTCTCAGAGTTTTTGCCAAAAGAATGCTAAGAAGAAGCCACCGAAAAACTATTTTTTCATATTTCGTTTCGTTTTAGAGGTTTGAGATGGGTTTCGAAGCAAGGGTACCTGGGGTTGGATTAACTAGGGGGGGTTTCTTTAGAAGAACATTTTATCTATCGGACGTTATGTCTTTCTGAGAAATAATGGTTTGTCTCTATCTCTTCTATCTCTTTTACTTTTGCTTTTTTTTTCTTCATTATTTTTCTTTTTGCTTTTAATCGCAATGGACTTATAGGCGTCTGGGTGAACCTCAGCTATACCTTTACCATACTTGAATTATACCAATATGTAGTATTTTTTGTGTAATCTTCAGATACATTTTGGCAACTTGATTAAAAATAATTGATTTTTCTTTGCAATTTCGAAAGCATGGCTTTACTTACGACGGATCGTTTATAGAAAACAACTGAACCAGAAATTTTTTTAGAAATTAAAATTTTTAAAAATAATAATTTTAGTTAAGCAACTACAGGCAGACCTACAGCCTACAACATAGGGTTTTTAGTGACACAGTGATAAAATAACATACATTTTGAAAAACACAGTAATTTATAAGAGAAAAAACAAAATTATAAGAATATAAAATAAGAACAAATAATATATGAATGCTTTGATAAATATAAAATCATTTGAAATAAAGGCTCTTGTTGTCTACTTATAGAATTATTACATGATAGTTTTAAATTTAAATTCTAATACATTTTGAATTTTTTTTTATTCACATTTCATGATTTGAATTAAAACTTTGAATTATCCTTTTTAAATATAAAATAGATAAATAGATAAAGAATAAAAAAGATAATAGAAAATAATCTATATATATTACTTTATACATGTAATTATGTATTTACATCTAATTAAGACAGTCTTGATTCATTGTGTGTATGTGTGTGTGTATATATATATATATGGTTGATTTTGTGTTGTGTTTGAAAATATATGCAACAGAAATAAAAAATTATGAAGAATGATTAAACATGCACATGAATTCTCTTCTATTTTTTTTTGTTGCCCCCCTTACTAGGAAAATGTTTTGAAAAGTTTTCAAAAATCCTTTTGAAATTAAATATCAAACAAATTTCTATCAATTTTTAAACATTTGGGGGGGTTTTCGTTTTGTTTATTAACTTTGAAAGAAGTGTATAGTGTTTGTGTTGTTTGGTTGTACATTAGAAACGTGTTGCATGATTAAATAAATGATGGACACAAGTTTTCATGCTGAATGGTAGTAACATCAAGTAAAGTAGAATGACAAATGATTTGTTTGTGTTAAGTAAGTTTAATTACAATCTTATTTTTTTTTCTTTTTTTGTTGTTTACAACTTAGTTGATTTGTTTTTAAAAATAAAATTGAATAAAATAACAAAAAATCAAAAAAAAATTTTTCTTTTAAATTTTATATAATAATTATATGCATACCTATGCATGTATTTATACATGTACGTATGTATGTATGTTTACATATATGTTTAAAAGCAATTTTTGTACAATATATTTTACTTTGTATTTACTCGTATTTATATATTCATTTCACTTTATTTTTTTATTTCATAGAAAGTGCTGTGACCATATAGAAATAAATATTTAAATAAAATCATATTCTTAACCCTTTTATTATGTGGAATTCTTAAAAATTAAATTCAAACTATTGCGCCTTAAATAAAATTGAAAAATAATTATTGGAAAATTTTATGTACAAATAATTAGCTTTTCTTCCTATGCAATATTCTTAAACGAAATTTGAATTAGATTTTAAATATGGGTTTGCAAAAACAGAATAATCAATTTTCATCAATATTTCGAAGTAAAAAAAACGGTAAAAAAAAACATAACCATTGCTTACTTGATACCATTGCATGAAATCATTCAAGATGAAGAACTCCTCTAAAGTTTGTCAAGTCATTTTGCTTTATAAGAGGAATTGAATAATAGGCTAAATTGGAAAAATATTGCACTGAATCTTATCCAACTCCACTAACATTTTTAGTGTACGCGAGAGTTTATGTTCTCATTCAGTAAGAGAGAGAGAGAGAAAAATGTCAATTTTTTCTTTGTATTCTTTAGCGAAATATGTCTATTATTCCTAAAGAATAATAAATGGCATCAAAACCACAAAGCGATCTCTAAAAATACTGAATGAGAGCACATAAACTCTTGCGTACACTAAAAATTTTAGTGTACTCAAAAAAAGTTCAATAAAACCCCATTTTTTTTCGTTGTGTACTGATCTTTTTAGCGTACTTTGTACACAAACACTAAAAAATAGTGTTTGTGAACTCTGTTCAGTACGTTATGTTAGAGTTTGCGTACATGTTCACAAACATTAAAATAGAAACGAAGAGTTTTGCTCTCGTTGTAGTGAATGTGTTTGTATTCTTTACCCACGACATTCAGTACAGTATATAAACGTTGCATACTTTAGAGTATTTTTTCGAACACTGCTTCTCACACCAAACATGTTGTATGTGTTAATTTTATCCATGAGTGGTGAGAATTAAAGTTTAAAGTCGATTCCGAAATACTGTTTTACGGGAAAGTCTTCATTGAAATTTTATTAACTCTTCAGAGTTTTTACCAGAAGACTGCTGAGAGGAATTCGAAGAAGAAATCATTTCCATATTTCGTTTTGTTTTAGATGTTTGAGCTGGGCTTTGACCCAAGGGCTTGCTTCTAGTAAGCCGTATTATCTTCCGTATTTTCTGGTCCAACAAAATCCCATAGAACCATAGATAATGAAGTGAGAGTCAGAAGGACTTTCAGCCATTTTGTTGATGACGCCAAACAAACTTTTTATCATAACTTGATAACTTGATGGCAAACTTAACGTGAAACGTTTAAACTAAACTAAACTAAACATATTTTCTAAATTGAATTTTTTGTAGTTTTTGTAAATCGAATTCAACGAAATTACAAGCAAAATAATGGTTATGTTTTCTCATTAAATATTAAAGAGATGCTGTATATAAATAAATCTCTTATGTTTTATGAATTAAATTTTCAAAGAAAAAAAGGCTCATAATAAATTATTTCTTACCACTTATTGGCTTCTGTTATTTCGTTTGTTGTGGTAGGGTTAAGAATACCAAAAACAATTTTGAAAACTTAAAATGGCATGTATTTTGTTTGTGCATGCTGAGTGAGGGAAGTACCAAACACTTCATTAAAACCGTTTGAGTGTGTGTTTAAACATCGTTCATCATTCGTTGTGCAAGTAAAATTAGATAAAAAATATCATAGATTATGTTTTTTTTTCTTCTTCTTTTTCTTATTTGTTTTTTGTTTTTATAAATATTTCATACATAATTTTTGTTTCTTTTGCTGTGTGTATATTTAAGAGATTGACATTTCCTGTTTTTCATTTCTTTTCTTTATTTTCCTTTTTGTTTGTTTTGTTGTGTATGGTTTAGTTAGTTTGTTTGTTTTTTTTCATGCATGTGTGTAATTGCATAAATAGATTAATTATGTACTGCGTTACTTTTGCCTTTTGGCTTAATCTCTTGGGAAATTTGCCACAATTCTTCTTCATTTAAGAAATTTTCAAAATTATCAAAGTATCTTATAATACGTTCGTTGCGTGGATATGAATAAGAGCTGAAACAAAAAAGAAAAACGTATGCAAATCTTTAATAATCTGTATATCATAATAACGGCTAAGTAAAGTGTTCAAATTTCATGTAAAATTCACATCAAAAGAAAAACAAGAAGAGGACAAAATAAGATTTACTTACTCCCTTTTAAAACGTTTCATATTTACAATAATATTGTACTGTTGCCAGCGTTTAGAAAAGTTAATAACGCCGTCTTTTAAATAATCAGGATTGCCTACATGCACAAACGTTAGATCTTGTAAAACAAGGCCACTAAAATGTTTGCAAAGAAAAGAAAGAAAATATGTTTAATACCTCTTATAGAAAAAAAAAATGCATTAACTTTCTCTTACATATACGGTATACAAGGAGGTGATGCATCTGCCAAAGCTTGACGATAATTACGAAAACTGGAACTTGAATCAATTATATTACTTTGATTTTGTATAGTTTCCTTAATAGATTTATTCCATTCAAGTCTAAGAAAAAAGAAAAAAAATTTTAAAATTAATAACAAGAAAACTATTCAATTCAAATTGTTTACCTTCTAATGGGCGATGAAGCCAAAGCAGACAGTAAGGCCAAATACGAATTATAATTATGAATCTTCTTCAAGTGTGTCATTATTTTAATAAATTTCTCTACATATTTTTCACGTTCTTTGGCACATTTTAACATTAGGATACGTGTACGAACCCAATAGGACATTTTATTAAAGTGTTCGGTAAATTTATTTAAATTTGGTGATTTCTCTTCACATTGATCTTTGGCAAATATTAAGACTTCAGGTATTTCGATTTTTTGAAAAAGCTCAGCATCCAGCAGAGTCATTTGTTTGGCAATATCCAATGCCTTAAAATTTAATAGACTGGGTTGATCGGTAACAATAGTATGCATATCATTGGTGGGATAGATAGGCAAACGTGATTCCTTATACAGATTAACCTAAAACATTAACAATAATATAATCTATATATATAAAAATGAATGTTTGTTTGTATGTAATTAATAGAATCGTAAACTATGCATTTGATCATGTTATGATCTTCAGCAAAGTTGTTGAGCATGAGCCGGGGAAGGTTCCTATGTTGGTATGACCAATTTCCGACAGGTGGCGCCACTGAAAATTACTAAAAATGATTTAAATCGTAAACTGTGTATTTGATCATGTTATGGTCTTTAGCAAAGTTATTGCGCATGAGCCGACGAAGGTTTCTAAATTTATATGAGCAATATCCGACAGGTGGCGCCACTGAAAAATATTAAAAATGAATTAAATCGTAAACTGTGTATTTAATCATGTTATGATCTTTAGCAAAGTTGTTGCGCATGAGCCGGCGAAGATTTCTAAGTTGGTAGGACCAATTTGCGACAGGTGGCGCCACTGAAAATTACTAAAAATGAATTAAATCGTAAACTGTGCATTTGATCATAATATGAACTTTAGCAAAGTTGTTGCGCATGAGTCGACGGAGGTTTCTAAGTTAGTGCGATTAATTTCCGATAGATAGCGCTACTGAGAATTATTCAAAATAAATTGAATCCTAAACAATACAAATACCAGACATTTTAGGATTCATCATTTATGATTTTAATAACATTTAGTATAACTCATTCCCATAAAATGTCAATCACAAGTTTGCAACATTTTAATTTTGGAAAATTTTTAAAAATGCTATTGGTTTCAATTGGATTGGGTGCATTGTGAGATTGTAATAAATTTAAACGCGTTTTTCACGTCGTGCCCGTACAACCATGAATCCAAAGCGACAAGCAATTGGTCGACCTACACCTCAAGAAGCATTGAGACCGTTCGCATGAAGCACTTGAACAACGAGAAGTGAGATTAGAAACTGATCGAATGCGTACTACTCAGGCCCGATCATCTGAATCATCTGGACAACGGGAAACAAAATCCATAAAATGATTCAAAATTAATTGGACATTTGTGTAATGTCTTTCCTCCAAATTTATTTTTGTTGGTGGCGCAGCAACACGCTCAGGGTATAGCTAGTATGATATAATAAATAAAGTATGTATTAAAGTTAATCAAACAAACCTTTTCAACAATTTGTTTACGTAGTAATCTAGCCAAATACAATTGTCCGGCACATACAAGTTCATATACAAATTCCACTAGTAAGTTAAGCAAATTATTGCAAGTTAAATCAGTACAGCTGAAAGAATTAAGTAAACGTTATCATAATGTTATAAATAAAAATAAATTCCACTTACGTTAAATCGTTAACAACACGAACCAATAGAGAGAATGTTTCTTTAGCCGCTTTTTGTTTCTGATCATTTGTTTGACAGAAGAATACCGTATAGCGATGGGTTAACTTTTCAACTAAATCGATGGGTTTTATAAAAGTTCGAAACGTTGTTATAAATGCTTCACTAAAAGCTGTATAGGAAAAAGTTTAAACAAATTTATTAATAAAAATATTTTAACATTTGGTATGCAAAGTTAAAATTTAATTTAAAATTTTGAGAAAGAAATTTATTTTTTATAGAATATTATAATAAACTGTACCATTATCTTTTTGAACACGACTTGCATGTACAATTAAAGCATCTATATAGCCTCCCTTAACTTCAGGGCCATCTTCATTCTCCTTTTTGAATACTAAATATGGGGTTATATTAAGTTCTTCCAATATGTTAGGCAGATGATTGATTTCTTCAGTACATGTGGGACTCTGTAACAAACGAAAACGCTAACTAACTAAAGAACATTATAACATATATATATATAATAAAACTAAATACCTTTCGATTATAATTATTATAATTGACCATTTCTTCCATTTCACTTGATGTGTAATCACCATTCGAACCCACAACTTTATCACATGATGATGTTGGTGAAGAGTTTGTACCTCTTTGTATGGACGTATCGTAAACATTTTGCAATTCATGTGAATGTAGTATATTGCCACCATTACCGCCAACACTGCCATGCTCATCCTCATATTGATCACCCACCTCTTCGGATAAGGTGGTCATCATTTCATTGCCCATAACAGGACCCATTAATATTCGATGATCGGATGTTAAGTGTTTCGGTTTTGGACTAGGCGGTGGTGTTGTTATAATAGTGGGTGGTGGTGGTATTGGTGATGTTGAATTCCTAAATTGCTTATAATTTTTCGGTGGTAAAGCTGGTGGGGTCTCTGGCATATCGCCCGATATAAAATCTTCTTTGGCAAATGCTGCAATACTGTAAATGAAAATATTAAAACAAATTAAATGCAGCAAATGTAATATGATATTCGAAGGAAAGTGTATGTATGTTGTTATTCGTACTTCATAGTTTGACTGTGTGTTATACTTCTGTTAATATTGCAAGCCGATATTGTATGACGATATGGTTGTTGTTCTATGGAACGTGTTGACGCTGAACATATTTCCATATAGGCCAAGACTAACACACGATATAAGAGAAATGTAAAAGATACAAACAAAAAGAAAACATTTATTAGTTAGTTAGTTAAAGGTATTAAACGTCTGTAATTGTTGTTAAGCAAAGTTTTACAAAACCATACATACTATTATAGATTACATTACTATATATAGAGTAATTTAAATAAAAGCCATTTATTAATTTACATAACACTATACATATATATATATATGTGTATATATGATATAAGTATTGTATGTTTATTTTTTTTACATTCATATTAATTTCTTTTCTATCTCTATGTAACTATGTAGTTATCAAACAAAGCAGTTGGTTTTTTATGGAAGGGTGGCCTTTTCAAAAGACTTTTTCTTTTGCTTAACTTACCTGAAAATGCCACGCTTTGAAACACTAGAGTAGTTTTGAATTAATTTTTTTTTTTGCATTTTTGATTTTGTTTTGAAAATAAAAAAAACGAATAAAATTTACACAAAAAAAAATAAACGTTTAGACAGAGTTACAATTACTTTTTATTTTCTTTTTTTTAATAATTATTTTGTATATGGAAAATTGCATGTGTTTTGTTTGTGTAATTGGGAGAAATTTTGTTGATTGATTGGCGTGTGATCAATGTATGTAGTTTCGATGTATAAATAATCATTCATTTGCATTGAAAATTATGATTGAAAATAAAATTATTCAAAAACCAAAAATGGAGAGGAGGAGAAAAATATATGAAATGTTATGCAAAATATTTTAACTTTTACTCTTATTACACATGTGTGGCACAAAATTAACATAAAACATTGAGATTTTAAGAATTTGAAATATTCAAGTATTTACAGTTTTTATACAAATTAAAATTAAATTGATTTTAAATCTTTGCAGATGGCATTATTCGCAAATAACACATTCTTCGAATGTCACTTTTCAATCAGAGGTACATAATCGTGGTTATTGGGCAACAACAACTCGATGTTCCAATTGTTCCGTTTAGAGAAAAAACAATTTAAATTCATTCTAACTCACACTGTATCTCATTGCTCACTCTAACCTCTTTTGCATATGATAGTAACATTTTTCATTTATATTCCTTTAACTATAGGCAAAGCCCTTTGCAGTTGAATGATTCATTCACTCATATCTGAGTACCGATTTTAAACGCTTTAAAACTAATTTTGTTTGCTGACCCAGGAGTAAAATATGAGAAGCCATAAGTTCTTGATATTCTACGAATGATAATTCAATATAATGTTTGCCAAAACAGATATTTTTCTTAGTACCATATCCGGCAGAAAACGGAATACAATTTTAATGTATACATCGTTAGTTCAAAGTTTTGTTATTTAAAACCCCTCGTGTATAAAAGAGGGTATCCAAGCCATGGAATTATTAGAGTACCATCAACAAGATTCACTCATATCATATGTGAGTATCGATTTTAAACGCTTAAAAACTAATTTTGTTTGCTGACCCATGAGTAAAATATGAGGAGCCATACGTTCTTAATATTCTAGGAATGAGAATTCAATATAATGTTTGCTAAAACAGATATTTTTCTTAGTACCATATCCGGCAGAAAGCGGAATACAATTTTAATGTATACATCGTGTGTAAAAGAGGGTATCCAAGCCTGTAGAATTATTGGAGTACCGTCTACATAAGTAAACCGTAGAGTATTTTCCACTACACTTTCTCAAAAGAGGTTATAGGTACACTTTTTTAAAGTTAGTACCAGTGGTGTTGTCGAGCCGGAACGCTCCGGAACGTCGTTCCGGTACTTTCTTTTTGGACAGGAACGCGTTCCGGAACTAAAGATGATTTCTGATAACGAGAATTGGCTGAAGTTTAAAAAAATTAAAAAGAGGTGCGGATTTTTTTTTTCAAATTTTGACGTATTTTTATATGTATTTTTATAAATAAGGGTTTGAACCGAATCCGAACCGGAACGAACCGGCTTGTTTTTCCGAACCGTAAACCGGAGTCCGGAACGCGTTCCGGTAAAAAAAATTAGCACAACACCACTGGTGAGTACTAAATACAAAGATTTTAAATAGTACTTACGGATTAGGAGGACTTAATAAAGAAATTGAGTGGCTCACTAGCAGAGCGCAATTACAATAGATGTATGAATCTATTATAGTAATTGAACTTTAGTTGCGTTGATACCCGATAACTGAAAATTTGTAATTGCCGAAAAAAGTTA
Source organism: Sarcophaga subvicina (assembly GCA_936449025.2). NCBI lineage: Eukaryota > Metazoa > Arthropoda > Insecta > Diptera > Sarcophagidae > Sarcophaga > Sarcophaga subvicina. The sequence goes on along the minus strand of OW388080.2, from coordinate 145,079,124 downwards.
TTTTTCAAAGAAAAATAAAAGTAAAGTTCAGTTGCCATTAGTTTCCTTCGTCTTGTAAAAAGATATATGTATAGCATATCGATTCACTCTATTTCGAGTGTGATTGATCTACTAATTTTAACCTCAAACTGAGCTTCCGAATTCACAAACATTTTGTGTTGAAAAAAAAAAAAATCAGCATTTTATGGAACGACTATAGAAATAATGACCGATAAATTCAAAATAGTGTATGTATTCGATACATGTATGTATGTATGTATAGTAAATAAAAAAAAAGTGACGAAATCCAATCCATAATGTACAGTGTCATCTATGTTGAAAGTTATTCATAAAACTAAATAATAAAAACTTACTGTGTCTTTTCTTCATTGGCAATGGTGGCGGTTCTTCAACTTGACCACTACCACCCACATTTATGGCATTACAACTACCAGCCGGTTTATCTAAACGGCGTGAGTCTATTAGACTAGTATGCTTGCTTTGCCACTGGTATGTTCGCACAGCATGTTGACGTAGTTCAGGAAACTCATTAATACTAAAAATGGATTTCAATTACATATGAAACTTATGTATGAATAGAATAGAAATCAGGCAATAATAACTTACTTTTCTGCATCTAAATCATTTTGTGATAACTGACGTTCCTTGCATAGTTTTGAGATTTTTGGTGGTAAAGCTGGCGGTTGTAGTTCGATTATACTGTCATCTGTGACATCTAAACTATTGCTTTGCAGTAACATTTTCGTGGTAGACATAGTAGTTGTAGAAGCAGTGGAATTGGTAGTCATTGCTTGCAATTGTTCTAACATTTTTCGCTCATCTTCAAATTGATCGGGTGAGGAAATGCGACGTTCATCATCATTGTTTATACGCAAAGCTGCCGATGATTCTGATATACTACTTGTACTCGATATACAAACCGAGGAGGTCTTTTTTTGGCCTGTTTGTGTAATTTGATGTATTTGAAAGAAATCATCATTTATACTATTGTTACTAGTCATAATGGCCAATTCTGATGATGAATTACTGGATTTTGTGGACGATTTTGAATAACTTTGTGTTGACGTACGAAAAGAATTGATGGACACAAAACCTTGACATAAGAAAAGAGAAAGAAAAAATAGATTATAAATGAAACATTTTTTTAAATTAACAACAATTTAACAAAAAAAAACATGCAAACAAGAATTAAACAAAAGTAAGACGAAATTAAGAAAAAATTAAATGAAAAAAAAAAAGTATAAAATGTAGTAGGTGTGAAATTAATACAGCAAAACAGATATATATTTTTTAACAATGGTGTGTACACAGCAATGAGTTTGTTTACTTCTAATACAACATACGAACAACAAGTTTAGAATATTAGTTGTTAGAAAAATTCATAATGTACCCGATTCGTTTGAATGCCGATGATTGTTCACTTTACGTAATTCCGTTTTACCCAACAAATCCTCGTCATTTATATCGCTTGTTGCTGCCACAACTGAATTCGTATTTGTTGTTGTTGTTGTTGTTGTTGTTGCTGTTGTTGTCGACAATGATCCAGTATTTGCTTTGGTTATATTGCTTTCATTATTATGTTGTTCGTTTAATTTATTAATACCACCGACAACATCAGTATTGTTTTCTAAATTTTATCAAATTTTGTCAAGTAATTAGTAACACAGAATAAATTTTAATTAAAAAATTTTTTTGTTTTAGCAACTTTTAAACCTCTTTTAACATATGCAGATTGTTTTGTACTAAAATATATTCTGCATTGTTACAAGTAAAAAACCTTTGATTTTCCTCTAAAGAAAACTAATTCTATAATAAATATTTTAAATTCAGCAAACAAACCACAAGAAAAAATTAACTTGTGGTTAAACATCATTCTTTAATACAAAGAATATAAAATGGTAATTTGTACTAAAGAATTCTATTACAGTTCTGAACTGAATAGATATACCTCAAATACGTTAGTATTTATAGGTTAGTTGAGGTCAAAATAAGTGCATTTTGAATATTTATATTTTTTATTTATTTTTTTTTTATTTAATTTTGATACTGTCTTCGACTCTTGATAAGTAAGCGTTTTTAAGCAACAATTCAAAATTTCCCTGGGAAATTGCTGGCATTCATGGTCGAGGTAACGTTCGCTACAGAACTGATAGCAGCTTGGCTTTTCGAGAAAATTAAGAGAATTTCAGAGAAAACCTCATCACTTTACATGCATTGTGCTGCTTTCGATACGGGAATGAATTCCGCTTGGAAAACAATGCAGCGGTCAGGCGATCTAGATGCAAATACAATGTTAGAACCCTTGAAATGTACCACTCAGCTTACTCTGTTCAGAGTATAGATATACACCTCAAGTTAGATCAAAAGTTGAGTTCTGAGTTGAAATTCTAACATCATTTGTTCTACTCAGAAAGTTGTAATACAGACCTGGACGCGCCTATGTCCAGAATTGCAGCATGTCCGTAGTCCACGTATAGCTTAGCCATTTAACTGCATTGAGTCTTACCGCCACTATTTCAACTTTTTGCTTCAATCGAAGTCCCCGTAGTCTAGTAGGTAGTATGTTGGCTTATTAGACGTGAGGCCGTAGTTCAAACCCTAGGTCAGACATCTCGATAAAAAACTAAATATTAAAAAAATGTCTTCTCCTCAGCAGTCTTCTGGCAAAAATTACCACGAAATGTTTCTCAAAAATCTGTCGTTCAGAGTCGACTTTAAACTGTAAATCCCCGTCACTCATGGAAAAAATTGTCAGACAACATGGGTGGTGTAGGAAGCTAGGTCGTAATACTGCTTAAAGGGTTATAATGACTAATTATGTATGGCTTTACAAGGATAATAATTTATATAATAAAAATAAAAATGAATGTTTGTTTGTATGTAATTAATAGAATCGTAAGCTATGCATTTGATCATGTCATGATCTTCAGCAAAGTTGTTGAGCATGAGCCGGAGGTTTCTATGTTGGTATAACCAATTTCCGACAGGTGGCACCACTGAAAATTACTAAAAATGATTTAAATCGTAAACTGTGTATTTAATCATGTCATGGCCTTTAGCAAATTTGTTGCGCATGAGCCGGCGAAGGTTTCTAAATTGGTATGACCAATATCCTACAGGTGGCGCCACTGAAAATTACTAAAAATGAATTAAATCGTAAACTGTGTATTTAATAATCTCATGGTCTTTAGCAAAGTTGTTGCGCATGAGCCGACGTTGGTAGGACCAATTTCCGACAGGTGGCGCCACTGAAAATTACTAAAAATGAATTAAATCGTAAACTGTGCATTTGATCATGAAATGAACTCTAGCAAAGTTGTTGCGCATGAGTCGACGGAGGTTTCTAAGTTAGTGCGATCAATTTCCAATAGATAGCGCTACTGAGAATTATTCAAAATAAATTGAATCATAAACAATACAAATACCAGACATTTTAGGATTCATCATTTATGATTTTAATAACATTTAGTATAACTCATTCCCATTAAATGTCAATCATAAGTTTGCAACATTTTAATTTTGGAAAATTTTTAAAAATGCTGTTGGGTTCAATTGGATTGGGTGCATTGTGAGATTCTAATAAATTTAAACGCATTTTTCACGTCGTTCCCGTACAATCATGAATCCAAAGCGACAAGCAATTGGTCGACCTACACCTCAAGAAGCATTGAGGCTGGAAAATCTTCGAGTAAAAGCCACTGAGACCCGTTCGCATGAAGCACTTGAACAACGAGAAGTGAGATTAGAAACTGATCGAGTGCGTACTACTCAGGCCCGTTCGTCTCAATCATCTGGACAACGGGAAACAAAATCCATAAAATGATTCAAAATTAATTGGATATTTGTGTAATGTCTTTCCTCCAAATTTATTTTTGTTGGTGGCGCAGCAACACGCGCAGGGTGCAGCTAGTTTATAATAAAAATTGTCTTTGTGTTCTTTGTAATTCCTTGACTCAACATTATTTGATCGTGCGTAAAAGATGGTTGTCAGCAACGTAAAAATTAAGCCATATTTAATAATTTTTTTTCGAAAACGCATTTTATCTTGAAATTCCTTTTGTAGAGTTTGGCTATCAGGTAGGCTTTGTTTTTTTACAGCGCACAGAAAAATTCATTCAGAACTATTTAAGTCACACTAGATTTTATATTTTTCCATCCCTTTTCCCCTTTTTTTATAGACACAATATTAATACAACACTTAATTCTCCAGTTAAGCTTTAAAATGAAGCCTACAAATATTTACAGCTCCAACTAAATATTTAAAAAAGCAATACACTGAATATTTGTTAGAATATAATAAAAAGCTATAAAAATATTGTTTTTTTCCTCATCGAAAATATATTCCAACAAGCTTTGATCACTATTATGAATTGATTCTTGCTAAAATATATAGAATATGCTAAAAAACAACTTACTATCATATGCCATATTGTATTCTTGACAGATTTCCTCTTCACGGGAATGATCAAAAGAACATTGACTAGAATTTTCATCCGGTGAACGAGAACGTACCGATAGACTAAAAATTAAACAGAGAAACAAATTAAATTATATAGAGGAACAAATATTCTGCTAGGAAATGTAAATACTTACTGATCAACACCTAATGGATAGTCGGTACTGGTATCCAATTCAGAATTGTTGATGGTATCATAAATGGTTTGCGTTTGATTTGTTGGTGGTTGACTGGTTCTCTTTGGTGGTAAAGGTGGAGGGTTGCTTGATCTAAGAAAGTTACAATTTTTATATGTTTTAATAAATAAAAATATTTAATTTAATAAGTTATTTAAGTGAATTTACCTAATAGGCAATGGTGGTTTTGGTGGGGGACTTGTATCTCTTAAAATACTTTCGGTACTATAAGAAACACGTATTGGATTGGATGTAGTTTTCTCAAGAGTATCACGTTCTCTGCAAAGCCACAAAAAAATATTTGTAAAGTTTACACTTTAATATCATGAAAAAATAAATTCAAATCTTACTTTGGTGTCAATGTTATATCCGGCAGGGATGTACGTTGTCCAGCAACTTCCACCGATGGACGCATTAACAAATTATGTGAATTATTTGATCCTCCCGATGATGTTGATATTTGGGAATCCATTGATGTTGTATCATATTGAAATGCCAATTCTTCACGTTCTTTAAGCTTCTGTTGAGCCAGTATGGCGAGATTCTTTTGAAAAATAAATTAAATGTAGAATAATTTATGAAAGTTTTAACAATAAAATAAGAAAACTTACCCGTACAGCGTCCTCTAGAAGATCTACAATTTCTCGTACATTTTCATTACTTAGAGAAGAGCATTCTTCGGCATCTTCAGTTAACATAACTTCATCACAAAGTTTGATAAGTTTACCCAGACATCTGTAAACTTGTTGGGTAGCTGATACTAAAACTGCACTGTTCTCATTTAACATATATGCTTGGATTACTGGAAATTACAATTAAAACATAAGAATAAAAGCTTAATCCTTAATCATTAATTAGTAAGAGAGAGCTAGAAGGTACTGAAAAATCATTAGGCTTTAGGGATGGGAGCGAAATTTGGGCCGAAACACTGAATGTTAAGAAGCGGACAAACACACTGGTAGCGGTACAGAGAACGGCTGCATTGCGTATCGCGTCGGCATATCGTACGGTATCCGCTCCAGCCGTAGTGGTGATAGCGTGTATTATCCCTGTAGATCTGCTGGCAGCGGAGCGGATGGAGATCTATAAAGCGAAACCGGCTGGAAGTCACATAACCGCTCATTTCAGGGAAAACACCATTTCAAAATGGCAACAACGATGGAACGAAGAAGATAGAGGAAGATGGACGGCGAGACTTATTCCAGACATAAGGCCATGGATTGGTCGGAAATTTGGAGAGGTAAATTACTACGTTACACAGATGTTATCGGGTCACGGATATTTTAGGAAATATCTGCACAGAATGGGAAAGACCGCCTCACCTTACTGTCTTTACGAGGAAGGGGAGATAATTGATGACGCAGAGCACAGCGTTTTCGAGTGTGCACGCTGGCAGAGCTATCGCTCGTCGATAGTTGGGACGATCACGCCCGGTAACATTGTCGGGGTTACGACCGCGAGTAGGGAAAATTAGACCTCAGTGGCGAATTGCGTGGAGAGGATTCTAAAACTGAAGAAGAGGGATCTTGAGGCTGCAGAACATATGGGCACGCCGGAATAGATGAAACTGGCACACGTGTCAAGCGAAATTCGAAGCAAGGACCTGGTGGAAAGGAATAGTGGAGACACTTAGATGTCTCTTCAACTTTCGACACGCAATCCGGACGCGGATATGAACATGCAGGGGCCAAAGAGCCACAGGGACTCCACTCCGAAGTAATACCACCGTAGTTCCGGAGTTGGCACAACAAGTCCATGAGACGAGGGGGGGATTTAGTGTGTGAGGGCCCCACACACGGAGGATGTGACGACTTTTTCTATGGTGCGGTTAGGTACATTTACCCCTCCTCGGCGTGAAAAAAAAAGGATGGGAGCCTTTGCAATAATAAACTACCAATAATATTTTGATGCATGAAGACATTGAAAACGAATTTTGAAGTGGAAATGCTTTTACTTTTAAGAAACAGGCAAGAAAATACGTCTTAGGCTGAAAGACGACTTCAATGTCTTTTAAGCAGAAGTTTCTGTTATGTGTAGGTTTGTAATGCTAATTTACAGATCTTTTGAAGACCTCATATGTAGTCTCTGTTATATGTTCTGAAGCATATAAGTATAGTTATATAGGCATTAAATGTAATCCAGTCTTAAGTGAAAATTCTAGAAGCTTGTACTAGTGGTACCACAATAAGCCTTACTTGGTTTAAATGTGTTTATTTCCTAGTGGTAACAGCTACTCCTGCCTACTTAAAATGACAGCGCAGGACTGCTAGTCTAAGAAAGCTGTGTGTGCTATGACATGACAGATTTAGTTGCTTTGTAATCGGAAAAGACCTTTTACTCTGACTGACTCAAATTCAAAGCTGTCAACTAAAGGGTGTTTTTTTATCGAGGTATAGAACTTTAAGTTGGCATTACTTTTCAAGATGGCGACCGATTTAACAGCTGTCAAGTGATTTATTCTCAGTTTGGTTTGGCAATTCATCATGAATAGACTCACGCCTGAACAACGCTTGCAAATAGTGCAATTTTATTTCGAAAATAATGGTTCTGTGCGGAAAACGTATCGCGCACTACGTCCATTTTATCGTCCATCAGAGCGGTTAATTCGATTAACCATGGAACGTTTTCGCACCACGTTTACTCTTATTGATAACTCGCATCCCCAGAGACGCTGTACGGTGCGTACAGAAGAAGCTATTGCTGCTGTAGAGCGTAGCATTGAGGAAGACCCGAATGAGTCCATCCGCCATCGAGCACAGGAATTGGATTTGTGTCCATCCACTTTATGGAAGATTTTGCGGAAGGATCTTGGTTTGCGTGCTTACAAAATCCAACTCGTGCAAGATTTGAAGCCAAACGATCATCAAGTAAGGCGTAGATTCGTCTAATGGGCCCAAAACGAGATTACCGTTGTTCCCGATTTTCATAAGCGAATTTTGTTGAGCGATGAACTACGTCAACAAACAAAACTGCCGCATTTGGAGTGAAGGTAATCCTCAAGTGTATGTGGAAACACCGTTACATCCAGAAAAACTGACTGTTTCGTGCGCTTTATGGGCTGGTGGAATCATTGGTCCGTACTTTTTCAAAAACGATGGTGGCCAGAACGTTACAGTCAATGGTGATCGGTATAGAGCCATGATTACAAACTTTTTCATTCCTGAATTGAATAACCATGATGTCCAGGAGATGTAGTTTCAACAAGACGGCGCAACATGTCACACAGCTCGTGCCACAATAGATTTATTGAAAGACACGTTTGGTGACCGCCTAATTTCACGTTTCGGACCTGTGAATTGGCCTCCAAGATCTTGTGATTTAACACCGCTAGACTACTTTCTGTGGGGCTATGTGAAGTCATTGGGCTATGCGGTAAAGCCGCAAACACTTGACCATTTGGAAGACAACATTCGCCGTATTATTGCCGATATACGGCCACAAATGTTGGAAAAAGTCATCGAAAATTGGACGTCCAGATTGGACTACATCCGCGCCAGCCGTGGCGGTCATATGCCAGAAATCATATTTAAAATGTAATGCCACAAGATTATCTTTCGGATAAATAAAATTCATGTCAATCGAATAATCCATCGTTGTTTTATTGCAACTTAAAGTTCTATACCTCTATAAAAACACCCTTTACATATTGTATGCAGAAGATCTTAAAACGTAAAGGACGTGCTAGATAATATCATTTCCGATGGAATGACCTATCTAGCGTACTTAACAACACACTTTGTTTCTAACAAGAATCTTTCACTGTCTTAAATGATTTTTTACTGCTGCTTAAAGAGCAAACATTAGATGTCTACAAACCTGAAAACATGCTTGCTGTGGTTTCCAATATAACCGTGCCATTGCCCGGTAATACCTCCAATTTTTTCTTAAGTATAACATCGCGAAAATGTTTCAAAGCATTTGATATGTCTTTGACATGGACATCTAAAGACTGTGATGATTTGGCTACTTCTTCTGCTGTAGGTGGTGGTTTATTTTTATTTCTGGGACTTTGCGGAGAATGTGATCTAAAATGAAATAATTTTAAAACGTTTCAAACATTTAAATAATTTGTAATGGAATAACATATGTACCTCCCCAAAGTGTTGGTGGGCGTACGCATCAGGGATATCTTTTCAAATAGATCGTCTTTAAAAGATCTAGCCCTTCTTGCCAACTTTGTACCCTTAAGGCTATTTTTATGTCCCGATGAACCTGTGCCACTTTGACTGATTGGTGGTATGCCCGTATTATTATAGCCAGCAGCCAAAGGTGTACTGCTCGTTTGCTGGGTTGGAGTGGCAGGCGACGGTGTATTCAGGCTACCATACAAATTCGTTTGCGATGATAGGGAAGAATTTGGTGTGGATGGAGTGCTGATGACGCTATCTGTCAAAGGGAAGAAGGAAAGAATAAACAAATTAATTCTATCATTAGCATATTAACGTAAATGAATGGGCACCATAAAAGGGGGCATGTATTAATAAATTATTGTATGTACATATGTATGTACTCGTATGTACTCATCATACATTATATGTAAATGGAAAAAAAAGAAAAAGAAGGAGAAAAAAAGTACCATCCAAAATTAAATACATTTTATTGAGTGTAAAAATTAATCACGTTTAAAGAGACAATAAATGTTTTTTTTGTTTTTTCTTTTTTTAGTAATAAAAATAGCACAGAAGAAAAATATGCAAGTATTTTTAAAAATAACTCTAGAAAAACCTAGTAAATGATAAAATAAATAAATAAATATGAATATTATGTGCTATGGCTGTAATAGCAAACAGCCTGTTGATACTTGTGAACCTTAAATTGGAGTAAACTATGGGTAAATTTAATACTCTTTAAATGTGTTCACATGTAGAAAATAAACCGCTTATAGTTATTTGTATGTATGTAGATATGTATTTACATTCGTCGTATCTTATTATATGTTATTAGAAAATAATATAAAAGTGAGAGTTATTAATATTATTATTATTATTTATTGTATTTATTGTTTAATATTATATTTATGAAAGTAAAACTTTACATTTGTTTTCGTTTTCCGTTTTTTTTTTATTTATAATTTGACCACAATTGTTGTTAAATTGAATTGTAAAGCATGATTTGTTGTCTTTAATATTGATTTAATACATTCTCTTCAAATTACTTTATATTGTGTTTGCAAAGTATTTAAGTCCTTATTTAACAATGATTCATTCGTAATATTTGATATTTAATTATAAGCTGACTCATTAAAGCGGCACTGCCAAAAAACTACATACATATGTGTTAGAAAAAAAAATAAGAATTAAATTTAAAAAGAATTGTAAATTGCTAAGAATAAATTCTTAATTACTTAATACATTTTTTTTTTTTGGATATGAAAGACAAAAAAAATTGTAAAGAGTTTGGCGCCAACTGTTGATTTTGTTGCCTTTTTTAGAAGTCTTTGGCAAACAAATAGTTTTCTTTCATATACATATGTATTCATAGTACACTTAATAATCCGTTGACAATCTTAAAGTAGAATTAAAAAATAATACAATGTGTAAAGCAGGTATAACACCTTCTCCCACACATGTTTGGTATGTATAATAATACGAAAAGCTTTACTTTCGTATAAAAATAATTAAATTTTCTTACGTCTGCAGAAAACCATGGCTTGATTGTATTTATTTTTAAAAAATTAAAAGGAAAGTTAGGTTAGGTTTGGTTATAAAGAAGCATATATCCACCCAGAGATCATAAAGGGTCAATTATGGGAGCCTTAAAATCCCGCAGCTTAAGAAAAAACGTCAACGAGAATGAAAAGGACAGAAGAATGAAAAAAGCAAAAGTAAAGAAGGAATGGTAACTGTCGGAGTCCCAGAAGAAGAGAGGGAATGATAAAGAGGAAAAGTAAAAAACTGTCAATTGATGCCAAAGATCAATCTCTTAACAACGGAAATTCTAACAGATTTCAATTTCCCAAGACGTTAAGAAAAACCCCCGTTCAAGAATCTTGAATATTTGCTTCTGCACTCTAGAGCAGAGATACACAATGTAATCGACAGTTTAAGTTTACTTCCTCGTCACCGCAAACACTGTAGAATGAAGTTTCAATGTCCCTCGAACTGAACCTCGTCATCAAAGCATAGACCATCACTAAAAACTTATCAGAATTGTAATAGAATACCTATCTAGATTCAATAGCTATGCCGTTCTATTACTGACAAGCATGGGCAATAGTTATCTGGAAAGTGGAAGTTGTAAAACTATGAAAAAAAATAGTTAAGTAAAGGCGAGGATGACTTCAGTAATCTGATTAATATATGAATGCGTTAGAAAGACTAGATTTTGTATTTAAAAAACTTCTCCGATATGAATGCGTTAGAAAGACAAGATTTTGTAGTAAAAAAAAAAACTTCTTCAATAAAGTTTGAATTCTTGCCTGAAAGTATTAATAAAGCAAAAATATTTTATAAATATTACACGATAAAAGCGAAAACTGAAGCCAGTTCTGACATTGAAATCCGGTTTAGGCAATTTCATTCCGGCAATGTTGATATCAAAAATAACCGGCTGCTAAATAGATTAAAATTCGAAACTGTTTGGCACCACTTGAATAATGTTTGGCAGAAGGTGATGTTTTAAATATTTGTTTACGAATTGTGGCTTGATTGGAAAAAAATGCCTAAGATCACATTGATAGAAAAAAAAACTGAAGTTGTTTAATCGCGTTAAACCGGCTAAACCATTACTTATGGGCAAAAAATATTACTGTGAGTTTGGTGTGATTAACATAGAAACGTATGTTATGAAACGCCCCCTACCAACAAATTCTGTTCTCCGTTTAACAATCTGAAATCTTTGTGTTTGAACTAAATGACATCATTCTGACGAATTATGCTAAATAAAGCTTTCATTTTCAAGTAATTTTGTGGAGTTCTGTTTATTAATAATTAGATTTTTAAGGCATTCTACTTTCTATTTTTGCACCATAAACACTTAAATTTTTAGTAAAACAACGGTTTAAAATGAAAATTAGAACCTTTTGGTTCTGCCCTTCACTAGCACCAATAGTTTCTTTGATAGATTTTCCGTAATCATTTACAGTAATTTCCTCTGCGCTGTCTTAGGGTGACCGACCCCCTTAAAGCTTAGTTGAGGGTTTATTTCCTGGGTTTGTCGACAAATCTTCGTAAATTTTTTCGCAGTTTTTAGACGACTATTCAAATTCATTTTCTTAATTTTATACACGTGGTTAGACGTTTTTACTGATAACATTTGCCTATCCCACCTTATAAATTCACTGGAGATATCTGTTCACAAAGCTTTGCATTTTGCCTATTGTATGAACAGTAAGAAGCCAAGTTTATCATCCTTAGCCTATCCAAAAGTGTAATGTGTGTCTTGAAAGTGAAAATGGACAAGTAAACTCTTCACAATTCCTTCGGCTGGCCACATGGTTAGTGTGGTATACAAAATAAAATATGGCCGTCAGGTTTCTCATGTTTAGTCTAGCCAACAGTACAATTTTCGGTCAGAAAATTAAAGTCGAGTACTCTTTGCTAGTCCTTCGTATGGCCAGATGGTCATACGTTACATTACTTTAATTTAGACTAGGCCATCTGGCTGACTAGTGTCATCTGTTATGCAATTTAAATTATTTACTAGTTTAGATGCCTTGAATCAATCTTTATACACAAGAATTTTTGTAAATTAATTAAGCGTTTACATTTATTCTCGCTCCAAGTTCCAATATGTTTTATTTGGAAAGTCTGAGTATCTAATATGATAACCGCACACCTTTCCATTTTGTAGATGTAGATATATGTAGATAGATGTGTGTGGTTGACACAATTTTAAATCTTAAGCAAATATACAGATAGATTAGAATTCCAATCTACCTTGTTTGTCACCATTTTTTTCTTTTTAATAAAAAAAAAAACTGCGCAAATTATTAATGTATTGCAGACAAGCTAGTCTGCGGAATTGTTTATCAACGACATTTTTTCCACAAAATCATAAAAAGTCATCGGATGGATGTCAACAAACCATAGCAACACAAACAAATCAACTTTAAATTTTAAGCACGGTCCCCAAAAGAGTTAATGAGAGAGGATGGGGGAGAGAGGAAGATTGTGTGCCGGAGTAGCCGGGTAAATGCTGATTTGTGGTAGTCGTCGTTGCAACACCATAAATGGTTCGCTTCTTAGCAAAAGAAAAATCAAAAACAAATTAAAATAACTTACGCCAAATATAGTGCTTCCTCTACCAAATTGGCAGCATTGGTTTTGAAAATTATTACAAGCTGGTTATTAAATGGGTCTCTGTCTCCTCTTCTGCCTAGATAGATAGATGCTGGCTTAATTAAGAGAAATCACTATTTATTTTTATTTTTTTCAATTGCTTTAGTATTTGTTTTATTCTTTATTTAATAAATTTTTTTTATTTTTGTAGTAATATTAGACAGCTGAAACTGTAGTAGCAGCACTGGAAGCGGTAGTAACCAAAGTACACAATATAAAACAAAATTTCACCCCTTTTTCGGCTACAATAATAAAAACATTAACAATAACAATACAGCACACAGCAATAAGAACAACAACAAGAGCACATTAATTACACTGGACTGGTACACTGTCACTTGCTGTGGAATTTCTACCATTACCAGTTGTGAGCAACTACTGATCATTTAGTATTCGTTTTTGTTGTCTTTTACTTATTCATAAAACAATATTTATTTAAATTGTTGTTGTTTGTTTTTTGTATTTTCTGTTTGTGTTTTTTTTTTTTCTTTATTCATTTAAATATCTCATGATGAATCAATTCAATCGTTGTTGTTCACTCATTCACACACTCCAACACATAAACATTTACTCACTCTCTTTCTCTATTATCATGCATTACACAATATATTCAACAACAATCACTTTTCGCTCTATCATTTTGTCGTACACACACACACTCTCACACATATTTTTCTTCATTCTACACAATCTGCTGCTGCCTGACTTGGCGTAAATGAAAAAAATAAAATATGTGTAGAAAAAAAAATGTGAACCTCCGTATACCTTTTTGCATCATTTTTCAGCCTCCTCCAAACGTTTGTTTAACAATATTTCAATTAAATAACAATACTTTTTAAATGTTTACTTTATTTTTTATAAACTTTTTGCATTTTTATAAATAATTTACACAATTTTTTAATAAAATTAGGTTTGACATTCGACAGCAGTAAAAAGTGCAAGATTAACTAATGAAATATTTCTTTCTCGCTTTTCACGCCTTTGTAGGTGTGAGTGTATCTGAGAAATACCAATTGGTTGCCAGTTTACAAAAGTAAGTGTGGAAAAGAACTGGCAACTCTTTATATTGCTACAAAATTTTTTTGTGGCAACACTGGTGGTCGTTGTACAAATTAATTCGCACATTCTTTTTCCGTTTCCGGATTTATTAAGTAAAAATTAAGCCCCGTTTGTGTACTGCACTATGGTGGTCTGTCTGTCTAATAGGTAGGTAGTTACAAGTTACAGTAGCCTATAGACTCTATAGACGCTCAAAAAACCACTGTTCAAACTTCAGGTCGTCAGTCAAACAAAAAATAAATTTGTTTGTTAGAATGAAAAAGGAGGTAGGTAGGTTAGTTGTTTGTTGTAGTTGTGCGTTCGGTCACCAAACCAAACCCACAAAACTCGCCATTCGTTTGAAAACAAAAAACATGTTGGTCGGTGCTGGTTTGGATAGAAAAAGAAAAAATGTAATTTTTAATTAAATTTTCTTTTCACCAATTGTGGTGAGTTTTTACAAAATGTGGTGAATTTGTCCGGTGTGGTGAATAAAATCGAAATTCACCAAAATTCCGTTATTCGAATTGGGTACTGTGTTACCATAAATTCATGTACAGTATATTGTGATTTTGACGGTGTGTGTCTAGAATAAGTGATTTTCATATCTGTTAGTGGTGGCATTCACCGATATGTCTGGGTTACTGCATGAAAACAATGTTGCCATTGTTATTTAAAATTCTAAATTAAAATTCTAAAAAATTAAGATTACAAAAAATAATTAAATTTTAATTATTTTGTAAATGAATTTTTGAATAATTTCCTTCTTTTATGTTTTATTCCCAAAATGCTTTTTTGCAAATTGGAAATTCTTTGTCAAAATATTTATAAATTTTTGTGCTTTTTTGTTTAATGTATGTATGTATTTTAGATTACGAAAAGCAATGAGACATTTTTACTAAACCTTACGTTTCGAATCAACTGTTTTTGTTTTGTATATATTATATACATACTTGTTAGTTTTTCTATTCCAGTACGGTAAGATAATAATAATATAAATTATTGGTGATTTTTTTTTTTGGCAGAATTTGTTTAAAAAATTTTCTAATTAATATCATGGCAACATTGATGGTTAGATACAAGCAGCCCCCATTTGACGACGTGTTATCAATTCACAGTGATTTTTTCCCTTTACACAAAAACCAGCAACCAAGGCGAATTCATTACGAGGTGGGAATAGTATTACAATAAGTACAACAATACAAAAACAACAGGGATTTTGTTTTTGTAAAAATGTACACATCTTGTCAAAAAAATTAACCCTCAAACCTCCATAGGAAATTAGTTAAAGCAATTAAAAAAAACTAAATAAATTTTATATATTGAAAATTCTTATGAATTTTATTATTACATTACATAATACTGCAGCACCTGTAAATTAAAAAAAATATCAGCTGCAAACGTTATTTCTTATAATAACAAATTTTCAACAGAAGATTGGTCCAATTTGTTTTAATCCCTATATCCCAATCTTCAGAAAGAGAATTTGTTTTAAAAATAACACACAAGTTATTTCAGTCATAATTTAGGCACCTAGTTGGAGACATGAATTTTTTTTTTTTTGGTAATTCATCACTCTTACCTAAATAACTATAAATATATGTATTTAGTGTTAAAGGCTTAAATATTGTTAATCATCTTGCAACAATTTTAATATATACATACTCTTCAGTCAGGATTATGATCTAGTTCCTCACACCACTTATGTTGTGCGTGTTAATTTTATATATGAGTGGCGGGACCTACAGTTTAAAGTCGACTCCGAGCGACAGATTTTTGAGAAACTTTTCATGGCAATTTTATTTACTCTCAGAGTTTTTGCCAGAAATCTGCTGAGAGGAAGTCGCCGAAGAAATACTTTTTGTGTTTTAATTTGATGTCTGGCCTGGGGCTCTCGAACCCTGGCTTTTCGTCTAATAAGCCAACACACTACCTACTACGGCGACTTAATTCTAATATATAATTGGCTTTAAAATAGTAATCCTAAAGAATTTCCAGAGTGCGTATCGTTAAGGATACATGCGGTACATATGAGGGTTTATGACTAATATGAATACGAAATTGAATATCGAAACAAAATACACAAAAAACAACATTTTTTTTGACATTGTTACTTACATCAGCTGGTAAACAAAACCCACCTCGTAATGAATTCGCCTTGCCAGCAACCAATAAGAATTTTTTTCTTGATTCAAATTAACAGTCTGGTAGCGCTGTTGCAAAAGAACTCAACAAAAAAAAGAAACCAGAGAAAATTTTTCGACAACCACGGACGACAGTTTTTTTTGCCCCTCAACGATTAAATAATTTTTTTTAATATATAAAAGAAGTATTGATTAATAAACAGTAAAATAATGTCATAAATTATTATAAACGGAACGTGATAAACGCGAGTGAATAAAACTAAAGTTGTGTGTTCACAAAAAGTGAAAAAATTGTTATTTTAAGGGGTAGAAGAAGTCCTACGGATCAAATAAGAAAAATATCCTCTTCGCTTGGAAAAAAGGTGCTTTACAATAAGAAGAAAGAAGAAAAAATGAAGTGAAAAAGAAATATTGTATGTATGTGTGTATATGTGTATAACACCCCATTAATAATACAACAAAAAAAAGAAGTTCTCATTTTACACTAAATGAAGTTTAAACGCTGCTTAAAGCAAGTGAAAAAAAAGTTTTAAGGAATTTATTTGATGAATGATGTATAAATTTATATTTAAAATAAACGAGACCTGAAAACAACAACAACAATAATAATAAAAAACAAATGTAGAGAAAAAAGTATAAATTTTTAAAAGATGCCAAAATAATAGATACAAAATGTGATTGGGGTTCTGTATAATTTGTTGTTGTATTATGTATATGAGAGCAACGTGAATGAGTGCGAGATTTTGTTGTTGTGTGTGCCATTGTGCGTGTGTGTGTATAAATAAGAGTGCCTGTCATAGTGTTACCTATTCAAGGGAAATATCCTTAATTTAGTGCTTTTCTTATTAATAGTAGGGTAATTTAAATTAATTTCCTTTTAACGAATACTAAGGAAGAACGCCAACAGATATTTTCGTAATTTTGAATATGTACTTCCTAAGTTGTAACTTTATATTATAAATTAAAAAATTATTGTTTTCCTTGTTCAAATCCCATTATTATTTTAAATGATACCGGGGAAATGTTCCTTTCTCTATGTGAGTTTTCAATGACGCTTGTGAGTTTTTATCTCAATAATTTAATGCCAAATGTTGCCTTCAATAAGTTCACTGTTTCTAGTTTGAATAAAGATAGCCTTACAGAAAATCTACCATGGGCTTTAAATTAGGTAATATGGCATCCAAATTGTTTTAAAACTGAATTGAAAATTATTAATTTCAGCATTCGCTTTACTTGCAACAGGGTTATTTTAGTTTTAACAATTGACACGAATATATTTTTTTGTCTTGCACCGGGCCATTCGATTCAAATTTAGTTATTAATTTTTCCATTCAATTTAAAAAATTGAGGTGGAGCCAACAGCTTGGTAGAGAATTTTAATAAAAGTTGACCTCTTACGTGGATTTGAGATTATTTTTTGGAAAATGTATGCTTTCTGTCAAAATAAAGGCCTGTAAATTATTGTACCGGTTTTTAAGGATTTTGTAAGTTGTTTTGGTGTAACGAAATTACTTGAACTTTTTTCTTTTGTTAATAACAGTTTTTCTTACAGTTCGCAGGCTGTGTATTTTTACAAGTTAATCTATTTTAAGGCATAAATTTGCGATAATTGTTCAACTGGTTGTAGTAATAATAACTCTAGAAGAAGCTTCTCCAAGTATTTCTTAATTGTAACGGAAATTTTGAGGAATCCAATTTCTCGTATTCACGACTGCTTATAGATACATTTGAATTACTTAGCAGCTTGCAAATAAGTTAGAAAGCTTGCAAATAAGTTAGAAAGCAAATAACGGAGTTTGGGTAATATTTAGTTTATTAATGCTAAATGCGAGCCTGGTTTCCCTAACTAATATAATATGTTTTGCAGGGTATTATTTGCTATCTTTGTATTAATTCGACTCTGCTTCGTTTCAGTTTCGTAATCAAGTTTTTCCAGCTAAGCAGGCAATTGGTCAACTGTTATATAACCTAGAATGGTACGCTTCGCAATTGCCGCTGCCTATAAGTAACGCTCTCTTCGAACTCGTATTGGCGAAATTGCTTATTGAGTCATATTCTTTCTCAAGAGGCGATGCTAACTGATCTTCGTGTAATATTAGATGTTTACTTTATTATGTCCTGGAGCGCCCTTGCTCATTGGTTTTTTGAGTAGATTATTTGAATATTTTTCAATTGAATTGCTCAAATTTGCAATACACCATCTTAATCACTATACCCTGTCACCTTTTATTACACTATATTAGAAATGATTATAGAATACATATAAATTCAGTTCCGTATTAAGCATTTAATTTTGCTTTGTTAACCACAAAATTGACTTCTAAATATTTTCGTTCCTATCTTCACATATTTTAATAAAAATATTAAAATTTCCTTTTGAAAATATCCTTACTTTTGATAATTAATAGTTACAAAGTTTTCTCAATTAATGGGAATTTTAAATAACTCATGGCAACACTGACAACTATGCATTAATTTACACGAGTCTGTTCTCTCATATGTTTAAGCATCTGTGCCTGTTTGTATGTGTACAACATCTCCGTTTGGTTGTATAGATTATTAGATGGGAGATGATGGTTGGCATCGTTGGGTTATTGTGTTGGTAGTAAACGATAAAATAAAACAAAAATAAGAGAGAGTGAGAAAGAGGGAGAGAGAGAAAAACAAGAAGAATAAAAATCATTACATTAATTTATTACAATTGCGCAAAACAACGTTGTGTTATATTTACGTTATACATTAACTTGCAAAATGAAGAAAAACGTGTAAAAATTAATACCTTTGGTGTACAAAAAAAAAAACAATACGAAAAACAAAAATAATAAGATGTCAAGCTGTGAGAAAAAAAAATATAATAAATGTTTTAAAATATAAAATTATATCGTATATGTATGTATGTATGTATGTATTGTTATAAAAGGACAACATTGCCAACATTATAGGTATGTGCTTGTGTGTGATTGTGTATATGTGTCGGCAAAACATTTAAACATTTAAATGTGTTGTGTGCATGTAGTGAGTAAGTATGAGTGTAGGTGTGTGAATTAGTCCCTTGTAAGCAGAGCTGGGAAGCTGTCATTATTGTTTAGATGACACTACAAAAAGAAAAAAGGAAAAAAAATACTTAAAAAGGAAATTCATGTCATAAATTATTTATTTACACACATTGTTGTATTACATATACTTTTAAAGTTTTATACAAAACTTATTACATACTTTTTTACGTACATATGTACATTGTATATACATACAGTAGAAGAAAATATAACACAGGGATGATATATTTACAATCATGTTCTTTATTTAGCATATTCAGAATGCTGACATTCATTGTAAATTAGAGCACATGTCTGCGATAACTTGTTGCCATTTTCAATGGAATTCCATTAAGCCTCTCTCTTAGATATCCTAGACCCCATTTATGTTTTTTCTTTTTCGCTTCTTTAGAGGATATAGAGCGGTCACAAAGCAATCCCTCATCTACCCATCTTCTTATTATCTCTTTGCATTGTTTTAGTTCTAATTAATCCAGGTTTCTCTCTAAGCAAGTGAATGGTCTACAATAGAAGGTTCTTGGTTAATAGATCGGTGATATGACGCCTAAATTGATCAGGTTGTTATGTAGGTAAAGGCGCTGCCAGATCTTTCTATGGCTTTAAATTCTATGGGCTTAAAAGGTCCTGATGCTTTATAGATGGATTATTGGGTGTTGGAGTGAAGCCATTTAATTTTTTAAATTCGTAAACTATTGACCCACTTTCCAGTTCAGTCCCCGTCACCGTTTCAGGGATTGATTGATTAGTAGAACGAGCTGCGAGCCATGAATTTTTTCTTTTTCTTGTTAACCCGTGAGGAGCTCGTATATCTTATTGGGGAAAAACTTATTCAAGGAAGGATACTAAATATTCATAGAGTATGTAACTTTCTAATGTGATTTATTATTGAATTTATAATTAATAAAAAATGATAATAATAAAGAATACTTTTTTTTATAAATCATAAACATAAATCTGGTGTAGCGTAATAATATTGTTCGTCTATCCGGCATATCATATGCACATGGCGGAAAACATGATTTTGTAATTGTTGTTAATGACAATCTACATACATACATACATACATACCTATACGAGTACACATTCTATTATTCTTTATTATCATTGAACATTTCCCAACGGAATGCCTGTGACTATCATTAGCATATCTACCTACATACGTACATAAATTGTGTTTTTATTGTTTTTCCTTATGTTTTTCCTAATGTTGTGTAGTAGCCCCTATTCTATTGATAAAACTACAATATGAATATAGAAGGAGCTTAAATAGAGGGGGAATAGAAATAGAACGAGGATGGGAAGGAAAAAGGATTGTCAGAAACAATTTAATGTCCATTATGTTCTATTGCTGGCGACTAGTACTAGTTGTAGTAGCACTATTGTTATACAAATACTCACTCTCATATCTATTATTATATGTATTTATGCTATTCAAAGTGGTCATTAAATGCTACAACAAAACAAAACATTCGAAATAGTTTTTTGGTTATTTTATTTAGAACATGAATTTATAATTTTACATAGAAACGTACATATACACAAAAGGAATGTGCACATAATTGTATATCTGTATATACAAAATAATTACGTGCCCTATTTATATGTACATATCACCGCACAGCTGGAAAAAGAATAAAATGTTCGGTCATATGGACACCATGGCTAAAGTGTGATGTACAAAGTATTTCCATTATTTCCACCATATGACTGACGATGAAAAGTGAATTGCTTTCACCATCCGAAAGTGAAAACATTCGTAGTTGAACAGCGTTAATCCCCGTTCCAAATGAGAACAAGTTTTTTTTAGTATATTTTTGGTGTAATTGGTAGGAGTTAGTCCCCAGCGAGAAAGCTTTTAAATCGGTTCTCTACAGCCAACAATTTAATCCTACAAAGAGAAACAGTTGCCCACAGGCAGTCAGTTTTATACTATGTATAGGAATTGAGGAATTGTTCTTCAACAGAATAACTCTAGGCTAGACACATCAATAGTGATTGATGTTGCTGAAGCTTGTTTGAAAGATTCTTGTAAAGATTAGCCCATAGCTGCTATTCCTGTCTATAACGAAGTATTTTGTTGGTGAATTTGTGAAAAAGATTAGCTTACTGTTTCATTTTTTCGAATTGAAAGAAAGTCGTAATGCATGTGCCTGCAAAATAACAATAAATTATCAAACAAACTGCTGTATATTTTACCTAAAAAGGGATTATTTCAATTACGACAACTAAAACAAGCATTATCATACAAAATTTGTAAAAAATTTTTGACTATCCTTTACAAAACGTCGTTTTAATATGTTGTCCTACCAAACTGTGTTGCTAACTCAAAGTTTAATAGCTTTCGTGGCAATCTGAACCTTGAGTAGTGAGTTATAACTAATGATTTGCATTTCGTTACAACACCTTGTGATCGTTTCTTTCAATTTCGCTCCAGTTAATGCTTCTTCTTTGTCCTTTTGGTCCATATTATTTCCAGGCGAGCTAACTATGTTATATGGAGTACGTTAACCGCAACGATTGTGTTATTTTTGATACAATTGAAACGAATTTTGCAAACATTATCAGAAAATATTTATTTATTTATTTTATTTATTTTTATTTATTTATTTATTTATTTATTTATTTGTTATTAGTCATAGCACAACAAGATAATAATCTTATAAATGAAAGTGCTATGGGAGTACATCAAAGAAAGAAAATAATAACAAATCATTGATTATATAGGTATGTAATGAAATGTTTGAAATAATGTAGAAATAAAAATGAAAGAACGTGTTAAAATCACGGGAAATAGCAATCGATACAAAAAAGGATAAAAAAATGAATATGTGTAAAAAATAAATTAGGAAAACTACAAAGAACAATATATACAAATATAAAGAAATATACAAACAAAGTAAAAATATATTCATATACTAAGATACAATGAAATGAAATGAATGAAAGATATATTAATTAAAAAAATGAAAAATTAAAAACAATCATTAATAGAAATAGAGAGAAATAAATTCACACAAAAAAGAAATCAAGATATGCTAAAAACTACTTGAACAGATTGTATAACTCCTTTTTGAACTTAACTGTATTGTCTATATTCTGAATATAATTAGGTAAAGTATTCCAAAGACTGATGGTGTATATAAAAAACTGGTGTTGTGACAAAAGAGTCCTATGTCTGTGTTGGATATTCTTCATACCACGGTTGGATCTAGCAAATGTAATACTACTAAATAAGTATAATAGCTGTTTTAGAGTAATAATCTTATGGAGGAGAATAAGGCATTTTATATTCAATAGATTATCAAAATTAACTCCGAATATCTGGTATGAAAATTGTGATATATGGTCTCGACGTCCCCTAATAAAAACATATCTGGTTATATTATTATAAGCCAGGTTGAGTTTCCGCTTATCATCAGTATCACAGTTCGCGAAAATTTCAGATCCGTATAAAAGGACAGGAATCAAATACGTTTTAGCCAGTTGCATACGTATGGCAAAGGGAGTCGAATCTATAACAGCCCACAAGTTCCTAAGCATACCATAAACTTTACCAACGATGACGTTAATGTGGTTAGACCACGTTAGCCGACCATTAAAGATAACACCCAGATTGGATGCTGATTCAACAAAGTCAATTTTATTCCCCCTGATAATAATATCCGGCACAACTAATGCTCTCTTAGTCCTGGAGAGCAATAAACATTTAGATTTAGAGGGATTTATACAAAGTCCATTGGCCCTAGCCCAGCTATCAATTTTTCGTAAATCACAGTTGATAGTGTCAATACATAGTTGGATATCCTCTATACGCGTGCTTCTATAGAGCTGAACGTCATCAGCGTACATATGTACGCTACAATTATCCAAAACATCAGGCAGGTCGTTAATGTATATACAGAACAAGAGAGGCCCTAATATTGATCCCTGAGGAATACCTCTTCCAACGCTTAGCGAATTCGAGATCTTGCCGTTAAGATAAACTCGTTGTGATCTGTTCACAAGATAAGAACGTATGAGATTACAAGCTGAGTTAGAAAAATGAAAGAGGGTCTGTAGCTTCTTCAATAATATTTTGGGGTCAACCGTATCAAAAGCCTTGGTGTGATCCAAAAGAACTAAAAACGCTATGTAATTTTCATCTAGTTCCAACCTAAGATCATCAACTACATTGACTAAAGCAGTAGTGCAGCTCCTAGCTTTCATAAATCCCGACTGCTTATCAGATATGAAGTTATTACTCACGAGATAACTATTTATTTGTTTAGCCATGAGATTTTCCATTACTTTAGACAGGAATGGAAGAATGGCAATTGGCCTGAATTCGTTAATAATATATTAGCAAGTATTATTGACTTTTCGAAACAATCTATTACGAAAATATGTTTCGAACATGGAAAATTTGGTTTAAAATTAATGTTTTTAAAACGATTATACGTTTTCAAGTAAACAAAATATTTTTTACTGCGAAAAATAACTTTTCGAATTTTCGAAATTAAGTTCGAATTTTCGAACTTGATGAAAACTTCTTGAAATTGAATACATTAATTATTGTAACAATAAAATAATCATATTTTTACATTAAATCACAAATCCCATCAAAAATAAGCCAAAAAAATTAAAAAATTTCAAAATGATTAAGAATTTAATTTTAATAGTCATGATCCGTGAACAACTGTATACAGATGGTTTCCTATTTCCATAAAGTAATGCAATTTTTATGTTAATTAAAGGCTTTATTCTTGTTATATAGAAAACTGTACTTTTTCACCCACATTCTGTGCATATGCTATTCAAGTTCAATGTACAATCAACCTGCTGCTATTTTAATACTGCCAATATATTCATATGTACAGCAGCAGTTTATTCAGTATGCATATTATTTAAAGTGGATTATTTTTGCTTCACAAAGGCGTTTAATTGCTAAAAATTTGTTATTTAAATCCATTGGAGCATGAATAAAAGCCCTTGTATTTATATATTTGTATAGCGTTGTGGAAAAAAATGGCAAGGCCTTCATTTAAGGGGCCCCATATGGGTGCTCTCAATGAAAGGTTTAAGCTTTAAGACTATATACATACGTACATATAAGCATATTCCTACTGGTAGGCTAACTGTACTGTTATAAAGCTCTTATCACTTGCCTTTATTGCTGTATTCCTTTTCAAATTCCTGGTAAAAGGAGGAAAAATTGGCACCTTTTACTTAATTCACCATTGTATGGTGTTTTTTTTTTAGAGGTTCATGACATTGAGTTGGTAACACGTCTTTTTTTGACAACCGATTCAGCAGCGGATATTTGTCTTATTACAGTAACAACCCGCTTAACGCGGAGGATACGTTCCAATAAGTTCCAGCGCTAAACGAAATAGCGTTAAGCCGGGTATTTAATAAATCAACTGTGACGCAAGAAAGATGCGTTCGTACTGTGATTGCGACTTCGGAAAATACAGTTGGAATCTTTCCAACTTTCTGTCCAGAATGACTAACAAAATAGCGTTAAAAAGATACATAGTATACACCGTCGCTATATAGTGCACCGCTTTTGGCTGGTGCATGGCCGTTTCATTTGCACATATCGACGCCTCCATTCTATAACGTTCTAAGTGTACTTAGAACGTTTTTAATGTTCTTGCATTTTTAAATTCTACGTTCTCTAATTTAAATACTGTCAAAATTTGGTTAAGATGCGCCGATCCGTTTCGAAGTTATAGGGAAAAATCTACTTAAAATACACATATAGTATATCTATATACCTATATCGCGTGAAAACTTTGAGAGCTCATAACTCAAAACACACTTTTGCGACTTAGAATATTATAGAACGGAGGCGTCGATATATACAACAAATATCAATACAGTGTGCGATTTATGGGAATCCCAATACTACCGCGTAATACTGAAACAGCGTTAAATGGAGCAGCGTTATGCGGGGTCTTACTGTATTTGGATTGACATCTCATTTTAGACATTTTGAATCACACGGAATCTGTCTTGCGTTGTACTTGTTAAATTTCAACGAACATCAGAGTAACATCGTATCAGGTTGGCACAATCAGGACTTTAACGTTAATTGAATTCGCCTGCAAAAGAAAAGAAAAGAAATCTAAAGAATCAAGCAAAACTAACAACCTGTTAGGTATGAAAGCATTCCATGCAAGTCAAATGTGAAAAGTTGCCCAACATGCTTTACGTTGCGTTGCGTTGACGGAAAAGTACCGAATGAAATAAAGCACATAAGATAACATGTATTTAGTAAGAAAAGTCAAAGTTTAACGTATAACGGATTATATGTCATTTTGCCATAAGAAAATATGAATTTCATTTTCGATGTCAGTAGGAAAAGTCAACGTTGAACGTATAACGGATTATATGTCACTTGGCCTTTAGAAATTCCTAACTTTGAGTTGGCTACACCGCTTTGTGTGATGCGGTGTATTGTATAGTGTGCAGGTTTTGGAAACAACCTTCTTATGTTATTGTTTTAACAAAATTGAGGCCCTTTATAAGGCCTCCCATGTAAAATCATATTTTCCTTCTATGCTCTTATGTAAAAAAAAAGAAAATAAAATAAAAAAAGTTTTGATTTTCCACATATTGAGGTGTTTGTTGGTACTGGTTAAAGGCATTGTATTATCAAGGCTAGATTAAGAAAGAGGACTCCTAAATAATCGATTTTAATTATTTGTTCTTAGCTATGAAAAATAAAAATAATTTTTCCATGGATTTTTTATGTACATACCTATTATGCTATGCTGGTGGTGGTTGTGCTTTTATAATTCCTGAATAAAAGTTGTTTAATTGTTGTTTATTATCAATTATTCCATGGAAATAAATCTATAATTATACATATAAATATCGATTTTAAATATTTTCTGGTTTTTATTTCGAACTATCATATGTATACATATCTACATACATATATATCTGTGGTTATGTTATGTTACCATACCATTATGGATTTCATGTTCAGGAGAAAGGTTAGGAAGAATTCATAAATGGCGTTAATTTCAATAAAATATTCTTGCTTCAAACACATTCAATGTTCGGAAACAAAACCCGGTTTGCTTCGATAACCCCGTAATGTTTAATTGAAATTTATGGCTCGATTGAGAATGGCAGGGGTACCAGAAATGGCAAAAATTGGCAATCTAGATTGCAATTTGACAAGCAAAACTTTTAAATTTCATTTGTAGAAATACAATTTTTCCATAACTATACAATCTATTAATTGGCAACGAGGCCCTCTAATACAAAAAGCCGTTATGTACCGAAAAAGACCCCCCCAGAACATCGCCATATTGAGGGGTATTGGATTTTAGTAAAATAAAAACATTTCAAAGATACAAAAGCTCAGTTGAAAATGAAAACAAGCTGTTTTGTTCTGAGAAACCGGAGGTTCCCAAAGAAACCCTTGAAGTTTATACTGGTGACTCAAAGATAAGTGTCAGGGTGGGCTGTGTGGGTTCTGATATTAAACTCTCTTTTAGGCTGCCTGACCACTGCAGTGATTTCCATGCAGAGATCATGAGAATTTTGAAAGTCGCTTAATGCTTGTTAAGTGGCGTTGAATCCTTCTGAACTACTCGGATATCCAGTCTGTAATTAAGTCACTAACGAACTTAGTTTCAAAGTCCGTCCTTGGTGTTGAAAGAACTCGGCATTCCGACAAATGACTTCAATAGCTGTGGGTCTGAGGAGAAGGAAGAGACTGCCTTTTACCACATGAGTCAGTGCCGTGTTCTTGTTATAAAGAGACGGAGGTTTCTACCCTTTTTTTTGATATTTTTGACCGAGCTATCTAATATGAAGATTGCTGCAATAAAAAGATTTATTTTAGATTTATTTAGGCATGGTTTCCTTTAGGGAGTGCTTGATACCAGGGTAGAATTAATTGTGGTATCATAATGGGCGTAAATGCTGGCCTAAGTGAGACCACCTCCTTCAAGGGGGAGGCTACCATATAATCTATAGGAATATACTGCAGGCAAAATGGATATAGAAAATACCATAAAGGCCTTAATGGAAGGAACTTGTGAACTAACGGGTGATTATTTAGCAATTATTTTTTGGCAACACTGGTTTTACTGTCAAACATCTTCAGTTTGGTCTATAATTTAACCATGAATCGTCTTACAAACGAGCAACGCTTGCAAATCACTGAATTTTATTATCAAAATGCGTGCTTGGAAAGTTGGCCGAAGATCCACTTCTTTATCGAAAAATTGTGTTCAGCGACGAAGCTCATTTTTGGCTCAATGGATACGTGAATAAGCAGAATTGTCGATTTTGGAGTGAAGATCAGCTAGAAGCATTGCAAAAGCTACCAATGCAACCAGAAAAAGTCACAGTATGGTGCGGTTTATGGGCTGATGGCATCTTTGGACCTTACTTCTTCAAAGATGCTGCGAATCGTAACGTAACTGTGAATGGTGAGCGCTACCGTGAGATGATATCCAACTTTTTTTTGCCCAAAATGCGAGAGCTTGACTTGCATGACATGTGGTTTCAACAAGACGGTGCCACATGCCACACAGCACATGTAACAATGGACTTATTGAGAGGCGAGTTCGGTGAACCTTTTTATTTCACGTTCGGGACCGGTCAATTGGCCGCCTAGATCGTGCGATTTAATGCCTTTAGACTATTTTTTGTGGGGCTATGTTAAAGCTCATGTCTACACAGACAAGCCCGTTTCAATTGACGCATTGGAAGACAACATTGCAGCATTTATTCGTGAGATACCGGCCGAAATGTTGGAAAGAGTATGCCAAAATTGGACTAAGCGGATGGACCATTTGAGGCGCAGTCGCGGTCAATATTTGCATGAAATAATCTTCAAACATTAAATTATATGGACCGTACTATCGATTCAAATAAAGATTTCATGCATTTTTCTGAATTTTATGTGCTTTTTCTTTGAAAAATTTTCCAATAGCTCTTAAAAAATCACCCATTATAAAACAAAATGTTAGAATCTGTCACAGATTTAATATTTTTGATAAATTAAGATTGAAATAATTTTATCATTAAATTTAGTTTTCATAAAGAAAACTGTGTAGCTAAATTTTGTTGTGCGCACTCCTTAATAAGTTATAGCGACAATTGTTAAAAAAATTATAATTTCTTGCAAAGATGGCTGGTAATTTCTGAACAATTTGAAATGGTGACTCAAGGATTCTATTATAAAATCCCATAAGTAATGTTGATAATCTGAAATCATTTTTTGTAATTTTAAAAATCACATTGT
Source organism: Sarcophaga subvicina (assembly GCA_936449025.2). Classification (NCBI taxonomy): domain Eukaryota; kingdom Metazoa; phylum Arthropoda; class Insecta; order Diptera; family Sarcophagidae; genus Sarcophaga; species Sarcophaga subvicina. Next base: position 145,050,725 of record OW388080.2, on the reverse strand, counting down.
TTTTGTTAATTTGAGGCGATTGTCTATTATAAAATTTTGAACATATTTTGTTGTTGTTTTTTGCCAACTGCTAACCATTAATAAAATAGAAATTAAAACAAAAAAAATTCATTTTCCGGTTTATGCCAAACGTTATATCACTTTCAATTTAAAAAGAAAATTTTCTGTCCCAACTGGTGGGGTGGCCTTGTGTTGTCTACCTCAATGGTTGGGTTGTCTAGTACATTTAAAATTAATTTAAAGGAAAAGAAAATGAAAAAACAAAAAAAAAAACAAAATAATAAAACGAAATAAAATGAAATTTAAATAAAAAAAAAAAACTATAAGGGAATGATGTCAGATATTAAATAGAACATGTCTGGGCTTATGTCTTCAACGTCACTTTTATCAATGTTTTGCTAATAAAAACGATATTATTTACCATACAGAACATACAAAACAGATGCAAAAGTGGAGAGCAGGGAAGGATGGCTAATAATGATTTAAAAAAAACAGAAAAATTATAATTAAAATTTCTTTCTAAAGAAATCCCAAAAAGAAATGTAAATATTTAGTAATACTCACACATACATACATATATAGTTATTGTTCTGTTAAAATATATTTAATCTATAATTAAAATCAGTGTATATTTGCCAAACAAAAAAATTTTTTTATATATTCACTGTATAAAAACAATATTTTATTTAAACAATTACGAGGTACCTTCAACAAATAAGGCTAATATTGCAGTTTTCAAAAAATACAAGAAAAAAATCAAAAAAAAAAACACAGGGAGTTGTGGAAAAACAATTCTCTGGAAGCTATATGTCCAAAACACATGCTTAAGTAGATTACCAGATTAAAAATACACAGCTCAGCTGCAAGAGAGTGTTATTGGATATTAAACGCAACTTCTAAGGCACGGGTTACTACACACTGTGTTACAAATTTCCAGAAACGCCCAGATCTCTAAACGAAGTCTTCTTTTCGTTACACTCTTCTCCATTCAAACTAATCTAAAACATCGTACCTCTAATAGCCAAGAACAAATATCATACAGCGTTCAAGTACAGACTTCTTTCGACCATCCTTGCAAAATAGCCTTGTAATGAATCACTACTTTAGACCACAATGCTACTAATTGTGAGAAAAAGAGTGAAAAAGCTTTTAGGATAACAATGCTGAAGGCCAACCAAGCATTATATTGCGACAGGAAGTTTACCTAATATCAAGTAATTCATCTGAGGCTGTACGCGTAGTAGAACAATGCAAATTCTTGGCAGCCGAAAGCTGAACCGAACAGGGAATTGTGTAACTATCAGCAGATATTGGCAGGCTGATAAATGAACATCACCGTAACGAATATTTAGCCCATCTTAACCATTAAAAATTATTGGGGACAATAAACACATGCCAAGCAATTTGTTACTCAGTTCCATCTTTTCACCTTTTAGAGCCGGAATCGGGCATTGTGTAAGAAGAGGGAATTGTGTAACTATCAGCAGATATTGGCAGGCTGGTAAGCGATCATCAGCGTAACTAATATTTAGACCATCTTAACTAATGCACACTAAACTGTAAAAAGCTCTGGGCATCCATTAGAAACTATTGGGGACAATAAACACATGCCAAGCAATTTGTTAAGTTAGGTTAGGTAAGGTTAGAGGACGTGTACTTGTCAATTAAGACAAGTACAGTACCCGGAGGTCGAATTGACCTCATGAGTGGTGGTACCTACAGTTTAAAGTCGGCTTCGAACTACAGATTTTTGAGAAACTTTTTTTCATCGCAATTTTATTTTACTCTCAGAGTTTTTGTCAGAAATCCGCTGAGAGAAAGTCGCCAAAGAAATACTTTTTGTATTTTGTCTTGATGTCTGGCCTGGGGCTCGAACCCTGGCTTTACGTCTAATAAGCCAACTCACTAGACTACGGCGACTTCAAGCAATGTATTACTCAGCTCCATCTTTTCACCTTCTAGTCTAATCATAGATTGACCGAGCAGGTTAGATTAGATTAGATGGCGAACCTCCTTACCGTAAGGGGTTCCACTTAGGCCAGCATTTACGCCCATTGCGATACCACAATCAATTCTACCCGCTGATCGAACATGTCCTAGAGGAAACCATTCCGAAAGCAAAATAAATCTTGCCATTGAAGCAATCTTTATATTAGAGAGCTCGATCAAAAATGTCGATAAATGAAAGGTCAAAAATCTTCGTCTCTTTATGACAAGAACATGACACTGACCTATGTAGTGAAGGACAGTCTTTTACTTCTCCTCAGAAACACAGCTCTTGTAAAAGTTAGGAATGTCAAGTCTTTTAGCATTCCTATCAAAAGCACCGTGGCACGCCATCCATTGCACAGGATGGCCATGCGACCTAAGGACAGAAGTCAGTCAGTCCTCCACTAGTCCAGCAAAGTCTAGCACTATTGCACGTACCCTCCTGGCGCCTACGAGTTTGAGCTTCCCCGTAAAACGAGTGGACAATATTCAAATTAACTGAGACAAGCAGAATACCTATACCCTGTAACACATTGGAGATTGTAATCTCCATACCGGCCTTGGCCAGCTTATCAACAAAGCAGTTTCCAGCGATATTCCCTGTGTTACGAGACCAATATAAGAGTACCTTTGAAGGATATGAAAATTCATGGATAAGGACGGATTTGAAAAATACGTTCGTTAGGACCATAATCGTAGAATGGCTGTCCTAGTAAATCAAGAGATTTTCAGGGAAAATCTAACCACTCAATAAGCATTGCGTCGCTTTCAAAATTTCCTAGGCATCTGCTTGGAAAACACGGCAGCGTTCAGTCAGAAAGTGAATAAATAACTTCACAATTGTGACTACAAATAAATCCACTCCACGGGCGAGCTGTTTAATTATAACAAAGGCGCTATAAAGACTGTGGACCTTGCCATAAATGCAGGAAAGGCAAATTTTACGAAAATGTCAGTGTCTTAGAATAAATTTGCAAGTCTATCTATAATGGAGAGTATCCGTTCGAAATTAATTCCTCTGAATAAATGACAAGAGCATATAAAAGTATTCGCGACTAACTTTTCTTTCTTTTGAAGTCGCCGTAGTCTAGTGTTGGCTTATTAGACGTAAAGCCAGGGTTCGAGCCCCAGGCCAGACAGCTAGACAAAATACAAAAAGTCTTTCTTCGGCGACTCAGCAGATTTCTGGCAAAAACTCTGTGAGTAAATAAAAATTGCCATGAAAAAGTTTCTCAAAAATCTGTCGTTCGGAGTCGATTTTAAACTGTAGGTCCCACCACTCATGTATTAAATTAACACACACAACATAAGTGGTGTGAGAAACTAGGATGTTGTACGATGGGTCAATTCGACCTTCCGGTACTGTACTTGTCTTAATTGACAAGTACACGTCCTTTAACCTAACCTAACTTTTCTTTGAAACTAAAACGTACTTTGTGCAGAAGAAAATTTTCTTATTAAAACTAGGAATTCATGGCTTTCGCATGGCTAGCAATCCTTATGATGTAGGCGAACATGCCTTAGGCTTTAATTTAATCATACAAGGGCATATTCATTTAAGAACGTAGATCGATAATGAATAAGAGCAGCTGTATTGCGTTCAGCGATACCAGAGGCGCTTGATAAAAATGCAATGGGGAAGGAAAAAAGTTGAATGGTGTGTCACAGAGGAATTATTTTGTAGGGAATATCGCCTTCTTTTTGCAAACACACCTCGTATATTTAGTTTATAATTAACAAAAGGAAAACTATAATAATGAGAAAATCTATTGTGATCTGTATATACAGTATCAGATACTAAGAAATCGAATATTTCGATTCAATTTTTATCAAAAAAAAAAAAAAAAACTTTCCCAAATTCCCAATACAAATAAAATTTTATGGATACCACCACCATCGTATATGAAATTGGAAAGTTTAATTTAATTGTACTTTTTTTTTGTCTTCCAGAGAGCGTTGGTTGTTGGTGATAAAGCACAAATTTTAAACTAGACGAAGAAACAAAAGGCCAAAAAACAAAAACAAAAATAAGAAAAAAAAAAAAATAAAAGAAAAATAATAAAATTTTTGCAACTACATTATCGGCTGCGGCTACAACTTTATATCATAACAATTTTAATAATACAACAACAGCAACAAATTCATCATTTTCTGAAGTTAAACGCAGCAAAGTATTCATCATTTATTTCTACACAATAAATATGCCAGTAAAAAAGCAAGGTATGTGTAAATAAAGATGTAAATATTGTACTGAAAATACTTAATGAACAACATATATACATATGTATGTATGTACGTATATATATATTCTATATGCATATAGGTATGTATGTATGTGTATATATTACTTATTCATCCACATTTAAAGCAAATAAGAACAACAACAAAATTAATTTTTTAGCATACATATTTAATCTTATGCTTATAGAGGCCTCTCATACATATTGACAGAGGCTTAAAGGAATGTTAAGATTCCTGAAAATATTTCACAAAATTGTGTGACAGAACTAATGTTCTGTCACAATCCATCTGGCATATTCCTCTTCGGTTTCCTTTTTTTATGATTTTTTCTAGCAGCTGTTTTTTCCATTGTAGCAGGTCCAAGGAAGATAATGTTGTCATCCAGCTTTGCTTTAAAAATAAGTTCTTCTATGAAAATTATTAGGTGCATTACTCCATGCATTCTACTACTTTTTTAAGAGTTAGCTCTTACAAACGGATTGTTTGAGGTATACTTGGCATACTTGGATTTGTAGTCAAGCATCTTAACCTCGATTCTATGTCAAACTCTAGAAGAACCTTGTATATATTGATCGCTATAGATTTGATGATATTCTCTATAACATTCGTCCAGTTGCTTCTATCTCGTGCTTTGTTCCATCTAAGTCAAGTGTCGAGACCAATTGATTAACGTTTGATCAACCGTGCTATCGTTTCGCCTCCAGGTTTTACTATAAGACAACTTCGACTGTAAACATCTCATATCTTAAGTTATGCTATATCCATCCAAATTTTTTTGGTTGTCCGCCTAACCGAAAAAGAAACACGTTAGGTTAGGCTAGGTTTGATGGGGACGTGTACTTGTTATTGAGACAAGTCTTAACACAAATCTTAATGACAAGTACAAGCCTAAACTTACGTGGCTAGGTTACACGGAGATCGAACTGAGAAAATAAAGGAAATATGATAATGGAGAAGAGAAAAAAAGAATTAGGAAAGGGAAAAAAGATTCTCTTTACTAATGATATTGACCAAAAGCATCTAACGATTTGCAAATTCGAGTAGTTTTGGTGTAGCCTATGACTATGACAAGAGCCGGCAACATAAATCTCCCTTTTAGGACGATCTTGTAACATCAGTGATATTTCTAACAAAGTTTGTCTGTCTTACATACCTCAAGTTCAAATAGAAGGGTCTACCTGGTCATCTTTTACCTTGCGAGTTCCTATCAATTGCTATCCTGAGGTGTTCTTAAAACAAAGCCGATACTGATCACCATTCTTCTTGAAGTTTTCTTATCAGTTGCTATTGTGTTTGCTCGCTATTTGTCTCTTTAGGAGAGTACCTTCGGATATGTATGTTTTCGTGAACTTAACTGTCAAGTAGAGTAGATTTTATTATTGAGAATATAAGATGTATTTGAGGAAATTTCCTTATCTCTAAAGTGCTTTAAGTGTTTAATTAGGTTTGCTGATACGATTATGTTAGGTCGACAAGCTACGCTATTTGATGTTCTTGATTTAACTTAATGGATACATCGGAAAAGTTGTTGTCGAACAAACTGCTTAGTCTAGTCTAGTCTTTCAATACAATTCGATAATACTCATTCGTACACCATGCGACGGCCCTTTTAATATATTTTACTTGCTGTATAACCGAGATCAGTGCGATGTTGAGTAAAGAGCTTCGGCGTATTGAAATAAAACATTGAACTGAAAGAAACAAAGGATTTGTAAAACGCCAACAAATTGCTTCAAAGAACTCTAACATATCTGAAAGAACCATTTTAGAAATTTACAAAAAATAAATGGCTTTTTAAGGGTAGTGGGTAGTGTGCTAGACTATTAGCGTGAGGGTCGTGGGTTCGATTCCCACCAGAGACTCTGGTCTGTGACACTACACCGAGCACATAGTCAAGTTACTTCGCTAGTATATAATTAGGATATAATTTGTAATTGTATTGTAATAAATAAATAAATAAAAAAATGGCCTTTTAAGTCGCCATAGTCTAGTAGATGGTGTGTTAGCCTATTAGACGTCAAGCCACGGTACACACCCCAAGTCAGACATTTTTAAGAAAACGATTTTGCAGATTTCTGGCAAAAACTGTAGGAACAAATAAAATTGCCTTGAAATTTTTCTCAAAAATCTGTCGTTTGAAGCCGACTTTAAACTGCAGGTCCCACCACTCATATATAAAATTAACACACACAACATAAGTGGTGTGAGAAACTAGGTCGTAATCCTCACTGAAGGGTTGTAATGACCAATTACGTTACATAAATGGCCTTTGGCAGATTTTTTATAGCGTCCGGGGGACATAATTTTATATTGTGAATTCGAAATGTGTAAGTAAGCAATGTAGTAAGCAATTTTCACAGGCACCTCTTTCGTTTCTAAGGGGGTAATAGAGCTCGAATGTTACACGCATACATAATTGGTCATTACAACCCTTCAGTCAGGATTACGACCTAGTTTCTCGAATCGAATGTTACAATTTTAAAATAGCCAAAAACTAGCCTCTTTTTTCTGTTCAGAACGTACCACCTGTGATATCAGTATAGCAAAAGGGCAATGGAACGTGTTTTTCCTGGCAATTAGTGAGAAGAACGGTTTTTTTGGGTCATACATTCCTTTTTTAAGATACCTCAGAGCTGTGATTTGAACTTGGAGTTCTCATTTGAGAAGCCATCAGACTACCCACGCAAATATGGCATTAATATAATAAAGGGTGTTTTTTATAGAGGTATAGAACTTTAAGTTGCAATAAAACAACGATGGATTATTCGATTGACATGCTTTCTGGCATATGACCGCCACGGCTGGCGCGGATGTAGTCCAATCTGGACGTCCAATTTTCGATGACTTTTTCCAACATTTGTGGCCGTATGTCGGCAATAATACGGCGAATGTTGTCATACATCATGGTTATTCAATTCAGGAATGAAAAAGTTAGTAATCATGACTCTATACCGATCACCATTGACTGTAACGTTCTGGTCACCATCGTTTTTGAAAAAGTACGGACCAATGATTCCACCAGCCCATAAAGCGCACCAAACAGTCAGTTTTTCTGGATGTAACGGTGTTTCCACATACACTTGAGGATTACCTTCACTCCAAATGCGGCAGTTTTGTTTGTTGACGTAGCCATTCAACCAGAAGTGCGCTTCATCGCTAAACAAAATTCGCTTATGAAAATCGGGAACAACGGTAATCTCGTTTTGGGCCCATTCGACGAATCTACGCCTTACTTGATGATCGTTTGGCTTCAAATCTTGCACGAGTTGGATTTTGTAAGCACGCAAACCAAGATCCTTCCGCAAAATCTTCCATAAAGTGGATGGACACAGATCCAATTCCTGTGCTCGATGGCGGATGGACTCATTCGGGTCTTCCTCAATGCTACGCTCTACAGCAGCAATAGCTTCTTCTGTACGCACCGTACAGCGTCTCTGGGGATGCGAGTTATCAATAAGAGTAAACGTGGTGCGAACGAACGATTAACGTGGTAGTTAATCGAATTAACTGCTCTGATGGACGATTTTGTCGACGATAAAATGGACGTAGTGCGCGATACGTTTTCCGCACAGAACCATTATTTCCGATTGCACTATTTGCAAGCGTTGTTCAGGCATGAGTCTATTCATGATGAATTGCCAAACCAAACTGAGAATAAATCACTCGACAGCTGTTAAATCGGTCGCCATCTTGAAAAGTAATGCCCACTTAAAGTTCTATACCTCTATAAAAAACACCCTTTACTTTTCTAGCTATAAGATGTGATCCTGCACGTATCTAGACGCTTCGTGTAGGGACACTTATCAGCTAAGGATAGCTAAATAAAAATAGCTACGAATAATAAATTCTTTTAAAACTCTTGGAAAAATTTTTTACACTAGAAAACTACACATAGCTTTATATTTATGTATGTATGCATGTCTGTTCGTTCGCTCATTCGTACATATTTTGTATTTTCATTATTATTATTATTATTTTTGCATGCTTTTAAAAAAAATATTTTTTTTTTTCATTTCTTGTATCATTTAGTTGTTCGTTTTCTGTATCACTACTCTGGACCTATGCCAAAAATTCTATGGTGTCTCTAAAGATAATTTTTTTTCTTCTTTTTTTGTTTACTTCTTATTTATATTTAAAATGTTTTTTGTTTTTGTTTTTTCCTCTTTCGCCGTCTGTTTTTAATATAAAAATTTTTATTTTGTATGATTTTCAAAACTAATATTTGTAATAAATTTCTGGGCAGAGAGAGAGTGTAAATTGTTTTCAACGTTTTTATTTTAGTTTTACGAGTTTAAGCGTATAATGGAACTAAAAGCGTAGACTTAAATAAACAAGACAAGACAAGGCAAGACAACTTTAAAAGCTTTTCCATTTCCATTTCATATTTTTTTTTCAACACATTTTCTGTGGCTCTTAAAGGATGGATGGGTGTTCAATTGTTTTCTCTTTCTCTTTATTTCATTAATTTATTTCTGTTGGGGTCATCAACATTAGCATGTGAAATATAAATTGAAATTGGTATTGGTTATGGAGTGGGTGTAAGGATTTTTTATTGTTATCGAAGGAAAAGGAGAGAGAGAGAGATAGAGAGTGGTATTTAATATCAATAAAAAGGTCAAATACTATTACAAATGTATATAAATGTACATAAAATCAAGTCTCTATATATGAAGGAGGTAATCGTCGTAGTCTAATAGTCAGAGACGTGAGGCATCGGTTCAAACCCCAGGTCAGACATCTCCAACAAAACGAAATATGAAAAAATATTTCTTCAGCGACTTCGTTTCAGTAAATTTCTGGCAAAAGCTCTGAAATTAAATAAAATTTCCATGAAAAGTTTCGCAAAATTCTGTCACTCGGAGTCGACTTTAATCTGTAGGTCCCGCCACTCATGTATAAAAATATGACATACAACATAAGTGGTGTGAGAAACTAGGTCGTAATTCTGACTAAATATTGTAATGACCAAAATTGTACATGTATTACGAAGGAGATCCATAAATTTATCGTCCTAACATAGAAAATGCAACAGATTTGAAGAAAGTTTTCTGTATTTGTTAACTTGATCTCATTTAGGTTAGGTTAGGTTAGGTCGGAGTGGTAGCTCTGATATCACAAAGCTCACTTGAGCACGCATAGCGGCCCGTTGTAACGCCACAGGTGAAACGCAGTCCCTGTACTGAACAAGCTCTACCAAAACCAGGGAAGAGGAAGAAGAAGTTGGTCAGCGCAAGGGCTGCCCATCGAAAGCACGACTACCCCACGCCGGAAAACCAGCCAGAAAGTTTGATAAACGACGCTATATCCTTGATGTCAATAGATGATAGCTCCGTCAAGCTGACAAGAAATGGAGTGCCAAATAACCTATATCTGCACCTAGCAAGAGACGGGCACTGACAGAAAAAGTGGATAACAGTCTCCTCTTCCTCAGCGGATCTGCACCCACGGCATAAATGGGAGCCGCATCTTTTACGCATGTCTACCCATAACGTAATGATCTGTAAGCACGGCCACTGTGGCTGAGATGATATCACGATCAAGTCCAAGTAACGGGTTGGTACGCCTGCTATCCACCAGGGGCCAGGTGAGTCTAGCGGTGGAGCAAGACTCCTCATTGACCCAGGATAGGTTGGAGTCCCGAAAGAATTTCCGCGCAATTAGATCTCATTTTAGTTCCAAATACTTTTCCCAGTAACATTTAATAACTTCTTTAAATAGCCACCAATACCGAGATAAGCAATGATAAGAGGATTTGCATGTTTACTTTAGACGCCGTGTGTTCAGTGGTGGTCTTCTTGATACCATAGATATCAATACAGCACTTTCTTTGCAATCTTTCCGGTAGATTTGATGAAAATTAAAATCAATTGATGAACGAAAATCATCGAGTTTTACGTTTATGTCAGCACTACTGTTTCTGTACACGTTTTTGCATGCCGAAGGTTTTTCAGCGAAATTTCATGCCATTGGAAGATAACTCTTGTATTGATTCCAGGACATAGGAAGGTTATGTTCAAAATACCTTAGTTAAACTGGATATCCGCCGTTCCGGTATATAAGAAGTCTCAACTTCAGTGACAGCAAGTAGAACTGATCTGCATAAGAAGGGTCCCAATTGTTTTTTTTTTTTTCATTGTATTGCATAGCTATCCAATGCTCTATTGCAGTTCTTTCAGATCACTACCCCAGTGGAAGAACTCGTGCCAATAGATTCGGCATACACTTGTATGACTTTTATCGTTCACGTCATTTGTCAACGCATGTTAAAAATTGCACAGAAAAAGTTTTGGAACTACTGCCTCATTAGCAAACTTGCTCAGTCCTATTTTCGAATAAACTTAAGATGCAAATTATTCTCCTAGTCACTCTGAAATTGATTTGAGATTCTAATGATTCTGTCGAGTTCGCAAATGTTCATAGACAGAAGGTTAGCTAAGTTATCCAGATAGGAGTTATACAGGAAGAGGCTTTGCTTAGTAAAAACTGTAGAAAATAATAGTAATAGTGGGTCAGAGTCTTATTCAAGCCATTGCAGCCCATATAGCAGTCGTGTTACGGAATATCAGACTTTTCGTATAAACTTCAATTAGGCAATGACCAGTACAATATGCACAAGTCGCCCATTCATAGCTCTGGTCAAAGAAGATTATCCCTTATGATGATAAAGTAGTCATTAAAACCCTGTCATCAGGATTACTAATTAGCTTCTCCCACCATCAATGTTGCCTTAATTTTATCCATGAGTGTCGGGGACCTACGGTTTAAAGTTGACTCCGAATGACAGTACGGCCTTACGTCTAATAAGCGACTTCAGTAGTCATATCTGATGGGAATTTATCTGCTTGGAAAAATGTTCATCAATCATTTGCTCAATGTTCGTAATTGTCAACTTGATACCTGCCTTAAGAGCCGATTAACGAAAGGTCCATATAATGTAACGTAACGTAACGCACGTTACGTTTTTACGATTTCTACGCTTCCCTAACCGATCCTTTAGTTGGCCTATTTGGGACTTGTGTTTTCCTTTCATGCAAAGTTACATTAGAATGTCTTGCAATCTCGCATGGATATCGTATAACCACCATTCAAGGCCCAGCTTTTAATATTAACCATAAGGTAATACCTTAACCCTAAGGGCCATTATTACAACTTGCCGTTAACTAAAGAGAGGATTTTAACGGGCAGATAAATTGCTTTTCATTATTATAAGTGGACAATGTGGTAGAATTGAGCGTTAAGCTAAATGGAGGATCATCCCGCTGGTAACTTTTAAAGTTAAGTTTATCTTTTAACTTGTCATATTATATATTATTTTCAATATGGCAACTTCAAATATAAACAATATGTTCATATACAACAACAAAAAACGAAGCCCGTCATTGCCACTGCGTTTAAAAAAAAACTTGTTTAATTGAGCAGTGTTAAGCCTACTTTACACGGTCCCACAAGTAATATGATCTGTCAAAATGTTGTGTAGAAAAGTACGAATGTGATCGTCTAAACGTACTATGTAATGAAACCATCACACATTGAGAGAAAATACGGATGAAAAGTTTGACAGTCGTATGGCTCTCTTCATTTTTTGAAATGATTCAAAAAACAAGCAAGTCGCATTAGATCAGGGATGTATTTTTATGTAAACACATAGAAAAAAGGTGTAACAGCTGTTTTCATTTTACTTTGTTATTGTCTTATACCGACCATGTAAACGCAAAAAATATAAATCATACGACTTTTATTCTCTTTTTTGTCATACGGATGGAATTTCATTTTACTTTTTCATTAGACTTTACGTATGTAAAGTATTACCGTGTGAAGTGGGCTTTATTGACATTGCTCCGGTACTGCCATATTTTTAAAAAAGTTAACTGCATTTTATCTGTAGGTTGTAATAACGAATAGAAGTTAAAGGTGACTTTAAAGTTCACTTTATCTAAAGTTACCTTTAACTGAACCCAACTTTAACAGGAAGTTGTAATAATGGCCTTAAGTGTGCCAAACTAGGCCATATTTTGTATACAATTTAATTGAATTTAGTAAACATTAGCAACGGAAGCGTATTTGGTTTTTGAATTAAAAATCTCACATTACTTGCTAAGATGGTTCGAATAATTCTCATTCCTCAATGCCTGTCTATTTGTAACGATTTCATAAATATGCTTGTTTTTTGTACTTGTTGTACTTGATAGTATTTAATAACGTGGCTTTTATTTCCATAGAAAATGGAAAGGAGAGAGGAAAATTGCTGTAAGACAGTATTAAATAAAATACTATTGATTTTTTTTGTTTTTTTTTATGTTCTATTGTGCATATTTTCCAAATGTTGAAATATTTACTAACCAGACCATAATAAACAACACAATGAGTGCCTGGATTTTTTTTCATTTCATTTTTTTAGTTCAATTCCGACTTAAGAACTAAAGAGACATCACATCACAGTCGTTTCATTTTAATATTTTATTTTAAGTTTCTTCTTTTTTCTCTCTATAAAAAAAAAAACAAAATATAAATATAACAATAGAAGAATATTAATAATAATAACAAGCAGCGGTCATATTAAAAATAAAAATAAAAAAATTTAATTTCAAAACACAATGGAATTGGAAACTGAAACGGATAAATTGCTACCACATAGCGATGACAATGATGATGACGTTGATGATGAAGCTGACATAGGGGGTGGCCAAAGCAATGAGCTTTTAAAACTGAAAAGCCGTGAACATCAAACTGATGATTCGTCATCTACCACCTCTGTGAGTGAAGATACAGAAGAGGGTGCCGATAAGCCGGTGTTAAGCAATGAAGATTCGGATGATGAACAGGATTCACCAAATTTATCCCACACCAAGACCGAGTTCAATGCAAAAAATGAAAACAATTATGAACCAATTCATCAATCAATTGATGAAACCGTAGAAATTACCAAAGAAATCGATACAACAGCAACAATAGCATATAATGAAACCGAATGTCAATTAAGTGACACTGTTAATGAACCAACAACATTAAATACCATTGCAAATGCAAATATAAAGGTTATTGAAACCCTGGCTATTGAAACGCCAGTTGAAAACAGTTTGTCAGCCATAGCAGCCGAAGAAGATACAAATTTAAAGACTCTAACAAAGCCCAATGAAAGCTCGGGCAGTCCCAATCAATCTTTAGAATTTTACTATTCAGCCAATGATTTGTATGAATATGAACATGTAATTAGGCGCCATGACTCACGTACTCCCGATGTTGAATCGGGTTATTTCGAAAAGTCAGATAGTTTGTATTCGAAAGAGGAATTTGAGGCACGCAGCTCATCGCGCCAACCCTCTCAATATGATCAAACAATTTCGGAAAGTTTGCATAATCAATTGAATCGTTTCGATTTATTAATAGACACCATAGATCAGCGTAATGCCCTTAATGTGGCTAACAATGAGGCCGAACGAGGCTATTGGTCCACTATTTTTGGCCAAGCAAGTGAAATAGAATCTTATGATGAAATGTCTCAGGAGAAGAGTAATGTTTTCTTTTATATTTTCTTATTGTATAATCGTTTTCATTAAAAAACATTAATTGCTCTTACAATTCTTTTAAATTTAATACGCTCTTATTTTTATTCTATATTTACAGAGGCTCATCGTGCTCTTGAGCTTTTGGAAGATTATCATTCAAGATTATCAGAGCCACAGGATCGTGCTCTGCGTATTGCCATTGAACGTGTCATACGCATATTTAAATCACGTCTTTTCCAAGCTTTATTAGGTAAGTTTTAACAAGAAAAAATTAAACTTTTTTTAAATTATTTAAATTAAGTGTGTCTTCACACTGTAATAAAAGGTACAGTGAAAAGACTTCCATTATATTTACAAACCAAGGCAATCAAAATCTAATATTTCGTATATAAAAAAAAATATGAATGTGGAGTTCAGTTCTGGCGCTGTTAATGACAATCCCATACAATTTTAGTTTAATCGAAGGCGTTTTAATTTGATGTCAAAAATGTGTCACGTTCTGAAAACTGTTTCGATTGCCAAGAAGCCTAACATTGCGGAAAAAAGCGTTTGGGATCACATGAAATAGGGTTGGATATACAAAGAAGTTCATCGTATGGACTCCACTCGAGTTAGCGTAACTAAATGCAGTAGTCCGAATTCCTATCTTTATCTGAAAGCGATTGCTTTTGAATATCAAACGGAAACGAACTATCAGTTTTTGTATATTTAGCAGCTACGAATGGCTAGGCATTTAATTCGGATATATATTGTCATATATTGGACGTACTGAATCAAGTTACAGTGAACAAGCTCCCATCTTAAGGCATTCGGAGGGAAACTGCGTTCCTTTAGAACAAGGCCAGGCAAACATCGCTTGCTAGTGTCTTATTTAAAGATAGGTTACCTATGACATGTTGGGGAGGTTATATTACGCATCAGCATTATAGTCTGATTCTGACACCGAGTGCTTAACACAACCGTTTGCTTCAATGGAGACTTAATTAAATTAACTTTCCTCGGTTTTTAGATTGGCCTAATTTAGTAATTCTCAAAATGGAGCAACCTGTTAAATAACTCCGTTCGTATTTAACCCTATTTCAATCTACTACACCTTAACAATTTGGCAAGTTGTAGTTTAGTTGATAACTTATTTTTTTATTTTATTTATAAGTTTGATTATGTTTTTGTATTTATTTATACATGTATGTACTTCATTATGTTTTTTTTTATTTAAATTTTTTTTATTTAAATTTTTTTTATTTAAATTTTTTTTATTTTAAATTTGTGCTATTTAATTCATATTAACTGTTTAAATTACAACAACTCTGTTTTTATATGTGATACAATATAAAGTTGGCAACTTCTTTACCTGATTGCTTAAAAATGGCAATACTGTTTTGACATACCAAAGAGAATATTCGAGACTCGTTTGTGTTTTGCGGTATTTTTCTTGTGCAAGTGCCAAATGAGTTTTTCAGTGAAATAAAAAAACAGAATTTTAAACAATTTGTTTAAAAGTTTTAATAAAAAATAAACATACAAAACATTATTATAATTAAATAAACCAAATATCTTACGATACGTTGTTAAACACAATGTTTACCACATTAAAGAATTATCTCAGCAATGTTCATCGCACCTGGACAAATGGCGATGGCGACCAATTGGCTTCTTTTATTTCTCTCAAGGATAAACACATTATGAATCGTAATCTTTATGTACAAAATCCAGAAAGTGCTGTTGGTCGCATATTAGAATCGCCCATTGATGAAATTATATGTGCGCACATAAAAGTGCTCTATTATTTGTGGCTGGAACGTAAGTATCAGTATAACAAACAAGACAATAAGACATGGCAGATTAAATTGCATTGAAAATTATTTTTGTTGTTTAATTTCTCTAGCCAGAGATTTCATGCAAGCTTATAAATATCAATCGCAATGTATTCAGTCTGTTGTGAAAATGTTGCAACAATTAAAGGAAGAAAATTGGTGTCTGCCCGTAATGTATACAGTATGTTTAGATTTACGCATACTGGCTCAACATTGTGAGGAGCTGGGCAAAAGTACAAAGCCGGGAGAGATTTTGGAAAAGGCTGCTGATTGTTTAATGAGTTGTTTTCGTGTTTGTGCTGCCGATAACAGGTAAATAATATCGTTACGGCTGCTCTATAATTAAAGGCAACATAAAAGTGGTAATAAGTGCTTAAATATTCTGTGTTATTGGAAACATTTTTAGGCTGAAATTGTAGACAATGTGACTGTCGTAAAGGATTCAGTCCATTGGTTTTGAAGATGTTTATTTAAAACTAACTTTTGAGAGATTTATATTACAAGACGTTTAAAATGTACAGCAGCTTTGCTGGGCCTGGAAGTATTTAATTTAAGAACAGAATGGAGAACAATGGAGGCATGGAAGTAAAATGAATTAGATAGGGATGGTTAATAACTACTACTAACCGTTATTTACGTCTGATATACTCATTCTAATAGTATACATTATTTGTTTCAATAAGAATAGTACTGTCATAGTTGTTTGCAGCATCCTCTATTAGGACTTTGTTTGAAAGTACAGTTGTTGTCCATTAGTTGTCCGTTTAAAACCAATCATTCTATTTTACCGATTAAAAAGACCAGTTTCTGCAGAATTTTCGTGCATATCATTGTCTAAACACCATAAATTTTTATAGAGCTCTTATAGTATTGCAGTTAAGTGAGTATGTAAATTGCATTATAATGTAGATTTTTTAGTTACGTCACAACCTAATTTTTTCCATGGAGTAGAATTCAATAAACTTAAACAACTTTTCTTTAAACACAGTTAAACCAGCACAAGTAATTGTATTTAATTTTTAAACTTAAAATCAAAAGGAATATGCGAGCCAACTTATTCACTTTGTGTCTTTATATAGAATTTAGCATTTCTTTTAACAAAAACTAAAATAAAAACTAAAAACATTTATTATTTTCCTTTCAGATCATCCGACAATGAAACAAAACGTTTGGGCATGTTGAATCTAGTCAATCAGTTGTTTAAAGTTTATTTCCGTATTAATAAGTTGCATCTGTGCAAGCCCCTAATACGTGCCGTCGACTCCAGTGCTTTTAAGGATATGTTTCCGTTGCCAGAACGCATTACATACAAATATTTTGTGGGTCGCAAGGCAATGTTCGATTCGGATTACAAGAGTGCCGATGAGTTTCTCTCATTTGCCTTTAAGCATTGTCCAAAGAATTTTCCGCGTAACAAAAGACTCATACTTATATACTTGGTGCCCGTTAAAATGTTGCTTGGCTTTTTGCCTAAAAAATATATTTTGGAACGTTATGATATTTTACAATTTCACGAATTGGCTGAGGCACTCAAAGAGGGCAACGTACGCAAATTTGATGATGTTATACGACGACATGAAATCTTTTTTATTAAGTGTGGCATTTATTTGTTGGTGGAAAAACTCAAGTTCATTGTATATCGCAATCTATTTAAGAAAGTCTACTTAATTAAACAGACACATCAATTGGATTTGAATGATTTCTGTTCCGCTTTAAAATTTGTAGGCGAAACTGACATGACTATCGATGAGACTCATTGTATTGTGGCGAATTTAATATATGATAATAAAATTAAGGGTTACATATCCCACAGTCATAATAAATTGGTTGTCTCGAAACAAAATCCATTTCCTGCCGTTAATACAGTCTCATGAGATATGCTTACTGATTAGTTTAGTTGTTTAATGTTTAATAAGTTATTTTTTTTTTTTTTGTAAACTACATACATACAGTTTTTGTTTAAGTATTTGATAACAAATAAAGAAAAGTTTGTAATTTTAAGTGAATAATACAAAATAAAATTTATTTTATTTCGCAATAAGAAAAACACTAAAAGTGGTAATTATAATAAAGAATGTTTAGTATTTTATTTATTTTATAATTACAAGAATTAAATTTCTCATACGTATCTCTAATAATTTAATTTTTATTTTCTAGATATCCAAGAATTTTATGAACTTACTTTACTCGATGATTCTAAAACTATACAACAAAAAACAGTTGAAACTTTACAAATTGCCAGCAAATGGGAACAAGATGGCCATACAGTAAAAATTGCTGATGTAAGTATTATTTTCATTATTTAATGTGGTTAATTTTAAAGCAAATTTGCAGTTGGTTATACAGAGTTTCGTTTACCCTCGTTTTCGTTAAACAACGGGTGCAGTATTAAGAATTTTTCTTGCTGGAACTGAGTCAAGCAGTCTTGCCTACCTTAGTCACATTGAATGTGTTAGTTTTATACGTTTTCCAAAACAAATCTTGATATGCAATAGGACATGTAAAATTAATGTCTTATAGAGCCGAAGTTTTGCTGCTGTAGTAAAAATTTTCTCCTGAAATTCATCCTTAAATACGACACTGACATTGTTATTCTTGTTTAAAGTGGATTCTAGGTAATCAAAGTCATTCGTTATTCCCAAGTTATAATTGTTAGCATTAAAGGATTGTGTTGTTGTGCAAATATCTTGTGAAATAGTAGTTCGAATGGAGTCTACTGGAAAGGGTTCTACACAATGCATATATACAGTGTTGGAAAAAATAATAGAAAATGTTGTATACTTTTTCGTTATACACTTTTATAGTTGGAAATTACTGTCAAATTCTTGCTAATGTAACGGGATTTTATTATTTGCTTTCTTTATTGCTTCTCTTTTAATTTATTAGTTTTCAGGAAAAACTAAGAAAATACGTAATTTAGCTGGAAAAATTAATAGAAACGTTTTTCGAAAACCGTGTTTAAATTTAAAATAAATAAACTTTTTACATTAAATATTTAGAAGTGGTAAAAATTGAGTTAAAATACCTTTTTTTGACCATTTTTCGGGTTGAGTGTATGTTTTAAATCTTTCAAAAAATGGTTCAAGGTGTTCAAACCACTGATGCTAAAAGAAATGTTATTCTCAGATTTTTGAGAAACTTTTCGTGGCAATTTTATTTACTCTCAGAGTTTTTACCAGAAATCTGAGAGAAGTCGCCGAAGAAATATTTTTTGTATTTTGTTTTGATGTCTGGCCTGGGGCTCGAACCCTGGCTTTACGTCTAGTAAGTCAACACACTATCTACTAGACTACGGCGACTTTTTTTGTAATATTTATAAATAAATCCTGTACTTATTGCACACGCCTAAATAATTAAAATAAAATTTAAGTGCAAATTTAATATTCCGTAAAATATTTCATATTTGTTGCTTTTCAATCTTAGCGTAACGTATTTAAAAACAAAACAAAAATAAATATTTATTACTTTTAGTCTTACACATGTGCATTTAAATTCAATAAACATTTCTACACCATTTTCGACTAAAATTCATATGGTCCATGCGGATGAACATACATACATACATATACATATGTATTATATACATACATACATACTTGTCAGATGAATATTTACTTTCAGTAATCTTTTTTCATTTTTGATATTTCAATTTAGCTTTTATTTTAACCTGTCATACTTCTCAGACACTATGTTTGCTAATATTTAAGAGAAGAAAAGAAAAATAGAAGACGCAACTCATATGATTGATAGTCATTTCTAAGATAAAAGAAACGAAAAGGAAAACAAAATTTGAAATTTATTTACGAAATGCACTGTTGAAACATTTAAAAACACATTATTTTCTTTTAATTATTGATTTATTTCATTTCAATGGTATTATCGAATGTAAACGGTTCCATAAATTTTCTCAATTTTTTCCTTATTTTCATTATAATTATTATTAATGCCTCCTATTTTTTCCTTTTTTAATTTTGTAATATTAACACTTTCTTACTGGCATCGTTTTATTTGCTAACGGTGCGCTGTCATGCCGATACTATTCAGTCCATATTTCTATCTATTAATTGCAAGCAATGCATTGGCAATTCATTCATTTGAAATTGTGCTGCACCTCGATGAGTATACGTGATTTTTTGTTTTTTTGGGGTGCTTAGACAGATATGTAGCTCTCCACATTATCTCTTTTATAGAGAATATACATATGTATGTATGTACAAACGAGTATTGTGGATGTGTTTATGAATAGACATGCAAATACAGACATTAATTTCTTTCAGCCATCATCGTTCATTCATTTTTTCATATATACTATGTACAGAATGCTTTTAAGTATGTACATACATATGTACATACATATGTACATAGTATATAGCATGTGCATTAGCTTGCTTCCATACATATGGACTCTATCTATCCATTAATATTCAAGATAAATGTTTTTATGCCTAAGAAGAAGTGTGTAAGAAAATGTTTTGGAACCTTTTGAAAAGCCTTAAATACCGCTGGACATCTTTCCAGAATATTATGCTGAGTTTTTAAATTTGAAAAAAAAAAATTCGTTATATTCTCGATGCAGCTGGCTTTAGTACGGATGATAGTATGGAGACTGATCGAAAAGGCTTTGTGTATTAAAATAATGTGGCCTGGTGGAGGAATAATTTTTTTGGACAAATCCTTTCTGTTAGGTTAGGTTAGACGACGTGTACTTGTCAATTAAGACAAGTACAGTACCCGGAGGTCGAATTGACCCATTGTACAACGTCCTAGTTTCTGACACCACTTATGTTGTGTGTGTTAATTTTATACATGAGTGGCAGGACCTTCAGTTTAAAGTCTACTTCGAACGACAGATTTTTGAGAAACTTTTTCATGGCAATATTATATTTACTCTCAGAGTTTTTCCCAGAAATCTGCTGAGAGGAAGTCGCCGAAGAAGTACTTTTTGTATTTTGTCTTGATGTCTGGCCTGGGGTTCGAACCCTGGCTTTACGTCTAATAAGCCAACACACTACCTACTAGATTACGGCGACTTCAAACCTTTCTGTTGATACGGTAGTTTTCAGAATGGAAGTATAAATGAATATAAAAAGAATTTTTTTTTTTTTTTTTTTTTTTTTTTTTTTCGGAAAAAACTTTTGATTTCGCGGTCTTGTTTAAAAAACGAATTTTTTTTGGGATTTATTTCTAATTTCAATATAATAGATCATCGTTAACAATTGTTTCGCGGTAAATTAAATTATACATTATGATTTATTCAATGAAAAGGAGTAGTGAGCACCTATTGATAGTTATCCATAACAAAACGTTGGTGATACAGGCATTTAATTTAGCAGCACTTATATCATATACAAACAGTCGAAAGAAAGTGTTGTAATTTTGCTGTTTGTTGACAAACTTCCTTCCCTATGTACTGGTGGTCAATTTGATACCTTTTTAAATGCGAAACTTCAAGCCTTATATGAAAACCTGTTGAACAATAGCATTGCTATCAAAAAAGGAGTTTGAAATGCCTGTATACTATTCAACTGTGTTCATGATTTATCAAAACCATGCCCTAATTCAGTTGGCGCCGTAGCCTAGTAGGTAGTGTGTTGGCATCAAAACAAAACACAAAAAGTATTTGTTCGGCAACTGCCTCTCAGCAGACTTCTGGCAAAAACTCTGAGAGTAAATAAAATTCCCATGAAAAGTTTCTCAAAAATCTGTCGTTCGGAGTCGACTCTCGCCACTCATCTATAAAAATTAACGCACACATCCTAAGTAGTGTGAGAAACTAGGTCGTAATGCTGACTAGAGGGGTGTAATGACCAATTACGTGTGTATGTATACCCTAATTCACAGTCAAGTTATTTTATTATAAGTACAAGATCTATGGATGACTTAAGGTATGACAGATGACAATTCCATGTTAAAAAGTCACACCTTTTCCGATATACTTACATACTAAACGACATGCCTTACAAAAAGCTATATATTTAACTGGATCGAAAATAATTAAACAAAAATAAATCTTGCAGTTCAGAACGGCAATTCGTTATCGGAATAACATGGGATGGGTCATTGACTAATGTACCCCATCGCAGGACCAATCAATAAACTGATAATATTCAATTCTAACGCAAAATCTATGCTGCCATCTGATAATTAAAGTTAATCCTACATGCCATGATATTATTAAACACCGACCTGATGAAAATAGTCAATCAACAGTAAACTGAAATTGAAATTAAAAAAATACTTAAGTGCAGCTGTCTTAGACACATGCAGAAAATGATATTGAGTGGATCATGCAGGGCAGTATACCGGCAGAGAGGCCTGATAACGCTAGCTATTGAAAAGGCTACTGAATGCAGGACAGCCTTGAACAAAATTAAGCATTGCGCAGACTATCGGAACTTTAAAAAAACCGTGCTATGACCTTAGTGGCAGTATAGCGGCAGAGAGGCCTGTAAATAATTGATAACGCTAGCTAATGAAAAGGCTGCTGAATACACAACTGAAATGGAACAAAGTTAGCATTGCCCAGACTATCGGAATTTTAGAAAAACCGTATTATGATCTTAGGTTTCGTAAACAAGTAAATAATGAAATATAACGTTAGAAACGTTTGTCTATGATTGGCGTTTTTCTTTTGTCAAAACAATGTATCAATGTATGCTATTTATTATAACAGTTTATTTTAATAATGAAAAATACTTGCAAATGGTTTACGGTGAAACCGAAATTCACTACCGAGATCTTTGCAACAGATAGTTTAATCAGATCTTATGTTAGCCTTTCATAATGTTCGAAATTAAAATCAAATCAAGTAGGTAGGTAGTCTTTATTTTTGTTTTTCATATTATTTTTTGACTTGTTTATAATGCTACTCACTCTCTGTGTGGAATTCATTCCAAAGGTATGAATGAATGAATAAATCTCCTTTGCGTAGCACCTTTATCAGTTCTTTTAAATCTTCTCGTACACGTTGACTATTTAAGTATATTTATTTTTGTATTGTGTAGTACATTATAAGAAAAGAAAAGGAGAAAAAAACTTATAATAAGAAAAAAAATAACAGAAAAAATATATAAATTTTTTGTTTTTAAGATGGAACGAATTGTATTGAATGTATTCCATTTAGTTGAAAATTTGTTGTGTTTCTCGCATGTGTCCGTTATTTTAATTTAACAAAACGCGGCGTTTTTGTTTCAAAAACTTAATGAAAGAATATTTATTTTCTGCGTTATTTTAACACGGTGCTTAATTTTGTTTTTTTTTTCGTTTGTTGTGTAAAAAAAAAATATAAAATAATTTTTCTTTACGGAAGAGCGAGAGGAATCTTCATTGTGATGAAACAGCCAACATGATAATGACGATGATGGTGATGATGACGAACTGACAATTAAATACAAAATATTTAGAAATTTTCACTAAAAGAAAAAAAATATTTGGAATATTGTTTTTTTTTTTTTTTTTTGTTTTCACTGAATGCTGTGTATTGTTGTTTAGTGAATGTGTTTTCCTTCATATTTTTCGTTCAGTCGAAAATTTTTAATTACTCAGACGGCTGACTTTTCTTGTGATTTAATTTTTTTCCTGCTTAATGTTTACAACATTAAAAACGTTCAGTATTCAATATATTCTTAAACAAAATAAAAATGAAATTAAAAAAATAAATTCCTTAATAAGTGTGTATAAAAAAGAATATATGTATGTATGTACATATAAAAATATATACAAAGTTATGATGTGCAATAGAATTCCATTTAACATCCATGACTAACAAAATTACAAAATTTTATTTACGACCATTAAAAATTGAACGTTAATTTAAAATCAAACTACAAAAAAAAAAAGAGAGCAAATAGTGTGTGATACAGTAGATAGATATTTTTGTTTCAAAATAAGCCAACAAAAATTAAAAAAAAAATATTGAAAATTATTCATTTAAATTGTTAAAACAAAAAAACCATACATAAATATGATTGATTGGATTTCTATAGTACGCCATTCGCGTCGTCGTATATCGGGTTTAAGTGCTCGTTCGCCTGTACGTATGCCGCGACGTCCTAGAAAACATCACATATCTTCAACACCACCGGCTATAACTTCTGTTAATGGATCTTCGGTGGAAGATTGCCGAGTCAAAGATTCACCCACCGTTAGCACTAAGAGTAGCCAACAGACACGTCGTGAGTGTAGAACTCAAAATCAAATGAATCATACATGTTGTTTATCTCCGTATTGTATTAATGTAAGTAAGCAAATAATCCTTCAAGCCGGAAAATATGATTTTCTACAGCTAAAATATAAATCATTGGATTCGCTAACTTTTTTTTTGACAACTAGGGCGACTACGGACGGATATTTTAAGTAATAATAAAAATGTCATATGAGGTCGCGTGAGGTAATAGTTAAAGAGCTCAACCGCTAACCTGAGTAATCCAGATTTAGAACCCTTAAAGGTGGAAGTACGAAATTTTTTATCATGATTTTCGTTTTGTAGAAGCTCCTCAAAACTACATGTAATCCACAGAAGACACATACATAACAAAATTGGTCATTACAACCCTTCAGTCAGGTTTACGACCTAGTTTCTCATACCTCTTATGTTGTGTGTATTAATTTTATACATGAGTGGCGGGACCTACAGTTTAAAGTCGACTCCGAACGACAGATTTTTGAGAAACTTTTCATGGCAATTTTTTTTTATTTACTCTCGGAGTTTTTGCCAGAAATCTGTTGAGAGGAAGTCGCCAAACAAATACTTTTTGTATTTTGTTTTGATGTATAGAAGATCAATCATCTGAATATCCCAGTATGCTAACTAATGATCTTATTTTATATGCAGCCTTGAAATGTTGTATTGAATCCATATAAATATCAACAGAGCTCAGGCAGTAAGAATAACTTAAGCATAGTTCTATTAATTCCTTTCTGTTTGCTCTGGCATCAAGACAAACCTTCTTCTAAGGACTTAACATAATCAGTATCTTAATGAATTAAACTTTTGAAGCACTAAAGTAAATGATAGTGGGGAAGCGTCGAAATCTGTATAAATTTCGGTCACATTACTTTTTCTGAATTTTTGGACATAAGAAATGTATCGACAAAGTTTAATTAAAATCTATGGATTCACTAAGGTGTCTAAATATAGAAGTTTATAGCTGTGTTCTACTTGTTAAATGTACAAATGGGGTAGTGATTTATCAAGCTCGAGATTTCTTTCAGACGAATATTGATATTTATTTAGGTTTTGAAGGCATATGTACATATATTGTCTGTCTAGTTCTGGCGCACTTGACAGCTATTTCAGCTCATATGGTATCCAAGTAGTATTCTTTCATACCCAAAAATAAACTGCTAGTACCTTCAACGGTATGTTAAATGTTTCTTCACGACTAGGACGTCATACATACATGCATAATTGGTCATTACAACCCTTCAGTCAGGATTACGACCTAGTCTCTCGCACCACATATGTTGTGTGTGTTAATTTTATACATGTGTGGCGGGACCTACAGTTTAAAGTCGACTCCGAACGACAGATTTTTGAGAAACTTTTCATGGCAATTTTAATTTACTCTCAGAGTTTTTGCCAGAAATCTGCTGAGAGAAAGTTGCCGAACAAATTATTTTTGTATTTTGTTTTGATGTCTGGCCTGGGGTTTGAAACCTGGCTTTACGTCTAATAAGCCTACACACTACCTACCAGACTACGGCAATTTCAGATGTCATAAAACTATCAAATTCAATTTGATTGAATGCCTATGGTAGGAGACTTTGGTTTAAAGTTGGAATGCAGTACAGTAGGATGGATATCTGTTGCATATACATAATTTTAACTGAGAAATGTTGTTCTAAATAATTCCATAAACTCTTAGTTTTAATTTAGAATTTTTTGCATTAAAAAAATTAAAAAAAAAACTTTTTTATTTACCATAGTCTACGATTTTTCAACGACCTCCAAAAGTTGTTTAAATTAAATCGTATTTTCCCCCATTTTTTTTCCTAAAAATCTTAACTTTGTTTTACAAAAAAGTAAACATTACTCACTCATACATTTATTCGCCAGTCTTATAAATTAATTTATTTCTTTTATTTTAAATATTTACAGAATCAACCCGTAAAAGTAGCCGATACAGAAGTAAAGAAAGAACAGCAACAAACTGATGCTACTGCAGTAGCATCAACAATAGATGCTCAACAGCAGCAGCAGCAACAACAACAACAGCAGAACAATGGCCGTCAAACATTGTCAGGAAATAACGATGTAAATATTGTAAGTCCATACGAAGTCTATATGTTATTTTAGGTGTTGTATTATATCAGAAAAGAAGAAGAAAAAAGCCCACAAACGATGAAAAAAGTATCAATCATGTTGATAGAAAGTAAGTTAATTTAAAAATTTTAAAACAAATTCATTTTAATTGTGCATCTTATTACTCTAGGCCTTCTAAAAGGTACACCAAAAAGAGAAAAAATCGCTACTTATCGTTTTGCATTTTTGTTTGTACTTAAGTTTGTCTAATTTTTATAACCATTTTTGTATTTCTTTTTAATCCATTGTTTTTAAAAATATTTATTTAAGGAACATTTTTTTTTGCTTTTATTTTAATGTTATTTTTTAAGCTTAAATGCCATGTTTATAAAACATAATCTTTAACATCGTATTCCTTTAATGCAGAGTTTTAAGTTTTTTTTTTAAGATTTAAGTAAAGAGTGATGTTACATCAGGGAAATTATTTTTATAATTTATTTTTAATGAATTAAATTCATGAGAATAAGGATTAGGAGAACTACAGCATCTGCTATATTTTGTATGTGTTTAAATTTTTATAGGCTTTTTGCCTCCCATACCCTGGCAATAGGCAGGGATAACAGCTTCCTCATGTCATTAATTATGAACTTGCCATAAGTTGGCTCTTCGATACTTTTGTATATTGCAAGTTATTTTGAAATGATTATGCCTGCCATGATCGCCTCCCATTTTGTAAAATACGGCCTTTGTAAACATGCCATTTAAATAAGTATTAAGTGTGGCTATTGTTCATTATAGTCATTATTAATAAATATCACAGAGATGCTTGCTTCACAATAAAGACAAACCAGTTGCTTAAATCGATTTCCTAATGATGTCACAATCCCTTGGATACTATTCCTGACTTCCTCTTAATGGCAGTACGTTGATTATCCCTTTAAATAACAACATCGGCCCGAAGGAAAATGGTTAAAACTCTACTAAAAACTCTACTTAAAAATCTACTTCTTGATCGATCTCAACTTATGGCAGCTTCCATTCTAGATTAACTCAACTAGAGATTATCTCAATATATTTGACTGAACCTTACAATGCCTCCAATACCTTCAAGTGAGACCAAATTAAACAGTCTGCATTTGCTGCTGGTGCTTTGAAATTTGTTTTTTAATTTGGTTTTTTTTAATTTTCTCTACAATCAAGATTTAACACACAACATAAGTGGTGTGAGAAACTAGGATGTTGTACAATGGGTCAATTCGACCTCCGGGTACTGTACTTGTCTTAATTGACAAGTACACGTCCTCTAACCTAACCCATCAAGATTTGTATCCATAGAGAAGCACAAATGATCAATAACTTGGCTTTCAACCTCATTTACAGTTTCACTTTTGTCCTTATCTTTCTCTACCCAGATATTGAAATTTGAATAGAATTTGTAAGGGAGATATCATTTCCATCGCTTGCTCTTTTATAATTTAGAGGATGTTTATAAGATCAACACAAAAGCTGGCATTTCAGGAACTAGCTTGATCGGGAAATAAATTTTTCGGCATGTTTTTTTATTCGTTTCTAGATAAGCTTCTTGATATGTTGCTTTAGATATAGTATGAGGTAGGATCTTAGAAATTCCTTGTTGAACAGTTTATCAAATGATGTTTCAATAGACAGGAAATAATCCCAAATATTTTTGTCACAATATTCTCCTCACAATCGAAGTTGAATAGCTCAGAATAGATGTCAAAGAGATTACGCATATAATTTTGAGTCTCAGAATGTTCTGCTTCATCTATTAATATTTTTTTTTTTTCAAGTTTATAAATTTCCAGTTTTTAACCGTAAGTTATTATCATTAAAAACCAAAGAACTAGAGATAGGATAGATATTAAAACGTTGAATAACTGTTAAATGAATAATCAGTGCAGTAAGTTCATTAATAAATAAATCAGCAGTTCGACAATCGCTCTGATATGCTTATTGTTTATAGCATTTAAACATTTTCTTATAGAATAATTGCTTGATACTTAATTTTTTTTGTTGAATTTCTTGGCATTTAATTTTTTAATGATTTTTTTTATTAACTATGTACAATAAATCGAATTTATTACAATATATTTTTTTAATTTGATTTCATTTTAAATGTTATTCATTCCAAATAATGCTTTTTTATTTTTTTATATTATTTTTAAGCAATTTTTGCATGGCAAATATCTTTTCTTTTATGATAATAATAATAATAAAGTTGATTTTAACTTCCTTTGATTCTGATTCTTTTTGAATTCTGAAATGAATGGTATTGTTTGTACATTTTTGCATTAAATATGGTACGAAATAAAACAAAAGGTTTGTATTGCTTTATTTTAAGTTGTAAAAGCTTGTTTTATTTATTAAACATTTGTTTTGTATTTTAAATTTTTTATTTCATTTATTATAACTACATTGTAATTAAGAATATCTTAGAAGGAAATAGTTTTAATTATTATTTCAATTAAATTAATTTAAATAAAATTACAAATAAAAAGGGTTATAAAAGGATCGGAAAAGAAAATATTTTGAACCGATAAACGATAGTAAGACATTAACATTAAACCTTAAACACTTAGTGAATTCTCTTATATATGGTACACTAGAGAGATACGTTATGTGGAGTGAAATATTGAACTCCAAAATTCCGTTTTGGATGGCAAGAAACGAAAGATTTCGATCTACACATTATTTCTCTAATAAACACATTATTCACTGTGTGAGAAAGTGTGCGTAGTATCGATAAAACTGTGAAAGACAAGTTACTTCAAGTTGCTATTTTAATAAATGAAGCAGGAGTATGCTGCCCAACCTATTGTCGTTAATAAGGACTTATTTTCCCCTATCTCTTAAACTATCGTGGCATAAAGTCTCAAAATATACCACTGGGTACTTCAAATCAGATTCTCATGCCAAGAATAGCTACCCTCTCATAACTTCAAATGAAACACTATCAACTCTGGCTCTATACCAAAATCTAATCGAATTATAATTCGTTTAAACATTACATGTAAGCTAGATATGACTATAAGGCTTCCTTGACGAAATCTCCTAAGGACTTGGTGTATAACAAATGTTCTTATATTTTCCTAAAGATTAGCCAGGAGTAAAAGTATAAAGGACGTTATTATGAGGTAAAAGAAGAGGATATGGATATTGAATGGAATTTTCGGTTAATTTAACCACTTATTGTTTAGATGGCATGGTGTAATGGTTAAAGTGCTTAACTTGAGGAACTCGGAACTCTCCAGGTTCAAAAATATTAGTTCATGAAGACCCCTGCACACTCTGAAATCATAGCATCCATAATGAGCTTTATTGAAAGGCTAGGCATCGGCATTTCTTGAGAAAAAGTAAGACTCAATGAGCTTAGCTTATCCCTACATCTAGTACAGAAACAGCGTTGTTTCTACGCACCGAAAGATCGCAACCATACATGTTTGGAATACAGACGTAAAGTCTTACTATTTTGTTTAATTTCCATATTTAATTGAGGTCCCATCACCTAAAATTGGCCTACAGACCATGAGTGGTATAAGAACCCAGGCCGTAATCCTGTCTAGAGAGTTGTAATAAGGAAAACCGCTAAAAATTTAGCGTTTTTGTATTGCAGAATAGCCCTTAGTCAGTTAATATTCTTAGTAAATAAGCTTTCTCTAGAACTTGAAGAAAAAATGTTTATTCTTCATTAAAACGTTCTGTAATTTATAAGTTAATTTCTTCTTTCCTTACCTGTGTCAAAAGTAATCGCATTTCACTACGATCAGTTGATCGACGTTAAAACTGCAAACACAAAATACGCGTTTTTAATAACGTTTTCATTTTTATGGTAATGTTAACTTGACACCGTAAAGGGCAAGTCTGTTGTGTTTTCCTCGCCTGTGTCAAAAGTGACAGTAGTATACCGTATACGATCGCTAAAGTGCTCTCTGCTTAGAATTAAAGTATTAAGTAAATAGTTATTAAATTATTAGAAAATATTAAGTTATTATTACAAAAAAATTATAAATTAAATGAATAAAGAAAACAAAAAGCAAAATAAACAGCAAGCAAATCAAACAAATATGAAATGAAAAAGAAAAATAAGATTACAACAACGTATAAAACAGAAAGGAGAAATGAAAAAATTCCTCTACAGCATTGCCATATAAAAAAAACGAGTATCGAAATGTTGACTAATTGCTTAACTTAAGCAACATGTTGCTAGAGAGTATTAGTCTTTCATTCATTGCTTTAAGTAAACGCTGTCATCATTTAAGTTTTCACTAGAGTTGAAAGAAAAAAATTGAACAAAAAAATTTGTCAACGCGTTAGAAATTTTTTTTACAAATAATTACAGAGTTAATATTAAAATAAAAGTTAACATAAAATTTACAAAAGTTTGGTTAAATTTAAAATCGGAAATATAAAAAGACGAGAAATTATTTAAATTGTTTTATTAAAACGTTTAAAGTGTTTGTGTTGTGTTTTTTTTTAATGAGTAAGAAGAAAAAAGGTTGCTTGGCGACGTTAACGACCCCGACATATTTCTGTGTGTGTGTTGTTTTTTATTTGCGTGTAATGATGATTTGTAAAGGGAAAGTTCCCATTTGTTTTTGTACTTCAATAATAATATAAAAAGTACTTTATTTTACAAAGAGTTATAAATTAAAAAGGTGTTGTAGTGTTGTTCAATAATGGAAACAACAATAAAATGCAAGATAAATTCTTTTATAACA
This sequence comes from Sarcophaga subvicina, assembly GCA_936449025.2. NCBI lineage: Eukaryota > Metazoa > Arthropoda > Insecta > Diptera > Sarcophagidae > Sarcophaga > Sarcophaga subvicina. Next base: position 145,020,193 of record OW388080.2, on the reverse strand, counting down.
TACCTAGTTAACTTAGACATAAAACAACTACTGTGACATTAATATTAATAGATAAAAAAATAAATCCCTTTAAAGATCAACTGGCAACAAGTGTACAAATATAAGTACATACGCTACACAACAAAAAAAAAAAGGCCGTAAAAATTTACAAGATATGTTGCCTTAAACATGCCTGAGACAATGTTGCTGAAATGTACTCATTTAAATGTGTGCGTTTATGTGCCGTGTTTATTTTATGGAATTTGACATATCTCTCTCTTTCCCTCCCTCTTTACGCTCTTTCTTAATTGTTTACCGGAACAGAGAGGCAAAAAAAAAACAAAAGGAAGAGGAACAGAAAATAAGAAATATAAAGAAAAAGCAACTCTAAACAAAACATATAATAAGATAAAAGCAAACAAAAATAAATTATAAATAATAATAAAAAGAAAACAACAAAAGTTGCCTTACTAAATAGTTATTAACGTTAAAAGATTTTTGTTATTATTACACCCGTTTAATATATATAATTTGCCATACTGTGAGTGTGTATGAGCTGTATGTGTTGTTGCTGTTTTGAACGCATACAAAATAGAATTTGTATCGTTTTTCACTATTGCTGGCGTTTTTTTTTTGTGTTGCTTGCTGCTGCCTGAACAACTGTGTGTTTAACGTAAAGACGACGAAAACAGATCATCACAATTATCGTCTCCAATTGTCGTTGCTGCTTAATAAAAGTGTTAAAAACAATAATAAATATTACTTTTTTAATAGTAATAATATAAATAAAAAATATTGACCAAAAGTTTTGTTAAATAAAGTGCACAAATAAAAAAAATTAAACAGCCAGTATAGAACAACAATAAGATGACCACTCGTAAAAAGAAAGGAAAAGATGGTGGTGGCGGCAGTGGTGGAGGCTTTATTAAAAAAGTCTCCTCCTTGTTTAATTTGGATTCGGTAATTATTTTTATGCACCTACTACTCCATATCGAAAATTGTGACTTTTTTAAAAGCTATTTAAAACATTTTAGTGACACTTTTTTTTTTTTTGTTGACTGCTGATTAGTAAACATTTCTTTATTTATTTAAAATTATTCTTGTGGTTGGTACGTTTCCCTGTGCGACCGTCTATTTTTATTAGTCCACTATATATATATATTGCCGGACGAAATGATAACATCATTTCTTTTTAAAGAAACACATCTTGAACAACGCATAGGAAATTCTATTAACATCACAACCGTTGCAATGGCCCACCCCACCCTCACTGGCAAGAATACATAGCACATTTTACAGTGGGTTAAAGGGGTACTCCGGCTGAATTTTTGCGTGATCTGTTATATGTTAAGTTGCTTTCGTTTGATCTGTCAAATAAGAATTCTGCTTTTTTTCATTCTGTTTCGTGAGCGCTCTCATTTTAGTTTTGCGTATCTTTTAGGGTTGCCAAATTGAAGAAAATGAAAAATGGATTAAAATTGGACTCGAAAGAATGTATTATTATATTGTTTTTATTTTTCATTAATGAAAAAAACACAGTATAATTTGCAAGAGCATTACAGTCTGTAAGCATTCACTAAACTCTCACCAATAAACTCCGACTTTCTGTCATAACAGATTGTTTCAGTTTTTATGGACGAATGTTTATCTAAGAAGCATAAAGGACACACAATTACCACACATTATCGTTCCCACGACAATCGGATCTTCGCTCCTGAACGACCCGACTCAACATCGGCCAAGGATTGTCAAGCCAGCGATAGCTGTATCAACCGGAGGTTTTTTCCCAAGGGAAAAGCTTCCGGAGACAACAGCCGAACTGTTACAACAACAAACACAAATTATCGAACGAAACTGTGCATGATTTACCAAATTCTATGTAGCAAATAAGGTTTTTCCAAAAATAAACTATTAAATCCTGTTTACTGCACTTTTTTAATTAAAGTGGATTGAAAGCTTTTAGGAAAGGCCCACCTTAAATGTTAGACATAACTTTCAAATATTACCTTCATACCTTTGCTGAGATTGGAAAAATATAAAAACAAAACTGGATGTATTTGACCAGGATGGAACATACTTTCTACAGCCTTTGCAATTAGGGTTATCTGAATGCTTTCTTCCTTTTAGTTGACTAAATTTTATACTAGTTTCCCAACAATGTTTGATATTTAGAAACAAATTTGTAGTCGAATATTTAGTTTAAAATCTTGCAAAGTTTTGAAAAAAGTTCAAAATTTGTGGTTATGATGAAAACCGCTATTATCAAACTGAATTAATGATTTACGATGTACACGGTTTGTACACTTGTAATAGAGTTCGGTGAAATGGGCTTTTTTGTAAATGGCAAGTTTTAAAAGTTTCTGGTCATATTATAGGATTGAAGAACTTGAAACCGAGTCAGTTTTTTTTTTCTTGTTTTATTCAAAGGACACATTAAAATGAGCAATAAATCTCAACATATTGTTGTTGTTTTATTGAAGTTGCCGTAGTCTAGTAGGTAGGCTGATAGTTTATTAGACGGAAAGCCAGGGTTCGAGCCCCAGGCCAGACATCAAGACAAAATACAAAAGGTATTTCTTCGGCGACTTCCTCTCAGCAGATTTCCGACAAAAACTCTGAGAGTAAATAAAATTGCCATGAAAAGTTTCTCAAAAATCTGTCGTAAAATTAACACACACAACATAAGTGGTGTGAGAAACTAGGTCGTAATCTTGACTGAAGGGTTGTAATGACCAATTATGTATGTATATATTGTTGGAAAATTTTTCTTATTAAAATAGGTCTCCGTTCTTGATATTAAATGAAGTAACAGTCTTTCTCCGATAAAAAATTAAATGTTTGAAAAACTTCCTTAAATCTGTTGTTAGATTTCTTAGTAAACTGAAAATCCCGAACTTATGAATAAATTTAACGAATGTAACATGGGTGGTGTGAGAAGCCAGGCAATAATCCTGATTATAGGGTTCTAGTGGCCAATAATGTTTGTATGTAATGAATGTAATATACAATAATGTTGTTTTTGATTCGATTATTTTTGCTTAAGGTGTTGATTACTGAATACACATTTTATTTGGTTCAATTTCGAACCAAAATATATTTTCCATTCTGGTGTTATAACTTTGTGAGTAATAAGTTTGTGAGCAATATATAGTATGAATTGGTTTGCCTTTATAAAAATAAGTATGTGGTTTTGTACATTGCTTCGGTCCCTTTATTCTTTATATTGAAAATCTTTTGTCCATACAAGTCTAAGTAAAAAATGTCTCTAAATCTATTGATATCGAGGTCTTATGGAAATATTCTGTTATAAATATATATAAAGCCCTACAGTTGATTAAGTTTGGCAGTTATATACATCCACATGTATTACGATAATTTAATCTTTTCTTTCTAATACAATAAAATTTGCGTTTGAATACAACATAACGACCATATGCATTTATTATAATTATTATAATTATTTAACTGATTGAAATAAAAGCATACATACATATGTCGTGATAAGTTCACAAGTTAAAGATGCTTTTTTGTTTGTTCTCATATGTTCATTTAACAAAAAGTGCAATTATTGCACGAACCACGATGTAATTTAATGGATCTTAGCCAAAAAACATTTAAAATACACGTGATTGATTTCTTTTGTATTATGCTTTAAAAACCTTATAAATGATAAATTTAAACAATTTAATTACTTAATTTTGTATATATACTGCATATGGCATATGACATACGCTACACTGTGAAAGCGATTTGGTTGGGTAGTACATATTTTGAAATCTGAAGAATCTGATTATAAAGATTTATACAAGGTATTCTAAGACATTTTGAAAACACAAAATATAAACGTTTATTCCATATCTGCTTAATATGTTCGACTTCAATTTTGTAAATATTTAATCACAATATATTTATAAATTTTTTTAAAAAAAAATTGGGATAGTTTCGTATGCAGCACATTCATACCAACCTATCTTTAAACATGTATGGTTTTTCAAGTTCAAGTGTGTTTTCTAAATGCATATTTAACGCCAATCGACTGCGTACTAGCTTTCACTTGTCCACTCCTTTAGTGAAAGTTTCAGTAATTCAATTTTCAGGCCCTCCAGCGGTTTATTGGTCCTTGTGCAACTGATCCTATTTTATTTATTTCATTAATATGAACTGTATACCCTGTTATCCATGATAAACTAGGCCAAAATCTTGATTACTAAGTGTCATGCTGTAAGCTGTTTAAAATAAAAATATTACTAAAAAAAAGTGGTGATTTTCACTTTCCAAGCATTACGGAGTGATTTTTATTTTTTAATCATAATCGAATATGGGGTTCTTAGCAATGTACTCAATGTTAAGGCTTATTATGGAGTTATTTGTATTTGGATATGGACCTCCATCCAAATTTTGTTCCAGTTGGGCAACATTTAAAGTCGATTGAGCCTTTACTACGTCTCTTATTTTTCGAGCAAAACTTTCTTCAGCGATGAAGATCATTTCTTACTGGTTGGTTACGAATACAACAAAAATTGTCGAATATGTGATTCATACATAATTGGTCATTACAACCCTTTAGTCAGGATTACGACCTAGTTTCGCACACCGCTTATGTTGTGTTTGTTAATTTTATACATAGGTGGCGGGACCTACAGTTTAAAGTCGACTCCGAACGACAGATTTTTGAGAAACTTTTCATGACAATTTTTTGTTTACCCTCAGAGTTTTTGTCAGAAATCTGCTGAGAGGAATTCGCCGAAGAAATACTTTTTGTATTTTGTTTTGATGCCTGGCCTGGGGCTCGAACCTTGGCTTTACGTCTAATAAGCCAACACACTTCCTACTAGACTAGGGCGACTATGTGATTCGGATAAGGATAAAAAAGTGATTGTGAAATAGTTATTTTATTGGGTGCATATTTTGTGAGGTGCATATTATAATCTGGAGTTGTCATTGGGTCGTATTTTCGTCGAAAACGATTCTAGTAGATGTTTGAATATTAATTCACAGCTCAATGGTCGCATAATAACGAACTTTTTTGACCTACAATTAAAGATTATGAATTGAACGGTGTGTTGTTTCAACAAAGGAAGGGTTCCAGCCACACAACACGACCGACTTTAGCTTTATTACATGAGAAATTTCCAGAAATATTAATTGCACGTTTTGGGTCATGAGATTTGCTGTTGTGGCAACAAATATTCGTCAATATGCCTCAAAAGAATCGAATTTTGAAAGTAATCCAAAGGCAATCATTTAAATGACTTTGTAGTTCGTTTAGTTTTGGAAAGATCCAATCATTATAAAGAAATTAAAGCTTCATCGAATTCAATTCATGCATTGAAATCGAAAAATGGATAACATTTTATTAAACTAATATTGAAAAAAAAACAGCGATTAAAAATGCTTTTAAATGAGGTTTCTAGAACGACATTTTTATATGTGAAGAAATGGTGTAATTTATGATTCATTCGCCATTAAATAGAAATTTAAATAAAATATTGAAACTTACATCTTAGACTCTTATGTTTTCAAATGAAAATATAACAGAGAGAGTGTATTTGTTTATAATTTTCTATTTTAAGAATTTCATAAAGTATTACTTGGAATTGGAATGGAAGTATGTATGTATTTTAAAATATTTTTATCAAGAGAAAATTATGAAATAAAAATTGCACTTGAATAGCACTTCATGCTTAAAATCCCTTGATTTTATGTTAATACTACAACGCCACTTAGCAACTCTACTACAATCTTGCATAGGGAATTCCATTTGCATGTATGTATTCATATAAGTACATATGTGGTATTTTTTTTATTGTAATAATACAATATTTTTATATGGTTTTATTATTTATGGTTATTATTATTGTTTTTTTTTATTCGTCTTTAGCCCATTATGTTTCGATCTTTGTATTTTATCGCATTATTGTAATATTTTTCCTTTTTGTTTTCAAATTCAGTTTTAAAATTTCTTTATTATTCATGTAACATTAATATAATAGAATAATAATAAAAATAACAATAAAAAAAAGTAAAAATTACTTGACCTCATACTATTTTCGATCATAGACATACATAGTACATAGACACACGTACTACTATTTACTTACTCATGCTGTTTAATTTGTAGTACAGTGCGATATTTTTTATTTGTCTGTTATTATAGTTGTTGTTGTTAAATTTTCTTTTTATTTTTCTTTTTATTATTAAGTGGGCGTTTAAAATAATTTGCCTGTTTGTTATTCATTCAGTTTTTCTTATTATTATTAGCCAGAAAATGCACAACAATTATTGATGCATTGGCAAATGGATGGAGAGGGGCGTTAGGAACATTTAATTAGAACATCATCCACAAAGTGAATAGAATGGAATTTTTTTTAGTTTAGTTTTTAGTTCGAATTTTTTAAATAACTCTTTTAAATATCTGTAAACAAAATTTATAAACATTATAGGGGAACAGCTTTTAAAAAGTAAATGAAAATGATTCATTTCAATTATGCCCAGCATAATACAATAAAGTCCATCATGCCCTTATTATTATTTGTTTAATGTTTTGATAATCAGTTATTATTTTTTTATTTGCTTTATTTTTGCGTTTATAGGCACATCGGTCATCAACGAATAAGGTAAGAGAAATTTTACAATCGTAAGATTTCTGTATGTTAATTTCATTCAATCAATATCGCTACTACTCATCTGTGGATTGTCTTTAAAATCAACATCGAAGTGTATATGTATTTGTAACATAAAACCCCACTAAATATTTTTCACATATTTTTCATAATAAAAATTTATTTGTGTTCTAATTAACCCTAATCGTAGCATGTTAATTATGATATTCAACTTAAAATTTTTTGTAATTACAAAAACAATTCTAAAATATATTAAAAGAAAGAAACAAATAAGAAACATCTAACCTCAGATTCAACTAAAAATGTTACGATTATTGTTAATAATAATAATAATAAATTTTATTATCTTTCCTTATTATTTATATTGTTGTTCTTTTTTCAAACATTGTTCTTTTGTTACATTTCTAGGTTAATGGCGATGATAGTTGGCAATATGAAGACATAACCTTAGAACGTGGTACATCCGGTTTAGGTTTTTCAATAGCTGGTGGCACAGACAATCCTCATGTTGGTAATGATTCATCCATATATATTACCAAATTAATACCGGGTGGTGCTGCTGCTGCCGATGGTCGTTTAAGTGTCAATGATATTATAGTTTCCGTTAATGATGTCTCTGTGGTGGATGTGCCACATGCATCAGCAGTTGATGCCTTAAAGAAAGCTGGCAATATTGTTAAATTGCATGTGAAAAGAAAACGTACTGGCGGTGGTAGTGCCGTAGGCGCTGCAGATGGTATAAGCTCGAAGATGTCAGCTTTACAATCAGCAGATGCTGGCCCTAAAGTAATTGAAATCGATTTGATTAAGGGCAATAAAGGTTTAGGATTTTCAATTGCTGGCGGCATTGGCAATCAACATATACCAGGCGATAATGGTATTTATGTTACCAAAATAATGGATGGTGGTGCCGCTGCCGTCGATGGTCGTTTATCAATTGGTGATAAGCTTATAGCCGTTAAGGCCAATGGGGTAACTAATTAATAAAAATAAAAAAATACATTAATTATAACAGATTTAATAACTGAACATATTCAAGCTTCTGTTTAGTTTTTGATTTAAATTATTTTTTACACAACATACATACATATGTTTCCTGGCAGATTTTGGCTAAAACCATTGACCCACTTTGTGAGAATTTTGTATAAATTGTTCATCGTTTTTATCTATAAAACCTTTCAATTATTTTAAGGACAGATTTTAGAGGAAATTGGTTTGCTATCTTATTTACTCCAACGCAAATTGAATGCAAATTGAATCAATTATTTATAAACCATAATACAAAATTATTTATTTTTCATTAGAATCACGATTCTAATGCAATATACAACCTGTTACGTATCTATTTCAAAGAAACTTAACTAGAGTACTTAATTTTCATTGCTTTGTAAAGGACTAAAAATATTTTTGGGCTTATTTTTAATTGCTTTTATTGACTCTACAGTGCTGGATTACATTGCCTTAGTTTTATGAATTAATAATTTTGTTTGACACATTTTCAAATTATTAGTCGAGTTTCACGAATAATTTTTAATACTTTTTAAAAATACCATTACGATTCTCATAATATGTTCAGTTTTTAAATGTACCCAGTGTTGTTGTGATAGCTTTTATTGAAAAAACTATTTTAATGACAATTATTTTTAAACTTAATTGCAGGTCGATAAAAATCTCGAAAATGTTACACATGAACAAGCCGTTGCCACATTAAAATCCGTTGTTGATAAAGTAACATTAGTTGTGGGCAAATCGGGTCATATAATTTCAACATCTGGACATCATTTCAATCAAGTGAATTCGCATTCAACAGGTGCGATTAATACTATAGGACAAACTGTTGTTGATTTTGCTCGTTCATCTTCTACCACACCATACACAACTACCACCAACAACATCAACAACAACAATACAAATGCTATGCAACCACCACCACCACCACAACCAACAACAGCTACAATTACTAATAATAGCAATAATCAGCACCATGCATCTTCCCCAGCTGTAGCTGATATAATTCCTACATCTACATCTAGATCCCAGTCACCTTTGCCTCGTAAGCTTTATTCTATTATTATTTTATTTCATTTTTTTTATTATTCTTTATTATGATTTTTCTCTTACTTTTACTTTAACTTATTACTTTTAATTTATTCTTTTCCTTTCCTAAATATTTTTTTTTTAAATCTCCCTTAAGTTCTATTTAAACGAAACTTAAAACTATCTAAACTACCTTTGCTCACTCAAGAAAAAAATATTCCAATTCAAATTTCATACGTTTTCTAAATCATTCCACGAAAATAATATACATATGTATATACATACTATATGTATGTATATATACATAAAACATAAATGCTACACACTTGTATGCTTGTGGATTAATATAGTACAATAAATAATACCATACATATGTATGTAAATCAATTCAGTTAGAGAGTAGTAAATATGTTTAGAAGTATACATATATTTTATTATAGTTTTTAATAATTCCTTTAATTTTTGTGTTCTTTGCAAAAGATGCATACATATAAATATATATATATATATAATTAACCTTTTACTTTTAATGGAACCATAATTTGCATGTTAAGAGAACATTATGAAATGAATATAGGTTTTTAAAAGCAACCTTGTTTTCTATAACACAGCAGAATTGTTTGTGATTGTTTTGCACGATTTAAGTTTTTTGTGGACAAATGATTAAGTTTTTGCTACATATTGAAAAACAAACCAAAAAAAAAAGTTTTCGTTCTTATGTTAAAAGAGTTTCTTTTTTCTGTGATGATTTGTGTGTTTGCATGTCGTCTGCTGGTGCTGCTGCATACAAGAGTGGTGTGTTTTTTCCTAATTTATTTATTTATTATTTTTTATATATTTCTATTTAAATTCCTTTTACAATATCTTAAATTCGTAAACAAAATGAAATTTAATACAACTTAAATACCTCTGTATGTATTACTGTCCTTCCACAACAACTGGCTTTGAAAAACTATAACAAAAAAAAGACCTCTTGAAACTACTACAAAAAAAAAACAACAACAAACCAAACCTCTGCTTTAATCACACTAATATAACAAATTTTTTTTCGTATTTCCTCTCCCAACCAAATATTGTTTGGGCTTTTCTATATTATACGCTTTATTTTGATTTTGGTGCAAAAAATAAAATCAAATTATAGAACAACCAGCATCTAGGTATGCCTCATCAAATGTTTTGGCTGCCGTGCCACCAGGCACACCACGAGCTGTTAGCACCGAGGATATAACAAGGTGAGTTTCATATATTTTGTTACTTTTAAATTATTACTATTTTAATTATTATATTGTATGTGTATATACATTCATATATTAGACGTTATTAAATATCTGAAATCTTATAATATGTCAAGTAACAGAAAGGCGAATTAATGTGCCTGATCGTAAATGTTGTTGCATATTTTTAGGAAACCAAAAAATCTTTTTTTTAATTCACGAATTTCGAAATTATTCAGGGGTGTCATAGAATCCAAGTCGATTTTGCCTTTTGTCGTTTTTGAAAACCAATATTGGATTTATTTGTTGTCACAAAACCAAGTCGGTTTAGTTATTTTCGAATTGAAATAAAACCGATGTTCGAAACAGCTGTTGTTTACATTTGTGTAACATATTATATTATATTTTTTTATATTTTCGTTTAGATGTCTGACCTGGCGTTTGAACCCGGGATTTAGGTCTAATAAGCCAACACACTACTTACTAGACTACGACGACTTCAATGTACTTGGATATTTTTCCCAATATTGAGAGAGACCGCTTTTGAATAGATCAGGCCAAGAAGTCTGCAGATGGTAAAATAAAAGCTATTTATAAAGTAAAATTAAAGCTGTTTTTATTTCATATGCAAACAGACAGCTGTTAGCTGCTTGGTTTATTTCCAATAACAAAACCGATAAAAAGACATTCTGTGACACCTAAAACCGATACTTATTCAAGTTCGAAAACAAAACCGATAATCTTGGATTGTATGACACCAAATTGATTTTTGTGTCGTTTTCAAATCCAATTCCGACATTATTGGATTCTATGACACCCCTGATAACAAAATTATTTGAATATTTTCTATAAAATATTTTAATTGGCCATAAATGATTATTTCGTAGACAATTTATTAATCTGTAACTCGTGAGTAACAGGTATTACAAAATGGTATTAGAAAGATATAATTTTGTATTAAAAAACTTGATAGATTTGCTATTATTTAACTCAGTATTGTCAGAAACTGCATCGAAACTGGACGTATTTCAAATTTTTTCTTTTTTTTCGGTAAGCTAGGTGGCTGAATGTCAATAGTGTCTATGATCGTTATACTGTGTTACAGTTACAAGTCATGTGATATTTTCAATCCTGGATTCCTCTACTTGCTATCAGTTTAATTGTTTATAAAATAATGAAAATAAACTAATTCGATTGTCATGTAAATAAGTTTTGTTAGGAATCGCCGGAAAACTAAATATTAAACATGAGGTATTCAGATATTGAAAAAGTCATATCATCCAATTTTTCATATACGATTAACCACAAAATCAATAGAAAACTAGGACATTTGCGTCCATATCGAATAAAAACGATGGTAGCAGAATTTATTGTGACTCGTTAGGAGCTGAGAGTGTGATTGAAAGCGTCTAATGCACCCAACTTAAATTACAGTCCTAGTTTTTTTTTTTGTCAATTTCTCGCTGATGTGAGGAGCATAATGGAAACAAGTTATTCTACAAAAGCGAAGAAATAATATGATCTTTATTAAACTATTATTTATTTTTACTTGAAATTTAAGACGGTTTAAGTGTATCGGGTCCGCCACTAACGTTTTTTTTTCAACTAGTGCTTATTTCGTGAATGGTAACACTTAGCTCATGTCTGATTTGACAGATAATTAGTTTTATCCTTCCGCTGAACGAATATTGACCATCCAATGCCTTTTCGCTTCGCTAAGTGGGCCTGCGATCAACTTACAGAAAATGCCGATTTTGGCAAAAAAAAATCATCTTTTCAGATGAAGCTCATTTTGATCTTGGCGGGCATGTAAACAAGCAAAATTGTCGCATTTGGGGCACAGAAAACCCGCACGCAAACATTGAAAAGCCGACGCACCCAAAACGAGTCACTGTTTGGTGCGGATTTTGGTCCAGAGGCATAATTCGGCCATTTTTCTTTGAAAATGAGCAAGGCCGTTACGGCCAATGGCGATCGTTGTCGGGCCATGTTGAACGAATTTGGAAATTGGAAAATTGGCAACATTTGGTTTCAACAGGACGGCGCTACGTACCACACAGCTGAAGCTACACTCGATGTTTTGCGCCCTGTTTTTGAAGATCGCATTATCAGCCGCAGAACTGATGTCGTTTGGCCACCACGGAGCTGCGATTTGACACCGTTGGACTATTATTTGTGGGGTGCCGTCAAAGATAAGTGTTACGCCGACAAGCCAGAGACAATTGACGCTTTAAAGGACAATATTCGTGAAGACATTGGTGAAATACAGCTGCACACAATCGATCGTGTAGACTACTGCATGGCCAGCCGAGGCAGCTGTTTGAATGAAATTATTTTCCATTATTAACCGGAAGGATTGTACTTTCAAATAAAAAAAGAATTTTGAGAAAATATTCAGTAGTTCAGTTTTTAAAGCATTTAAAAAAAAAGTTATTTGGCGGACCCTTTATAAACAGATTATTCTGTTGGTAGTAGCAAAAGTGTTCGTATATAATTTAGCGTTAACGTTAAAAATGCTAATATTAGCAAGAGAAAGTCAAAATTTTTACTTAATTTGATTATTTTTATCACTTTCAATGATACTGGAAGCTCAACTAGCCTCGCCTAAGCCTAATATTGCTTGGTTTCTAATAAAATTTTCAATGTTTACCGAAGAATATATTTTTTATTTATGTATGTATATTTAATATTATATTTACACTTATTTGGGCTTGATTTCCATATACTAAGTGAACTATTTTCATAAACAAATCTTTTAGTTTAAAAGAAATTTTTAAATTCTTTCGTATTATTTGATACCAAAGAGATAAAACAAAAAAATTAGATATGCTCGTCAACTAAAAGCGCCTACAGTAGAGCCTCGTGAAAGTGATTCATACTTAAAACACATATTGGTATACTAAAAGCAGTTGTTGTAATTTGTATTTCACTGTAATTTATTGCGAATAGTATGATGCTCTCCAAAAAAACAAAACAAAAAAAAAACAAATAATTTCTGCAGTAATCAGTTAGTCACTAAACGAATCTTAGATAATAAGCTCCAGATTCAATTAAACTGCGTGTAGCATACGTATAAAGAAGAAGAAAAAAATATATTTTAAAGAAAAAAGAAAAACATTCAATCACATAGTATTACGTTTCCATAGAAAGAAAGAAAAAAAGTAACAGCAGTGAAATCAAGAAAAACAGACAAACAAAAATAAGGCAATATTTTTTGGCAAACAATCAAAGAAATTCCATTTTTATGAATTAATCAAGACACCTGATACGAATAAAATATTATTATTTTGTTATTGCTTATTTATTTCAATATGCATATTTAATTATATTTGTGTATTGTTGTATGTTTTTTGTGTATTGTCAACTGCAAAACAAACAAAAAAGAAAAAATAAATAAAATAAAAATGAGTTGTCTACAATTGCAACTACTAAATTTAGACGATCGCATTGCAAATTTGCGTAGACCGCTGTTATGGTCAATTGTAGATAAAAAGCAACAACACCAACAGAATACTGAAACACACTTCGTTAAGACTCAACCGCTGGTGGTGAATAATTTACAACGTGACGATTATTGTGAAAAAACTCAAACGTAATGTGTTTGTTTATTTAAATTTTAAAAATCTGCATCATGTCTTATATAAAAATATATGTACAATATTTTATAGTTGTTGTAAAAAATAGTTTTAAAGAAGATAATAAATAAATAATATTTATAGTTTTCTAATATATTTGGTTAGATTTACAAAAATCATACAAACATTACGTAAAAAGTGATAAAAATACACAAAATTTAGTGCAATAATCTTAATAGTGGTTAAGGGAAAATATAACAAGCAATGCACTAGGTCGATTGACAAGGTTTATTGGATATGGATTAAGCGATTATTAACGCTTGTATTTCTGCTGCCTCATATCAAAATTTCTAAAAACAATGGACCTAAAAATTTAATTGATACAGTGTTACAGTAAAGTCATGTGATATTTTCAATCCTGGATTCCTCTACTTGCTATCAGTTTAATTGTTTATAAAATAATGAAAATCGGCTAATTCGATTGTCATGTAAATAAGTTTTGTTAGGAATCGCCGGGAAACTGAATATTAAACATGAGGTATTCAGATATTGAAAAAGTCATATCATCCAATTTTTCATATACGCTTAACCACAAAATCAATAGAAAACTAGGACATTTGTGTCCATATCGAATAAAAACGATGGGAGCAGAATTTATTGTGACTCGTTAGGAGCTGAGAGTGTGATTGAAAGCGTCTAATGCACCCAACTTAAATTACAGTTCTCGTTGACCCATTCGCTGCCAGGGACGAGTATACTCGTCTTTGACAAGGTATCTCGCATTTTATGGACCTAAAAATTTAAATTAAGTCGCCGTAGTCTAGTAGGTAGTGTGTTGGTAGCCTGGGTTCGAGCCCCAGGCCAGGCATCAAAGACAAAATACAAAAAGTATTTTACGGCGACTTCCTCTCAGTAGATTTCTGGCAAAAACTCTGAGAGTAAATAAAAATTTGCCATGAAAAGTTTCTCAATAAATAAAAATCTGTCGTTCGGAGTCGACTTTAAACTGTAGGTCCCACCACTCATGTATACAATTAACGCACACAACATAAGTGGTGTGAGAAACTAGGACGTTGTACAATGGGTCAATTCGACCTCCGGGTACTGTACTTGTCCTAATTGACAAGTACACGTCCTCTAACCTAACCTAACCTAACCTTATTGTATAGAAGAAGTGTTGTACCCACAATTTCTAGGGATGTTGTGATGAATGGTGAGAAAATGAGATAGTTCATGCGACGAGGAATTTAGGAATAATTTTTAACTCCAATTTGACGTGGGATAATCACATAAATTCACTGGTAGGGCAGACGTATATTAAGTTTTAATTGCGAAAGCTTATTTAATTCACTGCTTACTGTATGGATGCGAGTTGTTTGGTAATTGCGATTCCTACAGCAAACGTAAGCTGAACGTTCTATTCAATAAATTTGCTACTAGATATGTTTATAATTTGAGAAGATATGATCATATCTCTGTGGCAGCTAAGAGTCTTTACGGTGTGACCTTTGAGAATATTCTGAATATTCGTTTTCTTTTATTTTTGCATCAAATTGTAAACAAGCGGATACCGAGTTATTTATTTTACAGGCTACATTTTGTCCAGTCACCCCGTAGTAGGAATATTATAGTTCCTCGGCATCGCTACTTATTTTCCGAATGGCAGTTTTATTTACATGCTATTCGACTCTGAAACATTCTTCCACAACATCAGCAATGCAACACCAACGCTAATATCTTCAGGATATTTTTGTTTCAATATTTTCGCAGATTTTTTTTTCTCTTTATATATTTGCAAATTTGTTTTTTTTTTCCTTTTTCTATTGTGTTTTTATTCCCCTTATTGCTTCTATCTACATATCCATTACTTGTTATTATTAAGCCGGTTATTCTTTTACTAAATTAAGTTAATTAAGATTTTCATCTTGTTGTACAGGATTTGGGCAAAAAAATTAAAAAAAAATTATTTTCTTAGTGCTGCCTCATACAAAATTTCTGAAAACTGTGAGCCTAATAAACCTCAAAATCACTGTTTAATAGAAATACGTTCTGCACTTTCCACACATGTGTTGACTATGTTAAAGCACCATTTTGTTTATGAAATACATATCCTGTCTTTCTTCATATGAAGTATGTATGTATGTATGTATGTATATGGAAAGTAACTTTCAGCACTATTTCCATAGAGCACGTTTTACAATTGAAGTGCTTAAATTATTCCTCGAAAGATAGAAGCATAACATGAAAAATAATAATTGTGGAATGGTGCATTGTTAGCAAAGCAGAGTCCTTGGGACTTTTCAGTGGCATTTCGAGGTATAGGTCTCCCTCGTATAACGCGGTACTTCTACAACGCGTTTTCGATATAATGCGATTTAAAAAAACAGTTTTATTACAACTCGAAATTTCGACTTGTATAACGCGATACTGAAAATGGCAATGCTCTTTATTTTTAATGAAATAATATATGAAGCTGAAGATTTCAACGAAGAAGAGTTGATTCTATTAACAACTGGATCTCAAACTGCTTCAAATATCGCACATGAAAATGAAGACATTGATCCTGAGGAAGATATCTGTGAATCAATTCCAGATTTCACCCTAAAGCGCATACGAGAGGGCTTTAATTTGGCTGAGAGATTGAAATCTTTTTTTTTTTAGATAATGATCCGTCAATAGAAAGATCAAGCAAATTCAAGAGGCAAATAGATATGAATTTCGCGCCTTATTACGAAATCGAAAAACAGTTAGAAAAAAAAGCAAACAAAAGCTGATAACTGATTTCACAATCGCACAATCACTGGAAGAACGTCCAACAAAATATTTTTTTTTTTATCAAATGACGAAATCTTTGCGGAGGAAATTTCTTCAGATGAAGTTATACGCCCAAAGCGCTCACTATTTCGACGTAATATGATGTTCGAAATAAATAACACAGACTAGTGAAATAACAAAAATTAAATTAGTTAATGAATAATATTTATGTTTTCCGATTGTTTTTTTTCATGTTTTTTAATTTTTTTTTTTTAAATAAAGTATGAATTTTGATTTTGAGTTGTAAACGTACATACACCTTTAATTTAGTACCTATTTTATTTTGGAAAAATCTTATTGGAACATAACCCTCAAATTTATATGGAAGCTAAGTCTTCTATAACGCGAATTACATAACGTGGAATTTTCCTGGAACGTAACCACCGCGTTATACGAGGGACACCTGTATGTTGTAGTATGGCTCAATTCGGATTTTTATAGACAAAGTCCCATTAGATAAGTTCCCAGTAATAATCCGGGTATATTTTAATATACACGCTAGTTGGAAGTAATGTATATATTAAGAGATTATGATATCTTGATCTTTGCGAACCTTCGATAAATCCACTCTGTATCATTTTCAATATTCTTGTTTGTAATATTTTTTAATTAAATAAATACAGCTGTAGTAAAAACTATGTTGCATTTGAGTACTTTAGTACGTCCCTTATGAAAATCCATTTGCATTTGTGAAAAATATTTAAAATTTTGTGCACTTTATACAAAATATGTGAAAATTAGCTTAGCTTTGTAAAGTAATAGATAATGATAGTCCAATTGTTGAGTCCAATATTGAGTAATCGGGTGGTTTTTTAAAATAGTACAAGAAATTCAGTACTAGCTCTTTATTTATACCACCTATAAACGCTCGAAAATGAGATACAATTCTCATGTATGGCTCGGTTTGTCGTTTCTTAGAGAAAATAAGTCAAAAAGAAGTCTTTATTAACAGTAGGGAATCCAATTTTATGGATTAATTAAAATCATTGTTTAATGGATACTACAACGAAATGCGTTGAAATGAAATAAATGAGGTTGCTTGCAACAACAGCATAAATTTTAAGTTGAATTTGTATTTCTTGTAGAGTACATCCCTTCGCAGAGGGATAGAAAAATAATAAAAGTATTAATAATAAAAATAAAAACTATTCTTATTACAAAATAAATACAAAATAAATACTAAAACTAATCTAAAATATAAGATATGTATTGTATATGTTCTATATTCTGATTTCTTGGATTTTTTAGGGAATCACGTACAATAACTATACAAAAAGGACCTCAAGGTTTAGGGTTTAATATTGTAGGCGGTGAAGACGGTCAAGGTATTTACGTTTCCTTTATATTGGCCGGTGGTCCAGCGGATTTAGGCGGTGAGCTGAAACGTGGCGATCAACTCTTAAGTTGTAATGATATTGACTTACGGAATGCAACACATGAAGAAGCAGCCCAAGCATTAAAGGTAAACTTTTTCTTTTTTTTTTGAACATTTAGATTTTAAAGTTAAATTTAATGATGGAATTAAAATCTTAAAACATTATTCAGAAATCTGGTGGTGTGGTGACATTAGTTGCCCAATACCGACCAGAGGAATATAATCGATTTGAGGCACGTATACAAGAGTTAAAACAACAGGCTGCTCTGACAGCTGGCAGCACTGGCACTCTGTTGCGCACAACACAAAAGCGTTCATTATATGTTCGGGCCTTATTCGATTATGATCCAAATCGTGACGATGGTTTACCGTCACGAGGTCTACCATTTAAACATGGTGATATTTTGCATGTAACAAATGCCTCGGACGATGAATGGTGGCAGGCACGTCGTGTTTTGGGCGATAATGAGGATGAACAAATTGGTATTGTACCATCGAAACGACGATGGGAACGTAAAATGCGTGCGCGAGATCGTAGTGTTAAATTTCAAGGTCAATCAGCTAGTGCAAATAATAATATGGATAAGGTGGGTGTTATGATTTTCTATTATTTGCTATTATTTCAAATTTCAATTTACGTTTTTAGCAATCAACACTTGATAGGAAAAAGAAAAATTTCACATTTTCACGTAAATTTCCATTTATGAAGAGTCGTGACGAACGCAATGAGGACGGCAGTGACCAAGAGCGTAAGTAGCTAAAATGTTAATTTAAAAAGAAAGACTTTTAAAATATAAAATATAATATTATAACAAACAAATGATACATTTATAAATAAGGTAAACTAATAAACTTACGTTCGTTCTATTAATATGGAAATTAATAACTGCAAACACAATAACAAATTATCCTATATACATATATAATTGTATTTTTTTTTTCTTCAAACCGATTTCCCCAAAGAAATTGTGTGAATTTATACCAAGAAACAATCTTGCACCAATTGACCTGACCCTATTATATATTATAAAATATTGCACTCCTTCTACTCTTGTTTTGCTTCAAAGTTAAGAAATCAATGAGAAGATCAAATATACATATATATATATATATTTTGTTTATTATTAAATCCTGTTAACAAAGTACATTTTGTAAATTTGTATTGTTTTTCTTTATTTTATATGTATATGCTGTCGTTTATTTAAGTTGTCTTTAGTTATTATTTTAATGCTTAATGTACATTTGTTTTGCTTTTAATATCTATGTACATAGATACATAGTTTTGTTTTTAAGTTTTAATTAATTTATTTACTTATTTTCTTTTTTTTTTTTTTTTAATTTCAAAAATAACATCATCAAATACTATTTACTACTACTGTCTATTGTCCACATGTTCTCCTGTAAACTCATGCCATTTTACCATTATATGATGTCAATATAATTCACCACTGCTCCTTCTACTCAACAACACTTACATACACTCCACTCCGTCTGTACACTCGACTCGATCTCATGTGTAATATCGTCCTGTTTTAATTTGTTGGTTATTATACATTTTATAATTCTCTATATACGTACGTATATTATCCCAATTGTTTTGGTCATTATTACAAACAAACTCTAATGGTGTAATTTACTTTTGTTGTATACTGCGCCCAAAACAATGTGGGGTTTGTTATTCACAAAAAAAAAAAAAAATTATAATAATAATAAAAACAAATACAAAAACGTTTTGTTAAATGATATAAACATGTACAATAACTAAAGCTAATGGAATTGCAGCCAGTAATAGTGAGCTAGATGTTAATAATTTAAACAACAATGATTCCAATGAACCACAGCGTAAGTTCGTTAAAATATTTTCTCTTTTTTAATATACATACATATACAGTAATTTATAACTACGCATTCGTACAAATTTTAATTTCTATTGTAATAAAAGAAAAAAAAACGTTATAAAATAGTAAATTCGTTAATGGAAAATTCAATTGTTCTATTGTGTGTCAAATTGCATTTTATGGTTTCATTGCCATGAAAAACATATGTACAATTAAAAACAAAGATTTATAAACGTTTTCTAACAAATTCTGTTGCTTTCAATTTAAAAGTTATAACGAAAAAAAAAACAAAATTTTTGTTTATTGAGTCGAGTCTTAATGGATTGTGTATGATGATTGATACCAAGTAAAAATCAATTTTAATTAGTATTGTAATTTAAATCTCACTTTCTACTTTTATAAACTAAAGGGTGTTTTTATAGAGGTATAGAACTTTAAGTTGCAATAAAACAACGATGGATTATTCGATTGACATGAATTTTATTTATCCGAAAGACAATCTTGTGGCATTACATTTTATATATGATTTCTGGCATATGACCGCCACGGCTGACGCGGATGTAGTCCAATCTGGACGTCCAATTTTCGATGACTTTTTCCAACATTTGTGGCCGTATATCGGCAATAATACGGCGATTGTTGTCTTCCAAATGGTCAAGCGTTTGTGGCTTTACCGCATAGACCAATGACTTTACATAGCCCCACAGAAAGTAGTCTAGCAGTGTTAAATCACAAGATCTTGGAGGCCAATTCACAGGTCTAAAACGTGAAATTAGGCGATCACCAAACGTGTCTTTCAATAAATCTATTGTGGCACGAGCTGTGTGACATGTTGCGCCGTCTTGTTGAAACCACATCTCCTGGACATCATGGTTATTCAATTCAGGAATGAAAAAGTTAGTAATCATGGCTCTATACCGATCACCATTGACTGTAACGTTCTGGCCACCACCGTTTTTGAAAAAGTACGGACCAATGATTTCACCAGCCCATAAAGCGCACCAAATAGTCCGTTTTTCTGGATGTAACGGTGTTTCCACATACACTTACCTTCACTCCAAATGCGGCAGTTTTGTTTGTTGCTGTAGCCATTCAACCAGAAGTGCGCTTCATCGCTAAACAAAATTCGTTTATGAAAATCGGGAACAACGGTAATCTCGTTTTGGGCCCATTCGACGAATCTACGCCTTACTTGATGATCGTTTGGCTTCAAATCTTGCACGAGTTGGATTTTGTAAGCACGCAAACCAAGATCCTTCCGCAAAATCTTCCATAAAGTGGATGGACACAGATCCAATTCCTGTGCTCGATGGCGGATGGACTCATTCGGGTCTTCCTCAATGCTACGCTCTACAGCAGCAATAGCTTCTTCTGTACGCACCGTACAGCGTCTCTGGGGATGCGACTTATCAATAAGAGTAAACGTGGTGCGAAAACGTTCCATGGTTAATCGAATTAACTGCTCTGATGGACGATTTTGTCGACGATAAAATGGACGTAGTGCGCGATACGTTTTCCGCACAGAACCATTATTTTCGAAATAAAATTGCACTATTTGCAAGCGTTGTTCAGGCGTGAGTCTATTCAGGATGAATTGCCAAACCAAACTGAGAAGAAATCACTTGATAGCTGTTAAATCGGTCGCCATCTTGTAAAGTAATGTCAACTTAAAGTTCTATACCTCTATAAAAAAACACCCTTTATTAATGTTTGCTTTCAGTTAAATTACAACTTTTGTAAAGTTTTTCAAAATATGCAAAATTAATTTACTCAATCTAAAAATACTATTCCTTTATTATCGATTTCTCTTAATTAAAATTTTTTTTATTACAATTGAAAACTATTATGTACGAATTTAGAAGTGTAATTATGGACTATCCTTTTCTTCTTTAACAAGTAACAATTTAATACAATATAATATTATTAAGGTTGTAGGGCTAACTTTTTTAACAATAAGAATAAAAATATAACAATTTTTATTATTTTAGGTGGTTTGTAATTTATAAAAACAATACATTTTTTTTAATTGAGTAGTTGTTAATAGAGTGGTAAAAGATCCAATGTATACATAGTTGTAAACCCATGGCTGGTATCGTCTTTACAGAACACAAATATCTACAATATGCATATACTCTTTCTCTTTTTCTCTCTCTCTCGTTCACAATGAAGGTTTTGATGCAAAGATGTATGCTAGAAATTTTATTGTTATTGATATTAGAAGTGGTATTTATTTTAAATATGTACATATGTACCTCTATGTAGATCTAGAAGAGAGTTGCTATACAAAATATTTTCATTATATACTAATAAGATAGCTGGAAAAAAGTAGTTTACATCTTTGCATTCATGCCTTATACAGTCACCGACATGAACATGAAGCAATCAAGTTTTTCTTTTCTTTACTTTTTGATTATTATTTTGTTATTTCTTTTTTATTTTCGTTTTTTTTTTTTTCAAGGAATTGTCTTATTTTTGTGTTTCTTGTCTTTTGTTTAGTTACAAAATTATTTCAAATAAAACTTTTATAAATAATTTCATGCTTTTAAAAACAGAAAAAAAAACTTATAGTTTTTAGGAAAACAAAATCAAGCTTAGTATGAATTTTAAATAGCAAATGAAAATCTGATTCACTATGTTTATAGTCTAAACCACCCTGCGTAGAAAGCTTCTTTATCTACACAATCAACTCTTCTTTCTCCTTCAATATCAATCAACATTGTTAACATTTTATTGTTAAACAGAAAATGATCATTTTTATCACTGTACTTTACTTTATTGCGTATACTTTTCAAGTATTACACAATTTTTTTATTTTTTATTTATTTTTTTTTTTTATTCATAAATTTATGAATGGAAACAATCGAAAAGCAGGCAATCCTTTATCAACCTATTTATTACAGTGTTTTCAATATAGCAATGATAAATTGTTATCTGGAAATCGTCCACCGCAAACACATTTGCCAGATTCCTTTACCATGTCATTTCGCCACAATAATGTTTCATTAGAATGTTGCATTTCTCAGCGACAACTAAACAGTAACACTAGAGAAATGCAAGAGTATCACTATATATTAGCGTGTATTTTCCAATAACCAAATAATACTTACCATTTCAAATGAAAGTAACTTTCATCTGAGAAAGCAATTCTCTCAACACAATTATGCTGTTGTCCTTCAAGTAGAATAAAGTATTAACAATTGGTTTTTGGCTTTATTTTTTTCACTTGTTTTTGATTTATAAACGAAATTTTTAAGTAATATTCAAGAAAAATGCCTTTAAAGTAGCGATATGTTCAACTAAACAATCGTGAAGTACATATGTATATGCTTTGTCCGTTCCCTTTCCTTTTCTGTTCTTTTACCGAACTCGTCAACATTAATACAAATTCAAATAAAAAGTGAAGTTGAACTCATTTAAGTAAATTGTACGTACACTTTCTTCTACATAATTGAATTAAAGAAAACTAGATTTTCAAAACCTTTAGTTTGTTTTAATGGTTTTAAAATTTTTATAAGAAATAAATATTTGAAAATTGTGTAAATCCATATATATTTTTTTTATTATTCTTTGAATACTTTTCATTTTTAACAAAAAAAAAAAAAACCAAATCCAAATACAAATCAACTCTGTGTTTTTTCTCTTCTCTCTTAATTCTTTAATATTTCTAGCTTTTATGCTTTGCTACACACAAGACGATGCCAATGCTGAAGGAGGTATGTAATCAAATCTCTCGAATATTATCATAAATTTTCAATTTGCTATATACTATTTATTTATTTTTATTATTTATTTATTTTTAATGTATTTGTAAAAATAATCCCATATTTAAATGATAATCAAAACAACAAAAAAAAAAAAAAAGAGAAAAACCAAAACAATTTATTTGTTTAGTGTGTTATGTTTTAAGTTTTCTTTTTTTTAATTGTTTAATTTCTTTAAATGTAGTTTATAAAACTTATGGTTTTCTTTATTATTTTTCTTTTTTTTTTTTTTTTTTTTTTTACATACTGAATATCTCTTATTATAATTATTATCCTTCAAACATACCAAATATTATTAATACTAAAAATATTAATACTATCTTAATTCTACATACTCTATATACATACATACTATAAACCGTATTAATCTAATTTTATTCAAAATCAAATTCAATGTGTTTTATAATCTGGCTTTACGTTTTCTTTGTTTTCCTTATGAATCCATAAAACTAAAAAATATTCATAATCGTACTCGTTAAATACAATATACTTACTTACATACGAAATTGTTTTTGATGAAATTTAAAAAGCAAAATGATCACAATATATTACAATATTATTATTGGTTTATACATATATCGTATTACACGTACATCGAATAAGTTTTATATTAATATACATACATACTAAATAGTTACGCTTTATATTCATATTTACATATATATATATATAAAACCATATTTATTGTTCTCGTTTCTACCTTTTACATACATACATACTCGTATATAACGAAAGAAATCTCATAACACACGTACATACATATTTCCAAAGTAATTAAATTTGAAATTAAACAAGTGTGTGCCAATTATAGTCAAACATAGTCGTTAATAACTTTAAAATTTTATTGCGTTTTTAAACGAGTTTTTTCTTAATAAATATATAGTCTTCTTTTTTTTTTAATAGAATTTTGAAGGATTTAGTCAAACTTCTTCAATACAAGATAAAATTGTTTGAAAAGTTTTTTAATTTTTTGTTTTACACTAAGATTTATAAACACATCTACTAGAAGCTTACTTACTTCTCCTCACAGTTTACAAAATACATACACATTTCTTTATACATGATCCTCTCGTATCGTGAATTCAGTTTCTTTCGAAATTTATTTTCTGTTCAAAACAAATTTGTTTACCTGAATATGTGGTCACTATTAAAGTGAGTTTTAATCATGATTGTTTAACCCTTTGCGACCGTATGTCTGCTCTCAGCCACCAAAGCTTTTTTACCATTCCAGTCGTATGTCTGCTCTCAGCCACCAAAACTTTATTACCGATCTAGTCGTATGCCTGCTCTCAATCGATAAGCTTTCGAAATTCGTTGAAATCGAATGATATTTTATAAATAATACTCTAATAAAATGGCAAAAAGAAATTTACTGAAAGAACTTGAAAGTACTTTCAACACTGACTTTGATAAAGAAAGTGATAACATTTGTTCTGAAAATATTTCCAGTAGTGATTCAGATACTCGTAGTGACGTAGTAGGGAACGAAACGAAAATTAATTCCCACCAGCATGACACCCATATATAAAATTAATACGGTCGCAAAAACAAATTCCTACTCTATCACGAATACGCTGTGTTGCCGAAAGATAACTATCGTTGGCTGAATTTTTATTAAATTTTTCATCTCTAATCTCTAATAAAATTTGATTTGTTGGCTAGCATATGTAATCAGTGTATGTTGTAAAGTAAAGCGAATTTTTTGAATTCTAGAGCCATTTGTTTTTAAAAATACATTATTTTTTGGGGCTCTATAGGTAGTCAATAATAATTATGCATTATATTGCACAAATTGCCACCCCTTATAACTCTCAATTTCTAAATATAATTTTTCAAAAACAGTTTGGAATCGTTTCACATGCAGAATACAGCAATATATGAGTTATTTATCTCGATTATAACGCAGATGGTGATAAATCAAATGAAATTTTGAACCGTGTAACCTCTTTCTTCTTGCCATCAATAAAAAACGTATCAATGTCGTATTATTTTCTTTTTTACATTTCCCATTCATCGTGCAGTAATTCTCGCTAAACGTGGATTCTTCAGTTACTATCTAGTAGTCTTTCATCTTCTGTTTTTGGTCCTCAATAAAGGGTCCGCCAAATAACCATTTTTTTTTTGAAAATGCTTTAAAAAAAACTACTGAATTTTTTTCTCAAATTTCTTTTTTTATTTGAAAGTACAATCCTTCCGGTTAATAATGGAAAATAATTTCATTCAAATGGCTGCCTCGGCTGGCCATGCAGTAGCCTATACGATCGGTCCAATTTTTAAGCACATTATCGATTGTGTGCAGCTATATTGGCTTCACGAATATTGTCCTTTAAAGTGTCAATTGTCTCTGGCTTGTCGGCGTAACACTTATCTTTGACGGCACCCCACAAATAATAGTCCAACGCAGCTCCGAGGTGGCCAAACGACATCAGCTCTGCGGCTGATAATGCGATCTTCAAAAACAGGGAGCAAAACATCGAGTGTAGCTTCGGCTGTGTGGCACGTAGCGCCGTCCTGTTGAAACCAAATGTTGCCAATATCCTCCTCTTCGATTTTTGTGAACAAAAATTCGTTCAACACGGCCCGATAACGATCGCCATTGACTGTAACGGCCATTCCTTGCTCATTTTCGAAGAAAAATGGCCCAATTATGCCTCTGGACCAAAATCCGCACCAAATAGTGACTCGTTTTGGGTGCGTCGGCTTTTGAATGTATGCGTGCGGCTTTTCTGTGCCCCAAATGCGACAATTTTGCTTGTTTACATACCCGCTAAGATCAAAATGAGCTTCATCTGAAGAGATGATTTTTTTTTTTGCCAAAATCGGCATCTTCTGTAAGTCGATCGCAGGCCCACCTAGCGAAGCGAAAACGCATTGGATGGCCCATATTCGTTCAGCGGAAGGATAAAACTAATTATCTGTCAAATCAGACATGAGCTAAGTGTTACCATTCACAAAATAAGCACCAGTTGCAAAAAAAAAAACGTTAGATGGCGGACCCGATACTTTCCCTTATGTTTTTATGTCTCAAAATTTTCAAATAACTTTCTTATTGCAGCTTTGTTGAACGATTAATGGACCAAAAGATATCCACCATTTAGTGAATTATGCTTCACACTGATTCAACAAGTTTGTTTATGAAGTTTAATTATTTTTATACTGCTAACGAGATAATTTATGCCTTTGACACCTGCAAACACCGTAAGCTAGTGACGTATTTACCTTTTCAAACAATTTTTCTTGAAAACACTGTTTTTTTAATAAATTTCAAAATTTTTTCCAAATTTTAAATCAAATTTCAATTGATTTGAATTAATCAGAGTCTTTACAGAAAACATGCGGTTTTGTTCACATATGTATTTTGTTTGTATTTATTATTTTAAAATAATAATAGATTTGATAATCTGTTACCGTTTAATTTCTGTTTTTTTTTTTCTTTTTTTTTCAATTATGACTGAAAGCACTGTTTTATTTTGAAAATATAAAAAAAAACAAAAAAAATTCAATTATAGTTGTATAACATCTCATCTATGTTATTAACAGAGTTTGATAATAAATTAATTATATTTTATAAACAACATATATAGTATCCTAAAAGATTAATTATAAATGTAATTAATTAATTTTTTAACAACAATAATGATTTGAAAATGATTTTTTAGGAAAAACTATAACAACAATTGATTGTAATTAATTCATTGATAACTCTGTTTATATGACATTGTAAAATAATTCTCTTATAGATATACATACATACATATATTTAAATACAAAAAGCTTGCAATGTTTTCTATCAGTGTACTAAGTTAAGAACAAACAAAAAAATTAATCATAAACAAAATATGGTCTTACAAACGATCTTGTATGGCAGGTGTGGCATAGCGAAACATTTTTTTATACGTTTAGTTTAACGTATAAAAACAATTGTCATCAAAAAAAAAAAAGAAAAATTATATGGAATAAATTATCGATATTGATTGTATTCATATCATAACAGAAAATATATACCAAACTCATTCCCCTGCTTGTAGTTATTGTGTGAAATATTGTCAAATTTACAAATACCGAATTGGTTCGAACAGGTCACAAAATCCAATTATTATATTTTTTTAGTCTCTACTTTTTTTTCGTTTTCTTCTTTCTCAGTCCCTGGTTTGAGCTTCGTTTTTATAATCGTTTTTAGTTTTTAAATTGTATTTGTTTTTATGTTCCTTTATTTATTTTATTTTGGTTTTTTTTTGTAATTTCTGTTTTTAACAAATTCCTTAAAAAAATTAATTAAATTAAACAAATAAAAACAAATCTCCTATAAAATCAACAACGTATGGCAATAATAGATGATTTTCTTTTTTCTTTTGAATTTGTTTTTTATCTTTATTCTCTTTTTTACTACTTTTTTCTACTACTACTACTACTACTACTACCTACTACTACTACTACTACTTGTTGTACTTATCAAAAAAAAAACAATCAACATGTTGTTGTTATAAAATCAAACATAATCCAACAAAAATTTACTATTTCTACATCACCTACTCTACCTACTATTTTGTTTATTTGCCAAAAAAAAAATAAAAAAATACAAAACTCCGATATTTATTTTGTTAAACTGAAACTACCACTATGAAAATAACCATAAAATTGATTTTTCTACTATAAATTGTGCTTCTTATACCACTTTTAATTATCACTACTACCAAAAATATACACCAATTATATAACTACTGTACTACTACTACTACTACTACCTACCAACTATGCAACCACTACTTAAAATATATGCCGTTAACATGTGATGTTCGTGTGTAAATGTGTATTTCAAAAAAAAAAAAACCAAAGGCAACGAAATCATCTACAGAGTGGAACTACCCGATATGGAACAAATTACCCTTATCTACCTGGAGAATAGTGATGCTGACTATCGTAAGTCCAGCAACTAAACAAAATTCTTAAAAAAAACAAAAAAAAAATGATAAATTAAATATAAAACACAGTTAAAATACAAAACAGAAATGTTGAAATAAATTAAAAGCTGATAATAATGATAAAGATATAAAAATAATAATGATGTATTTTATCTCTAAAGAAAATTCAAAAGAAATAATTTTTATTGTTTTAGTCCGTTGAGAAGAAACCGGAAGTTTGATTTTATTTTATTTCATAATTGAATTCAAATTTTATTTCATTTTTTTTTTTCTTCACAATAAAAAAAAAATTAATCACAGTCCATTGTCTATTTACAACTACTATTTACTACTTACTACAACTGTTAACAACTATTTTTTTTCTAACATTACGTTTAGTTTTAAAAACTAAATTTAAAAAAGAATTGTTAAAAAAAAATTTTGTTTGTCATGCAGTTTTAAAATTTTTCGAAAAACAAAACCAAAACAAAAAAGTATTTTTCAAAGAAAATAATTTAAAAACTGTAGTAGTTATTTCTATATTTTTATTTTCGTAGCATTTATTTATTTTCATTTTTATTATTTTCATTTAAATTTTAATCTTTATGATTATATATTTTCTTTTATTTAACAATAAGTTGGTTTGAATTGTTTGAAAAGCTTTTTTAATTGTGTTGAGTTGAATACTTAAGATTTGTTGTTTTTTTTTCTCAATAATTTCTTTTTTTTAAATCATTTTGAACAAAAAAAAAATTAATTAATTTTTTTGGATTGTAGTTGTGTCTTGTTGGTAGAAAATTTGTTTGTTTAACAGAGTTTCTTCTTTGTTTCCAGCTGTTTCTTTTATGAATACTATTGAAATTCTTATAAAAACCAAACAAACGTATTTTCGTTTATCCTACTTTCCTGCCTCTTTCCCTTTAAGTTTAAATTATACTAACTTACTAAAATGCCTACAGATACTTAACATTGCCCCTATAGTTGTAATAGAGTAATTGTAATCCCATTCCTTGTAATGAATTGTTAAAAGCTAAAAACCTTTAATTTCTCCTTACCGTGTATTTTACATACATACAATACTATATACATACAACGTTTGAAAATTACTAATTTGTCTCAGTTGTGTGCACACAAAGAAAAAAGAAATGATATTTACTCTACACATTTTACTAACATAATATTTGTTTGAATATATAAAATTCTAAAAACAAATCTTTTTACAGGTTAACAGTTGTTGTAACTGCTCTTGTTGTACTATAACATTTAGATATTCATACGGTTAATATAACAGATATTCATAATGTTCACATTGAAATCATATATTCAGTCAATCTAAACATTTAATTACAATAACAAAATTGATTACAACTTGGTATTCTTTATACTCTTCTTACATTTATTAAAAGTACGGGGAAAATAAGATAGTAAAACTCAACAAACAGGTATCGTAAATTAAGATTTCTTTATTATTTAATACTGATGGTGTATTTGGTTTTTCTTTCTTTTACATTCAGTCTTACAAAAGTTTACATACCCTTTTGTTATTAAAAAAAAAATAAAATAATTATAAAAAACAATTTAAATCAGAAACTGAAACAGAAATTCCCATATCATATTACTGTTTCCGGGGTTTTTTTTTTATTATACCGCCTTTGTTTTAAATTTGCTCTTGATTTAGATAAATGTGTGTTTATCCGTAGTAATATTTTCTAGCGAATTGCTTTTATTTTGCAAATACAGTAGGTCCTTGATTATCCGTGATTCGATTATCCGGGATGGAAAAAAAAATTTTTTTTTCATCGACTTAATTTCATTTTGGATCGACTTAAATTTTTCTGCATCGTTTAACCGTGATTACCTCTATTATCCGTGATTATAAGCGAAAACTTTTTTCGATTATTTTGGACAAACAAGCGAAAAAGGGGAATTCCCTCTTTAGTATTATAGTAACCTGTTTAGTTTAATTTAGAAATTTGAGAAGTGCGTTTTTTTATATTTTTGAAACATGTATGTATGTAAAATCGTTGAATTATTTAGTTTTTAACTAATAAAAATATCTATTAAAAAACTAGCCAAAATTGGTACTCAACCGGGGAAAATCGATTATGCGGAATGCTTCCAGTTCCGACCATCACGGATAATTAAGGTCCTACTGTACTATCAAAAGGTTTTACTTTATAAAGTACGTGCATATATTATTATTTTATTATATATATATTTTTTTTTATTTTATTAAGAAAAAATCAAA
The DNA here is from genome assembly GCA_936449025.2 of Sarcophaga subvicina. Lineage (NCBI taxonomy): Eukaryota > Metazoa > Arthropoda > Insecta > Diptera > Sarcophagidae > Sarcophaga > Sarcophaga subvicina. Next base: position 144,989,828 of record OW388080.2, on the reverse strand, counting down.
ACAACGCAATTTAAAGAAAATTATAATGTTTTAAAGAAACCTCATATTTAAGCATCCTGTGTAAACTATTGTAAGACTGTTTTGTTCTTTAAAAATGTTATATTAACCCTCTACTCAATATGAATTGCAATCATATTTTTATAAGACTTCTATAGGTTATTACAAACTAGCTGCCGATCCGGCAGTGTTAGTTTGTAATATGCTAGAAGGTTTAAAGGTAAAAAGTTTTGATAACTTTTATAATTGGGAATAATTTTATTATTCTTCAACATTGTTATTGCCGAAATGGCACAGCATCGTTTTCCAGAACTTCTATGGAATTTACTGTTGTTGTTGCTTATTTTAGGGAAACCTATTGTTGGTGCGTTATTTTTTTTTAGGTATTTTTCTTTTCGCTCTGCTCTATATATGTACTTTCTGTCTGTACACCATAAATTTGCTAAACAAAATTACATCTACAGAAAACAATAATCAATCCTTTATATGAAAATTTCTTTCCCTCTTTGTATTTAAATCGTTTTGCCACCAATTTAAATTCATCCATACATGGTCTTTTTTTTTTTCAAAATGTATAAATATATATTTAATAAAAAGAAAAATAAATAAAAAACTTGTCAATGTGTTATATTTATGATATATTAATTTTAACTAATAATTTTATTTAACAAAAAAAGAAATCTATTTTTTTTTTATATGTAGCCTGTATTAAAAATAAAAAAGAATATATATTTTAATTATTATTTCCTTAAGATGAACATGTAAGTTTCAATTGTAATTTATTTAATTTAATTTTATACTATTTTCATATGGTTTTTATGTTTTTCAATTTCTTTTTTTTTTGTATTATTTTTTTATAATACACATTTGTTAATTTTTTTTTTTTAATACACACTTTAATTTTTTATTTTTGGGTTTTATGTGCTATTTTTTTTTTATAATTTTAATGTTTGTTGTAGTCCTTCTTATGTATGTATGTCAGTAGTATAATCGATGTGAAACTATCTGTCGTAAATATACGTTTTTAATTCGTTACATTAGTTCTGTTTTCGAAAACAAAAATAGTTCAAACACTTTTAAAATATTTGTCTTGAAAGCATTTTTTAAAAAAGCAAATCTCTCTGTTTGTTATATACATACTTTATATTATACATACATATATGTTTAATCAAACACTGGAAGTATTTTTATATTTCAAATTTAATATATATACATACATATATATATATATATATAAAAAAACACACACCTCTATACACACACTTGCCTGCAACATCTTTTAGATTAGAAAAATAATTTTTTTTCTTGTTATAATTTTTCTTTTGTATATTAAATTAACCAAAAAAAAAAAGTTTATCTACTAAGTTTGTTTTGATTTGTTAAATGATTAAATTTTTATTTTTTGTGTTTAACTAGATATGGTTTCTTTTTGAATTCTATATTCTCTTTAGTAACTTTAGCAATAATCTACTACATATTAATTTAGCCAAATATAAACTCTCATTTTTTTTTTTTTGTAAAAGAAAAGCAAAAAAAAAACTTCATTTCTTATTTGCTAAACAAAGGCATATAACAGTAAAACAACAATATTGGCTTTAGAATTGTAATATAGAAAACATATTATATATATATATATACCACATATATCAAACTATAGAGAAAAACTATATAAAAATATCAATGACAAAATGATTTCTCATTTATAAGACGCTTGCATGTCCTTTAGCTCCCTTTGCATAAAACATTTTCACATATACTTTTACAGCTTCCGAAGAAAATGTGTTATCATATGAGGCTGTGCAACGGTTGTCGATAAATTATACCAGACCCGTTATAATATTGGGTCCCCTAAAGGATCGCATCAATGATGATTTAATATCAGAATATCCCGACAAATTCGGTTCATGTGTGCCACGTAAGTACATATATAAAATTGAATGCTTTTTTTTAAATATGGTTCTTCTTTATGCTATATATAAAGGGTGTTTCTTATAGAGGTATAGAACTTTAAGTTGCAATAAAACAACGATGGATTATTCGATTGACATGAATTTTATTTATCCGAAAGATAATCTTGTGGCATTACATTTTAAATATGATTTCTGGCATATGACCGCCACGGCTGGCGCGAATGTAGTCCAATCTGGACGTCCAATTTTCGATGACTTTTTCCAACATTTGTGGCCGTATATCGGCAATAATACGGCGAATGTTGTCTTCCAAATGGTCAAGCGTTTGTGGCTTTACCGCATAGACCAATGACTTTACATAGCCCCACAGAAAGTAGTCTAGCGGTGTTAAATCACAAGATCTTGGGGCCAATTCACAGGTCAAAACGTGAAATTAGGCGGTCACCAAACGTGTCTTTCAATAAATCTATTGTGGCACGAGCTGTGTGACATGTTGCGCCGTCTTGTTGAAACCACATCTCCTGGGCATCATGGTTATTCAATTCAGGAATGAAAAAATTCGTAATCATGGCTCTATACCGATCACCATTGACTGTAACGTTCTGGTCACCATCGTTTTTGAAAAAGTACGGACCAATGATTCCACCAGCCCATAAAGCTCACCAAACAGTCAGTTTTTCTGAATGTAACGGTGTTTCCACATACACTTGAGGATTACCTTCACTCCAAATGCGGCAGTTTTGTTTGTTGACGTAGCCATTCAACCAGAAGTGCGCTTCATCGCTAAACAAAATTCGCTTATGAAAATCAGGAACAACGGTAATCTCGTTTTGGGCCCATTCGACGAATCTACGCCTTACTTGATGATCGTTTGGCTTCAAATCTTGCACGAGTTGGATTTTGTAAGCACGCGAACCAAGATCCTTCCGCAAAATCTTCCATAAAGTGGATGGACACAGATCCAATTTCTGTGCTCGATGGCGGATGGACTCATTCGGGCCTTCCTCAATGCTACGCTCTACAGCAGCAATAGCTTCTTCTGTACGCACCGTACAGCGTCTCTGGGGATGCGAGTTATCAATAAGAGTAAACGTGGTGCGAAAACATTCCATGGTTAATCGAATTAAGTGCTCTGATGGACGATTTTGTCGACGATAAAATGGACGTAGTGCGCGATATGTTTTCCGCACAGAACCATTATTTTCGAAATAAAATTGCACTATTTGCAAGCGTTGTTCAGGCGTGAGTCTATTCATGATGAATTGCCAAACCAAACTGAGAATAAATCACTTGACAGCTGTTAAATCGGTCGCCATCTTTAAAAGTAATGCCAACTTAAAGTTCTATACCTCTATAAAAAACACCCTTTATATGTATGTACATAATAAATGTTTATGTTTCTTTCCAACATTAGATACTACACGGCCAAAACGTGACTATGAAGTGGACGGCCGGGATTATCATTTTGTATCGTCGCGTGAACAAATGGAACATGATATACAAAATCATCTATTTATTGAGGCTGGCCAATACAATGATAATTTGTATGGCACTTCAGTAGCCAGTGTACGCGAGGTCGCTGAAAAGGGTAAACATTGTATTCTAGATGTATCGGGCAATGCAATAAAACGTTTACAAGTAGCACAATTATATCCAATTGCTATATTTATCAAACCTAAATCTGTTGATTCAATCATGTAAGTTTAAAAATTATATTTAAATACATACTATTATACTGAAATCAATTCTAATTGCGTTTACATATCATTTGTTTAATGGCATATACATATTTATTTTCTAATTTTCATTATTTCAAAAAGATTTTTGAACAACCTTTTAAAATGTTGCGTGTTAAGGTAGATTTCTAGCACCTTTATTTTAGCCTTCATTTTAGTTATCAAATTTAATATAAAAATTCAAATTAAAATGATGTTGCAGTGCCCGTGCCCATCATTATTTATCATCATTTTTAAATGTTGTTTTGCAAATGATAATCTTTAAAAAGCTAGACTCTAGTTTGTCTTAGTTCTGCAAATATTTCTAGTTTAGATGAATACAATTTGGTTGGTTGGTTAGTCATTTAGTGCTAACTTAAGTTCTAATATAAATAAATAATATTTATTTTTAAACAAATCTCAAAAATCTAAATATGAAAGGAATATGCAATAACTCTTATAGTTGTTTGGAGGGACTTGTAAGATTGTTTTTCTCTTTTGGAATATTTAATATCCAATGATTTTATTTTTATTGTAAAATATAAGTAATTCTATTATTAATACATTGTGATATAACATTTACAGGGAAATGAATCGTCGCATGACAGAAGAACAAGCTAAGAAAACATATGAACGTGCTATCAAAATGGAACAAGAATTCGGTGAATATTTTACTGGTAAGTAATTTTTTTTTAATACGAATATTTTTAGAAATAATAATTGAACTACAATTGAAACTGATTAGAAAACAGTGAAACTTTTAAGATTAATATTTTATAAAGCGGCGTCCGCCAAATAACTTTTTTTTTTTCAAAATGCTTTACATAAAATCTACTGTGAATATTTTCTCAAATTTCTTTTTTTATTTGAAAGTACAATCCTTCCGGTTAATAATGGAAAATAATTTCATTCAAATGGCTGCCTCGGCTGGCCATGCAGTAGCCTACACCAGAAGATGCCGATTTTGGCAAAAAAAAATCATCTTTTCAGATTAAGCTCATTTTGATCTTGGCGGCTATGTAAAAAAGCAAAATTGTCGCATTTGGGGCACAGAAAACCCGCACGCATACATTGAAAAGCAGACGCACCCGAAACGAGTCACTGTTTGGTGCGGATTTTGGTCCAGAGGCATAATTGGGCCATTTTTCTTCGAAAATGAGCAAGGAGTGGCCGTTACGGTCAATGGCGATCGTTATCGGGCCATGTTGAACGAATTTTTGTTCACAAAAATTGAAGAGGAGGATATGGGCAACATTTGGTTTCATTTGGTTTGGCGCTACGTGCCACACAGCCGAAGCTACACTCGATGTTTTGCGCCCTGTTTTTGAAGATCGCATTATCAGCCGCAGAGCTGATGTCGTTTGGCACCCTCGGAGCTGCGATTTGACACCGTTTTACTATTATTTGTGGGATGCCGTCAAAGATAAGTGTTACGCCGACAAGCCAGAGACAATTAACGCTTTAAAGGACAATATTCGTGAAGCCATTGGTGAAATACAGCTGCACACAATCGATAATGTGCTTAAAAATTGGACAGATGGTGTAGGCTACTGCATGGCCAGCCGAGGCAGCCATTTGAATGAAATTATTTGCCATTATTAACCAGAAGGATTGTACTTTCAAATAAAAAAAGAAATTTGAGAAAATATTAAGTTGTTTTTTTTAAGCATTTTCAAAAAAAAAAAGTTATTTGGCGGACCCTTTACATAGGTTTAGAATTTATTTTTCTGGATGAGTCATATTATTTTTCAAATAATTTGCTTTGACTTGAACATCTGGTTTAATTTGAAACATCACCACAATCTACTACTTAAATCAGAATGCTCATAAAAAATTTTGTTTGTTTTGTTTTTAGTTTATTTTTACTATTATATCCTACTACCTACAATTATTTGTATTTCTTTTGAGAATCGAAATGGGTCTTTATCAGTCGTCGGCACCAATGTCCCTCAGGGGAAGAACATCTTCGGCTTTTTACACACATAGGACACGAACATCAAAAATGTTCGTTAAAAAGAGCGTAAAAATCTTGTCAGCTTTTAAAGAAGAAGGTTCATGTCGCTTTTTCAAAATTCAATTATGCACTCAAAGAAATATTACAGTAGGATTCATTAATATCAATGAGAAATGATTTCGATTTTTGGAAGAATACTAGCCAAGCTAAATACGGTGTCTTTAGGGATTTAGCGCAGTACAATTTTTCTATATTTTCCGCTCACCTATAAAGGGTGTTTTTTATAGAGGTATAGAACTTTAAGTTGCTATAAAACAACGATGGATTATTCGATTGACATGAATTTTGTTTATCCGAAAAATAATCTTGTGGCATTACATTTTAAATATATCTGGCATATGACCACCACGGCTGGCGCGGATGTAGTGCAATCTGGACGTCCAATTTTCGATGACTTTTTCCAACATTTGTGGCCGTATATCGGCAATAATACGGCGAATGTTGTCTTCCAAATGGTCAAGCGTTTGTGGCTTTACCGCATAGACCAATGACTTTACATAGCCCCACAGAAAGTAGTCTAGCGGTGTTAAATCACAAGATCTTGGAGGCCAATTCACAGGTCCAAAACGTGAAATTAGGCGGTCACCAAACGTGTCTTTCAATAAATCTATTGTGAGACATGTTGCGCCGTCTTGTTGTAACCACATCTCCTGGACATCATGGTTATTCAATTCAGGAATGAAAAAGTTAGTAATCATGGCTCTATACCGATCACCATTGACTGTAACGTTCTGGCCACCATCGTTTTTGAAAAAGTACGGACCAATGATTCCAAAAGCCCATACAGCGCACCAAACAGTCAGTTTTTCTGGATGTAACGGTGTTTCCACATACACTTGAGTATTACCTTCACTCCAAATGCGGCAGTTTTGTTTGTTGACGTAGCCATTCAACCAGAAGTGCGCTTCATCGCTAAACAAAATTATGAAAATCGGGAACAACGGTAATCTCGTTTTAGGCCCATTCGACGAATCTACGCCTTACTTGATGATCGTTTGGCTTCAAATCTTGCACGAGTTGGATTTTGTAAGCACGCGAACCAAGATCCTTCCGCAAAATCTTCCATAAAGTGGATGGACACAGATCCAATTCCTGTGCTCGATGGCGGATGGACTCATTCGGGTCTTCCTCTACAGCAGCAATAGCTTCTTCTGTACGCACCGTACAGCATCTCTGGGGATGCGAGTTATCAATAAGAGTAAACGTAGTGCGAAAACGTTCCATGGTTAATCGAATTAACTGCTCTGATGGACGATTTTGTCGACGATAAAATGGACGTAGTGCGCGATACGTTTTCCGCACAGAACCATTATTTTCGAAATAAAATTGCACTATTTACAAGCGTTGTTCAGGCGTGAGTCTATTCATGATGAATTGCCAAACCAAACTGAGAATAAATCACTTGACAGCTGTTAAATCGGTCGCCATTTTGAAAAGTAATGCCAACTTAAAGTTCTATACCTCTATAGAAAACACCCTTTATTTGTGTCAAAATAAAGAAATAAAAAATTAATAAATTAATTAATTAGTATTTGTGATGAATTATTTGGTAAGAATAAAAACATCTTGTTCTGTGATGGATATAAATCATTTGCTACTCTTGTTCGCCATTGAAGTGTCCAAAGTACCAGGCCCAAGAATTGTAAAAAAGATATGCAAACAAAACAGAAATGAGTCCTGCTATAAAGTATTTCGCAATCTGTTTTATAGCAGTAAGATATTAAAACTTCATACATATTCTAATATGTTCTGCAGCTTATACAATCATCCAGTTTTGAGTTGCTTGTGGTATATACGCTGGCACCAGTCAGTCCCAGAAAGTGTTATATGCGACATTAAACTTTCGCATCTAAATCGTAGTACATATTTAATGACTTTAATCAAAAAATTGTTTAAACTCAGTTTTCAATTTTTGTTTCATTTTTTTTTTTTTTTTTTTTGTTTCATGTTTCAATAAAAGAAAAATTTAATTGAAAATCAAAAATAAAAATAAGTTTCGCTGTGATTAAAATATTAAAAGTCTAGTCTTATAATTCTAGATTTATAATTTTATTTCAATTTATTGCTTAATTTAGTATATAAGATTTCCTTTTTTTTTGTTTTTGTATTTCGTTTTTTATTATTGATTTCTGTTTTTAGGTGTGGTACAAGGCGATACAATTGAAGAGATTTACAGCAAAGTAAAATCAATGATTTGGTCACAATCTGGCCCAACTATATGGGTACCATCCAAGGAATCACTATGACCAACCGCCACGACGACATGGACACTGCCACCTCGAGTACGTTGTCGACCAGTCTCGAGATCAACGACAAATACACAACATCAGCAACAGCAACATAAAACGCATTAAAAATAAAATAAAAACAATAAGAAACACACACACATACACAAAGAATGAAAAAAAAGAAGAAAAAGAGCAAATAATAATCCTACTAAAATTTAGAAAACTGAACAAAAAGAAACAAAACGGAAATGGCTATCAAAAAACGTTTAGGAAGCCATATTATAAATATTTATTATAGTGTTTTTTTTTTTTTTTGCAAAAAGCTTCTAAACTATATAAACAAACCAACAAAACAAAACAAAAGCAAAAGGCAAAAAAAAAATTGTATAAGACGACCATTTATGAATTATTATCACTAACATTTAGTTTCCCTCAATATACATACATACATACATACATATAAAAAAAAAACAATTTAATGAAAGAAAATTGAAAACGTTATAAACGACTCTTTAAGATTAGTTCGAACTATAGTGAAAGAAAAAAATCTCTTATGATTTTTTTGTTTTTGTTTTGATAGCTGAAAACAAAAGAAAAAAAAACAAAGATAAGAAGAAAAAATATCCCACGCATTGGTGATAATGCATTTGTTGTTATATTTAGTAAAAAAAAAATAAAATAAAAAAGGAAATTAATTCAAATGAAAATATTCAAAATGAATAAATAATTAATTATATATTTAAATATATCGTACATACATACATATAAACAAAACAAAATAACTCGAATACAAATTTAACCACCAAACGTTTAACATGTATTTAAACGATTATCACACATACAAGCATACATACATACATGCATACATACATACACAAAACACCAGCATACATACATAAGTAAATTGTAAAAGATTAAACGTTTCAATATTAAAATGTTTACAAACGATTTAATTTTTTAACTTTATTACACAATACATACTTCCTTTTAAAATTCTAATATTATTTTATTTATTCATTACTTTCTTTTGTTTCTGTTTTTTTATTATTTTTTTTTTTTTTTTAATTTTATAAACGTTTAATCGAATCACAAAAACTAATGAATGAATGGATAAGCAAATGTACCCTGTGTTTACACAACAACAACAATGAAAATGATCAATAAATAGTAATGCAGTTCCCTATTAAATAAAAAAAATAAAAAACAAATATTAACTCAAACTACATACATATTTATATAGAAATAAGTAATAAAATTCTAGAATTTTATTAATGTTGACAATTTGATCATAACGACGATAATAATAATGATGATGATGAAATATATTACAATTCTATTTTGTTTTCCTTTAACATTGTATTTGTTTTATCAAAAGGTATATAAGCTTGATAGCCAATAGTGTTTCTTTCTAATAATAAATTTAAAAAAAAAACCCATTATATATAATACAGCACCACTAAAAAGAAAAACAAATATTTTTACTAAACTTAAAACTATAAATCCTAAAAAAAAACAAACAAACTGATGACTTAATAACATTATGCATCGAAATTATTTGTGGCCAAAAAAATATTTTGTTTTTTTCTTTTCTTTTCTTTTTTTCCAAATAATTGGGTTAACATGGTATTATTTTTTAATATTGTATTGCTTAAAAGGATTTTGAAAGAAAAAAAAACTTTATGTAAATTGTAGAATAATTTCTATAAGAAAAATGAAAATTTAATAAATTCTTAAAAAACAAAAATAATAATCGTGTTCATAGACTGTATTTTACATTGTATTGTGAAACTTGTTAAATTCTTATTTAAATACAGTTAAATCTCTAACGAAAAACAGTGTTAAAAGGGGTCTTTTATGTAATTCTTTTTTTATACATGTATAAATAGCATCAAAAATAATCATTTCTTACCGTTTTCCTAAGGCATCCTACTCTACTCATATTGTGAACTCACGCATCTTTTTATAAAAATTTATGGATTAGATTTTGTTTCCGAACTGTCGTAGAAGATCTCCAATTAGACGCATTCTACATTCAAGTCTGAGTGTACAATACAAATGTTCTATCAAATAAACGAGTTTGTATGAAATGCATTCAAATTCTATTGGACTCTGAAATATTTGTAAAGATTTTAAGATGGCAATAGACAGTGTCAATATTGGCATTTTACCATTGTATTCTTTATTTCAGAAACTTAATTTAATATAACCTTGTCTAACACTACAATATTCCCTACAGTACAATCAGTAATTGCTATTCAGCAGAGTTAATAAGATTACATCTGTAAACCTCTTGTTATGATTGCTTATTTTCTTTGTTGACATTACAGATTTAATGATTTTAAATTAAGTTTTTCAGTTATCGATTTACATCAATCATATTTGATTGAATTAATTGCAATGAAATATATTCCATTGTCACATTTTCCGTTAGCTGTGCATATCGTCAAGCTAGGTAGTTATTTAATACCAAAAGCATTGTTACTATAACCGCAAATGATTTTCTAGAGTCTTATAAATATGCGGCTATATATTTCAAGTTTCTTTAAACACTTGGACTCATAATTTTACTTGTTATCGGATATATTTGCTTATAGTAAAGTTGAGAATTCTTCTTGATAATCTTTGTATCTTGTTATTGAAAATGTGTTGCCCGTTAGCAAAGGCAAACACTATCAAGATAGACTTATTTATGAGACTTTATTAATTTCATTGTTTGTAAATTAGCCTTTCTATGATATTTAGTCAACACACTCCAGACCTCCCGTTGATTTCAATACAGTGCACGCTCGCTAATGTGAACTAATTAAAACTGGCGTTGTTCGCTTTTGCGAATTGTTCACATTTCCGAATACCGAAAATTTTAAAACAGAATTATACCATCTTTTAAACAAAAATCATTATTTATGAATTTTTTTAGAACACATTTTATAATTTTATCTTCACAAACTTTCTTCACAGTATCTAAATAGCAATTGAAGAATAAATATGCAAGCAGATGTATTAACACATACATATATATGTACACCTAAAACAGGGATTCCCCCAACTAATAAACATAAAATTTTAACGTTTCAAATTAAAAATAAGAATTCTGTTAAAATTATAAGGCTTTTTACATTTTTTCATCTTTTAGAGTAGTCACTGAAGCAAAAATATTGTTCACATTAAGCGGTGTTCATATTATGCGGTGTTCACATTAGCGCGCGTGCACTGTATTTTCAAATTGCTCTTTGAAATTATATGTGTCAACGAATATCGTTAAGAAGTCACTATTTTTGTTAAAAAATAATGACACTAGTACTGAATGCTATGCAATATTAGGAGTGCCAATGAAGTTAGTAATTTATTCAAGAGACTCAACGTTGTTGATGAAGAAAGGATCTCTTGCATCCTAATATAAAGAGCCGTATTAGAAAGCAGTAACGGTCTTAATTCATTAGCTAACCTGTCAATAACGGTGTTTTCCAGTTATGTATCTTCGAAGTACGGCTAAATTGCAAGATAAAAAGCTGAGAGATTTTCTGTAGAATTTTTACGTCCACTGGCCAAAAAAAAAAATTCAAATTGTTTTTATTTTTCAGTTAATTTCAATTCCTCAGTCTATGAGTAGTCATATAAAAATATACTACAGATAATAGGAATCTGCACATCGAATAGAGCTGGCGATAAAAGAGCACCACCAACTGTTAGAGATTTACAGTGACAATTACACAATTTTGTTAAATTCAAAAAAATAAATAATTAATGAGTCACAAAATCTTTAATATTTAGGAGATTGTAATTTTCTTCAATACAATTCTTTATATTTTTGGCTAATATACACCGAGCGCCAAAAGTGAGTAAACACCACTGAAATAATTTATTTTCTTAGGAGAGTCGAATAAATTTCCAAAAATAAAAACGTTTATCTATTACTTATGAAATGTTAAAACAAAAACAACAATTCATGATAAAGGAACTTTTTTTATACTTAAGAACAAAACTGTTTTATACTTATACTCACTTATGGCGCTCAGTGTATGTTAAATTAAAATGTCTAGAATTTCTATAAATAGTAACGATTAAATTATTCAATTTCTCTAGCTTATTAACCTATACATGTGTATGTAATTTCTTGAAAATTATTTATTCTAATCGCAAACAAATTAATTAATAAAAAAAATATTAAAAGTTACATATTTGTTGGCAGTTTTTTTTATATGTTCATTCTAATGCAAACCATGTTCTCTTGAATAAAATTTATACATAAAGTTAGTTAATTTTTTTAATAATAATTATAAAAAACAAAAAATATATGTATTATGCATGCCTTTCTTTAATTATTATCCACATAATGATTTAGAAAAAAAATATAATTACAACGACAATTAAAAAAAAAAATAAATAAATAAAATAAAAACATAGAAAGAAAACAAATGTAATTTTATGTTCTGATTTATGTTTCATTAATGTTTGTGTTTTTTTTTGTCCAACTTCTAGAAGAAATAAAAATAATTTAACAACTTGCTTATGAGTTTCGAATTAAAAAAAAATATAATCGAACAGAGAAGCAGACCTACTTTAAAAACTAATAAACTTAAAACAAAAAATAAGAAATAAAAAAAGAAGTTAAATAATAATGATGAAAAGAAATTAAATTGTTGTTTAAGTACTAATTAAATATTTTATAAATAATGTGCTAAATTGTTGAAAACTTTTATTAAAAGAAGAAAAAAGAAAACGTTTTTTTTAATAATAATAATAACAAAGCATATAAAAACGTTATAATAAACACTAACTACCACACAACACTTACATACACAGTAAATAAAATCGTATGGTATTGTATTACATATTATTTTATCGTTTACCGTTTATTTCATAAAAGAAAATCTAATTTTAAATATTTTAAGAAATTTCACAAAATCTAACAAAAACAAAAGAAAAAATATTATTTTATAGAATCAATGCTTAATTATTTTGAAAATAAATTAAGTTTCAAACATATTGTATTTATAATAATAATAATTTGATGATAATTTATCAAAATAAAACTGAAAAAAAGAATATAAAAAAATGCTTGAATACATATACACATAAATATTGTCATATAATAGGTTTGTAATACAAAGAAAATAGCTTTGTTTCTTTAAAACGATGCTTGAACATGAAAATTTGTATCAAAGTTTTCCTTCCTTCAAATGCAACTTTTCAACTATGAAAAGATGCTGCCTGCTTGCACTCGTAGTTTGGAATCGCTTTGAAACCGTTTCCAAGATAAAGTAACATAATCCACTGCTCTATAAAGCCTCTACAAATGTAATGTACTCAGATCAGTGTTCGAAAAAATACTCTAATGTACGCAACGTTTATATAGGCTGCCTTCCAAAATGTATCAATACAAAGTTTGTATGCAGTTCTACTACTGTATATAAACTATGTAGATGTGCAAAGTAACCAAACAATGCATCAACTATAAATCCGATGCCCGATTGCTTTTTGACTGCGTTAAAAATTCACATTGACGATGTTTTGAAATGGAATATATTGTATATATTTTGTACAGTGGCATTATGAAACACGATACTTTGTTCGAACACAAAGCAACTAACATTTTGGAAGGCAGCCATACTGTACTGGATGTCGTGGGTAAAGAACACAAACACATTCACATTCACTACAACGAGAGCAAAATTCTTCTTATCTACTTTAATGTTTGTGAACATGTACGCAAACTCTAACAAACACTATTTCTTAGTGTCTGTGTACAAAGTACTCTAAAAAGATCAGTACACAACGAATAAAATTGGGTTTTAGTGAACTTTTTTTTGAGTACACTAAAAATTTTAGTGTACGCGAGAGTTTATGTTCTCTCATTCAGTATTTTTAGAGATCGCGTTGTGGTTTTTGATTTAATTTTTTATTCTTTAGGAATAATAGACATATTTCGCTTAAGAATACAAAGAAAAAAATGGACATTTTTCTCTCTCTCTCTCTCTTACTGAATGAGAACATTATCTCTCGCATAGACTAAAAATGTTTTTGTACTCAAAAAAGTTGACTAAAACCAAATTGTTTTCGTTGTGTACTGATCTTTTTAGTGTACTTTGTACACAAACAGTAAAAAATAGTGTTTGTGAACTCTGTTCAGTACGTTTGTAATGCAAAGAGTTTGCGGTCATTTGTTGTGTACATGTTAAGTACGTAATGTGTTTGCGTACGAGTTCACAAACACTTAAATGATAGTTAAAAGTATTTTATCAGTTACGTACACAATGGTTAGTGTACAGTATTTTTTCGAACACTGCCTCAGATACATACATACATACATAATTGGCCATTACAACCCTTCAGTCAGGATTACGGCCTAGCTTCTCACGTTATATGTGAGTGGCGGAACCTACAGTTTAAAGTCGACCGGAGATGACGACAGATTTTTGAGTATCTTTTTCATGGCAGGTTTATTTACTCTCAGAGTTTTTGCCAGAAATCTGCTGAAAGAAAGTCCCCGAAGAAATATTTTTTTCATATTCCGTTTCGATATCTGGCCTGGGCTACGAACCCGCGCTTCACATCTAATAAGCCAACACACTACCTACTAAACTACGGCGACTGTACTCAGATAAGGAGAACTTAATAGCGTTTGATGGTAGCATCAAGGAGAAACGAAACAAATTAAAAAAAAATCGGGATTTTAATACTCCTTAAGCAACGTATGTTTAAGTATGTGGCCACCTATACATCCCAAGCAAGTGTACTGTATGGCCAACACTATAAAACTGGAAGTTTGCATTACAATACTATTGCTCGTAATCGATAACAGCAATTTTGATTTTGCCACCAATAAAGCATAACTTCCATAGATTATTGGACCTATTGGCGGATTGATATTTTTTTATTATTATTATATTACTCATACGCTGTAGTGTAAATAAAAGTTTTTTTCTTAATAGACACTGGAATCGTTTAGTTCTACAATCACTGTCAGCTAAGCTGTGTTTTTCTTTAAAACAAAAAAAGTTGAAAGTTTTTCATTTTCAGTCCTATGTTGAATGTTTGCCATCCAGTGCTCTAAAGCTAATGCTGTCCGTTTATATTATAAATTTCCTGATTTGTATGTTGCTCCTTCTGTTCAATTAGCTGTTTAGCGCCTAGTATTTTTTTTATCCGCCAAATAACTTTTTTTTGAAAATGCTTTAAAAAAAAACTGCTGAATATTTTCTCAAATTTCTTTTTTTATTTGAAAGTACAATCCTTTCCTTATAATGGAAAATAATTTCATTCAAATGGCTGTCTCGGCTGGCCATGCAGTAACCTACACCAGAAGATGCCGATTTTGGCAAAAAAAAAACATCATTTGAGATGAAGTTCATTTTGATCTTGGCGGGTATGTAAACAAGCAAAATTGTCGAATTTGGGGCACAGAAAACCCGCACACATACATTGAAAAGCCGACGCACCCAAAACGAGTCACTGTTTGGTGCGGATTTTGGTCCAGAGGCATAATTGGGCCATTTTTCTTCGAAAATGAGCAAGGAGTGGCCGCTACAGTCAATGGCGATCGTTATCGGGCCATGTTGAAAGAATTTTTGTTCACAAAAATTGAAGAGGAGGATATTGGCAACATTTGGTTTCAACAGGACGGCGCTACGTGCCACACAGCCGTAGCTACACTCGATGTTTTGCGCCCTGTTTTTGAAGATCGCATTATCAGCCGCAGAGCTGATGTCGTTTGGCCACCTCGGAGCTGCGATTTGACATCGTTGGACTATTATTTGTGGGGTGCCGTCAAAGATAAGTGTTACGCCGACAAGCCAGACACAATTGACGCTTTAAAGGACAATATTCTTGAAGCCATTGGTGAAATACAGCTGCACACAATAGATTATGTGCTTAAAAATTGGACCGATCGTGTAGGCTACTGCATGGCCAGCCGAGGCAGCCATTTGAATGAAATTGTTTTCCATTATTAACCAGAAGCATTGTACTTTCAAATAAAAAAAAGAAATTTGAAATTTTTTTTAAAGCATTTTCAAAAAAAAAAGTTATTTGGCGTACCCCTTATGATGCTAACAAAGTTTAAAACTATTATTGTTTTTAAATTTAATATTTTTTTTAAAATTCGTTTTCTTGAAATTTCTATTTGAAATTATTATAATCTTAATGAAAGACAATCTATGAACACAAATTTTATTGACAATACGTTTTAGTTGTCAGTCTGTCTTGTAGAGCAAATCCGTTTAGGGCTGTTTGGACTTTAAGGCATTACAAAGAAAATTCATTATTAAGCCGCACTACTCGTATTTAGAATACTTTTCTCCTGTTTTTTCACTATGTAAACAAAATCTAGGCATCGTAAATAAACTAACCCATATTTTAGTGGAATTTTCATTGCTCTCGTATTCATTCTTCAGAGAATATATTAAGGCGTTTTAGTTTTGAACGTATCATTTCTATGTGGAATAGGCTGCCTTCCAAAATGTATCAATACAAAGTTTGTATGCAGTTCTACTACTGTATATAGACTATGTAGATGTGCAAAGTAACCAAACAATGTATCAACTATAAATCCGATGCCTGATTGCTTTTTGACTGCGTTAAAAATACACATTGACGACATTTTGAAATGGAATATATTGTATATATTTTGTACAGCGGCATTATGAAACACGATACTTTGTTCAAACACAAAGCAACTCACATTTTGGAAGGCAGCCATACTGTGCGTATGTGGAATACATTCAATCCAATCACGGATAACAATACCGTGGGTGTTTTCTCCCTTTTCCCCTTCCTCCCTCCTGTTAAAATTTCATATTAAATTTCTTGCTTTTGCCTGTCTATTGGAGGAATTTTTTTTAGTAAATTCCATGAGAAAGAAATTTTTTGGCGAATATTCGCGATTGGATTGGGTAACTGTTTCTGTACTCTATGTACTGTGTATGTACTGTACTGCTATGTATAATGAGATCGCTTTTGCGTGGCAGTTGTATTATTATTATAACTTCCTGTTTTTTTCCCGTTTCAATACGCTAACAAGATTCGTCAGTTTCATCGTAGAAAAGTCTTGCCAAAACGTTAATTTTCCACTGGCGGGTAATTTGGTATTCGTATACGATATACAACAAAGTAAAGCACGTGTTAGTTGGGATTCAGCACAACTTTTCCATAAAAAAATTTTTTGTGAAATTTCTTAAGAATTTTTTTTTTATTTATTAAACTTACTGGGTGTGTCTGTGTGTATGTGTTAATTAAAATTATCAAAAATTCATTACGTTTCTTAAGTTGTAAGTTTTCAATTGTATATACATACGTACATACATACATACTTACATCCATGCATACATACATATGTAATTTGTTAATTGTTTATATTGAAAAAAAAACAAAAACTAAAAATTTATAATTAAAAAGAAAACATTCATTTAAACTTTATTAGGAATTGTAAAGAAAAATAAAAAATAAAAAAAATATAAATTAAAAATGAAATATTATTATTAGTAAATTGCATAAACATTTAAATCGTTTAAACATTAATCATTATAATTAATGAAAAAAAAAATTGAAAATGAAAAAAAAAACAAAAAATAATGAAAAAGAAAATGAACTAAAAATCCTTATTACCAGACTAAAATAAAACAAAATGTGTAAGAATAAAAACAAAATGAAAAGAAAAACAAAGAATTCATACAATAAATGTGCCTTTTGTTTTAAAATTGTCCTCGAGTCACAAAGATAACAAAAACAAAAAAAAAATGAAATTCATTAGCAAAAACCCACAACAACAACAACTACAATTATCAACAAAATACCACACTTATCAACAAACTAATGAAAGTTTCCTTTAATTACAAATGAAAAAAACAAAAACAAAAACAAAAACTAATAGAACTATAAAAATAATATGAATTATTTTACAAAAAAAAAAAAAAAACAAAAATAATAATGTTTCTGAAATTGAATTACATACTAAAGAACAACTGCAACAGAGAAAACTAAAAAATAAATAAAAAAAATTTGAACTGAAAACTTCATTTGAAAATATCGAATAATACAAACAATTAAAATCTAATCAACATGATTTTCACAAACAATTTACAATTTACTTCACAATCAGTCAGTATTACGATCTAGCTTCTCACACCAGCCATGCTGTGTGTGTTTTAACTTTTTTACATGACTGGCGGGTCTTAGGGTTTAATGTAGATTCCGCTTCTCCGCTTCTTCTTCACATCATTACAACTCATCAGTTAGTATTAAGACCCTGCTTCTCACACCACTCATGTTGTGTGTATTAATTTTATACATGAGTGGCGGGCCCTACAATTTAAAGTCGGCTCCGAATGACAGATTTTTTTGAGAAACTTTTTCAAGGCAATTTTATTTACTCTCAGAGTTTTTGCAAAAGGAAGTCGCCAAAGAAATATTTTTTCATTTTGTTCGAGATGTCTGATCTGTGGTTTGAACCATGGCCCTACAAACTCATAAGCCAACACACTATCTAATAGGCTGCGGCGACTTCTTATTATAAGGTGTAGTAAAGTGGGAAAGTCGCCGTGGTCTAGTAGGTAGTGTGTTGGCTTATTAGACTAAAAGCCAGGGTTCGAGCCCCAGGCCAGGCATCAAAACAAAATACAAAAAGTATTTCTTCGGCGACTTCCTCTCAGCAGATTTCTGGCAAAAACTCTGAGAGTAGATAAAAAATTGCCATGAAAAGTTTCTCAAAAATCTGTCATTCGGAGTCGACTTCAAACTGTAGGGCCCGCCACTCATGTATAAAATTAACACACACAACATAAGTGGTGTGAGAAACTAGGTCGTAATCCTGACTGAAGGGTTGTAATGACCAATTATGTATGTATGTATGTTAGTAAAATAGGATTTAAATTTTTTTTTATTATTATTATATTATTTTTTTTGACTAAAATTTCAGTGCGGGGCAAATAAAGTTCTCATAGCCACTTCGAATTATAGAAATTATATTGTTTGGAACACCCATATTTCCCGCTTCTATCCAGATAAACTCTCTGTAAATAGAAGAATATCAAACGTGTCCTCATAGTCTAGGAATAAATCTAATTTCGGCTGATTGCTCAATTACAATTCCAAGAGTATTATAGAGCTTAAAGGTATCTCATCTATAATAATAAAACAAACGTAAATTGCATGAGTAACACCCTAACTCGTAGAAAAATCTATCTCATATCCTATCACACCCTAACTGAAGCAATGAAATCTACTTTATAGGCTGCCTTGGAAAAGGCATGTTATTTGAAACACATTTCTGAACGATTTGGAATATCTGAAAGCCTTTTCTTGCACAGCAAAACACCGAATGCCTTGGTTTTCGGAATGATCGTGGTCGTTGTCATTGACCAATAATGCAAGGCATTGGCAACGTTGTGTTCCAGAATATTACATCTGTTAAGTCGATTACAGTCGATTTATTAATGGCATTTTGTCTTGTGATTTTAAAGTTCACGATCAGATGAAAGTCGTTGAATCTTTCGGGCGTTTTTGTCTTAAAATCTGAATCGATATCGAGTACAGGTATAATATTGTTAATCTATAACAACCATGCCTAAGATTTCTGTATGATCGTATAACTTGCGTGCTCCTAAGCTTTCGTGATGTTCAATTTCATTGCTGTATAGGCAGCTGCTTACAACTTCGTGAACTTATTAGGCAGTGGGTCATAGCATGGTTCCATAAAGAATTTTATTCTTATTACAAGAAATTGAAAGCTATATACTGACTATATTGTGTTAACAAGCATGACAGGTAGAATACATACATACATACCAGAGATCAGCAATGAATCGTTCTTTCGCTACTCATAAGTACTTATGAAATTTTTCACTTTTTTCAATTTTTTTTTTCAATTTCAGTATCAAAATTCAACGACTCTGATTCATTCGTACTCACAACAACATTGATTTAAAAGTACAGCTTGCAATGAGTATGAGTACAACGTTGACATCAAACTCATAACATTCGAATCATGTTTGATTCATACGCCTGATCATTCAGATTTATAATGTTAGGAAAATACTCATAAATTATTCGAGTGATTCTAATGAGTACTCTAGTGTTCGTACGCGATTCATATTTATTTTGTGATTCTTGTAAATATTGAGTAAAGGAGAGTCGAAATCAATAACATCATGCGTATTGTTAAGTATGAGTATGATGAGTACTTCAAACTTTGAATATGAGTACAATGAGTATGATATTAAAATAAGTATGAATGCATATAAGTATCAGAAATTATGAGTATGATTAGAATCTACACATCTTTTGAATACTCATTGCTGATCTCTGATATGAACATACAAAGAATGTTTATGAAATAATTTTTGTCGTTTTTTTAAATAAGTTTTCAGTTTAATCAACCAAATTCTGAAAGTAACGAAAGAATAGAAAATAAATAGAAAAAATCGAAAAGAAAACAAATAAAAAATCGAAATATTCCCCCCCTCTAATCTAATACTACTTTTACTTCCATTACTATCGTCTTTAGCTTACGTATGTATATTTAATTACAATCATGTAAGTAATTTACAAGAACATTTTATTTATTAAATTAATAAGAAACAAATCAATAAAAACAAACAAATAAAAACAATATTAGTTCCGAAATGAAAACATTTAAAAATAAAATAAAAAAAAATATTTAAGTACTCAAAAAAAAAAAAAAAAAACGTTGAAACAAAAAAAAAACCAAACAAACTACTCTTTAAACAATAAGAATGACTTTTCATCACAAATCCGAAATCATTTATTAAATATTTAAGAAAAATAAAAATAAAAACAAAAAATTTAAATTAAAATGTATCTACAGTTTATTTATTATAATTTCTGTATACGATTACTTTTGGTTATAACTGTATATGAGAGCATTAATCATATTTTTTGTTTTTTGTAAGATGTAAACCCTCCTCAGGTGTCAATCCTCATTGATCTTTTTGCCGAAACGGATGCTTAAGAATCTCCAAATCAAGCTAACGGAGTTTCAAACGAATTACTGTCAATGTACATATCGACGCCTCCGTTCTATAACATTCTAAGTCGAAAAAGTGTGTTTTGAGTTATGAGCTCTCAAAGTTTTCACGCGATTGTATGTGTATTCTAAGTAGATTTTTCTTTATAACTTCGAAACGGATCGGCCCATCTTAACCAAATTTTGGCAGTATTTAAGTTAGAGAACGTAAAATTTAAAAATGCAAGAACATTAAAAACGTTCTAAGTACACTTAGAACGTTATAGAATGGAGGCGTCTATATGTAGTCTGAGTGAGTATAAGTCGCCAATTAGTTGTTTCCATCCTTTTCGACGTGTTGCCCTCAGCTTCAGTTCTCTCCTATATTCTTGAAGATGTTATCTCACGATGTCAAATTTACTTTTTGGTGTCCATAATGTTGCCAAGTGTTGTCTGGGCGTTCGTATTGTACACTAGAAGATAATTTAAAATTTCCTTGGGAGGTTTCTTTTACATTGATTGTGTCCCATTTGTATGCATTACTGATGATAGGTTGTCTTTCTCTGTAGTATTGTTCTTGTAATTTGATCTTTGTTGTGTTTCCGTACATCGTACAGTCTTATGCATTTGTTTTTGTAATTCTTTATATTGTAGGACGCCTTTTGCACGTTCAAAGTTTTTTGAAAATTAGTTTGACAAACTCTTTTGCATTTTCTTTTAAACTTTGTTTCGCTTTTGCACGTAAAAAATTAATTTGACAAATTTTGTTTTCTTTTATCTGCTGTGCAAAAGGCGTCTAGGATTTGTGTGTTTTGTCAGTTTCTTTTCATTCGTGTAACAATATATTCCACGATCTATTATATTTAGCATTCTGAAACTATCGGCAACCTCTGGATCGTTAGACTAAAAGTTTCTAGTTGGAATTCTAAAATGAAATAACCCATCGAGAACATTGTAAGGAACCAGAGTAGACATGAAGAGCATATGTTTTAAGACCCTGGATCAGACATCTCGAACAAAACGAAATATGAAAAAATATTTTTTCGGCTAATAATATATCACACTGCGTTCCTCTGAAGTAAGTCAGCGTAAAATTGACGAATTTTTAATTTTTTAAAAGAAAGGAGCCTCCAGTCATACTATCCACTCAATTTTGAAATTGTTTTAAACTTGTATGTAAAAAATAAGAAACAAATTGTTTTTGTTTTGGTTCCGAACGAAAATGTTTAAATTTTAACTACACTCAGTGTGGAGGAACCAGTGGAATATGATTCATGAAAATTTATACGAAAAATATTTCAAAATCATGATATCTACCGCCGTCGTACAGACACACTCTTTGTTCAATACATGCGTTTGTTTATTGAGAATTATCTTTTTATCAATTGTATTCTAGCAATTGAATCGAAACGTTCGAAGTGAATAAGTGATCGGAAGAAAATAAAAATATTTTATATTATTTTTCTTTATTATTAACAATTAAACGCATACATAAATATGTAAGTATAAGAGTAATAATAACCACATACATACATATACATATGTACGTACATAATATGCAGTGGCTCAAAGAGCTAGAGGAACAAAATAATCCTTCAATAATTATTCAAAGAATTTTTTTGCTTTAACTTAAGGAATAAAGTCAGGATTACAAACACCACCCATGTTGTGTGTATTATTTTATCGAGACCTGCAATTTAATATCAACTCCAAATGAGAGAAACTTTTCATAGGTTTGAACTACTTTACTACTTAAAAAAAGGAAAGAAAGAATTTATGAATTAATTCCTTTCCTTTATCTTGGCATTGTAAAATTTGAAATTTTTCTTTTCGAACAACAAAAACATTAAGAATCTCATTGTTTAGAGAGTGAAAAATAAAAACTTTCGGATATAAAACATACATACAAATATAATATTCAAAAATATATTTTTTATTTAATTAGCAGTTTCGTTGCGGTTTACTTTTAACCTGTAGAAAAAAATAATCGTAAAATAAAAATAAATCACAAAAAAAATTTGATAAAAATTTTTTTATAAACAACTGGCCACACGAAATAAGCTTTGAGTGGTTGTAAATAAATGCATACATGTGTTAGCGCTACTAACTGTGTGTGTGTGTGTATGAAGAGAAATAGGGGAATACCTTCTTTTGATATTTAGACATACGTATGTACATACAAGAAAATTGCAATCAGTACTCCAACAACAAAAAACCTGCTAATTTCGCTCAACTGATCACACACAATGTATGTACGCAGTACTCATTCTAATTCTTAATTTTCGAATTCAGTACAGTATTCCCCGGATATAATAATTCCCCGCCTTGCAGCACTGAAACTTAAGCAATCTCGGCTATTACTTTAAAATGTATTGAAACTATTTCGATATTTGTATCCGGATTTTAAGCATTTCGCACTTATAAACACTTAAAATTGTAGATCATGTTATAAATTTACTTTATGCACCCGCTTTGTGACAACTTTCTGTATAAAATTGATCCTGCTCTCTAGCTCTCTCGGTTGCGCGATGAGATGTTTCCGAATTTTTTTGAGTCAATGGTCAGATTTATTGGAAAAAGTAATCAAGAAAATGAATGGTGAAATGCAATTCCATAGAATCTTCCTTATGGTTTCATTCTTTTCGAGGCAGAGGCTGCACTCTGATCCAGGTGACATAACTAATTGAGGCAACGCAATCTCAGATAAATGATTCCTGTTAGAATTAATGGAATTTTTGTTTTTTGACGAAACTTAATGAAAAGTTCAGCGTAAGTTAGCGTATTATGTTTTGGGCAATAGGAATGTGTGTAATCACAGAGTTGAACGGAACTGGATTAGAGAGTTATAAAGGGTCCGCCAAATAACTTTTTTTTTGAAAATGCTTTAAAAAACCACTGAATATTTTCTCAAATTTCTTTTTTTATTTGAAAGTACAATCCTTCCGGTTAATAATGGAAAATACTTTCATTCAAACGGCTGCCTCGGCTGGCCATGCAGTAGTCTACACGGTCGGTCCAATTTTTAAGCACATTATCGATTGTGTGCAGCTGTATTTCACCAATGGCTTCACGAATATTGTCCTTTAAAGCGTCAATTGTCTCTGGCTTGTCGGCGTAAAACTTATCTTTGACGGCACCACACAAATAATAGTCCAACGATGTCAAATTACAGCTCCGAGGTGGCCAAACGACATCAGATCTGCGGCTGATAATGCGATCTTCAAAAACAGGGCGCAAAACATCGAGTGTAGCTTCGGCTGTGTGGCACGTAGCGCCGTCCTGTTGAAACCAAATGTTGCCAATATCCTCCTCTTCAATTTTTGTGAACAAAAATTCGTTCAACATGGTCCGATAACGATCGCCATTGACTGTAACGGCCACTTCTTGCTCATTTTCGAAGAAAAATGGCCCAATTATGCCTTTGGACCAAAATCCGCACCAAACAGTGACTCGTTTTGGGTGCGACGGCTGTTCAATGTATGCGTGCGGGTTTTCTGTGCCCTAAATGCGACAATTTTGCTTGTTTACATACCCGCTAAGATCAAAATGAACTTCATCTGAAAAGGTGATTTTTTTTGCCAAAATCGGCATCTTCTGTAATCGGCATCTTTCTGTAAGGCCCACTTAGCGAAGCGAAAACGCATTGGATGGTCAATTGGCTTCAACTCCTGAACTGGCGTCATACCAAGGTCTTTATGCAAAATTCGTCTCAATGATGTCTCCGAAATGTTCAATTGTTGAGAACGACGGTGAATTGATGTTGATGGCGCTTCACACACACTTTCTGCCACAGCAGCAATATTCTCGGGTGTACGCACTGTTTTTGGCTTTTCACGCTTTGGTTTATCGATGAGGATGCCAGTTTCTTTAAATTTTTTCACAAGATAACGAACATACGGAGCTGACGATGCTTCTCTTCTTCCAAAATCCGTACGCAATTTTCGCACACATTCTGCAACATTACCATGATTTTCAAAGTAATGTCGCAATATTTCCCAGCGTTGTTCAAGCGTATACACAACCATATTCGTTCAGCGGAAGGATAAAACTAATTATCTGTCAAATCAGACATGAGCTAAGTGTTACCATTCACTAAATAAGCACTAGTTGAAAAAAAACGTTAGATGGCGGACCCGATATTTAGGCTGAGAGAGTAAATAAAATTGCCAAGAAAAGTTTCTCAAAATCTATCGTTTATAAAAAATTATTACAAAAATTTTATTTTCCATTGAGTTTTAAAGACAAACAAAATTAAATCATTCAGGAATGATCACTTTGAGCCACGCCTGTATACACAATTCATTCATTCATTTCAACAATATACAATGGCTTCCAGCGAAAGTTAAACTCCTCCAGTATCGCTTGAAGCTACTGTACATAATACATTACATACATACATACATACCTATACATTTATTTATAATTTATGCTTTTGAAATAATATTTTATAGCTAAAGAAACAATGAGCCGAAGAGAGGAATTACGTCAGCGAGATTTGAAGAAACTACCGCCAAAGGCCTCCGACATTTTCGAAAGAGAAATGGACTATGAGTATAAAAATACTAAAGAATTTTTACAAACTTTACTGAGTAATATCGAAATTACGTACACTAAAGTTGGCCAATCCTTTGATTATCCCGATGGTATTATTAAAACGAGAAATCAACCCGAGTATGGCAATTTTATAAATTATTTTATACGAAAGCATTTATCAAATCAATATCACACTGAATTAAATGATATTGCTGTTGAAATGGTTTTAAAAAGGCCGAAAACTTATTTTAAACATCAAGATTTAAAACCAAGTATACCTAGTCATTATAAAATTTTTAAAGATCCACAAAAAAATGCCATGGATATACTAGAGAGCATTAAAATTGTATCGCAGGCTTATTCGACAACGTATAAGAAAAATTATAAAATAAGACGTATAATAAAAATTGAAAGTGAAGATGAAATGTTATTAGAAATAATCAAATATTTCAAAAGTCTTCCCTTTGAAAGTGTCAAACTAACACCTAATCTGGACTGTGAGTATTTTAAAGCAGTTGCCGATTTTATATTCGACAATGGAAAGGAGCATGTGTTGTACGATATAAAAATTTCAAAATACGTAACGCTTGTAGAATGTGATGATGATTTTTTGCCAGCGAACTTTTATAAACTTATTGCGTATGCTTTTGGTTACTATAAAAAGACTGGCAAAATAATTAAAACATTCAGAATCTACAATCCACTATTGGGCTGTGAACACCAAATTGTCATAAATAATATTGATTTCAACGAATTTGAGCGTTGCCTTGAAAAGGATGGAGGAATATATTGAATATCAAAATTCGAAGACATGGATATCAAAAAAGAATAAAATTTTAATACACTTGCAGTATAAGTCCGTTAATCACGTTTTTTCCGAGTTTTTAATGAAAAGTAAAAAAAAAAAAACTTGTTCCTCAACCTCAGACCGCTTCCACTTGAATAAAAAAGTGGTTTGTAGAGGGCTTCTGAGAATTTTTAATTTGTATAAAGACACTTTTTTTTTACTTTAAATTTAATTTAAGTAACTTAATTGTTGTAAAAGCTGTACTGTACTAAACTATTTTTATGTAAACATTTTAATTATCTGTTGTGAATAAAATTATAAAAAAAAAACGAAAGAAATATAATTCATGTTTTAAATTCGAATTAAGGGGATTATATTTGGTATTTAATTCGGCGGTAAGTAGTTGTTTAGTTGCCACGTAACCAGTGGTGTTGTCGAGCCGGAACGCTCCGGAACGTCGTTCCGGTACTTCCTGTTTTGGACAGGAACGCGTTCCGAAACTAAAGATGATTTCTGATAACGAGAAGTGGCTGACGTTTTGACAAAAAAAATTGCTGATTTTTTTTCTCATTTTTGACGAATTTTTATATGTATGTGTTTTTATAAACAGGGGTTTGAACCGAACCCGAACCGGAACAAAAACCGGAACGAACCGGCTTGTTTTTCCGAACCGTGGACCGGAGTCCGGAACGCGTTCCGGTAAAAAAAAATTAGCACAACAGCACTGCACGTAACCCATGACCAACAAAATCGATTCATCCAATGTTTCCTATGCTCTTGTGCGTACAATTATTATCCAAACATCCATTGCGCATGTTTAAATATAATTTTTTTTTATTTTTTTGCTCCACATTGGTAGGTTAAGGTTGAGGACCCTTGGCGGGGCCTTCTTTGAGAGTTTGAATTCTTTGTCGAGAGCCGACATCCAGGCTCTCCACATATTCATTAGTGGCTTAGGCTGGCTGAAAGGCGCTAGGGCGGCATCAGTGTAGTCGCGCTCTCACTCTTTTTTGTTGTGTCTTATCTGTATAATTCCTCCACTTCCCATTCCCCCCTTTTCTACATCCTCTCTTTTTATCACTCTATTATCCTTCCCTCTTTAAGGCACTGTACTTGTCTTGATTGACAAGTGCACGTCCTCTAACCTAACCTAACCTTGGTGTTTACAGTCTAGTTTTGTTTTTCTTTTTTGTTTATCATTATACAATAATTTTATTTTATTTTATTATTAATTACAATACAATTATAAATTATATTTTAATTTATATACGAACTGAGTAACTTAGACCATATGCTTGGTGTAGTGTCACAGATCAGAGACTCTGGCGGGAATCGAACCCACGACCCTCACGCTAATAGGCTAGCACACTACCCACTAGACTACCAGGGCACCCTTATACAATAATAATTACAATAAATTATAATAGATCTGGATTTCTAACTTATTTTTAAATTTTGCTTAACACACTATTACTAAACGAAAATACGTTCTTACGTATATATATGTATATATGTACATATATTGTAAGTATGTAATCCTGAATTTAATCATATAATACTTAAAATTAAAAAACTAACAACAATAAAGAATAAAAACTACGGTATAATATTCCATCCTTTCTGAATGTGTTGCCCTCAGCTTCTCTCAGTTCTCTCCTGTATTCTTGAAGATGTTATCTCACGATGTCGAATTTACTTTATGGTGTCTATAATGTATCCATGAGTTGTCTGGGCGTTCTCGCCTTCCTTGTGTGTTGTATACTAGAGGATAATTTAAAATTTCCTTAGAAGGTTTCTTTTACATTAATTGTGTCCCACTCGCATTCATTACTGATGATAGGGAAACAGGAAATTTTAAGTATCCTACTCAATCATTAGTTTATATAAACCCGTAGTTCATTTCATATTTAATCTGTGTCTAATCAGGTTTCACAGTAATGTAACGATACGGGGAAAATAAAACCTGTTAATGCTGTCTTTCTCTGCAGTATTGTTCCTGTAATTTGATCTTTGTTTTGTTTCCGTACATCGTACAGTCTTATACAGTTATTGAACAATGCTAAGCAATTCAAAACTCCGATATTTACATTTTCTAACGGACAATATATACACACGATGCAATTATTTAATCATATTTTTTCAATTAAATCATATATTTTAATACTAAAAAATTAATTAATTTATTTATTTGATCAATTCACAATACAACAAGAATAAATCTTATATTATAGTATTGATTAGCTATTGTTGTTAACATTACTTTTTGATTCATTTAATTTAATTGTTGGTTATTTTTTGTATTAATATGGCAATATATAATAATGGCAACCCAACTGCATATCTATTTTCTCTTTAAAACTTCTCCTCTACTTTTTATAAACTTGAATTCATTCCAATAAAATGCGTCAAACTAGCTGGCTGCTGTTTTTCTTTCTAAAATAAAATAAAAACTAACAAAGGTTATGCGCCCAGACCCACGCATTTAAAAAAAATAAAAAATTGGAATTTCAAAATTGATTTATTTGGAGATTCAAAAAAAAAACCAATGAATTCTGTCGCTAGTTTGGAGAAGCTCAATGGTGAAAATTATGCGACGTGGTCTATACAGATAAAAAAAATACAAATACAAATACATTGGATTTGTGGGATGCCGTCCAGGGTGTATGTCCGGCAGAGGCTGACAAACAAGCGGCATGGAATGTTATGGACCAGAAGGCTCTCGCAATGATTAATTTAAGTGTGAGGCCAGGCGAGCTGATTCACATTAAGGATTGTATCACAGCAAAGGGTGCATGGGATTCCTTAAGTGGGCTCTACAAGGCAAACACGGCCTGTAGAAAGGTGAATCTATTCAAAAAGCTGGTACGGTTCAGAATTAATCCTGGTGAGAAAATTTCCACACAAATTGGCGAATTTCGTGGAATCATAGACGATTTAAAGACAATCGGTATTGCGTTGCATGAGGATTTTGTTGCGGTTTTGTTGTTGTGTGCTTTGTCAGAAGAAATGGAGAGTTTTTTTTGTTGCTGTTGAAAGCAGAGATGATTTGCCTGGTGTAGAACAGTTAGTTTCGAAAGTTCTAGAAGAAGAGCGACGGCAAGGAGAAAAAAGCAATTTAAATGCTGGCAAGGTTTTTACAGTAAGCGAGAGGCAAAAACACGAAAGAGTAAACAAAAGCAACAACGAATTTAACAGAAAAAATATTCGCATTGAGAAGGAGAATAAACGCAGTAATATTAAATGTTGCAAGGGTGGACAGAAGGGGCATATTCGCTCTCATTGTAGAGTTGATGGTGTGGAGTCTGTTGCGTCGGTATTGTGTGCAGCGGAAAAACAAATTAACAACAATAATCAGTGGATTTTAGATAGCGGCGCGTCGTCGCACATGTGCAGTAGCAGAAATTTGTTTTCATGTCTGCAAAAGGAGAAACAAAGAATTGTGTTAGCGTCTGGGGAGACTGTTTTTGCAGAGGGAAAAGGCACGGTGACAATTAAGTCAAAGTATATGAGCATAAAACTCATCAACGTGCTATATGTACCCTGTCTTCACTCAATTTTTTTGTCTGTCAGCAAATTCATAGAGGCTGGTCACACTATTTGTTTTGCAAAGAATAATGCAAATATTAAGAACAAAGACAACAAAAATATGATGTATGCAGTAAAGGAAAACGGGATATTTGTTGCTAAAGTGGACACCGTGATATCGGCAGAATATGTGTATAGTGCAGCAACAGAAAATGATTTTATTAAATGGCACTCTAGATTTGGTCATTTAAAAACAGTAGAGATTTGAGTACACTGTGCAACAAAAATATGGTTAGGGGTATGAAATTGAAGGTGCCTCGAAATTTTGAATGCGTTACTTGTGCTGTTGGAAAAATTACTGCAAGACCGTTTGACAACTACTCACAAATTAATTCAAGAGGGGTACTGGAGTTAGTACATACAGATTTGTGTGGGCCTTTTAGAGTGAATAACATCATGATGACTTTTACTGATGACTTTTCCCGATATGTATTTACTTATTTTTTGAAGCAAAAATCGGATGCATTTGATGTTTTCATTGCGTTTGTAACGATGGCCTACTCTACTTTTTATAAAATTGAATTCAATCCAATAAAATTCGCCAAACTAGCAGGCGGCTGTTTTTCTTTCTAAAATAAAATAAAAAAACTAACATTAATTAATGTAACAAATTTAGGGCACAACTTGCACATAACTAAAGGGAAGATTTCAACGGGCATATATATTGGTTTTCATTATTATAAGTGGACAATAAGGTAGAAGTGAGCGCTAAGCTAAAGGGAAGATCATTCTACCTTTAACTTCTAAAGGTAAGTTTATGTTTGAACTTGCCATATTATATACTATATTATATACATATTTAAGTGAGCAGTGTTATCGACATTGCTCCGGTACTGCCATATTTTTGAAAAAGTTAACTTTATTTTATCATTAGTTTGTAATAACGAAAAGAAGTTAAAGATGACTTTAAAGTTCAGTTTAGCTAAAGTTACCTTTAACTAAACCCAACTTTAACGGCAAATTGTTATAATGGCCATTAACAAATTTAATATCAATCAATATTATTATGCAATTGAGGCTATCTAGTGCCTATGTCTTGCCAGTATCGTTAAATACAGTCAACCCTCCTATAACGCGGTACTCTCAGAATGCGGTTTCTATATAACGCGGATCTGAAATTGCAACAGCTCTCCTATAACACGGAGCTGAAATTGCGCAAGCAATCCTATAACGCGGTACTCTTACAGCGCGGTTTCCGTTCAACAACAACCCATAAGTCCCTTCCGCACAGCCTATGAATGACACTAATAACTAGATATTGTAAGAGGATTTAATATCAGTTTTATTTTCGACGCAAAAGCACAGCCGACATATACATATAAACAACACGTTTATATAAATATGCCAGCTTATTCCATAGCCGTCTACGATATCGGTTTCAGTCGTCTCAGAGCTCGTTCACAGTACATACGTTTTGTTGGTGACCAAGTCTTTCTAAAAATTGTTCTGCAACTCATATCTGACAATGAGGATGAATGTTGAAAAATTACGTAATTTTACAAAAGTCTTTCTTATTTTTGTTGGAAAACAGTATTTTTGTTTATTTTTTTATCAATCCTTATATCGACGCCTCCATTCTATAACGTTCTAAGTGTACTTAGAACGTTTTTAATGTTCTTGCATTTTTAAATTTTACGTTCTCTAACTTAAATACTGTCAAAATTTGGTTAAGATGCGCCGATCCGTTCCGAAGTTATAGGGAAAAATCTACTCAGAATACACATATACAGGGCGGCTGATATATAATGCAACAAAGTAAAGCGCTATATTTTTTTAATTTTATTGTTTAAAAGCAAAAAATGTTGGAAATAACATCAAATTTTAGAATCAGTTTAGATTTGTTCGAATTGGCCACCTTTGGTACGAATTATGGCCTTCAAACGCCATCACAGGCTGCACGAAAGTGGCTCTGCGGTATTTTGGCTCATTCCCGGCGACGCGCCGTCTTGAGATGATCGACACTTTGGTATTTTTTTTAGTAAGAACCTTACTCTCCAAAATGCCACAGGCGCAAAAGTCCAACGGATTGAGATCCGGAGATTTTGGTGGCCATTGTGCGGTAGAAATGAAGCGAGGAACCTCCTTTTTAAGCCATTCTTGGTTGACGCGTGCTGAGTGCGGTGGTGGTGAGACCTGTTGGAATGTCCATGGTCTGCGGCCGAAATGTTTGTCTGCCCAGGGCTTCAATACTGTCTTTAAGACATTTTCCCGATAATATTCGGCATTTATTTTAACCCCACGGTCGATGAATACGAGCGGGGAGCGACCATCGGCCGTTACGGCGGCCCACACCATTACCATCAGCGGCGTTGGAGTTCTGGTGGCCAATCGCAGGTGTAAATTTTCAGCTGACCTCTTTGGCAAGTAAACCCGATCATTTTGTTTGTTCACAAACTGCTCAATTTGGAATGGCTTCTCATCGGAGAAAACCAAAATCGGCAACTGGCCACTTTCGTGCAAGCGAAGTAACTCCTTGGCTCTTTCCAGTCTAACTTTTTTTGACCATCGGTGAGCTCTTGCACTTTTTGGAACTTCAATGGCTTTAGTCCAAGCTCATTTTTCAATGTGTTGCATCCGTTCTCGCGATATGTTCAGCTCACGAGCAATTTTTCTACTATTGCGGCGTGGATTTCGATCAAATCTGGCCTTCACTTTTCGGATCATTTCTGGTGTTGTTACCGGTTTTTTTTTCATCCACTTTTTGGACGCGATGCAACACTGCCGGTATCACGGTAACGAGCAATGGTACGAGAAACAAAAAATTTATTCACATTTAAATGCTGGAGGGCTCTAACAATAGCCACCTGTGATTTTCCAGCCAAATATAAAGCAATCACACTATCACGCTTGAATTCCATCAGGAATAACTTTTTTTCTGAATGCAATAGATCAAAATGCTTTTGTAAGCTTGTACATAATAAAATGAACTGTCACTGGAATAAATCTGTCAGCTGTCAGACGTGCGATTTACAAATGATAACAACCTGAAGTTGGTTGCAATACATATCAGCCACCCTGTAGTCGTATATCGCGTGAAAACTTTGTGAGCTCATAACTCAAAACACACTTTTTTCGACTTAAAATGTTATAGAACGATATGAACTCTTTAATTCAATAAAACGAATTTATAATTTATCTTGTCTTGGTCTCCATATACAGTAACGCGGTACGAATGATGTGTGATTTGCACTAATTCCGAGTTCCTTATAGCGCGATTTCCATGCAATGCGGTAGACGGTTTCCATAGAACGCACTACAAATTAGCCTGGTTTGTGCCACTCCCACACAACGTGGTACGCGTTATAGGAGGGTTGACTGTATAATTATAACTTGTTCTATTGTGTCTACGTTTCAATAAATAAAAATGCAGAGAGTAAAGTAAAGGCACACTCTGTGTTCGATGCATGAGTCACATTCATACATATATGCATTGCATGTTGCGAATAATCTTTTTATCAATTGTATTCTAGCAATTGAATTGAAAAGTTCTAAGTGAATAAGTGATCGGAAGAAAATAAAAATATTTTATATTATTTTTCTTTATTATTAACAATTAAACGCATACATAAATATGTAAGTATAAGAGTAATAATAACCATATACATACAGTGGCTCAAAGTGCTAGAGGAACAAAATAATCCTCCAATAATTATTTAAAGAATTTTTTATTTTAACTTAAGGCATTATTGAGTCAGGATTACAATCTACCTCCTCATCCCCCCACCACCCTTGTTGTGTGTGTTAATTTTATCAAGGCGTGGCGGGATCTACATACAATTAAAAATCGATTCCGAACGAGAGATTTTTTTAAGAAACTTTTCATAGAACTATTTCAAGAAAAAGAAAATCGGTTTTTCTTTTTTTTTAATAAGAAAAAAAAGGAGGATTAATGAAAGAGTCAATTAAGAATTAAGAATCTCATTGCTTATAGAAAATGACAAACAAAAATATTCAAAAATATATTTTTTTATTTAATTCGCAGTTCGGTTGCGGTTTTTTTTAACCTGTAGAAACTTGGATGAAGAAAAGAAAAATAAACAAAAAATAAATAAACCATAATAAAACAATTGATGAAGATTTTTTAATAAACAACTGGACACAAGTAATAAGCTTTGAGTGGCTGTACATACATGCATACATGTGTTAACGCTACTAACTGTGTGTGTGTGTGTGTGTGTGTAAAGCGAAATAGGGGAAACCCGTTTTTGGATGTTTAGACATACGTATGTACATACCAGAAAATTGAATCAGTACCTTAACAACAACAACAAAAAAAAACCTGCTCAACTGATCATATACAATGTAATATTCGTTCTGTTCCTTAATTTTCGAATTCAGTACAGTATTCCCCGGATAAAATAATTCCCCGCCTTGTAGCACTCGGCTATTACTTTAAAATGTATTGAAACTATTTCAATATTTGCATCCCGATTTTAAGCATTTCCCACTTATGAACACTTAAAATTGTAGATCATGTTTTGAATTTACTTTATGCACCCGCTTTGTGACAACTTTCTGTATAAAATTTATCCTGCTCTCTAGCTCCCTGGTTTGCGCAATGAAATGTTTCTCAATTTTAAAATTTAAAATGTATTGAAACTACATACGGTTAAAAAATTTCTGAAATTTTTTCCGTTTTCGTTGAAAATCTTTATAGTTTCCTCGATTTTAAGACGGCACTTTGCATTGGTTAAAAAATTTCCGAAATTGAACTGAATTGTGGCCCTGCACAAGCCCACAAAAGTATACATCCGATTAACAAATTTCACAAATTTCTAAACCAATGCAAAAGACCGTCTTGAAATCGAAGAAAAATGTCAGACAATTATAAAGATTTTCAACGAAAACGGATTGGTTAAAAAATTTCTGAAATTTGTTAACCGTATGTACACTTTTGTGGCTGAGTGTATTTCGATATAGGCATCCCGATTTTAAGTATTCCACGCTTATAAATTGCCGATTTGCGACAACTTTCGGTCTAAAATTTATTCTGCCCTCTAACTGCCTCGTTCGCACTGATAAATTTCTGAATTTGTTGAGTCAATTGAAGCCAATATTCACCATTAACGCTGTACGACAGATTTATTGGAAAAAGTAATCAAAAGACGAACGGCTTAATGCAATTCCATAGAATGCTCTTTATGGTTTGATTCTTTTCGAGGCAAAGGCTACACTCTGTCCCATCTAGATGACGTAATTAATTGAGGCAAAGCAAACTCAGATAATTGATTTCTTATGGAATTGTTGTTTTTTGACGAAACTTCACGAAAAGTTCACTTAGGGCCATTATTACAACTTGCCGTTCACTAAAGGGAGGATTTTAAAGGGCAGCTAGATTGTTTTTCGTTATTATGAGTATCCAATCAGGGGGGTTACCGCGTATTTCGATTCGAAAGAAATAATTTAACAGTTCGAACAATTTGTACTGTGTATTACGATATTCGTACTATTTTTCATTTCGAACGAGTTGCTCAGTACGGTTTAGTTGCCGATTCGGAAATTGTTCTCGAAGAATTTTACTTTTCGAATCGAAATACGCGGTAACCCCCCTGATAGAAGTGATCGTTAAAGGAGGATCATCCAACATTTAACTTTTAAAGTTAAGTTTATGTTTGAAGTTGCCATATTATATATTATTTTCATTATGGCAACTTCAAATTTAAACAAAATGAGCATATACAACAAAAAAAACGAAGCCCGCGGTTGCCACTGCGTTAAAAAAACTTGTATAATTGAGCAGTTTTATCGACATTACTCCGGCGCTGCCATATTTTTGAAGAATTTTATCTGTAAGTTGAAATAACGAAAATAAGTTAAAGGTAACTTTACAGTTCCCTTTAGCTGAAGGTACCTTTAACTAACACCAAGTTCAACGGCAAGTTGTATTAATGGCCCTTAGCCTATTATGTTTTGGCAAATAGGAATGCGTGTAATCGCAGAGTTGAACGGAACTGGATTGGCATGTTATATTTAAGCTGAGAGATAAATAAATTACCATGAAAAGTTCCTCAAAATCTGTCGCTTATTAGAAATTATTACAAAAACTTTATTTTCCATTGAGTTTTAAGGATCGATTTTATTATTTTTTTTTTGATTTTTAAAATGAAAAACAAAATTTAATCATTCAGGAATGATCACTTTGAGCCACGCCCATATACACAATTCATTCATTCATTTCAACAATATACAATGGCTTCCGGCGAAAGTTAAACTCCCTCAGTATCGCTTGAAGCTGCTGTACATAACACAACATATACATACATATATACGTACATATAAATTTATTTATAATTTATGCTTTTGAAATAATATTTTATAGCTAAAGATAAAAAATGGAGGAAATGGGCGAATGGAGAGAGGAATTACGTCAGCGAGATTTGCAGAAAGTACCACCAAAGGCGTCCAGCATTTTTCGCAGGGAAATGGACAATTCGTTTGCAAATATTAGAGGATTTTTACAAAATTTACTGAGTAATATCGAAATTACACACACTAAAGTTGGCCAATCATTTGATTATCCCGGTGGTATTATTGGAGAGAGAACCTATCTCGAGTATGGCATATTTATGAATTATTTTATACGCAAGCATTTGTCGAATCAATATGACACTGGTTTAGAAGATATTGCTGTTGAAGTGGTTTTGAAAAAGAGGGATGTTTATTTTAAAGATCAAAATTCAAAACGATATATATCTGATCATTATGAAATTTTTAAGAATCCCCAAAACAATGCCATGGATATACTAGAGAGCATTAAAATTGTATCGCTCGCTTATTCGGCAACGTATGATGAGGAGAAAGTTTGTAAAATAAATATTGATAGTGAAGATGAAATGCTATTAGAAGTAATCAAACATTTCGAAAGTCTTCCCTTTGAAAATGTCAACTTGACACCTAATCTGGACTGTGAGTATTTTAAAGCAGTTCCCGATTTTATATTCGACAATGGAAAGGAGAAGGTGTTGTACAATATAAAAACTTCAAAATACGTAACGCTTCTAAGTGCTGATGCTATATTTTCGAAAGCAAACTTTTACATACTTATTGCATATGCTTTTGGTTATTATAAAAAAACTAATGGAGAAAAAAATATTAACACTTTTATTATCTACAATCCACTATTGGGATATGAACATAAAATCGTCTTGCAGAATATAGATTTCGAAGAATTTGAACGTTGCATTGAAAGCGATTATGTGAACAAATATGGAAAGAATTGGCGACAAAACCCACCAGAAAGATGGTGAATGCAGTTACCCAAACTCTGCTCTGTTTCGTCTTAAAAAAAGAAAATTGTCTTTTTTGTTGAAATTAAAACACTTCGGGCCATTATTACAACTTGTCGTTAAAGTTGGGTTTAGTTAAAGGTAACTTTAGCGAAAGTGAACTTTAAAGTCACCTTTAACTTCTGTTCGTTATTATAACTTAATGATAAAATAAAGTTAACTTTTTCAAAAATATGGCAGTGCTGGAGTAATGTCGATAACATTACCTTAATAAAACAAACTTTTTTAAACGCAGTGACAACGACGGGCTTCTCTTTTTTTGTTGTATTTGATCATTTTGTTTATATTTGAAGTTGCCATATTGAAAATAATATATACAGTAGGACCTTGATTATCCGTGATGGTCGGGACCGGAAGCATTCCGGATAATCGATTTTCCCGGATTATTGAGTACCAATTTTGGCTAGTTTTTTAATAGATATTTTTATTAATTAATAAATGAATATGTACACATTTATATAAAAACTAAATAATTCAAGGATTTTATATACGTACGTACATGTTTCAAAAATATAAAAAAACCGCACTTCTCAAATTTCTAAATTAAACTAAACAGGTTTACATGTATGCTTCTGACTCATCGTATACTAAAGAGGGAATTTCCCTTTTTCGCTTTATATTTTTTGCTTATAATCACGGATAATAGAGGTAATCACGGTTAAACGATGCAGAAAAATTTAAGTCGATCCAAAATAAAATTAAGTCGATGCAAAAAAATTTCTTTTTCCATCCGGGATAATTGATGTTGCCGGATAATCGAATCACGGATAATTAAGGTCCTACTGTAATATGGCAAGTTCAAACATACACTTAACTTTAAAAGTTAAATGTTGGATGATCTTCCCTTTAGCTTAACGCTTACTTCTACCACTATTGTCCGCTTATAATAATGAAATACAATTTATCTGCCCGTTAAAATCCTCCCTTTAGTTAACGGCAAGTTGTAATAATGGCCCTTACTGTTCACACTTTAATATGGCAGATTTTCCATTATCAGTTACACTCTACTATATTATATATTTAACATTGTATCAGTTTATATGCATGTATATACATATATAAAAATATTTTTAAATAAAATATACAAATTAAATATTTTTAAATAAAATTATGAAAAATACCTATAATGTGTGTTATAAATTCGAAATTGTCACATTGGGGCTTGGGGAGGGAGTATGTTATGGCTGGTAACAATTTGGGTAAGTAGTTTTTTGATATCGTAGCATTAAACATATAAATTATTTATATGTACTTCGATACGACATTGGTGTTTACTAGTAGTTTTATTCACTTTAAATAACGCGTTCAGGTGCGCTCACCCAAAGAATATGGATATAAAGAATGCGCATCATGTAGAAGTAAAATTTCTTATGGCGGGTTGTAACATTACGACCCGCTCTCGCCAAAATCTTTTTAAAAATCATTTCTTGATGAGGGGGGAGGAAGACCGAAGGAAAATGAACACAAACAAAGAGCGTAACAGTGAGTTGCTCTCATCGTACGCATGTACATGTGTATGTATTCTTGTGTTTTTTTTTGATTTAGTTGTCGATCAGACTGCGACAAGAATACATGTGCTGCGGATGCTTTATCATTTTATTTCAGAATAACACTCGAAGAATATTTTGTGTTATAAATGTTCTATGTCATTAGCTGGGCGTATTTTATTTAGTATAATTTTTTTTAAATGCTTTGGAATGCTCGGTTTTTTTTCTTTTAATAGAAAATGGTTTTTTATTCTTTTT
Source organism: Sarcophaga subvicina (assembly GCA_936449025.2). NCBI lineage: Eukaryota > Metazoa > Arthropoda > Insecta > Diptera > Sarcophagidae > Sarcophaga > Sarcophaga subvicina. Next base: position 144,951,070 of record OW388080.2, on the reverse strand, counting down.
ATTTTTATTTATCTAAAAAACATAGCCTAATTTTTAAGCCAAAGATGGATAGCTTTATGTTCTTTTAATAATAAAATTGATTTTTTATTTTATTTTTATTTATCTAAAATTATTAAGCCATAGATAGATATCTTTACATATGTATGTTGATGAAAAGGAAATAAAAATAGAGTATATTACTGACACTTTTATATGGCTGTAAATAAATAAATTCTCTCAACTTATTTTCTCTCTCTCTCACTCACTAATCCATAACCATAGGCATGTGTTCACCTAGAGGAAAATTGTTAGTAATAATGTCAAGTCTACTTATTAACCCAATGATATGTATATGTGAGCGGAAAATATAGAAAAATTGTACTGCGCTAAATCCCTAAAGACACCGTATTTAACTTGGCAAGTATTCTTCCAAAAATCGAAATCATTTCTCATTGATATTAGTGAATACTACTGTGATATTTCTTTGTGTGTATCATTGAAGTCTGAAAAAAAGCGACATTAACCTTTTTCTTTAAAAGCTGACAAGATTTTTACGCTCTTTTTAACGAACATTGTTGATGTTCGTGTCCTATGTGTGTAAAAAGCCGAAAATGTTCTTCCCCTGAGGGACATTGGTGCCGACGTCTTTTTTAACACCAGAAAAATAAATAAAACGTGGTCAAACAACAAAAACGCACGAAGAGAACAACGCATTGTTGCGCTCTTGGTTTCTGTATCCTTCCCTTCTATCTTTCCCCCCGCGTCATGAAATATTTCTGAAAAATATTCCAAAATATGTTAAAATGCACATTCTTTATACTTTATTTTCTTTGGCTCAACTTAATCGAACTGGCGATCACAATTTAGCAAAAACTACTTGACTGAATACGCTGAAATTTTGGGAAAATTTCCTAAAACAAATAAATAGTTTAATCCAAACTACCATATTTTTAATCTGTTAATTATTAATCGTTTTTTAAACATTTAAGTTAAAAAAATAAATGAAAACAAAAAAATTAAATACGCAACTATTTTGTAATATTTCAAGCTTTTCAAAATATCATAAAAAAGTCAGGCTATAGTCAATAATATACATACATATGTACATATTTTATAAGAATTCATTTCGATTTTTTGTTTTCAGACGCTTCGAGCTGATTTTGAGATGATCTTCTTCAGGCTGCCGCACCATGACCGGGCTTCACAGTAATTGAAAAAAAAATTATAAACAATCTAATGTCCTTTTTAAGACACAAAAGGATTCATTTGCTTAAATTCATTTATCTGGGAAAAAAAGGAGTCGAAAATAAACCCCTTTAAGAAGTATATTAACCCTTTAAATACTCTTATTGAAGTTCACTTCGCTTAAGTATACCACATAGAATATCTAAGTGAACTTAAATAAAATTTAGAAAAAAAAAATATTATTTCATCTTATTTTGTTACTTGGAAAAAGGTCGTGTAGTGGGGTGTGCTAATTATAAGACCACCGTTGTATATAGACGAGCAACATTATATATCAGTGTTGAAAAATTTAGTACGTTAGTACTTTTTTCAGTACATTTTCATTTCAAAAATACCGCAGTACCACCGCGACGCTTTCAGTACTTTTTTATGTTATGAAATATTTTATGTCTTGCGCTTATCAACAGGTTCAACGTAATGCTAAAGGTAGAATTAGGCTTTAGTTTCGGTTAGCCAAGCCTCTACGGAATGTACGTTCGTTTTTAGAATACACAAAGCGATGAAAACGTTTGCCGAAATGTTATGTACTTTCGGTAAGCATTTGCATTGCTCTTCCTAACGAACGTATGTTTCACTACGTTCCATCGACGTTTGACAAAACATGGCCTTTACGTTGTTACGTTACGAATCAGTTGTTTTTGTCTTGTATATGTGAGGAACACGAAAAAGTCGTCAGTTTTCCTGTTCCGTGCTGTATGTGTACCAAAGAAGAAAAAAATAAATAAATAATAAAAAATAGTGTGCTCGCGATTCAAACCCCATGTCAGACATCTCCATCAAAATGGGATATGAAAAAATATTTCTCCGGCGACTTCCTTCTGGCAAAAACTCTGAGAGTAAAGAAAATTGCCATGAAAGTTTGTCAAAAAAATCTGTTGTTCAAGGTCGACTTAAAATAGTAGGTCCCGCCACTCATAAGATTAACACATACAATATAAGGGGTGTGAGAAGATAGGTCTAATCCCGATTGAAAGGTTATAATGGCCAATTATGTATGTATGTTTGCATGTATTTTTTACAAAAGTGCCATTTCATGCAAAAAGTACTATTTCCGTTATAATTCAGTACCATTTTAAAATTTCAAAAAAAGTTTTGCAACACTGTTACATATTCATTCAATATCTGTGTTCAGGCCAATTATGTATGTCTGCATGTATTTTTTACAAAAGTGCCATTTCATGCAAAAAGTACTATTTCCGTTATGATTCAGTACCATTTTAAAATTTCAAAAAAAATTTGCAACACTGTTATATATTCATTCAATATCTGTGTTCAATATGCATTTAAAAAATTCAATTCTGTTGCAGTATTTTTTATTTAATTTTTTAATTGATAATACTACAGCCTTAATAGGGGAAGACCCAATTTAGTGTTATCTCTTGCAATGATTATAGATGGCTGTGTTTAAAAAAAAAACGAATTGCGTCTGTTGTTCTGAGGGTGTGATATTAATGCATTTTATTATTTATTTTTAAAGTTAATTAAGTTTATCAGTTGAATTTTTGCAATTGAATTGAAAAGTTGTCAGCGGAAAAAGTTTTCTAAAAGAGAAATAAATATGTAAGTGTGGAGTGATAATAATAATGGACATAATATATGTAAATATTCGATGGCTCAAAGCAATAAAGGATCAGAAACAAAATGTTTTTTTTTTATCCTACAATGTGTTAAAATTAGATTTTTTCTTTTGTTTTTTAAACTTATAAATAAATTGACAGAATTAAAAATTCATATTCGAACAATCGAGTGCATAACACAAATAAATTAAATTTTGCCGTGGCGATCTCGATTCGATAAGCCTTTTGTGTTTTATTTCTTTTAGTTTTGCAATGGAATATTCGAGATATTTCTTTAGGCATATTGTTACACATTCAATATTATTATTATTCGATATTTGGAGCGCAATCGATTTTAATGGATTAATAGATTATGCGAGACATACGTTGTAATACAAAAAAATAATATTTATTGCATCAGTATTTTAATTTTTATGTGCTGCTGTGAATTTGTACCACAAGGATGTGTGAAATTTTAATTTTATAAAGTGCTCTTAATTTTTTTTTTTCAATAGAATTTTCTTTTCAAAAGAAATTTTTTTCAGACGTATTTTTTTTTCAAAAAAATTCTTTTTTACAAGAATTTTTTTTCAAAAGTATTTTTTTTAAGAGAATTATTCGGATCATTGAATTATTATTCAAAGGGATATATATAATAAATTATGCGAGACATACGTTACAAAAAATAATATTTAAAAAATAAATTTTCAAAAAAATAATTATTCAAAGATGTGTGAAATTTTAGTTTTATAAAGTGCTCTTAATTTTTTTTCAATAGAATTTTTTTTCAAAAGAAATTTTTTTCAGAGGAATTTTTTATTTTTTTTTTCGAAAATATTTTTTTTCATCGAAAGGATTTTTTTTTATTCAAAAAAATTTTCTTTTTCACAAGGATTTTTTTTCAAAAGGATTTTTTTTCAAAAAAAATTTTTCTTTTTCACAAGGATTTTTTTTCAAAAGGATTTTTTTCAAAAGAATTTTTTTCAAGAGAATTATTTAGAAAAACATTTTTTTTCCTCCTAAGCAAGGCGAATTCATCTGAAGGATTTTTTCAAAGGTTTTTTTTTTTTATTCAAATTGAATTCTGTTCTTAAATAATTACTTTATTGCGTATTTGAAGCAACGTAATAGTGGTGTTAAGTGACGCATTCGACATTTATTGCGAAATCGAAAAAGATTCGCGATATAATTTCACAATAGGTAGGCTATTCTGCAATATGAATCGTAATCAATCAATACATACAACGATGCACGTTTTTACGCTGCTAATAAATGATCTTCTATGCATAATTTCAAATTTCAATTTGTGTTAAATAATTACGTATGCAAATGTTTATATAGGCAATCGTAACCTTGAACTTTATTATCTTTCCCCCTCTTATAACTTTGCAAACAGATTCCAGATTCGATTTATACCTATCAAGTCCTTAATTCGTTTTCCGAATGTTGTCTATCAATGTATTTACATTTATCAAATGCTATTTCCTACATCAGGATATTATCGATCCATGTGATTTTCTCTTCGCCTCTTAGTAGCTATTCCTTCTTCATTATTTACACGCATATAGTTTGCAGTAGCGAGATTCACCACATTACATGATTGCCCCCCCAAGAGTATGTAGGTATATTTTCTTATATTTTTTATGGTACGCAATATCTCATGGTACATGCTATGCTAAGCAGTAAGTCCTACGTTGCCTGGAACGTGATATGTTTAAAAGTATAATTGTTCGAGATTTTCTGGTCCATAATAATTGCTTTGAGCCATATGTCTATGTAATATCTATTTATATCTGTCCTTCTGTATATTTATTAATTACATTCTTTTTAAATAATATTATATGTATGCATGTATAGCCAAAGAGAAGAAATGTCCACCGGTAGTAATCAACAAAAATCAAATGCCACTGACATTTGTCGCAGTCCAACGATTAATTCGTTTATAAATCTTAAACGATTTTTGAATAATTTATTGACAAGTATTGAAATAACAAAAACAAATGTTGGCAAAACGTTCAATTATCCAAATGGAATTGAAAAAAATAAACTAGTTTCCAATTATGGCCTATTTATGGATTATTTTATACGCAAACATTTATCAAATCAATATCAAATTGATTTAAACGATGATGCTGTTGAGCTTGTATTTAAACAGCCGGAAATTTATTTCACTGGCAATAAAAAACGTGTACAAAATGATATTTTGCAACATTATAAGATTTTTAAAGATCCAGCTACCAAGGCCATGGACATAGTAAAGAGTATTAAAATCGTATCACTTGCGACCACATTAACGTTTCATGATCCATTGCCAAAAGCTGAAGTGGATAGTGATGATACAATGTTATTGGAAATAATCGAGTATTTTAAAAGTCTTCCGTTTAAGCAAGTTAAAATGAAAACTAATGTGGATTGTGAGTATTTTAATGGTAATGCCGATCTTATATTCAATGGTGGAGGGGGAGGAGAGGTATTGTATGAAATAAAAACTTCAAAATACGTAACGCTTCGATGTAAGGATGTAAATTTTTCGAAACAAAACTTTTACAAACTTATTCTATATGGTTTTGGTTACTACAAAAAGACTGGCAAAATAATTAAAACATTTAGAATCTATAATCCACTATTGGGCTGTGAACACCAAATTGTGATAAATAATATTGATTTAAAAGAATTTGAACGTTGCCTTAAAGAGGATATATTGAATTCAAAATTGAAAGCCATGGTTGTAAAAAAATAAATGAAAATATAACTCCGTTAATCACGTTTCGTATAGTGTTCCGCTTTTATTAATGAAAAGTAAAAAAAATACTTGTTTCTCAACCTCAGACCGCTTCCACTTGAACAAAAATAAGAAAAACCACAAGTGGTTTGTAGAGGGCTTCTGAGAATTTTTAATTTGTATAAAGAAACTTTCTTTTTTTTACTTTAAATTTAATTTAAGTAACTTAATTGTTGTAAAAGCTGTACTGTACTAAACTATTTTTATGTAAACATTTTAATTATCTGTTGTGAATAAAATTATAAAAAAAAAACGAAAGAGATATAATTCATGTTTTAAATTCGAATTAGGGGGATTATATTTGGTATTTAATTCGGCGGTAAGTAGTTGTTTAGTGCCCATGGCAAACTAAATCGCTTCGTCCATTGTTTCCTATGCTTTTGTATGTACAATTATTATATCCAAATATCCATTGTGCGTATGTTTAAATACAAGTTTTCTTTTATTTTTTGTTCCACATTGGTGTTTACAGTCTAGTTTTGTTTTCTTTTTTCTTTTTTTGTTTAACATTATACAATAATAATTACAATAAATTATAATAGAACTGGATTTATAACTTATTTTTAAATTTTTGCTTAACACACTATTATTAAATGAAAATACGTTCTTACGTGTATATATATATATATGTACATATATTGTAAGTATATAATCCTAAATATAATCGTATAATACTTAAAATTTTGTAAAAAAAAATTAAATCAAATTTAGAATAAAAATTAGTTTTGAAAACTAATAACAATAAAGAAGAAAAACTACAGTATAACAGTACATATTATAATATAATATTGGAGGCATTCACAGATTAATTGATTAATATTTGTTAAACAAAATTCCAAGCATTACAATATGAATCGGGGAGGTCAGGCAGGGAGGCTGTGTATAGAAAAAAATTAAGCTCGCAACCGGCGATTCACGAGAATATATTACGAGTGACAAAAAAAAAAAAACGAATCAGTCATCAGTAGTATAAAAAGTGTGGTAAACATGATTAAATTAATTGCTTGCCACATCATGAACAGCAATTGAACTTCAGTTGCATTGTGTTTACCGAATAAAATTTTTTTTTTTTGTAGTTGACGAATAAATTTGAATTAAAATTTATTAGGTGATGTTTGCAACGAGTTTTTAAAATAAAGAGGTTGATGTTCTCTATAGCTATGCCGAAAAAATGGCTAACGTGTCAATTGTGCTAAAAAAATGTTATAAATTGCCAAAACAAAGGAGAAATTGGTAATTAATACTTTGAAATATATTTGCATGAATGCAATTGTTCTATAATCATAAGCTTATTGTTGCCAGTTGGCAATGCATATAATAAAGTTTGATTGCCATTGTCAGATGCACAAACAATAATTGCAAATAGAAAATAAAGCTCTTTAAAAATCCAAACGATTTTATTTTCAAATTGGTATACAAAAAAAAAATTCCACATTGAGGGACTGGAAATTGATTGGTAAAGCACCAAAATTGCTTAACATTAAAGATTATTAAGCTTAAGTTTGACACGAAATGAAACTGTTTCCAGTTTTTTCCATTTTTTTCATAATTTAAAACCTTACGTTTGAACCCACGTTTAACATTTAAATGTTTTCTTAAGTTGAGAGCTTAAAATATTGAATTATTAAATAAACATAGGCACGCTACAGGATATTGTTTGACAATCAAGTAGAGAGAGAGCTTTACAAAAAAGCAAAGCAAAAAAAAATAAGAACTTGAAAATAAATTAGTATGGCATTGGATTAATAAAGTAAATTGTGTTGATTGTGTTCGATTTAATCGTATTGATATCTAAATATAAAAGAACAACAAACAATAAAATACTATTTAGATTACAATTCTACATCATTGTGGTAAAAAAAAAAGAAGAAAAAGAGTTTAGATATGTATGTACATATGTTATATACTAAATTGCTTTAATCTTTTTCTTGGCTTTGCAATAAGGCTTTAATCTCCTGAAACTTATGCATATAATCCACACTACTTTCACTGATAACAGACAGATTTGAAGAAGGATCCTAAAATAAGAAAAACAAAAACATTTCACTTACGGTTTATAAATTATGTTTTAAAATAGCAAAAACCGTTTACCAAAATGTCACGACTAGAGTTGATCTCATCCAAATGACCCAATAAACTGGTCAAAGAAAAGTCATTTATATTATCGTCTAGCCATTTCGAATTTGATGAGGTTTCTCTTAATAGATGCATTGGCGTTAAACCATTTAGGAAACTGTGATCTACAATTGAATTATTGAGATTAAATAATAAAAAAACTAATTAAAAAAAAACAAAAATTTAATTTACTTGAACTCTCATCGAATGCACTATCTACCGAGGGTGCTGCTCCATCTATTCTATCCCGAATTTGTTCTTGTATATCCCTATAGTGTTGCTGATATTGTGATGTTGATGACTGGGGCAATTCGTCAAAATCGTTAAGCGCCAAAGCATTTAAAAATGTTGTATTGCATTCATCAGCAGTTGCAGTTGCTGTAGTTTCATTAGATGCAACTATTGTTGCTTCGGTTGTTGTTGTTGCAGGCTTTATTTCTGTTGTTGTATGCTGTTTATATTTATCAGAATTGTTCCAAGGCACTTCATTACTGCTATTTGCTAGAGTTGTGTTTGTTGTTGTTGTTGTTGTTGCTGCTGCTGACGCTGATAATGGTGAGGATGTTGTGACAATTTCACTACCTGAAGTATTTATTGAGTTGTTGTTCGTTTGAATCGTCGAATTAACATTACCATTGCCCGGTAACAACAGTCTTTGCACGAGAACTTGACGTGACATTTTTTGTCGTGTAAGCTAAACAATTAAAAACCAAAATTAAATTAAACAAGCAAAAATTAGCAAATATTTCTTGAAATATTAATTCGTTAATTACCGTCGTCAATTGCTTAACCGGATCAATTGATGTCCTGCGCACAGGTATCATGGGCTGTCTAAAGATGTTGCCACTGTTACAGTCGTTTGTGTTTAGTTTACAATTACTTAAAGTTTTACTGGCAACAAACGTACGGCCTGAGGGGTCTCTTTCAAACTGAATAGAAAAAAAAATTATATAAACAAAGAATTTTAGACAGTGTTAACCCTTTGACGGACACCAAAATTTTACGAGGCCTTCCCGTGGGACACTTGCTGTATCTTCGTTATTTGGCAAGATACGAAAATTCGACGAAATTTATGACGTGTATACACGTCATGTACCCCCAGAAACCCTTGTTATGACGTCTATAGACGTCAGTGTCCGTCAAAGGGTTAAGCAAAAAAACAGGCTTTGTTTTTTTTTTAATAAAAATCTAGGTTTTTATACTCACCTTAACTTTGACGGCATTATTACGTTCACAATTGCATGGACGTCTACGCATACGTTCACTTAAATTCGCAATTAATAAGAGCTGCTTGAGTTTATTACTTAAACTAGAGGATTGTATAGAACTAGTATGTAGACTACGTTCTTCGTAATCTTGAGCACTGTTATTAGTCTGTTTTAGAGTTGTCGTTGATGCATTTTGTTTTGTTAATACACTATTTTCATGAGATTCATATTTTGTTAATGTCTTGTTGTTTGTTGCTACTTCCTTGCTATCCGATAACCAGTAATAATCTAATTCTAGTTTCGAATCATGACCAAAAACCACATATAAATCACCGATTGTTATGTCACCGGCCGTTGATGACGTCCAACCATTTCGTATGCGTTGTATGACTTCGTCATTGAGCAAAGGTTTAAATACTGAACGTGATGTTGTTGCCGCCTTAGTGCCAATGGAACGTTTAGAACGTGCCGCTGCTGTATGCATCATTTGTGGCATGCAATTTAAATTCGTTGTTAATTCAGCAGTGTTTTGAATTGAAGTCGCCAGTGTCGGTGGTGGTGGTGGCAGCTGTATTGTATGACTGTGTGACATTATCAAATACCCTTTACTGTTGTTTATTTCATTTGAATCGGAAAGCAGATCCTGTAATTCATCGCTTAATTCATCACCACTACTTTCGTTTTTCGCATGGTGGTGGAACGACGAGTCATTCTCCGGTGTTTCTTCTACTGTTTGCAATAAGTTTTCATACGAATTGTCCAAGTTTTTGACTTTTTTCAATTGGTCTGGAGATCTTTTTTCCGAACCGCTTTCTGTACGTAAACGCTTGCTACAGTTTGATATGTTAGGATTGGAAGAACTTTGTTGTAGAGACGTTGAGTTTGAGTTGGTCAAATTAGAAGAACTGCATCTGTCTGCATGGAAATTTTCACCCTTTACCTTAACACCGATACGTTCTTCATAGGCTGTTAAACAGATGTTAACACTACTTAAGTATTCTGTAATACTAAGTAATGGTCGATGAATTGGTACGCCAGGTTTAGGTATAAAACATATTTCAGGATCCTGTACACTTAAATCATTTAAAGTGGTGGTGATGTTTGATGATATTGATTGGGGTTGTGTTGGCGTTGTGGCGCATGTTTCTTGTGTATTTAAATGTTTTGCTTCTTCCACTATTCTAGTATCCATACTACGCCATTTGTATTCAAAAGTTTTTATAAAATTTACAAGCTTCTTATGCAAGGGCACGGTGGTACGACATTTGGGATTTTGGGCTATAGTTTGAACACGTCCAAATGCTTCCATATTCGCTGGACTTATAATCACTTCTATCTTTGATGGTAAACGTATATCCTCAAGTGAATCTAAAATATTATGAAACATTTAAAAATATCTTTATAAACATTGCAAGTGTGTGCATTAGCATCTCACCATCTAATTGATTAAGTCTTCTTAGGGCCTTGCACGATGGTGTCTTAATGCGTATGTTTTTTCCTTTACAGCGTACAGAAATGTGTCCATGATAGATGAGATTTCGCAATTTCATAAAATGTTTGTCAGTAACAAATTGCAATTTTCGTCGCATTTCACCATAGTTTATGAGAGCATATAATTCCTGTACCGGCTTACGGACTTCTATAAGATAAATATAAACAAGAGAGGTAATGAAATTGTTTGGATTTGTTTAGTTTTTAATGCCAATAGGTGTTTTGAATTATTTCTTATTGTCCTACATTTAATAAAATCTTCCTACGTACCTACCTAACTCAACCTTTAATTTTCCTTGACTGTCTTAAACACATTCTACGAATAAAGCCGTGTTTGCATTGAGACAAGCAATTTTCATGGAATTTGTACAACTCCTTAAGTGATCTATTAATCTACTACACTCTACCATTTACCATACTATGTTATCTTCCATACTTCTATTGTAAGAAAATAGTAAAAAAAAATAAAAACAAATTGTCTTACCCTCTGAGAATCGCGTATATTTACAGATCTTGTGATAAGTTTGATAGTAATGCTGACGCACTTGATCCTTTGTTTTGAATGTAACATCAGTGGCGGGACTGCGACGTTTTAGTTTTGCATTAATAAAATTTCCAATTGCTTCGAAATCCTTACCAAACTCATTGAGGGCATCAAAAAAATGATTACGCTCAACATTTGACCAGGTCGGACGATTGGCACGAACTTGTGATGGTGTTTTTTGTGTTGTCGAACGTTCATCCTTGCGAGCTGATGTTGGCTCACGTTCATTAGGTGGTGGCGTTACAGGGCGGGTTTGTTGATCTTGACGCATTTTCTGTATAACACGCGCGCTAGTACGTGTTCCATGACAATTGTAGGTGGTAACCGAACCAAGTAATTCTTCAGTATCCGGCTAAAATATAGAAGATGAGAAAGTGACCAACATATTTAAACAATTTATGGAAAGATCTTGTGTGTACGTACCTCTTGAATATTTTTCAATTCCAACTTTTTATCGTTCGGCTCTTTACCGCTGCGTTGTGTTAATTTACAGGCGTGTATTGGTATGTTCGCAGCATTGGCGCCAGTATCGCACGCCAGTTCGGGACAATTTTTGGCTGTTACAGCTGCAACGTCATCTCTGGTACAGCCATTGTCGTTTACTAATTTCTCTGTGATCAGTTGTTGGCCTTTATCCATTTGTGGATAGTTTTCCAGATGCTGTTGTTTTGCTATAACCTGATTAAATAATACACTCTCTTCACCTGCGTCTTCAAGAATATCTGAATTATTTAATTTATATTTGAGGCAGTGAGATGACCTTTTGAAATGCACAATTTTCACACAGACCTCCTCCTTTTCAAGTGCAAGACAAGACGAGACAAGACAAGGCAAAATCCAAAGAAATCAAAAAAATTCCCAAAATGGCTGTCAACAATTGTTTCTCTCAGGAAGTATCGACGAACATTTTTCCATTTAAACTTGTAATGTTTCAAAGATTTATTCCATAAGCCACACACACATCCAGACAACACTTTAAATTCACTATGAAATGTTTATAAAATATAAATTTCTTTTTAAGTTTATTAGCCCAAAATAAATTTATGCGTTTTTATTTATTGTCCTCTTCAATTAAAAACTGTTTTGTTGTATTTATTTATATGAGAGTGAGCGAGAGTGAGTGATGCTGCCAGATGGGTTCGTTTTGTTTGGCAGTGTTTCAATTCGAAAATGTTTCTCATGAAATTGAAGGAAAAACGAATGTAAACTGAAATAAAACTCAAAATCGGGGGAATTAGAGTTGAAATAGAACCTGGACACAGTGTTCCTTAAAAAACATAAAAATTACGTGCGTATTCATTTAGAAGTGAAACGTAAAGATATATGGTTGTCGGGAATAAATACGGTTTATTCGATCAAAATTTTTTTTATTTTATCAAATTTTAATGATAAATTTACCAATAAAATAATGAAAGTAAGCACTTTCGTCTTCTAAAAATTAAATTCAAAACAGAAGCCAATATATGAGACTAGTACTCAAGCGGACAGATCATAAAGTTGGCCCCAATTAAGTCCAAACCCATGATTCCACTGTGTTACCTGTTATGTGCGGTCAAAAAACAGGTACTGATTTTAGAGATCGCAATTTTTATGCAGTAATACAGAATATGGATCAATATTATTTGAATTTCAACATTCTGGAGGAAACTAGCTCCCGAGGAATATCAATGGGAATAACCTGACCGAATCGCAGACACTTTAAAATTCGTATAATCTGGGGCCAAGAACGGATCGTTAGGACTTACTGACAGAACCGACATCAGTGAAGCCATTATTATGGAAATAAATTAAAATAGCTTATCTTAGCTTTGCTAGCGTTCATAGAGCATAATCTACCTAAGTTTTAAGTGAGTAGATAGAAGGCATCAACTATGTGGTTAATGGTCAGGCAAGGATAACATTAGAATGTCTTTTTATCTTATAATTTGGTTTAATTACGTGTAAATATCATATAAGAGTTTTAGAGCTGGAGGTTTCTCCGTATGGAACCGAATACTTATTGAGAGATATTCGGCATAAGTGCAATACAAAGGCTTAAAGAGCTCAGCTAAAAACGAAAAGAGTTTGATAGTTTAAGAGAATGAATAATGAAAGAAATACTAGAGTAAATAAAGAAATTTCTTAGAACCTATTATAGCGTTTAGTTTACTTCTCTATCTGTCTCATTATAACCGAAGCAATAGTTTATCGCATTTAAATAATCTGCGCAAATCGGCGGAGAGGACGACCTTGTATCCGTTGGAAGGACCAAATCGAGGAAGCCCTGTCATCGATTGGTGTGACCAATTGGCGTAGGCGCTTGGAAGGATGTGTTGCGGCAGGCCGAAATTCGTTAAACGGGTTCTTATGGCCAATTAAGTAAGTAAGTAAGTAAATAAAAATTTAAAGAAAAATAAATTTTTTCGCACGCACTCCTTCCGCACAGACTACTAAAGCCCTTAAAGAAAATTTCAAACTGTTGGGTATTGGAAGTAAAACAACAAGATTTTTTGTTATATTTTTATAAATATAATTTTAGTTATTAATTGTAAATAAATTATCTTAAATAATAAAGAAAAATAAATAAATTTATTGTGAACAATATTTTGTTTGTAGGAACTTATCTTTGTTCTACTGTAAACTTAAATAACTAAAGACTATAACAATAGTAAATTCTATACACTAATACGAGTACTAATAATAGTTATGAATGAATGTGACATACATATTTTCTTTAAATTAATTTAAATTAAATTTAATTACATCATCTAATAAGGCACAATGGCTTGAGGAAATTTAACGAAAATAAAAAAAAATTCAAAAATTTCGAAAATATATGAATTGTTTATTGTCATTTACTTAGCGTTAACATGGCCATAAGAAATAGTAATAATGTCCCGATGATGGCCAATAAAATAAAAAATAGCTTGCTCTGAAATTAAAAAGGATCCAATGAGTATTTGATAACTGTTTTCAAAATAGTACCTAAACTTAGCAAATACTACAAACTTTTCTATTTTTCTTGAATATAATTTCAGCATCTCGTATCTCTTTAGTACCCTCTTCGACATAATTGCGGGCATCGTTGAAATGTTTCTCTATGCGCTGCATAACAACACCCTGAAATGAAAAAAAAACCGAGAACAATTATCGAAATAACTAACAGGGAGTTAGTTAGAGATTAAAAACAAGAGATGGCATGTAAATATGTTGACAGGTTGACAGCCACCTAAAAACTAATATATTTGGATTCTGTCAAAAGTTTTACTGCATTACCATTGTGTCTATTGTGTCTCACGTCTATAATTTTCGAATGACATTTGTCCTTCAAATCGCTTATGGCTAAATAAGATCTGTCGTCCCATATTTAAGGACCAAAACTCACTCGTAAAGCACAATGACAAAAAGGATGTTCAGCGAATTTTACTTTTTGCTCGTTATTACAGCTTCCACTGAAGCATTTGATATTTTGAGCCTTTGTGCGTGTATGTCTAGTGGCAAAAGTTCTCTATAAGGTTTCTAAGATCGATATTAGACAGATTTAAAGCAAATAGGTTTTTTGACTTAGTATAGTTGGCCTGGTTCAAGCCTCAGCTTAGGTAATTCGAACAAACCGGAGTATGACTCCCTCTCAGCAGTCTTCTGTCAAAAACTCTGAGAGTAAATAAAATTATCATGAAAAAGTTTCTTAACCCTTTCGTTACCGCAGTCCATTCCGCCGAAGTGATGCTACTGAACCAGGCATGCACATTGCATAATGGCAAGTTGATGTTCGAATTTTCTGATACACGCGTGGCGTTTTATGTATGCCGGCTAAATCCGGCGCTGGTACGTATGGGGCGTTTTGTGTATGCCAGCTAAATCCGGCGCTGGTAACGAAAGGGTTAAAAAATCTTTCGTTGGTGGGGTGCGAGATTGGCGAATTTAAATTGTAGGGGCTGCCATTCATGGATAAACTGAACACACCCACCATCTATGATGTGAGAAGTTAGGTTGTAATCTTCAATAAAGGGTTGTAATGATCAATTAAGTAACTAGAATGTCTGTGACCTTTAACCTTATAATAATTCTTAACAAGTCTTTATTATTTAGAAAGGTTACGAGATATTTAACTAGAAATGTAAGTAACCTTCATGGCGGCTCATTTTACTGTCGTAATTAGTTGAAGACTGTTATAACGGGTGATTTTTTTAGCAATTATGTTTTTGGCAACACTGGTTTAAACACAGCTCACGCACGTTTCGTGTTTTGTTTCACTGTCAGACATCTTCAGTTTGGTCTATAATTTAACCATGAATCGTCTTACAAACGAACAACGCTTGCAAATCATTGAATTTTATTATCAAAATGCGTGCTCTGTTAAGAAAGTTCATCGCGCGTTTCTTCCTTTGCTTTATGGTCAGTTTAATCGACCCACTGAAGCGGCTATTCGGGCTATTGTGATTAAATTTCGCACCAAATTTACATTGTTGGACATTAAACCACCAACACGCTTACGTAGAGTGCGAACTGAAGAAAATATCGCAGCTGTATCGGCCAGTGTTAATGATGACCAACAATTATCGATTCGTCGCCGTTCGCAGCAATTGGGGCTCTGTTACTCAACAACGTGGAAAATTTTGCCGAAGGATTTAGATGTGAAGCCTTTCAAAATACAGCTGGTTGTAGCCGAACGACCTACCACAACGCAGAATTTTTGGTGAACGGGCTCTTGGAAAGTTGGCCGAAGATCCATTTCTTTATTGAAAAATTGTGTTCAGCGACGAAGCTCATTTTTGCCTCAATGGATACGTAAATAAGCAGAATTGTCGATTTTGGAGTGAAGATCAGCCAGAAGCATTGCAAAAGCTACCAATGCATCCAGAAAAAGTCACAGTTTGGTGCGGTTTATGGGCTGGTGGCATCATTGGACCGTACTTCTTCAAAGATGCTGCGAATCGTAACGTAATTGTGAATGGTGAGCACTACCGTGAGATGATATCCAACTTTTTTTGCCCAAAATGCAAGAGCTTGACTTGCATGACATGTGGTTTCAACAAGACGGTGCCACATGCCACACAGCACGTGTAACAATGGACGTATTGAGAGGCGAGTTCGGTGAACATTTTATTTCACGTTCGGGACCGGTCAATTGGCCGCCTAGATCGTGCGATTTAACGCCTTTAGACTATTTTTTGTGGGGCTATGTTAAAGCTCATGTCTATACAGACAAGGCCGCTTCAATTGATGCATTGGAAGACAACACTGAAGCATTTATTCGTGTGATACCGGCCGAAATGTTGGAAAGAGTATGTCAAAATTGGACTAAGCGGACTAATGGATGGACATTTACATGAAATAATCTTCAAACATTAAATTATATTGACCGTACTATCGATTCAAATAAAGATTTCATGAATTTTTCTGAATTTTATGTTTTTTTTTGAAAATTTTTCCTATAGCTCTTAAAAAATCACCCGTTATAACCTTTTACACGGTTAAATTTGTAAAGTAAAGTGGACGACTTTGTTTATTTTCTTTTTTTAATTTAAAATTACCTGATCGACTACCAGTGTCTGTAAACGTATAAATAACGTATGCACCTCTTCTATGGACTTTTCGAGCTTTTTTAATTCACCCAAACGTTCTTGTAGCGCTTGCAGCGTTTTACGGGCATGTTGGGTTTCCAAAAACTAAATAGAAAAAACACATACACATACATACACATCAAATTTCTTAAGCTTGCTTGAGATATACGTGATTGGAACTTACATTGCTGGTATATAGACTGGTGAGTTTATGAGCTACGAGAGTATCGATTTCTTCCTCTGTTAAATCATAATTTACTGGAATACAATAAAAAAAAAATGAAATCGTTATATAAGTGAGTTATGACGTCATAATTAATTTAAACTGTAAATACTGAATAGAACTAAGTGTCAGTGAAGCCTCTTGGTTTGTCCTAGAAGACAGAAAGAGGAAAGCAGTGGTCTTGAGACATACGAAGGAAGTCCCGAAATTTGGCCATCTCATAAAGCATATGTTTTAAGTCTCAATGGGTCAACGATATAGATTCGGTTCTGCGACAGGCAGTTCTTTCATTTTTCACTTTAAATAGTTGGGTGGCAGAGTTAAAACGGGTTCGAACGAGCTGCCAATACTAACATCGTAGTGTTCGGCCAGTTCGGGTGACCGCGTTAGCTATGTTAGTTGAAGATTCTTGTTTTAGCTGAAAGCATAGACATTTCAAAAGATGATGTACTGCTCATATTGACCAAAAATTCGAAGATTATAGAACTGGGTGCAACATGGATGCCCCGTTTGTTCACAATAGAACAAAAACAGCGCCCTTACGATGTTCCAAAATCGAGTTATTCCATCGATTTGTAACGATGAATGAGCCAAAGGTTTATCAATTTTACAAATGAGACATAGAAACGGTCACGGAAGTGTACTAAGCTAGTAGAGTCGTCTGCAAAGAAGGCCAATACACTTACATCAACAGACAAGGTTACAGCATATGTTCTTGTGATGCGATACGGGCGTCGAGATTTCATTGTTAATGTGTTGGCTTACTATACGAAAGCTCAGAGTTCAAACCGCAGCTATGATACCTTTAAAAATAGAACATGTCTTTAGACAACTCTCAGCAATATTCTTGCAAAAGCTCCAGTCAGTCGTACATTGTCAACGTCAAACTGTAGCTCTCGTTACTAATGAATAAAACTTAACATGGGCAACATACATAGGTGATGTGAGAAACTAAGCCGTAATCTTGAGTAAAGGCTTGTCCTCGACAATAATGTTTGTCTGTAACAACGTTAAGAGTTGAAATTATGAGAATACATACTGAAATTCATGAATCAAAGTTAGAATTGTCTCATCAACCATTTAATTTGATGTGTTTAGTGCTCTCGAAGGGTCCGCCAAATAACTTTTTTTTTTTTTTAAATGCTTTAAAAAAAAACTACTGAATATTTTCTCAAATTTCTTTTTTTATTTGAAAGTACAATCCTTCCGGTTAATAATGGAAAATAATTTGATTCAAATGGCTACCTCGGCTGGCCATGCAGTAGCCTACACGATCGGTCCAATTTTTAAGCACATTATCGATTGTGAGCAGCTGTATTTCACCAATGGCTTCACGAATATTGTCCTTTAAAGCGTCAACTGTCTCCGGCTTGTCGGCGTAACACTTATCTTTGACGGCACCCCACAAATAACAGTCCAACGGTGTCAAATCGCAGCTCCTAGGTGGCCAAACTACATCAGCTCTGCGGCTGATAATGCGATCTTCAAAAACAGGGCGCAAAAAATCGAGTGTAGCTTCGGCTGTGTGGCACGTAGCGCCGTCCTGTTGAAACCAAATGTTGCCAATATCCTCCTCTTTAATTTTTATGAACAAAAATTCGTTCAACATGGCCCGATAACGATCGCCATTGACTGTAGCGGCCACTCCTTGCTCATTTTCGAAGAAAAATGGCCCAATTATGCCTCTGGACCAAAATCCGCACCAAACAGTGACTCGTTTTGGGTGCGTCGGCTTTTCAATGTATGTGTGCGGGTTTTCTGTGCCCCAAATGCGACAATTTTGCTTGTTTACATACCCGCCAAGATTAAAATGACCTTCATCTGAAAAGATGATTTTTTTTTTGCCAAAATCGGCATCTTCTGGTCTAGGCTACTGTATGGCAAGCCGAGGCAGCCATTTGAATGAAATTAATTTCCATTATTAACCGGAAGGATAGTACTTTTAAATAAAAAAAAAAAGAAATTTGAGAAAATATTCAGTAGTTTTTTTTTAAAGCATTTTCAAAAAAAAAGTTATTTGGCGGACCCTTTATTTATTATTTATACCATGAAATTGGCTCAAACTTTACCTCAAACTGAAGCCAAATGTTTGAAGAACAACAATTAAAAACCCTTTAAACAGGGCATAAATATGTGAGAACACTAGATATGATCTTTAAACTGTAGTTAATGAAATGAAATCTTCAAAAAAAAAAATGCGTAGCTTCTTCACCTCAAACCTCTATATTGTTACATAAATCGAAACGACCTAATATCGTTTAACAATAAAAACGATAAACAAAAGCTAACAGTTACTCCAACACAATACACATGACAACACAAATACACACTAATGAACGTGTTGGTTATCTAAAGCTGTACACACACACATATGTACAACGAACCTGGTTGCACCTGGTACCAACAACAACATGAAATTAAAGTAAACCATCTACAACATGTATGTGACAAAAAGGGATGGACAAGTGTGCAAAATACACAAGCAACAATGCGGTCGCTATAGAATTCTCGAGAAGGCGAGAACAAGAACCTTCCACGTCGAGAACGTTCGTCATACTGATTGCGTGCGTATATAAAAGGGGCAACAAGGCCAGTAGTCACTCAGTTATAATTCAGTCAGCCTTGTATAAAGACGCGTTGCGGTTTGAACGTACAAGTGGTATTGCTTGCAAAAAGGTTGTAAGCAGAGAAGATCTAGCGAATAGTTGTTAGTGTTAACGCGGACAGAAGTTGCGTGTGAAGAAAACAAGTCGTGGTTGTAAAGTGAATAATTGTATGAAATAGAATTGTGTACAAGCAAATTATTGTTGTATCGTTAAGTTGTATACGGTGACACACAAAAGTAGTGTAAAGAATAAAGAGAGTTTCAGAGAAAATAAACACATGTTTGTTTTCACTTGGTTTGCAATTAACGAACTCATATTTAAACGTTTTTAAAAAGGTAAAAACGTAACAATATAATATCAATCGTAAACTAAAACTACGGCTACAGATGACTGCATTCACTTACATATTTGAGATTGTTTTTTAAGATTATTTTTTAATTTTTGTTCATATTCTTGAAAAAATTCCTCATTTTTACTCCAGATCAGTACGTAATGCTGAAAGAAACCATAATACAGCCAACGTTTCATGCGAGCCAATGTCGAATAGTCATCTTCCGGTGGCAGATTTGTTACAATCGTTTGAAATTTACTCATAACACTGTTGCCAATTTGTACAGTATCCTGACGTAATTTATAAAATTCTTTATCTGTAATAGAAACAAAAAGAGAAAATATTAGAAATTTTCATTAAAATACAGTTATTTATTTACAATACAATTACAAATTATATTCTAATTATATACGAGCGGAGTAACTTGACCATATGCTCTGGTGGGAATCGAACCCACGACCCTCACGCTAACAGTCTAGCACACTGCCCACTAGACTACCAGGGCACCTTAAAATACAGTTAATTTGATATAAAACTACAAAAAAGTATATGTGTTGTGGAGATACAAACAAATTCGTGATTATAAATTGCATTTAGTCACGTAAATTTTAGTAAAATGCACGTGCATTAGTAGTTAAATACAGTGGCAGATAGAACTTTTCGTACAAATAATTAACCTCATTGCAGTTAACAATTAACAGAAAATATTCGACAATTTTGTAATACAAAATCTATTACAAAAAAATATGAGAAATTCGTCTATTATAGAGGACAGCCCCTACATCTTCTTTTAGGGTTTTGGCTTATACTTTACGTTGATACTACTTACTCACTTTATGAATCATCATAAACCTTTAGTCAGGATTATAACCTAACTTCGGACACTATTCATGGTGTGTGCATTAATTTAATATGTGAGTGGCGGGATGTATTGTTTAACGTCGACTCCAAATGTAGACATTCGTTTGGAGTTCTTCTTTAAACTACTGTATACTGTACTCTCTTCCTCTACTTCCTCTCAGCAGATGTCTGGCAAAAACTGTGAGAGTAAATAAAAATTGCCATGAAAAGTTTCTCAAAAATCTGTCGTTCGGAGTCTCGACTTTAAACTGTAGGTCCCATCACTCATGTATAAAATTAACACACACAACATGAGTGGTGTGAGAAGCTAGGCCGTAATCCTGACTGAAGGGTTGTTATGGCCAATTATGTATATATGTGTATGTATACTATGCTCTCAGAGCTACTAAGAGGGGGTATATATAAAACTTTTTTTTAATTTGTATTGTTGCTTCAAAATACGAGCTGAGCTCTTGTCTACAGTATGTACAAATGTGTCTTTACTAGCCCAGTTGATAAGGCTTAGCCATCTGACCTCAAGCCAGGATTGTAATATAGTATTACTAATGTTATGTGTGTTCAGTTTTACTCATTAGTTTAAGAGGCTATGGGTTAAAGAGAATTTACTCTGCTAGCATTTGAAAGAAAATCGGTGAGAGGAGGTGATCGAAGGAAATATTTTTTCATTTTGAAGCTGTCTTAGCTGAGGTTTGCATTCGATGCTATAGTAACTGAACATTCTCCCACCTCTTGTTTTTATTATTATTTTTAAGATGAATACTCAGGGGATGACTCCTATTCATGCAGTTCATTGTGTTGGAGTACGGGAAAAAAGTTTATAGGAGAAAGCAAAGAAAAGGAATAGTGTACTACAATTCGTCTGTTGGCTTATTAGACGAAAAACCAGGGTTCGAGCCCCAGGCCAGGATTCAAAATAAAATACAAAAAGTATTTCTTCGGCGACTTCCTCTCAGCAGATTTCTGGCAAAAACTCTGAGAGCAAATAAAATTGCTTCGAAGTTTCTCAAAAATCTGTCGTTCGGAGTCGACTTTAAAACTGTAGGTCCCACCACTCATGTATAAAATTAACGCACACAACATAAGTGGTGTGAGAAACTAGGTCGTAATCCTGACTGAAGGGTTGTAATGACCAATTACGTACGTATGTACGTACGACAATTTATTTTTGCCGTATCCTTGATTAGGAAAAGATCTCTGTTTAGCATCAACCTTGACGAACTGATTGACCTTTAACAGTAGTGAGACTATGGTTTCTGTAAACAATCGCCCAAGTTAACACGGTTATAGAAAATAGAGTTAGTAATCGTTTTACTGTATTTCGGATGCCAAAAAGTTCGTAATGAGCGTTCTATCACATGATAGATAGATAGAACGATTGTAGGAGTATAAGGTTGAAACTTTAGATTTTTTTAGTACATTATATGGAGTGCACTAATGCTTATTGCTTTAGCTATCGATAACCATTATTCCTCCCTGTATATACCGAGCTTTCTTTACTCATATATCGATTGCTTTAACTGTCGATAATCATTATTCCTCCCTGTATACATATATCGAGCTTTCTTTAACCGTATATCGATTGCTTTAGCTGTCGATAATCATTATTCCTCCCTGTATACATATATCGACCTTTCTTCACCCGTATATCGATTGCTTTAACTGTCGATAATCATTATTCCTCCCTGTATACATATATCGAGCTTTCTTTAACCGTATATCGATTGCTTTAGCTGTCGATAATCATTATTCCTCCCTGTATACATATATCGACCTTTCTTCACCCGTATATCGATTGCTTTAGCTGTCGATAATCATTATTCCTCCCTGTATACATATATCGACCTTTCTTCACCCGTATATCGATTGCTTTAGCTGTCGATAATCATTATTCCACCCTGTATATATCGTGCTTTCTTTACCCGTATATCGATTGCTTCAGCTATCGATAAGCATTATTCCTCCCTGTATATATCGAACTTTCTTTGCCCGTATATTGACTGCTTCAGCTATCGACAAGCATTATTCCTCCCTGTATATATCGGGTTTTTTAAACCGTTTATCGATTGCTGTAGCTGTCGATAATCATTATTCCTCCCTGTATATATCGATTGCTTTAGTTGTCGATAATCATTATTCCACCCTGTATATATCGACCTCTTCTTTGCCCGTGTATAGCTCATCAGGCCAAGCCCCAATAAATTTAATCTGTTCTACCTTTTGAATTCTGTTAATTTGTAGCATAAAAGATATGTAATATTACTGCTATTATTAGTAAATATTACTTACCATTAAATTTTTTTGAATTAACGGCCAATGTCATTACTCTCATGGTCTCAATATTCTTTAAAATCAAATCGATTTCGTAAAGTATTTCGCTGTACTGGAAATATATTTAAAATGTTTCATTATATTCTACGTCACTTTAATATTGTTTATTAATAGCATATTAATTAACTAATGGTTTGCTTACAATAGTAAACGTGTAATAGAGACAATGCTGGGAATCGAACCGCAAACCTACACACTAAATTCTAACTTATAAAGGCAGAGTGGAGATTCTGTTGTATTGTTAATGCATGACTAACTGATTTTAAAAGTAATTAAATAATTATTATTTTTAATTTAACTTGTATTTAAGTATCTTTATACGAGGGTCGTATGAAAATTAATCGACATAATAAAATTAACACAAAGAAATTTGTAAAAATTTTCTTTATTTCGGAAGACAATCTCACGATACACTTTTCGTTGGCTTATACAATAGCTTCGATAGCTTTGTTAAGGGCAATAATTGTTTCGTCTAGCTTCTAGCCAGTCTTCTCGGGAAAACTCTGAGAGTAAAATAAATTGCCATGACAGCTTTCTCAAAACTGTCGTTCGGAATTAAATCTCTCGTTAAAATTAACACACACAATATGGGTGGCTTGAGAAGCTAGGTTGTAATACAGACTAAAGGGTTGTGATGATTAATTAAGTGCAGCGGTGGCCTTATAATTAGAAACGACTTAGCAACATGTATGTTTGTTAATTTGTTTTATAGTTTTCACTGTGTACCTGGGATCAAAGGCTTTGTTTGGAGGACGTCTTACATACGTTTTTTCCATCAGATTGGGACAAATTAAACTTAGATTCGTCACTCCAGAGAACTCTGTTCCAGAAACATCGTTTCTAATTATAAGGCCACCACTGTATGTAAGTGCTGCTTACCTCCTGTCTCATATTATTGGCTAGGAAAATCTTTTCGGGTAGATCTAGACTTGGTAGTCTTTACTAGAGGTTTTATTCCTCATACGGCAGATAAGGCTTATGTTAACAGCATCAGGCTTGTCTCTTTTGAGATTTCTTTTTACAACAGGCTACCAAAGCTGTCTGCAAGCAACAATTGTGATTGTAACTGGTGAGTTAAGCGAATATTGGCACCATAGCGGTTACTGTGTGTTCCAGCAGAGCGGAGTAACAGGCCTCTCTGCTTGGTTAACAGTGAAAGGTTTAGGATTTGAGCTCATTTTATTTATTTTTTTTATTCAAATTTGCATTACGATATTAAATCATTCTATTGAGTCAATTATAAGAGAATTGATCCACTCACTGTATATAAAAAAGTCATACAGAAAATGATTAATTTACATATGCTTGTAAATTATAACAACGTATTGATATCTTCGGAACGTTGAAAAACAATTCAAAAGTTTTTATTCTACTTCTATTGCATTGATACTGAAACAGTTCACGTTACGTCACTTTGTATGAGGCATTTGGCAAATATTAAAAATAAGTCTGCGGTTTTTAAACCAACCGGTTTGAGCTATTTTCAGATAAATGAATTCAAATTCAATTTTAATTTCTGCTACCCAAATGCATACGGAAATTACATTACGTTTCGGTAATCGCTTTCATTGCTTTTCATGTTCGAAAAAACGAACGCACATTCCGCCATTACGTTCCATGAGCGTTCGGTTAAATCTAGTTTAACTTTCACTATAATATTCGGTACATTTTTGTGAGTTGCCTTCATAACTTCTAATAACCACGATGTTCGGTTAAGCATTGAATTTCAAAAAGTCTGTAATCGCTGTCCACCCACCATTACAAATGGTTTTTCATTTTGTAATAATCGATCAGTTGTGCTACATACTCGACAGGCTTCGAATTCTTTCGATTCTGCCAACTTGAATGTTTTATTTTCAACTTATTTCAGATCTAAAATTTATACAGAACCATGTCTACCGAGTATTTGGCTTGCACAACTAGAGCGATTTAACCATGGAAATCCACATTTATGGCTGCTGTCGATATACATAACATACATAATTCGTCATTACAACCCTTCAGTCAGGATTACGACCTAGTTTCTCACACCACTTATGTTGTGTGTGTTAATTTTATACATGAGTGGCAGGACCTACAGTTTAAAGTCGACTCCGAACGACAGATTTTTGAGAAACTTTTCATGGCAATTTTTATTTACTCTCAGAGTTTTTGCCAGAAATCTGCTGAGAGGAAGTTGCCGAAAAAAACTTTTTGTATTTTATTTTGATGTCTGGCCTGGGGCTCGAACCCTGGCTTTTCGTCTAATAAGCCAACACACTACCTACTAGACCACGGCGACCACATGCCGATATTTTCGAAGAAAAACCCCGAATAAAATTTGCGTTATGTCGTGTGATTCATCACAACATTCTACTGCGTTTTCGAATCACGTCTTGGTACATTCAACCTTGGCTGTTATCCAGCAAGCAATGTTATTTATATAGGCCGTACAGATGTTGACACAAAACAAATCATCATGGATAGAATACCCATCCGCGATTCGTAATAAAATCAACTCATTGCAATAGGGAATGACTGACGGTGACAAGTGGTTCTGAAAAGAAAGTGGTCGCATCGCGTGGAGTCGGTGCACGCAAAAGTCGGAAAGGGTTAGCTCTACCTATAGGGGGAAAGTGTCTACTCTGAATTACTTATACTACGACCAAACTTTGAGTCCATCGAATATTGTACTGTCCTAAGCGAGCCAGGAAAGAAATGATCTTCACTACGACAGCTTTTCTTTGTCAATAAAGGCTAGGATGTCTACGAGAGCAGCAGGAAGGAGTTTTCATTAACAAAATGCTGTGTTCATCTGGGGCCCAGTGTTATATTTACATTCGTCTTATAAACCTCAGTAAAGGCAATATGCAGACCCACAAGCCCGAAGCAACAGGAAAGATTTTTGCAGGAAAAGTGATCACATGCGAGTAGTGTGAGGCTACATCTGCAATTCGTCAGTCAAGCGACCGTAAATCTATAATCTTAACGAGAAATACGAAAACTGCATAGAAGTTTAGAGAGCTTGGTTGTCCTTGGTTGTCTTTAATTATTCCTCTTCAGAGCATATAACACCTCCAACGTGTACGATTTGCTGGCATTGTGTTTACGCCTTATCATGAACGATCTTACTACTCTAGTTCGTCGCGTAATGTGGGATCCTTTCGATTGCAGCGACAAACTTGTGATACTTTCTCACTGACAGTACAGCTTATGCATGCTGCTTGAATGGTGAGTAAAGAACAATTTACGTATTTTTTTACGATCTACGGATTATTCGAACCCAAACGGATAATCTTTTTTTTATTACTTCTCGATTTGCTTCTGTTATTTTAACAGGCTTTTCCATGTACGACCACTGTGTTTCAGTTCTGGGCATAATGTCAACCTGGACTTATGCAGCTTTGAAGATTCCATTAACCTAGTAATGCTTATGGACTTCCTTCGAATAGTATGTTTAGTCACCAGCTTTTGCTACATTTGATTTGTTTCATTATGGAGGAGAGTTTCCTTGTTAGTTAAACCAAAGAATATGGATATAAAGAATGCGTATCATGTAGAAGTAAAATTTCTTATGGCGGGTCGTAACATCACGACCCGCTCTCACCAAATTTCTTTTAAAAATCATTTCTTGATGAGGG
The DNA here is from genome assembly GCA_936449025.2 of Sarcophaga subvicina. Lineage (NCBI taxonomy): Eukaryota > Metazoa > Arthropoda > Insecta > Diptera > Sarcophagidae > Sarcophaga > Sarcophaga subvicina. The sequence continues at coordinate 144,924,635 of OW388080.2, read as the reverse complement.
GGGAGGAAGACCGAAGAAAAATGAACACAAACAAAGAGCGTAACAATGTTTTGCTCTCATCGTACGTATGTACATGTGTATGTATTCTTGTGTTTTTTGATTTAGTTGTCGATCATGCTTTATCATTTTATTTCAGAATAACACTCGAAGAATATTTTGTGTTAAAAATGTTCTATGTCATTAGCTGGGCGTATTTTATTTTTTATTTTGTCCCATAGTATATTTTTTTAAATGCTTTGGAATGCTCGTTTTTTTTCTTTTAATAAAAAAATGGTTTTTTATTCTTTTATTTATTTATCTAAAAAATATGGCCTAATTTTTAAGCCAAAGATGGATAGCTTTATGTTCTTTTAATAATAAAATCGATGTTTTATTTTATTTTTATTTATCCAAAATTATTAAGCCATAGATAGATAGCTTTACATATGTATGTTGATGAAAAGGAAATAAAAATAGAGTATATTACTAACACTTTTATATGGCTGTAAATAAATAAATTCACTCAACTTAGGCATGTGTTAACCTAGAGGAAAATTGTTAGTAATAATGTCAAGTCTACTTATTAACCCAATGATATGTATATGTGATCGGAAAATATAGAAAAATTGTACTGCGCTAAATCCCTAAAGACACCGTATTTAACTTGGCAAGTATTCTTCCAAAAATCGAAATCATTTCTCATTGATATTAGTGAATACTACTGTGATATTTCTTTGGGTGTATCATTGAAGTCTGAAAAAAGCGACATGAACCTTCTTCTTTAAAAACTGACAAGATTTTTACGCTCTTTTTAACGAACATTCTTGATGTTCGTGTCCTATGTGCGTAAAAAGCCGAAGATGTTCTTACCCTGAGGGTCATTGGTGCCGAAGTCTGTTTTTAACACCAGAAAAATAAATAAAAAAGTGGTCACACAACAAAAACGCACGATGAGAACAACGCATGATGAGAACAACGCATGATGAGAACAACGCATTGTTACGCTCTTGGTTTCTGTAACCTTCCCTTCTATCTTTCCCCCCGCGTCATGATATATTTTTGAAAAATATTCCAAAATATGTTAAAATGCACATTCTTTATACTTTATTTTCTTTGGTTAAACTCTAGGGAATCTTTTTGCCCAAAATTGTCCTTCTAAGCTTCTACTGATGCGCTTATTGATGACCACCTGTAGATTTGAAAGTGATTGTATGGCCTGTGTCTGTAAGACGAATGGTTTCCGAGGCACATTTGATTCTATGGAAAAACACTCAATTCTTTAAGTTTAAACACTCTCCGAATATTTCTTTATTGTATTATAAATTAATTAATTTTGTTTTTTGGCATGTTTTTACTCTCTTTTTTTGTTCTTTCACATTATTTGTCTCCGTACATGTTTTCATTCTCTTTCACCTTCTCTGTATTTCACCTTTTTCTTGTTTATCGATCTAGCCGCTCTAACACACATTTTCTATCTTAAAAGTTTATCTCTACATATGTATGTATGTATGTATGTATCATTTGTATACGACTGTATGATGCCATTGTCTGTTTGCCTGAGCACTTACCATTTTAAGTAGAGCCGCCATAATTGGATGCAGCGCTCGTTCAACATACTCATCAATCTCGTCATTTTCTATCAGTACTAACGATTCGGTGGAGACATGAAACGTACTCTGTGCCTACAAAATAACGGTAATTTATTTGAAAGACATGCAAAAGAAAAAAACGTTAATTTTTGTTGTTTGCAAACAAACGAACCTCTTGCTTAAGTTCTGGCAAACGATCGCGTATCATTTTTTTATTTTTGTTTTCTTATAAAGTTTCTTTTATCTTATTATTTTTTTTCATGCGATATTTAAAAATAAACTTAGATTCGAGTCATATAATAAATATTTATTGTATTAATTTTGTTTTAACCACGTTTATTTGTTATAAAAAAAAATTATTTTTTTTATATTTATTTTTGGCCATGCGTCTCTAATTTCACATCTTAATCTTCTCGCAGACGGCAATAAACTAATAAATACTGAGATCCCTTACAGATTTTTGCTCTCAATTCAATAATAAATAAGAAATACTCAAACAAAATAAGCATAAACAAAATAAAGTGTGAATTAGCCACACGTAACGTAACGTACCGTAGAAAACGTTCTCTTTTTAGCATATGGAGAACAATGTAAACGATTACCGAAACGTTCTCTCTCGTTAGCAAAACGGAACGATCTGTATAAAACAGAATTCTCCCACGTTTTTACGTGACATTTGAACATAAGAGAGAAAACATGAGAGAGTGCAGTGTTGCCACGAAAAAAAAATATTGTAACCAACATTTGTGAAAAAATCACCAAATAAGGAAAAATATGATCAAAATTAAATTTGCAGTTTTTTTATTTTATATTTTTTTTTCAAATTTAAATTATAATTGAGAAAAAGAAACAGAAAATAAGAAAACAAAATTATAGTCTCATAATTAATTAATTTTAACAAACAAAACAAAAGCTATTTTTATAAGACAAATAATAAACAAATCCGGAAAAATCTACACATTGAACAAAAAACGGCAACACTGATGATGAGTATGTATATCAATTTCTATGCATTGTGTTGTGTTTGTTTGTGTGTTGCTTTGTGTTCTGTTTCGTTTTTATTTACATTCTTCGTTGACATATGTCCCGTTTTAAACGTTTCTATAACTACACAAACGTTTTTAAGGCTACGTACGTTACGATTTTACGTTTCTAACGCTTGGGTAACCAAGGCATAAGAGCAAAAAAAAGAACTATTCCTTCGTTCAAAACAATAATAATGTTTGTAAGTATATATCTGTTTTAATATTCTCACTATTGTATTATTGTTGTTGTTGTTATTGTTATTATAACAATAATATTTGTATGCTTACCACACAACCGCAAACATTATCGGTGCAAACACAATCATCGTAGTACGCCATCGTCTTTATATACGGACGACACTTTGGGACTCCCCTTCACAAATAATTCACAATAATTAACGGTAATTTTTGTTGTCGTTGTTGTTTTTTTTCTGTTATGAAAATATTTTAAATAAAGACCCTTTCAAATGCTTTCTATAATTACTCAAGTTTTGAGTTTAAGATCATCAGCTGTTCTCTTTTATGCTCAAGTCTGGTTGCACACATTCATGCATGCATGCATGCATTAACACACACACAAGGGGAGTCTCTTATTCAATTGTAATAAAATATCGTTAAATCCATACAAAAATGTTGATTGCAGAGAAAGGAAGTAAAAAAAATAAAGAAATTTTATGGGAATTACCAGAAAAAAACTACATTTTTATTTACAAAAAAAAAAATCGAAATTAATAAACAAAATTTTTGGGGTTTTTTATTTAATATATCCAAACAAACGTTTATGTTTTATCAGTGAGTCAATGCAAACAAATACAAAAAAAAAAAGAAATAAAAATTTACAATTCAACATCGCTTAATGTTTAACACAACGACCCGAAAATGTGCACCGCAGTGAGTGAAAAGGTAAGCGAGTACAAGCTTAGTTAAAATACGAGGTGTGTTTGAAAAGTAAGTTAACATTTTCAATTAATTGAGATACCTAAACACCATTACCTTTCCTTACTTTGTAGCTTTTGTTTGCAAACTGGGCTCGACTTTATAAAAAAAATCCTTAAGAAATGCTTTATTTTTTATTTATACAGTACCTCCCTTTCAGTTCCATTCTTGTTCTTGCCATCATACGAATTCTTGTTTCAATTACCATAAACGACTATCACTAAACGTCAGCTCAAGCATAACCAATGCGGTGTTCAGATATGCACCTTTATTGCGTAAATCACAATAAACGCCATTATTGAGCTCAATATTTCATATAATGTTTCAATTAATTATTGCGCAATAAATACGAAAATTGTTAGAATATTGAGTACAACTTAAAATCCAACACTGTCATAAGTATGTTTAGTGCGCATATTACAATTACCCGAACACTTTCTGTTGATATTTGACAACTCAAATGTCAACAACGACAAACAAAAAAAAAAAAAACAAAATAAAAACAATGTTGTTGGAAAATAATCAGGTGTTTTGTTTACCAGCTGTCAAATGAATATTGAATAAGCAGCTGAACTGCGTATATTATTATGTCTGAACACTTAAAATATTGTACTCAATAAACCGAATATTGACACAATAAAATTGCATATCTGAACATAGTATAAAAGAACCTCCTAATCAAGCTACCGAAATTTCAAATCAATTGATGGTAATTCTGTAATCTGGGGTTTCCCCTTTCATTCATTGCCTAGCTTCCACCTTTTAAGTGTAAGCGTCCGTCCTTTTCCATGAAAGCCAAAGGTTTCTCAGAGAAATTTCAGATCATCCAAAGAAAACTCTTATACGGATTCCGGAACATACGGAAATAGTTGGAAATTGCATTGCCAATGAGCTGGCTAGGGCCGATTAGGAGCTGGCAATCTGCAACATGTTACAGGGCACAGATATTCCGATTGCTCTGAGTCAACTTATTATAGGGAAATTCAATCTCATTGCTAGACTCTGCTGGACATGCATGGAATAAGACTGTTTCACTTCTGTCCTTAAATTGCATGGCCATCCAGCGTACAATAGCGATTATTAAGGGCCACTGTCCTTTTGGTAGACATGCCGAAAGGCTCAGCATTCCGGTAAATGATTTCTGAAGGACCTGTGGATCTGAGAAGGATGAAGAGACCTGTCTTTCACCTCATGTGACCTGCTCTTAATGCGGAGGTTTTTGATCTCTTACATTCTGACTCCCTTGACTAAGCTCTCTAATATGAAGATTGCTGCAATAGTAGGATTTATTATGGACTGGGCATAGTTTCTCATGGATAGAACTTGATTGAACCCCGGATAGATTTGATTGTGGTATCACAATGAGTCTAAATAGGGCCTTTTCCTTTAAGAGGAGCCCACAACCTTACCTAACCTGGCCTATTGACTTCCGTTTATGAACGTTCAAAGTTAATCAAATAATTGCCTCCATCTTTCTCAACGCGTGGCTATGTTGAAGATTTTATCTAGATTGCCTGAATAGGTCAGACATGGCACAACCAACGAATATTCACTTGATTATGATTATAGTCGTCACACGGAATTCAGAAGATTGTTAAGAAATTTGAAGAAATTGAAAGCGTTACAGATGGGATTAAGTGAGTACAGCACCTGCTGAAAATATTGCTTCTTGTGGTGGAATGATGGAGTCGTCGTAGTTGGTTCAAACTTTCTTTCGATGACTTCCCCTCAGCAGTCTTCTAGCAAAAACTCTGGGAGTAAAAAAATTACCATGAAAAGTTTCTTAAATCTGTCGTTTGAAGTTGATGTTAAGCTGCATGTCCCGCTGCTCGCGGAAAAATGACACACACATAACATGAGTGGTGTGAGCGGCTATGTTGTAATTCTAACTAATGAGTTTTAATGACGAATTGTGTAAAGCGGTCCATAAACATGCTATGAAAAGTTTCTCAAAAATCTGTCTTTTGGAGTCGACTTTAAACTGTAGGTCCCGCCTCTCATGTATAAAAATAACACTCACAAACAAAGTGATATGAGAAGCTAGGTTGTAATCCTGACTCAAGGATTGTGATGATCATTTACGAATGTGTGCGGATTAATAGATTTTGTCGATTCCATGTGTTCTCAGTAATTGGGTTAATCTTACAGCTCTTCTTACAACTTCTCCTTGAATATAACGTCCTTGTCAAACGTAAACTAACGTCATTCCTGATCTATTATGCACTTGTGGTTGCGGAGACTCCAGAAGTGATTGTGGAAAAGTGATTGTATAGTGCGCATTACGATCGTAATTTTGGCACTGGAAAATTGAAAGACTATGAACCGGACTGCATGTGATTGACACAATCCGATAACAGGAGCCATACAGCACTTGTGACTTTTTGTCTTTACTGCGTAAAAAGTCTCCAGAACCATGTGATTTGCTTCTTTTTGTGGAGCTACGTTAAATATAGAGCTTACGAGGATAATCCCCTAACATTTGAAAACCAAGATTTGAAAAAGAGTGATCGATAACTACTTCAAAGTAATCGATTGCTTTTGCGAATTGCAAAAGGTCATTCATGTGACATTGTCAAGGTTTGTTTTAGTCATAGCTTTACGGGTATTGTTGTATTTAACGTTACTTTTACTTTGGAAACAGTGTAGTTCTTAAACCAGTAGTCTTTTCAAGGAAAACATATCAATTCAATTTTAAAATTCTTTGGACTTTTTTTTAATACTTTTGTTTTGTTTTTTTTTTTCAAAAGATAAATAATTTAAAATTTACCATATACAGCACGTATAAATATTATTCTTTAGGCTACTTAAACTAGGTAAAACAGAAAAAAGATAAAAAAGAACAGTGGGTTACAAAAATACACCGATTAAAATTAGCACAAGTAGGACAACAATTGCTATTAAAATCAACATCACTTTTTTCTGTAAAAAAAAATAAAAGGAATCAATAATTAGAACAAGAAGAATAGGGGAAATAAAATATTTTCTTTACCTTCATAGCTTTCTTATGTAATTTATCAGCCTTATCTAATTCATCAGCACCCTTGTCCACAAATAGTGTTGCTTGTTGGGCATGAAACTCCACCCGTTGTATGGTTTCACTCTGTGCGATGAAAGTATTAATGGTTGCGGGTTTTGCTAAATAGAGAAATAAATACCTGTTCCATGACTAAACATTGTATCCTTAAGAATAGCGCATGCACTTCCTCAATGGATTTCTCGAGTTTTTTCAATTCATTGAAACGATCCATAAGATCCTGCAGGGTTTTACGTTCCTTTTCGGTTTCTTCCAAAATCTAGATTTTTTTTTTTTTAGAAATAAAACAATCGCGAGAGAGAAATCTATATTAACGATAACGATTACACGTCATCAATATCGAAAATGTTACATCATTTGATTCACTTACATTGCCCACAAACAAGCTGGTCGTTTTATTCGCAATCAATTCTTCGATCTCCTCCTCGGTGGCATTACAATTGACTGAAAATGGAGAAAGAAGTTTAAAAGTAAAAATCAAAATGTGTCTACCAATCGATAACTGAGCTGGCAACAATGCATCATGCTTTAGAAGTAAGTAATCGAACTAGTCAACCAGTTAAATAATTTTAATCTGGAAGCTAAACGTTGCACAAAGATCCGTTTCGAACCATTTAAGCAACGTTGTATACCAAAAAGACTTCGATTCTTTTGTACGAGTTCGATATGAAAAATAAAGTCAGATTTCCATTTGCACTTCGACCGATTTAAGAAGCTGATGTTGATTGATCGGGAAAAGTAAGTCATTTACGATAACGTCAAGCAAAACCCGATAGTATTTCAACCGCGACAAATAGATTGAAACAGTAGTCGAGTAAGAATTTACTTTTCCCTGCTGTGAGGGGCAACACGGACCAGATATGTCTAATACTCCGACTTCTCAAGCAATCAATATAGGGTATCCTTATAGTGTATTTCGCAGTCCAAATGCCCTGACAAGCTTTAGAATGCTGCTCGGTGTCGGCAAAAATAATTCCCTGCCCTATACCTGATATGCAGTCAGGTTTTTTCTTTCTGAAATGTATGATCATCACACGGTTCGTTCTAATCATTTTGTTCTGAACAAGTGTGGTTTAAGTCTACAGTGCCCGATCTAAAGACCGGTTGCTAAGCTCAGGCTGCTCCTAAATAGTCTGATGCATGAATCAAATTTCTTTTCTTTGAAATTACTCAACAAAAGTTAAGATCGTCTTAAACCCATTTTGCTTGACCAAAAACTTCGCCTCTCTACATTTTCCCTTTCCCAAATAGCTCTTGCCACTCCACAGAGTTAGTCTGGCGCTGTAGGCGTTGCGGAAACTTCACTCATTTCATGCTTATATGCCTGCTTTTACCGTGTATTCCCATATGACTTGGATGTCAGACGTGTATGGCTCTCTTTCTGCAGCTTAGCTTATTTAGTTTTCCCAGACAATATCATACTGATTTCAAGTTGAATCCTCGGATGGCGGCCTGACTGTCAGTTGGTATTGCTTTGTCCTGTTTTTTTATATTCTACTCAAGTACTTGTTTCGATGGTTCGGACTTCTGCTTGGAATATAACCGCGATGTTTTTCGAAGTCGCCGAAGCCTAGTAGGTAGTGTGTTCGCTTATTAGACGTTAAAGCCCGGGTTCAGACCCCAGGTCAGACATCAAAACGAAATATGAAAAAAATATCTCTTCGGCGACTTTCTCTCAGCAGATTTCTGGCATAAACTCTGAGAGTAAATAAGCCTGCCATCAAAAAGTTTCTCAAACAATCTGTCGTTCGGAGTCGATGTTAAACTGTAGGTCCCGCCACTCATGTATACAAATTATCGCACACAACATGAGTGGTGTGAGAAGCTAGGGCATAATACTGACTGAAGGGTTGTAATGGCCAATTATATATGTATATGTAGGTATGTTCTTCGCATCTCAAAGTTGCTTCATTCCCTGATACGATCGTGGAGTTTATTGGTTTTGTAATCGAAACACTAGGCATACGAATCTGTTTTTGGTTTGACAACTAACCGGTTAAGTTTTTGTCATTTTGTCAATAATTATAAACAATGGTTTACGAAACAACAATTTAATGTCCCCCCTAAAAATATACTTCCAATTTTGAACTTCATTACAGCCTTAAAGTATGCAATATAAAAAAATAGAAATACTTACTAATTTTCGATTGCATTTGTAGATTTTTCTTCAGTTTCTGTTCATAATTTTGTAAAAATTGTTCATTTTTCGTCCAGATATTAATGTAACTCTGATGTAAACCATAAAATAATGTCCGTTTCATGCGGGCCTCCAGACTATAATCATTTTCAGGCGGCAGATTGGCTTTAAACTCTTGAAATTTAGTCATCAGCTGATTGCCCAAACGTAGATTATTTTTACGCAGCTGATCCATTTCATTTTCTAAAAGTTAATAATTAAAATGCATTTTTAAAACGGAATTAAAATGTTTTTGTTTTTTGTTTTACCACTAAAACTTCGTATATTTGAGGCCTGGGTCATACGATTCATTGAGTCCAAATTTGCTGCTATTTGTGCTAATTGTGTGCGTATTTCCGAATACTAAAAGAGAAAGAGCAAAACGTTATTATTTAATTAACACTTGAGTTTAAAAATAATATGTTAAGGTCGTGTCTCATTCAAAAATATTGCTTTTCAACTAATGGGCCATCTTCGTAAATAATTTACCTCTTGAGGCAATAATTAATACATTTTTTTTAAACAATTTCATTTATGCCTTGACCCTATCGCGTGAACTTTTCGATAAAATATTTAAATATTGTGTGGCAAACAATTAAACAAACAATTGATTGTTTACCCAACCAATTAATTAAGACTTCGAGAGCATGCCATTGGCGTAGTTAAGCTTTTACGCTTGTAGGGGCATATCATTTGGAAATGATTTCGTGTTTTTACGGTATTTATTATTCATTATTTGAAGACAATACGTAGTAAGTCCTAGAGACCTTCGGATAACATTAAAGCAAGAGTCTATAATCTAGGTAGCAGATTTACCATATCCTCAGAAAGCCATAAAACAACATCACATATAGGCTGCCTTCCAAAATGTATCAATGCAAAGTTTGTATGCAGTTCTACTACTGTATATAAACTATGTAAAGGGTGTTTTTTTATAGAGGTATAGAACTTTAAGTTGGCATTACTTTTCAAGATGGCGACCGATTTAACAGCTGTCAAGTGATTTATTCTCAGTTTGGTTTGGCAATTCATCATGAATAGACTCACGCCTGAACAACGCTTGCAAATAGTGCAATTTTATTTCGAAAATAATGGTTCTGTGCGGAAAACGTATTGCGCACTACGTCCATTTTATCGTCGACAAAATCGTCCATCAGAGCAGTTAATTCGATTAACCATGGAACGTTTTCGCACCACGTTTACTCTTATTGATAACTCGCATCCCCAGAGACGATGTACGGTGCGTACAGAAGAAGCTATTGCTGCTGTAGAGCGTAGCATTGAGGACGACCCGAATTAATCCATCCGCCATCGAGCACAGGAATTGGATCTGTGTCCATCCATTTTATGGAAGATTTTGCGGAAGGATCTTGGTTCGCGTGCTTACAACATCCAACTCGTGCAAGATTTGAAGCCAAACGATCATCAAGTAAGGCGTAGATTCGTCGAATGGACCCAAAACGAGATTACCGTTGTTCCCGATTTTCATAAGAGAATTTTGTTTAGCGATGAAGCGCACTTCTGGTTGAATGGCTACGTCAACAAATAAAACTGCCGCATTTGGAGTGAAGGTAATCCTCAAGTGTATGTGGAAACACCGTTACATCCAGAAAAACTGACTGTTTGGTGCGCTTTATGGGCTGGTGGAATCATTGGTCCGTACTTTTTCAAAAACGATGGTGGCCAGAACGTTACAGTCAATGGTGATCGATATAGAGCCATGATTACTAACTTTTTCATTCCTGAATTGAATAACCATGATGTCCAGGAGATGTGGTTTCAACAAGACGGCGCAACATGTCACACAGCTCGCGCCACAATAGATTTATTGAAGGACACGTTTGGTGACCGCCTAATTTCACGTTTTGGACCTGTGAATTGGCCTGGAAGATCTTGTGATTTAACACCGCTAGACTACTTTCTGTGGGGCTATGTAAAGTCATTGGTCTATGCGGTAAAGCCACAAACGCTTGACCATTTGGAAGACAACATTCGCCGTATTATTGCCGATATACGGCCACAAATGTTGGAAAAAGTCATCGAAAATTGGACTACATCCGCGCCAGCCGTGGCGATCATATGCCAGAAATCATATTTAAAATGTAATGCCACAAGATTATCTTTCGGATAAATAAAATTCATGTCAATCGAATAATCCATCGTTGTTTTATTGCAACTTAAATTTCTATACCTCTATAAAAAACACCCTTTAGACATACAAAGTAACAAAACAATCCATCAACTATAAATCCGATGCCTGATTGCTTTTTGACTGCGTTAAAAATACACATTGACGATGTTTTGAAATGGAATACATTGTATATATTTTGTACAGCGGCATTATGAAACACGATGCTTTATTCAAACACAAAGCAACTCATATTTTGGAAGGCAGCCATACTGGCTTCGAATAGAACCCATAGGGAAACTGGCATATCCTCAGAAAGCCATAGAACGACTTTACATACACAGTCTTCGATTGAAACCTACGCAGATAAAGGCTACATTAATAATAATAGTACACTAACATATCGAATTGGGGTTATAGGGGACAGGATCGAGGAATTTTTATTCCCAGAGTAAACTATTGTAAGCTCCTAGGGAAACGCACAAGTATTTTTCAAACCCAAAGTCTACACCATCGTTAGATGTGCTCAAGTCAATTTGGAGTGTGGGAACAAAGAACGGGTCATAGTAATACTATTGGATCTTTTATTAGGCGCTTCCTATCTTTAAGTTAATATACATAAAACAAAGTGAGTGAGATTCATGATTTATAAATGACAACTAACATGACAGGCGAAGCTTTAACAAGCTGGCCGTTGTAAAATTTTGAAAGTTTCTGTTGTAAGACTGGAGTGTTGGAATTCATGGCAATAAGCAGGTAAAAAGATATGTTTGGAAAGATATATACAGTAAATAGAAAGATAGTGAGAGACGTAGGCTGGGTAATTAAAATACGAGATAATTTGAATCATGTCTTACACTATTTAGGAGCAACCTGCACCATCCTTATGACCGGGCATTATAGGCCCAAAAGTTGCTTGTTCAGTATAGAGAACGCCTGGAGTCCAATATGTAGCTGCAGAACAAATTGTCAGAACACATACTTGGAACCTGTGCGGCGTTAAAGCATCCCAGAGGGAAATACCTGGCAGCGTATCAGGACTATATATGATAGATTGAGAGCACTACTGTGGCACCTCTACACGACAATATTAATGATAGCATTGCCTAGAATTAAGGGTCTTTTAGAAAGTGTGGAAATACTTTTCTGTAATACGACTAACACTTAGGTTATACAGGGCGTACTCAAGCATTGGGGACAATAAGAAAGAATAGCGGTTAGTCCAATTGACATTCACAGATTCATGTATTCTGGAATAATTTTACACCCGACTTTACTCCGTGATCTGGATCCATCAGTGAGTATTTGGATAGCATTCTCTGGAAGGTATAAACCTACAAAAGGATTTATTCGGGATTTTCGTGATGAAACCCGGTTCGAAAGCGGAATAGAAAGACTTCAAGTGTGTTGAAATCAACAGGATGAATTTGGAACTAAAAATCTCAACTTAAAGATGACAGCTTGTTCAGTTTAGAATGGAGAAGAGATGAGTTACCAATAAAGTACGCATCTACAGCTTCAGATCATGTCATAGACTGTCATGGGACTGTGAGATTGAGGAAACTGTAAAGTTGCTTGCCAACTAAGTCAAGCGATTTGGTGAACTTTGAAAGGCGATCCCTTAAACTTACTTCCCTTTGCGCCTAATAGCGACAGTGTGTGTTCCACTTATAATATACCAGCTGAACGGATTACCGGACCTTATTGGAGTCGACTTTAAACCGTAGGTCCCGCCACTCATGTTTAAAATTAACGCACACAATATAAGTGGTGTGAGAAACTAGGCCGTAATCTTGACTGAAGTGTTGTAACGACCAATTATATATGTATGTATGTATGTATTGGGAAACAAAACTACACGTTAAGTATCAGATCGTATGCTTTTGTCAATTCTGCCCGACTGTTCAAGAAAAGAAAAAGGTCTGCGATCATTATTTATGGCTAAAGGCAGGAAGCGGTATATCCAGATATTGGAGATGCAAAATTCTAGCAGAAGCCTAAGAGAGCTGCATATAAATCTGTGTCTTTGTGCATCTGCTCTATAGCTTGACCACCTAGATGTTGCAAATTCTCTTATTTAGAGCCTTCAGGAACAAAGTTCTGGAGTACACCGATTCTGACTATAAACTGTAAAGCGTAAAATAATATGATAGAGACGTTTTTAAAGCCGAAGTAGTCTAGTAGGTTGAAATCTTCGTGGTCTAGTAGATAATGTGTAGGCTTATTAGACGTGAGGCCTCGGTTCAAACCCCAGGCCATCTTTAACTAAACGAAATATGAAAAATATTTCTTCGGCGACTTCCTCTCAGTGGATTTCTGGCAAAAGCTCTGAGCGTAAAATAAAATTGCCATGAAAAGTTGCTCAAAAATCTGTCGTTCGGAGTCGACTTTAAACTGTAGGTCCCACCAGTCATGTATAAAAATTAACGCACACAACATAAGTGGAGTGATGAACTAGGTCGTAATCCTGACTAAAGGGTTGTAATGACAAATTATATAGTCTAGTAGTTGGTGTGTTGGCTTATTAGACCAGAGCCCCGGAGCGAAATATAAAAAAATTATATCTTTTGATGACTTTCTCTCAGTCTTCTGGCAAAATTTTTGAGCAAAAAAAACTTGACATGAAAAGTTTTTCATGTCCCACCACTCATATAGAAAATTTACACACACACAATATGAGTGGTGTGAGAAAGTAGGTTGTAATTCTGACTAAAGGGCTTAGAATGACCAATTAAGTAAGTAAGAAGACCCCTGTGAAAATTTTCTAGCTACGCTCCTGTGCTTTATATAGTTCTTGTGATCTGTTTTATGCGTAGTATGTGTAGATGAGTACATTGTGCATGAGTGTCTGTGTAAATATTAGTAATTGTTTGCCATATATTCCACCATATTAATATTTTTTTTATAAAGATTCTCGTTATGAACTGAATAAAATGCAAAAAAAAAATAAATAAATAAAAAAAAAGTTAAAATAAATGGATTTAATTGTTGTAAAAAAGAAAAATGAATAAAATAAAACACAAACTGGTAAAGAGTTAAAAAACAAAACAAATAAAAAATAATTAAATCTGGTTATAAAACCAGTAAAAAAAAAGTTCAAGAAATTTTTAACAGAATTTTAAAAGAAAAGCAAAAAAACAGACTTAAGGGTCAATGGATATGTAATTTAAGGCAACAATAACAACAAAAAAATTAAAAAAAAATTGTTAAACAGTGTAAAAGCGCTTTTTACTTACCGGATTGAGTATGGCATCAACGTTTGTATTTTGTTGCATATTGGCTAAGGAGGAGGAATTCTTTACATTCACCGATATTGTACCACCATTCGTAGAGTTGCAGCTTGATGAGCGCTATTAATGAAAATGAAATTGTATTCTTGTGGAAAACTTTTTTTCTTTTTTTTGGTTTTTTTTTTCTGATTTTTTTCTTTTGGCTCTAAGAACAATAACAGTGTTGTTATCGTTGAGTATTGTATAACTCTAGCTTACCTGTATTAATTCTGGCAATCGATCTCTTGCCATTTTTTTTGTTCGCTTTTTTTTCTGTTCTTCTTTTTCTTTATCGTTACGAACGTTGTTTTCTAGTTCATATACAATTTGCAGGTGAATTTTGGAAGCGTGTATGTATGTGTGTGTTTGTCTAGACTTGAGTATTGGTGTGAAAGTGTGAAAACAGTTAATTTAATATCCAAGTACTAATACCACTACAAATTGTAGCTTGTTTTTTGAGTAAAAATTCAATTTTTTTTTGCTGTAATTCCTCTGAGGCTTTTTTATCAGTTATTTTTTCTTTTATGATAGTAGACTACACACTATTATTTACTGTCTCTGGTTTTTTTTTTTTGTGAAAACAATTTTTTTTTTTGATAAGATTTTAACTTTGTATAGCAGTTAGTGGCGGCGGCAAAAGCGTTGTTACTTTATTCTTGGTGTATGTGGTTAGTTTCTAACGCTGTCGTTAAATTATATTTCGGAGTAATTTTTTGCTTTTAATTTTTGTTAAAAAAATCTCTTATTTTCATTTAAATTTTTATCGAACGAATCTTTTTATTTTTTTTATTTGTAATCTCTGGTATCTTTTACATTCAAGTGCAGAAACGGCATTGATTCACACACACATGACTGCTACCGATGACTGTTTTATTTTATTTTTTTTTCGTTTGTTTTTTGTTTAAAGAGCACAATAATACCCATACATAAACACACACACACAAACACTTAGTGTCGTCTCAATGACTGGAATTCTAAAGCAAAACAAAATTGAAAAAAAACTTACAAAACCAGCAACAATTTCTTTTCTCAAGTGTGTGTGTGTGCATGTGTGTTTGTTCTTATTCTTGTTCTTATTATTTTCTTGATTACTACACAGTGTTCTGTTAATTTTCTTATTTTTTTTTAAATATTTTTTATTTGTAGTTGTTGCCCTTATTTTATTTTTGCTTTGCTTTTCTTTTTTGCTTTTTTCTTGTTGTTTTCAATTGTTATAAAAATTTTATTCCATTTATTTTAATTTTTTTATTTATAATTTTAAAATTTATTTTTCATTTCTGTGTTTGCTTTGTCGTTTGCCATACGTAGTACGTTATTAAACTGAATTCATTTGAAGAATTCTTTTCAAAAAACTCGCACTTTGATGTCATGCTTGCCGTAGAGTATAATACGTTACTCTGCGGTTACTTAATAAAACTAAACTTAATAAAAATAAACAACAAAAACAAAAACAATTTTTAATTTATTTATATTTTTTATTATTTTACTCCATAACCTAAGAATTCCAATTGCAATAACAACAACAACAATAACAATAGTCCATAAATAGCGATTTCTAACATCTCGTTTAGCCAATAAATAATTCACATACCGTTAATATTTACAAGCAAAAGCATGAGATGAGAGAGCACAGTAAGCAATTGCATAAATTAAATTGAGTATCACTTTTCGTAGAGCTCAACTCTCACGTCAATACAATAATAACCGTATATTTGAATAGTAAGTTTTGTTTTTGTTTTTTTTTTAGTATTGCACCATAATAGTATTGCTCTTCTTAATAATCGTACTCATTATAGTTGTTTTTGTTCTTTTTTAGTTTTTGTTTTTGTTTTTGCTTTTTATTTCTATTATTGATACGTTATGTACGTGTGTTACTCATTGTTATTGATTTGTATGAGAGCGTATAAAATTGTAGAAAGACCACATAAGGGGGGGTTTTAAGAAATGTTATTAAGCAAAGCATTAAGTATGTGTGAGTGTGTCTAAATACATACCTATGTATGTATGCATGTACATATTAGCAAATATGTTGGGTTCTCAGAAATGTTTGGTGAACTTCTGCCTGAAAAACTGATCAAATTGTGTTCTTACCTCAACATAACTGAAGTTTATTTGCATCCATTTGCATATTTGGCTGGTATTTATCATGCTCATATTGCTTCATCCGAACGCCAGCCCTATTATTGAAAGTAAGTTTCTTAAGGGACGGTCACATTGGGAAAATATTTGCTTCAAAAATGCACCACTTCAACTTGCTTCGTCCATTTTCGATTTTCGAAAGTTATTGTTGCATTTAATTCATCGTTCCACAATCGATTTGTTTACGTTATGTTTTAACAGTGCAACACAAATGGAATTTTGGGGCCTGAAGTGCCATTTTTTAGTGAGAGGCTTTTCATT
Organism: Sarcophaga subvicina; assembly: GCA_936449025.2. NCBI lineage: Eukaryota > Metazoa > Arthropoda > Insecta > Diptera > Sarcophagidae > Sarcophaga > Sarcophaga subvicina. The sequence goes on along the minus strand of OW388080.2, from coordinate 144,908,099 downwards.
TAATGCAGGTTTAACCATACCGAAGAAGCTTATAAAATTAATTAAAACTGACCACAGGCTTTAAGATTCAGACGAGATTTTTCGAGCATTATGGAGCGATTATGATCACTATAATCGAGCTTCTGCTAGTGGTAGTATGGTAGATAATCTGAATTTAACGAATCCATATGTTACGGCTCATTGTGGAGTACTTATATTTATTTTGATTTGAACCTCTTAAGATATAAAGTCCAATTTATGCAACAATTAAACTCGACTGAGCTTTCAAAACTCTGTAGATATGATAATTGAGTGCTAAAGCAACAGGGTTTTTAATGTTGAAAATTTTCTACAGCGATGGAACTCAATGGCTGGTGGCGTCAATAAATGAAATTGTCGCATATGTTGCTTAGAGAATCCAGACGTGAAAGACATTGCATTCGAAATAAATAAAGTTTGGTGTTCATAGTGGTCTGAAGCTTTCACTGAGCCATTTTTATTTTGCAAACTACGCTGAAAGAACAGCACTAAGGCCGAATGATAACCAATTTTTTTCGATCTTCAATTGAAAATTATTTTCTTTATATTATGGTATATGGTTCCAACAAGACAGTGCATCGAGCAGCAGAACACGATCGATTTTGAGGAATTATCAGAAACAGTAATTTAATCATGGGTTTTGACACTATTTGACTTACTTGTGAGGCTACATCAGAGGACATGTTCATGCGGATCATCCCCTAACGCTAGAGCGCACTATGTGGCATTTTGCCTGAAAACCTGGCCAAAATTAATAGAAGTGTTTAATGAATTAATGGCTGGAATTTTTTGATAGTGTTAGTGATAATTAGGCCCAAGGATGAACCCAACTGATTTTGGTTCAAATCGGTCCGTGATTTCGCCTAGCCCCCATACAAATTCCCCTCGAAATTGCACTTATTTACACATAATTATGGTAATTATGCAACAATCATGATAAAATTTAGCATGGATCAGTTTTGTGTACTAAGAATTCATTGTGTAAAGTTTGGTGAAAATCGGATCACATTTGACCCTGGTCCCCATATAAAGTCCCCTTTAGAAATTCACGTTTACGCTTATAAATGACTTAAAAACATCGGTATCGTGATGAAATTCGGTATGAACGTGTATTTTGTAAATCTTAATCATATTACCAAATTTTGTTATGGTCGGTCCATAATTGCCCCTTGGTCCAAAATAGGGCCCCTTAAGAAAATATGTTTAGCAATTATAATTGGCTTAAACATTTTATTACCTCGATGAAATTCGACATGAACATGTTTAATATGAATCTGAATCATTTATGATCACATTTTATAATGATCGGATCATAAGTGCCCATAGGTACCACATACGGCCCATTAAGAAAATCAAACATACATCTCATATTGTTATAATAGTCGATATATTTATGTAATTAAGTTTCTAAACTTCTATGATAAATAATATTTATTCATAATATTTATTTTACATTATTTAATACTTAACTTAAAAATACTTTAAAAGTGAAACTAACTACAATCGTTGAAATCGTTATCATTTTCATCATCAATGTCAGGAAGGAGTAATTAAATAGTATCTGATGAAAATGCTTTTCTATTCCTTCGCGATTTTTGTGTACTGCAGCTTATAAAAGTCACTGCTTAAAAGTAACCTATTCAGGACATCTCGATTGGTATCGCTTCTACTGAATTTCCTCGCATAATTCGTACGCCAGCCATATGGCTTTGTTGCCTATGCGTCAAATTTTTTTAATTTTTCAAAAAAAAAGTAAAATTTTCAAAAAATGGGCAAAAATAATTGCGCAAATTTGCGCAAACTTTTTTTTTTGTTCCTGAATGTAGAGAGTTCATATTTTCTTCTGGTATATAACATTAAACTACTAAAAACTACTTTCACCTTTAAAATCCTTAACTTTTTTTTTGGGTAGGGTAAAAAAATGTGATATTTTTATGATTTTTAAATTTTGAACGAATAATTTTAACATTAATATCTGAGATATGTATATAAAAAAAAAAAACTGAAAGTAGCTGTTGCTCATACCTTTCAAATAAAAAAAATCAATATAAAACCTATATTCGTTTAGCCACAAAAAAATATCATATAAGCCTATTAAAATTTCAAAAAAAAACACCAAAAACGCATTTAATTTTCTTCACTTTCCTGACTTTGACATCGTCTCAAATATATAAATCTCAACTTAAAGTCGTGAAAATTCACTATATGATGCAGAATTTTCTTGTCTATCGAACTGTTTCTTAAATTTCTTTAAATTCATTTTTTCCCTTTTGGCCAGCTTTTCAGGGTAAATGCCACATAGTGGAGCGTTTGAAAACCACCATTCGTCACGTTAATGTTGAAATATCGCTTAAAATCTGCGAAAAAATGGTTGGAAAAGTTTTCTTTGCTTCTACGTAAAATATTTGCCTAATGTGATCATGTCTTCAGCGATGTGCTTACAAGCTTAAGTTGAGTTTGTAATGTCATGTGTGTGCTTTAAATTCGAGAAATTAATTCGTAAATTAGAATACGAATATTTCAACTACTAAACTGTGTCTTAATTTACAAAATCTCCACCTCTGACCCGCCTTTCTCCACCACATTCAATTACTGTACTTGCATACATATTTCATATACGAGATTATAAATCTTCTCAAACAGTTTTAAATATCTTCTCTGTAAGATAACACATTTAGTTGTGTCCGTGTATGTATGTATGGGTGTGTATGTAAATAATTATTAATTATACGCGTACGTACTACATTCATTTCTCTAGTGAACGAAGGAATACTTTTCGTATAATCAACTACAATCGTTGTTATAACGCTGTTGTTGTGGTCGTTAATGCTTATTTCAAGGCGAAACGATTAAAATTTTTAACATCATTTGGGGGTTGTTCTAAATGAAAATTATTACTCCTCGTGTACTGGTGCCAATGGGTATAATAACAATGCCTCTAAGCAATTATCATCACAACAGCAACAACAACAAGCAATTATAATGAGAAAATCTCTTTAATTACATATATGCTCTCTTCTGTTATTATTAATTCGCTCTTAAAATAATATTGATGAGCACGGTACCAATGAGAGCAAATGGTAATTCCTATAAGAAATCATCATTACCTCGTGCAATTATAATTTCTTTCTTCATAAATTTTTAATATTTAACCGTTATTATTAACACGCTCTTCTAATAATATTGAAGAGTAGAACAGTTAAATAGAGACAAGGCCACTTTGATCTCTCTTGGGTTCGTATGATTAATGATGGATGGTGATTAATGAGTAAACGAATATGTATGTATGTTAGTGGGTGCTAAGCATACGCATATACATATATATAGTATGTGCATGTGTAAGTGAAATCTCTATGATTTGATTGCAAACTTTTGATGAAATTTGTTCCTCAATGTTTGTGCACATTAAACATAAGCAGATGGCAAGTGGGTGTAAATTAATTACTACACACAGCACACATATACACACAAACACGCACTTATTATAAATGTGTGCGTATAAGCATCATTTCAATGATTTCATTTGTTGTATGTATTAAAAGAGGAAATCGCTTGTAAAGAGAAATTTAGAAGAAATTAATCGCACTGAGAAAGGTTTTTATTGTTTACATTCTCATCAATTTAATTTATAAAAAAAATTGAGGTTAGATTTTTATAGTTTTGAACAAAAAACAGAACATAACGTTGGTTTAATAAAGTGATATAATGGGTGTTCGGTTACAAAATATAATATCTCTACTGATGTTGCTCAATGTGACCTTAAGTATGGAAATAATTGGCTGCCTTCCAAAATGTTAGTTGCTTTGTGTTTGAACAAAGTATCGTGTTTCATAATGCCGCTGTACAAAATATATACAATGTATTCCATTTCAAAACGTCGTCAATGTGTATTTTTAACGCAGTCAAAAAGCAATCAGGCATCGGATTTGTATTTGATGCACTGTTTGGTTACTTTGCATATCTACATAGTTTATATACAGTAGTAGAACTGTATACAAACTTTGTATTGATACATTTTGGAAGGCAGCCATTATGTGCTATAGTCTAAATGCACTCATTATCCAAAATTTCATAATTCAATTCCATGGAATGTGAGCATTGTAAGCATCTTAAAGATTTTTTTTCATATAAAATAACGATATCGTACAGATTATTTTAATTTTAAATAATTTGCGGTAAGTGTATAATAAATAAATATAAATTTAAGTTAAATATAGTTTAATATAGGTATATGGACTTTTATTATAGTACATATATAATTCGTCATTACAACCCTTCAGTCAGGATTACGACCTAGTTTCTCACACCACTTATGTTGTGTATGTTAATTTTATACATGAGTGGTAAACAGTTTAAAGTCGACTCCGAACGACAGATTTTTTTGAGAAAATTTACATGGCAATTTTATATACTCTCAAAGTTTTTGCCAGAAATCTGCTGAGAGGAAGTCGCCGAAGAAATACTTTTTGTATTTTATTTTGATGCCTGGCCTGGGGCTCGAACCCTGGCTTTTCGTCTAATAAGCCAACACACTACCTACTAGACCACGGCGACTTTTAATATAGTATAGGGACTTTTATTAAGCGCTTTCCATCTTTAAAAACCGAGAGTGTAAAATATCTCATCGAAATTTTGTATTCATTTTAAAGACCTATTGAAGCCATTACGTGGCCATGTCATCTCGGGGTGAAATTCGTTCAATTTTCAATGACTCTGGTGCATAAGTCGCCGTAGTCTAGTAGGTAGTGTGTTCGCTTTATTAGACGTAAAGCCCAGGTTCAAACACCAGGTCAGACATCAAAACGAAATATGAAAAAAATATAAATAGCAGATTTCTGGAAAAAACTCTGAGAGTAAATAAACGTGCCATAAAAAAGTTTCTCAAAAATCTGTCGTTCGGAGTCGATGTTAATCTGTAGGTCCCGCCACTCACGTATAAAATTAACGCACACAACATGAGTGTTGTGAGAAGCTAGGCCGCAATCCTGACTGAAGGGTTGTAATGATCAATTATGTATGTACTTATGTATGCGTTATGTTGAATTTATCGAATTGTTTGCTATTTACGAATGTGAATTAATTATCAGTGGAAGCATGCATTAAACTCCTTGAAACATGGACTACAAAAGTCATGTTTTAAACGCTGCCAACTTTCGATCAATACCAGATGATTATAGCCTTCATGATCAACTTACGGCGCAAGTTACTGCCTGATTATAAAGAAATTTGAAAGCGTTACAGATATAATCGGAACTGTGCATCATTGTAAAAAACGCTCCAAAGCGGATTCAACAGTATTCTGAACAATTGGGCCTATCTTGAGGCTTTAAGAGCCATTGTGGCTTATACACATACATCTGTGATTTAAAAAAAGGGAAACAAAAAGTCTAAGGGCTTCAAAACGCATAATCTTGGTGGTCAGTTCTCACATTAACTGCATGTCCTCAAATCTTTTGTGCAGAATTTACAATGTTGGAAGTCGCCGTAGTCTAGTAGGTAGTGTGTTGGCTTATTAGGCGTAAAGTCAGGGTTCGAGCCCCAGGCCAGACATCAAGACAAAATACGAAAAGTATTTCTTCGGCGACTTCTTCTCAGCAGATTTCTGGCAAAAACGCTGAGTGTAAAATAAAATTGCCATGAAAAAGTTTCTCAAAAATCTGTTGTTCGGAGTCGATCCCACCACTCATGTATAAAATTAACACACACAACATAAGTGGTGTGAGAAACTAGGACGTTGAACAATGGGTCAATTCGACCTCCGGGTACTGTACTTGTCTTAATTGACAAGTACACGTCCTCTAACCTAACCTAACCTACAATATTGGATGTACATAGCTTCGTTCTATAGGAAGTATATGTCGTTGGTGTCCAGATCGTCGGATTTAGGCCAAAAAAATCGATCTATAGTGCATGTCGTTGTCAGCACTGTCATGGCTAACGTCATTCTCAAAGGAATATGAAGCGATAACGCTGCCAGCCCAAAAAACCACGGCATGCATTGAATGCTCCTGGATCTCATATGAATTCCGTCACCCAGAAATCAGTATCATTGCAGAAGATGATTTATCGCCACCCAATTTCAATAATTTTGTTTATCCATTCATTCCGAAATAGGCCTGAAACCGATGAAAATGATTTTTCGCTGAAAATTAGGATCAGTTGTCAACCGCTTCAGAGCCTCCTATTTAGGGATCAAATGCTGTTGTCTATGGTCGTGCATAAATGAGAACTAATTTGAGGGCTGTAATTTCAACTTGATGGCCGTTATCAATCATGGCCGTTATCAAAATCCGGAAGTACCTGCTCGAAGTCGCCGAAGCCTAGTAGGTAGAGTGTTCGCTTATTGGACGTTAAAGCCCGGATTCAGACCCCAGGTCAGACATCAAAAACGAAAATATGAAAAAAATTTTCTTCGGCGGCTTCCTCTCATCAGATTTCTGGCAAAAACTCTGAGAGTAAATAAAATTGCCATGAAAAGTTTGTCAAAAATCTGTCGTGCGGAGTCGACTTTAAACTGTAGGTCCCGCCACTCATGTATAAAAAGTAACTCACACAACATGAGTGGTGTGAGAAGCTTGGCCGTAATCCTGACTGAAGGGTTGTAATGGCCAATTATGTATTATGGAAGTACCTGCTGGAAGACTTTATACAACGTTATCTTAAATATTTTATGCATGAAATAATATCTGAGCCTGCGAAAACACCGCAGTAACACCAGTAGACAGTATGTTGGCATATTAGACATGAGGTCGTGGTTCAAATCCCAGCTCAGGGATCTCGTACAAAACGAAATATGAAAAATATTTCTTTTGCGGACTTCCTGTCAGCAGTTTTCTGGCAAACTTTTTTAGGTCAATCAAAATCTGTCGTTCGGAGGCGACTTTAAACTGTAGACCCTCCTGTCACTCATGGGTGGTGTAAGAAGCTCGATTGATAACTTGATTAAAGGATTGAAATATAAACCACTAGCTGTACCCTGCGCGTGTTGCTGCGCCACCAAATAAAATAAATTTGAAGCAAAGACATTACACAAAATGTCCAATTAATTTTGAATCATTTTATTGATTTCAGACGAGGCCTGAGTAGTACGCATTCGATCAGTTTCTAATCTCACTTCCCGTTGTTCAAGTGATTCATGCCAACGGGTCTCAGCGGCATGTACTCGAAGATTTTGCAGTCTCAATGCTAGTTGCCCGTCTGATTTTGAGGCTCGTAATGGTCTTTTCTTCCGTGCTCAAGGTGTAGGTCGACCAATTGCTTGCCGCTTTGGGGGCATGATTGCACGGGAACAACGTGAAAAATGTGTTAAATTTATTAGAATCTCACAATGTACCCAATCCAACTGAACCCAACAGCATTTTTAAATATTTTCCAAAATTTAAATGTTTCAAATTTTACGAGAATGAGTTATGCTAAATGTTATTAAAATCATAAATGATAAATGCTAAAATGTCTGGTATTTGCCCGATTAACACATGATCAAATGCATAGTTTATGATTCAATTCAATTATTTGTCGTGCAAATAGTATGCGAAATAATGGCAAATTGGGAAATTATGTGATTAAAGAAGAAGAACAAAGGCCATGGTTGCATGTTACCCCGGCTCAGGTTCTCACTATGTCATGCATGTTGACAATCCCAATAAAGATGGTCGTGTTATAACCGCTATTTATTACTTAAATCTCAATTGGGATTCAAAAAATAATGGGGTGGTGTTCTAAGAATTTTTCCTGAACAAACAAAATCTGTGGCTGATATTGAACCAAAATTTGATCGTTTAATATTCTTTTGGTCAGACAAGCGATATCTCCATGAAGTACAACCCGCTCACAAGACACGTTACGCCATAACTGTGTGGTATTTTGATGCCAACGAACACGTGAACAGGCTTTAAGTCACGCTAAAACCTCACAGAATACTACTAACACCGAGCAATATCAATAGTGCCTCTTCCACACAAACGAATGTAAGTAATAGCAGTATAGATAATAAAATAACTACGGATTCAAATATATGTATCTGTAGATACTACTTCTCCCTCGCATGTACCATCATCGTCATCTGCCACATCCCAACTAATGTTATCACCAAGGCAAACATTAGCCAATGATAACGTTGAAAGTCCTGCGACTGATACTGAGACGAATTCACCGTCAAGTCCAGTAAAGCCCACACAAGTGGTTCGACCAAATACTTGTAAATAACAAATCCTTATAATGTAGTCAAAATCATTTTAAATATGGCAAATAGGTTATTTTTCTTTCGCTGTTATTTTCTTATTACGCTTAAAACTTCTTAAATTATTGAAAAAAAAACCGAATTATTTGAATAATTCTTAGTGGTGCCATCTATCGAAAATTAATTGAACCAACGTAGAAACCTCCGTCTGCTTATGCGCAACAACTTTGCTAAAGATCATAACATGATCAAATGCACAGTTTACGATTTAATTCATTTTTAGTAATTTTCAGTGGCGCCACCTGTCGGAAATTGGTCATACCAACTTCGAAACCTTCCCCGGCTCTTAAGCAACAACTTTGCTCAAGATCATAGCATGATCAAATGCATAGTTTACGATTCTATTAATTACATACAAACAAACATTCATTTTTATATACAGTGGTGGCCACGAATTTAAGACACGACATATGACTGACTTATTTGTGATAATTTTTACAACCCTGTAATATCAAATTAGATATTCTTTATTTTTCTATGTACCCTGTAATGTTAAGAAAAAGTACCGTTATTTTATTTTTTTTCTTTTTACATTTTGTTGCTTTTTGATCATATTATTGTAAAAACGGGTATTTGAAACTGGCCACGAATTTAAGACATTTCAGAAGTTTCTGGTTTTTAAGTGATTTTTTTTGGTGTTTTTTGAAGCTAAACGGTGAGTAACGAATGTTTTATTCTATTTTATGTTGGAATACATCGAAATATTTAAATAGAAATGTCCAAAAGTATTTGGAGTTCCGATGCCGAGCGAAAATTTATCCACCGACTAAAATCTGATGGAAAAACAGTAATGGAGATATCCAAGCTGCTTAAATGTTCTAGATCCAAAATTTACAACGCGCTGGAACACATCAACACACACACAACACAACATAGTACCACCAAAAATGTCAAACAGCAACCTAGAGCACGGAAAACTACACCCAGGAAGGATAGTTTAATTTATAGACTTGCTGCGAATAATCCTTTCACGAGTTCAAATAAAATAAAAAATGAAATTGCATCGGGTTTTTACATTAATATTTCATCTAGGACAATAAGAAGATGTCTCAATGAGAAAAATTTGCGAGGTTGTATTGCACAACGTAAACCACTTGTGTCAAAAAAAAAAACATCAAATCCCTACTAGCGCTTTCGAAAGAACATCTCAATAAACCGATGAGATTTTGGAAAAATATACTTTGGAGAGACGAGTCGAAGTTTTGCCGCTTTGGCTCTGATGGAAAGCAGTACGTATGGCGCCCTCCAAACCAGGAGCATAGCCCAAAGTACACCATTAAAACGGTCAGACATGGTGGTGGAAATGTGATGGTGTGGGCAGCATTTTCCTGGCATGGTGTGGGTCCCATTTACAAGATTAATACTAAAATGAACCAGCACGTTTATAAAAACATTGTAACGAACACTATGATACCATATGCTGAAGACAACATGCCTCTAATATGGACATTTATGCATGATAATGACCCTAAGCACACTTCACGTCTAATGAAGAGTTGCTTAGAGGAAAACAATATCACTGTTCTTAAGTGGCCAGCTCAATCCCCGGACCTCAATCCAATTGAGAACTTGTGGAATGATGTTGAGAAACATATACGAACAGTAAAACCCAAAAATTCAAACGATTTGTTGGAAGAAATCCAAAAAGCTTGGTATGCGATTCCAAAGTAACATTGTATGGCATTAGTCGAAAGTTCACACAGGAGATGTGCTGCTGTGATCCAAAATAAAGTATTTCCAACCAAATACTATGATTTTTTTTATGAAGCTGAGCTTTACTTTAGTGAATTAAGTTTTATTTTGCCTATGTCTTAAATTCATGACCAGGATAAAATTTGTGTTAATCTGTATTATATGTAAAGAAAAATTCTTAACCAAATATAGGTTGCAAAATATTATTTATTTTACTTCATCACATTACTATAATCTTAAGAAAAATATCATGGACCTAAATTTTTCCGATAAGATGTAAAAATTATCACAAATATATAAGTAAAATGTCGTGTCTTAAATTCGTGGCCACCACTGTATATAGATAGATTAGGACAAAAGTATTCCAAGCTATTTTGTTTAAAATTTCCAGTTTATTATACACAATTATTTAAATTCTTAAAATTAAGAACATTTATTAACATTTTCGATTACAAGAAATATTTATTTTGTTGTTGTTGTTGTTTCTGTCAAGTTCATGATTAAATTTCAAACTATTATTATAAAGGAGACGGGGGGGATTTCAATTCATTTAATGGCTTATTAAACTAAATTGTTTAAATAGTTGTTGTATTGTATTATTTTTGTGGTTGTGTGTTTGGTATTTTATTTTTGTTTTTTAAATGCTATCAATTGAATTAATACAATACATACATATGTATGTACGTTAAAAAAAAATACACTAAAATCCTCAAGGGTTTTGGTGTTCTTTTTAGCTTTTAATAACAAACATATGTACGTACAAGAAAACAAAAAAAGGACACACTATTCCTTGATTTTATCCCAGCTAGCATTCGGAAGATTGTTTTTAAAAAAATCACCTTGCTGAGTCTTTTTAGAATACTTTTGGTGATCAAAAACTTATTAGTCAGTTACACGATTAAAAAGGACTCAAAAATGATTCGCGCCAATGAGTAAAATGAGTTCGATATAAAATACAATAAAAAATTTTATAGCAATCGGAAATTAATCATCCAGACGTTTAAAATGTGACTATTATTTTTAAAATGTGACTATTATTTTCGTATTCTACTTATACTGAAGATTGAAAAACGCTTAATCAAAAAAAGATCATGCAGGTGTTTGAAAAGTGATTGTAATTACGTATTTTATGATCATGTTTTCAGCAGATAGATGATTAAACACTGCTTTTTTATACCCTCTCTGTATAAATTTTCATTTATGTAAGAGATGGCTATGAAATAACAAATAGAATTTGTTTTAAAATATATACATATGTATATAATATTCTTTCTCTGATAGTCGCCGACTTCCTTTCAGCAGATTTCTGGCAAGAGAGTAAATAAAATTGGCATGAATAGTTTCTCAAATATCTGTCGCTCTGAGTCGACGTTTAACTGTAGGTCCCCCCACTCACGTATAAAATTAGCGTACACAACATGAGTGGTGTGAGAAGCTAGTCCGTAATCCTGACTGGAGGGTTGTAATGGCCAATTATGTATGTTATGTTATGGATTCTTTCTTTGTTACTCAACGTTCATACGAACGTGATTTTTGAAATCGCAGCAGTATAAACGTAGGACTCAGAAAACCGACTAAAAACACATTTTGAAATACGACTAATAAATGACTCAAATTATAATCATAAATGACGCAAAAAGGAGTCCAGATTAATACAAACATGACTGATAAATGACAATAAAAGGACTCCTAAACGTACTAATAAATTACTCATAAAAGACTCGTGTGCGATTAAACGATGACTGAAAGACGACTCGAAAAAGAAGCATAAACGAAGTTAAATACGACTAATAAATGATCAGAAAGCGTTTCAAAAATGATCACAAAACTATTCGAAAACGCATCGCAAATTACTCGAAATTAATATAGAAAATGACTCATAAATGATTTTTTGAGAAGAGTCGCCCGTAGTAACATTTTTCTCCCGACAAATGAGTCTTTTATGATCAGAAAATGAGCGCATATTCTTACTTTTTCAATCGCGCAGAAGAATCAAAAAAGACTCGAGTTTGATTAAAATTTTCAAGAAATGCTGGCTGGGATACATCATTTTCCGTTTTTGCTATTTTTTATTTTTTTGTTTTTATTTGGAATGAAATATTCCTGAGCCTAACTACAGTCTTAACTTAAGAAAAACACATGCATTACGTAAGTAATAAATTATAAATAATAAAAAAAAATAAAAAAAAGAAATAAAAGAGAAACAACGTATACTACATACATACATACAGTATTAAAGAAATAATAAATTAAACATACGTACACATTTAATTTAATAAAAAAAAAAAAAAAAAAAAAAAAAAAAAAAAAAAAAAAAAAATTAACTAAGAAAACTAAACTAAAATGTGCCATCATTTTCAAAGAACAAAAACAAAAAGAATTACATTGCAAGCGTAGCAATATATGATAAAAAAAATTTATAGGAATTTCAATTACAAATTAACCTGGTATTACATTTACTAACATATTAAAATATCTCAAATATCTAATGCTTATGTAACTTTATTTTGCTGTTGTTTGTTTCTTTCTTTTTTTCATAGAAAATATCATCATCATCATCATCATCACCATTATCGTATCATGTAATGTGTGTGTGTGCTTCTATAATGAGTAGGGTAAAGTTTGAAGATTTCTTTTCTATTTCTATTTGCGTGAAGTGATGTTTGTTTTGTTTTTAATTTACTTTCTATTCATTTCGGTAGGTTAGTTTTTTTTTTGTTTTTCCTAAATTATTTGTATTTATTATACTAAATAGAGTCTGCATGTTACGTTACATTACGTTACATTACGTTACGTTACGTTACTTTATTAAATATAGTGGAACTTAAGTTCGGTTTTTTTCCGTTTTAGAAGTTTTTGTGTTTTTTAAATTGTTTTATATTATTGGGATTGATTTATTTTATTATTATCATTATCACTAGTTGTCTTTCTTCTCTTCTGCATTTGCATCTGCTTCGGTTTCTGGATTCGTTGAATCCACTGCTGTCGTTGAATCAGCCATGGGTATTGTGCTGTTGGCTTGCTTGCCAGTAATTTCACATTCGCTTATGCTATTCTGTAAATGAAAATGGAAATTTTTAAACAATTATTGAGTACTCCTAATTTTAATGAACAATAACGAAATTATAAGGTGTAGTAAAAAGAAATTCATTACTACGCCAGGAAACCCAGGCTCCATAAGGCCATAGAAAATGCATTAATTTCACTCTCTTAACTCAAACGTGTTTGTCAAACAGAAAACCGAAATTCTTTTTGCGATACGCTGAATGCAATAAAAAGTCGCCGTGGTCTAGTAGGTAGTGTGTTGGCTTATTAGACATAAAGCCTGGGTTCGAGCCCCAGGCCAGACATCAAAACAAAATACAAAAAGTATTTCTTTGGCGACTTCCTCTCAGCAGAAATCTGGCAAAAACTCTGAGAGTAAATAAAATTGCCAGGAAAAAGTTTCTCAAAAATCTGTCGTTCGGAGTCGACTTTAAACTGTAGATCCCGCCACTCATGTATAAAATTAACACACACAACATAAGTGGTGTGAGAAACTAGGTCGTAATCCTGACTGAAGGGTTGTAATGACCAATTATGTGTGAATGCAATAATACCCTGACAGGGAAGCATGGATAGGTTGGGATAAATTCCTTGATGGCTGGGCTGTTTTTACTGTCGGGTCCCGGATGGAGACGAGAGCGAGTGCAAGGCTTGACGGAATGTATTGTTTTTCAGGCGGATATTCAGGCGCTCGTTAAGGCCACCTAACTGCTTAGAAAACATAAACCGAAGAGCTCAAGAGTTAGAATTTATGTGGATAATCAGACAGAGGACATATTTTTAGGTTAGGTTAGGTCGGCGTGGTAGTTCTGATATCACAAAGCTCACTTGAGCACGCATAGCGGCCCGTTGTAATGCCACGGGTGAACGCAGTCCCTGTACTGACCAAGTTCGACCAAAATCAGGGAACAGGAAGAAGTTGGTCAGCGCAAGGGCTGCACATCAATAGCACGATTACCCTACACACTCAAAAACCAACCAGAAAGTTTGATGAACGAAGCTATATCGTTGATATCAATAGATGATAGCTCCGTCAAGCTGACAAGAAATGGAGAGCCAAATAACCTATATCTACACCTAGCAAGAAACGGGCACTCACAAAGAAAGTGGATAACAGTCTCCTCTTCTTCCTCAGCGGATCTGCATCCACGGCAGAAGTCGTTAAATGGGAGCCTTATTCTCTGCGCGTGTCTACGCATAACGCAATGACCTGTAAGCACGGCCAGTGTGGTTGAGATGACATCACGATCAAGACCAAGTAATTGGTTGGCACGCCTTCTATCCATCAAGGGCCAGGTGAGTCTAACAGGACTCCTCATTGACCTAGGATAGGTTGGCGTCCCGAAAGAATTTCCGCGCAATGTCCAACTTAATCGAGGCATGTGGCATACCCAATTCAATTGAAGAGGATTCCGGAAGGAGCGCACCAGCTTTGGCGAGCTCGTCGGCGTTACAGTTTCCCGGAATGTTACTGTGCCTGGGGACCCACACCAGAGAGACACTGGTGAAGCGCCCCGAGAGAAGGTCGAGACAGCGGCGACATCCCCTAACGATCCTAGAGTTATTCACGAAAACCCGGTAGAGATCTTATTGCGGCCTGACTATCAGAAAATACCGAGACGCGAGTGAAAGGAGCACCGTTGACGAGGATCCATTGAGCGGCCCGGTAAATTGCCGTCACCTCCGCCTGAAACACGCTGCAGTAGTCCGGCAGACGGAGAGAAATGTTCAGGTCCAGTTTTCCAGAGTAGGCACCGCTTCCAACCCCATTATCGAGTTTAGAGCCGTCGGTATATATATACAGGACTTCCGGGGGGACAACCGTATTAGGATTCCAATTGTCCCTACTAGGAATCAGAAAGTGGAAACCCCTATCGAGACAATATTCAGCAGGAAGATAGACGATCTTTACGGAGGCCACTGGATCAACATCCAGAATAGTGGAGTGACCAGAAGGTACAATGTGCCAACGAGACAGGGCATTAAGTCTAGTCGCAGCGGACGTAGCCGCCTGCTTAGCGAGAAGCACAGTAGGAAACAAGGCTTTCGTGGGGGTGGTGCGCAGAGCGCCATTTATATAAATGGCCGCAGACCTTCTGACCTTGACAAGAAGTCTGACATTGTGTTGTCTGTCCAGAGCAGTCCACCAGAAAGCAACACCGTATAAGAGGTTGGGTTCGATGACCGTAGAATATATCCAACGCATGATCCATATTTTTAAGTCACATTTCGTCTGGGCGTGTAAAAGGCTGCTAAGCGTCCTTATGTCAGATTAGCTGGCAGGCTGCATTATGCTGGGTATCTGGACATTGCAGCTTTGGAAGCTTTATTAGACAAGAAGTCGGTGCGGCCACCAATGGACTTCTTTTATGGGATTATAGAGAAAAAGTTTAATTCACTCGTAAACCGTGCATTAGGATGTAGAACGGATTATAGGGTTGCTCGGGGCCTTAATGCCAAGGCTTAATCTTACAGGGACGAAATATATCCTAAGCATGGAAAGCGGGAGATGAAAGCTACAAGAGTAATAATAGAGCATGACCTCTTTAGAAACTAAGACAAGTAAGTGAAATAGGGACATATCAGATTTCAGCAGGGTTTGTGGGGGAAGCGGAGGAGACAATGAACTACGTTTTATGTCATTGGCCTTGTTTGCAGATTTGTTAATGAACTGGTAGATCTAAAAGATTACAGACTTGAGGATCTGAAAGGTTCATTAAGGGGTTGAACTGATTAGTGGGATATTTTCAGGGATGGGAGTTTTTATTTATGGATGCCATGAGTGGCTAAGGGTTTTTTTCTTTTATTTTATTTCTTTTCATTCATTCTTTCTCTTTCTAACTTTTCTCCTCATTTTTCATAAATTTTTTCCCTTTTTTTCTTTCCTTTTCTCCTACTTGAAGGATCACAATTAGCCAAGAGGTCTTGGGGTGAAGGTGTGTGGACCCTAACCTATCCTAACAAACCCGAATTTTATTTATACCCACGTAATGTTATTTTTTTTTTCTTGGGAAAAACTCACCTTCATTTGTTTGCGTAATTTCATTGACTTGCCCATGCTGATAAGACGATAACGCTCCTTAGCACGTTCACGTATTTTTTCGGGCACCACCAACAAGGTGGTGGTAATATTACCAATAAACAGCAAAAAGAATAAGCCGCACATGACAGAAACCTTTGATAAAAAAAAAGAAAACAAATGAAAATAAAACACTTAAAGAGGGTGCTTAAATCACATGATGACAATGACTTACATGCCAGGGGGCATCGGGTGGATTGGTGGCCAGTTTGTAGAGAGTCCAAGCATTATAGGCCTGGAAAGCATAGCCCACAAATAGGAAAGGTAATAAGAAACTTAAACCTCTCCACATCCAAGAGTGAAAACCTTCAATGGTAATATCCATGTTATGACGTTCACCCAAGGCTTTTAGACGATATAGAAGACCCTTCTGATAACCGAATTGTAGATATTGGACCATGCCTGTGGAAGTTAAATTAAAATAATACTTTCAAAACATTTTGAAAAGCTTATACTTATACTTACTTATGTAGGCATTAAAGTACATGAATTGATTTCTAAATAGTTGCCAATGTTCACCCTGGGGCCATACCAATAATACGCCAGCTGCCACCGTCGATATGAAATGATGGGCACGCCACCAACCCTTAATACGTGAGCCATTCACTTTCAATATCGATTCACGTATAGTTAAGGTGCAATAATACCAAACCAGTAAAAAGATATAAGAGAGTTCCAGAGCTCTAATAAAATAAACGCGTATTCGTTAAAGCAATTTCGAAATGAATGAATGAATAATGATTTCTATGTACCTGTAGTTGAATATTAAATTTACGAAAGCCATTAACAGGCCAATAACGTTGAGTATCAATTTGAATTTTTCATATTCATCTTTATAGCGTACTTTATCGTTTCGATTCAGTATGGATACGTTAACATCACCCAAAATAATCTGTTGTTGGCAAGAGAGAAGAAGAAGACATAGATTAAATAAAAATGAGTATTGGATTGTTTTAATTTCAATATTTACCCTTAGATAACGTCCTGATTTAGCTGGTAATGATTGTTCAATTTCATGCAATTGTGCCTTACGTTTAATGGTGTTTTTCTGTAATTCAGCAACTTTTTCTTTATCTTCGGGTGATTGAATATTTTTAAATCTGAAAGAGAGAAAGATGTGATCATGAATATGAGCTTAAAAGTAATTTTTTCTATATTGGCAAATAGAAGAGCCTTCATTTGATTCTTACTCTAAGACATGATAAAGGGTCCGCCAAATAACTTTTTTTTTTGAAAATGCTTAAAAAAAACTACTGAATATTTTCTCAAATTTCTTTTTTTATTTGAAAGTACAATCCTTCCGGTTAATAATGGAAAATAATTTCATTCAAATGGCTACCTCTACCTACTTTTCGGCCTACCGAAAATATTCAGTAGTTTTCTTTTTAAAGCATTTTCAAAAAAAAGTTATTTGGCGGACCCTTTAGTAGAAGAGCAGTGAGATAGATGAGTCCTGTTTTCCTAACTAACTTTCTTTCGATGTCTTTCCTTTCTTCTTAACGAGCAATTTTGTCTAGTAACGAAATAAGAAAACTAGTTGAAACCGACCATTACATCACCACTTTTTTGATTATTCGGAAACATTTCACATTGAAACATTGAATAATGCTGGCATCACTGCCTGTCTTTTGTCTTTAAGAGCAATTTTGTCTAGTAACGTTCCAGCAAACTTGTCGAAAATGCAAAAAAAAAAAAAACAAAATAACAAAAACAGTCGATGAAGATCATTACATCACCACTTTTTTTGGTTATTCGGACACATTTCACATTGAAAAATTGAATAATGCTGGCTACAAAAGCAAGGTTTGATTTGAGCATGAGTTGAAAACGCAACAGAGCACAAATATCAATCTGCAATTCACTTAAAGATTTCCTAAAGACATCATGTGAAGGCTTAGAAATCTTTATAAATTTTCTTTTCATGTTCATCAATTTCTTACGTACGAATAAAAAGAAGAGAAACACCTTTTTATTGTTTATGAATGCCGTCGTCATATACTTATGTTCTTATCAATAATTGCGAAATGGATAAGAAAATCATTTGATTAAATAACAAAAACACATTCACCTTTATTAGTAAATGATTTGGATACCTACATACCAACAATAAAATATCGAAACGGTTATATTGATTTGTTCAGTCTTTAATCATTGACTTTATAGGTGTTCAATTAAAAATGCTTGCTTATCGGGTTCAGTGGAAATTTCAAATGGAAATCGAAGTTCAAATTAAAAGAAAAAACCCTTACAGAATACCGACAACAGAACAATATAAATAGAATACGATACAATAATTAATAATTCTTGTCCGTTCTGTTTTATTATTGTAATAAATGTTTTCATAGGTGAACTTAGCAATGCCGATAAAACAATAAATGTTTATGGATAAATTATGACTTTCTTTACCCGATTAAAGGTTATGATATTTCATTATCAAGATATGTTATTGGCAATTTGTTTTTTATATTGGAAAGTTAAATTTCTTGTCCTATCATTTTTCTGCATAGAGGCATACAAATGATCAGGGATGTCACAGAATCCAATAATGTCGGAATTGGATTTGAAAACGACATACAAATCAATTTGGTGTCATACAATCCAAGATTATCGGTTTTGTTTTCGAACTTAAATAAGTATCGGTTTTAGGCGTCACAGAATGTCTTTTTATCGGGTTTGTTATTGGAAATAAACCAAGCAGCTAACAGCTGTCTGTTTGCTATATGAAATAAAAACAACTTTAATTTTACTTTATAAATAGCTTTTATTTTACCATCTGCAGACTTCTTCGCCTGACCTATTCAAAAGCGGTCTCTCTCAATATTGGGAAGAATAGCCAAGTACCTTGAAGTCGTCGTAGCCTAGTAGGTAGTGTGTTGGCTTATTAGACGTAAGGCCCGGGTTCAAATCCCAGGTCAGACATCAAAACGAAAATATGAAAAAATATTTCTTCGGCAAAGACTCTGAGAGTAAATGAAACAGCCATGAAAAGCTTCTCAAAAATCTGTTGTTCGGAATCGACTTTAAACTGTACGTCCCGCCGCTCATGTATAAAAAGTATAATAGTATGTATATACGTATAGCCAAGTGCCAAGTAATAAGGTAAGATCCTTAACTTGAGGAAGACATGAAATACCCATGTGCTTCTATATCGCATTTGCTAATCCTGCTATTCATGGGTTTTTGTGAGACCAGATGGCCTGGCTGTGGTTAGTTGGCTACATTAAGTGGTAGGAATTTACCGGAAGAGTACTCGAAGAAGTAAGATTGTGTAGCGCAGAAGAATGCGCGAAATACATAAGACACACTTTATTACAAATCCAGAAACATAGCCTATGTGCACTGTTAAGCTCAGACTAAAACCTCGTAGTTACCTTTAAAGGAGAATACAAACATCTTCTGATCAGATCTTTTAGTGACCGATACTGAAATCAATGGTAGATGAGGTAAAACTTCTCATCCACTGTTTCTCAAATGGTTTTTGATTGAGTCAGTGCTCCTTTCAAATGAATTAATTGTTGCCTGTACAGGTTTCCCGTCATAGTGGATCACACACTTCTGATTCCATCCAATGAATATTCTTATTGGCCGCAGATTTTGCTTGATGTACTCGGTTCTCACACATGATTTTTTGGGCTTGGAACAAACAGCATTCCAGATATGCAAAATTGTCTTTAAAGTCTCTTGGTTTCAGTTCATGTGGTAAGCTCCAGTGGGTTGCTACAATATCGCAGTATTTCTGTTTTCACCTTTTCTGAACGCTCTTCCTCTAGCAACAAAATCTTATTTTTATTTATTTATTTAAAAAGATTTATTTTTTTTATTAAAAAGGCTTTATATTTTGCCAAAAAGAAAATGAATAAAAATTGTAAATAAATACACAAATGTAAACAACAGCTGTTTCGAACACCGGTTTTATTTCAATTCGAAAATAACAAAACCGACTCGGTTTTGTGAAACCAAATAAATCCAATATTGGTTTTCAAAAACGACAAAAGGCAAAACCGACATGAATTCTATAACACCCCTGGATGACACAAAAACTCTATTCATTGGCAAAGATAGGATGGGTTAATGAACCCACTTATAGGGACTCTAGACAAATATGGCCCCATATGGATATGTGCAGAGCAGAATATGCTTTCAACCTATCAAGATTCCATTTGAGGAACCCCGTCAGCAGTTATAACAGTACATTGGCACCTAGGTGTGCATGTCAGCAGACTGGGAATACCTTATAACGACTTCTACTCTCAAATTTATATCACATCACCACGATTAAAGTATCAAATAGTAAACAACGTTCTATTAAAACTGTAGTAGTGTAGTGCTGTTTATAACAGACAAAAAGCATGGGGCGTAGTTAAAAAAGAAATTCATAATTTTTTTTTCAATAGATATGCCTATTAATCTATTTCCGATTATGTTTGTATCAGGCTAAGTAGCTTAAAAAAGATAAGATTTCGTTTAAACAAAAATCAGCGTCTGCATAGCTGAGTATTGCTTGATTGAGCATAAATATTGAACACAAATTAAGAGATCGTTGTTATTATTCCCTTTGTGTTTTTCAATGCTTTTTTTCTTCGCTTTAATTCCATTATTTTGCTTTGTTGTCAATAATCAAGATTTTCAAGCTAAACAGCTGAAGTTCTCGGATGATAAGGTTAGCATCTGCCAATACTTAGAGGCAACACCTACAGGGAAAATGCTTTGGATTGTTGTATTGAGTGTGAGAAACCTTATGATTGATATTGATTTTACTTAATTTTTTTAAAATTTGTAACAACCATCTGGAAAAATTAATTGCTTTCAGCTTTAATCTGCCTACTTTAACCACTATAACACGATGTCGAATATACATAAATGTGATACTCATACAAGTCGCTGTAGTCTAATAGGTAGTGTGTTGGATTATTAGACGTGAGGCCACGCTTTAAACACCAGGTCAGACATTTCCAACAAACGAAATATGCAAAAATATTTCTTCCGGGACTTCTCAGCAGATTTCTGGCAAAAAAACTAAGAGTTTGCCTTGAAAAAGTTTCTCAAAAATCTGTCGTTCGGAGGCAACTTTAAACTGTAGGTCCCGCCACTCATGTATAAAATTAACACACACATTGTAATGACGTGAGAAGCTAGGTCGTAATGCACACTAAAGGGCTGTAATGACCAATTATGTATGTATGTATGTAGAAGTAGTAGTAGTAGCACCATTACTAGGAGTACTATAAATAGTAGCAATAGTAGCAGTAGTAGTAATAACAGTAATAGTAGCAGTAGGATAAGTCGTGGTAGTAGTAGTAGTAGCAGTAGTAGTAATAACAGTAGTAGTAGCAGTAGGATAAGTCGTGGTAGTATAGTAGTAGCAGTAGTAGTTATAACAATAGTAGTATCAGTAGGATAAGTCGTGGTAGTAGTAGTAGTAGCTGTAGTGTCAATAGAAGTAGTAGTAGTAACAGTAGTAATAGTAGCATGAGTAGAAGTACTCGTAATAGTAGCTGTAGTAGTAGCATATGTAGAAGTAATATTAGTAGTACTCACATAATAACAGATAGTACTACTACGCTCTGGCGGAATATTTGAATAAAATTCGATAAAACAATAAAAATTTTCAAATTTAAAGGACTATTTCGATTGCTTAAGAATTAAGCTTCTCAAAAAAAAAAAAAAAGCATTCGTAGGGGTGCAGATAAATTAAATCAAAATATCTTGTGCAGCGTAGCGTCATTTGCGTATCGCTGCTTGTTTTTATTGTTTTTAGTTTTTTTAGGGATCAAAAGGATTGTCACAAAACATTCCCCATTTCTTATTATTATTTTTTTCAAAAGGTCTCAAGTACTTTCACTTGTTTTCACGTGCTACTACACCATTACTAGCAGTACTATAAGTAGTAGCAATAGTAGCAGTAGTAGTAATAACAATAGTAGTAGCAGTAGGATAAGTCGTGGTAGTAGTAGTAGTAGCTGTAGTGTCAATAGAAGTAGTAGTAGTAGCAGTAGTAATAGTAGCATGAGTAGAAGTACTCGTAATAGTAGCTGTAGTAGTAGCATGAGTAGAAGTAATATTAGTAGTACTCACATAATAACAGATAGTACTACTACACTCTGGCGGAATATTTTAATAAAATTCGATAAAATAATAAAAATTGTCAAAAATCAAAGGACTATTTTGATTGCTTAAGAATTAAGCTTTCCACAAAAAACCATTCGTAGGGGTGCAGATAAATTAAATCAAAATATCTTATGCAGCAAAACCTCATTTGCATATCGCTGCTTGTTGTTATTGTTTTTAGTTTCTTTAGGGATCAATAGATTTGCCACAAAGCATTTCCCATTTCTTATTATTATTTTTTTCAAAACGTCTCAAGTACTTTCACTTGTTTTCACGTTTTTGTAGATTGAGGATTTTCCATTTATTAATTAAAGAATCTGTCGACTTTAAACTGTAGGTCTCCCTGCCACTCATGGCTAAAACTGACACACTCAACATGGATGGTGTGAGAAGCTAGATTGTAATTCTGAATAAAGGGCCAATTAAGCAAATAAAAGTTAGGGAATAAGGATCATAAAATAGCAATAAGTTATAGAATAAAACAAAATATATTTGATCTGAATGGCTATAATCTAAACAAGCATTTGTAGCTTGATTAAAACCAAGAAATAATAAAATAGTAAGCAAACCCTCCAAACAAAAAAATGTGTGGTGTTGACAACTGAATAAAATTAATTGCAATTTTTATCAGAAAAAATTGTCTTAATTGATTAGATTTTTTTCTTTTTTTTTAAATAAATTTTGCGAAAATTATTGCAAAAGCATTTGACCTTGATAATGTCCGATTTGATGTTTATTATGGCATACACATTATTGGAAAAATTTATTATATATTAAGCCATAAAAGAATTGTGCATATTCTTCTCTGTGTGGTTTTTTTTTTATACTAAAAATAGCATTAAAAAATGAATTTATTATGGAGACATATTTTTGAGAATTCATTGAAAGTCTTATGGCTAAACACAGTAAAAGTATTGTACGAGTAGTGTGTTAAAAAATCTATTGATCTTTAATACTATTTTCTTTAGAACTCAAACTATTATCACAAGCTAAAGTCCATTAGTTGAGTAAGATATTGAACAAACAATACTTAAAGCAATATTTACTAATCTAATCATACATTAACAAGAAAAAGAAAAATAAAACTTTATATGCTTTGTTAAATTATTTTAAAATTTACTAATTAATGTCAATAAACTAAAGAAAAACTTACTGTTTTAGTGATGCACTAATTTGATTCATGCGATAGCGTTGATGCTTGATTTCATTGAAACATTTTTGTTGATGGGAATGCAATTGTTCCAGTAATTCAATGTATTTGCGATTACAATCCTGGAAAGACAAATAGATTTAATTTCTATAAAAATATTTTTGTTTTTAGAAAACTTACTTCCAAATCCGAAAATTCTCGACTTAGTTCATCCCATTCATTCATTAACGCATCAATATTATTATTGGCCATAATTGCAGGTTTTTTTTAAGGTTCTTCTTTTTTTCAATAGCAGCTCATTCGGTAATTTAGTAAAACCATAAAATTGCCTTTAAACGGCCTTGCACTTTTTTTTTAGCTGACTTGACTTATAATATGTGATGTTTCATTAAAATTTAATACAAGGAAATTATGTGGTTATCTTCTAAAACAGAGAGAGAGAGAGAGAGAGAGAGAAAAAACAATCAAATTCAAGGTGAAATTTTTAAAAAAATTTATGTTTGATGACTGTGAAATAAGCAAAAACTACATGTTAAATTAAACATCAAAAATAATAATATTGGATGGTAGAAAAAATATAAAAGCATAAGAATATTTTCAAAGAATTTAACTGCTAGAGTTTCAGATGAGTCACAATTAACGTAAATACATATATGGCTTGGCTTGGCAATGGCTATTGTCCGAAGCTGGCCGTTATTGGACACAAGGTTTAATCACATACATAATTGGTCATTACAACCCTTCAGTCAGGATTACGTCCTAGTTTCTCACACCACTTATGTTGGGTGTGTTAATTTTATACATGAGTGGCGGGACCTACAGTTTAAAGTCGACTCCGAACGACAGATTTTTGAGAAACTTTTCATGGCAATTTTTATTTACTCTCAGAAATTTTGCCAGAAATCTGCTGAGAGGAAGTCGCCTAAGAAATACTTTTTGTATTTTGTCTTGATGTCTGGCCTGGGGTTCGAACCCTGGCTTTTCGTCTAATAAGCCAACACACTACCTACTAGACCACGGCGACTTCCAGATTTTTCAATTAAGAATCTGATAGTTAGGAATGCTTCTTTGCATGCGACAAAATAATGCTGAATGAAAATATTGGCTTCGTATCGTTTCTACAGGCTCATTGAGAATCAATTAAAATCTGTTTTGTTTGATGTCGTTCATAAGCGGATCCATTTGGTAGCGATTTATTCAGTTCATACTTTTTATTGTTGATGCTGTTGTAAGTTTCACTGTTCATGTGTCTTCCTCTTGCATTAACCCGTGTGGGGCAAAAATTTGTCTTCTGTATCCAACAATTGTAGCAATTCAGTACGGACTCGTAGATGAAAACTTGTCCATCTTTTCATTTTTTTGTTAGGTTAAGTGTGTACGAATACTTTCTTTCTGCATCCAGTATAATTTAAGCCATTAAAACGATTTCTAGGCAATCGAAGCATTAATTGGAAATTGACATTCTAAAAATGTAATTCCTTTTTTGAAAACAAATTTACCGAAACGAAATTAAAAAAAAATTTGCTTGGGACTTTTTTTTTTTTTGTATTTTATCTTTCAATTACCTCCAGGCAATTTTTAATTCGGCTAAAATTCTTTCCAAGGAAGGAGTCTACTGTGTTTCTTTTCGATTCGTAAAGAAAATCATTTGAATTTTGAATTCTTATCGAAAATGTTAATTTTTTCGAATTGAAATACACAGTGAGACCCCCTGGGGCGCTTGCTATCTGACAAAAATCGTTCAAAGAAGTTGAATTTTGCTTAAAATTTTATAAGTTTTTACTGGATTTATTATTACGAAATGAAAATTTGAGGTTGTCAAATTAAATCATTTCAATTGAATAAAAATTATTTTGAAATATTCTTGGTGTTTGAAAGCATAATTTAAAAAAAACTTCATAGAATAAATTGCCTCGACATAGCTTTTAATTAAAGGCTGTTGCATTTAAATTCTGGCCCATAAGAATTTTATATTTCATTTTGCATTTTCCGTATTTATTCTTCTTTTTTTTGCAGAAATAAAAACAAATAATTTTTATATTTGAATTGATTTGCATAAAATAAATGAATGCATTAACCTCGTCGATTCATTTATTATGGAATTCAATTACTAACCGCAATACATATTCATCTGCTGGTGTATACACCGTTAAAGGGCCAGAAAGTTTTAGAAACTAGTTAATCTGCTTTTATACTTTTTCCCTCAACCAATACTTTTGAATTTTGAAAAAAAAAATATTTGAGGGTCTTGAACTCATTCGCTGTCAAGTACGCAGTTTAGTAATAACAACTATAAACATATTAAAAAAAATTTAAAAACAAAAACAAAACAAAAAACACACACAATGAGGAGATTCCATCAGAAAATATCTTTTTTATATAAAATTTTTTGTTTTCCTTAAATTTGTTTGCATTTAATTCAAGTTTAAAAATAATATGGGTTGGACACATATATTTTAGTTTTGTTTTAATAAATCATGATCAAATATTCCATATTTATGATGAAACAAAACAACTCGCGCATTATAAACGTTTCACTAATATTACGGCTCTTTCAATAGATTTACAGCGTTAGGTTACACGTGTTGCGTTTAATGATTTATTTTTTTACGTATGTATGTTTAATTAAAATGATTTCCGTAATTAGTTTTGTTTTTTATTTATAAATTTCGTTTAAAATCCTTATTTTATTTTGTTAAATTTTTTTAATGATCCCTGCATTATGACGTTTGTCTGCTTGCTCACCGTGCGTTCGTTCACTCAGAGGGAAAATAGACCGCCGTACTATATTTTTTTATTTTTCGATTTTCTGTGCTCTGTCTGTTGTGTGCACCTCTCGAATGCGATACGAAAATAACTGTTTTCAGCTAGAGAACGTCCATGGGTTGGGAGCCGCAAGCATTAAGTATAAGTGAATTTAAAACAACAACAACAACAACAACAACAAATTTGACAACAGCAACAACAACTACAGCGTCTATAAGAAATTGAATAATTTTTTAAAACAAAATATAAATAATAATCTCGACAACAACAAAGTTTATTAGGAAGTAAAAAAAACAAGTAATAGCCGATCATATACGACTTGCAAATACTCTGCTCTACTGTACACACATGATGCTGTTGCATTTGTATGGAAATTGGAAGATTTTTTTCTATATCACCTTAGTGAAATATAGTCAGTTTAGTGGTCCTTTATACAGGAATTGAATTTACATTGGATTTTCAAAATTTTTTTTATTTCGAATATCTATGTGAGTTTTGCGTCACTATATGACCGCATAACAGCTTCCTTTTTAAGTTTTCCTATCACAATCATTGCGAACTTTGTTTTTCTAAAGACTTTTGCTTGTAGTTTTCTTTAAATTTTTTATTTCGAATTTCATGTGAATCTTTTTGTCCATTATATGACCTAGGAATAGCTTTCTTTTTCACTTTTCTTACCATAATCATGGAGAACTTGGCATTCTCGGCTACTTAGAAAACATTCTCCTTATTTCCTCTAACTTCATATGATTCGAAAATATATTTATTCTACTCCAGCCTTCTTTTCTATACCTGCAGTATTTCGGAGCACAACTACAATCGAGGATTTTATTTCATATCGATAACACGGATGGACTTTCGTTGAAAATCTGGCCGGTTTCCATATTTTTAGAAAAACTTAAATCGATTGTGATACAAAATCAAGCTCGTATTCCTTGATAGTGACAATAAGTACCAAAAAAGGTGTTTATTTTGATCATTTAGGCCTAAAAGTTATGAGTATGAACGTTAGCCAACAGCTTTACAGATTAATTAAAACCATATTGTTGTTTGAATGCAGTTGTCAGTGTTTAATGTGAATTGGATAGCAAGAGCAATCGATATATCATGGAGGTTTGAAAATATAAATAACAGTTCCAAGAAAAATGTGATTAGAAAAACCGCAAATACTGGAAATAACTTGCATCGCTTTAATAAATCAACAGAGAAATTTGCATGAAATTTCTCGTCAAATACAATGGAAAGCTGTCATTACGGAAGTGAGTTAGTACTCCTAATATTAATGATAGAAAGCCGCCACCACCAAGATTTATCATTGGCTTAGGGGTTAGAAAATGCGGTCAACTACCACATTTCCATTAGTCAGGCAAGTATCAAAGTAGAATATTTTAAAAATTCCTTTCAGAGCTATTTATCTATCAGAGTTCGAATATTTTTAGTTAGTTTAGTACTTTAAATAGCAGAGATTTTGATTTGAAAGTTACTACTAACATCTCTAAATCTAAAGCTTATTCTCTTGATTAAAATTTTTCACCTCTCAACTCACGCTTTCAAATTGGATTTATTCGTAAAAGCCTTTAACGACTTTCTTTTATTATGAGCTGCGCTCACACGTGTTAAATATTTATGGATGGGACAGTAAAAGATTCAGATTGTTAGAATAGGGAGAAGAAAGTCAGTTGTTGACATTTCCAAAAGTAGAACCGTATCAACTTGCCATTTAGGATTGTGACCATATTTTTTTTTTTCAAGATTTGCAACTTTTTGAAGCGATAGTCTTGATATAAACATTCCATATGAAACTATGGATCAAACTATCACAACCAAGTGTGTTAGCACACAACCAGGATAAGGATAAACAACAGGCATACTTACTTAACTGGTCATTACGACCTAGCTTCTCACGCCACTCATGTTATGTGTGGGACCAATAGCTTAACGTCGACTCTGAACGAAAGATTTTTGAGAAACTTGTCAATGGCAATTGTATTTACTCTCAACGTTTTTGTCAGAAGACTTTCGTCTACCTACTAGGCTGCTTAGTAGACTACGACCTAGCTTCTCACGCCACTCATGTTATGTGTGGGACCAACAGTTTAAAGTCGGCTCAGATTGGGAGATTTTTGAGAAACCTTTCAATGGCAATTGTATATACTCTCAGAGACTACGGTGACTTAAAACTGCAGGCATAGCTAACACTAAAACTTAGGCGACGATAAGACCGAATTTTGAAGAGGTTTTAGTAGGAGTATTGGACACGAAATCCAGAACTTAAGGTGCTAATTTCGAAAGAAAAATAACTGCTTCAGGCAAATGCGAGATAGCACTGACGTTGATGAATTCCCAGGCAGATGGGAACGGACACATGAGTCAAACAAGAGCTCCTTCTCTTAAAGTAAACCAGTCCTCCAGAAATCATACCGAGAGAATGATAAGACATTCAGCATGTCTTCTAGTGGGATATGAGAAACTTAATAATGAAAAGAACACGTGCAATCATGCTGACAACGATGTTAAGTTCTTCTTTATACTGGCTGAAGGATACCTACTTTGACTATACACAATGGAACACTTATGCCCGGTAACATTTTAAATTTCAGGTTATGTACAGTTCTTCAGCAACACACTATTGTGAAATCCATAAAAGGTACTATCGAATGCTTTAGAATTTACCTGAATAACCCTCGTTATTCATGGACGAGGAACGTTTAGCTTCTCAACTTGCTTAGGTTATGGCGAATCTTTACAATGCAATTTTGTGTTGTTCAATATCATTGAAGTTGATGAAGTGCAGCTGTAGGGTGTAGCTTGATTTAAAAATTTTATTGTTTTTTGTTGTTGTTTAATAATAATTTAAGAAAACTTGAAATACGTCTTTTTGATTGCAAATATAACAAAAATCACCTAAACATTCTTGTTGTTGTTGTTTTGTTTTATTTTCACTACATTTTCTTACGTTGTTTTTTCAATTTTTCTTGATTAGATTAGGTTTTTATACACTTTATTATTACTGTTATTGTCGTCGTTGTTGTTGTTGTTGCTGCTGCTGTTGCTATTACTACTACTAATTCTCTATTGTTTTATTTTTCTAACCTGAGGTGCTTCTCTTGGCTGTGCTGGTTTGTGTGGTGGTGCTCTTGAATTTGAAGGCAATACAATAACAACAACAATAATAAAATGAGAACACGAAAAAATAAGTAAAAACAAAATAACAATTTTTATATGGAAATCGTTTTTTTATTGTTGTATTATGGAACAGCCAGCTTCTTGATACTCTTTAATGCACACACACGTTGCCGTCATACCACTTTTATTTCATTAGATTTCGGTTTTGTTTTATTTATTTATTTGTCTTCGCTTTTGTTTTTTTTCTGTTTTTTTTTTGGTAAATAAGCGTCACAATATATTTTTCTTCTACGATTTCATTGTTGTTGTGATTTTTTGTTTCATTTTTTTTTTTGGTAGGAAAATTTTCCGTTTTTTAGTATCTGATGACGTTGTCTGCCATAGGGCAGCTTACCTTACAAAACAAAATAAACTTTTGGGTTTTAAATATCTCTGCGTGTTTCTAACAAGAATACTCTTTATTGTTGTTGTTTTATTGTAAACATTTAATTTTGTTTTTAAATTTATTTTTATTAGAAACTCTTTGTTTTTTCAATAAATTCTTATTGTGTTTTTGTATGCCGGTATGTTTACAAAGGTGGTGAATAAAAATATTTTCATGAAATGATGATTGTCAAAAAAATTTACCTCGAAACGTCAGCTGCTTGTCATTTATGTTGAATATGTATACTTTGCTGGGCTTACACAAATACACTACCACAGTATGTCAATACACGTTTTTTAAAGGGAAAAAAACAGGGTTGTATTTTTTATATGTTTTTATAACGGTTTTTAGTGTTTCAAAATGGTTGTCAGGGGGCTGGATGATGTATCGGCACTAAAGAGCGCGCTTTTTGCTACTCCTTTATCCATTATTCATACTGGCCTTATACGATGTACAACTTATTCGTTCCAGTTATCTAATACTCTTGGTGTTGTAATAGTTTGACTGATTCCAGACTAAAGTGAAGTTGCAAAAAGTCGGTCCCTAATTACGGCCGATACTAGTGAACTATCGGCATTTAAACCATGTAGCGATGTTAAGATATGACCCCATATTCTCAAACTGAATATCAGTGTCAGACCTAAATGTTTATGAAGTAAAGTTCATAATGTGCCAAATAATGCCCTGAGATTAAATCTATGGTAAGAGAGGCTAATATTATAATTAATTCAAGTCAAGTTCAGGTGCTTAGCAGGAGTGGAACATGACGTTCCACCACCGACTAACTTTAAATATGAAAAATCTTGAAGTAACTTCAGAAGGTATACATACCAGTTTTTGGGACTAAAAGCTATATTGGTTGGTGTCTTAAATATTTATCCAAGATAAATACCTAATTTATATTAGAGTCCCTTTATAATTTAAGTCAAAAGAGGTTTTTGTATTTTATAAAAAATTATTTTATTTTATTAAAAAAATAATAGAAATCAATTTCAAAAGTTTTAAATCTAAAGGAAATATAACGGTATACATATATGTTGTTATTGCCACGCCCCTCCACATTTATTCCTTGCGTCTGGTAAGCCTCTCTAGAGCAACATAAGCGGCAATTCTAAATATTAAAATCAACAGTATCAGTCCCAAGTAATCGAATGGTAGATTGGTTTCCGAAAAATTCAACGTTTCCAAAATAACTTTACCCGAGCTAGGACAAGTGGTGTTGGTTGAAGTGCAGGTAATTTCACCGGGTTGAACATCAGCCCATTGATTGATTAGTAAGCCTTCGTTGGCATAACGAAACCAAGAGAAATATGACAACCATGTAAAGTACGCAGGCACTGAACCGGAATTAAGGAAAAAGCCACCAAACAATAAGAAGGGTATGATAACGGGAGGACCCACCGACAAGGCCATAGAAGTGGAGGAACTTGCGCAGGAAATCAAATAGCCAAAAGAGGTAGAAACATTAGCTACTAAGGTTACCAAAGCCAAGGCATGTAGATAATGATCCCAGCCAGGACGCAAACCTATCATGGGATAGGCTATGGATGTAAAAACAAACGGCACCACCAAGAATAAAGGCAGCTCGGCTATGGTCTTGCCTAGGAAATAAGTGTCACAACGATACAAGCGACTGCGGGTTTCACGCATAAAAACTGGAATTTCCGAGGTAAAGACCTGTAAAAGAAAATTATTGAATGGAGAAAAACAAGCTATTGAGGAACTTTGAAGTCAAAATGTGGAACGTGAAACTTACATTTATGACAGCGAAAACATTTTGGAAAGTCATGTTGGTTAGAAACAAAAATATGGAGCCATTGATATTCATAACGCCCACCTGGGTCATGGGCTGGTTCAAGAATATCAAACCAATTAGGACCGCAACCATCTACGAACACAAGAACGAATAGAAATTGAAAATTTTAAAGCCAAAGTTAGTAAAGATGGTGGGGGACTTACGACAGTTTGTATTAAGCGCACTTTGACGAGTAATGGCTCTTTGACCGTGGATATCCAAGAACGCCACATTATGGCACGGAATTGTGTCAGCCAAGAGGCCTTATAATATACGGTACCGTCTTCATCTTTCTTCTTAAGTTGGCTTTCGGAGCTGCTTACCAATTGTTGGAAATTCTGTTCCATTTCCCGGGAGACCCTAAATATCAAAACAATTAAAATCAAGTCATTTACAATATAATGAGGGAAAGGAGACTTACTTGCCCACAGCAAAATTATCACATATTTTGGATATACGATCACGTGATTCAATCTCACGACCGGGTACAACAGCCAATACTTGGACATAAAAATCCGCTGGATTATAATTATGGGGACATTGGGCGCCAATGCTAAAGGAAATCAATTTATCTTAAGTATTAGGGGGGATTTAAATCTACATTTTGGCTAAGAATACTTACAAGGAAAAGAAATCTACGGCCTCATTGGGTGTGCCTAGGAAAGCCACCCTACCCTCGGCCATTAGCAAGATCTTATCGAACAGTTCGAACAGTTCCGAAGAAGGCTGATGTATTGTCAGTATAACAGTTTTGCCACGTTGAGACAATTTCTTCAATACCTGTACCACACTGGCCGCCATAAAAGAATCCAAGCCTGAGGTAGGCTCATCACAAATCAATAGAGGTGGATCGGTTAAGGCCTCCGAAGCAAAAGCCAAACGTTTACGTTCACCACCCGATAGGCCCTTAACGCGACCCGGTACCCCGATTATAGTGTTTTGACATTTACCCAACGATAAATCCTGTATGACTTGATCAACTCTTTGGATTTTTTGCTTTTGCGTCATAGTGCGCGGCATACGTACAGTGGCCTGAAAGATTAAATGCTCTCGTGCCGTTAGAGAGCCTATAAACAGATCAAATTGCTGGACATAAGCACATCTGGCCTGCATTTCCTTGGCATCTACCGGATGGCCATTCAGCATGCGTACACTAGAGGGGGAAATCTGTACACCGCGTGCCGAGCGAAAGGCCAAGGCATTAAGTAAAGTGGTTTTGCCTGCTCCTGAACTGCCCATAACTGCCAGTAATTCGCCTGGATAGGCCACGCCACCAACTGCAATACAAAGTAAAAAAAATTTTAAAGGCTCATCATTGAATTGCTTTTAATTTCCAGCTTCTAGCTTACCATTCTTGATTAAGTGTTTTCGTGGCTTGGGTATATGTCTCTCATTACAGAATACTCCCTTAACACGATTCACCAGTTGCTTCCAACTTGAACCAGGCTGGTGAACTTCACCAAATACATCGAGATTATACCAGGAATATGTAAGTTTTTCGGAAGCCGATTCATTGGAAGCCAGAGAGCCGTAACTTTTGTTGAAACCACTATTGATAGCAGAGGCCTCAAAGGTGCCAGGAGCCTGAAATTATAAAGAAGACACGTTTTTTTATTGTAGCTTTTATAACAGTTGCGTTGTTCATTAAAATTGTTCTATGGGAGTCCCCTTATAACATTTCCCTGTCTAAGATAGTCGTAAAAAAATTAATTCATTTGAAACGCTTTTAACTACTAACGAACAGAAATTGGGCAATAAAAGGGGGTAAAAAGGGATAAAACATAAATTTTGGTACCTTTTTAATGGCTTTATATTCTCAGTTTTATCCATCCATCTCTTCTATTTTAAAACTCGAGCTTTTGGTACTTTTTTGTAATGTAACCTGAAGGGGATAAAAGGTAGCAAAAATGAAAGAAGTAATCTGGAATCTTAAAAGAGGAACTATGTTATGGCATAGATATAGATGGGTCAAGAATGTATAGATCTGGGGAAATTAGAGGGAGTTTCTGGTCCCATGGAAATAGTCGCGTGCATCTTCCGAAAGGGAAGATAAAGAAAAGCAAAGACTTTGCTCACACCAAGTGGGTGGTTGAGGCAATCAAAACTTTTTTTGGGAAATTACAATAAGAGAAGATCTGAGACATGCATCAGACTATCAAGAAATAACCCGAGAGTGATAAACGGTCTTTTGATAGGACGTTGTAGACTCTCGGGGTACATTTATTTAGAATGAAGGTTGCTTTGAGCTCAACATGTAGGTTTTATGACGATGAGAATTAAACATAATCCGGGTAACTATGTATGGTATTAACGAATTCCTGAATGAAACACCAGGGTGTGTATCAGGCATCATCCTAAATGTCAGGGCAATAGGCTTAAAAGACATAGTCAAAGGTTTAAAGGCAGTACAATAGATGGAAATAGATCTTCCGATTGCATTATATTATATAATTATCAGTGGTGCTCTGCGCACTACTCCTACGATCGCTCTGGAGATAATCTTATACCTTCTGCCGTTTGACCTCTACTGCAGGAGCGTGGCGGCAAAGGTTAGCAGGCGTCTCTGGGCTACTGGACAATGTCATGCATCGGGCATTGGCCATACAAAGATACTGGGAGAATTTGATATTGTCGGAAGCAATGATTACATGACACCGCGACATGACTTCTCAATGTACTTTGGGACATCCATTCCGGAAAGGGAGGACTGAAGGAGTGGTTCAGTGAACCTCCCAAGGGACTCCGCACAAATTTACACCGATGTCTCCAAACTGGAAGGAGCCGTTGGATTTGGTTCTATTCGGAGCCCAATCGGAATATCCAAGTCTATAAGGCTACCAGATCATTGCAGCGTCTTTCAGGAGGAGGTGTCAGCAATTCAGGCTGCGGTGAAAATTGTTGTGGACAAAAATTTTCACGGACTGAAAATCATCACACTTTCCGCTATCAAGGCATTGGATTCCAGTGTAATAAACTCCAAGACGGTGTACAACTGTTGCAATGAGGTGGCGAACCGATATGATGTTTGTATTACATGGGTACCGGGACATGGTGATATTCCTGGCAACTACAGAGCGGATGAACTGGCCAGAAGGGGCACGACCATCGAACTCTCTGATGAATTCTCTACGTTGGGGATCCCTTTGGGGATATAATTGACAATGCAACCGTAGATCTCGTCACCCAGACTGTGGGCAACTTCGGATAAGGGCAGAGCGGCGCAAAAGTTCTGGCCGAGGCTGGATAGGAGGCGCACGACGACTCTGCTTAAACTCCAAAGAAATATGCTGAGCACTGTTATCGGGGTCATTAAGGGGCATTGCATTATAGGAGCGCATGCGAGGCGTATAGGTCTTGGACACCTTGCAAATGACTTCTGCAGAAGCTATGGAGATGAAGAGGAAGATGAGACTGTTCTTCACCTATTGTTCACATGTCAGGCATTTAGTCGGAGGAGAAAGAGGTACCTACTAAATGGAGGATATGGATGAACTGTCATGTATGGATATTGGCGCCTGAGTTGCTTCATCGTAAGCTCCGAATGGTTCCAGGAATAGGGGAAATGAGGAACTGTGGCATCACAATGGGCCCTGTGTGCGGCCTAAGTGTGTCCGCTCATGACTCCATCGAGGGGACAGCCACTTCTACCTACCTACTCGTACCATTATACGTGGGTAGACTGAAACCATCACTTGCCCGATAAATCTCTACGGTCTTATTCCCTGTTTTTAACCTACACTCCCAAAAACTTGGGTACAGATTACCCTGTAGTGTACTTCAGAGCTTCAGAGCAACCCGTAATTTGCCTAAGGCTTGGATATTAGTATTGATTCGTACATTTCGTTTCATAAATTTCCAGAATTTATGAAATTGTCTATATAATGTACTTTAATCAATACAAAAAGGTACTTTTTGTTTTGGTACTTTTATCATAATAGTACTCTAAGCAGTTAAAATGAATTTCACCATGAAAATATTTACAATTCAATTCTTGTCTTCATATTTGCCACACTTTATACATCTTTAATAAGCTTTTATGACATTATTTATGCCGATTGTATATCATAAAAATCGCTGATTTGAGTTGGGGGATTTGCGATTTAAACATGATGCAATTTAATGGGCCCCTCTTTATCGTTCATTATCATTACCTTGACTGGCATATGATGGCAACACGTTAAACAAAGTATTTTATGTGCTGTTGCATGCCGATTAAAATTATTTGAAGAGAAACAGACAAACATTGTATTTATTTAGACCCGGGCAATTTGTACTTTGTTTTAATAAATTTTATTTAAAGACAGATTAAATTAACACTGAAAATGCTTTCGAATACCTACGCATTTATCTTTTATCTCTGCTCATAGCGTTTTAAAAAAGTTTGCAAATGCATAGGACTTATAAAACAATATGGCTACCGGCTATCGCAGAAACTAATGTTTTACGCTGCATTGCCCGAGTTTCTCATAATGTGTCGTGTGTAGTATAAGGTCAGGAGCACTTGGCAAAAATCATCTTCAATGAAGAGACCCATTTCCGGATGAAAAGATACAAGAACAAACAAAATTATCGAATTGGGTAGTGTGTTCATTATTCGAGATGTGATCCAAACCCTGGCTCAAATATCTCTGCTAAAAACTCGGAGAGTAAAATAAAATCGCCATGAAAAGATTCTCAAATCAACTCCGCAGATGTTAAACTGTATGTCCCCATCATTCATGAATACTCAGACTATATTGCGGCTGTTATCACGGCCAGGAATACGGAAGAGGTGCAACGAAAACTGAGACATCTTATGCTGAGAACAAAAACATGGTTGGATTCCCACAGCCTAGACCTGGCCATGCATAAAACGGAATTTCTGCTAATCACTGGTCGTCGTATCCCTGTGCATGTGGACATGAGTATTGGAAACGAGGTAATTAGGACCAAAACCTCAGACTAACATTTTCGTACCAGATTCAGTACTCGGATAACAAGGCCCAGAAGATCGTTGGACAGCTCAGCAGATTAATGGCGAATATTGGAGGGCCGCTACCGGCGTAACGGAGACTCCTGATGGAGGTTGGAAACAGCATTATGCTTTATGGAAGCGAAATTTGTGCCGAAACACTAGATGTTAAGAAGCGGGCAAACTCACTTATATGGGTACAGAGAACGACTGCATTGCGTATCGCATCGGCATATCGTACAGTGTCCGCTCCAGCCGTACTGGTGATAGCAGGTATAATCCCTGTGGATATGCTGGCAGCGGAGCGGATGGAGGCGCAATCGTCTTGAAATCACATAACCGGTTACATCATGGAAAACACAATTTCAAAATGGCAACGACGATGGAACGAGGAAGCTAGAGGAAGAGGGATTGGATTGGTCGGAAATTTGGAGAGCTAAATTACTACGTTACCCAGATGCTATCGGGTCACGGATATTTTGGAAAATATCTGCACAGAATGGGCAAGACCGCCTCCCCTTACTGTCTTTACGAGGAAGGGGAGGTAATTGATGACGCAGAGCACACTGTTTTCGAGTGTGCACGCTGGCAGAGCTACCGCTCTGTACTGACGTCAATTGTTGGAACGATCACAGCCGCTAACATTGTCGGAGTCATGATTGCGAGCGGTGAAAACTGGACCTTGGTGGTGAATTACGTAGAGCGCATTCTGACGGAAGAAGAAAGATCTTGAGGCTGCAGAACAGGCAGCCATGTCGGCATAGGTGATACTGTCACACGAGCCAAGCGAAACCGAGACGATGATTTAAACGAAAGGAATAGGGTCAATTCGACCTCCGAGTCTGTACTTGTCTTAATTGACAAGTACACGTCCTCTAACCTAATAGTAGAGACGCTTAGATGTCTCCTCAACTTTCGATTCGCAATCCGGACGCGGATATGAACATGAAGAGACCAAAGAGCCAAAAGGACTCCACTCCGAAGTAATACCAACGTAGTTCCAGACTGGGCACAAACAAGTCCACAGGAGACAAGGGGGGATTTAGTGGGTGAGAGCCCCACACACGGAGGATGTGACGACTTCCTCTATGGTGCGGTTAGGTACATTTACCCCTCCTCGGCGTAAAAAAAATGATTCATGGATAAAAATTAGCACACACAACATGGGTGTTGTGAGAAGCTAGGTTGTAGTCCTGGGTTGCAATAACCAATTAAGTAAGTAAGAATATTCAATATGGCATGAGCTTTAGATGTCAGGGTTGAGGCTTTAACCATAGCCTCACACACTAACTACGACTTTAATATTTAATATTCTGTACAAGCTATTTAAGGACATAGCCATCTCTCATGAAGTTCATGTAAACTGGACAACGAGATTGTGCAATTAGACCACGCTAGACTATTTCTTGTGGGGTCTTCTTAAATCGCAAGTGTATGCCAATAATTCCATAGAATTTATGTGCCAGGTTCACCGTTTTCTTCATTTCCATAACGATTTCATCGTTTATTGTCGTGACTTATAAAATCGTCACCCAACCGTTCCAACCAACACACTTGCTTACAACCGGAACAGGA
The DNA here is from genome assembly GCA_936449025.2 of Sarcophaga subvicina. Classification (NCBI taxonomy): domain Eukaryota; kingdom Metazoa; phylum Arthropoda; class Insecta; order Diptera; family Sarcophagidae; genus Sarcophaga; species Sarcophaga subvicina. The sequence continues at coordinate 144,870,131 of OW388080.2, read as the reverse complement.
AATATTACGATTTACCGTTGTACTCTTTATTTCAAAAGAATAATTTGAATGATACGTGATGAGTATAATTCGTATAAGCAAATAGAAATGATATTCACTCGTACTCGTGTTGTTGTTGTTGTTGTTGATTTTTCCAGCATTACAATCGTATTCTATTACAGACACAAATTGAGAGCAACAATAACGATATCGATAAAGTAATGGAAACAAAAAATACACCCACACACCGGCCACAAAGTAACCTCGGGTTGAGTGCATAATTTGTTTCGTATTCACCACTCACAATCGCTCTCTTATTGTTTACAGAGCAATGTGAGCATGGATGGCTATAAAATAACGGGGCCTTCTAGTTGGTAATTTTATTAGATGTGGTGAGAGAATCAAATGTTGTCTGCGTTAATTTTATTAATGAGTGGCTGAACCTACCAGTTTAAAGTCTCCTCCGAATGATAGATTTTTTGAGAAACTTCTCATGTTAATTTTAATTTCACCCTCAGAGTTTTGTTACCAGAAGGCTGGTGAGAGGAAGCTGTCGAAAGATAAAGGGTCCGCCAAATAACTTTTTTTTTGAAAATGCTTTAAAAAAAACTACTGAATATTTTCTCAAATTTCTTTTTTTATTTAAAAGTACAATCGTTCCGGTTAATAATGGAAAATAATTTCATTCAAATGGTTGCCTCGGCTGGCCATGCAGTAGACTATACCAGAAGATTTGCCGATTTTGGCAAAAAAAAATCATCTTTTCAGATGAAGCTCATTTTGATCTTGGCCGGTATGTAAACAAGCAAAATTGTCGCATTTGGGGCACAGAAAAACCGCACGCATACATTGAAAAGCCGACGCACCCAAAACGAGTCACTGTTTGGTGCGGATTTTGGTCCAGAGGCATAATTGGGCCATTTTTCTTCGAAAATGAGCAAGGAGTGGCCGTTACAGTCAATGGCGATCGTTATCGGGCCATGTTGAACGAATTTTTGTTCAAAAAAATTGAAGAGGAGGATATTGGCAACATTTGGTTTCAACAGGACGGCACTACGTGCCACACAGCCGAAGCTACACTCGATATTTTGCGGCCTGTTTTTGAAAATGGCATTATCAGCCGCACAGAGTTGATGTCGTTTGGCCACCTCGGAGCTGCGATTTGACATCGTTGGACTATTTTATTTGTGGGGTGCCGTCAAAGATAAGTATAACGCCGACAGGCCAGAGACAATTGACGCTTTAAAGGATAATATTCGTGAAGCCATTGGTGAAATACAGCTGCACACAATCGATAATGTGCTTAAAAATTGGACCGATCGTGTAGGCTACTGCATGGCCAGCCGAGGCAGCCGTTTGAATGAAATTATTTTCCATTATTAACCGGAAGGATTGTAATTTCAAATAAAAAAAGAAATTTGAGAAAATATTCAGTGGTTTTTTTAAAGCATTTTCAAAAAAAAAGTTATTTGGCGGACCCTTTATATTATTTGTTCGAGATGTCAGACCCTGGGGTTGAACCATGGGATTTCGTCGAAAAAGCCAAAAAAAAACTACCTACTAGACTACGTAGACTTCAATGACTCAATATTTCGTTTAATTCTCTTTTAGACGGGTTATAAGACTCTTCCAATCTTTCTATTTCTCCCTAGATTATAACAAATAGGTCCCAGTAAACGCCGATCAAACATACGAGTAGGAATCATCGTATAGAGTAGGAATCACAAAATGCTTCTCTTAAACCCAGTGGGGAAAGGGTTAGCGGAAGTGTTCAATTCTGAGGAGGGAATTTTTTTCTAAAATAGTAGAAGCAATCCCTGAGTATATCCTTCTAGATTCCAGTTAGGAAGACAATCAGCATGATAAAGACTGCTCATATGAACATAAGGCAGCGATAAATACGACTCTCCTGATCCGGTTTGAGTATAATTTCATATGTTGGACTTCTAATTGAGGATACATACATAATTGGTCATTACAACCCAGTCAGTCAGGATTATGACCTAGTTTCTCACAATTTCTCACAAATTTTTAATTTTATACATGAGTGGCGGGACCTAGAGTTTAAAGTCGACTCCGAATGACAATTTTTAAGAAACTTTTCATCACGATTTTTTATTTACTTTCAGAGTTTTTACCAGTAATCTGCTGAGTAGAAATCGTCGAAGAAATATTTTCTCGTATTTCGTTTTGTTGCAGATGTCTGTCCTGGGTTTTTCGAACTCTGGCCTCAAGTCTAATAAGCCAACACAATACCTACTATACTACGGCGATTGATTGAGGATAAATACCTCTTTCATTATCTCATCTTCTTGGCACTGATTGAGATATTGAAGTTGTCCTCATATCGGAGGCCATAATCCGTTCGTGAAAGCTTTTCAGCCCCTTTTTTCCGGCACAGAAAACGATGGCCTTGCAAAAGGCCATTTTAACCACCTGTAAACTAAACTCGGTGCCTTCCCTGGCTTCTTTGTTTGTTGCTTTTTTATGAAAATTTGTTGTTGTTGTCAATTTCCAACACTGTAATCGCTACTACGTTTTTAAATTTTATTTCAATTTCTTTGTATCATTTTTTTTATTGCAATTCTATTGCTTTAATTCGTTTTCTTTTCTCGCTTTTTTGTTGAAGTTCTGGCCCCTGTTTTGATGTTCAATTCACCGTATTTTTTGAAGCATTTCTGTTAGGTGAATAGATTGTTAAGTCATTGAAAATTATGTGATAAAACTGCACGCCACTATAAACAATTTTTATCACGGTTTTTTCAGAAGTTTTCTTCGCTCTTTAATTCAAATAATCAGTGGAGATTACATCATTTACGAACATCAGAGTCGAATTAAATGAGCAAGTTTTTTCACCAAAATATCCAATACAACAACCCTAAAGATTTTTACCAGAGAGCGCTAGTTCTTGACAACTATAGATGGCAATCCTATTAGTCTAGAAGGTGCTACAATAGACAACCAATAACCCCACACTTGCTTGCAGAGAGTGCAACTTTTGAACCACAACAGATAGCAATCCTATTAGTCTGGAAGGTGCTACTATATATGACCAATAACCTCGGTTTAGCTAGAAAACCTTAATGAAATGAAAACTGATGAAATAAATTGACATAAAGAAAGGAAAATAATTCAAGAATTTTTATATAAAACCATAATCCTAGCAGTGAAATATCCAACTGTTTAATGGTAACTATCACGTCAGAAACTCTAGATATTCAAGCCTAATTTCTACGCCAAGCTTTATTGCTAAAAACCCGAAATGATTAAGAGTGTTAGTATAAGTCCTTTGATGTCCCCCTAATCCGCTGCTAAGTTGTATTTCTTTCCTCTGCTACTGGCATTAAAAACACAAAGAATGTCTGAATCATAGTTGACATAGCATTGTTTAGAAAAAACCTAACCTACCGGGTCTATACTGGACTTCATGGCGATTAACTTATCAATTTGCTACGGAAGTTCAAGGGTATGGCATTATTTTCATTGTATTGTACATACAGACAACTTGTTAAATTACAATTTGGATGAATGATTCAGTTAGTAGCAGTGCAGCACAGTATAGCACAGTATAGCATAGAGGAGTATAGTACTTAAACTTATTCTATTTCAAGTCCATCCTTATCCATACAACTGACCAACCAGCCATGCATTCATACGTTCATTCATTCGTTTCATTCATTCGTTTCATTCATTCATTCATTCACACACTCAAACATGCATTCAAACCAACATCTTTTCACTTCAACTTCACATATGTGGATATTCAAATGCAGAGTCTGTCTCCCACATCGACAGTTTAGCAAAGGAGATGGTATCCGCACATGAAATATTGTTCCATAAATCAAAACGATAAACAAAAGCTACCAGCTACACCAACACAATACACACAATACAAATACTCGCTAACACTAAGAATACAATGAACGTGTTGATTATCTAAAGCTGCGCACACACATATGTACGACGAATCTGGTTGCGCCTGGTACCAACAACAACATGTATGTGACAAAAAGGTACACAAACAACAATTTATTAGCAATAGAGCTCTCGAGAAGGCGAGATCACGAACCTTCCACTTCAAGAATGTTCGTTAGACTGGTTGTGTCGGACTATAAAAGGGCTGGACAAAGCAGGCAGCAGTCAGTTATAACACAGTCAGCCTTGTGTGAAGTTGCGTGTGAATAAAACAAGTCGTGGTTGTAAAGCGAATAATTGTGTGAATCAGTAAAGTGAATAAACAGATAAGTATTGTTGTATCGTTAAGTTGTATACGGTGACACACAAAAGTAGTGTAAAGAATAAAGAGAGTTTAAGAGAAAATAAACACATATTTGTTTTTACTTGGTTTGCAATTAACGAACTCATATTTTAAACGTTTTTAAAAAGGTAAAAACGTAACAATATTGCTGGTTGCATGGCTTCAAGATTATAAGCCATAACAAGGAAGTCGCTGTAGTAGGCATATTAGACAAGAGCCCATGGTTCAAACCTTAACTCAGACATCTCAAAACATCGAACGAAACGAAATATTTCTTTTGGCGATTTTCTCTCGGCAGATTTCTAGTAAAAAACTTTGAAAGTAAATAAAATTGTCATGAAAAGTTTCTCAAAAATCTGTTATTGGGAGATGACTTTAAATTGGGGGCAACGCCTCTCATGAATAAAAAGAATGCACACACCACGGACGGTTTGAGAAGCTAGGTCGTGAAGGCTACAAAACTATTTCCATTTTCAAATACCCACGTGACTACACCTAAGTGTTGTATTCAGGCGACAAGTGATGGTGCACATCAGAGATTAGCAATGAGTATTCAAAAAGATAAGTAGAATCGAATCATACTCATAATTTCTGATGCTTATACACATTCATACTTATTTTAATATCATTGAACCTCTACTCATATTTAAAGTTTGAAGTACTTATCATACTCATACATACTTAACAACACGTATGATGTTATTGAGTTCGACTCTCCATAACTCAACATATACACGAAGTACAAAATAAGTATGAATCGCATACGAACACTAAAATACACACTAAATGCTTGCTACTCTGTCACTCGAGTCACACGCATCATTTATAAGTAAAGTAAATCTAAAGTTATGAATCTAAATGAGTTGGCTTATGAATCAAACATATTTCAAATGTTATGAGTTTGATGTCAACGTTGTACGCATACTCATTGCAACCTGTACATATAAAACAACGTTGTAGTGAGTACGAATGAATCAGAGTACATGTGTAGTTAAATTTCAAGATTGTTGACTCATTTATATTTAAAATTTCATTGAGTGCTTATGAGTAACGAAAAAAACGATTCATTGCTGATCTCTGGTGCACATTGTCATCTCTTTAAAACTGTTGAGTGTCTCTGTTGCTTTACATGTGTATGTGTTAAGGCGCTTGTATTTGTGTGTATATGTACATATGTACATACATATGATGAGCTTTTGTGCACCATAAAACATATTGTTTCTCTTCTTGTGTTTTTTTCTTTGTGTTGCAAATAATTGTGGCACTTGTTTTGTTGCACACAAAATGGATTTCAATGAAAAAAAATTTAAAGAAAATAAAAAAAAAAATAATTCAGGAAATTATACTTACTTAATTATACAGTGGAAAGCTTTAAGTAACAATATAAATGCAACACTCAAGCCTTACTCATCAAAATCCATCAACAATGGACTTCAGCTGTTCGACCAAAAGGTCAATTGCGACAATGGTTAGGCATCCTGAAAAATACCGTCAATCACAGGCAGCGTCGTATTTGGTTGGAATTATTCTCATAGGCATTGGGACAAGAGAAATGATCGAGTTATACTATCTGCTGTAGAAAAAAAATTGGAAGAATGTGATCTCGCCTCGTGACTACAGGTACAAAATTTCTTCAGAATGTGCTTAATGTTATGTTCAAGCACCTGAATATTAGCGGAGATCGAATGAAAACTGAATTCTTGAAATCGGTCATCGAAGCACTGCGAACATCAGAGTATATCCAGCAATTTCTATGTGGCAATACAGTCCATATGACAATTGTTGTGTTAACTTATTAGACATGAGGTCATCGTACACACCCCAGCCGAGACATCTCAAACAAAACGAAATATGAAGAGAATATTACTGTGGCTACTGCCTGCCAATACACTTCTGGCAAAAACTTTGCCATGAACAATTTTCTAAAAAAAATCTGTCGCTTGGAATTGCACAATGCACAATGGGTGGGTGGTGTAACAAGCTAGGTTGTAATCCTGTTATAGGGTTGTAATTAAGACGACTTATACATGTTCAAAGTACTTTGTAAAGTAGTTAGCAAACTCTTTTACTTTTTTTAAACTTTATTTCGCTTTTACACGTTTAAAGTTTCCTTTGACAAGTTCGTGATATTTTGTTGTTTCATATAAAGGGTGTTTTTTACAGAGGTATAGAACTTTAAGTTGGCATTACTTTTCAAGATGGCGACCGATTTAACAGCTGTCAAGTGATTTATTCTCAGTTTGGTTCGGCAATTCATCATGAATAGACTCATGCCTGAACAACGGTTGCAAATAGTGCAATTTCCTTTCGAAAACAATGGTTCTGTGCGGAAAACGTATCGCGCACTACGTCCATTTTATCGTCGACAAAATCGTCCATCAGAGCAGTTAATTCGATTAACCATGGAACGTTTTCGCACCACGTTTACTCTTATTGATAACTCGCATCCCCAGAGACGCTGTACGGTGCGTACAGAAGAAGCTATTGCTGCTGTAGAGCGTAGCATTGAGGACGACCCGAATTAGTCCATCCGCCATCGAGCACAGGAATTGGATCTGTGTCCATCCATTTTATGGAAGATTTTGCGGAAGGATCTTGGTTCGCGTGCTTACAACATCCAACTCGTGTAAGATTTGAAGCCAAACGATCATCAAGTAAGGCGTAGATTCGTCGAATGGGCCCAAAACGAGATTACCGTTGTTCCCGATTTTCATAAGCGAATTTTGTTTAGCGATGAAGCGCACTTCTGGTTGAATGGCTACGTTAACAAACAAAACTGCCGCATTTGGAGTGAAGGTAATCCTCAAGTGTATGTGGAAACACCGTTACATCCAGAAAAACTGACTGTTTGGTGCGCTTTATGGGCTGGTGGAATCATTGGTCCGTACTTTTTCAAAAAACGATGGTGGCCAGAACGTTACAGTCAATGGTGATCGGTATAGAGCCATGATTACACACTTTTTCATTCCTGAATTGAATAACCATGATGTCCAGGAGATGTGGTTTCAACAAGACGGCGCAACATGTCACACAGCTCGTGCCACAATAGATTTATTGAAAGACACGTTTGGTGACCGCCTAATTTCACGTTTTGGACCTGTGAATTGGCCTCCAAGATCTTGTGATTTAACACCGCTAGACTACTTTCTGTGGGGCTATGTAAAGTCATTGGTCTATGCGGTAAAGCCACAAACGCTTGACCATTTGGAAGACAACATTCGCCGTATTATTGCCGATATACGGCCACAAATGTTTGAAAAAGTCATTGAAAATTGGACGTCCAGATTGGACTACATCTGCGCCAGCCGTGGCGGTCATATGCCAGAAATCATATTTAAAATGTAATGCCACAAGATTTTCTTTCGGATAAATAAAATTCATGTCAATCGAAAAATCCATCGTTGTTTTATTGCAACTTAAAGTTCTATACCTCTATAAAAAACACTCTTTACAACCATCGGTAAACGACGAGAGAAGAACGAAGCATCTTTTCGAGTAAATCAAAGTGTGAACTCACCCATACTCGTTTTTCCCTTTTTTCCTAGAAATTGAAGACTTTGGAAAGCACTTTGCAAAGTCCTTTGATAGTGCAAAAGCCGCTGTAGATTATGAACGTGTATATATTATGAATTGAATGGTATGAGGTTGCAACAAGATAGTGCTACGAGGTACACAATATGACCGATCTTGGTGTTATTGCTTGAGACGTTTACGAAAAAAGTAATTTTACGTTTTAGCAAAGCGCTAATTGACCACAAATATCCTGGGATTTGGCGTCCTTAGGCTTTATTATGGGGGCTTCCGTATCCAATCAAATTATATCCTACTATTTGGGCATTTGAAAAGCAACATTCATCACGTTATTGGCAAAATACGGCCAGAAATGTGTAATAAAGTCGTCGAAAAAAGATCAAGTGCTGCAATCAATCCAGATGCGTTCAATTCAGTGGCAATGAGCTTGTAATTCCTGCATAGTGGCAAGGTCCAAACATTAAAATAGCCTGGAACCTAGCCATCACCATCAAAGGGAGTGTTATCAAGTCATCTGGAGTATATGTTAGTAACAGATTGTATCTCCTAAACCGTAGTCCTTACAGCAGTATCTAGTATAGTATTTGCAGCAACTAGCATCGTAAAGGGCTCTGGACTAAAATCCGCACCAAACAGTTACTCGTTTTGGGTACGTCGGCTTTTCAATGTATGCGTGCGGGTTTTCTGTGCCTGTGCCCCAAATGCGACAATTTTGCTTGTTTACACGCCCGCCAAGATCAAAATGAGCTTCATCTGAAAAGATGATTTTTTTTTTGCCAAAATCGGCATCTTCTGGTGTAGGCTACTGCATGGCCAGCCGAGGCAGTCATTTGAATGAAATTATTTTCCATTATTAACCGGAAGGATTGTACTTTCAAATAAAAAAGAAATTTGAGAAAATATTCAGTAGTTTTTTTTTGTAAAGAATTTTCAAAAAAAAAGTTATTTGGCGGACGCTTTATTTTCCTAGTCTGTAAAGATGCTTATTGAAGGCATTCTGACTGGCATGTGGCAGCCAAAAGTATTATCCATTTCTGCTTAATTCGAGAGGAAATTTTTTTCAAAGACTTTATATTTTCTGCAGGTTTGTCTATGTCAATCCCTAACCTTATTTTTCCTCTCTGTCTCTCTCTCTAGGGTTCATATCATATAAGTATGTATTTATGTACGTTTAACAATATACTCACATTATGAAGACTTTCCACCGAAGCGGTTGTACGTTTCTTATGCTCCTGTATTAGAAATTCTTGATCCTCTTGACCCATTATTAACACACAATAAATCTTCTTTCTTTGAACGCCTGGCAAATTGTTGCTCCACTACTTTACACTTTTTTCTTTCTTTTTCTCTTCCTCTCACTATGTTTTTATATTTTTTTCTTTTCCGTTAACTATAAATAATTTCTCTTTCCTCCTTTTCTCTCTCTCTCTATCACTCTCTTTATTTTTTGTTTGGTTTATTTGCACAGGAAAGGAGAGTTAAAAAGTTAAAATCGTTAAACACTGCAGGATTTATTGGATTTAGTTTTGCTTTATGAAATATGTTTTCTTTTGTTGTTGTTGTAATATTTTTATATATAGATTTTGTTGTTGTTGTAATTTAATATGAAAAAAACAAGAACTTTTTTTCTTCCAGGTTTTTTTGTGTGCCAGTTTAATGCTTTCGTTAGAGGTCTTAACTTAACAAGTAACGCGTTAAGACTGCTGTGCTGTAGTCTCTCACACACACACTTTTCCTCTTTTTAGAATCAAACAAGCACTGTTAGTGAGTTTAACAGTTAGTTAGCAGTTACTTGTCTCTCTCTCTCTAGTAAATTGAAATGTATTTAAAATAGCAGCAACAACAACAATAATTGTTGGTAACTTTTATGGTTGCACCCTCAAGATATATGTATGCATGTACGTCTGAGTGAGTTGATTGCGATTAATGCAGGTTTTTCAGTTTCTACAAGCTTCTGCGAGAGTACACAATTGATGCAATTGCCTAGCAATAGATTCACATGCCGCAGCCAACACCTTAAAAATCAGTAACTGAAGTCCACTTTGTTTTTTTTCTGTTTTATTTTTATTGTGATCTTAATCTTCTTATTATAATTTCATATTTTACTAGCCATGTTGTTATTGTGTATTTGCATTTTGATAAGACACAGAGACCAAGACAGAGAGCAAGATAACAGATTAAAAAAAATTTGAAGATATGCGAGCAAATCAAGTGAATAAGATTTTATTGTTCTTCTTGAAATAGAAAAATTAAAAAAATTACAAAAAATAAAGATACACATGGAATGGGGGGGTAGTAAAAAGGGTTTTAATATTCATAAAAAGTATCTCTCAGCAGATTTCGGGCAAAACCTCAAAAATTTGTCGTTCGGAATCGACTTTAAGCTGTAGCTCCCTCCACTCATGTATGAAATTTACAGACACAACATAAGTAGTGTGAGAAGCTAGGTCGTAATCCTGACTGAAGGGTTGTAATGAAAAATTATGTATTTGGAGCTCGATGTGCCGAATCCCGATTTACCTTTCCATTTACTATTTCCCAATAAATTTTCTATAGGGTTAAGGTCGGGTGACTGTGCAGGCCACTGCATGACATTAACGCCTTCTTGTTCCAAAGACCCTTTCACCAATTTGGATGTGTATTTCAGGTCCTTGTCGTGTTGAAATATCCATTGGCGTGGCATTTTATCACGGACATGTGGCAACATCTTCTCCAGCAATATATTTTTATACATTCGTTTGTCCATAATACCGTCGATTTTGTGTAAAGGTCCTAAGCTTTCCCCAGAAAAGCAACCCCACATCATAACATTGCCACCTCCATGCTTAACTGTTCCGGAACAATATTTCGGATTTCGTCTGCTACTGACAGGTCTTCGAACTATTCTCATCCCATCAGAATCCACAAAATTAAATTTGGATTCATCGGAAAACAAAACAGTGTTCCATTGTCTAACGGTCCAGTTCAAATGTTCTCGAGCAAATTTTAGGCGCACCTTATGGTTTTTCTGTGATAGCAATCACTATTGTTTTCTCTGAAGGCATAGTATATAACAATTTTCTGTCCAATATGTTTTGACCGACACTGTATGTATGTATGTAAAAAGTAAAGGGTCCGCCAAATGACTTTTTTTTAAAATGCTTTAAAAAAACTACTGTGAATATTTTCTCAAATTTCTTTTTTTTATTTGAAAGTACAATCCTTCCGGTTAATAATGGAAAATAATTTCATTCAAATGGCTGCCTCGGCTGGCCATGCAGTAGTCTACACCAGAAGATGCCGATTTTGGCAAAAAAAATCATCTTTTCAGAAGAAGGTCATTTTGATCTTGGTGGGTATGTAAATACAGCTGCACACAATCGATAATGTGCTTAAAAAGTGGATGCTACTGCATGGTCAGCCGAGGCAGCCATTTGAATCAAATTATTTTCCATTATTAACCGGAAGGATTGTACTTGTACTTGCACTGATCGTGGAGTTTGTATGGGTTTCTGATATACAAGACCTCTATACGCGGGCTACGTTGTGTCTTCCGATACAACTTTAAGCCGTCGATGCATATTTTTCCAGAGAAATTAGCTGTTCCAGTACTCGATCATACCAATCTGTACCAGGAAATAAAGCTCTGTGACTTAAGTTGTCTTTGGAGCTGCTTGGGCCAACAATTTGTTAAATTCATGCTACACATACATACATACGTACATAATTGGTAATTACAACGCTTTAATCAGGGTTACGACCTAGTTTCTCACACCACTTATGTTGTGTGTGTTAATTTTATACATGAGTGGCGGGACGTACAGTTTAAAGTTTTACTTTCTCTCAGAGTTTTTGCCAGAAATCTGCTGAGATGAAGTCGCTGAAAAACTATTTTTTTATATTTATTTTTATTCGAGATGTCTGAGCAGGGGTTTAAACCGAGGACTCATGTCTAATAAGCCAACACACTACCTACTAGATTACGGCGATTTTAAGCTGAGTTGGCTGCTGCTTAAGGTTATGTTAGGTCGTAGTGGTAGCTTTGATTACTAAAGCATACTTGAGCACTCATAGCGGCTCGTTGTGACGCTGCAGATAAGCACAGTTCCTGTACTGACCGAATTTTATCAAACTCATCGAAGAAGTTGGTCAGCGCAGGGTCTGCTGTGTTTGGCGATGATATGTAGGAAGCCTATTTAAAATTATGTAAGTGTTCTACGGAAGCCCATATGTAATCATCTCTGTGACAGCTAGCTAGGAGCAGATTAAGGTTAGTCTGGGTTCTATAAGAGTTAGATGTTCTTGGTCTAGAATAGAATCGACTTTGGACAATGACGAATCCCAAATATGACAAGTAATTGAACCCGAAATGAATGAAAAGATGTAGAATTTTCAGATAGCTAAGAACACTTTACTCGTAGAGATTATTATATGCTTTTGTATCAGAGAAGTCGCCGTAGTCTAGTAGGTAGTGTGTTGGCTTATTAGATATAAGGCCACGGTTCAAACCCCAGGTCGGACATCAAAACGAAATATGAAAAAATATTTCTTCGGCGACTTCCTTTCAGCAGATTTCTGGCAAAAACGCTGACAGTAAATAAAACTGCCTTGAAAAGTTTCTCAAAAATCTGTCGTTCGGAGTAACTGTAACAATCGACTTTAAACTGTAGGTCCCGCCACTCATGTATAAAATTAACATACACAACATGAGTAGTGTGAGAAGCTGGGCCGTAAACCTGTATGTATGCATTTGTATCAGAGATCTGCAATGAGTATTCAAAATGATGAGTAGAATCGAATTATATTCATAATTTCTAATGCTTATACGCATTCATACTTATTTTAATATCATACTCATACTATTCATATTTAAAGTTTGAAGTACTCATCATACTCATACATACTTAACAACACGTATGATGTTGTTGATTTCGACTCTCTCCATAACTCAATATATACACGAAGAACAAAATAAGTATGATTCGTGTACGGACACTAGAATACTTATTAGAAGTTTGTGTGTTTGCTCTGATTGCTGCTCTGTCTTTTTTGCTTATGTGCCATTTTCCTTTTGTTGTAATTGCAACAACAACTAAGACTGTAAATTTTGATAAAAGATTCGAGTCACACGAATCATTTATAAGTATTTTTCTAAAGCTATGAATCTGAATGAGTAGGCGTATGAATCAAACATATTTCGAATGGTATGAGTTTGATGTCAACGTTGTATGCATACTCATTGCAACCTGCAACTTATAAAACAACGTTGTAGTGAGTACGAATGAATCAGAGTACATAGTTAATTTTAAATATTGTTGACTCATTTATATTCAAAATTTCATGGAGTGCTTATGAATAGCGCAAAAACGATTCATTGCTGATCGCTGATTTGTATGATTTGAGATTCGAAGGAGAGAAGTTTTATTGTTTTGCTTGCTTTAACATTGCATTCCTTTACATTTTTTTAAATTTTCTTTAAACTTTTACTCTCTTTAAGGTAATGCAATCAAACTCTCATTATTATGATGAAAAAACTGGAAAGCAGAAGAAGAAAAAACAGAAAAACTTTAAGAATTACTGACTTAATGAGTAGAAAAACAAAAAAAAAAAAATTGGAATGATTGACTGACTGAGTTTGCTGGGGCACTTGTAAGATTTCAATTGAAATCGTTTTTACGTGTTTCTGTTTGTTTTTGTTGTCTTGTTGTTGTTGTTTTTGTTTTTGTTTTTATCATAACATTTAAATAAAAAAGAAAAGTATTTCAAAAAAAAAATTACATTATGAATCTTATTTAAGATTTTTCTCTCTCTCTCTCTCTCTCTCTGCAATATGTTTTCCATTTGTTTTTTCGTTTTTCATTTTATAAAAATTTATTCTCATTTCATATGCATTTTATGACTGTTTTTTCTCGTTTGTTTGGATTTCTTTTTTTTTTTCCGGGTTTTTTATAAATTTTTATTAAAACTTTATAAATTGTAATTGAATTCGTTGGAAACCAGAGAGAGAAAACAAAAAAAACGAAAAAATATTAAGTTAAACATACATATACGGACAAGTGAAATTTAATGCAGATTGTCAACATTGTAAAAAAGCGCTGAAATATTTTATGGATTCATAGATAAAGTATTTAAGGCTGCTTCTGGTGGCAATGACGACTTGTGTGTGAACTACATAAAGAGGTAGGAAAACAAGACATAAAGTGCCTAGATTCACTTCTTCAAATATTCATGGAATATAAAGCGATCTGGAGTGAAGACATAAAGTGCCTAGATTCACTTTTTCATATATTTACAGGACAACTGGTAACATTGACTATCAGAATAACAATGGCTATCAATCTCGTGGTTCAAACCACAGTTCAGACATCTCAAACAGAACGAAATATGAAAAAATATTTCTTCAGTGACTTCCTCCCAGCAAAAATGGTGAAAAAACCTTCTAAGCCGACTTTAAACTGTAGGTCCCGCCATCCATGGATCAAAATTAACACACACATCATGGGTGGTGTGAGAAGCTAGGTTGTAATCCTGACTAAATGGGCTGTAATGAACGCAGATTGCCTCCTACTGGTATGCATTAATGACCCTCAGATTCCAAGAATATGTTCTGAAGATTCATTAACATCACCACAGAATGTATACAGTCATAGGAAAATGTGTACATACACCACTGTATGGGGATGGTCTCCAACCCAATATTCATAGGTAGGTAGGTAGGTAGAAGTGGCTGTCCCCTCTATGGAGTCATGAGCGGATACGCTTAGGCCGCACACAGAGCCCATTGTGATACCACAGTTCCTCATTTCCCCTATTCTAGGAACGATTCGGAGCTTCCGATGAAGCGACTCAGGCTGCCAATATCCATACATGACAGTTCATCCTTATCCTTCATGTAGTAGGCACCCATAAGGCCATGGATTGGTCGGAAATTTGGAGAGGTAAATTACTACGTTACACAGATGTTATCGGGTCACGGATATTTTAGGAAATATCTGCACAGAATGGGAAAGACCGCCTCACCTTACTGTCTTTACGAGGAAGGGGAGATAATTGATGACGCAGAGCACACCGTTTTCGAGTGTGCACGCTGGCAGAGCTATCGCTCTGCACCGACGTCGATAGTTGGGATGATCACGCCCGGTAACATTGTCAGGGTTATGACCGCGAGTAGGGAAAACTGGACCTCAGTGGCGAATTACGTGGAGAGGATTCTAAAACTGAAGAAGAGGGATCTTGAGGCTGCGGAACATGCGGGCACGCCGGAATAGATGAAACTTGCACACGTGTCAAGCGAAATTCGAAGCAGGGAACTGGAGGAAAGGAATAGTGGAGACACATAGATGTCTCTTCAACTTTCGACACGCAATCCGGACGCGGATATGAACATGCAGGGGCTAAAGAGCCAAAGGGACTCCACTCCGAAGTAATACCACCGTAGTTCCGGAGTGGGCACAACAAGTCCATGAGACGAGGGGGGTTTTTAGTGGGTGAGGGCTCCACACACGGAGGATTTGACGACTTCCTCTATGGTGCGGTTAGGTACATTTATCCCTCCTCGGCGTGAAAAAAAATGTAGTAGGCACCCAGGTACCTCTTTCTCCTTCGACTAAATGCCGTACATGTGCACAACAGGTGAAGAATAGTTTCATCTTCCTCTTCATCTCCACAGCTTCTGCAGAAATCATTTGCAAGATGTCCAAGACCAATACGCCTCGCATGCACTCCTATAATGCAATGCGCCTTAATGACCCCGATAACAGTGCTGAGCCTACTTCTTTGGAGTTTGAGCAGAGTCGCCGTGCGCCTCCTATCCAGCCTCGGCCAGAACTTTTGCGCCGCTCTGCCCTTATCCGAAGTTGCCCACAGTCTGTTGACGAGATCTACGGTTGCATTGTCAATTATAAGTTTGCAGGTCCCCAAAGGGATCCCCAACGTAGAGAATTCATCAGACAGTTCAATGGTCGTGCCCCTTCTGGCCAGTTCATCCGCTCTGCAGTTGCTAGGAATATCATTATGTCCCGGTACCCATGTGATACAAACATCATATCGGTTCGCCACCTCATTGAGATATCTGCGACAGTTGTACACCGCCTTGGAGTTTATTACACTGGAATCCAATGCCTTGATAGCCGCTTGGCTATCGGAAAGTATGATGATTTTCCGTCCGTGAACATTTTTGTCCACAACAATTTTCACCGCAGCTTGAATTGCTGACACCTCCGCCTGAAAGACGCTGCAATGATCTGGTAGCCTTATAGACTCGGATATTCCGATTGATTCCGAATAGATACCAATTCCAACGGCTCCTTCCAGTTTGGAGACATCGGTGTAAATTTGTGCGGAGTCCCTTGGGAGGCTCACTGAACCACTCCTTCAGTCCTCCCTTTCCGGAATGGATGTCCCAAAGTTCATTGAGAAGTCATATCGCGGTGTCATGTAATCATTGCTTCCGACAATATCAATTTCTCCCAGTATCCTTGTATGGCCAATGCCCGATGCATGCCATTGTCCAGTAGCCCAGAGACGCCTGCTAACCTTTGCCGCCACGCTCCTGCAGTAGAGGTCAAGCGGCAGAAGGTATAAGATTATCTCCAGAGCGATCGTAGAAGTAGTGCGCAGAGCACCCAATATACATACAGTAAAAGAAAAAGTCTACATACAGCACAGTACGTAACCACAGTGTGTAGACTTTTTGTCACTGGTCTCCAACCCACCATACATACATACAGTCTACATACAGTAGTGTATGTAGACTTTTTTCCCACTGGCCTACATACAGTGGTGTTGGTCCACTTTTTTCTTCGACTGTATGTATGTTGGTTTGCAGACCATTCCCATTCTGAGCAAGTATACTTTGACAAAAGCTACGAGTTAGCATTATAGGCTATAGAATACTGGGCTCTTTAAACTTAAAGATCAATTGTTGAGGCTGGATATCGTCTCGTCATAAGAAATATCGACTTATTTCTCTATTTTCTTTCAATATGTTTATCAGAAAGCGTTCGAAAGTATATCATCGTCCTATGTCCTCACCATATTGTTACATAAATCGAAACGACCTAGTATCGTTTAACAATAAAAACGATAAACAAAAGCTACCAGCTACACCAACACAATACACACGATACAAATACACACTAACACTAAGAATACAATGAACGCGTTGATAATCTAAAGTTGCACACACACATATATACAACGAACCTGGTTGCGCCTGGTACCAACAACAACATATATGTGACAAAAAGGGATAGACAACATAATCAAAGTATACAAACAATAATGTACTAGCAATAGAGCTTTCGAGAAGGCGAGAACACGAACCTTCCACTTCAAGAATGTTCGTTAGACTGGTTGTGTCGGACTATAAAAGGGCTGGACAAAGCAGGCAGCAGTCAGTTATAATTCAGTCAGCCTTGTGTGAAGTTGCGTGTGAACAAAACAAGTCGTGGTTGTAAAGTGAATAATTGTATGAAATAGAATTGTGTACAAGCAAATTATTGTTGTATCGATAAGTTGTATACGGTGACAAACAAAAGTAGTGTAAAGAATAAAAAGAGTTTAGGAGAAAATAAACATATATTTGTTTTTACATGGTTTGCAATTAACGAACTCATATTTAAACGTTTTTAAAAAGGTAAAAACGTAACAATATGTTATTATTTACAACGCCTAAGTGGCCGAACCTACTCCAATGCAGTTTTAACATGGTTTTCTAATTTTCAGATGTCACATATCTTCTTCATAATCGACTCTTATTGCCACATTCAAAGCCGTTTGTGTAGCAACTAGTCCCTATGAACAGCTGGGCCCCATAATTCCATAGTAAGGAGAATTGTCGATCCAATGTAATCCGTGAACGTTATGTGGTTCAATTTTTGTTCATTTACTTTCATTTTTAACATATTTAAACACTTCTCTAGCTGGAATATATATTTTCTTCCAACCGCTTTTCAACCTTAAAAGTAACATTTCTTTTTAACCTATCAGTTCCGGGACATCGACTCTGTGAAATGCTCAAGAGACATTATATTCTTCTCTTTGAATGCCTTTCTATGGAACATACACTAAACTGTTTCCATCTGAAGTCAAATTGATGTACCGGAATCAGAGATCAGTAATGAGTATTGAAAAAGATGAGTAGAATCGAATTATACTCATAATTTCTGATACTTATACGCATTCATAATTATTTTAATATCATGGAACCTTTACTCATATTTAAAGTTTGAAGTACAAATCATACTCATACATACTTAACAACACGTATGATGTTGTTGAGTTCGACACTCTCCATAATTCAATTCATACAGGAATCACAAAATAAGTATAATTCGCGTACGAACACTGGAATACTCTCTAAAAGGTTGCATGTTGGCTCTGTTTGCTGCTCTGCCGTTTTTGCTTATGTGTCATTTTTCTTTTGTTGTAATTGCAACAACAACTAAGACTGTAAATTTTGATAAATGATTGGAGTATTATAAGTATTTTTTTAAATTTATGAATCTGAAAGTGTTGGCTTATGAATCAAACATATTTCGAATGGTATGAGTTTGATGTCAACGTTGTAGGCATACTCATTGCAACCTGCAACTTATAAATCAACATTGTAGTGAGTACGAATGAATCAGAGTACATGTGTAGTTAAATTTCAATATTGTTGACTCACGAGTATATTCAAAATTTTATGAGTGCTTATGAGTAGTAAAAAAAAATACGATTCTTTGCTGATCTCTGACCGGAATTCACCATTTTAAATTTTTAATTTACAATACAAATTAAAATCCTTTTAAATGTAATCCAACAGTTCCAAAGTGTTTTTCAAAACATTACTTCTCACTTTCAATTCGATAACCTGTTTATGCCTGTCAAATATGTTGAGCACTCCGGCTAACCTTAAATAACATTCGCGTGGTCAAGTATTGTTCGCCTTTGTAAATCTGCATAAATGTTGGCGTATGACAACAAGTGTGTTTGTGTGTGTATATTCCCATGCATTTTCATTATGTACATTGAAATAAAAACTGTTTTTCCTAACAGTGTTGCTAATACATACTTGAAAACTTAAATGCGTTAGAATATCTAAAGAAATATCAAAGGAGAGACTAAATTACGTCGTAGATTACAAACA
The DNA here is from genome assembly GCA_936449025.2 of Sarcophaga subvicina. Taxonomy (NCBI): domain Eukaryota; kingdom Metazoa; phylum Arthropoda; class Insecta; order Diptera; family Sarcophagidae; genus Sarcophaga; species Sarcophaga subvicina. Next base: position 144,851,253 of record OW388080.2, on the reverse strand, counting down.
TAGAAAGAGCAATTTAACGACTGAGTGGGAAGTTAATCAACTAACCTAACCGTAGCTATAACACAATTTAAACCTTCAAAGTTGTCTTTGCAAAGTCTTCAACTTGTGGCAGAGGAGAGAAAAACGAACAGAATTGTAAGTACGCGGCTTGATTTACTAGCAAAGTTGCTTTGTTCTTTGTTCATCACAGAGTCAAAGAAAAAGAGAGGCCAAGACAAAGGAAAAAAGTTAAAGGAAAAAATAAAAACTTCACCGTCATAATGAGTCATCTCACCAGACAGTTCATGTTGGATATGAAACTCCTAATATCAGAAATTGTAACGGAGTCTGACTCTGAATCTCCAAGGCCATGGGGCACATCCCTGCCTAAAATCTTGAGTCTTCAACTTTGTACACCATGACAGAGACCTAGAATGAGCTCAACAGTTGCACGCTCCCAGAATTTACTTCAAACAATAAAGAATTAAGGCCTGCTTATGTCCTACAAACTGATATACATGTTCTCAACGCAACATAGATTCCCTACCCAGATTCAATAGAAATTTAGTTCTAAAGCGATTTGCATGGAAACATTCGAAAGTATGCCCGAGGAGTTCAGTAAAAGAAGTCATCCAAAGTAGAGCTGGAAGGATTCGCCATCTCAAACGACTACAACAAATTTGTAACGGGCGCAGCTTATAGATTATCAGGCTATGCAATAGCCAGTAGCGTCAGTTCAAGTAAAGCAAAGCATTAACCTGGAGATTCCACAATCTGCCCTACACTACCAAGAAGTGTCTACTTTTGCCTGATAACTTGCTAGATCTAGCTGAGAGAAGTATTCAAACTGACCATTCCAATAGGTCCACGCCAGCACACTTCAGTGCGCCAGACCTTGTCGCATCATATGCAAACAATGCGGCGGAACACACTGCAGTATCAGTCTATACATTTCCAAGGGTCCTTGCAGACTGAAATCGATCCCAAGCTATGTAACATTATATGCTGTATGTGCCTAGCTACATAAATTGCTATCCTATCAATTGGCGCAATCTGTTTACAGACCAGTTCCGCTGTCCTGGTGATCGGTGAAAGCTTAGCTTGGAATAAACTACACTTATTAGGCAGGCCGTAGGATAGTTTCACTATCTCGCTAAAGTAGATTCCCGTGCTAATACCAGCAACTATTTTCGCAAGACCACCTAAGTAAACTACCTACGTCAGGCTATTGTTTCATGTTTGAAAATACATATTAACGAAAGTAACTTTTCAAAATTACATGCGATGACCTTATAACCCATAAAACACGAAACTAGGGTCGATATGTGCACATCGGTAAATTTCTGAATCGTGACATAATTGAACTTTCCCATCCTAGTAAGATCCTCTTTAAACAATCTTAAAAATATTGTTACGTTTTTACCTTTTTAAAAACGTTTAAATATGAGTTCGTTAATTGCAAACAAAGTAAAAACAAATATGTGTTTAGTTTCAGCTACACTCTTTATTCTTTACACTACTTTTGTGTGCCACCGTATACAACTTAACGATACAACAATAGTAATCTGTTTATTCACTGGCTCTTTACAACCACGACTTATTTTGTTCACACGCAACTTCACACAAGGCTGACTGAATTAACACTCTGACTGCTGCCTGCTTTGTCCAGCCCTTTTATAGTCCGACACAACCAGTCTAACGAACATTCTTGCAGTAGAAGGTTCGTGATCTCGCCTTCTCGAGAGCTCTATTGATAATACATTGTTGTTTGTGTACCTTGCTTATGTTGTCTATCCCTTTTTGTCACATACATGTTGTTGTTGGTACCAGGCGCAACCAGGTTCGTTGTACATATGTGTGTGTGCAGCTTTAGATAATCAACACGTTCATTGTATTCTTAGTGTTAGTGTGTATTTGTATCGTGTGGCTTTTGTTTATCGTTTTTGTTGTTAAACGATATTAGGTCTTTTCCGTCAAGATCACATAGTCAAAGATCCACTTGACTATACTTTTCATTAATTCCTTTTAAAACGCCATATTGGCAACACTTTTCTCCACCATATTTTTGTTTTTATTAAATATTCTCACAAAACGAAAGGTAAGCAACACACACGCATTAATGTAAACAACTATTTAGTGAGAGAGAGAGAGAGTGCGAGAACAGCACAGAAAGAATGTGAAAAAAAACGCATGATTTTATTTACAGTTACTCTTGCTCTCATCCTTTTTTGTAAACAATATTTAACTCATGCTTGTGCATGCTGTAGCTCTGTAAAGGTGAATGTATGAGTTTATTAATGCAAGAGAGAGAGAGAGTTCGATAGGGAGAGGTAGAGGCAGAGGGAGTAAGTAAATGTATGAGAAAATGCAATTGTTCAGCCATATGTTGCTTGCTTGCTTGCTTAACGGGGTTGTATACGTTTTGCATATGTATTGTGTATATTGGTATGTGTGTGTATAAATTTATTTAAAATTTATAAAATTTTTATTGTATTTTTATTTTAATTTTTAATTTTTATTTTATTTGCTGTGCTGTGTGTTGTCTATGATATAATTTCACTTTAATATCCAAGACAAAGAGAGAGAGAGAGAGAGGGAGTTAGAGAATGGGAGAGAGCATATATGCATGCGATTATAAATCATATGTGTCTAGTGTAGGTGTGTAAGTGTACACATACATGTGTATGTATTGTGCTATTATTATCCGTATTACCATATATTTGCCAAAAGTATTATGATAAATATGAAATTACAAAACCAACAACAACAACAATGAAATACTTTTTGTAAATATTTGCTTGTGGTTTTTGCTGTGAACGATATTTCGATGCTGGTTCGTTTGATTTTGTTGTAATTGTAGTTGTTGTTGCATGTCTATTTGTTTCATTCGTTCGTTTTTGTTTTTTGCATTCTGACGTATTGTTTTTGTTTTTGTTGCTGTTGTTGTTGTTCATATCTGTTATTTGCTTGCTTATTATTTATTGTTGTTGTTGTTAACTGTTTTTTATGTGTGTAGAATTTCCCATAATTAAGTTTATCATTCCTTTTGTATTTGCAGCCGGGAGAATGCCTTTCAAAAAATTTTCAAAGTTTCATTGCCGTTCGTTGCTCTCTTCCTCTCCCGTTTTATTTTTTCGTTGCGGTGGTTGTAAATGTGGCAGGATTTTGCAAATATTTGATGGCTTTTGTAATCGTTTATTTATTATTGGCTTTTAAGTTGCGCCAAAACAATACACACACACAAACACACATGTATACAAAAACTTTTGCTTAAAGTTTTATTATAATCTGATTGCGGTTTGGCAAAAAATTTATCGGCTTTTTATTGCATATGTATAGGGGCATAAAGCATACAATATCCTTATTGGCGATGCAAAATGAAAATGAGGGCCCGAATTTTTTTTGGGGAATTTATGTGGCCACAGAACCTTAAGAAATTTAATTAAAATTGTAAGCAATTGGAAAATGGAAAAACCAAGGTGGAATGACAGAAGGATCTAGGCAAACGTCTCATAAAAGTCAATAATAAAAAACCCAATTAAACTTCATACAATTTTGTAATGAAGCTGGAAAAATTCTTAGCTATTTGAATCTAAAGATACCTTAAGGTTTCTTAAGTTAACTATGCTTAACCGGCTACCACCAGACATAATAAAGGGTGTTTTTTATAGAGGTATAGAACTTTAAGTTGGCATTACTTTTCAAGATGGCGACCGATTTAACAGCTGTCAAGGGATTTATTCTCAGTTTGGTTTGGCAATTCATCATGAATAGACTCACGCCTGAACAACGTTTGCAAATCGTGCAATTTTATTTCGAAAATAATGGTTCTGTGCGGAAAACGTATCGCGCACTACGTCCATTTTATCGTCGACAAAATCGTCAATCAGAGCAGTTAATTCGATTAACCATGGAACGTGTTCGCACCACGTTTACACTTATTGATAACTCGCATCCCCAGAGACGCTGTACGGTGCGTACAGAAGAAGCTATTGCTGCTGTAGAGCGTAGCATTGAGGAAGACCCGAATGAGTTCATCCGCCATCGAGCACAGGAATTGGATCTGTGTCCATCCACTTTATGGAAGTGTGCTTACAAAATCCAACTCGTGCAAGATTTGAAGCCAAACGATCATCAAGTAAGGCGTAGATTCGTCGAATGGGCCCAAAACGAGATTACCGTTGTTCCCGATTTTCATAAGCGAATTTTGTTTAGCGATGAAGCGCACTTCTGGTTGAATGGCTACGTCAACAAAAAGAAACTGCCGCATTTGGAGTGAAGGTAATCCTCAAGTGTATGTGGTAACACCGTTACATCCAGAAAAACTGACTGTTTGGTGCGCTTTATGGGCTGGTGGAATCATTGGTCCGTACTTTTTCAAAAAACGATGGTGGCCAGAACGTTACAGTCAATGGTGATCGGTATAGAGCCATGATTACTAACTTTTTCATTCCTGAATTGAATAATCATGATGTCCAGGAGATGTGGTTTCAACAAGACGGCGCAACATGTCACACAGCTCGTGCCACAATAGATTTATTGAAAGACACGTTTGGTGACCGCCTAATTTCACGTTTTGGATCTGTGAATTGGCCTCCAAGATCTTGTGATTTAACACCGCTAGACTACTTTCTGTGGGGCTATGTAAAGTCATTGGTCTATGCGGTAAAGCCACAAACGCTTGACCATTTGGAAGACAACATTCGCCGTATTATTGCCGATATACGGCCACAAATGTTGGAAAAAGTCATCGAAAATGGGACGTCAAGATCGGACTACATCCGCGCCAGCCGTGGCGGTCATATGCCAGAAATCATATTTAAAATGTAATGCCACAAGATTATCTTTCGCAAAAATTAAATTCATGTCAATCGAATAATGCATCGTTGTTTTATTGCAACTTAAAGTTCTATACCTCTATAAAAAACACCCTTTAGTTGCGAACACGTCAATGAGGCTGAGCACCATAAGATCATGGATGCACTGAGGCTATGTTCATGCCAAAAGTCTCAAGTATGGTTGATCTGAAGGTACCCATCAACTGCACAATACCTGAGCCTACTTCTTACAACTTCTTCTTATGGTCTTACAACCACCGGATGCACATACCGAATATATCGTTTTATGAGAATGGTTTCCACTTCCCGGGTAACGTCATTCAAAATTTCAATGATGAATCCAGATCGTGCAATAAAGTCGAATATAGGATCCTTTCAGGACAACTGACCAGATTATTATAGTACTTTACAGGCTGAACTAGTGGCTTTTAAAATTGCTGCCGTGTGAATTCGGTGTCAGAGTACATCGTATGGTGATAGACGCATATTTATCGACAGTAAAGCGGCCATTATATCTCTAGTGAATGTGTTCCCTACTTCTAACATTGTTTAAGAATGCCCTGCGTCTCTGGAGGAGATAGAGTGACCTTCGTTGGAAAATTTAATTGAACTCCTACATTAGCTAGAAGCTCCTCTGCAGCGAGACAAACAAACCTACATTCATTCGCAAAGGTAATGAACGCACTTGTGGAGACACCAGACTTATGTGGCCCGATATGGATTAGATAAGTAGGACAGAATTTACGTTACGTTTTTAACTTTTAAAAACGTTTAAAATATAAGCTCGTAGATTGCAAATAAAATAAGAATAAATTTGCGTTTAGTTTCAATTAAATTTTTTTATTATTTGCACACTTCTGTGTGCCACTGTTCACAATTTGATGTAAACAACAACAATTGCTTTTCTTTGTTATTCCTTTGTTTATACCCTTTGCATAAATAATAACAATTACTAGACAATTATTCGACAGATTTTTGTAACGGAGATCTTCAAAAGCACCGCGTCTTCACACAAGCCTGACTGAACTTCACTAACTCACTTGCCTGCTTTGCCTTGCCTTTTATATGGCAGGGTAAACAGTCTGATGAATGTTCTTGAAGGCGAATGTTCTTGACTTTGCCTTCTCAAAATCTCTATAAATGTAAACATCGTTGTTTACATTCATTATATAGTGTTGTTTGTATATTTTGTTTACATTTATTCTTGTAGTGTTTTTTGTTGTATTTTTGTTTACTTGTTTATTACTTTTTATGCAGGTATTTGTTGCTATATTAAGCAGTACGATAATTTGTAAACAGGTTTGTTTACTGCGTTGTTTTGTTTTTAATTTTAATGTTAAGCGACGTAAAAGCAAAATACCAGTATCTTGATTTTTAATTTTCGTAACACTATCAAGATTTCATTTAAAAAGCCTCACAGCAATGATAACAGCAGACTGCAAATATCACATAACTTTTTCTGCAAAAACTGCAACGACGAAGAAGAACAGGAGACCATTGTCCGGTGCTTGGAAACCTAAGAAGTAGAATTCTTGTTCACCCGGAATTTAGTGGCAAAACATGTCTAGCCAAAGGGGATTTGACTTTCGTTCATAAGACTCTCGGGATGAGAGGAGCTATAATTACATGGCGAATATTGGTAGTAATATTGGTGTTACAATGTTATCTTACAGGACCTACGTAAGGTGTAGGCAGTGAGGCGGCTGCCAAACTCAAGTAACAGTTGACTGCCTTTTTAGAATGATGGTTTTGAAACCACTAAATGGATAACCTTATATGGACACATACTTATATAAGCATGTGTAGTATACCTTGATCTCTCGATCTCACTTCTTAAGTGATTAGCTTATCAAACATACAATGCATCTCCCTTAGCTTAGGCTGGTAGAGCATTTTCGAGTCCCCTTTTATCAATATTTTTTTCAAAGTTTACTTTTGTCCCTGATACTCTGTTTTTTTGTTTTTTAAATTCTTTCCTGGTGGTGTCATTAACATTTTGTGCAACTTTGGTTTTTTTTTTTGCATGCTGCTGCCACCTTTTTTTCGCTATTTTTTTGTGCCCGTTTTTTTTTTTTTTTGCTGTTATTGTCCTCTAAATGACTCTGAGAGCATTAAGTGGCTTTTGTTGGGGCTTTTGGGGTCAGTTCAGTGTCATTGTCGATTTTGTTTGCTGTTGCTACTCTTGCTGATGTTGCTGTTGTTGTTGTTCGTCTGTATTTATTATTTTTATTGTGTTTTATTTGATTTTTATGAGGAATAACGGTTTTAGCGGTTATACAAATAAGCGAATTAAACATTGTTTGAATGAATAAACAACAAACGTATGCCGAGCATGCAAACATATAATCATGGAACTTTACACACACACATACACATACACAGCCGTTTGCATACCATTAAGCAGAATGCAAAAACAAAAATAAATGCGGGACTAAAAAACAAAACAAAAAAAAGAACAAGCAGAAGCAAGTGATTGAGCCTTTTTGTTTTTGCCTTGACCACCACAACTTGCAATAGTTAATAGAGTGGTGGTTACAAGTGTGGTGGAGTGTCATTATTATTTGCCATTTTGCGGTTTTTTGATTTTATAAAAGCGCTACCCACCTCTACGCTGTTATATTTATTCCCTTTGTGTGTTTGTTTCGGTTTATTTAAACAAGCAAGTGTGTGTGTGTGTGTGAATGTATGAAACAGAGTATCAATATTTATTTGTATATGCGTGCGTATATGTGTGTTTTTATTTATTTATTTATCATTGCTTTTCTGTTCTGTTCAATGTTGTATGAGAGCGTGTGTATTTAAATGTTGGTTTATCTCTTTTTTGTTGTTGCTGTTGCATTATTTATACATATTTATTTAAGTTTTAAAAAATTAAAACCAATACAAATACAAATATTCATGTAAATAAATAATAATATCACTGTCACAACCACACTCTCTCTCTCTCTCTTTCTCTTTTGGTTTCCCATATACTTACGCTTACATTAAATTCATATGATGAAACCAATTTAAAGTCACGGTGTTGCTTGTTTATAAATGTTTAATATTTTTAAAACACTGTGCAACAAAAATTTTAAGAAAATTTTGTAATACTTTGAAATTTAAGTTCTTATTCGTATGATAATCTTTTAGAAAACTGGTCTCATTTTCTTCTGAAAATCAATTCAACAACTTATTTTCAATAACTGATCACGATTCACAAAATTCTTTAAATACAGACTCTCTGTGCTTAGATTGACGACAACTAGGTGGACAGGATGATTTGAAATCTGTTTACTCTCTTGTGTTCTGGAAAAGATGCTAGTCAGCTGAGAAGTAGTGGAGTTAGCATCCTACTGTGGACCCTACGCTTACCATCAATTACAATTTTAATCAAACTTCGGTGACTTACCAAAGATTTCTACTGGAAAATTAATTTCAGGCACTCTTAGCGCTGATGTTCTTGGTCTAATGGTGGCCTTTAGCACACAAATTGTGGGCAAAATTCAGTTTAAAGTCAACTCCGTATGATAGATTTTTGGAAAACTTTTCACGGCAATTTTATTTTCACATTCAAAGCTTATTTTCAGAATACACTTCTAAAGAAATATATTTTCATGTTTTGTTTTGTTCGAGATCTCTGAGCTGGGATTTGAACTAAGTACTGTCGTCTAACAATCCAACACACTACCTACTAGACTATGGCAAATTTGTTGTCTTTGTGAGAATTTGATTTTATCAAGCGAACGGAAATGTATTCCCTCGGGGCAATATTAAACGCCACAATTGATTATGATATGTTTGAAGGGCAGTTCTTATGCAACCCCTTTTTAGACTGAATGTGGAAACAAGTGCCTACTAATCTGTTCAGCTCTATGACTAACAATTTTATTAGGTAGGTAGGTAGGTAGGTAGAAGTCGCTGTCCCCTCGATGGAGTTATGAACGGGCACATTTAGGCCACACACAGGGCCCACTGTGATAACACAGTTTTACATTGTTCCCTAGTCTAGGAATCACTCGGAGCTTCCGGTGAAGCGACTTAGACTGCCAATATCCATGCATGACAGTTCATCCCGATCCTTCAGGTGTCCCTTTCTCTTCTGACCAAGTGCTGGGCATGTACACAGTAGGTTTAGGTTTAGGTTAGAGGACGTGTACTTGCTAATTGAGACAAGTACAGTACCCGGAGATCTTGTATACCCATTGTACAACGTCCTAAAGGGGCGAGGATAATAGGGGAGACGGGGAAAAAGGAGAGGCAGTAGTAAAGGGAGGATGATGAAGCAGAGGAATTACACAGACTAACAATACGCGCAAGAGAGCGCGACTACACTTCTCAGCCAGCGTAACCTAATAATGAACCTATGGAGAGCCTTTATGTCGCCTCTTGACACAGAATTCAAACCTTCAAAGAAGCCTCTGCTAAGGGTTTCAACCTCGACCTACTAAGGGCTGGACAGTTACAGAGGAGATTCGATTCGATTGTCTCCAACTCCTCCTCATCGCAACATACCCTGCAATAGTCCGGCTGGTATCTGTTCCAGATCCTTGTCAGCGATCTAATCTCACAGTAGGTGAAGAACAGCCTCCTCCTCTTCTTCGCAGCTTCAGCAGAAATCATTTGCAAGATATCCAAGACCAATACGCCTTGCATGCGTTCCTATAATACAATGCCACGTAATAACTTCGATAACAGTGCTGAGTCTACTTCTTTGCAGTTTAAGTAGAGCTGCCATGCGCCTTTTATCCAGCTTTGGCCAGATTTTCTGTGCCCTTCTCCTAATGTCCAAAGCTACTCATCTACTGTTGACAAGATCCACGATTGTATTGTCAATTATAAGCTTGCAGTTACCCAAAGTGATCTCCAATGAAGAGAATTCAACAGAGAGTTCGATGGTCGTGCCCCTGCTGGGCTTCATTAGCTCTGCAGTCACCGGGAATGTCTCTATGTCTTGGTAAGCAATTTTGTTAATGAAAAATGTTCTCAGATTTCTTTCCGTAAAAACATTGATTTCATTTTAAACAACTCAAACCCTCCCCCCCTCATTTGTATTCATTAAAACGAATTTTTTTCATTTTTCTCAGAAAATTTTGTTACACGGTGCAATAAAATTACACGTCTAGGACCCGTATTTAAATAGAATTCAAGTGTTAAAATGACTCGGCATTTGATTTGTAACAAACAATATTTAATACGTGTCTTTTTATTCTTTTAATTTTGAAAGTGTGTTGTTGTAAGTGTTAATCATTTAAAAATGCCCGTGTTTAATTTCATTGCCATTCGTATCATCATCTTCATTCGTATCTTGTGGTTTTCATTATCAGAAATGAATCGTTTTATCGCTACTCATAAGCACTCATGAAATTTGGAATATAATAAGTGAGTCAACAATGTAGAAATTTAACTACATACTCTGATTCATTCGTACCAAAGAATATGGATATAAAGAATACGCATCATGTAGAAGTAAAATTTCTTATGGCGGGTTGTAACATTACGACCCGCTCTCACCAAATTTTTTTTAAAAATCATTTCTGGGTGAGGGGAGAGGAAGACAGAAGGAAAATGAACACAAACAAAGAGCGTATCGTACGTATGTACATGTGTATGTATTCTTGTGTTTTTTGATTTAGTTGTCGATCAGACTGCGACAAGAATACATGTGCTGCGGATGCTTTATCATTTTATTTCAGAATAACACTCGAAGAATATTTTGTGTTAAAAATGTTCTATGTCATTAGCTGGGCGTATTTTATTTTGTCCCACAGTATAATTTTTTTTAAATGCTTTGGAATGCTCGCGTTTTTTTTTCTTTTAATAAAAAATGGTTTTTTTATTCTTTTTATTTTTATTTATCTAAAAAACATGGCCTAATTTTTAAGCCAAAGATGGATAGCTTTATGTTCTTTTAATAATAAAATCCATGTTTTATTTTATTTTTATTCATCCAAAATTATTAAGCCAAAGATAGATAGCTTTACATATGTATGTTGATGAAAAGGAAATAAAAATAGAGTATATTACTAACACTTTTATATGGCTGTAAATAAATAAATTCTCTCAACTTATTTTCTCTCTCTCACTCACTAATCCATAACCATAGGCATGTGTTAACCTAGAGGAAAATTGTTAGTAATAATGTCAAGTCTACTTATTAACCCAATGATATGTATATGTGATCGGAAAATATAAAGAAATTGTACTGCACTAAGACACTAAGACACCGTATTTGACTTGGCAAGTATTCTTCCAAAAATCGAAATCATTTCTCATTGATATTAGTGAATACTACTGTGATATTTCTTTGGGTGTATAATTGAAGTCTGAAAAAAGCGACATTAACCTTCTTCTTTAAAGACTGACAAGATTTTTACGCTCTTTTTAACGAACATTCTTGATGTTCGTGTCCTATGTGTGTAAAAAGCCGAGGATGTTCTTCCCCTGAGGGACATTGGTGCCGACGTCTGTTTTTAACACTAGAAAAATAAATAAAAAAGTGGTCAAACAATAAAAACGCACGATGAGAACAACGCATTGTTACGCTCTTGGTCCCCGCGTCATGAAATATTTTTGAAAAATATTCCAAAATATGTTAAAATGCACATTCTTTATACTTTATTTTCTTTGTTCGTACTCACTACAACGTTGATTTATAAGTTGCAGGTTGCAATGAGTATGCGTACCACGTCGACATCAAACTCATGCCATTCGAAACATGTTTGATTCATAAGCCAACTCAGTTAGATTCGTAACTTTTCGAGTGATTCGAATCATTCATCAAAATCTAACACTCTTAGTTGTTGTTGCATTTACAACAAAAGAAAAAGGACACCTAAGCAAAAAAGACAAAGAAAGCAAGCAGAGTAAATACACAACCTTCTAGTGAGTATTGTAGTGTTCTTATGCGAATCATATTTATTTCGTTCTTCGTGTATATGTTGAGTTATGGAGAGAGTCGAACTCAATAACATCATAAGTGTTGTTAAGTAAGCATGAGTATGATGAGTATTTCGAACTTTGAATATGAGTACAGGTTCCATGATATTAAAATAAGTATGAATGCGTATAAGCATCAGAAATTATGAGTATGATTAAATTCTACTCATCTTTTTAAATATTCATTGCTGTCCTCTGGCCAGCACCCGTATTTAAATAGAATTCAAGTGTTTTTTAATGACTCGGCATTTAATTTGCAACAAATAATATTTAATACTTGTTTTCTTGTTCTTCTAATTTTAAAAGAATGTTGTTGTTATTGTTGTTCATTAAGTTGTTGTTCTTGTTATAATTGTTAATCATTTTAAAATGCCCGTGTTTAATTTCATTGTCCTCATCATCATCATCATCATTTTGATACGTATCTTTTGGCTTTAAATGCAGAATTCTGTTGAATTCAGATGTTGATGTTTGCATGTCTTTCATTATGTATTTGATTTTGTTGTTGTCGCTGTAATTCTAACAGTAGTTTAAGACAATAAGTGTTGCCACCGCCATTATTTGTTAATTTTTGTTGTTATTGTTGTTGGCATTGTTGCTATTCTTGTTGTTTGTTACCAGTAGTTCGTTGACTATGATGATGATGTATTTCCTGAAAACTTTTCTTATTCTTTGTGTGTGTGTGTTTTGTTTTGATGTTGTTGTTGTTTTTGTTACAATTATTTTTCATTTTTTATTAGTGTATTGTTCTTGGTTTGTTGTTTCTATTGCCATTGCAGTTGTTGTTGTTGTTGTTGTTTTCTATGTTCCCCATTATGACGTCTTGTCTGTTACAATGACGCTGACAAGCGTATTTCAGAAAACTTTTTCTTCTTTGGTGCATGTGCATGCACCAAGTGAATATTTAAATGTGGGTGTGTGTGTATCTGTGTGTGTTTGCAAGCCTTTTAATATTCAGGGCTTTAGTTTTGTAAAAACAACACCCAAATAAAGAGAAAAACAAAACTAAAAAAAACTCAGACTCAAATTACAAACCCAGCTAGTTTTGCTGCTGCTGTCGCTGCTACTGCTGATGTCTCTGCTTCTGAGTTACCAATTTAGTTTTAGCAACCAGTCATTATGAAGGCATACTAGTTACAGTGGGCCAAAAGTGGAAATATAAGGAAAATGTTTTGAATGGCTTTAGTTAGTCTTGAAAATTGACAACTCAAGATAGCATTGTTGCAAGATAGTGGATATGTTTACTTACTTATTTGGTCATTACACCCCCTTTAGTGTGTGTTAAAAACTTTTGGATGGTGTGTGAAGCTAGACTCCCTATCTCTGCTTTCCAAGCCTCTTTTCTCACTTCGTAGACATTATTTGTGTCACACACACGTAAAGTTTTAAAATAGTTCACTTGCTTATGGATGCTGAAAGGTATACAGAGGGATAAGCTTTGACCCTATCGCATATCAAGTTCCTACGAGCGTATTTTGTAAAGGACTGGAGCTTCTTGTCAAAACATGGTTTCACCTTATTAGTGATGTTTCAAATCTACCAACGACCAGATCTATGTTGTATGTGTTAAAAACTTTTGGATAATGTGAGAAGCTAGGTATTGGCTATAGGATTTCTCTCTCTTTCTCTGCTTTCCAAGCATCCCTGCTCACTCCGTAGATATTATTCACACACTCGCACTATTAGCAGCGAGGAAGCTGCCATCCTCGGAAGCTTTTCTAACTGCTGAATACGATGAATTTCCACGTGACCTGTGATTCAGCAGAAAGCGAACTTATTCCTCCTGCTTAGTTGATTCAATTTGGCCAGTCACTCCCATACAATTCTGGAGTTAACCTCATACGAGCTGTCTGCTCAGATGGTCGCCTATTTGTCGGATAGTATTGCTGTGATATGCAGTGGGGAATTCATTAATTAATGGGCTAAGCGCTTATCGATTTTTTTATTGTAATTGACTTTATTCCATACATACATACATAATTGGCCATTACAACCCTTCCGTCAGGATTATGGCCTAGCTTCTCACACCACTGATGTTGTGAGTGATAATTTTTTACATGAGTGGCGGGACCTACAATATAAAGTTGGCAATTTTATTTACTCTCAGAGTTTTTGCCAGAAATCTGCTGAGAGGAAGTCGCCGCAACCTGGGGTTTGAACCGTGGCCTTTCGTCCAATAAGCCAACACACTATCTACTAGACTACAGCGACTTATTGACTTTATTCCAGTGATTTCAAACAATTTCTAATCTCTGGTTGTACGAAACATTGCTTCCATGTTGGTTAAATTCAATGATTTTTATTATTGTGTTGAGGCTACAGGCATAAAAATGCCTGCTACGGAGTTGTCTGAACAAAAGCATGCTTTTTCAACCAATTTACTACACAATACCAACACAATTCACTGCATAAGAGTGTCAAACGGTTGCACACTCGTTTTAGTATGAAGATCTTAGTCTGTTCACTAGAATTTAGCGTGTTCAAGAACCAGCTAACGAGCCCTGTGTTGTGATCCAACCAACTTACTACACAATACCAACACAATTCACTGCATGAAGGTGTCAAACGGTTGTACACTCGTTTTAGTATGAAGATCTTAGTCAGTTTAATAGAATTTAGTGTGTTCAAGAACCAGTTAACTAGCTATGCCTTGTGAAGTGTGAATTTCTTTAGGAATCATGCTGCTCTAAAGGTAAAGATGATGTGCCACAGTTGCAAATACTATTTCCAATGCCCTTGTTCCCGCTTTTACTAAAACGCATCCTGTTTTTGATTTCTTTTCCAAATTTATCCTCTTTTGGACCCACTGTAGTTGCAAATTTCTGGTTATCTTTGTCAGTCTCTTTGGTGTGAGCCGTAAACGTCTCGTTTATACCAGCCAAATCACAAACATTAAACGAAAATAATACGGAAAACAACACCAACAACAACAACAACAACAACAACAACGAAAAGTACTTGTTTAAAAAAAGAAGAAAAAGAAAATATTTCTGTACCCACGTCAAAAAAGTTTCTCTAGGCGTATGGCGCCTACAGCCAAACTGAACTGTTTGTAGCACGTTTTTCAAAAAAAAAAAACAAAAACGCCAAACAAAATCAACTGCAGCGCACAGAAAAATGTTACACAAAAGCCTGTTAGCGGTAGTGTTAGCAGCGGCAAATGCTAACAAAAATTTTCTAAACAACAACAACAACAACAAAAAATTACCCAAGCAATGAGCAAAAGAGTGGCAACAATAGCAACAACAAAAACAGAAGCATTTCCGCTTTCATGTTGAATATGACAGAAACAAGTGTTAATGGTTTGTTGTTTGGTGTACAACCAGAAACAGCAACACAACCAAAATGAAAGAACAACAACAACAAGAAGACTAAGAACAAGAAAACTAGGAAAACTCAGCAAAAAAAAACATTTTTTTTGAATGACGTACTGACACACTAAAGCAGCGGTAGGCAGCCAGCGTAGGCACGGCTCTTTGTTTGGTTAGGTGTTGAGGAAATTATGTTGCCACAGTTTTTTTTTGATTTTATGTTTGCAACACTAATACACTGGGCTTGTTTGCAATATTGCAACAACAATAAAAGCAATACAATTGCAAGTTAACAACAACAACAACAACAACTATAACACTTAACATAACTAATTTTATGATGTCTTTCAAGCCCAAACTACAGCACACAACGAACACAAACAACCATCCAACCAGGGAACCATTCAACCAGCCAACCATCCAACCAGCCAACCATCCAAGCAGCCAACCAGCCAACCACCCACAAGTGGATGGCTGTTTGGTCCTGTACTCATATACAACACAAGAATGACTAAGTGTGAGTAAGTGTAAGTAAGTGTGTAAATAAGTGAGTGAGTGAGTGAGTGGGTGAGTGACTTATTGTTAAAGCGCCTACCAATTATACGAACGACGGATATACCCGCAGTTAAAATCAACGAATTAAGTTTTGATTTGACGTTCGCTCGTTTGTGTAACACTTCAGGTCAAGTAATGCACACCTGCAACACACTTGCAACTTAAAACGCAAAACTAACGCACTCACTTCTTGTAGTCGGAGTCTATTGTTTGCTTATATTGCACGCTGCTATACCCCTTAAGGGCGATATTCAAGTATTTTTTGGTTACTTTTTTGAGCATTTCAGAAAAAAAGGTGCCAGAAGAAAAGGAACTTTTTTTTGGGCCACTCTTAATGAAATGGAAGCCTATTTTGGATGATCACTTAAGAGGAATGGCTTGTCAAGAGGAGAGCATGTCGACTAAGAACAATTATATTGTTACGCAAATCGAAACGACCTAATATCGTTTAAAATTAAAAACGATAAACAAAAGCCCCACAATACAAATACACACTAACACCAAGAATACAATGAACGTGTTGAGCTGCACAGACACATATGTACAACGAACCTGGTTGCGCCTGTTACCAACAACAACGTGTATGTGACAAAAAGGGATAGACAACATAAGCAAAGTACACAAACAACAATGTATTAGCAATAGAGCTCTCGAGAAGGCGAGATCACGAACCTTCCACATCAAGAATGTTCGTTAGACTTGTTATGCCGGACTATAAAAGGGCTGGACAAAGCAGGCAGCAGTCAGTAAGAATTCAGTCAGCCTTGTGTGAAGTTGCATGTGAACAAAACAAGTCGTGGTTGTAAAGCGAATAATTGTGTGAACTAGTAAAGTGAATAAACAGATTATTATTGTTGTATCGTTAAGTTGTATACGGTGGCACACAAAAGTAGTGTAAAGAATAAAGGCAGTTTAACTGATATTAAACACATATTTGTTTTTACTTTGTTTGCAATTAACGAACTCATATTTAAACGTCTTTAAAAAGGTAAAAACGTAACAATATGTTGGATTTGAAGATACTTCTTGTATTTACTTTTCAGTATGATGTTGGATGTTGCGGAAGAGAAAATCGTGTCATATATTCGTAAAGCTTTCAAGTGGTTTATTTGCTTATGGATGGTAATGCTGAGAGGTACGCACGGTCTTACGAGCGTGTTATGTAAACGACTGAAGTCACTCATCAAAACATTGATTGGATCATATCAACGTGACTTCATACCTAACAAGTCCACTATCGGCCCGACCTTTACATTACGTCAAATCCCGAAGAAAACCCATGAAAAACAAGTCGAGAGACACCATCTTTTTGTCGACTACAAGACAGCCTTCTATAGCCTCGTAAGGAATCGTGTTTCTAACGCGAAGTCTTAGCTCGGTATTCCCGCATAACTGGTAGGGCTATGCTGAATGGCGTTGAGCAACTGCTGTAGCTGCGTTAAAGTAGGAATTGGCCTCTCCAAACTCTTTGATACCATACAAGGTTTCAGATCCGACGTTAACTTATCATGGAACCTCTTCAACTTCATCATGGAAAGTGTTCTGGGAAAGGCGGGCATGCATCGTAATGCCACTATTTTCCACAAATGTGTCCTGTTGCTTGTCATAAAGCGTACCAAGAGAGATTTTACTGCTACATACATCATTACATTACATCAGGATTATGGACTTAGTTGCTCACGCCACTTATGTTGTGTGACTCCGAACTACAGATTTTTTTGAGAAACTTTTCATGGCAATTTTTTATTTTGCCAGAAATCTGTTGAGAGGAAGTCACCGAAGAAATATTTTTCATGTTTTCGTTTTGATGTCAAACCTGGGGTTTGAACCTGTGGCCTTACGTCTAATAAGCCAACTCCCTACCTACTAAACTACTGCTACCTTTAGCGATATGCAACGGGAATCTATGAAGCTAGGGTCAGGCAGTTAAGGGGGGCAAAACAAAGTATATATTGTCGACAACTAGGGACATGCAGTAGATTGCATTCTAGATCACGATCGATAACTATACTTTCGATATAGTCAAGGAATTTATTTATTTTGACTCCGCCGTTACCAGCAAAAATGATGTCAGCCGGGAGATCAAGCGCAGGATCACATTTGCCAAGTAAGTGCTGCTACCATGGTCGCAATAGGCAATCGAATAGCAGAGGAAGCTCTCTCGTATGGCAATACTTATGCTCTACACTGTGGCCGTAAAGCATGGACGCTACTAAGCAAAATGATTCCTAAAGTAATTCACACTTTACAACGCATAGCTAGTTAACTGGTTCTTGAATACACTAAATTCTATTGAACTGACTAAGATCTTCATACTAAAACGAGTGTACAGCCGTTTGACACCCTTATGCAGTGAATTGTGTTGGTATTGTGTAGTAAATTGGTTGGATCACAACACAGGGCTAGTTAACTGGTTCTTGAACACACTAAATTCTATTGAACTGACTAAGATCTTCAAACAAAAACGAGTGTACAACCGTTTGACACCCTCATGCAGTGAATTGTGATAGTATTGTGTAGTAAATTGGTTGGATCACAACACAGGGCTAGTTAACTGGTTCTTGAACACACTAAATTCTATTAAACTGACTAAGATCTTCATACTAAAACGAGTGTACGTTTGACACCTTTATGACGTGAATTGTGTTGGTATTGTGTAGTAAATTTGTTTGGAAAAGTATGCTTTCGTTCAGACAACTCCGTAGCAGGCATTTTTATGCCTGTAGACTCAACACAATAATAAAAATCATTGAGTTTAGCCAACATGGAAGCAATGTTTCGTACAACCAGAGATTAGAAAACCGTTCGAAATCACTGGAATAAAGTCAATTATAATAAAAAAAATCGATAAGCGGTTCGCCCATAAATTAATGAATTCCCCTCTGCATATCACTGCAATACTATGCGACAAATAGGCCACCATCTGAGCAGACAACTCATATGAGGTTAACTCCAGAGTTGTATGGGAGTGACTGGCCAAGTTGAATCAACTAAGCGGAAGGAATAAGTTCGTTCTCTGCTGGATCACAGGTCACGTGGAAATTCACCGCGTTCAGCAGTTAGATGAGCTTGAGAGGATGGGCTTCCTCACAGCTAATAGTGCGAGCATGTGTATAATATCTACGGAGTGAGAAGAGATGCTTGGAAAGCAGAGAGACAGAGAGAGAGAGCAACCCTGTAGCCAACACCTTGCTTCTCACATTATCCAAAAGTTTTTAACACACACAACATGCGGCTGGTCGATGGTGGATTTCATGCATCACTAATAAGTTCAAACAATGTTTTGAGTCTTGAGAATATTCGAGAGAAAAGTTCAACGTAAGATCATCGGTCCAGTGCGCTGTGATGATGATTTCCGCATCCGAACCAATAATAAGCTTTATGAGCTCCTCAATGACTGTACTGGCTCGGCACACTAGATCGTATGGTGGCAGTGCTGTCATGACTTTACACGAGAATAATAAGAATCAGGAATGAGCTTGTCAATGTATTAATCCATCAAGTAATCAAATCGTTCTGAGGGCAATGGCAACGTGTTCGATGGCATCTTAAATGGCCGGAGAGGGCTTTAGGTTTAGGTTTAGGTCGGTTTGTTAGCTATGATATCACAAAGCTCACTTGAGCACGCATAGCCAACCATAGTGATGCCACGGGTGAACGCAGTCTCTGAACTGACCAAGTCCCACCATAATCAAGGAAGAGGAAGAAGTTGGTCAGCGCAAGGGCTGCATAAAGGGCTTTGCTCATCATCAATAACTCGGAGTGGCAAACATGGTTGTGTTTTGCTAGTTTCCGTGAAATGTATACATACAACTATAGTTGCTGGATTGAATTGATGAAGTATGGAAATCCACTGCCCATCAAAAGAGATTCAAGCACTTTCCATAAGAACAAGATGATGCCAAAACTTACAAAATGAATGAACACTTTAAAGACTTCTTTCATTTCCATGGCTTTAAAACAAAATATCGAAGTAAAATTAAAAAGAAATTCATTTCAGTTTTTTGTTTTTATTTTTAAATTTTATTTCTACCGTTTACGAGTACGAGTACGAGTACACGTTTCAGTGTTTTTTTTTTTCTTTCGCTCATGTCGTCTTATCCGGCAATTTTCTGCATCTGTGTGCAGTGAAATCGATTTTGCAACGTTGCTTTACTATTTTCGGAATTTTTAGATTAATTTCTTTCTTTTAATTCCCTACTCTTTCTTTCTTCTTCTCTTTATTTTTTCTTAATTTTTTTATATTCTTTTTTCAAATGAAACGAATTTTAAGTTGAATGTGCCAATAAAAATAAGAGAGAAAAAAATGGAAGTGAAATCAGAAGAATTTATTGTTATGCGAAGCATTTTAAAACAATTGTCGTTTTACAGGTGAATACAGTTTCACAAAGAGAAGGGGGGCAGGGGCATTTATAAATACGTATGTGCATTATAATCTAAATGCGAGAGTTGTGGGAGAAGGTCTAAGAGGACTGTGCCAAAATTAGGTTAGGTTGGGCTGGGCACAGTTTACTCGGGTCCTGTAAGGTGCCGTTGTAACACTCACACTACATATCGATATCCGCCATATAATTATATCTCCTGGTTGATAACTCTCAAAACAATCCCGAGAGTCTTATGAAGTTGTGGGTTTTTCTCCTTTGGCCACACATGTTTTCTGGGTGTCCAAGTATTCTACTTCTCAGGTTCCCAAGTGCCAGATAAGTCCAGTGAAGATGTTCTGTTCTGCAATACAATTGCAAGTTAACAACAACAACAACTATAACACTTAACATAACTAATTTTATGATGTCTTTCAAGCCTAAACTACAGCACACAACTAACACAAACAACCATCCAACCATCCAACCAGCCAACCATCCAACCAGCCAACCATCCACTTGTGGGTGCTGTTTGGTCCTGTACTTATAAACAACACAAGAATGGCTAAGTGTGAGTAAGTGTAAGTAAGTGTGTAAATAAGTGAGTGAGTGAGTGACTTATTGTTAAAGCGCCTACCAATTATACGAACGACGGATATACCCGCAGTTAAAATCACGAATTAAGTTTTGATTAGACTTTCGCTCGTTTGTATTGCACTTCACGTCAAGTAATATACACCTGCAACACACTCGCAACATAAAACGCCAAACAAACGCACTCACTTCTTGCAGCCGCAGTCTATTGTTTGCTTAAATTGCACGCTGCTACACCCCCTCAAGCGTGTTATACTGGGTGTCCAAGAATTCTACTTCTCAAGTTCTCAATTGCCGGATAATGCCAGCGAAGATGTCCTGCGGTCTCCTCTTTTTTCTCATCATTGTAGCTTCTGCAAAATCATTATGAGGTATTCCCGCGTTCAGAATTCATCAGTGGAAACCGGAATAATGATTTCTGGGAGGTGTAAACCATTCTCCTAAAAGGATCTATCGGGTATCTGTTTCGCAAAACCAGAGTCCAAAGTAGGTTCAGGTATAGCGTATTCAATAGGTACATTCAGTTCAACCGCACCCAAGATTTAAGCATGACTGCTATGTCTCCTGGTCTCATTGCCGCGTTTGCTGCCACTCGTTTCACCAAAAAGTCTGATGGTAGCCAGTTAAGAATGGTAACAATACCCAGGGTGATGTAGTGCTAAGGGCATCTGTTGTCATGTCTCGCCAGCATTCTCATAACCCTTTCAAACTGGGTTTGATGATTCCTTTTCTGTAAAACGTACCACCAAACTGCCGCTTTGTAGAAGCAGAGCTGGTTTGATTACAAAATTAGGTTGCAAAAATACATTTTATTTGCATTTGAGTTTGAGGCCACCTTAGTGGTTCAGTTAAGTTTGCTGTCCAATATGATAACAATATTGTTACGCAAATCGAAACGACCTAATATCGTTTAACAACAAAAACAATAAACAAAAGCCACACGATACAAATATACACTAATACTAAAAATACAATGAACGTGTTGATTATCTAAAGCTGCACACACACATATGTACGACGAACCTGGTTGCGCCCGGTACCAACAACAATATGTATGTGACAAAAAGGGATAGACAACATAAGCAAAGTACACAAACAACAATGTATTAGCAATAGAACTCTCGAGAAGGCGAGATCACGATCCTTCTACTTCAAGAATGTTCGTTAGACTGGTTGTGTCGTACTATAAAAGGGCTGGACAAAGCAGGCAGCAGTCAGTTATAATTCGGTCAGCCTTGTGTGAAGACGCGTTGCAGTTTGAACGTACAAGTGGTATTGCTTGCAAACAGGTTGTATGCAGAGAAGATCTAACGAACAGTTGTTAGTTTTAACGCGGACAGAAGTGTGAAATAGAATAGTGTACAAACAGATTATTGTTGTTGTATAGTTAAGTTGTATACGGTGGCACATAAAAGTAGTGTAAAGAATAAAAAGTTTAACTGAAATTAAACACACATTTGTTTTTACTTTGTTTGCAATTAACGAACTCATATTTAAACGGTTTTAAAAAGGTAAAAACGTAACAATATATTTGGCGTTCTGTTTTGGGTTGGGTTTACTCGCTGTTCACACTCTTGGATAAAATTAACACTCTACACCTAAAGTGGTGTGGGAAGCTAGGTTGCAAACCTGACTAAACGGATGTAATGACCAATTATGTGTGTACATATGTATGTAACATGAGTGCTGTGAGAAGCTAGGTTGTAATCCTGACTAAAGTGTTGTAATGATGAATTAAGTGACTTTAATTTGGAAGGTTAATGTAACAGATACTTCTGTGGGGCGCACATCAGAGATCAGCAATAAATCGTTTTGTTGGTACTCATAATCACTCATAAAATTTTGAATATACTCGTAAGTGAGTCAACAATATTGAAATTTAACTATGTACTCTGATTCATTTATACTCACTACAACGTTGATTTATAAGTTGCAGGTTGCAATGAGTATGCGTACAACATTAACATCAAACTCATACCATTCGAAATATGTTTGATTCATAAGCCAACTCATTTAGATTCATAACTTTAGAAAAAAACTTTTAATATTCGAATCTTTTATCAAAATTTAGTCTTAGTTGTTGTTGCATTTACAAAAAAGGAAAATGGCACATAAGCAAAAAAGACAGAGCAGCAAGCAGAGCAAACACGCCTTCTACTGAGTATTCTAGTGTTTGTACACGAATATATTTATTTTCTGATTCGTGTATATGTTGAGTTATGGAGAGAGTCGAAATCAACAGCATCATACGTGTTTGTTAAGTATATATGAGTATGATGAGTACTTCAAACTTTGAATAAGAGTAGAGGTTCCATGATAATTAAATAAGTTTGAATGCGTATAAGTATCAGAAATTATGAGTATGATTCGATTCTACTCATTTCTACTCATTTTTTTGAATACTCATTGCTGATCTCTGATGTGCACCATCATTTGTCGCCTGAATACAACACTTAGGTGTAGTCACGTGGGTAGTCGAAAATTTAAATAATTTTGTACCCTTTACGACCTAGCATGTTGTGTGCGTTCAATTTATTCATGAGCGGCGTTGCTCACAGTTTAAAATCGTTTCCCAATAACAGATTTTTGAGAAATTTTTCATGAAATTTTTTTTTTTACTCACAGAGTTTTTACCAGAAAGCTGCCGAGAGATTCATAACTTCAGAAAAATACTTATTCGAGTGATTCGAATCATTCATCAAAATCTAACACTCTTAGTTGTTGTTGCTTTTACAACAAAAGAAAAAGGACACCTAAGCAAGAAAGACAGAGCGGCAAGCAGAGCAAACACACAACCTTCTAATAAGTATTCTAGTGCCCGTACACGAATCATTGGGATTCCTGTATATGTTGAGTTATGGAGAGAGTCGAAATCAACAACGTCATACGTGTTGTTAAGTATGTATGAGTATGATGAGTACTTCAAACTTTGAATATATGAGTAGTATGAGTATGATATTAAAATAAGTCTGAATGCTTATAAGCATTAGAAATTATGAGTACAATTCGATTCTACTCTTCTTTTTGAATACTTATTGCTGATCTCTGGCGCTTATGTCCTGTAGGCAAGTGTGTCCTATCGATTTCAATCTATCATTATCACTTAAGCCATAAGCGTTTAAAACTTTCACACACAATCTACGCATTAAATAAATGCGATAAAATGTGCAGGCACTACTCGCATCCTCTACATACGATGCTTAACGATAAACGGTATTGAATTGTTATGGGCCAGAGAGAGAGAGAGAGAGAGAAAGGAGAAAGAGAGGGGAGCAAAGAAGACAACATCGCATTAAAGTTGAAGAGTAGAGTTGTTGTTGGCTGTTTTAGTGTAAAATAATAGCTTCTGGTATGCGTATCCCCATACATACATACGAGTATGTGGCATGTGAAGTTAAAACATACGCGATGCCAGGTGGATAAAGACCGTTGTAGCGTTAAAAAATAAAAGCGCTCGCAGAGTGAGACGAGAGCGGAAAAAAAATAAGAAACAATTCGAATTTATAGCTCAATTGGGAAATTGAAAGTTTTGAAGACGATATGGCAGATGTATTAACATTTTGTTCATATGTACGTATCGAGCGAGCGTTTGCTCGTTCATTTTCTTTACGCACATATGGGGCGCTAAAAGTTTAAAAAAAATTTTTTTTTTAATTTTTTAAATTTTTTTTTATTTTTTTTGAGAATGAAAAAGGCAATTTGAAGTTAAATTCTTAGATGTTTACGTTCACGTTTACGTTTCCTAGTCTTTTTTTAAGTTTTTGTGTGTTTGTTTTTTGCCCCATTTTGTTCTCTACTTGCCACGACATCATGTGGTTTATCGCATGATAACGATAACGATGACGATAACGATGATGATAAGTAAAGAAAAGGCGAAAAAAAGACTGAAAATTTTTGAACATCATAAAGCAGAATTTCCGAGAAGAAAGAAATTTTTCCAAACAATAAAATTAGGCGATAAACAAACGCCTGAAGGCTAAATAGCAAGGAGGATGGAGATGGCGTGCGAGTGTAAAGGCAAAGAACACAAATTTCGTTATTTAATATGAATTTTTTAAATGAAATTCTAAAATTTATGTAGAGTTATATGTAAAGGGTGTTTTTTATAGAGGTATAGAACTTTAAGTTGGCATTACTTTTCAAGATGGCGACCGATTTAACAGCTGTCAAGTGATTTATTCTCAGTTTGGTTTGGCAATTCATCATTAATAGACTCACGCCTGAACAACGCTTGCAAATAGTGCAATTTTATTTCGAAAATAATGGTTCTGTGCGAAAAACGTATCGCGCACTACGTCCATTTTATCGTCGACAAAATCGTCCATCAGAGCAGTTAATTCGATTAACCTGGGAACGTTTTCGCACCACGTTTACTCTTATTGATAACTCGCATCCCCAGAGACGCTGTACGGTGCGTACAGAAGAAGCTATTGCTGCTGTTGAGCGTAGCATTGAGGAAGACCCGAATGAGTCCATCCGCCATCGAGCACAGGAATTGGATCTGTGTCCATCCACTTTATGGAAGATTTTGCGGAAGGATCTTGGTTTGCGTGCTTACAAAATCCAACTCGTGCAAGATTAGAAGCCAAACGATCATCAAGTAAGGCGTAGATTGGTCGCACGGGCCCAAAACGAGATTACCGTTGTTCCCGATTTTCATAAGCGAATTTTGTTTAGCGATGAAGCGCACTTCTGGTTGAATGGCTACGTCAACAAACAAAACTGCTGCATTTGGAGTGAAGGTAATCCTCAAGTGTGTGTGGAAACACCGTTACATCCAGAAAAACTGACTGTTTGGTGCGCTTTATGGGCTGGTGGAATCATTGGTCCGTACTTTTTCAAAAACGATGGTGGCCAGAACGTTACAGTCAATGGTGATCGGTATAGAGCCATGATTACTAACTTTTTCATTCCTGAATTGAATAACCATGATGTCCAGGAGATGTGGTTACAACAAGACGACGCAACATGTCACACAGCTCATGGCACAATAGATTTATTGAAAGACACGTTTGGTGACCGCCTAATTTCACGTTTTGGACCTGTGAATTGGCCTCCAAGATCTTGTGATTTAACACCGCTAGACTACTTTCTGTGGGGCTATGTAAAGTCATTGGTCTATGCGGTAAAGCCACAAACGTTTGACCATTTGGAAGACAACATTCGCTGTATTATTGCCGATATACGGTCACAAATGTTGGAGAAAGTCATCGAAAATTGGACGTCTAGATTGGATTACATCCGCGCCAGCCGTGGCGGTCATATGCCAGAAATCATATTTAAAATGTAATGCCACAAGATTATCTTTCGAATAAATAAAATTCATGTCAATCGAATAATCCATCGTTGTTTTATTGCAACTTAAAGTTCTATACCTCTATAAAAAACACCCTTTATAATGGTAATATTTTAATCATTTATTAGCCCACATATCATAATCAACCTATCTTGCCCCTCCTGCCACACCGTGCATACCCACATCACTTAATATGGCCAAAATATGTAAGATTTTCCAAACCAAAATTGAAATAGTGAGCCTGTTAATGTATTCACACATGTATTGTATGTGTATTGGTCTCCATGTATATCTCTTGTTAAGATTTAGTGTTAGTGTTAGTGGTGGTGGTGGTATTAGTGGTGAGTGTTTCATAATTTTTATGTGTGAGTCAAAGTCAAAGCATGAAGAATAAGAAGAAGATAAATGAACTCCCCTGCCATTAATTTATTTGAAATCCATAAGGAAATCCTTGTCTTATGCTTTTCTACGCTTCTCATATTAAAACCGTTCTCCCGTCACAAGCAAAAATGCGAGCAAAATGTTAAGCATTTTAGCATGAGTATAGGAGAGATGGTACAGGGGAGTATAACAAGCACAATTTATATTAGAGCCTGAAGTGAAAACAGAAAAGAGAAAATGAAATCAAAAGATGAAAAGATGAAAAGATTGCGGAAAAAATTATAATAAAAGCGTTAAAAAAAATCACAACGTTGTAGTTGGTCCACAACGGGCATTTGCTAAGCTTTACTGGAATAATGTTTTCAGCATAAAAATAGTGGTTCTGAGAATTCCTCATCTTAACGTCCCTGTTACATTGGGTCCAGTTCCTGGAGATACGAACTAAAGGGTCCGCCAAAAAACTTTTTTTTTTTGAAAATGCTTTAAAAAAAACTGCTGAATATTTTCTCAAATTTCTTTTTTTATTTGAAAGTACAATACTTCCGGTTAATAATGGAAAATAATTTGATTCAAATGACTGCCTCGGCTGGACCATGCAGTAGCCTACACGATCGTTCCAATTTTTAAGCACATTATCGATTGTGTGCAGCTGTATTTCACCAATGGCTTCACGAGTATTGTCCTTTAAAGCATCAATTGTCTCTGGCTTGTCGGCGTAACGCTTATCTTTGACATCACCCCACAAATAATAGTCCAACGCAGCTCCGAGGTGGCCAAACAACATCAACCCTGCGGCTGATAATGCGATCTTCAAAAACAGGGCTCAAAACATCGAGTGTAGCTTCGGCTGTGTGGCACGTAGTGCCGTCCTGTTGAAACCAAATGTTGCCAATATCCTCCTCTTCAATTTTTGTGAACAAAAATTCATTCAACGTGGCTCGATAACGTTCGCCATTGACTGTAACGGCCACTCGTTGCTCATTTTCGAAGAAAAATGGCCCAATTATGCCTCTGAACCAAAATCCGCACCAAACAGTGACTCGAGCGTCGTGGGTGCGTCGGCTTTTCAATGTATGCGTGCAGATTTTCTGTGGCCCAAATGCGATAATTTTGCTTGTTTACATACCCGCCAAGATCAAAATGACCTTCATCTGAAAAGATGATTTTTTTTTTGCCAAAATCGGCATCTTCTGTAATCGGCAGCTTTCTGTAAGGCCCACTTACAGAAGCGAAAACGCATTGGATGGCCAATTGGCTTCAACTCCTGAACCAATTGGACTTTGTATGGCGTCATACCAAGGTCTTTATGCAAAATTCGTCTCAATGATGTCTCCGAAATGTACAATTGAACGACGGTGAATTGATGTTGATGGCGCTTCAGGCACACTTTCTGCCACAGCAGCAATATTCTCGGGTGTACGCACTGTTTTTGGCTTTTCACGCTTTGGTTTATCGATGAGGATGCCAATTTCTTTCACTTTTTCACAAGATAACGAACATATGGAGCTGACGGTGCTTCTCTTCTTCCAAAATCCGTACGCAATTTTCGTACACATTCTGAAACATTACCATGATTTTCAAAGTTATGTCGCAATATTTCCCAGCGTTGTTCAGCGAAAGGATAAAACTAATTATCTGTCAAATCAGACATGAGCTAAGTGTTACCATTCACGAAATATGCACTAGTTGCAAAAAAAAAACGTTAGATGGCGGACCCGATATAAGACGGTCGACTATCTGTCTTAAAAGGATTAAATTTGTCCTTATTTAGTCTTGAGTCACTCTGTGAACTTAAAGGAAAAAAGTAGCGAAGTACTTGCTGGCACAACAAATGTAGGAGTCCCGCATGAGCTGATTTCGTTAAGTAAGAATATATTGGGTTAGCTTAGGACGCCCTTAAAGGAAGAGGTCCCACAAAGCATTTACGCCCCTTGTGATACCAAAACCAATTCTACCCGCCGGTCAAACATTCCGTATAAAAATCCATCTCGAGTTCAAAATAAATCTTACTATTGCAGCCATCTTTATATTAGAGAGCTTGGTCAAGCATCTCATAAAGTGAGAGGCCAAAACCCCCCATTTTTTCATGACAAGAGCAAAGAAATCACACATGAGTGTCTTTCTAATCCTTACAACCACGGCTGCTGCAGAAGTTCTTTGCCAGAATGCCAAGTCTTTCATTATATCGACCAAAAGGACAATGGTCTTAAAGAAACACCATTGTGCGATGGATGGCCAGAAGTGAGTTGGTTCTCCTCCTGTCCATACGTGGATAGCAGAGCCTAGCAATATTGCACGTATCTTCTTGTTGCCAACGTGATTGAGCTTGTAAAATGAGTGGATAATATCCAAATTATTTTAGGAAAGCGGAATACCTATGCTCTTTAACAAGTTAAAGATTGAGAGCTCCATACCGGCATTGCTTAGCTCATCAGCAGAGCAATTTCCAACGTTATACCCATGTCCCGGAACCCAGAGTTACATTTGAATGATCCGAAATTCCTTTGAAAAATCGTTAGTATTCATAGATAAATACGGACGTTGACCCTAGGAACTGACCGTTAGGAACTTAAACGCAGCCTGGCTTATTCAAGTAAATCAAGAGATTTTCGGGAAATATTCCTTCACTCAACAAGCATTCATTCGTACATAATTGGTAATCGTTTAGTCAGGACTACGACCTAGCTTTTCCTAGCACTTACGCTGTGTGTGTTAATTTTATGTATGAGTGGCGGGACTTACAATTTAAAGCCGATTCCGAACGACAAATTTTTTTGCGAAACTTTTCATGGCAATTTTTATTTCCGCTCAGAGTTTTTGCCAGAAATCAGCTGAGAGGAAGTCGCCGAAGAAATAAATTTTTATATTTCGATTTGATAGATGTCGCCGTAATCTTGTAGGTAGTGTGTTGGCTTATTAGACGTGCGGCCATGAGCCTCAGGCTAAATGTCAAAACAAAATACAAAAAGTATTTCTTCGGCGACTTCTTATCAGCAGATTTCTAGCAAAAGCTCTGAGAGTAAATAAAATTGACATGAAAAAGTTTCTCAAAAATCTGTCGTTCGGAGTCGACTTTAAACTGTAGGTCCCACCACTTATAAATAAAATTAACACACACAACATAAGTGGTGTGAGAAACTAGGACCTTGTACAATGGGTCAATTCGACCTCCGGGTACTGTACTTGTCTTAGTTGAGAAGTACACGTCCTCTAACCTAACCTAACTTAACTTCGTTCTGATGGAGATGTCCGACCTGGGGTTTGAACCGTGGACTCACTACCTACCTACCGTAGACTACGGCGACTTTTTGATAAGTTTGATAATTTTTAAATTAATTGAGGCAATCGAAATACCTATGCCCTATAACATGCCGCAGATTCCCATGTCCCGCAACTCATGTAAGAGATACCTTTGAATGATCCGAAATTTCCCTAAGAAATCCTCAACGAGGAGTTCTGCTTTACCGGATGGATAGAAGGTGTACCAACCAGTTACTTGGACTTGGTCGCGGCATCATCTCAATCATAGTGTCAAGGCTATAGCCTCGGTTATCAAACTTTCTGGCTGGTTTTCCAGCGTGGGGTAGTCGTGTCTTGGATATGCAGATCTTGCGCTGACCGACCTCCCCCTTCTGGGTTCGGGGGAACTTGGTCAGTACAGCAACTGCGTTCACCTGTGGCGTCACAACGGGCCGCTATGCGTGCTCAAGTGAGCTTTTGTTATGAAGCTACCACACTAACCTAACCTCAACATTAATGGAGAAAGACGGACGTTAATACTAAGTTTGTTAGGGACTTAAACGCAGGCTGGATTGTTCGAGTAAATCAAGCATTGTACCGCCTTCAAAATTGCCATGGCCTCTGCTTGAAAAACACTGCAGTGATCAGAGGCAGCCTAAAAAAACATTGAGAAACTCTGCCTGTCGAACATGAGAAATTAAATAAAATCTCCTCCATTTCGTACTTATGAACACACAATAAAGAATTACAAGATGAAGAAAGTGAAAGAGAAAAAAACGGAGGAGAAGAAATAATAAATGAAATATAAGATGAAAGAAAAATCAGATTCTTTAAAGCAAGATACTCTAGTGGTGTCCTCCTAAATGTAAACGGAGTATCACAAAGGCACTTATGAAGCTCAGTTCCCGTGCTTGCCTGCACAGTCTTAAACTGGCTTTTGAAAAGAGGAAGATGAAGAAAAAAAGAGAAGAGAAGAATGAAAATAAAAATAACAGGCTTATTTAATTTGCATAATTTGTAACACACAGTATTTGTTAAAACATCTTTGGAGTTCTGTTTTCTTAACAGCCATCCATCCACCACACCATAACACAACACTTCACTACACTGCCAACACTTGTAATATGCGGCGACCACCAACCGAACCCAACCAACTTATGCGTTTGTATTGTAAGCAAGTGAAAGTCTTAAGGAAATGTAAGAGTGTTTTGGTGTTATTGGCAGAATAAAACAGTGTATTGATGTTGTCATCAGTGGTGGTGGTGCTGGTGGTGGTGATGGTGGTATTGGGTAAGGTGAGTAAAGAGAAGAATATGGTGTCTAACATCTCTATTACCGTTGCCATCGTTATCGCTGTAATTCTCGCCAGATTATATTTTTAATCTCTACGAATACAATTTTATTTTTTACTTTGCTCGTGGAGTGTTGGTGTGTTCGTGTTGTTTTATTTCTTTTGTCTTGTCTTGTGTTGTTGTTGCTGTTATTGTTGCCTATTATCTGGCGTTTAGTAATTTTTAATTAAGTTTCTTTCTCATTTTCATTTACATTCTCATTGTTGTTGCTGTTGTTCATTTAAAAAATATTTTCAAAGATTGTTTCCTGGTTGTCGGTTCTACTGGCTTACTGGCTGGTTTGTTTTAGTGGCTGTTGGTGGCTGCCTGCTGCTTCTTCTCTTATGACTCTCTCTGTTTACCATGACTGTTTGCATGGTGTCTTGTATCATCTAATCATGAGCTATTTTAAATACAATTTCCCTTAACAGCCTTTCCTTGTTTCCTTATCCACAGTGAATATTAAATCCCAGAAATCTTGGCAAAATATAAACAAATACGCTGCATATTTCTCCTCTCAGTTTTCTTTAATTTGCTTTGGAAAACCCAGTTAATAAGAATTTGTAATGAAAACAAGAGAAGAGAATGCAAATAAAAATAGAAAACACAATGCCACTACAACAGATTGCCAACAAATATAAAATTTTCTCGCATTAAAATCGTTTTAAAGTTAAGTGAGTGAAACAAACACCTACAGATTCATTTTTATGACATCACGAAAGCTTTTATGCACCTATTTGAGGGTTAAGGCCTTACTTATGCCATAAGTTCAAATCATTGCATGACATCTTCTTCACATTGTTGTCAATTTGCCTCCAACATATATGACCTGATGGAAACTATCCCACAACCTTTCTGAGAATCCGATCAATAGCTTACTGTCCCGGCATAAACAAATTCTATGCATTGCAGACTTAGGCTCATCTTTTTCAATTTCCCTCTCTCTCGCTCTTCTTCTGGAAACATTTTGGGGCTTCATTTCAGTTTCTCCGATCTCTGTTTCTCTGTCGATCTCCTCAAAAAAAAAAAAAACGCGACTCTTTTTTTCCCGCACCTGTTGTTTTCTGCCGATAGCTTTTTCCCGCTCCTCGTATAACAATTGCAAGCTTGATCTGTAGGTTAAGTTTTTAAGCAGTACATACCATGAGAGAGGAGTTTCATATTCAAGCATGGCATTGGCAGTAGTTTTCATGGTGTGGGCAATATGTAGTGCGTTAATATCATTGGCACCAAAAGTACTACCTTTAAGCAATTGTGCTATGTATGTATGTGGCATACGCTGTGGCTATCTATTGTGTATGCAATTTTGTGACGTTGTATTCTGTTTGTCCTTCGGTTTGTTTATATCGTGCCACACTCACACATGTTCACTCCTTAGATGTGCCGAATTAAGGACCAGAGTCCACATTTGCTCCTCAAATCGAGCATTCACATCCAATATACATGAGGGGTGCCTACCACCAGATAACAGAACGCCTGATCTAGTTTCTGATAATTTGATCAGGGCATGCCGTATAGATTTGAAGTCGCCGTGGTCTAGTAGGTAGTGTGTTGGCTTATTAGACGAAAAGCCAGGGTTCGAGCCCCAAGCCAGACATCAAAATAAAATACAAAAAGTATTTTTTCGGCGTCTTCCTCTCAGCGAATAAAATAAAATTGCCATGAAAAGTTTCTCAAAAATCTGTCGTTCGGAGTCGACTTTAAACTGTAGGTCCCGCCACTCATGTATAAAATTAACACACACACACACAACATAAGTGGTGTGAGAAATTAGGTCGTAATCCTGACTAGGGTTGTAATGACCAATTATATATGTATGTATGCCGTATAGATTTTAAGATAAGGAAACCTGATGCGGATAACTACCCGTTTAACGGATTTCGGCCTGCCGCAACACGTCTTCCCAGGCGCTACTGCTTCTTGCGCGCCTACGCCAGTTGGTCACACCAATTCCAAAGCAAACATGGTAGGCCTCTTCGCCGACTTCCGCAGATCCTCGCTTCATATACCCGTCTCGCCGGAGCATACTCCTCCATTCAAACAACATGGCCGAGCCAGCTCAGTCGCTGGATGTTAATACGCTGCACAACGTCTATGTCGCTGAGGAGCTCATACAGCTCACTGTTGGATCGGATACGAAAATCATCGCCAACTCGCACAGGACCGAAGATCTTAAGTAGGACTTTTCTCTCGAACACTCTCAAGGCCAGCTGCATCAGTACTTAATAGGGTCCATGCCCTTCCCAATAAAGAAGCACGGGTAGGATGAGTGTCTTGCAGAGTGTTAGTTTTGTCGCACGAGAAAGGTCTCTGCTACTCAATTGCCTATTGAGACCATAATAGCACATGTTGGCAAGAGTGATCTTGCGCTTGATCTCCAGACTGACATCATTTTTGGTGGTAACGGCGGAGCCAAGATAAATAAATTCCTTGACTGTTTCAAAAGTATAGTTATCGGTCGTAATCTGTGAATCAATACGCCGCACGTCTCTACTTGTCGATAACATATACTTTGTTTTGCCCTCATTTACTGCTATACCCATCTTACTAGACTCCCTTTCAATAGCACTAAAGGCAGCAGTAACATCTCGCTTGGTACGCCCTATGATGCCAATGTTGTCCGCGTACGCAAGCAACTGGACACTTTTTTGAAAAATAGTGCCATTGCGATGCACTCCCGCCTTTCACAGAACACTCTCCAAGACGAGTTTGAATAGGTCGCATGATAAGGGGTCGCCTTGTCTGAAATCTCGCACGGTATCAAAAGGTTCGGAGAGGACCATTCCTACCTTGACGGAGCTGCAGGAATTGCTCAGCGTCATTCTGCATAGCCTTACCAGCTTCGCAGATATACCGAGGATGCGGTTAACTACCTACCATATTACGTGCAGTTCCAAAGGATATAAACCCCACACTATTATAGAGGAAGTCGCCTAAAGAAGTATTTGTTTTCATATTTCGTTTTGTTCGAGATGTCTGAGCTAGGGGTTGAACCATGGGGTCTCGTCTAATAGGTCAGAACATTTAGTCAAGATTAGAACCTAGCTTCTCATACCACCAATGTTTTCTGTGTTAATTTTATTCATGAGCAGCTGTACTGATACCGTAACGTCGACGCGGAATGATAGATTTGAGAAACTTTTCATGGTAATTTTATTTATTCACACAGTTTTTGCCAGAAGTACGCTGAGAGAAACTCGACGATGGAAATGTTTTTTTCATACCAGTACACTACATACCTACTTGACTACGGCGACTTGAACAGGACATAGGTCGCCCATGTTGTATTTGTAAAGGGTGTTTTTTATAGAGGTATAGAACTTTAAGTTGCAATAAAACAACGATGGATTATTCGATTGACATGAATTTTATTTATCCGAAAGATAATCTTGTGGCATTACATTTCAAATATGATTTCTGGCATATGACCGCCACGGCTGGCGCGGATGTAGTCCAATCTGGACGTCCAATTTTCGATGACTTTTTCCAACATTTGTGGCCGTATATCGGCAATAATACGGCGAATGTTGTTGTTGTTTACCGCATAGACCAATGACTTTACATAGCCTCACAGAAAGTACTCTAGCGGTGTTAAATCACAAGATCTTGAAGGCCAATTCACAGATCCAAAAAGGGAAATTAGGCGGTCACCAAACGTGTCTTTCAATAAATCTATTGTGGCACGAGCTGTGTGACATGTTGCGCCCTCTTGTTGAAACCACATCTCCTGGACATCATGGTTATTCAATTCAGGAATGAAAAAGTTAGTAATCATGGCTCTATACCGATCACAATTGACTGTAAAGTTCTGGCCACCATCGTTTTTGAAAAAGTACGGACCAATGATTCCACCAGCCCATAAAGCGCACCAAACAGTCAGTTTTTCTGGATGTAACGGTGTTTCCTCATACACTTGAGGATTACCTTCACTCCAAATGCGGCAGTTTTGTTTGTTGACGTAGCCATTCAACCAGAAGTGCGCTTCATCGCTAAACAAAATTCGCTTATGAAAATCGGGAACAACGGTAATCTCGTTTTGGGCCCATTCGACGAATCTACGCCTTACTTGATGATCGTTTGGCTTCAAATCTTGCACGAGTTGGATTTTGTAAGCACGCAAACCAAGATCCTTCCGCAAAATCTTCCATAAAGTGGATGGACACAGATCCAATTCCTGTGCTCGATGGCGGATGGACTCATTCGGGTCTTCCTCAATGCTACGCTCTACAGCAGCAATAGCTTCTTCTGTACGCACCGTACAGCGTCTCTGGGGATGCGAGTTATCAATAAGAGTAAACGTGGTGCGAAAACGTTCCATGGTTAATCGAATTAACTGCTCTGATGGACGATTTTGTCGACGATAAAATGGACGTAGTGCGTGATACGTTTTCTGAACAGAACCATTATTTTCGAAATAAAATTGCTTTATTTGCAAGCGTTGTTCAGGGCGTGAGTCTATTCATTATGAATTGCCAAACCAAACTGAGAATAAATCACTTGACAGCTGTTAAATCGGTCGCCATCTTGAAAAGTAATGCCAACTTGAAGTACTATACCTCTATAAAAAACACCCTTTATTTAAAAAATTCCTTCCCTTCCCATCCTGTAGTGACGTATTTTTCTTACCAAGATTCCATGTCTAACCATTGAAACAGAAAGTAACACTTCAGCACAGCATGTCGATTCGATCATGAAGAGTTTTTGGGAAGGGAATCTATATTTTCCAAGACAGGTGGGTAAAGATGATTAGATACGCCCTGAGAAGAACTGATGATGATGACAAATCGAGGCAGGACCAAAGAATCGAAAGGCATGACGAAGTCAGCTGAGAGAGGTGTAGAAAAATATGCTTTCCTCAGATGATGGACGGGGTATGTTATGCCTCTTTATAATTCTCAGTCATAAAGGTGAATGAACCATGGCTCACTAAAAGCTTCCACGGGATTCCACCATGGATGAAGCTATGATTGAACGATCGAGACTTTCAAGCAATAGTATTTGCTTGAGCTGTCTGAGAAATTACTTCATTCGGTGTAACACTGGTTTCATGCTATTGGCCCTTGTTGTGAGAAGAACGGCTGGCTGGTGTTTTACGTTGGAATCTTATCCCTCCCCCGTTAATCCAAATTGTTAATCATTTCAGGGCACTATTTTACTAAATTTTCCCATTAATCTCATCCTTTATTTTTAATATTTCAACATTTTCTTGTTGATTTTTCTTCTGAAAACCTCAAATAATAAAAATCAAAACCAATGCAGCTCAATGAAGCTCCAAAAAAGAACAAAAAATTTCAAATTTTTAACAGGAGAGTATTCCTTGGAAAACCTCTCCACAAAGGCAAAAACAACAACAACAACAATAGCAATTTTGCCACAAAATCAAACAACTAAACTGAGAAACTGAATGAGAAAAGAAAAGAAAATTTGCCAAGAAGATGAGTAAAGAATCGTTGGTTTTTTCATGCTGATGGTTGGTTGGTTGGTTGGTTTTCTTACAAATTCCATGGAATGTATTGTGCAGCAGCAGCAGCAGCATTGTACTTTCGGATAATCAACTGCAACGTCAATAGACAAACAAAAAAGTGAGAAGGAGAGCCATCACTAGGCAGTCTGCTTTATTGTTCCAATGTTTGCAAAGCCGACTGTGTGATAAGTTTTGGTATTTTATTGTAGATGAGATGGTTACATTAACTCTTCTTGTTTTACTCCATCGTTGGCATCAGCTCTGTTGGATTTGGTTGTTTACTATTCATAAAGCAGTCCATCTGCTGGTATAGCAACTTACTGACTAACTTACTAATTAGTCATTATAACGCTTTAGTATGGATTACAACCTAGTTTCTCACGCCATCCATGTTATGTATGTTAATATTATCCATGAGTAGCGGGACCTATAGTTTACCGTCGGCTCAGAACGATAAATTTTTGAGAAACTTTTCATGGTAATTTTATTCACTCTCAGAAATTTTGTCAGAAGCCTATAGAAATGTAGTCACCGAAATAAATATTTTATTTTCATATTTCGGTTTTGTTCGTGATGTCTGAGCCAAGAGTTGAACCACAGTCTTCACGCTTAATAAGACAATACACTACTTACTACGCTACCGCGACTTCATTGGCATAGAAAGCTTTCTTGAAAACATTCATCATAGATACTAAAGAGTCTGCCATTCGAGGGACTTTTTTTTATGTACAGAGCATCTACAAGATTTCTATTGGACACAATCAAGTTTTTTTTACCAGTTTGCTTTAGAGTCGACCCACGCTCGAATTACTCTAAGACATTCATTGCCTTTTTGGTCAATAAATATGGCAGACGATAATAATCTGGAAACATAAGCAGTAACTGATGTTAGCCTAGAGATGATAGCAATAATGATGAAGATGCTGGCTGGTTGGTTGGTAACGCTGGCAACAGTGTGAATTTTAGTATCAGTGAACGAAACAGAGTTGCATTTCAATTTTATTTTCGTTTTTTGGTTTAAGCAACATTTCATATTGTATTGTCCAACCATTCAAGAGATTTTTAAGGCTAAAAACCATAACTTTTCATCATACATACAGCTTTACCTTGTTCTTTAACGTGAAGAGTTTATTGCTGTTGGAAATTCAATGAATTTTAAAGTTTAAGTTTTAGATTTCTAAATATAAGGTGTAGTCAAAAGTAATGCATCTTCCTAAAAGTGAAGGAATTCAAAACAATCTAAGTAGTAGCAGTAGTAGTAGTAGCAATGTAGCAGTAGTATTAGTAGTAGTAATAGTAGTAGCAGTTGAAATAGTATCAGTTAAAATAGAAGTAGCAGCAGTAGTGGCTATAAGTCGGGAGTAGTAGGAGCAGTTGAAATAAAAGTAGGAGTAGTATAAATAGTAGTAGTAGTAGCAGTTGAAATAGAAGTAGCGGTAGTAGCAGCAGAAGTAGAAATGTAGCAGTAGTATGAGTAGTAGTAATAGTAGTAGCAGTTGAAGTAGTAGCAGTTAAAATAGAAGTAGCAGCAGTAGTGGTTATAAGTCGGGTGTAGTAGTGGCAGTTGAAATAGAAGTATCAGTAATAGCAGCAGTAGTATATGTAGTAGTAGTAGTAGTAGTAGTCGTAATAGAACTAGCAGTAATAGCAGCATTAGTATACGTAGTAGTAGTAGCAGTATTAGTAGCAGTAGTGGTAGTGGTTATAGGTAGGGAGTAGTAGTAGTATCAGAAGTAACGGTAATAGTAGTAGTAGCAGTAATATAGGTAGTAATAGTGGTAGTAATAGTGGTAGTAGTAGCAGTATTAGTAATAACAGTAGTAGCAGCACTAGTAGTAATAGCAGTAATAGTAGCAGTAGTAGTAGTGGTTATAGGTAGGGAGTAGTAGTAGTAGCAGAAGTAACGGTAATAGTAGTAGTAGTAGTAGCAGTAGAAGTAGTAGTATAAAGTAGCAGTAGTAGTAGTGGTTATAGGTAGGGAGTTGTAGTAGTAGCAGAAGTAGTAGTAACAGTAGTATTAGCAGTAGAAGTAGTAGTACTAGTAGTAGATGCCCTAATATATGTATGTATTAGCACGAGTAGTATTACTACAAACATTGTTATTCTTGCCACTGCATTCTACTCCCACTGCTAATGCTATTTCATTGTATGAGTTTTTCTAAATATTTTCAAATAATTTTCTTTTTTCTTCTCTTGTTGAGGTACAGTAGGTTTTTGTGGTTTATTTTAAAGGAATATAATTAAATAGCAAAGAAAACAGAGAGTACAGAGAGTGTGGTTGGTTAGATATTGTGT
Source organism: Sarcophaga subvicina (assembly GCA_936449025.2). Classification (NCBI taxonomy): domain Eukaryota; kingdom Metazoa; phylum Arthropoda; class Insecta; order Diptera; family Sarcophagidae; genus Sarcophaga; species Sarcophaga subvicina. The sequence continues at coordinate 144,812,690 of OW388080.2, read as the reverse complement.
TGTTGTTGTGTTTTTCATAGAAGCTTAGATTGCAAAATAATTTTCTTTTCTCTGCAATTTGTTGTTCCTTTTTGTTTTTCATACATATATATAAAATGATTAGAAAATTGCATTTTTCTTTTGGTTGCTAGGTTTAGTGGAAAAACATAAAACGATAGTTAGTTCGATGAGAAAAGGTTTGATGCCGAAGTAAGGAGAAATAAATCTACTGTTTGTGTCACGGTAAATCATACCGTTTTTCTAAAGTAATTATTTTTAATGAGGCGTTAGAGGAAGCGTGCTTATGTGACCAATTTACGGTGGCTTTTCTTAAAGCAACATTAATTTATTGGGTCCAACATGACCCAATGGAGGCTGTTCTTTCGTATGGCCCTATAGACTATTGGGTGCCAGACTATAAATAAAGAAGTTCGAGGTATCAAGGCGAACATCATAGTAATCAGCTAACTAAGGTGTTAGCAGTCATTAACGATTTCGAAATTTTAAAACGGAATTGAATAATGAAGTTGTGGGATCCAACTGACGTGATAGGTATTTATCAAAGTGCTAATCACTGCCTATTGACCGAAAATTTTGAAATAAATTAGCTAAGTGCGAGATGAATGCCTTTTTTGAATAAAAACAGATCATAGAAGATGTTTCAATATTTTGATTGAAGAATTTTAAACGCAATAAAATCAAGTTTCTTTGTCTCACGTGTAAGTGGAATAATCACAACAGTGTACTGGTTTGAAAGAATCGTGTACAAAGAAGGCAAAAACAGTTAAATCTGCAAGCAAAGTCATGTCTGAAATGCAGAGCTCATTAAGTCCTACTTTCCGCCTAGAGGCGGCGCTGTCTAAACTTCCTGTAACGAAAGATGATATTCTTTGAAGGTCAGGGAGCTTCCTGAAAGAAGTAAAAAACGGGTTTTTCGATGGTGAGATCCTTCCGGAAGGACCAATTAAGTATTACACCAAGAGATCGCTTAGAGTGCCTTATTCAATCGTCACGTTCGTTGCAAATAGTTGATCATCGTTATCCAAAGCAGTCAGCTCGACCATCAATCATTGTCATTGTACTCCTGTGCAGCGTGCTGTATTCTCTTTTGATTATGCTAATCGTTGAGCGAAAGGTTGAACTGCTCCTCATCAGATTGGCACATTTTAGTAATTAAACTTTCATCGATTGGTCTGCAGCCGAATCTAGATCCTAAAAGAGAGACATACAACGCAGTAATCCGTTTTTCTGGTTCATATTCCTGTGCAATTCAGTCTTATAGTCAATAGTAGTACCTTTAATCTACACGGGGTTGCCTCAAAACATCAATATCACATTTACGTGAGACGACCATGCCTTTAAATCTTGCTCACGTAACTTAATTAGTCATTGCAACGCTTTAGTCAGGACTACAACCTAGTTTCGTACACTACCCACGGTGAGAGCGTTAATTTTGTTCGACAGTGATGGTAGCAAATGTTAAAAGTCGACTCCGAATGCCAGATTTTTTGAGAAACTTTTTTTGAAAATTTTAATTTCACTCACAGAGTTTTTTTTTTGCCAGAAGAGGAAGACGCCGTAAGAAATATTTTCTTCATATTTCGTTTTTGTTTGAGATACCTAAGGTGGGTTTTTAACCATGGGCTCTAGTCTAATAAGCAAGCATACTACCTCCTAGTATACCTAGCGGCTCTAGACGCTCTTTAAATTTTTCCAAATGAATAACTTTAAACAGCCGTGTATGTATTTTCGATGCTCTTCAGTTCCTTCCATTTAATCGTGGCGGTAAATATTGTTACGAAAATGCAAAATCAAGATACTGGTGTTTTGCTTTTACATCGTTTAACATTAAAATTATAAACAAAAGCTACAAAAACAAAACAATGCAGTAAAGAAACCTGTTTACAAATTATCGTACTGCTTAATATAACAACAAACGCCAGCGTAAAAAATGGTAAACAAATAAACAAAAATACAACAACAAACACTACAAGAATAAATGTAAACAAAATACACAAACAACAATAATGAATGTAAACAACGAAGTTTACATTTATAGAGATTTTGAGAAGGCGAAGTCACGAACATTCGCCTTCAAGAACATTCATCAGACTGTTTACCCTGCCATATAAAGACAAGGCAAAGCATGCAACGGAGTTAGTAAAAGTTCAGTCAGGCTTGTGTGAAGATGCCGTGCGTTTGACGAGAGTAATCGTAGTTTGAAGATCTCCGTTACAAAGATCTGTCGAAAAATTGTCTAGTAATTGTTATTGTTTATGCAAAGTGTATAAACAGAGGAATAACAAAGAAAAGCAATTGTTGTTGTTTACATCAAGTTGTAAACAGTGGCACACAGAATTGTGCGAATAATAAAGAATTTTAATTAAAACTAAACATAAATTATACATACATACATGCATACATAACTGGTCATTACAACCCTTCAGTCAGGATTACGACCTAGTTTCTCACACCACTTATGTTGTGTGTGTTAATCTTATACATGAGTGTTGGAGCCTACAGTTTAAAGTCGGCTCCGAAGGACAGATTTATGAGAAACTTTTTCATCGCAATTTTTATTTACTCTCAGAGTTTTTGCCAAAAATCTGCTGAGAGGAAGTTGCCGAAGAAATCCTTTTTGTATTTTGATTTGATGTCTGGCCTGGGGTCGAATCCTGGTTTTATGTCTCATAAGCCAACACACTACCTACTGGACTACGGCGACACAAATTATATTTTATTTTATTTACAATCTACGAGCTTATATTTTAAACGTTTTTAAAAGGTAAAAACGTAACAGTATCCTTTGATAATTCCTTAAACACCTTCAACGCGAATGAATTCTCGCTCCCCTGTTATGTTCATTCAATTATTGGCTGGCAATTATTGCTGGATAAGGCGGGCCACAGAGAAATTCTTTTAAAAATGAAACGAAATCATCGAGAAAACATAATTAAGCCCAAAAGGATATAAAGTTTCGATGGGGTATTCTTTCTTTTTTTCTTTATCATTTTCTTTCTAGTTGTTGTTGTTGGTGCTATTTTGTGGATGAAATATGAAACAGTTTTTGTTGTGGTTTCTTGTTCTTTTTTCTATAAAACAATTATTGCTGCTGCTGGTGATGCTGGTGTTGATAGTTTTTGTCGCCAATAGATAAAAGCGGTCAAAAGAGAATTGCTGATTCAATTATTGTTGCTGCTGCCAGTGCTGCTGCTGCTGCTTTTGTTGGTGGTTGAAACCAAACGATAAAACTTTATGCATTAGTAAGATGAAAGCCGAGATAATGGTTTCACTTCTCGTTTTATTTTTTAGGAATTTTGAATTTGAATTTGCATTTGCAACCAACAGCATTCAGAGATAATTTAAACACAAATCTAACACCACTTGACCAACAAAAAACACTAATTTTTGGCAATTTTAGTTTCTAGTTGCTCGTCCCCTTCTCCCCCACCCCCCCATCAAAAGAAAAGTTTAGTTTTTATTGTTTATGTGGTGCTTATTATGCACTTCTCGCAAAGCACAACTTGCAGTCCATGCTGTATGCATTGTGTTGTGTAGCAAGGGATAGGGGAAAGTACCCCAAAAAAACCAAAAAACAATTACGGGAATATTGCATTTCATTTGAATTCTATTTCAAGTGGTTAACTTAGAAAACAACACAGGAAAAAAGGAAGTAAAAACAGTAAGACACTCAAAGTTAAAGCCTCCTCCCTAGAACATCATTTGTCATGTCTTTTCCTCAGAAATTTTGTTTTCTTTTCTTTGGTTTTGTTTGATTTTGTTTGTGTAAATGACATCCTAGAGAACATAAATATCCAAACACTTTGCCTAAACTTCTTACTCTCAAGCCTCTCTTCACTAAATTATTGAATTTTCAAAATCAAGCCTGCCTGCCTGCCTTGCCTGCCTGCATTTAATTTTTAAAAATAAAAAAATCTTCTGTTGTGACCAAATGAAATGCTGCTTGTCTGTGTCATATTATGTCAGACAGTAACAAGCAAATGGGGTGTGTTACTGTTGACAATCATGACGATAACGATAACAATCATAATCATTTTTGTCCACCTCCAACTCTTAATGGGGCCAGCCTCCCATGGTTATGTCCCTAATGATTTCAATTGGAATTGTTTGTACAATTGCTGTGCGGTGCTGTGCTGTGCTGTGCTGCTGCTGCTACCACTCTCCACATGTCCACACAGAACAATTAATCTTCTTTAATTTCAAATTCTATTCAAATTATGACAAGAACTCACATCAGCAGCCGAAATAGCAGAAGAGGAGTTTCACAGGCCGGCGGAAAATTGTTTGAACGTGCAACAAACAGTAAAGGAAGGAATATATTTTTCGAAAATATTGTTTCAGACATAAATTTTCTTTATTTTCATTCCCCCTTAGGGAAGGATGGACATTAGCAATAAGCAAGCAATTGAGTTTGCGAGGACGGCAGCTCCCGTACCGCTGACGGGGCCAGAAACTTTCTGTGAATTGGGAGCGATTGTTTGGAAAGCAAGGAGCAATTAACAAGCAAACAAGCTTGCAAGGAGGGCAGCTTCCATGGCACTGATGGAATCAGAACCCTACTGTGAAATGACAGCGATTGTGTGGAAAGCTATGAGCAATGAGCCAGCATACGAGCTTGTGAGAAGGGCGACACTCATTGGAAGCGATTATAGCAAGCACACAAGCTTGTGAGGAGGACAGCTTCCTTGTTGCTGATGGTTCCCCAACCTTTCTGTGAAATGGCAGAGATTGTGTGGAAAGCTATAAGCAATGAGGGAGCATACGAGCTTGTGAGAAGGGCGACTCCCATTGGAAGCGATTGTAGCAAGCACACAAGCTTACGAGGAGGACAGCTTCCATATTGCTGATGGTTCCAGAACCTTTCTGTGAAATGGCAGAGATTGTGTGGAAAGCTATGAGCAAAAGGAAGCAGACGAGCTTGTGAGGAGGGCCGCTCCGATTGTAGCAAGCACACAAGCTTGCGGGGAGGACAGTTTCCTTGGCACTGATGGAACCAGAACCCTACTGTGAAATGGCGGCGATTGTTTGAAAATATATGCTCAACCAAAGGGCAGATAAAGAGAGGCAAAGACTCTTCTCAAACCAAAATGGTTTGATGCAATCGAAGTTTTTGTTGGGAAACAACAACAAGAGCAGATCTCAGTTCTGAGTCACACCACCCAAGAATAACATGAGATTCACAACCTGCTTTTGACAGCGCACTGTAGGATAAAGGTACACTTATTCAGGACAGGGGCGATGAGAATGAATCATTGCAATATATTCAAGGAATCTGTGGGGCTTAAATTCATCCAGAAGTGCTAGTCAAGGAATTGGCATTGTTGACATCGAACAGCATTTTGAAATTTGTCAGGGCAAGAGACTTGAAGAACACCTTATAGGGATATCCTCTAAAGTTGGAAGGCAGTACAATATATCAGGTACTAAGACAGCTCTTAAAAAGACACATTAGGGTCCATTTTATGATTCCTTATAATGTTCTGAATAAGGTTCTTCTGGTATAAAAAACCGGAGATACTCAATGTGATCCTTGCGTTTTATACTGATGACTCAGACCTGAGTAACAGGATAAGCTGTGGTAAATTTGTGAAGGCTTCTGCTGTCAAATTTTCTTAAAGGCTTAAAGGCTCTGTGCAATGATGCCATCTTTTATAAACGTTTCCAGCGTCCATCAACATTGAGATCATTAAACATATCCAATGAAATATCACCGCAGCTTTCAGGGCTATCGAACGAGGAATTGTTGTCAACAGTTCGTTCCCATTTACTGCCGATAATTATAACTTCAATGTTGTCAAGTGGTTTATATATCTTGACTCTGTCATTAGCATCGCAAATAATTTTATTTTGAAGACAGCATGACTCTTGCCATTGGGTTCCACTCTGGTCTCTAAACACAATTAAGTTATAAAGGCCTCCCCTCCCTCCTCATTTTTCCTTAAGTTCTTTACATTGCGGTGTATGGCATGGACGTGGACTCATAAGTAAGCAGCTGCTTTGGTGATTAGCATAAGAAAATCTCTTTCCAAATTCTTGGTACCGTTCGGGTTGCATGTACGAGTCAGAGGCGAGCAATGAGTATTCAAAACGATGAGTAGATTCGAATCATACTTATAATTTCTGATACTTATACGCATTCATACTTATTTCAATGTCATACTCATACTACTCATATTCAAAGTTTGAAATACTCATGGTACTCATACTTAACAATACACATGATGTCATTGATTTCGACTCTCCATGACTCATCGTATACACGAATCACAAAATAAGTATGATTCGCGCACGCACACTAAAATACTCACAAGAAGGTTGTGTGTTTGCTCTGCTTGCTGTCTTTGTCTTTTTCTTTCTTCTTTCTTTGTAAATGCAACAACAACTAAGACTGTAAATTTTGACGAATGATTCGAATCACTCGAATCATTTATGAGTAGTATTAGAAGTATTTTTCTAAATTTATGAATCTGAAAGAGTAGGCGTATGAATCAAACATAGTTCGAATCATATAAGTTCGATGTCAACGTTGTACTCATACTCATTGCAACTTGTACTTATAAATCGATGTTGTGTACTGAGTACGAATGAATCAGAGTAGTTGGATTTCAATACTGTTGACTCACTCATATTCAAAATTTCATGAGTACTTATGAGTAGCGAAAAAGCGATTCATTGCTGATCTCTGGTACGAATCAATCATGAACTGTTTGAGCTCCTTAATGATATTGTTTCGAAAATGGGAAAAAGTCTAGATACTGGTATTTTACTTTTACATCGCTTAACATTAAAATTATAAACAAAAAGCCACAAAAACAAAAACAAAGCATTAAACAAACCTGTTTACAAATTATCGTACTGCTTAATATAACAACAAACACCAGCATACAAAAAATAATAAACAAGTAAACAAAAATACAACAACAAACACTACAAGAATAATTGTAAACAAAATACACAAATAACCATAATGACCACAGTCGCCTTCAAAAACATTTATCAGACTGCTTAACCTGCCATATAAAGGGTCCGCCAAATAACTTTTTTTTCAAAATGCTTTAAAAAAAACTACTGAATATTTTCTAAAATTTCTTTTTTTATTTGAAAGTACAATCCTTCCGGTTAATAATGGAAAATAATTTCATTCAAATGGCTGCCTCTGCTGGCCATGCAGTAGCCTACACGTGTGCAGCTGTATTTCATCAATGGCTTCACGAATATTGTCCTTTAAAGCGTCAATTGTCTCTGGCTTGTCGGCGTAACACTTATCTTTGACGGCACCCCATAAGTAATAGTCCAACGGTTAAAAATCGCAGCGCCGAGGTGGCCAAACGACATCAGCTCTGCGGCTGATAATGCGATCTTCAAAAACAGGGCGCAAAACATCGAGTGTAGCTTCGGCTGTGTGGCACGTAGCGTCGTCCTGTTGAAACCACATGTTGCCAATATCCTTCTCTTCAATTTTTGTGAACAAAAATTCGTTGAACATGGCCCGATAACGATCGCCATTGATTGCAACGGCCACTCCTTGCTCATTTTCGAAGATAAATGGCCAAATTATGCCTCTGGACCAAAATCCGCACCAAACAGTGTCTCGTTTTGGGTGCGTCGGCTTTTCAATGTATGCATGCGGGTTTTCTGTGCCCCAAATGCGACAATTTTGCTTGTTTACATACCCGCCAAGATCAAAATGAGCTTCATCTGAAAAGATGAGTTTTTTTTTTGGCCAAAATCGGCATCTTCTGTAAGTCGATCGCAGGCCCACTTAGCGAAGCGAAAATGCATTGGATGGTCAATTGGCTTCAACTCCTGAACCAATTGGACTTTGTATGGCGTCATACCAAGGTCTTAATGCAAAATTCGTTTGAATGATGTCTCCGGAATGTTCAATTGTTGAGAACGACGGTGAATTGATGTTGATGGCGCTTCACGCACACTTTCTGCCACAGCAGCAATATTCTCGGGTGTACGAACTGTTTTTGGCTTTTCACGCTTTGGTTTATTGATGAGGATGCCAGTTTCTTTCACTTCTTTCACAAGATAACGAACATACGGAGCTGACGGTGCTTTTCTTCTTCCAAAATCCGTATGCAATTTTCGCACACATTCTGCAACATTACCATGATTTTCAAAGTAATGTCGCAATATTTCCCAGCGTTGTTCAAGTGTATACACAACCATATTCCTTCAAGCGGAAGGATAAAACTAATTATCTGCCAACATGAGACATGAGCTAAGTGTTACTATTCGCGAAATAAGCACTAGTTGAAACAACAAAAACGTTATATGGCGGACCCGATAAAAGGCAAGCCAAATCAGGTGAGTGAGTTAGTAAAAGTTCAGTCAGTCTTGTGTGAAGACGCGAAGTGTTTGAAGAGAGTAATCGTGGTTTGAAGATCTCTGTTACAAAGATCTGTCGAACAATTGTCTAGTAATTGTTATTGTTTTATGCAAAGGTTGTAAACAGAGGAATAACAAAGAAAAGCAATTGTTGTTGTTTACATCAAGTTGTAAACAGTGGCAGAACAGAATTGAGCGAATAATAAAGAATTTTAATTAAAAATAAACACAAATTTATTTTTATTTTATTTACAATCTACGAGCTCATATTTTAAACGTTTTTAAAAGATAAAAACGTAGCAATATGGATGTTGTTCATCGCAGTTACATCCAGCAGCTATGCTCGCACGACCATGTTGCTTGGATGGGAATTGATGCCTCATCTAGGTGAGAGTTTGGTGTGGAAGTTAGTGAAGGTTGTCTGCCATATGTTGGAAGGACCAATTCTACGAAACCCTGTCTTTGGCTGGCAGGATTAACTAGCAAACACTCACATTGCAAAAGCACTTGGCAGGAAACTCAGATTCATATCGAAATCCGGTAATCGGATATTTTTTATGGCCAACTAAGTATGTAAGAAATCCAAACTACTTTCCAGGTTTCATCGGCTATCATATCCTGACACTCACACATAAACAGAAGCACTCATATGAACTTGTCTGCGTCTGCCAGAGGAGGGCAATATGTTCAAGTGTCAGCTTTTATAAGAAATGAATTTTTTTTCTGTCTCTGGCTTTAAGAGGGGCGGCAATGGTGTAGCAACAACGCTATGTTGTTTGTTAGTCTTTAAAGCTCGTAAGGATTTTTGTCTCTCTGTTTGGCTTTATTGTTGTTGTTGTTGTTTTCTTCTTGTTAGTTTTGTAATGCATAAGGAGAGTCAAAGTTTGTTAGCCGTGATAACAACTCCTGTCACTAGTGGTGCTGGTGTCTGTTTACTTTTCCCGTTAAGGTCTTCTTCTTCTCTCTGCCAGTATATGAAAGAGTCAATATGAGTTCGGAATTGCTTATGAGTGTATGAACATGTGTGTATGTGTGTCCATAAGCCAATATGTATTTAAAATAATTTGCTTTGATGGCCGGTGGTGTTGTGTTGTGTTTGGGGTTGGCTGCAGTAAAAGTTTGGCTTTAAAATGATTTATGATCGCTTTTGCCGGATAGTGGCCACTTGTGATGTTAATATGGTCTGACCCACAATACAACAAAAACAAAAAGAACACAAAACCAACAACAATTATCCGGCACGTATTAAAATGTGCAAAAAAACCGCCCAAAAACAAAAAACGTTTCACAAAAAAGGAAAAGAAGAAAAACAAGAACAGTCCAGGCCATGTGTATTGATATTGAAATCTGTGGAGACAAACATGAAATTGAATTAAAAAATTAAACCAGAAGGCAGAAGACAAAACGAAAATGATAAACAGAAAACATTTATTTACCGCCCCCTTAAGATTTAACAGGAGGCGCAGACAAAAACATGAACGAATATTTTTTTTTGAACATGTCCTTTTAACCAGCAAACAACAACAACCAGAACAACCAGAACAACAACAACAAAAATTGGTTAAAATAGCCACACGATGAACATTATTGCTGGAAAACTAATCGGGTACGTTGGTGGTGGTAAAATCCTTTGGATGTGGCTGAGAATAAGTTTTACACTGGCTTGCCTAGGCAGACTTGCATACAGAGGGACAGAGACACAGAGAGAGAGAGCAAGACAGAGAGAGAGAGAGAAGAAACTTAAGGTAGAGGGTGTCCGAAAGGAATTTGGAACACATTTAAAAAGTCTGTTAAATATTGCCAAAAAAGTTTGTGGTATTTTTTTACACGCTTACAGAGTCTTTCAAATGCAGGTGTCCTTTTTAAATATTTGTATTGAATTGACATTTTGTACAAGTGCTTTGAATATTAAATTTTCTCTGTTGCAAATCGTTTTAAACAAGTAAAGGGTGTTTTTTATAGCGGTATAGAACTTTAAGTTGGCATTACTTTTCAAGATGGCGACCGATTTAACAGCTGTCAAGTGATTTATTCTCAGTTTGGTTTGGCAATTTATCATGAATAGACTCACGCCTGAACAACGCTTGCAAATAGTGCAATTTTATTTTGAAAATAATGGTTCTGTGCGGAAAACGTATCGCGCACTACGTCCATTTTATCGTCGACAAAATCGTCCATCAGAGCAGTTAATTCGATTAACCATGGAACGTTTTCGCACCACGTTTACTCTTATTGATAACTCGCATCCCCAGAGACGATGTACGGTGCGTACAGAAGAAGCTATTGCTGCTGTAGAGCGTAGCATTGAGGAAGACCCGAATGAGTCCATCCGCCATCGAGCACAGGAATTGGATCTGTGTCCATCCACTTTATGGAAGATTTTGCGGAAGGATCTTGGTTTGCGTGCTTACAGAATCCAACTCGTGCAAGAATTGAAGCCAAACGATCATCAAGTAAGGCGTAGATTCGTCGAATGGGCCCAAAACGAGATAACCGTTGTCCCCGATTTTCATAAGCGAATTTTGTTTAGCGATGAAGCGCACTTCTGGTTGAATGGCTACGTCAACAAACAAAACTGCCGCATTTGGAGTGAAGGTACTCCTCAAGTGTATGTGGAAACATCGTTACATCCAGAAAAACTGACTGTTTGGTGCGCTTTATGGGCAGGTGGAATCATTGGTCCGTACTTTTTCAAAAACGATGGTGACCAGAACGTTACAGTCAATGGTGATCGGTATAGAGCCATGATTACTAACTTTTTCATTCCTGAATTGAATAACCATGATGTCCAGGAGATGTGGTTTCAGCAAGACGGCGCAACATGTCACACAGCTCGTGCCACAATAGATTTATTGAAAGACACGTTTTGAACCTGTGAATTGGCCTCCAAGATCTTGTGATTTAACACCGCTAGACTACTTTCTGTGGGGCTATGTAAAGTCTTTGGTCTATGCGGTAAAGCCACAAACGCTTGACCATTTGGAAGACAACATTCGCCGTATTATTGCCGATATACGGTCACAAATGTTGGAAAACGTCATCGAAAATTGGACGTCCAGATTGGACTACATCCGCGCCAGCCGTGGCGGTCATATGCCAGAAATCATATTTAAAATGTAATGCCACAAGATTATCTTTCGGAGAAATAAAATTCATGTCAATCGAATAATCCATCGTTGTTTTATTGCAACTTAAAGTTCTATACCTCTGTAAAAAAACACCCTTTACGTATTTACCATTTGACTACAGGGTGCTTCAAAATTCCATTGTTGAAGAGACTCTGACAAATGCTGGAAAAAAAACTTGACCTCTGTGTGCCAATAATCTTGAAATCGTCAGAAAAATAGTTCATGTGCCGGCATATTTATTCCAAATGGACTCGTAGCTTAGATTAGGTTAGGTTAGAGGACGTGTACTTGTCAATAAAGTGCAAGTACAGTACCCGGAGGTCGAATTGACCAATTGTACAATGTCCTTACAGAGGGAAGGATAATAGAGGGATAAAAAGGAGAGGATGTAGGAAAGGGGAGAATGGGAAGTGGATGCAGAAGAGTGGCAAATGGACTCGTATATGGCGTATTAAAGGGAGTCTATAATGGCTCCAATTCTATGGAATATCAACACCAACTGTGTTACGAGTGTACTGCCCGGAATAAGTAGGTACCACACCGTAAAACTCCTCCATGTGATGTACATATAAAGCCGAGTTTCCCCAAACTAGGGAAGAAGTTGGTCAGCGCAGGGGCTGCACATTAAAAGCACGACTACCTTACGCTGGGAAACTAGCCTGAAAGTTTGATAAACCAAGTTATATCCTTGACATCAATGGATGATAGCTCCTTCATGCTGACAACGTGTGGAGAGACAAACATATCTGCATGTCGCAAGATATGGACATTGACAAAGAAAATGGATCTTCATCCCCGGCAAAAGTCGTTATATGTCCCATAATGACCTGTAAGCATGGCCACTGCGAGATGACATTACGATCAAGTCCGAGTAACTGGTTGGTGCGCCTTCTATCCATCGAAGGCCAAGTAAGTCTAGCGGTTTTTTTTCACGCCGAGTAGGGGTAAATGCACTTAACCGCACCATACAGGAAGTCGTCACGTCCTCCGTGTGTGGGACCCTCACCCACTAAATCCCCCCCTCGTCTCGTGGACTCGGAGTGGAGTCCCTTCGTCCCTTTGGCCCCTGCGTGTCGAAAGTTGAAGAGACATCTAAGTGTCTCCACTATTCCTTTCGTCCAGGTCCCTGCCTCGAATTCCGCTTGGCACGTGTGCCAGTTTCATCTATTCCGGCGTGCCCACATGTTCTACAGCCTCAAGATCCCTCTTCTTCAGTATTAGAATGCTCTCCACGTAATTCGCCACTGAGGTCCAATTCTCCCTAATCGCGATCTGATCCCGACAATATTACCTGCCGTGATCGTCCCAACTATCGACGTCAGTGCAGAGCGATAGCTCTGCCAGCGTGCACACTCGAAAACGGTGTGCTCTACGTCATCAATTATCTCCCCTTCCTCGTAAAGACAATAAGGGGAGGCGGTCTTGCCCATTCTGTGCAGATATTTCCTAATATATCCGTGACCCGATAGTATCTGTGTAACGTAGTAATTTACCTCTCCAAATTTCCGACCAATCCATGGCCTTATGTCCGGAATAAGTCTCGCCGTTCATCTTCCTCTATCTTCCTCATTCCATCGTTGTTGCCATTTTGAAATGGTGTTCTCCCTGAAATGAGCGGTTATGTGACTTCCAGCCGTTTTTGCCCTATAAATCTCCATCCGCTCCGCTGCCAGCAGATCCACAGGGATAATACACGCTATCACCACTACGGCTGGACGGTAAGTAAGTCTAGCGGTAGAACATGGACTCCTCATTAACCTAGGATTGGTTGGCGTCCCGAAAGAATTTCCGCGCAATGGCCAACTTAAAGGACATTGGCCGGAATATAAATGGCCGTGGTCTAGTCACTAGTATAAAGCATTTCAGGTAATTCTATTGCTGCATATTCTGCATCATTCCATATGAAATCTTGTTTGAAGGTGTCTTGGTTTTCGATTGAAATTAAATTTTCTTTGAGTAAATGGTTCCCCTTGAAGTCGCCGCAGTCTAGTAGGTAGAGTGTTGGGAACTTATTAGACATAAGGCCTCGGTTCAAATCCCAGGTCAGACATCTCCACTAAAACGAAATGTGAAGAGAATTTTGCTTAGGCGACTTCCTCTCAGCAGATTTCTGCCAAAAGCTCTGTGAAAAGTGAAATAAAATTGCCATGAGAAAGTTTCTTAAAAAATCTGTCGTATGGAGTCGTCTTTAAACTATTGGTCCAACCACAAAATGGAGATTTAAGCGTTAAAAAAACTATAAGGCGGCGGTAAATGCAGCCGATTTGCTAGGCCCAGTAGGGACATTGAGTATTAATTATCCTCCTAGACTTGGCGACAAAGATAATGAATATCTGGAGAAAGAAAAACGGGAAGTTCTAAGAAGAAATATATGCCCAATTAACTGGAAAATACCATAGCAAAGGTAGCAATCCTGATACGAAAACAGTTGTTATGGGCGATGGGCACTTAAAGTATTGCCAGATCTTGAAACATAGTTTAATAGGAGTTATGCATAGGTCAACTATAACACTTGGAACGACATGCCATCAAGGTGACCCCAGTAAACAAATGAAGACAAAATTGTGGATCAAATTGCTATAAAGTGCTTGAGATTTGGAGACCGTCGTACGGAAATGGAGTCTGTGGTTGTGAAATGCTGACGGTGGATAATGCCATGAATGGAATGCTGCTGTTCAAGAATAACTGGAAATCGGATTTCTGGCAAAAGCTCTAAGCGTCAATAAAATTGCCACAGAAAGCTCCAGAAAAATCTGTCATTCGGAAACGTCCTTAAACTGTAGGTGTACCCAGTCATGAGTAAAGTTAACACGTACAACATGAGGGGTGCGAGAAGCTAGGTTGTAATCCTGACTAAAGGGCTGTAATGTGGGTATGTATACATCAGAGATCAGCAATGAATCGTTTTTTCGCTACTCATAAGTACTCATGAATTTTTGAGTATGAGTGAGTCAACAGTATTCAAATCCAACTGCTCTGATTCATTCGTACTCACTACAACGTTGATTTATAAGTTGTAGGTTGCAATGAGTATGAGTACAACGTTGACATCAAACTCATACCATTCGAAATATGTTTGATTCATACGTCTACTCATTTAGATACAGAAATTTAGATAAGTACTCATAATACTACTCATAAATGATTCAAGTGATACGAATCATTCATCAAAATTTACAGTCTCAGTTGTTGTTGCATTTACAAAGAAAGAAGAAAGACAAAGCGAATCATACTTATTTTGTGATTCGTGTATACGATGAGTCATGGTGAGTCAAAATCAATAACATCAGAAGTATTTTTAAGTATGACTACCATGAGTATTTCAAACTTTGAGTATGAGTAGTGCGAGTATGATATTAAAATAAGTATGAATGCGTATAAGTATCAGAAATTATAAGTATGATTCGAATCTACTCATCGTTTTGAATACTCACTGCTGACCTGGTATACATATGGTTGTCTTTCTATCTGGTCTGCAAAAGACCCTGTATGATAGGGAAAACACTTGCCAGAAATTGTTGTTGTTGTTGTTGTTATTGCTTGTAAGGGTAGTGGTAGTGTTGTTTTCTGTTTTTCATTTCATTTATTTCGTTCGTTCGTTCGTTTGTTTTTGTTTTTGTTTTTGTTTTTTTATTGAATTTATGATGCTTCATTTACCTTTGCGCCCCATTGGGATGATATTTTGCTCTTCTGTTAATTAATTTACCCACTCAAACAGACAGCAGCAGCAACACTTATAATGAAAACAAACAGGGCTGGTAACATGTTTTAAGATACAAAAACAACAATAACAACAACCACCAATATAACACAGCAACAGTAACAGCAACAGTAACAGCAACAACAAAATTAGTGTGTTTAATGACATCCTTAAAATCCTTACACATCGCCGGCATCATTTTGAAAAAAAACCCCAAGGTTTTTAACAACCTTCAACCAATGTTTTTAAAAATTTCTTTTCAATAATTACTGTGAAGAGTTTCCGCTTTATACCTCAGCTTTAGCATCATAGTTGGCATCACTAAGTGTTAATGGCCGCCCAAAATTTTCAATTTCAAATTGTTGCAATAAAACGGGGAAACCCAACACGCACACTTCAGCTACACATTATTGCGTTCGACTGGGTCTATCAGCCTAATACTCAGAAGTTTGTTGCACAGGCCCTAGGTTCGTTTCCTTGCAAAGTGGATGCCTTATTAAAAACCAAACATAAATTGCTCTTCCCCCGCTTTTATCTTCAACTGCACTGCTGTACAGTCTTCTCTTGTGTCTGCCGCATTATTTCCATTAAAATTCAAAAAGCCAAAAAGCCCTTTTCGTTAAGCAACCTGGTAAACAGTTGGTGGTCTTATATTGGGACACCTTGAAATAGGCGGAATCCATTATGCTCAACACTCTTCACAGCAAAAACACAACACACCACTCGTGCATAGACTGATTCAAACAATTTCATTACCCGTTCATTAAAAAGGACACGCCAACCCAGGTAAGATTGAAACAACAAAATACGTTGTAATGGCGGGCAGAAGTTTGATCGACAATTAGTGGGAACTGTAATGAACGCGATGGGGGTGTTGGTCATAACACCCATTAAGTAGTACAGAGCACAGGGCTCTTACACAAAAATATTTAAAAACATCTGCAATTGTAACCATCACTCGCATAATCACCAGCAACAGCATCAGCATCAGCACCAACACCAAGAGCATCACTATCACCATCATCGTAGTCATCGTTATCATTTTGCCATCAATGTAGGAGTCATCATTTGTAATATTTACGGTAAAAACAATGGTGCAAAAACAACAACAACAAAAATCGAAAACAACTTGAAAACCCTTCAATTGAATAACGGACTTACAACTCCCAGGGTTGTGTTCACCCTACATCGGCTATATGAGGTGTGTTTATGAGCCAAACACTGTCACAATATTTTTGATTTTTTTAAATGGGTTTTCGGTATATTTGATGCTAAAACTGCAACACGCCCTAAGGGGGAAGTTGCCTAAAGTGTCTGTACATGGAACTGAATCACACTCTTATGTCATGTTCGAATTCTTTTCTAAAGGGTTCGCCAAATAACTTTTTTTTTTGAAAATGCTTTAAAAAAAAAACTACTGAATATTTTCTCAAAATTATTTTTTTTATTTGAAAGTACAATCCTTCCGGTTAATAATGGAAAATAATTTCATTCAAATGGCTGCCTCGGCTGGCCATGCAGTAGCCTACTCTAGAAGATGCCGATTTTGGCAAGAAAAAATCCTCTTTTCAAATGAAGCTCATTTTGATCTTGGCGGGTATGTAAACAAGCAAAATTGTCACATTTGGGGCACAGAAAACCCGCACGCATACATTGAACAGCCGACGTACCCAAAACGAGTCACTGTTTGGTGCGGATTTTGGTCCAGAGGCATAATTGGGCCATTTTTCTTTGAAAATGAGCAAGGAGTGGCCGTTACAGTCAATGGCGATCGTTATCGGGCCATGTTGAACGAATTTTTGTTCACAAAAATTGAAGAGGAGGATATTGGCAACATTTGGTTTCAACAGGACGGCGCAACGTGCCACACAGCCGAAGCTACACTGATGTCGTTTGGCCACTTCGGAGCTGCGATTTGACACCGTTGGACTATTATTTGTAGGGTGCCGTCAAAGATAAGTGTTACGCCGACCAAGCCAGAGACAATTGACGCTTTAAAGGACAATATTCGTGAAGCCATTCGGTGAAATACATCAGCACACAATCGATAATGTGCTTAAAAATTGGACCGATCGTGTAGGCTACTGCATGGTTAGCCGAGGCATCCATTTGAATGAAATTATTTTCCATTATTAACCGGAAGGATTGTACTTTCAAATAAAAAAAGAAATTTGAGAAAATATTCGGAGGTTTTTTTAAAGCATTTTCAGAAAAAAAAAGTTATTTGGCGGACCCGTTAGCTATTCATGTCATGAACCCATTGCAAGCGCTTGGCTACAAGAGATTAATCCATGTTCGTATTCAAGGAAAGGTGAAAAAATATTTTTCTTCAGCATGTTTTTAAAAAATTGAGAGTTTTCGATCCCTTAAAAAAATATTCTTGAAAGCCGTAGCTCTAGTTAGAATCATATCAACAACGAGCATCGTAGTGAGTTCACATTTTGATAAAGATTAGCACAGTTTTTCGCCACTACACCCAGGACAATAACTGAATCTCTTTTTACAGAGAGCAATAGATAGCAACCTTACTATTCTGGAACTTGTTACAGTTGACCTCATATTGCTTAACGAATACTGAAATAATGCAAAAAAAAAATAAAAAGAAGAAAGAGGAAGTGCTTTGTGATAGCCTTGGAAGAAACGAAAACCTACTTGAGACCAACCACACTAGATAGGTTAGTTGGTTTTTCTCAGGAACCTCTATCAAATTTAAAAAAATCCAGAAAATCTTTCTCTGCACATTCAGTTCTCCAGAAGACCGACATGGACGGCTCATGGCAGACTGCCGGGTCATTACATTTTTAGGAACCTAAACGAGAACGAATTTCCGGGTTTATTAGGGTTTTAGTTTCTTGAGCTTAGCTTAGACACAACACGGAAGATAAGGAAAGTAATAACATTCTTATGAGTGCCACACAATCTGATTTAAAAAAACCGAAATTTTCTGAGCCGATTATGAATAAATGCCTTCCAGACTCCATTCAAGTCCTCCAAGGCTGCTTGTCTATACGTAAAATTGTGAATATTGCTGCATGCTTGAAGCAATACGACTTCAAAAATGTACCACAAGAAAATGGCGATTTATGCGTTAAAAAAACTACAAGACGCTGGTAAATAAAGCGGGTTTACTATGCCCATAGGGGCCATAATCCTCCTAGACTTCGCCATAAAGAAAATGACTGGCAATAAAAGGAAAACAGAGAGGTCCTAAGCCGATATACATATGCGCAATTGACTGAAGAAACCTTTGCAGTGGTGGAAACAACGATACGAAAACATTTCTTATGGGCGGTAGACACTTAAAGTATTCCTAGATCTTGAAACATAGTTTAATAGGAGCTATGCAGAGGTCAACTATAACCCTTGGAACGACATCTCCTCAACGTGACCCCCACAAACATATTAAGACCAAATTGTGTGTCATATTCTTTTAAAATAGTTGACGTTTGGAGACCGTCGAACGGAAATTGAAGATGTGTTCGGCAAATGCTGACGCTAGACATTGTCATGAATGGGTTGCTGCCTTTCAAGAATAACTGCAAATCGGTTTGTGGCAAATAGTTTGAGCGTCAATAAAATTGCCATGAAAAGTTTCTCAAAAATCTGTAATTGGGAATCGAATTTAAACTGTAGATCCCACCACTTATGGATAAAATTAACACATACAAAAGTGTGAGAAGCTAGGTTGCAGTCCTGACTAAAACACATATAATGACTAAAAGATTCACAATCCCTAGTGAATTCTATATTTTTAATTCACAGTACGGTAATGGTACTTAAACTTATTGAAATATTTGCATTTAAAAAATTTTGACAAACAAGTTTGACAAACAGGTTTGACAACACAGTTTGACAAACAAGTTTGATAACACAGTTTGACAACACAGTTTCACAAACAAGTTTGATAACACAGTTTGACAACACAGTTTGACAAACCAGTATTAAATGTGATAGAGTGCTTCATTTGACCCTTAAAGAAATTACAGGAATCGATTTGTATTTCTTTAATTAAAATTCCAAATGAATGTATTCTTTTAGCACTCATCTCTCCACCCTCCAATGTCACTGTCATAACGAAAACCGATAAAATTCTGAAACCATGGATTTGCGCATCAAGCGAAATAAATGCATCAAATGATGTTGCTTCATCATCCAAAATAAAAATCTGGTGACAAACAACCAAAACGTTTGGGAGGATAAAGAAATGGTTGGCTCGCTGGCTGGCTGGCTGGCTGGCTGACTGACTGCCGGGATGGTTGGTTGAATAAATTAATGAATTAATGTCTGAAGTTGCGATTTGTTTCAATACCCAACAATATGATGTGACAGTACAAGTGATACTGTGCCACTATCGTCAGCAACAGCAACAACAACGACTGCTGAAGAACAGATTCTTATTAAGCCCAAGTCAAAAGCGACAATGATAAATGAACGAACGACCAAATGGACAGACAGACAGAAATATTAAAACGAAAACCATTTCCATCTCAATACTTGCACACACATACTCACACAATAACTGAAAGAAACAGTTGCCACAGTTAGTGCTGAGCTGTACACTTTGCCTGTATGTATCTTTTTGTGCCAGAGTGTTCTTTTTTTGCGGAGAGAAACAAATTTATGTATCCTGTTATATTTCAACTCTCGCAACTACTTGTTTAATTGTATAGATGTGTGCGTGTCTCACACTCATATTTAAATGCTAGCGTATCTAAATGATGGCCAAGTATTCCAAGTGTTTGCTTGAAAGACTTCTTCTGCAATCGTCAAGCATTTGAATCAAAATATTTTCTCGTCCTCTTCTACTTCTAAATGTTTTGATTATCAATTCTGAACTAAAAATTCTAGAGAGGCTTAATTGCCTTCAACTCCAGAGTTGAACTAAAGTGTGTTAGTTTTTTAAGTGACTTAAATTTTCTCGTCTTTTTCTTGTACGGTGGGTTGGTGACCAACTTGTCTATGTATTTTGTTTTCTATGTAACTAAGTAACAGCGAGTTACCGTGATTCTATACTTGTTCACTAGCTTCTTAGTTTCCTGAACTTAGCTTAGATACGTCGCAGCAGGCCAAGGAAAGCAGCACATTCTTGTGAATGACACGCAAACTGGCTTAGAGATGACCGGAGTTTTTTAAACTGATTGTCAATGAATGCTTTTTAGACTTCATTCAAGCCCTTCAAGCTTGCTTGATAAGATGTTATAAAATGTTTGTATTCATTTAAACGAAAGACTTACATTCTTATGAATGACACCCAAACTGGCTTAGATATGACCAGAATTTTTTAAACTGATTGTGAATGAATGCTTTTTAGACTTCATTCAAGCCCTTCAAGCTTGCTTGATGAGATGTTGTAAAATTTTTGTATTCATTTAAATGACTTCTCTGGATGAAGCGCGTACGAAATATTAAATTTTCCATGATTCTGGCGCATAAATCAGGTTGAATTTGATTGATGGCATGGTTTCAGCTTTGACTACCACTGTGATTTACTGCCAGGAAGATAGGGAAACGAATCACATTCTTGTGAATTACAAGCAAACTGGTTTAAAGACAACACCAATTTTATCAACTGATTATGAATGAATGCCTTCAAGCCTACTTAATGAGATGGCATCAAAACTTCTTGATTCGTTTGAATGACTTTCTTTTCATTTCTTCATGACTCTGGCTTATGATTCAGGTTGAATTTGATGAGTATTACACTGGTTTAATGACGATCCGAATTTTCTAAACTGATTATGAATGAATGACTTCTAGACTTCAATTAAGTCCTTCAAGCCTGCTTGATGAGATGACACCAAAAGTTCTTGATTCATTGGAATATCTTTCTTTTCCTTTTTCCATGACTCTGGCTTACAATTCAGATTGAATTTGACGAGTATTAAACTGGTTTAATGACGATCCGAATTTTCTAAACTGATTATGAAAGAATGCCTTTTAGACTCCATTCAAGCCCTTCAAGCTTGCTTGGTGAGATACAATCAACATTTTTTACTCGTTTGAAGGACTTCTTTGGGTGGAGCGTGTACGAAATATTAAACTTTCCATGAGTAATACTTATACTCTACAAGACACTCACGCTCCCCATGCTTCTTTATGGCGAAGAGGCATGGACACTATTAAGCACTGATACAGCCTTGAGAGTATGCGAGAGAAAAGTCCTTCGTAAGATCTTCGGTCCGTTGCGTCTTGGCTATAATTTCCACATCCGATTTAACAGTGAGCTGTTTGAGCTCCTCAACGACGTTGTGCAGCGTACTAACATTCAGCGGCTGCGCTGGCTCGGCCATGGCGTTCGAATGTAGGAGGATGCTCCGGGCGAGACGAATATTTGATGCGGAAATTTGCTGAAGTTGGCGAAGAGGACGACCTTGTTTGCGTTGGAAGGATCAGATCGAGGAAGCCCTGTCATCGATTGGTGTGACTAACTGGCGTAGGCGCGCAAGGAGCAGATGCGTCTGGAAGGATGTGCTAAGACAGGCTGAAACCAGTTATCGGGTTGTTAATGGCCAGTTAAGTAAGTAAGTATGACTCAGGCGCATAAATCAAGTTGAGTTTGATTGATGGCATACATACATAATTGGTCATTACAACCCTTCAATCAGGATTACGACCTAGTTTCTCACACCACTTATGTTGTGTGTGTTAATTTTATACATGAGTGGCGGGACCTATAGTTTAAAGTCGACTCCGAACGACAGATTTTTGAGAAACTTTTTCATTGCAATTTTATTTACTTTTAGAGTTTTTTTTGTCAGAAATCTGCTGAGAGGAAGTCGCCGAAGAAATACTTTTTGTATTTTTGTTTTGATGTCTGGCCTGGGGATCGAACCCTCGCTTTACGTCTAATAAGCCAACACACTACCTACTAGACTACGGCGACTTCAATGATTGATGGCATGCTTTGAACTTTAACTACAGCTGATGTATGCAGCTTTTTCGCATACACAAGAAAAATGTTAACGGGTCAGTTCACTTTACTTCCACGTGAAATAACCGCAATTCGCTCGTGCAGAATGTGTAAAGCCGTCCTATTTAAACCACATTTGAGAACGATTTGATGTAAGTAAAGAATTCCACAGCGGCTTAAGCTTGACGAATGTCTGTAGGGCTTAGTAATATCGGCCTTGCAGCCTCCTGTTTCGATTAATATGCTGGAAATAAATGAAGTACCTGGACACCTTTGCTTTCAGCTAATGCGTCTAAAGAAAGAAATTTCTAGGAACACCTTCCTTTCATATACAGGGAAGCCTGCCTGCTAGTATTTAAATATTTTGATAAAAAATTTCTGCTGCTTCCATAATTTAAATGTTTTTTAAGCCCCCCGAAGGTATCATTCAATTGTATGCCGTTTTTAACATTGAAAACAACAACAGCTGACACTTGTTACAATATGACCGCCATCGCCATCGCCACAAAATTATGAATATTTATCGTCCTGTATAGAATAATTTACATTGTGAAATAAAAAAAAATAATTCCACACAACATACATACAGTGGTGGCCTTATAATTAGAAACGATGTTTCTTGAACAGAGTTCTCTGGAGTGACGAATCTAAGTTTAATTTGTTTCAATCTGATGGAAAAACGTCTGTAAGACGTCCTCCAAACAAAGCCTTTGATCCCAGTTACACAGTGAAAACTATAAAACAAATTAACAAACATACATGTTGCTAAGTCGTTTCTAATTATAAGGCCACCACTGTATATACATACATTCGTACACTTCAATAAACATTCCATTTCTAAGAATAATTATGAAAACTTTTTTGATTTTATTTCACGATTTAATGCCTGGACATCATCTTTTTACAAGAGTTCAGTTGTTTAATTCGTTCATTTGATTAATGAATGCCGTGGCATTGATTGAAAAATGAATGCGAAATTGTTTGACTAATTAATCAGACATCATAATGCCTAAGGTTTGATAAGAAAATAATGAAAGAAATCCATTAATTCCAGAATGTCACAGGAGATCGCATATAAACTGGGATAAAAGATTGTCACAAGCTTCTATTAAGGCAACTTGACACGCAATATCAGGTGAACATCATGTTGACTTCCGCACGTACGTAACGTAATTGGTCATTACAATCCTTCAGTCAGGATTATGACCTAGTTTCTCACACCACTTATGTTGTGTATGTTAATTTTATGCATGAGTGGCGGGACCTACAGTTTAAAGTCGATTCCAAACGACAGATTTTTGAGAAACTTTTCATGGCAATTTTATTTACTTTCAGAGCTTTTGCCAGAAATCTGTTGAGAGGAAGTCGCCGAAGAAATGACTTCTGTAGTCCGCCTTATTCAAATCGATTCCAATCGATTTTGTTGTGAAATATTTAGTTCTTCGGAGCAATTGAAAGAAAATCTAAATTTGTGCCAATTATGCAGATGAAATAAGTTGTGAGCCACTGTAGATTCCGTAATCATTTCCTATGTTGGCATTGACGCCGTTATGGCTGTTTATCAAAGCCTTTAAAGCTTCTTGACTTACTTCCTTGCAATCCCTTAGATTGCACATTTAACGGCTTCAACAACAATCCTATGTCCATATATAATAAAGGATCTGGATGGAGGTTTTATTGGTAAAAGATAAAGACGCAAGGTAGTAATCCGTTTCCTGTACAATTCAGCCTTATAGTATCTAGTAGTACCTTTAATCTGCCCGTGGTAGACACAAAACATAATCATTACATATCACCTTCACGTGTATTACTTAACTTAATTTGTCATTACAATCCTTCAGTCAGGATTACAACCTGGCTTCTCACGCCATCCATGTTGTAAAGGGTCCGCCAAATAACTTTTTTTTTTGAAAATGTTTTAAAAGAAAACTACTGTGAATATTTTCTCAAATTTCTTTTTTTATTTAAAAGTACAATCCTTCCGGTTAATAATGGAAAATAATTTCATTCAAATGGCTGCCTCGGCTGGCCATGCAGTAGCCTACACCAGAAGATGCCGATTTTGGCAAAAAAAAATCATCTTTTCAGATGAAGCTCATTTTGATCTTGGCGGGTATGTAAACAAGCAAAATTGTAGCATTTGGGGCACAGAAAAGCCGAGGCACCCAAAACGCGTCACTTATTTTGGGTCAGAGGCATAATTGGGCCATTTTTCTTCGAAAATGAGGAAGGAGTGGCCGTTACAGTCAATGGCGATCGTTATCGGGCCTTATTGAACGAATTTTTGTTCACAAAAATTGAAGAGGAGTATATTGACAACATTTGGTTTCAACAGGACGGAGCTACGTACCACACAGCCGAAGCTACACTCGATGTTTTGCGCCCTGCTTTTGAAGATCGTATTATCAGCCGCAGACCTGATGTCATTTGGCCACCTCAGAGCTGCGATTTGACACCGTTGGACTATTATTTGTGGGATGCCGTCGAAGATAAGTGTTACGCCGGCAAGCCAGAGACAATTGACGCTTTAAAGGATAATATTCGTGAAGCCATTGGTGAAATACAGCTGCACACAATCGATAATGTGCTTAAAAATTGAACCGATCGTGTAGGCTGCTGCATGGCCAGCCGAGGCCATGGCCATTTGAATGAAATTATTTTCCATTATTAACCGGAAGGATTGTCCTATCAAATAAAAAAAGAAATTTTAGGAAATATTCAGAGGTTTTTTTAAAGCATTTTCAAAAAAAAAAGTTATTTGGCGGACCCTTTAGATTGAGGTCAGTAACATGGATCATGTGGTCGCAGTGCTATGAATCCTCTAAACGATTATAATAATACAGCAAACTTTGGCATTATACATCCTATTGTCAATACTATTCAATCCTCAGGTGAATTTCGTATTTTTATTGCCTTAAACTATGCTTTAAAATTTTATTACGTAAAGTATACTTTAATAATTTTTTCAAATGTGGTTTTTCATGATAGTGGTTTTTAGGTTAGTTTGCCTTTAAATATGCTTTTAATTTGCATGCCCTAAAATATGTTTTAAAAATTATAAAAAAAACAACACATTTCGTGCCTATTTTGCACATTTTTTTTTATAAATTATTCAGGTTTTTCAATGAAATTCTCTTATTTTTTTTGTTTTGATTTCTTTTTTTTGGGATTTTAATACAAATAATTCAAATACGAAAGGAGTGTCAATACGTGCAATAATCCAAAAACCAATTGGCTATAAAAATTTCAAGGATAATACAAATACTAACACACATACACATACACACAAAGATATTTGCAGGCATATGGTTAAGCTTTGTGGAACTTAAACTGAATTACACATGCTCTCTCTCTCTCTCACTCTCTCACTCTCTGCTTAAATAGAGCAACAAAATTTGTGTCTACTTTTTTACTTGTGTGTATTTGGTTAAAAAGAGAGAGATAGATAGGGAGAGAAAGAGAGAGAGAGTGGGAGAGAGCTTGAGTACAATAACTGAGGACAATATCCGTACAAACAGAAGAGTGCAAAGAAAAAGGTTTAAAGTATTACTTGAAATGTACAAAATAAATGAAAGAAAAATATAAAAAAAGGAGATGAAAAAATATTGTCAAATCTAATAGAATCGACACTTTAATATTTTGTAGCATATTTTTAGGTGTACAAGCAGGTATCATTTCATTCAATTGAGATATGATTTGTTGTTTTTGCTTAACGGATTTTTGTTATTGTTGCATGAAGAGACAATTGAAAAATTTATTTCATTTCGTTTCAGTTCTTCTGTTTTTCTCTTTTTCCTATTAGACTTACCAGGATTATTGGTATTATTATTGGGGGAGGGTTAAAAATCTCGAATCAAATGGAAGACAACAGAAGGTTTAAAATAATTTCGAAAAATTGTTTTCTTTTTTTTCTTTGTTTTTGTTTTCGTGTAATGGAATGGCTGATGAAATTGTTAAAATATAAAAAGGATTTATTAAAAACGAAATGCCATGCTATTGATTTGATTTTGAAGAGCCAAAAAAATAAAAAAGAAAGCAGAACGTAATAGAATCCATAGAATAATAAATGAAATCTAAATGAAAAAATGCTTGGAGAGACATAAAAACTATTTGCAAGAATCTATTAAAAGATGATTGCTTGGGATTTTTTTTTAATTTTCAACTTAACAGGGTATTTGGAAATGTGATGGCATAGGCATCTGCATTACCAATTGTAGAGACTAAGAAGAGAAGGAAACTATTTTTACTGTGTAGAGTACATGCTTAGCTCAATGTCTAGGAAGAAGACCCAGACCTTCTTGTTTACTAATGCAGATCATATGATGATGATCTGTTGCGAATGGCCATTCGATAGTCTAAGTGAACTAAAGAAGTGAAAAACGGGAAATCACAAAAGGCTTTAGGTGACCTAAATGTGCCAAGTAAAATTGCCGTACTCTAGTAGGTAGTGTATTGGCTTTTTAGACGTGGAGCCGTTGTTAAGCGAGTCTACATACATACATACATAATTGGTCATTACAACCCTTCAGTCAGGATTACGACCTAGTTTCTCACACCACTTATGTTGTGTGTGTTAATTTTATACATGAGTGGCGGCACCTACAGTTTAAAGTCGGCTCCGAACGACAGATTTTTTTTGAGAAATTTTGCATGGCATTTTTTATTTGCTCTCAGAGTTTTTGCCAGAAATCTGCTGAGAGAAAGTCGCCGAAGAAATACTTTTTGTATTTTATTTTGATGTCTGGCCTGGGGCTCGAACCCTGGCTTTTCGTCTAATAAGCCAACACACTACCTACTAGACCACGGCGACTTCAGTAAGCGCATCTATCCCACCTTATTGTTTTGATATTGTTACGAAAATGAAGAATCTAGACACAGGTGTTTTGCTTTTACATAGCTTAGTATTAAAATTATAAACAAAAATACAACAACAAACACCAGCATAAAAAATGGTAAACAAGTAAACAAAAATACAACAACAAACACCACAAGAATAAATAAACAAAATACACAAACAACAATAATGAAACAACGATGTTTACGTTTATAGAGTTTCGAGAAGGCGAAGCCACAAACATTCGCCTTCAAGAACATTCATCAGACTGTTTAACCTACAATATAAAAGGCAAGGCAAAGCAGGCAACGGAGTTAGTAAAAGTTCAGTCAGTCTTGTGTGAAGACGTGGAGTGTTTGAAGAGAGTAGTTGTGGTTTGAAGATCTCCGTTAAAAAGATCTGTCGAATAATTGCCTAGTAATTGTTATTGTTTATGCAAAGGGTATAAACAGAGGAATAACAAAGAAAAGCAATTGTTGTTGTTTACATCAAGTTGTGAACAGTGGCACACAGAATTGTTCGAATAATAAAGAATTTTAATTAAAAACTAAACACAAATTTATTTTTATTTTATTTACATTCTACGAGCTCATATTTTAAACGCTTTTAAAAGGTAGAAACGTAACAATTTTTCTTTTGTCCATTTTTCCTCTCTCTGGTTTCCAAACACAATTTTTTAATATTTTCTTGTTCCTGCTAATATCGAATGTAGCATCGGCTATGTGCAACGTCGCGTTGGTTCTGTTCAAACCAAAACCACATGCTGTTGATATCCAGATCATCTAATTCAAGCCAACAGAAATTGGAAAACATCAACCGATTGAGCTCGCCGTTGTCAGACTTAGCCTAGCCAACAACGTTCTCAAAAAAAAAAAAAAAAAACAAAATGTGAACTGTTGACGCCGCCTGCCCAAAATCCTCACCAAACAGCAACTTTTTCGGGATGCTTTGGGCGCTATTGTATTTCATATGATTGGGTATCGTCCCAAATATGACAATTCTATTCGTTCATGCACCCATTTATTCAGAAATTGGCTTTATCGCTGAATATGATTTTTCAGTAAACAGTTGCCAAACGCTCCAGAGCCCATTCAGCATATACAAGTCGTTGCCTATGGTCAGTTTAGTTCCTGGCTCTGTTTTGTATTGTATTCAGCAGCAGCGACTCAAAATACGCTGAACTGGGGTCAGAGAGAAAGGTTGAATTCTTGTAAGCAACGTGAAGTTGACTAGCTCGGATTCTGTTGCATACCTTCATGGGCAAAGTTCTGCTAAAAACAGAACTTGCGTTTCATCGATGTAAGACTGTTGGTCGATCGTTTACTGAAACTTACCTAATTGGCCCTTGCAATGCTTTAGTCAGGATTACAACCTAGCTTCTCACACCACCCATGTCCTGTATGTTGATTTTATTCATGAGACAAGGGGTCGACAGTTTAATATCGACTTTGAACGACAAATTTTAAAAAACCATTCAGGTTTCTAATAGAACCTCTTGCCATTATATTCTAAAGGGTGTTTTTTTATAGAGATATAGAACTTTAAGTTGGCATTACTTTTCAAGATGGCGACCGATTTAACAGCTGTCAAGTGATTTATTCTCAGTTTGGTTTGGCAATTCATCATGAATAGACTCACGCCTGAACAACACTTGCAAATAAAGCAATTTTATTTCGAAAATAATGGTTCTGTGCGGAAAACGTATCGCGCACTACGTCCATTTTATCGTCGACAAAATCGTCCATCAGAGCAGTTAATTCGATTAACCATGGAACGTTTTCGCACCACGTTTACTGTTATTGATAACTCGCATCCCCAGAGATGCTGTACGGTGCGTACAGAAGAAGCTATTGCTGCTGTAGAGCGTAGCATTGAGGTCCTCAAGTGTATGTGGAAACACCGTTACATCCAGAAAAACTGACTGTTTGGTGCGCTTTATGGGCTGGTGGAATCATTGGTCCGTACTTTTTCAAAAACGATGGTGGCCAGAACGTTACAGTCAATAGTGATCGGTATAGAGCCATGATTACAAACTTTTTCATTCCTGAATTGAATAACCATGATGTCCAGGAGATGTGGTTTCAACAAGACGGCGCAACATGTCACACAGCTCGTGCCACAATAGATTTATTGAAAGACACGTTTGGTGACCGCCTAATTTCACGTTTGGATCTTGTGATTTAACACCGCTAGACTACTTTCTGTGGGGCTATGTAAAGTCATTGGTCTATGGGGTAAAGCCACAAACGCTTGACCATTTGGAAGACAACATTCGCCGTATTATTGCCGATATACGGCCACAAATGTTGGAAAAAGTCATCGAAAATTGGCGGTCATATGCCAGAAATCATATTTAAAATGTAATGCCACAAGATTATCTTTCGGATGAAATAAAATTCATGTCAATCGAATAATCCATCGTTGTTTTATTGCAACTTAAAGTTCTATACCTCTATGAAAAACACCCTTTATAATGCTCAAGTCTGCTCATAATAATCTGGAGATTCCAAAACCCCCATTTGGTTCCTGCACTTTGTTGCTTCATTACTTGCCAGCTCGTCTGCAATCTCGTTGGAGATTCCACAATCACCATCAGATTCCTGCATTTTGTTAACTTAGCAGCTCCTCAGCAATCTTGTTGCCCCACTTGCCACGTTTTGAATAACGGAGAAATTAAAAATGCCATCTTCATGTGCATCACCCTTTAATCTGTTTGCTGATGATGACTTATGCTGGCATAACATGTTGTTTGTGTTGATTTTTTTCTCTCTTCTTATTCATGTTGATCCTGTATTGCTTGTTGTCTTCATTGCTATTGCCTCTGCTGCTGTACGTAATTGTTGTTCTTATTATTATTGTTGTTGTTGTTGTCTTCTATTAATATAATTTACGTGCCATATTTTTGCATCCGTTTTTGAAAACTGTTCGTAGTACATGTTTGGAGATTAAAAGGAACGTGTATGTATGTGTGTTTGTGCCATCATTTCATCATGTGTCCATAAAAACAAGCAAAGCACATCCATACAACCAACCAACCAAGCATGCAAGCATCCAACGTACTAAACAACCAACCAACGCTCCATTTATCAATTCGTCATACACGTTCACATTCTCTCCCCATACACTGTGTGTGCTTGTGCATGTATGTGTTATGTTTTCTTTATCCTGTGCTCATCATAGTTTTGTAGGTTCATGGTATTCGTTCATTTATTTCTATTTATTCGTATGTTTGTTGTTGTTCTCATTCTGTTTTGTTCATTTGCTGGCTGAAGCCATAATATTTCAATGAAATTTTCGTCTTTTTTTTCGCAAGAGCTTCAAAGAATTGAATTTGAAATCATTTTGATTTTCAGTTTGATTTATGCAATCGATTCGATTCGCGTTGTTTTCGTTTTGTTGGGTAAAGGCAGAGGTATAGGACTACAGTTATTCCTTTTCAAATATGGCATCATGCGGTGCCTGCTGCTGCTGCTGCTTTTTTCTTCTTTGTGTTTCTTTATACGTTGCTCATCAACAATAATAATATTGCGATTGCTTGTCGTAGATGTTGTTGTTGTCTAAATGACACACACACACCCACACCTTTACACGCAACACCAGCTACAGCTTTAGTGCCATCATCGCCAGCCAACAGCCAGTGCTTATCAAAAAGTGAACAACACTAACGCCCACCCGAAAACAAACAACACAATACTAATGCCAAACGATAATAAAAAAGCAACATAAATAACCAACACCAACAACAATGGCAAACAAAAAAATATCAATTGCAGCTCATCGATTTCTAATCAGCATCAGGCGCTGCTACATAACACCGCAGCTTTATATGGGGAATTGCACAATCAAACGAAATGTAATGCCAACTGACGGCAATACCCCGCTTATAAGGTATGAGCGTAACAAATGAGAACAACAACAACAACAACAACATGAGCACATACATTCACTGGGCAACAGTTAGGAAAGTATGCAGTTTCTTAAAGAATGCATTCTTTTGAAAATTGTTTCTTAAGGCAACCTTTAGTCAGGATTACAACCTAGCTTCTCACACCACTTATGTTGTGTGTGTATTAATTTTAAATATGAGTGGCGGGACCTACATTTTAAAGTCAACTCCGAATGACAATTTTTTTTTTGAGAAACTTTTCATGGCAATTTTATTTCATTTTCTGAGTTTTTGCCCGAAATCTGCTGAGAGGAAGTCGCCGAAGAAATACTTTTTGTATTTTGTTTTGATGTCTGACCTGGGGTTTGAACCGCGGCCTTACGGTTTAATAAGCCAACACGCTACTTAATAGACTACGGACACTACGATGGACGATTCATTTTCATTTGCCACATCGAATTGCCGAATTCTCAAGGTACAAAAGCCGATGCGTAAGATCATAACATAAGAGTGTTTAACCACAACATATGGCTGTAAAATTTCCTTTCCAATCGGGTTTCTGTGTTGCGTTGTGATAGGTTTAGCAGAATAATGAAATATTGTTAAGTTTTTACCATTTAAAAACGTTTAAAATATGAGCTCGTAGATTGCAAAGAAATTAAAAATAAATTTTATGTTTAATTTTAATTAAAATTCTTTATTATTCGCACAATTCTGTGTGCCACTGTTCACAACTTGATGTAAACAACAACAATTGCTTTTCTTTATTATTCCTCTGTTTACACTCTTTGTATAAACAATAACAATCACTAAGCTATTATACGACAGATCTTTGTAACTGAAATCTTCAAACCACGATTACTCCCTTCAAACACACCGCGCCATCACACAAGAATGACTGAACTTTTGCTAACTCCGTTGCCTGCTTTGCCTTGCCTTTTATATGGCAGGGTAAACAGTCTGATGAATGTTCTTGAAGGCGAATATTAGTGGTTTAGCCTTCTCGAGATCTCTACAACTGTAAACATTGTTCTTTATTGTTGTTTGTGTATTTTGTTTACACTTATTCTAGTAATGTTAGTTGTTGTATTTTTGTTTACTTGTTTATTATTTTTTATGCTAGTGTTTGTTGTTGTATTTTTGTTTACTTGTTTATTATTTCTTATGCTGGTGTTTGTTGTTATATTACGCAATGCGATAATTTGTAAACAAGTCCATTGTTTTTGTTTTTGTAACTTTTGTTTATAATTTTAATGTTAAACGATGTAAAAGCAAAACACCGGTAACCAGATTTTTCCCATTATCGTAACAATATTCTTCTTCCGTAGTTCTTGAAGTCTCCGTAAATAATGTGTTGGCTTATTAGAAGAGAACCCCAGGTTCAAACACCAGCTCAGATATCTCGACAAAACAAAATATAAAAGGCCACTTCTTCTTAGCAGTCTTCTGGCAATCTCGAAGCAGAGTTGCTTTATTTTGGATTTGCTTTTCGAATCCATTCCTTTACAGTTGTGTTGGCGTTATCAAAGTCCGCTTAACCATATCGTCAAACGTAACTACATACGTAAGTTGAGCTGTGTTTATGCTTCAAATGCTCATTTTGCCAGGTATTTTCCATAAACTAAATTGAGAAGTTGTTGTCATTTATTTTTCATACGATTTTCTATTTTCTTTATTTGATTCTTCTACCTGCTGTTGATGTTTTTTATTTTTTTCAATGGAAAACAGTATAAACATCTGTACTTACAGAGCAGCGCATCAATCTCATCCTCTCTCCATTCCACTGACAGTTCAAATAATTCTTCATCTAGCCTATGTTGTTATCTACGATTTTTTTATAAAATTTTTTTTGTTGTTTTCTTTAGAAATTTGTTTGAATTTTATTTTCATTCATTCAAACAAACAAACATCATCCCACTCGCTCACTGTTCCAGTTATTTTTTTTTTATAAAAATTCATAAATTTTTGCCGCGGAATTTTTATGCCACAGCTGTAGGTGTACTAAGTTTTTTTTTGTAGATTTACTGAGCTACTGCTGCTGTACCTGTAGCCAACGGGTACTTATCTTTTCCTATTGATTTCATAGGAAATGAGTGAAGACTACAAACCAAAACAGAAATGATGTTTTAATTTAAAAAATACACACACACACACTGCACAGTGGTTTTAATTGAATTCCAATAGAAATTCATGTTCATTCATTGTCCATACTATGACACTAGCAACAGCCTAGCTTTTGGCGCTTTATCTGTTACCCTCGTTTTCCTTTGTGATCGTCGGCACATCATCCACATTCTTAGCGTTTATTTAAGTTTCACGGACATTTGTATTCCAGTTCTTGATTGGAATGGCAGCCTAGGCATGTTGTACATGCATATACAGTTCAAAAAATGTGGGTTATAATACAGATACGCCAAATCTCTAGTATTTGAGAGATAATCATGCCCTCAAATCCCTTATTCAGAATATCCAATGTGTGTGTGTGACATGTCGCACAGTCCTGTTGAAAACACATGTTGTTGGCCTTGGTAATCATCGACCAATACGGCTCGCTGTTGACAATGATGGCCTGCCCAACGTCGTTCTCAAAGGGATATGGATCGATGGTGTCGGCAGCCCAAAATCTGTTTCAAATATTGAGTTTTTCGTGATGCATTGGAATCTCCTGGATCTCATATTGATTGCGTATCAACAATTTTGTTTGTCCCTGTACCCATTCATCCAGAAATGGGTCTCATGGCTGAACATGATTTTTCGAGAAAATTATCGTTATTTTCCAACTGCTTCAGAGTCTTATCAGCGAACACACATCGTTGTCTATGGTTCTTTACCTTCAGCTCCTCGATCAGTTGAATTTTTTACGTGTGTGCAGGCTCAAACCACGATGCAAATTTCGTTAAGTTATGAGCTGCGATCGCTTATGAGTGACTTGAAATCGAATGCGTATTAATTTCTTGCATATACGATATTTTCGGGAGTTTGAATGGATCTACGGCTGTTGATCAATCGAATCGAATTTCTCCACCACATTGCGTATATTTTAGAAGCTACGAAGGGCCGATCTCTTGTGAGTGACGTCAAGTCGACTGCATAGAAATCTGACGCATATTATCATGGACTGCGGCAATGTTTTCGGGAGATTTTGCATTTCATCGACGTATGGCTATTGATCGATTGTTTACTAAACCAGTGGAAACGAATTTATCCACCACATTGCGATAATTTTACTCAGTAGGGCAGTTATGGCGTTCGTACAACGGGCAAAACGCACAAAACGTTGCTCGAAGAGATATAGCGTCAACAAAACAGCCGTTATCAACTGACCAAGTTCAAAAGTCCTTGTTCGAAGAAGACTTGATTTGTTGCATTAGCTGAAGAGGTCAGCAACCTACCTCCTAGAGACCAACACTGTCATGCTTGTTCTTCGTACGATCTTATACTCTCTGGTGTGTTAAAGATGTTTCTTTCTGTATGGATCATATGGAGAACAAATACTTGGGTTTGTCAAGCATACATACATAATTGGTCACTACAACCCTTCAGTCAGGACTATGACCTAGTTTCTCACACCACTTATGTTGTGTGTGTTAATTTTATCATGAGTGGTGGGACCTACAGTTTAAAGTCGACTCCAATCAGATTTTTGAGAAACTTTTCATGACAATTTTATTTATTCTCAGAGTTTTTGCCAGAAATCTGTTGAGAGGAAGTCGCCGAAGAAATACTTTCTGTATTTTGTTTTGATGTCTGGCCTGGGGCTCCAACCCTGGCTTTACGTCTAGTAAGCCAACACACTACCTACTAGACTACGGCGACTACAAGCACTTTGTCCAGTAATTTTTAATACTTTAGGGGCGTAAATATTGTTCTAACTTTTGTCAGCTTTGAAACACTGTGCAATATTTTATGTTGGAAATAAACTTTGTACACTTAGAAGTTTAAAGTTTAAAACGGAACAGAGGCTCAATAAACATAAATTATTATTCATTTACAGTTAAGTTGGCACCGCTGTGCCTTAGCAAACTAGAGAAACAACGAAACCCCAGTCCTTTTTTTAAAAAAAAGAGAATGAAAGTGAAAAATCATATTTTCTGTTGGATTCAATTTTTTTGTTGTTTTCTTTTGGTTTTTTCATTGTATTTCCTATTCTTTTTCGGCTTTTGTCACTCATACAGTGTCATACAGTCAGTCAGTATGTGTGATAGTCATCAGGTGTCAGCAAACATTTAATCCCTACCGCAGCATTAGACTAAAGCCCGCTCTGTTAATGCATCCAGTAATGACTTACTCACTCACTCACGAGCTCAAGCTCGTTTAGTCATTTATTTATTCCTTCGTTCTTTTATGTTTTTCTCCTCTCTCATACTTTTCTCTTCTGGTATTAATGTGGTGGTATTGTTGTTTAGTTTGTTTGCTTTGCTTTATTATGCTCGTCGTAGTACTTCTTCTCTTCCTTGGTCGTTGTTATTGTCATTTGAATACTGCCATGCTTAGCTTGTCAACCGTTATATTTCATGATTCAAAACAATGTTTAACTTTGTGTGGGTGTGTGTGTGTGTGTGTATTTTTAACTTTCTTCTTGTTTGCACGTATGTTTGATGTTGTGTGACTAAGTAAAGAGAAAAACCAGCAGACATGGAGTGAGAGGGAGAGAATTTCTCTTATAGTCGTTATAGTAAAGTGTTGTGTTAGTATTCGTTTTTATTTGCTTCTGTTATTTTTTGTGTTTTGTTCTGTTTTGTATTGTTATTGCTTGCCTGTGTGTGTTTATTGGCATTGCGAACGTGTATGTGTGTGTCTCTGTATTTTAGATTTCATATTCATTTTATAATTTTTCAAAACTTATTACCATATTCCACAATTGTGTGTCTGGCTGTATGTGAATATTTAAAAGTGAAAATAAAATAAAACCCATACACGTACATATACACACACAAATACAAATACAAATACAAATACAGTTTCATTTACTCAAATGATAGATGACTGTGGTTAGTCAGTGTTATTCTGTATTTTATGGTTAGTTTTCGGGCAACTATTTAAAGTTTTTAAAACAAAAAAAAAATTATTTTGCGAAAAATTTTAAATTAAATCTCTTTCTCTTTAAATGCAATGAATATTTGAATTTAGAATAATTTTACTCACATCTAGGTTTACTTAATAAAAGAAAAATGAAAGAATTCCTCAATCAAAAGAAAAAAAAACGTAGTTCTATACAGGCGAAGTACTCTCACCACTCCTATGGAAAATAATATAAAAAAATCTGAGAACGGGACTGGAGTACGAGGGTTGCCTTTTATATTTCGGGATTAGAGAACAAAAGCAAATATTAATCATCGACAATCGCTTTATTGTTTTTCAAAATATTCCGCATTAAGATCTATACACTTTTGCATGCGTTTGAACCAATTGTCGAAGCAATTTTGCCACTCTGATTGAGGTATCTCCAAAACATGCATTCGGAACGCATCAACCGCTTCTTCAGGTGTCGAAAAACGTTGACCTCTCATTTTACTTTTTACGTACGGGAATAAAAACAAGTCATTCGGTGCCAAGTCAGGACTATACGGCGGATGACTCATCAATTCGATGTTTTGAATGCTAAAAAATGTAGTTGTTTGAGCCGATGTGTGAGAGCTCGCATTGTCGTGGTGAAGAGTGATCCGTCTTCCGCGGTTGGTTTTCCTGATTTCTTGGAAGACAACTGGCAAACAAATGATTGTGTACCACTCAGAATTGACTGTTCTGCGTTGTTCTAGTGGTACGCTTGCGACATGTCCAGTTTTTCCGAAAAAACAGGCGTTCATTTACTTGGAAGGGCTTCGTGCGCGAGCAACTTTTGTTGTATTTGGCTCATCTTGAAACACCCAAACAGTCGACTGCTGTTTACTTTCGGGCTCATACGCGTAAATCCACGATTCATCTCCTGTCACGATGTCATAGACGTGTTTCGAAGCACTGCGATCGTATTTTTGGAGCATTTCCTTCGACCAATCGACATGATCCTTTTTTTGAGCGATTGACAAATTGTGTGGGATCCAACGCGAACAAATTTTTTTGACAGTCAAATGTTCATGCAATATTGAATGTAGGGTTGCACTAATGCCTAAGGTTGTCTCAATCGCACGATAGGTCACATGACGATCTTGCAATATCAGTTGGCGCACAGTATCAATGGTTTCCGGAACAACAACTCATTTTGGACGACCTTCACGAAATTCGTCTTGGAGTGAACTACGACCTCGGTTGAATTCACCATACGATCGATAAACATTGGTCCTTGATGGAGCTTCATCGCCAAAAATTGAATTAAGTTCATCGATGCACTGTTGTTGAGTTAATCCACGTCGAAAGTTGTAAAAAATAATCGCACGAAAATGTTCACGATTTAATTCCATTTTTTTGGGCGAGATGAATCTTTTAAGTTACTGTAAACAACACAAATAGCGCTCGTATGTCAAAATGTTCTGAGTACGTATAACCTTAAAAATGTCAAGCTTTACGATAGAGTTGTCAGTTGGCAGATTGCAACACTAGGGTTGCCAAATTCCGAAATATAAAAGGCAACCCTCGTATCATACAACAGAATCTACGAAAAATGTTGTTCTAAGATGGAGAGAGAAAGTTATATAGCTTATGGGAACCTAACCTAACTATTCACACAACAATGCTTATAAATTTCCCACTTCTCAGGCTCAAGGGTTTTGAGTGCTAGCTGAGCAGACACGCCAGACACATAGGTCACAAATTGGGCTAAAAACATATATGAAGTGCGTATATCCGAGGAACTGCAATACTATCTATGCATGCAGTAGAGCAATACAAACATACTGGAGTCTCCACTAGAGTTACTGATAATCTGAGATTTTGAATTGCTGATCTGTTTGACTGATTCAAAGAAGTCTTGCTAAAATCTTTATTGGAATATTTTTAGACATGTGCACCTTAAAATCGAATTGTTGCGAAGGCGCAAACAATAATGGCTTGTAGTAGAAAAAGAACAAGGAAGAAAACAATAACAAACCAATAAAAGAAATACAAAAATTCATTGAAAAACTACGAAACATAGGAAAGGATAACAAAACAAATCAACAGCTAGGTTTTATATGGCCTTTTTAAGCGGTGCCTATCTTTAAATTTAAACCAAAAGAACCATTATGTGAATAACATAACTATTCTCGTCATTGATTCTAATGGCCTGGCCAAAGTCGTTCTCAAGAAAATAAGAGCCGATGACTTTATCAATCCAAAATCCCTGCCAAACAGTGACTTTTTCGGAATGCTTTGGATGTTTGTGAATCTTATGTGGATTGTTGTCGTACGATATTCGATGATTTCGGTTGCTCACGTACCCATTCATTCAGGCATGATTTTCATCGCAGAAGATAACGTTTTGCCAACTACTTCAGAACCCATTTAGTAAACACACATCGTTGTCTATGGTTGTCCATGTTGATTTGCCAAATCATACTGTATAAATGATAACACAGCCTTGCAAATTTGGCCTTTTTTTGCAAATAAGATGGCTCCAGGTGTTTCCGAAGGCATTTTGCGCGCTAAACATGAATCTGGGTTCAAAAAATTCAAAATGACGGATGCAATATGGCGCAGTCGAGGTTTATAAAAATTAATCAAACCATATTGGATCCGCCATTTTGAATTTTTTAAATCTGAATAAAGATCTATAATCAGCGACCTCAAAAACCCCTGATTAACAATTTTCAAGTAAATCTGATTAACTTTTAAGGACCTCCGTAAGGCGTTTCTTTTGCTCTTGCACCCTTTGATATAAACCCACCTCCTACTTTAAGGGTGCATGCAAACAATTTGACTTTGGGCTCATTTTAAAGAGTAGAGATCAATTGCCAATTTCTGACAATAGCGATGGCCAAAAACGCTATTTTTAGGGGTTTCAACCCAGTTTTTCTCGAAAACCTGACATGATGGAATGTTTTTGAAACCAGATTCTTGTTTAGCACGCAAAATGCCTTCGGAAACACCTGGAGCCATTTTATTTGCAAAACCCATGCAGGGCTGTGTAATTAACTTGAGAGTTGTGGCTTCAACATTATGGCCATTATCAACTGTACGCAGTTTGGAGGTCCTTATTGGAAGACTTTGTAGAAGTTGACAGACTGAAACTAAATAAAGGATAAATACAGCGAAAAGAAACATTTGCCAGTGATTAGTGGTTATACAGTACGAGCTTAACTGTCTAATAAAAAACACCCTGACATCATAAGGCGAAATCTGTTCCTCAATAAAATAATGGAAGAAGTTGCCGTAGCGTAGTAGGTAGTGTGTTTGTTTATTAAACGTAAGACCGTGGTTCAAACCAGACATCTCGAACAGAGCGAAATATGAAGAGAAAATATTTCTTTCGACTATTTTTTCCCAAAAGCAAAAACTCTGAAAATAAAATAAAATTTAAATGAAAGTCTTCTTCCCAAATTTGGTATATTTTTTTCGCCGAGGAGGGGTAAATGTACCTAACCGCACCATAGAGGAAATCGTCATATCCTCCGTGTGTGGTGCCCTCACCCACTAAATCCCATCCTCGTCTCTTGTGGACTCGTTTGTGCCCACTCCGGAACTACGGTGTTATTACTTCGAAGTGGAGTCCTTTTGGCTCATTGGCCTCTCCACGTTTATTCCCGCGATCGGATTGCGTATCGAAAGTTGAGGAGGCAGCAAAGCGTCTCCATTATTCCTTTCGTCTAAATCATCGTTTCGGTTTCGCTTGGCACGTGTGACAGTATCACCTATGCCGACATGCTAACTTGTTCTGCAGCCTCAAAAACTCACTTCTTCCGTCTCAGAATGCGCTCTACGTAATTCACCACCGAGGTCCAATTTCCACTACTCGCAATCATGACCCCAACAATGTTAGCGGCTGTGATCGTTCCAACTATTGACGTCAGTACAGAACGATAGCTCTGCCAGCGTGCACACTCGAAAACAGTGTGCTCTGCGTCATCAATTACCTCCCCTTCCTCGTAAAAACAGTAAGGGGCGGCGGTCTTGCCCATTCTGTGCAGATATTTTCCAAAATATCCGTGACCCGATAGCATCTGTGTAACGTAGTAATTTACCACTCCAAATTTCCGACCAATCTATGGCCTTATGTCCGGGATAAGTCTCGCGGTCCATCTTCCTCTATCTTCCTCGTTCCATCGTTGTTGCCATTTTGAAATGGTGTTTTCCCTGAAGTAACCGGTTATGTGATTTTCAGCCGATTTCGCCTTATAAATCTCTATCCACTCCGCTGCCAGCAGATCCACAGGGATTATACCTGCTATCACCAGTACGGCTGGAGCGGACACTGTACGATATGCCGACGTGATATGCAATGCAGCCGTTCTCTGTACCGATACAAGTGAGTTTGCCCGCTTTTTAACATCTAGCGTTTCTGACCAAATTTCGCTCCCATAAAGCATAATGCTGTTTCCAACCTTCATCAGGAGTCTTCGTAACGCCGGTAGCGGGCCTGCAATAGTCGCCATTAATCTGCTGAGCTGTCCAACGATCTTCTGGGCCTTGTTAGCCGATTATTGAATCTGATACGAGAATGTTAGTCTGGGATCCAGCCTTATTCCCAGGTATCTCACCGAGCTCTCGGTCCTAATTACCTTGTTTCCAAAACTCATGTCCACATGCAAGGGGATATGACGACCAGTGATTAGCAGCAATTCCATGGGAATCCTACCATGTTTTTGTTCTTAGCATAAGACGTCTCAGTTTTCGCTGCGCCTCTTCCGTATTCCTGGCCGTGATAACAGCTGTAATATCGTCTGCGTATCCAACCAAAAAAGTTCCCACCGGCATATCCTCTCTCAGAATTCCATCGTAGCTAACATTCCATAGATCGGGGCCGAGGATAGATCCTTGTGCCGCTCCTGATGTTATTTTTTTCACCCTTGGTCCCGAGCTTGTGTTATACACCAGCTGTCTGTTACTCAGATAACTACTTATCATGGCCAGGATGTAGTATGGCACCTAGAAATTGTATTCCAAAGCATTTAATACATCGCTCCATCTAAGACTGTTAAACGCATTTTTAACGTCTAAAGTCGCAAGCAGTAGCACAGGCCTTGAAAAGTGATTTCCACGCTGTGTGACCATGGCCGCCAATTGTAGACCGACCAGATCAAAAACCATATTGTCTAGCAGACAGTCCGCCACTATTCTCAATCGCGGCAGCAAGCCGAGGCTTCAAAAGCCTCTTGAGCAGCTTTCCCGACGTATCCAGCATGCCCAGCGGCCTGTTCTGTCGTATTTGAAGTAGTTGGTTTGACAAAAACTCTTGCTATGGATTATTAATTAATTGAGTGTTTTTCTATCAATTATAAATTAATTTATTTAATTTGTTTCTTATTATATGTTTGTTTGTTGTTATTATTTGTTGTTATTTTCTTTATTTATTGTGTACATATTTATTTAATAATTGACTTAATTTTATCATGTATTTTTTTATTTTAATTTTCAATTTTCACAAGCCATTGCATTGAAAATAAATTCCAATTGAGTGGAACAAGTATTGTTTCAACAATTTAAACAAAAACAACATCATGCTACAGCTACAGCAAGAGCTACACCCACTCGCATTTATCATTATTGCTGTTGTAAATGCAAAATTTTGTAAAAACGCCCTTAGCTTGGATGACGTTTAGCAAATAAATGACAGTTACTAACACACATACATATACACAGAAATATACAAAAAACCATGCATAATTAAATATTAATAAATAAGCACACACACACACACACACACATAAACAATAATGTTAATTTAAATCAATGTTTGGTTTATTATTGCATCCTGTTGTGGCAAATTTTCAATAAATTCCCCCCAAAAAATTATTGAAAAATTGAAAATTGAAAATTCAAATTCAAATTCACATTCAAATTGTCACAAATCCTTGGGTTGTAAAAAAGGAAAACAAAAAAAAACCGTAAATATAACAACAACAGCAAGAGAATTAAAATAAAATACAACAGCAAATAGCAACAACAACAAC
Source organism: Sarcophaga subvicina (assembly GCA_936449025.2). Taxonomy (NCBI): domain Eukaryota; kingdom Metazoa; phylum Arthropoda; class Insecta; order Diptera; family Sarcophagidae; genus Sarcophaga; species Sarcophaga subvicina. Next base: position 144,770,874 of record OW388080.2, on the reverse strand, counting down.
AAGTTTATTAGGTTTTGCACTCAACACTCGTATACAATTGAAATCTCTCACACACACATACTATACACGAATACAAATGCTTACATACAGTTACACACACACACACACAAACACCCGTTTGTTTTACAAATAAATTGAAAACAAATTGTACGCAACTTTCGACAAAATGAACCCAAATACAGGGCTTATATGAGGGCTTTAAATAATTTTAAAACCAACCCGGTGGTTGTAGTTGGCTAGGGAGATACCCTTCTGGTCTGTATGGATGCTATGATGACCTTGTGAAATGGTTTTTAAGTTCATAGTACTTCGATAACTGCTTGAACAACTTATTTGGCCATTACAGCCCATTAGTCAGGACTACAACCAAGCTTCTCACCAGAGATCAGCAATTAATCGGTTTTTCGCTACTCATAAGTACTCATGACATTTTGAGTATGAGTGATTCAACAGTATTGAAATCGAACTACTCTGATTCATTCGTACTCAGTACAACATTGATTTATAAGTACAAGTTGCAATGAGTATGAGTACAAGGTTGACATCAAACTGATAACATTCGAAATATGTTTGATTCATACGCCTACGCCAACAAATTCATAACTTGAGATAAATACTTATAATACTTCTCATAAATGATTCGAGTGACTCGACTCATTCATCAAAATTTACAGTCTTAGTTGTTGTTGCATTTACAAAAGAAAAGAAGAAAGAAAAAGAAAAAGAAAAAGACAGCAAGCAGAGCAAACACACAACCTTCTTGTGAGTATTGTAGTGTTCGTACGCGAATCATACTTATTTTGTGATTCGTGTATACGATGAGTCATGAAGAGTCGAAATCAATAACATCATGCGTATTGTTAAGTATGAGTACCATGAGTATTTCAAACTTTGAGTATGAGTAGTATGAGTATGACATTAAAATAAGTATGAATGCGTATAAGTATCAGAAATTATAAGTATGATTCGAATCTACTCATCGTTTTGAATATTCATTGCTGATCTCTGCCCCTCACATCAGCCATATTGGGTGTGTGTTCATTTTATCCAAGGGTGGCAGCATCTACTGCGTAAGATCTTCGGTCCAGTACGAGTTGGCGATGATTTCCGCATCCGATCAAGCAGTGAGCTGTATGAGCTCCTCAACGACATAGACGTTGTGCAGCGTATTAATATCCCGCGGCTGCGCTGGCTCGGCCATGTCATTCGAATGGAGGAGGATGCTCCGGCGAGTCGGGTATTTGATGCGGGGATCTGCGGAATTCGGCGAAGAGGACGACCTTGTATCCGTTGGAAGGACCAAATCGAGGAAGCCCTGTCATAGATTGGTGTGACCAACTGCCGTTAGCGCGCAAGAAGCAGAGGCGCCTAGAAGGATGTGTTGCGGCAGGCCGAAATCCGTTAATCGGGTTGTTATGGCCAATTAAGTAAGTAAGTAAGTTAACATCTACAATTTAAAGTCGGTTCAGAGCTACAGATTTTTTGAGAAACTTTTTCATGGCAATTTTGTTTTACTCTCAGAGTTTTTGCTAGAAATCTGCTGAGGGGAAAGCGCCAAAAAAATATTTCTTTAATTTTTCATTCTGTTCGAGATGTCTGAGCTAAGATTTGAACCACAGCCTTACGTCTAATAAGACAGCACTGTACCTACTAGACTACGTCGACTTCTTCCTTTCTTTTATTAGTGAACAGATTTAGGCTTAGGATGTCAGGGTGTTTTTTGTTAGATGGTTAGGCTCGGCAACGTTTCCTTTCGCGCTGTATTTATGCTTCATTTACTTTCAATCTGTCAACTGCATTGTATTGTGTTGAACGAAATGTAAATGGTTGTTCAACTCTTCAGCTAAATCAACAAATCAACGGTCTTCGAACAAAGACTTTCGAACTTTGACAGTGTTGATAACGGCTATTTTGTTGACGCTATATCTCTTTGAGCAACGTTTTGTGCGTTTTGCCCGTTGTATGAACGCCGTAACTTTCCTACCGAGTAAAATGTTCGCAATGTGGTGGATATATTCGATTCCACTGATTCAGTAAAAAATCGATCAGCAGTCGTAGGTCAGCGAAACGCAAAATCTCCCCAAAAACATTGCCGCAGTCCATGATAACAAGCGTAAGATTTCTATGCAGTCGATTTGACGTCACTCACAAGAGATTGGCCCTTCGTAGCTTCTAAAATATACGCAATGTGGTGGAGAAATTCGATTCCAACTCCCGAAAATATCGCATATGCAAGAAATTAATACGCATTCGATTTCAAGTCACTCATAAGCAATCACAGCTCATAACATGACGAAATTTGCATCGTGGTTTGAGCCTGCACACGTAAAAAATTCAACTGATCGAGGAACTGAAGGTAAACAACCATAGACAACGATGTGTGTTCACTGATAGGGCGCTGGAGCTGTTGGCAAATAATGCTAATTTTCATCGAAAAATCATGTTCAGCTATGAGACACATTTCTGGATGAATGGGTTCAGGAACAAACAAAATTGTTAATACGCAATCAATATGAGATCCAGGAGATTCCAATGCATCTCGAAAAACTCATTGCTTGAAACGGATTTTGTGATGTCGACGCCATCCGTCCATATCCCTTTGAGAATGACGTTGGGCAGGCCATCACTGTCAACAGCGAGCCGTATTGGTCGATGATTGAATGGATAAGGAAACCATCCTCACCACCTATAAGGCTATCGGACGGTCACTCCTCAACTATGCTGCTCCAATGTGGACATCATTTTTGAGCGACACACAATGGAGGGCACTACAGACGATACAGAATAATGCCCTACGAATAGCTACCGGATGCGTAAGGATGACCAGTATAGACCATCTCCACAATGAATCCAAAATGCTGACAGTTAGAAAGCACAATGACTAAGCAATTTCTCATAGCCTGCTACCTGCCTACCCATCCAAACCACCACATAGTCATGAACGATCCCCCTCATCGCCGCATAAGACAAGACCTCACAGCTTATAACTCGAACATCACTCACCACTCATACCCACAATAGTGGACCCACAGTCTGTAAGGGAGGCACAAAACACCCTACATCAAACTAATGTCACGACGGCCAAAGACAAGCTCAGCCACAACAGGGTCATAAATCAACATACACCACCTACATATATCCGATACAGAAATGCAGCTACCAAGGGTTACGAGAACCATTCTGGCCCAGCTTAGATCGGGATGGTCGAACTTCATGAATAGCTACAGGGCAAGGATTATCCCGGGAACCCAGGATAGCTGCCCCTTATGCAACCAGGCACCACACGACACGGCGCACATCTTTAGTTGCCCAGCTAAGCCGACAGCCCTGCGACCCATAGGTCTATGGCTGAATCCAGCGACAACACCGGACTTCCTCGGACTATCGACTACATGACGATGACAACATATACACACAACCAGCAACTAACAATCCCATCTTCAACCCATCCCATCCCCACTGAATAACATGGCACACAACCAACCAAATACATTAAACTAAAACGTACCATCTTATATTTTAAATACAGGGAAAAGCTTCCGGAGACAATAGCCGAACTGTTACAACAACAACAACAACTACGAATACAACATTGGATATTCTGCAGCGGGGATTTGAGGGCGTGATTATCTCTGAAAATGAAAACAGACTAATTACGTGGTAGTTACCACGATATTATCAGCAATTAAGTCTGTCTGACGTCTCATTATGGCGTATTTTGTAATTGGATTTGCACTTCCATCCTTATTAAGTTCAATTCGCGACCTAGCTTCTCACAGCACTTATGTTGTGTGTGTTAATTTTATAAATGAGTGCCGGCAGGACCTAGAGTTTAAAGTCTACTCTGAACGATAAATTTTTATCTTGAGAAACTTTCCATGGCAATTTTATTTTACTCTCAGAGTCTTTGTGCCAGAAATCTGCTGAGAGGAAGTTGCCGAAGAAATATTCTCCTCACACTTCGTTTTGGTGGATATGACTGACCTAGGGTTTGAACGGTGGCCTTATGTCTAATAAGCCAACACACTGCCTACTAGACTACGGTGATTATGATCATTTACAGTGCCGTGGATAATGTTTCAATCGGTTGTTATGTCAACAAACAAGTTTTTTACACAAGAAATTCAGCCGTAGATCCATCCCTATTTCCGAAAATATCGATGCTGTCCGCGATAATGTGCAGGAGATTTCTACGAAGAACACGGCCTTTGGCAGGCCACAACTTGACAAAATTCTCGTCGTAACTCGCTTCGGCATCCGTACTAAAGTCAATTGAAGGAGGACATACATACATAATTGGTCATTACAAGCCTTTAATCAGGATTACGACCTTGTTTCTTACACCACTTATGTTGTGTGTGTTAATTTTATACATGAGTGGCCGGACCTACAGTTTAAAGTCGACTCCGAATGACAGATTTTTTTGAGAAACTTTTCATGGCAATTTTATTTTACACTCAGAGTTTTTTGCCAGTAATCTGCTGAGATGAAGTAGCCGAAGAAATATTTGTTTTCATATGTTCGTTTAGTTGGAGAAATAACTGAATCGAGGCCTCACATCTAATAAGCCAACACTGTACCTACTAGACCACGACGGCGTCAACGAATGAGGAACTGAAATGACATGTGAGCACAGAATGGGCTCTGAAGCATTTGGAAAAATCATCTTCAATGATGAGGCCAATTTCTGTAAGAATGTTACACGTAACTAAAGCCGTCAATTGAAATGGAAAAAAGAAAAATAATTCCATTCTCGTTACGCAAATGTCCCAAATAAAATTTTTAAACCCGAATTAATTATTCGAGAGTTTTAAGAATGCTCTGTTACAACCCTGAACTTAAACTTTTATTACCCAATAAGGTCACAGCAAACGAATAATTCCACAAAAAGGTGGATATAAACATGATAAGGCACTTGGTCCAGGTATTTGAAGAACGCTGTTGCATGTAAGTTTTCATTTCCTTTTTTGTTTTGGTTCGTAAATCCACTGTTAAACTAAAATGCAACAGCTATGACAACAATAGTAGAAATGCGCGAAAACAACAACAACAACAACAACAACAACAACAATACAATAAGAACAACAGTAGCAGTAACAAGTGAACATAAAATGGCCAACAAATTAAATAAAAACCAGAAATCCAAAAATTTAATTAAAATTCAAATTCAAATTCAGTTTTATGCGAACAATTTTTTTTGTTACCATTGTTGCCTGTGTATATAATGTGGGTGATTTTTTAAGGGCTTTAGGAAAATTTTATAAAATTCAGTAAAATGCGTGGAATCTTTATTTGAATCGATAGTACGGTCCACATAATTTAATGTTTGAAGATTATTTCATGCAAATGTTGACCGCAACTGCGCCTCAAATGGTCCATCCGCTTTCAGGTTCAATTTTGGCATACTCTTTTCCAACATTTCGGCCGGTATCTCACGAATAAATGCTTCAATCGGTTGTCTTCCAATGCGTCAATTGAAGCGGGCTTGTCTGTATAAACATGAGCTTTAACATAGCCCCACAAAAAATAGTCTAAAGGCGTTAAATCGCATGATCTAGGCGGCCAATTGACCGGTCTCGAACGTGAAATAAAATGTTTGCCGAACTCGCCTCTCAATAAGTTGTTGAAACCACATGCCATGCAAGTCAAGCTCTTGCATTTTGGGCAAAAAAAAGGTGGTAGCGCTCACCATTCACAGTTACGTTACGATTCGCAGCATCTTTGAAGAAGTATGGTCCAATGATGCCACCAGCCCATAAACCGCACCAAACTGTGACTTTTTCTGGATGCATTGGTAGCCTTTGCAATGCTTCTGGCTGATCTTCACTCGAAAATCGACAATTCTGCTTATTTACGTATACATTGAGCCAAATATGAGCTTCGTCGCTGAACATAATTTTTCGATAAAGAAGTGGATCTTCGACCAAGTTTCCAAGAGCCCATTCACCAAAAATTCTGCGTTGCGGTAGGTCGTTCGGCTTCAATTCTTGCACCAGCTGTATTTTGAAAGGCTTCACACCTAAATCCTTCCGCAAGATTTTCCACATTGTTGAGTAACAGAGGCCCAATTGCTGCGAACGGCCGACGAATCGATAATTGATGGTCATCATTAACACTGGCCGGCCGATACAGCTGCGATATTTTCTTCAGTTCGCACTCTACGTAAGCATGTTGGTGGTTTAACCTGTCCAACAATGTAAATTTGGTGCGAAATTTAGTCACAATAGTAGCCCGAATAGCCGCATCAGTGTGTCGATTAAACTGACCATAAAGCAAAGGAAGAAGCGCGCGATTAACTTTCTTAACCAGAGCACGCATTTTGATAATAAAATTCAATGATTTGCAAGCGTTGTTCGTTTGTAAGACGATTCATGATTAAATTATCGACCAAACTGAAGATGTTTGACAATGAAACAAAACACGAAACGTGCGTGAGCTGTTTAAACCAGTGTTGCCACAAAGATAATCGCTAAAAAAATCACCTTTTACATATGTATGTGAGAGAAAGTGCAAACACACATAGAGACATTGCAATACACAGCAAAACATTGCATATTTTCAGGGTAAAAGAAAAAATTTTCAACTGAAAATTACTCTTGCATGTGTGTTAGTGAATTTTCGTGTTTCTCTTTTATTTCTGTTTAAAAAAGTGCACGAGTATTGGTATGTCATTGTGTGCGGTGGTGCCTTTCCGTGCAAATAGCTGCAAATGTATATGTATGTGTTCATTTCATTTCGCTGTTGTTATTGAGTGTACGGGTGTGTGTGTGTGCGCGAGAGTACAACTATAAATATATTGTGTATACGATATAAAGTGAGCAAGTCAGTATATTTTATACACTTTTTTGAACTTTTTTACGTTATCTTTTGTTTTTAATGGCACCAACAACAATAAGAAAAAAAGACAGCGAAAAAAACAACAGCAATACCAGCTTACCAACAAATACAATTGAAATAGCGGAAGTTAGTTTAGTGTTGGATTTGGTTTTTACTTTTGTGTTGAATTTTTATTTTAGTTTTTCTCAACATTTTTATTTTCTCATGGAGGTTGTTTAGCAGTGATACACTGAAAGAAAAATTATGAGATAATTGGGTAATTAAATGGATGGAAGACTGTAATGCAGTATAGAAAGATCTATTTTAACAAGAAGATTGTGTGAGAAAGTCTCAGCAGATGAAACATCGTTTTATGTTTGTGGCAGCAATGCGATTGAAGGAAAAAAATTATACTGACTGTACCAGATCCTTTCAGCAGAGTGTTTCAAGGCACTTTTTGATTTCCAACAAATAGGGACCTACTGGAAAATATAATTACAGTGAAGGACAGCTTATAATACAACAGATTTATTAAAAAAATGCTGGATTATCATGTCCTATCGCTATCACTACCTTGTCACTATAAGGATAACAACACAAATCTAGATTACAGACTTTGCCGTAGTCTAGTAGGTACGGTAATCCCTCGATTACGTTGCAGTTGATTCCAAAAAAGTCGACGTAAATTGAAACGACGTAAATCGAATTTCATATTGCTTATATCACAAAGTAGTATGTTGTCAGCAAGGAACACAAGGAAACAAGTTACAGTAATCCCTCGATTTACGTCGCAGTTGGTTTCAAAAAAAGGCGACGTAAATCGAATGACGACGCATATTGAAGTTAGTGGGAACAAAAAATTTGTCGACATAAATCGAAACAAACTTAATCGAGTCGACGCAAATCGAAGGATTACTGTAGTGTGCTGGCTTATTAGACGTGGGGCAACGGTTCAAGATCCAGGTCAGACATCAAAACAAAATACTAAAAGTATTTCTTCGGCGGCTTTCTCTTAGCAGATTTCTGGCAAAAATTCTGAGAGTAAAATAAAATTGCCATGAAAATGACCAATTATGTATGTACGTATGTATGTATGTATGTATGTATGTATGTATGTAAGATGACTTTTAGGGAGTTTAGCAGCAATGAATTCAATTTTTTACCAGCTTATCCAGCAGATCCAAAGTTAGGTGGAATATAGGGTGCAACTCAAACATACAAGTCTGTTTGCCTCATCAATGATTGGTTTCGTGGTCTCCCATAATTACTACGTGCATTCAAGAAGTGTCTTTGAACATGAACGTGATTAAACTGCCTAAAACATATCAATTTCTTCAGATCGAGGCACATAAGAAGGTCTCCTGGATCAGTGTACGATATCCCCTACATGACGTGTAAAGACTATTCGGTAAAGACCCAAGACAGTGCTTTTTAATAACTAAACAGCCACAAATTAACTTATCAACTGGCCTCTCCTCTGCCACATTGTTTCAGCAACGATGGTGGTCATTAAGTTTTACTCCAATCCCTAGGGCATGTTCAATAGTCATTAGTCGCTGCAGCTACGAGAGTGGCTGATAAAACTGTCATTAAATTTCAATCTCTCGGACATATTTAATAAGTGGTTAATGAATGGTAAGTACAATCATCAGCCTGTATACATATCCCTACTGTGATCTATCAATTAAAGCAATTGGTATCAAATTTGGATCCAGCAAGTCTTACGATACCATACGTTGGCATATTAGTCATGAGGCTCGTACAAAATGAAGCATGGAAGAATATTTCATCGGCGACTTAGGTTAGGTTAGGTCGGAGTGGTAGCTCTGTTATCACAAAGCTCACTTGAGCACGCATAGCGGCCCGTTGTGATGCCACGGGTGAACTTACTTCGGCGACTTACTCTCAATAGATAATCCTCCGGCAAAAACTCTGGAAGCAAATAAAATTGACATGAAAAACTTTTCAAAAATCTGTCGCTTAAGCTTGTCGTTATAATGCAGGTCTCGCCACATATATACATACAGAATTGGTCATTACAACCCTTTAGCTAGGATTACGACTTAGCTTCTCACACCACTTATGTTGTGTGTGTTAATTTTATACATGAGTGGCGGTAGCTACAGTTTAAAGTCGATGCCGAGCTATAGATTTTTTGTTTTGAGAAACTTTTCATGGCAATTTTATTTCACTCTCAGAGTTTTAGCCAGAAATCTGCTGAGAGGAAATCACCAAAGAAATATTTTTTTGGGGTATAAGCCAACACACTACCTAGTAGACTACGGCAAGGTTTCGCCACTCGTGCATAAAATTAATAAATACAACATGTACGGTGTGAGAAGCTAGGTGGTAATCCTGACTAATGAGTTGTAAACACCAATTAAGTATGTATAGATACTGCTTAGTTTTTTGGCAAGCAGCAACTTCCAAGCATTTTCTGAACCCGAGACGAAGGATTCTGGGGCACTCAAGATAGAACCTGTCTATCCAAACGACTGTCAAGATGGTCAAGACACGTTAATCCTCCTGAATAGGTTCTAATGGCCTAACAATGCAATTTAAATTTTTTTTGAAAGTTTACTGCACCCAACCTGGAGTGAAAAGAACTTGTCAACTGCTAAAGGAGAATAGGTATATCCACGAATTATCTCAATTAAAGAAAACTTATCAATGAAGTGTCTTAGGTGGTTTGATATCATCTCAAATATGGTCCTAGAGAAGAAACCTTAAGACTTTAGAACGCAGTAGCAAACTCTTTTGGATGCAGATGACTGGTGGAAATCATATACCCAAGAGAGGTAATGGAAAAAATATGGATTTAGGGCCGGAAATCTTAACAAGCTGTCATCAGAAGGAAATAGAACTAGGGCTTAGGGACCAGGTTTAACATAAATAAGATTGAAGTACAATAGAGGATGTTGTTGATCGAAAATATTAACGGGTTAATTGTTATTGTGACCGAATCCATGCGAAAAGCAATCGAATTCTGAAAGGCGATAACAGGTGGGTATTAAAGAAACAGCATAGAGGTTGTAACCCATAGTGGCAATGGTTTTTGGTTAGCAAGAAACCGTGATACCCCATAGAATCATAGAAATATCCTACATGTCGATCTAAAGGGTCCGTCAAATAACTTTTTTTTTGAAAATGCTTTAAAAAAACGACTGAATATTTTCTCGAATTTCTTTTTTTATTTGAAAGTACAATCCTTCCGGTTAATAATGGAAAATAATTTCATTCAAATGTCTGCCTCGGCTGGCCATGCAGTAGTCTACACAATCGGTCCAATTTTTAAGCACATTATCGATTGTGTGCAGCTGTATTTCACCAATGGCTTCAGGAATATTGTCCTTTAAAGCGTTAATTGTCTCTAGCTTGTCGGCGTAACACTTATCTTTGACGGCACCCCCCAAATAGTAGTCCAACGGTGACAAATCGCAGCTCCGAAGGGTCTGATAATGCGATCTTCAAAAACAGGCCGCAAAACATCGAGTGTAGCTTCGGCTGTGTGGCACGTAGCGCCGTCCTGTTGAAACCAAATGTTGCCAATATCCTCCTCTTCAATTTTTGTGAACAAAAATTCGTTCAACATGGCCCGATAACGATCGCCATTGACTGTAACGGCCACTCCTTGCTCATTTTCGAAGAAAAATGGCAAATGACTTGTTTTGGGTGCGTCGGCTTTTCAATGTATGCATGCGGGTTTTCTGTGTCCCAAATGCGACAATTTTGCTTGTTTACATACCAGCCAAGATCAAAATGAGCTTCATTTGAAAGGATGATTTTTTTTGCCAAAATCGGCATTTTCTGTAAGTCGATCGCAGGCCCACTTAGCGAAGTGAAAACTCATTGGATGATCAATTGGCTTCAACTCTTGAACCAATTGGACTTTTTATGGCGTCATACCAAGGTCTTTATGCAAAATTCGTCTGAATGATGTCTCCGAAATGTTCAATCGTTGAGAACGACGGTGAATTGATGTTGATGGCGCTTCATGCACACTTTCTGCCACAGCAGCAATATTCTCGGGTGTACGCACTGTTTTCGGATGCCAGTTTCTTTCACTTTTCTCACAAGATAACGAACATACGGAGCTGACGGTGCTTCTCTTCTTCCAAAATCCGTACGCAATTTTAGCACGCATTCTGCAACATTACCATGATTTTCAAAGTAATGTCACAATATTTCCCAGCGTTGTTCAAGCGTATACACAACCATATTCGTTCAGCGGAAGGATAAAATTAATTATCTGTCAAATCAGACATGAGCTAAGTGTTACCATTCACGAAAGAAGCACTAGTTGAAAAATAAAAACGTTAGATGGCGGACCCATTATGAGCCAACATATGCCGAACGTTCTTAAGGTGTTGGCGCCAAATCTTTAAATTTCGACTATACTTTAGGCCATTTTTCTTCAAAAGTGCTACTATAAAGACCAGAAGGTTAAAATTCGAATTTTATTGGGGTATAATGACGTAACTTCTCCTTTGTAACGATACTTTTAAGCTTTCCAACAATATTCAGATTACAACTCTTCATTCAATTTCTTTCAGTGTTTGCTTTTTCCAACACCAACGGCAATTGTTGCTAGTATAATTGACATGGACACACACACATAAATATACACACACACATACACATGCAATATAAAAATTTGAAATAAATTTATTTGTGTTGCATTCACGTTTTGTTTGCGTCTATTTTAGGGTTTCACTAGAAAAACATCAACGTAGAGTAGTTGACCATCAAAAAATAAGTGACTCCATTCGTACTAGAACAACTGATTTATTTTCTTTCTCTCTTTCTCTCCCTCTGTTTCTCTTTCTCTGTTTCTCTTTCTTTGTTTTTATTTGTTTTTCCCCGATTTAAATGTAAAAACTTACGGTTTTTCTGGTGTTGCTGCTACCGTTTTTGCTGCTGCAATTGTACGTGAGCAATTGTTGATGCCAGTTTTATTGCCCGTTATTTTTTTCAAATGCTTTTCCACAGTTTTTCGTTTTGTTTTCGTTTTATTTTCCTGTTTGTAGAATTTGTTGGTAGGTGGGGGGGGGGGGGCAGTTTAAAGTTTTCGACAACAAAAAAACTATTCTTCTGTGCCAATTAAATTTTAAATTTAATTATAAAGCCGAACGAACAGTTTTTAACATTTTTTCTGTTGTTGTTGTTGTGCACTGTTGCCATTGCTGCCAAGTTAAAATTTTTCGGGGAAAATTATTTTTGAAATTTAAATTCAAAAATTCAGTGACTTTAGAGGCTGGGTGTGTTATGCTGGAAGGATAATGAGGGAAAAATCAGTACAGGTTGCTTACTTGTAACACCGGAAAATAAACCTTTAAATAGGCCCTTAACTATAAATTTCAATTCTGCTTATTGTTCGAATTAATTTTTTTGAAATTGAAAAAATTCGATTTCTCTTCCAGTTTGCAATTAATTTTGGAAACAAAGAAAATCCACACCACAATTACTTCCTACCCAGCATACAAGAGAAGTTTAGACTCAGTGTTTTATTTTTATTTCTTAAATTGAAGAGCTCTAGGAAGAAAGGGTACGAACTTGTTGCGGTGCTGAAGGAAAATTAAAGTCTTTGTCGATACAAAACATTTCTGCACAATGGAACAGAAAAAGCAGAAGTTTCTCAAAGATTCCATTGAAGATAACAAGACAGGGAAGATGGCATTATTTCGGAGAGTGTTTAACAATACCCTGTACATACATATGTACATAATTGGTCATTACAACCCTTCAGTCAGGATTGCGACCTAGCTTTTCATACCGCTGATGTTGTGTGTGTTAATTTTTTCCATGAGTCGACTTCGAACGACAGATTTTTGAGAAACTTTTCATGGCAATTTTTATTTTCTCTCAGAGTTTTTGCAAAAAATCTGTTGAGAGACAATCGCTGAAAAAATATTATTTTCATATTTCGTTTTGATGTTTGACCTGTGGTTTGAACCATGGCCTTACGTCTAATAAGCCAACACTTTACCTACTAGACTACGGCGACTTCAATACCTTGTGTAACCACAAAATAAGTTTCAAGGCTGTATCTTCTTGCAAGTTAGATGATAATTTATCGCGTATAAATAAGATAAGATTTCGAAAATCTTGTCTGAAAGTCTCACAATAAAGCCGTTATAGCATTTGGATTCAGTGAATGACTCCAACGAATGCAGTGCATTGTGTTCGAAGTTAGTGTGCAGTAGGTATTGTGCGACAAATTCGTGTTGGGTTCATTAATTTTTTTCTGATGCCACATTTGTAATCTTGTTGTGAATTTTTTATTAAATAATCCATAACAGTTAGTGGTGCCAAAAGAGCCAATTAATCCTAAACTTGAGCATTAAGATACAATAATATAAATAAAGAAGTCGCCGAAGCTTATCAGGTCGTGTTTTGGCTTATTAGACATGAGGCCTCCTCTTAAATGCCAAAAAAATGAAATACGAAAAGAATATTTCTTCCTTACTCAGCAGATTTCTGGCAGAAAACTCTGTCCTTCGGTGTCGATTTGAAACTGTAGGACCCGCCATCATGTATAAAATTAACACACCTAACATAGGTGGTGTGAAAAACTTGGTTCTAATCCGTGCTGAAGGGTTGCAATAACGAATTATGGATGTATATATGTATGTATGTATGCATGTGTGTACGTATGTATGTATGTAAGACACAACTCTTTATTCAATCAGAAAGTGAGAACTTCAAACAGGGCAATTGAGCCGTCACTGTTCGTTAATGCTTCCTTGTTTGGAACATCTTTCCTTAGTGACAACAAATCTATTTCAAACCACGTAGTATAAATTGCACCGAGTTTTTCATCTTCTTAATTGGCCATTAACAACCCGATTAACGGATTTCGGCCTGCTGTAACACAACCTTCCAGGCGTCTCTGTCCTACGCCAGTTGGTCCGTTCGAACGACATGGCCAAGCCAGAGCAGCCGCGGAATTTTACTAAGTTTCACAACGCTCTTATCATTGAGGAACTCATACAGCTTATTGTTGGATTGGGTGCGAAAATTATCGGCAACTTTCACTGAACCGAAGATCTTACGTAGAACTTTTCTCTCGCATACTCTCAAGGCTGCTGCATCAGTGTTTAATAGGATCCATGCCTCGAGTGGCAACTGGATATCGCAAAATAACAAATGTTGACTACTGGCATGAGGAGACCAAGACATTGTCTCTGGCAGACAATATAATCCATTATTGATTAGACAATACAAGGTGGAATGCCATCTGTCTGCTCACTCAAATTGTGAAATTTTTTTGGAAAATTCTCTATCTAAGCATTCGGCAGGTCTTATGCCGCTTATATGAAGGCGCACTCAACTATTTTCATAATTTCTTATAGCAAAAGTAACACAACAACATCAACAACAAAAAGGAAAAATCTTTAGTTTACGGCTGTGAGAGAGATGGATTGATGCAATAAAATTTCGTTCATTTTATGGAATTTCTACAAGAATTTCTTTATCAAAACTAAACTCATTTCAAATGAACCCCCAATTAATTTATTTCACTCGACTGAACAAAACTTTACAGACTTATTTTCGTTTCCTTACACAGACGATGAAATATTTACAAAAAAAATAAACATGTTCCCCCCTGTTTAAAACTTTGTATGGAAGGATTTTGTTGACAACATTCCCATCGGTGTGTCCTAAATAATCAGTCTGGTCAGGTCAGCCTGTAAGAATTTAAATGGAAAGAGCTATGATCCACAGTTGATAACAATTTCAGGAAATTAAATCACAGAAACCAAAAGGGTGGCGGCCACGTGAAACTACGGAGCACGTATCGCCTACAACAAGAACAGTCCAGAGCAGTGAATTTAATTCACACACATACATACATATGGTATACGCACACACGTACATATGCATATGCATGTTAGAGTTCAAAAAGTCATGACAGTGCATTTGCCTCCATTTGGGGGGAGAGGAATTTAATGAAACAAATTAAATCGAATTAAAATGTTCAACCGGAGTACCAAGCAACAATGCGGCGCTGGTGGCAAAAGGAAAGGATCAGGGTTTAATTAAATAAAGGAAGTATCGCCTGTTAATAGTTTAATCTTTACTGTGGGGTTTAATTTTAAAGGCAATTGATTTAAAGGGAATATGAAGCCGTAAAGCCTAAGGCAACCTCTTTTAAAAATTACCAAAAAAGTATCAACTACGAGCCAATAAATATTTTGCAAAAAGTAACACACGGAGACTGGTTTTATTTCCTTAAAGGGCAACGGACTTTTACAAATCATCGTCATGCTATTCGAATATGTTTCCTTCTTGGCATTGTTTCAGTTCTATAAGTCAACTTCTTTCTAGCTAGACAGGTGATCGGTCTACTATAGTAGGGCCTAGGGTGGTAGACTAATCATCTTTTGCTGCCTGGAAACAAAGACCACAGCACAAACACACATGGAATGTTGTATTAGGTGTAGTGGGAAGTAATTCCTATAGACTGTATCCTACTCTTTCCAAGATCTCGTTGTGCTTTGTCCACGTTATTTCAAGCCCTCCAAAAGTTTATCATAACTTTTTAGGCAGAAGTAGCCATTGTTGTGTGAACAGCTATGAGCTATGCATTGCTGAGCAGCCTACTGACAAAAACTCCAAGAATGAAATAAAATTGCTATGAGGAGTTACTAAAAATCTGTCGTTCGGAGCAGGCTTTTAACTCGTGAATAAAATTAACACACACAACATGGGTTGTTTGTGAAGCTTGGTTGTAAACCTGACGAAAGCGTTGTAATGAACGAATAGGGAGAACAGTAGCTATGCATACACTTCGCTAACAATCAATATTGGGCACTTGATTCTTATTTTTTCTCCTCCCTTAAAACCCAAAATAGATCCTGCGATGCAGGCTATAATATGATCTCTTTACAATCATAAAAACTAATTTACCTAGCGACCTATGCATCAGAGATCAGCAATGAATCGCTTTTTTGTTACTCATAAGTACTCATGAAATATTGAGTATGAGTGAGTCAACAGTATTGAAATCCAACTACTCTGATTCATTTGTACTCAGTACAACATTGATTTATAAGTACAAGGTGCAATGAGTATGAGTACAACGTTGACATCAAACTCATAACATTCGAAATATGTTTGATTCATAGGCCTACTCATTCAGATTCATAAATTTAGAAAAATACTTATAATACTACTCATAAATGATTCGAGTGATTCCAATCATTCATCAAAATTTATAGTCTTAGTTGTTGTCGCATTTACAAAGAAAGAAGAAAGACACGTAAACAAAAAAGACAAAGACAGCAAGGAGACCAAACACACAACCTTCTTGTGAGTATTGTAGTGTTCGTACACGAATCATACTTATTTTGTGATTCGTGTATACGATGTGTCATGGAGAGTTGAAATCAATAACATCGTGCGTATTGTTAAATATGAATACCATGAGTATTTCAAACTTTGAATATGAATAGTATGAGTATGACATTAAAATAAGTATGAATGCGTATAAGTATCAGAAATAATAAGTATGATTCGAATCTACTCATCGTTTTGAATACTCATTGCTGACCTCTGGTGAGTAAGTAACTTTACTTGTCAATAAATGTTTTGTGTTGCTTTTGGTAGATAATACCCCTAATAATCCAAACCTATTAGACTGTCTATCCTAACTACACCATCTTGCTGAAAGGTAAACGGCACTAAAGCCTACTAAAATATTGAAAATATAATGGATTTCTTTTTACTACACCTTATGTAAAAAAACCGGCTTTATTGGTTTTTAAATCGTCATTATTTTCCATTTTGTCTGACTACACCACCTTGCTGAAAGGTAAACGGTACTAAAGCCTACTAAAATATTGAAAAATATAATGGATTTCTTTTTACTACACCTTATGTAAAAAAACCGGCTTTATTGGTTTTTAAATCGTCATTATTTTCCATTTTGTCTGACTACACCACCTTGCTGAAAGGTAACGGCCTACTAAAATATTTGAAAATATAATGGATTTCTTTTTACTACACCTTATTTATAAAACCGGTTTTAATGGTTTTTAAATCGTCATTATATTCCACTTTGACTGACTACACCACCTTGTTGAAAGGTAAGCAATACTAAAAAGCCTACTAAATTATTGAAATATAGTGGATTTCTTTTTACTACACCTTACTTATATAACTGGCTTTATTGGCTTTTAAATCGTCATTATTTTCCACTTTGTAAACCATACGAAAATGTTTTTTTGCCGATAATAATTTATGTTTTCCGTTTATTTAAATATGTTTTGAAATTATTATTCCACAACCACAATAATCCACACAGGATAATAAAAATTTATAAAAATTAAAAACAACAACAACAACATAATGCCTGTTTACCAGTCACTCATTTATTTCATTTCAAATCACACAGACACAGGGTGTGTATGAATATTTAAAAACCGTCAGGATGGATCATTATTGAACGCCAATGCCAAGCCTCAGACAACAACAATAACAATTGATACACAATAAAAACAACAACAACAAACAATAACAAAAAAAGGCATAAATTTAACACGATAATAATAAAATTTGTCGAGAAATAATATTTAAAAATGAAAAATAAAAATAAAAACAAATCATAAATCGTAAATCGTAAATATGCCTTGGCCCCCAAATGGCATTTAAATGTGGATTTTATGGTCCCGTGTGTGTGTGTGTGTGGAAAAAAATACATGAAAATTTTGCCGAATAAAGTGCAGCGAAATGATGATGAAATTTAAACACCAAAAACCAACCCGTGAGTCACAGAGCCAGTGAGGCAGAGAGTCAGAATCGAAGAAATACACACAGGACTTGACTTCGACTACAACACCGGGGAATAAAATATCGAAATCGACAATAAAATTACCAAAAATAAAACAAAATAAATTTTTTATCTATTTGAACAGCGCTTATGGGGATCCTCCATTGAAGCCAAAAAAAAAAAGAAAAAAATATCGAAAATAAATTTTAAAATATTTATGGTTTTAAATACTGTTGGCTGTTGTCACCGTTGTTGTTGCTGTCGTTGTTGTTGTTGATTTTGAAATTTATAGGCGTAAATTTAGCCATTAAAATGATACTGTGTGTTACAAATGATGGCAACAACGACGTCAACAGCAACAGCAACGGCAACAGTAAACGACAACATCAACAGCCATGAAAACATGGAGTTTAAAATAAGCCTGCTATGGCATGCGATTACCGCGTTTTTATTCAATCAAATTTAATTTTATTTATATTGTGACAATTTTACGTCAGACTTAATGCTTTACGTAGGTTGTATCTTAAGTCTTGAGGACACTGGATAACTAAATCTTTAGAGTATCTTGAATTATTGTATACCAGAGGTCAGCAATGAGTATTCAAAATGATCAGTAGATTCGAATCATATTTACAATTTCTGATACTTATACGCATTCATACTTATTTTAATGTCATACTCATACTACTCATACTCAAAGTTTGAAATACTCATGGTACTCATACTTAACAATACGCATGATGTTATTGATTTCGACTCTTCATGACTCATCGTATACACGAATCACAAAATAAGTATGATTCACGTACGAACACTACAATACTCACCAGAAGGTTGTGTGTTTGATCTGCTTGCTGTCTTTGTCTTTTTCTTTCTTCTTTTTTTTTGTAAATGCAACAACAACTAAGACTGTAAATTTTGATGAATGATTCGAATCACTCGAATCATTTATGAGTAGTATTATAAGTATTTTTCTAAATTTACATATGAATCTGAATGAGTAGGCGTATGAATAGAAACATAGTTCGAATGTTATGAGTTTGATGTCAACGTTGTACTCATACTCATTGCAACTTATACTTATAAATCAATGTTGTACTGAGTACGAATGAATCAGAGTAGTTGGAATTCAATACTGTTGACGCACTCATACTCAAAATTTCATGAGAACTTATGAGTAGAGAAAAAGCGATTCATTGCTGATCTCTGTTGTATACCTCATGGCTTCTGAAGGTAATATGGAACGCAACTTCATGAAATTGTCAGTCATTGAGTTGCTGCGCAGGATTTTCTACCATGTGACCAGTCTAGTAGGTAGTGTGGTAGCTTATTAGGGTTGTAATGACCAATTATGTATGTATGACCAGTCTATCATAAGCACAACACATACATATATACAATTGGTCATTACATTGGCCTTCAGCCGGGATTACGACTTAGCTTCTCACACCACTTATGTTGTGTGCGCAAATTTTATACATGAGTGGTGGGACCTACAGTTTAAAGTCGATTCCGAAAAATAGATTCTTGTGCTAGATTAAGGCAACTACGTACAAAAGTGTCACGAAATCAGCAATAATATGTGTCAATAATAAATAGTTCACAGTCAGCACTGTTGAGTGCTATGCATGACTCATAGTCGCTAGGCCTCGCACAACTTCAATTAAGGAGCCAAACTATATCACGGACAAAAATGTAGTTCAAACCGCAGCTTTTAGGATTAGCTTTAGGGGTAGTCGCCGTAGTCTAGTATTTAGTGAGTTCGCTAATTAGACGTAAAGCCAGGGTTCGAGCCCAAGGCCAGACATCAAAACAAAATACAAAAAGTATTTCTTCGGCGACTTTCTCTCAGCAGATTTCTGGCAAAAACTCTGAGTGTAAAATAAAATTGCCATGAAAAAAGTTTCTCAAAAATCTGTCGTTCAGAGTCGACTTTAAACTGTAGGTCCCACCACTCATGTACGAAATTTACGGACACAACATAAGTGGTGTGAGAAACTAGGTCGTAATCCTGACTGAAGGGTTGTAATGATCAATTATGTATGTATGCTAGGAGTTGAGAACACTCCTCTATTCTAGAAGATCGTAGATTGTATTCTTGTAAAGTTGCTCTCAAATGTTTGGCTCCTTTTTTAGTTTAATTTAGAAAGGGTGGCACTTCAGTGTGTTAACGGAGACCTCTTGGACCATTGTGAGTTTGTAATTAGAAAAGAAAGGAAAGAGGAAAATAAAGTTTAAAGGAAAAAGGAGGGAAGTTCCTTATTTTTTGGTAAAGACTTTTCCGTACAAAGCCATAACAAGTCCCTTTTATGTGCTACTGCTAGAAGGATAAGGATGTGATCGAGGTCTATGCGTATCCATTGGTAATTGGAGTCTCCTTATCAAGGAAGTTTACAAGAAGATCCAATTTAATAAAAAGGATGTCTGTAACATACTTCAAGTCTTAGTTTTTTCAATTTAAACGGCTGTTACTTGGCTAAGGTATTACCGAGGGTACGGTGCAGATATTCAAGTCCTTACGATTTTAGCCCAACTACACATAAAGTCCAGAATGATATTTGCCATCCATCCCAATGAGAAGATTCTATTATGAAACTTGCCTGGACGAACAGCCCGTGTGGTAAATAATAGAAGCCACGGCATTGACAGGAAGTCGCCGTAGTCTTGTAGGTAAAAAATTTAAGCGAAGCATTGAAACACTTCACCTCCAATGAGACATTGAAGATTTCACAATGGCACACATGTTTAAAAATTCCTGTTCATCTTTCGTGGGCCTCAATACCTTTTTGCCTGTTTCAATCCTGCACGCATGTAAAGTCATTTTAGCTTTTGCTCATGGCCGCGATCTAAATTCCAGAAGTATTTTTTGGCCGTTGTCTTCCTTAGTTGACTTATGGGTTTCATTCTATGGATTTATTTGTGTTGTCATTATTTGTCAACTTCGAGATTGTTGAAGAATATATTTCTCTTGATATCCATAAGTCCAAACGTTAAATGAAGGATTATGAGTGCTAATTGCTACTGCAGTTTTAAAAGAATATTTTTAAAATATTTTAGTCAGGACTACAACCTAGCTTTCCACAACACTTGTCGAGTGCACATACAGATCATACTAAGTGTGGTACAGAAAGCTCGAAAGAAATTGTACCACATCTAAGACAAGTCGCCGCGGTCTATTAGGCATTGTGTTGGCTAAATAGAGGTGAAGTCGTGTTTCAACCCCTGGTTCAGACATCTTGAACAAAAATATGATAAAAATATTTCCTTCGGCGGCTTCCTCTCAGTAGTCTTGTGACAAAAATCCAGAGAGTAAATAAAATTGCTATGAAAAGTTTCTTAAAAAAACATCTGCCGTTCGGAGTCGATTTTAAACTGTTGGTTCCACCACTCGTACTTAAAACTAACACACACAACATGAGTGGTGTGAGAAGCTAACATAGGTTGTAATCCTAGCTAAAGTGGCTTTTTGAGAAACATTTCATGGCAATTTTATTTTACTTTCAGAGTTATTGGCAGAAATTTGCTGAGAGGAAGTCGCCGAAGACATACTTTTTGTATTTTGTTTTTGATGTCTGGCCTGGGGCTCGAACTCTGGCTTTACGTCTAATAAGCCAACACACTACCTACTACGGCGACTTCAAAACATTTGACAAAATTCAAATGTGAGCTGAAAAATCTAACAATCGGCAAGTTGAATAAGCCAACACACTACCTAGTAGACTATGGCGACTTTACAGAAGCAATACTTCAGTTGTGTTACACGCTATGAACATTGTTTGCAAATAAACATTTGTCAAGTCAGATGTAAAATACATATCGTGTATGAAGGCGCGCCTTTTAAAAGACAGCCTTCGTATAAAGTTCTTCTTCTCCTTCTGCTGGCTGTTACTTTTAGGCCAACAAGTGCAATTGTTTTTATACTTTCTCTTCAAATTTGCTGTTGATGAAAATAATATTCAACAAATACAACAACAACTACAGCAACAACATTGAGTAACGTCAACATTTCAAGTCCTTTTAACATTTTAAACTTTGCAATGGTTTGAGCAAATGGTTGAGAAAGACAAAAAATCGTAAAAAAACAATTTCAAGTGCCGCTAATTTGAAACAATAAAATGACTTTCAAATAAACAATGCAACACATACAAACAAACAAACAAACATCGTTTGAAGAAATTTATTTCCACTCCCTAGTCTTGGCGGGGTGTGAGGTGCAGGTGGTAATAAGTAGACAGCAATCTGTCAAGGCATGACCAAGAAAGGACGTTTGTCTGCCTTTATCCAAAATGCAAATGGCAACAGCGAAACAACAACAATAAAAACAGCAACAACCAGGATAATGAAAATGAAACGTAAACAGCAGAGAAACAAATACTTTGAGAGGCCATAAGAAATCGTTTTACAGTTAATGTTCAGAAAGGAAGATGAATACAAAGGAGAGGAAGAAGAAGAAAAAACGTATAAAATAATAGCGGGCAGCTATTGAGTTGTTGTTGTTGCTTACGTTATTGGCTATTTTGTACAGGCTATTCAAGCTTAAATGTGTTTATTTGACGTTTATTTAAGCGAAGCAAGAAAAACACACACACATAGACACACGTACGCACTAGTAATGCACACACTTTGAACATGAAATATTTATGCAAAGACAACTTAATAAGACACACACTTACACTTACACTTACACGCAAGTAAACGCACATAGCGGCCATTAAAAAAGATTCTTAAAATCAACACAAGTTTTAATGTCGCTTCGTATTGTTTTTCTTTTTCATTCTGGGTGTGTGTGTGTGTGCATGTGTCTCTTTGGCTTACAGTTATTTGAGCATTTGTTGTATGTACACATCAATACAAAGATAGAGTGGGGAAGAGAAATTCATTGAAATTGATGTGTTTTGTGGCATTTAATTTGCTGTTGTTGTTGTTGCTTAAAATAAATATTACGTATACGCAGTGATACACCATTTCCAACATTAAGTTATGCAAGCAAGATTTTTTTGATTACTTAGTAAACTAGGATTTGAGAATCCTAGGCAGAGGTTGTATCGGGTCGGCCATTTAACGTTTTTTTTTCAACTAATGCTTATTTCGTGAATGGTAACACTTAGCTTATGTCTGATTTGATAGATAATCAGTTTTATCCTTCCGCTGAACGAATATGGTTGTGTATACGCTTGAACAACGCTGGGAAATATTGCGACATTACTTTGAAAATCATGGTAATGTTGCAGAATGTGTGCGAAAATTGCGTACGGATTTTGGAAGAAGAGAAGCACCATCAGCTCCGTATGTTCGTTATCTTGTGAAAAAAGTGAAAGAAAGTGGGATCCTCATCGATAACCAAAGCGTGAAAAGCCAAAAACAGTGTGTACACCCGAGAATATTGCTGCTGTGGCAGAAAGTGTGCGTGAAGCGCCATCAACATCAATTCAACGTCGTTCTCAACAATTGAACATTTCGGAGACATCATTGAGACGAATTTTGCCTTGGTATGACGCCATACAAAGTCCAATTTGTTCAGGAGTTGAAGCCAATTGACCATCCAATGCGTTTTCGCTTCGCTAAGTGGGCCTGCGATCGACTTACAGAAGATGCCGATTTTTCCAAAAAAAATCATCTTTTCAGATGAAGCTCATTTGGATTTTGGCGGGTATGTAAACAAGCAAAATTGTCGAATTTGGGGCACAGAAAACCCCCATGCATACATTGAACAGCCGACGCACCCAAAACGAGTCACTGTTTGGAGCGGATCTTTCCAAATCTAGATCTGGACCAAAGTCCAGAGGCATAATTGGGCCATTTTTCTTCGAAAATAAGCAAGGAGTGGCCGTTACAGTCAATGGCGATCGTTATCGGGCCATGTTGAACGAATTTTTTTTCCAAAAAATTGAAGAGGAGGATACTGGCAACATTTGGTTTCAACAGGACAGCGCTACGTGCCACACAGCCGAACCTACACTCGATGTTTTGCGCCATGTTTCTGAAGATCGCATTATCAGCCGCAGAGCAGCGACCTCTGAGCTGCGATTTGACACCGTTAGACTGTTATTTGTGGGGTGCCGTCAAAGATAAGTGTTACGTCGACAAGTCAGAGACAATTAACGCTTTAAAGGACAATATTCGTGAAGCCATTGGTGAAATACAGCTGCACACAATCGATAATGTGCTTAAAAATTGGACAGATGGTGTAGGCTACTGCATGGCCAGCCGAGGCAGCCATTTAAATAAAATTATTTCCCATTATTAACCGGAAGGATTGTACTTTCAAATAAAAAGAGAACTTTGAGAAAATATTCAGTAGTTTTTTTTAAAGGATTTTCAAAAAAAAAGTTATTTGGCGGACCCTTTAGTTGTGCACTCTTGTGCGTGTTTGTAGCTTGTTTCTTACTCCGTCCCTTTAGCCTACATTTTCGTACCTCTTCTCCTTCTCCTCTGGGATGTATTACAATGCGTCATTTTGGTCTCTGGGTACTGCACACGCCCTCAAACCTAACCTAACCTAGTAAACTAGTTCTTGGATAGAATGAAGTGAAATATTTTTGGGACCTGTGGTAACCCTACCATCCTAGAATTTGCTACTGTTTTTTTTATAGCTTTACAAGCTATAGGCTGGGAATCTTCAAAAGACATTGGTAGACCGGCCTACTAATGTACACGATTCGCCGCAAGACTTACTCTCGGCTAGCTGAACGCCTACGTACTAAACCAAAACCTCGTTCGTCACACTTCCAACCATTTGCCCATCCCGGGGTCACAATAAAGTATTACTTCAGGGGGGTGGAGATTCAGCAAGTGCTGCCTTCCAATTCTGCTGACTTTGCTCTCTCAGCCCATCTTTGCTGCATCAATACCCTCTTTGGGAAAACACATACTGCGTTCCAATTGTCATATGAGGATAACATTAGGTTAACTACATTATCGGGCGTTACCTGGTGTTCTATTGTCCTCTCCAGGCATTTTCGTTGACCATCGTATCGCGGGCAGTTAAAGAAAACATGCTCCGCCGTCTTCTTTTCATTACGGCATTGTGGATATGCTTCATCTACGTCGTGACCATACTTATAGGATATGCTCTATAACATCCATAGCTTGTTAACAATTGTGTCTGGTGGAAGTTTACCTGGCCGTGTCTCCTTTTGGTCCATTCGCCTATACTTGGTATGAGTCTGTATGTCCTCCTTCCCTTGTTGAAATTCGACTAGTCTTGCTGCCAAGGCATTTTCAAACAATTGGACGGGGTTCAAAAGATCTGTTCCCCTCCTTGCATCATGTTTCCTCTTCTCTATGTCCACTACTAGTTTTAGGGCAATCACCAATGCTGCATCAGTAGACAACGCCCGGGAGGCAGAAGTTACACTGAAAGCCGACCTCCTGTAGACCGCTTCTATTCCTGCTCTATAGGTCCTCCTATGGCGCGAGGACCACGGACTAGAGCTCGCAGGAAATAAGACCGATATGATGTCATACTGATGACATTGTTCACATTCCACTTGAGATAAGTATGCAGATAGGTGACGTATCACTGATCACAAAGAAGGCAGTGAGATACTTGGGTCTCAGACTAGACTGTAGCCTTAACTACTGGGCCCAAATACAGCATGTGGCTACCAAGGCAGCAAAACTAACGGGCATGTTGAGCAGATTGATGGCAAATATAGACGGACCAACGCAAATTGATTATGGCAACGACTAACTCGATACTACTTTATGGCAGCGAGATATGGGGAGATGCGTTGGAGTTTAAATCCAAGCGGAAAATAGTAGCAGCAGTGCAACGAACAGCGGCACTAAGGGTCGCTTCGGACTATCGCACGGTCTCGGGCGCCGCAGTCCTCGTGATCACCGGTGAGACACCTATCGACTTGCTGGCATTCGAGCGAAGAAGGTTATGGAAAGCGAAGAGAGAAAACCTCGCCATTAGTACCGCAGATGTCAGATCTCAAGCTATACGGCGATGGCAAAGTAGATGGAGTGATGAAACAAGTGAAAGATGGACTGCTAGACTTATTCCATCTATAGAAGCATGGACACAGAGAAATTTTGGAGAAATTAACTACTTTTTGACCCAATTTCTTTCGGGTCATGGTTATTTCCGACAATATCTACACCGCATGGGCAAGGTGAATGATCCCGGCTGCATTTATTGCAAGGAGTGACGACGCTGAACACACATTCTTCCATTGCATCAAATGGCAAGACGAGAAGAATATGTTGATGGAACAGATTGGCGAATTCACACCCGACAACATTGTTGACGCAATGCTCGAAAGCGAGACGAAGTGGAACGCTGTGAGAAGATAAGTAGAATGAGTACTGTGCAGGAAGAAGGTCGACCTTGATATAGTACGGCAGAATGATACAAGAGAAGACGAGCCAATAGCATGGGGCTGGCTTCATATATGGCGTACCCAGACGTGGGAGAGTAGACAACGGTCCTTAAAAGGACGTCGTTCTGGAGGACCCTTCCCGAAGTAATGCTGATAACCGTCCCCGGAAGGGAGTATCTTCAGAAGAGGAGGAGGGATTGTTTTAGTGGAAGCCCCACTTGACGCAGCTGACGACGGTCACTGTAAGTGCGAAGGCATTTTAAACCCTACCACAGACGCCCTCTCCAGAAGAGGAGGAGGGATGGTTTTAGTGGAAGCCCCACTCGACGCAGCTGACGACGGTCACTGTAAGTGCGAAGGCATTTTAAACCCTAAAACACACCACCAAAACAAAAAAAAAAATTAGTCCTCCTATCCATAGCCTCGGGCCATATAGGAGCTGCATATATGGCGATCGATGTCACTATCTTCATCACCAATCGTCTCCTCTCCTGTTTTGGGCCCCCTAGGTTAGGTATTATTCGGTCAAGTGCAAGTTTAGTTTTTCTTGGTTTACTTTACGTTTCTATTTGCCCGTTGGAAATGGTGTTTTACTATTAAAAGTAATACGATGCGCTCATTAAAACGCTGAAGTATAAATCGAAAATCCACTTACAAGTACAAATTTTATTAAGGCCATGAAGTAACTTGAACGTCTGTTACAGGACACTTACAAGCACACACAGGCAGACATACACAGCCACACAAATACATACGTGCATTAATGGTGACATTTTTATCGCAGAGCCCACCATTTTTCTTTTCTTTTATTGTTTTAATGTCTCTGTTTTCTTTTTTACTGCAATTCTTACCTGTTGGTAGAGAAGAAATAAATGCGCTACGCTTTACAACATTATTTAAGATGGAAACAATTCAGGGAGGGTGACAGAGGGGGGGGGGGCAGAAGGGGGCCTGTATACCTGGGTTGTAAAATGGAAACGATGGGTAGTAAACTCCAGTGGAAAAGCAATGAAGCCAGCAGCAGTATGACATAACCATAACAACACTAGACAGAGGAGAGTTCCGACCAGAAGTTGCCGCTCGAAAGCAACTGCCAAGCTCGATAATATCGATTGCCTGGGCATATGAAAATGGCTCAATAATATTGAATTCTTTCTTTTTTTTTTTACCGATTTTATATCTTTTTGCGAAAGCTATTTAAGCATAGTTAAGGCTGCTGTTTTATTGTTTGTTTATGACAAAAATTTTGTTGAGAAAATAACCACGTCGTCTCATACCACCTGCCTTGTAATAAAAGCATCAGCGTTTTGTTATGTTTTTTCTGCTGCTGCTGCTTCTGATGCTCATGCTGTTGTTTGTTTATGGTGAAATAATATTAAAAAAATAAAGAAAATAAAATAAAAGAAAACTTAAAGATCATAATAATATCGTATGACAATCATAATTCCGTTGGCATAAATATTACTTCGCAGTATTCCACCACACAGATGGAATGGTTGATGGTGAGGAAGGGAAACAGGGGTAGCAGAGGAAAAATATCATTAAATGTGGAAAAACTTTCTTTATACGCTATCGGGGAGATATTAAAACTAAAAGAAAATGAAAAATAAAAAAAAAATATCAGGAGCCTATACCAACAGCCTGTATTAAAATCAACAAAATTTTATTAAAAAAATAAAAACAAAAACAAAAAAAAATTAACAACAAATAAAACAATAAGAAAACCCTCCTGATTATATACATACTCATACTAAATATTTAAAAAATGGAATTGATTGTAAACGACGTAGTGAAACACTTCACTTCACATTGGGGATTTCACAATGGCGCTTAAATATTCCTGTTCATCCTTCGAGGACATCAAAGTTAGCTGAACATGTTTCAATCCTGCAATATGATTTATTTATTATTTTATCATCTATTGATTTAACATACAAAAACGTAGTTCAAACCGCAGCTTTTAGGCTTAGCGTTAGGGGTTGATACCACTCCTCTATTCTAGAAGATCGTAGTTTATATTCTTGTAAAGTTGCTCTCAAATGTTTGGCTCCCTTTTTAGTTTAATTTAGGTTAGAAATGGTGGCACTTCACTGTGTTAACGGATTTACGCCTTCATCCAGAGACCTCTTGGACCATTGTGAGTCTGTAATTAGAAAAGAAAGGAAAGAGGAAAAGAAAGTTTAAAGGAAAAAGGAGGGAAGTTCCCCATTTTTTGTTAAAGACTTTCCCATACAAAGCCATAACAAATCCCTTTAATGTGCTACTGCTAGAAGGATAAGGATATGATCGAGGTCAATGCGTATCCAAATCAACTGTAATTGGAGTCTCCTTATCAGGGAAGTTTACAAGGAGATCCAATTTAGGGTAATGGATGCCTGTAACATACTTTAAGTCTTAGTTTTTTCAATTTAAACGGCTGTTACTTGGCTAAGGTATTACCGAGGGTACGGTGAAGATATTCAAGTCCTTACGTATAGCCAAACTATACATAAAGTCCAGAATGATATTTGCCATCCATTCTAATGGAAAGATTCTATTGTTAACTTTGCCTGGATGAACAGATCGTGTTCATCCAGGAAGTCGCCGTAGTCTCTAGTAGGTAAAAAAATGGAATTGATTGTAAGCGAAGCATTGAAACACTTCACCTCCAATGACGAAGACATTGAAGATTTCACAATGGCGCTTAAACATTCCTGTTCATTTTTCGTGGGCCTCAATACCTTAATGCCTGTTTCAATACTGCACGCATGATTTTACTTCATTTCAGCTTTTGCTCATGGCCGCAATCTAAATTCCAGAAGGTTCTGTTGGACGTCCTCTTCCTCATATGACTTATGGGTTTCATTGTATGGATTTACTTGTGTTGTCATTATTTGTCAACTTCGAGATTGTTGAAAAATATATTTATCTTGATACCCATAAGTCTCGAGGTAAAATAAAGGACTGTGGGTGCTAATTCCTATTGAACGTGCTGTTTAAAAAGAAAGTTTTCCCAAAGAAAATTTTTGCTTTATTGTCATTGAAACCCTTTAGTCAGGACTACAACCTAGCTTCCCACAACACCTATTGAGTGCACATCAGAGATCAGCGATGAATCGCTTTTTCGCTACTCATAAGTACTCATGAAATTTTTAGTATGAAATCCAACAATTCTGATTCATTCGTACTCAGTACACGACATTGATTTATAAGTACAAGTTGCAATGAGTATGAGTACAACGTTGACATCAAACTCATAATATTCGAAATAGGTTTGATTCATACGCCTACTCATTCAGATTCATAACTTGAGAAAAATACTTATAATACTACTCATACATGATTCGAGTGATTCGAATCATTCGTCTAAATTTACGGTCTTAGTTGTTGTTGCATTTACAAAAAAAGAAGAAAGACACATAAACAAAAAAGTCAAAGACAGCAAGCAGCGCAAACAGACAATCTTCTTGTGAGAATGAGTATTGTAGTGTTCGTACGCGAATCGTACTTATTTTGTGATTCGTGTATACGATGAGTGATGGAGAGTCGAAATCAATAACATCATGCGGATTGTTAGGTATGAGTACCATGAGTATTTCAAACTTTGTATATGAGTAGTATGAGTATGACATTAAAATAAGTATGAATGCGTATAAGTATCAGAAGTTATAAGTATGATTCGAATCCACTCATCGTTCTGAATACTCATTGCTGACCTCTGGTGCACATACAGAACATATTAAGTGTAGTACAGGAAGCTTCAAAGATATTGGACCATCTACCTACCTCATCTGAGAGACTACGATCTCCCGATGAATATAATTCCGGTAAAAATCATAAGAAGAAAAAGACTTGCTCGACAATCCTGAACTGTGTGCGCATAAGGAAATCTCTGACCGTAATATGACTGTAGCGTGCGAAACGTTGCTCTGAGTCTGAGAAAAAAGCTCCAATTCTGAAGCACACTTTAAAGCCGATGAAGAAGCTAAGAGTGAACAATAAAGAAATGATGTCTTGTGACAAAGTGGACAAGAGGCACTACAGAGCAATCAAGGAATAAGCTTTGTTAGATATTCGATTTCTATTGAAAACGTAGACATTTGGATACAATGTCTTCCAGAATTTTATCCCCATTTGGCCATTGGAGATTGAGGAGAAGTGCTGTCCGAAGTGCTATATACGAGTTGTAGAACTACCGGAACATTGGTTAGATTGTAGTTGACCTCTCCATATTATTCTATTAATCCATCTCTCCGTATTTATGCCTTACTTATAGTCGCACCCATCGTCACGGCTCTTCTCCGATTTCCTTGCTGGTTTGAATATATTTAGTTTGACAACTTCCGGGATTAATCGGTATAAATTAGTCAGTGGGAAACCTATCAACCTAGGACTTGGTATAGTAGGTTAAGTACCTGCTTAATTGGAAATACTGGGTTAATAGAAGTCACCATAGTCTGTCCCTATGACATGCTATAGTAGACTAATCACCTGCTTGGTTCAAAAAATACTGAATTTATACAAGTTGCCGTACTTTATTAGTAGGTAGTTTGGTGGTTTGGTAGACGAGTTTTAAACCCCGGATATGAAGAAATAAATGTTTCCTTTGGCGACTTTATTTAGGCAGCCTTCCGGCAAATGAAATGAAATGAGCATGAAATGAGAATGAAATTAAAATGGCCATGAAAAGCTTCTGAAAAATCTGTCGCCACTCGTGGATGAAATTAACTCGCACAGCTTGGATGGTGTTACAAGCTAGGTTGTAATCCTGATTAAGGTTTTGTAGTAACGAATTAAGTAAGTTAGTAAGAACATAAAGCAAAGAGGGATTAAAAAAGTAGATGGGACTTAGAAGATTTGTGACAATCGATCCTTGAAGGAATGAAATAATCAGAAGTAAGTCTTATGACAAAAGCTCTGAAAATAAATAAACTCGCCACGAAAAGTTTCACAAAAAACCGTCCTTTAGTGTCGACTTTAAACTGTCGCTCCCACCACTCGTGGATTCAATTAACAGACACCACACGGTTGGTGTAAGAAACTACGTTGTAGTCCTGACTAAGAGGGTTGCAATGACCAATTACGTAAATAATTGAATACAATTGTGTTTCACGGATAATGAGGAGAATAATGTTCTTCTTTTCTTTCTCTTTGAAAACAGAAAGGGCTTCAGCACTGAGAGCTAATGTTCCTACCGAAAGTTTTCGCCTCCATCTACTTACTTACTTACTTAATTGGCCATAACAACCCGTACAACGGATTACCGCCTACCGCAACACATCCTTCCAGGCATCTCTGCTTCTTGCGCGCCTACGCAAGCCTACGTTGTCAGGCTTGCTCGATTTGGTCCTTCCAACGAATACAAGGTCGTCCTCTTCGCCTCATCGTCCTCCATTTGAACGACATGGCCGAGCCAGCGCAGCCGCTGGATATTAATACGCTGTACATCGTCAATGTCGTTGAGGAGCTCGTACAGCTCACTGTTGGAACGGATACGGAAATCATCGCCAATTCGCACTGGACCGAAGATCTTACGTAGGACTTTTCTCTCGAACACTCTCAAGGCCGCTGTATCAGTTCTTAATAGGGTCCATGCATCTGCGCCTCCATCTAAGACGGCTCATATAGATCGGACTTGCTGGCGGCTCGTTTATATGTACGTTTCCAAGTTCAGAATACGCACTCACTCTACATTAAGGTGAGAGCAAGTTTCCAAGACCAGCAACTTGTTTCTGGCTTTAGTCGAAATCTGTTTTTGCTTTTTTTTCCGACATATTAATCGTTCAACTGCCTTTCTGTCATTTCCAATTGAAGGCCATAGACCCAAGTAAATTTTTTATTTTTTTTATTTTCTGCCTAGTGTAGGGTGTTATTTATGTGCACATAAAAAAAACAATTTTTTTCAGGAACAATAGCGAATGGCAGCAGCAAGAAAAAGGCGGCGTTACAAAAAAGTTTCTCTGTTTGTTTCTCTGTTTGTTTGTTTGTTTTACTTTTCGTTTCGTTGGAAAATTGGAGGAAATTTTTTTTTCACCTTAAAACACAAAGAAAAACTCTGTCGTTTTATTTTTCTCGTCTTCACTTCATTGGTAACAAATATTATATTATGATGTGAACACACACAAACACACACACACATGTATATATATACGAGGGTATGCATGGGTATATGGCATACAACTTTAAAGTTAAAAACAATTTATTATCAAAAATTCTTGTTATTTTTTATTTTATTTGTTTTTGTTGTTCTTGTTGTTTTTGTTAATTTTTAATAAAAATGAAACGAAATTAAAAAAAAGACACGAAAAAACTGGAAAAACAACGAAAAAGTTTTTCTTTTTCTTTCTTTAAACTTGTTGGTTGGTTTTTCTTTGTTTTTATTTTATTTTTACCGTACGATGTGGGTCTCTTCCTTTTTTCCATTTTTTAATTTCTTCTTTTCATTTCAGTTTCTTTCGCTTAACTTGGAGTGTAATTGTTATTATTTTTGTTGTTACTCATGATGTTATTGTTGTTGTTATTGTTGTTGTTATATGTACTTTATGAAATTGTTTAATAAATTTTGTTTGCTTTTAACAGTATGTGGGTAAATAAAGGTGACCCACTGTCTAGAGTTGTTGACTTTTCTTGGCAAAAGTGAGTCAAAGGTGTTGCTACCGTGGCTTATGAGTTTATATGTTAGTTTCTTAGCGTAATAATATAAGACTGAGTGTGTGTGTGTATGTGTGTGTGTGTGTGTCGTGTAAGAATAGGGTTTTAATTTTTGTTGTTCGAAAACTTTTAGCATTAAAGTGAATTAAAAAAAAAACAAGAAGAAGAAGCAAAAGAAATTTAATCATATCGATTCGTGTGCTTGATAAGCAGATCGTTCGTTATTTTTTGTTACAAAAAGTTTTTTACAATTTGTTTTCGTGTTTCTTTCGTTTTTTTTAATTTTCTTAAAATTATGAGACTTTCAGACGAAAACAAACTTTTAAAATTGATATTGCAAGTGTAATGGCAAATACAGGGAGTTAAGTAGAGACGCGATATTAAGACGAGCACTTGTCACTTGAAGCGAACAATTCAAATTGAAACTCAAAAACAAAAATCGTAAACGAGACACCATGTTTATTGGAGAATATCATGGAGATTACATACATACATAATTGGTCATTACAACGATTCAGTCAGGATTACGGACCTAGCTTCTCACATCACTTATGTTGTGTGTGTTAATTTTATACGTGAGTGGCGGGACCTACAGTTTTTAAAGTCGACTCCGAGCGACAGATTTTGTTTGCGAAACTTTTCATGGCAATTTTTATTAACTCTCAAAGTTTTTTCCAGAAATCTGCTGAGAGGAAGTGACACTGACTTGGTGTTTGAATCTTGGCCTTAGGCCTAATAAGCCAACACACTTTCTACTAGACCACGGCGACTTGTTGGAGGTTAGTTGATGTGAAAACAGAAGGGCGGCTGAGTTCTGTATAAAACAAAAAACTGGGTGTTATATATCAGAATATTGTTACGCTTTTAACTTTTAAAAACATTTAAAATATTAGCCCGCAGATTGCAAATAAAATAAAAATAAATTGGTGTTTAGTTTTAATTAAAATTCTTTATTATTCGCACAATTCTGTACTGCCACTGTTCACAATTTGATGTAAACAACAACAATTGCTTTTCTTTGTTATTCCTCTGTTTACACCCTTTGCATAAAGAATAACAATTACTAGACAATTGTTCGACAGATCTTTGTAATGGAGATCTTCAAACCACGATTATTCTTTTCAAACACACCGCGTCTTCACAAAAGACTAACTGAATTTCACTAACTCCGTTGCCTGCTTTGCCTTGCCTTTTATATGGCAAAGTAAACAGTCTGGTGAAATTTCTCAAAAAATCTGTCACTTGGAGTCAAATTGAAACTGTAGGACCCTGTACTGTTGTATAAAATTAACACACACAACACAAGTGGTGTGAGAAGCTAGGTTGTAGTCCTGACTTAAGGGTTGTAATAATCAATTAAGTATGCATGTATAGACTCCAAAAATTAACCGAATTTCTTAGAACCTTAAGTAGCTGTCTAAGGAAGTGTTGCAAGTAAGTTAAATCTGGCCACAATCATGCTATCTTGACGACAAACAATTGAACATTTTATCACGAAGGGTTCTACTCATCTCTTTAGCTTACATAATGCAGTCAATAGCAGAAAGGGAGCGCATTATTGGTGTCATTAATCGTAAAATACAATTGCAGGGTATGTTTCGATGAGGAGGAGTTGGAGTTGTGGTTGAGAGGCGCTAGGGCTTCATCAGTGTAGTCGCGCTCTCCCCCTTTTTTGTTGTGTCTTATCTGTGTAATTCCTCCACTTCCCATTCTCCCCTTTACTACATCCTCTCCTTTTTATCCCTCTATTATCCTTCCCTCTTTAAGGACGTTGTACAATGGGTCAATTCGACCTCCAGGCACTGCACTTGTCTTTATAAACAAGTACACGTCCTCTAACCTAACCTAACCTATCCGTAAAATACAATTTTCTTCAATTACTTACGTAATTGGTTATTGCAACCCCTTAGTCAGGATTACAGCCTAGCTTCATACAGCAAACGTGTTGTGTGTGTGTTAATTGAATTCACTATTGGCTGGAACAACAGTTTGAACTCGACTCTGAACGACGGTTTTTTTTGAGAAATTTTTCATGGCGAGTTTATTTACTTTCCAAACTTTTGCCATAAGTCTGCTGGTAGGTAGTGTGTTTGCTAATTAGATGTGAGGCCGTGGTTCAGGTCCTGACTCAGACAACTCATACAAAACGGAATATGAAACAAAATATTTCTTCAGCGACTTTCTCTCAGCAGTCTTCTGGCAAAAATTCTGAAACTAAAATAAAATTGCCTCAAAAATCAGTCGTTTAGCGTTGGCTTTAAACAGCCACTTATGAATAAAAATTAACACTTTCAACAAGAGTGGTATGAGAAGTTAGATCGTAATCCTGACTGAAGGGTTCTAATGGACAATTGTGTATGTATACCCTGATTATTTATTTATTTATTTATTAATTACAATACAATTGCAAATTACATTCTAATTATATACGAGCTTGTTAACTTTGACCATATGCTCGGTGTAGTGTCACAGACCAGAGTCTCTGGTGGGAATCAGAGGTCAGCAATGAGTATTCAAAACGATGAGTAGATTCGAATCATACTTAAAATTTCTGATACTTATACGCATTCATACTTATTTTAATGTCATACTCTTACTACTCATATTCAAAGTTTGAAATACTCATGGTACTCGTACTTAACAATACGCATGATGTTATTGATTTCGACTTTCCATGACTCATCGTATACACGAATCACAAAATAAGTATGATTCGCGTACGAACACTACAATACTCACAAGAAGGTTGTGTGTTTGCTCTGCTTGCTGTCTTTCTTTGTAAATGCAACAACAACTAAGACTGTAAATTTTGACGAATGATTCGAATCACTCGAATCCCTTATGAGTAGTATTATAAGTAATATTCTAAATTTATGAATCTGAATGAGTACGAATGAATCAGAGTAGTTGGATTTCAATACTGTTGACTCACTCATACTCAATATTTCGTGAGTACTTATGAGTAGCAAAAAAGCGATTCATTGCTGATCTCTGGTGGGAATCGAACCCACGACCCTCACGCTAGTAGTCTAGCACACTATCCACTACACTACCAGAGCACCCATACTCTGATTAACTCGATGTTCTCATTCAATTTAAGTCGCCATATCCTAGTGGGTGGTGTGTTGACTTATTAGTCGAGGGCCCACGGTTCTTGTCCAGGCTCAAATATTACTAACAAAACAAAATACGAAGAAAATATTTCTTTTGGCAACTTGTTATTTCTTCTGGCAAAAATTCTGCAGTAAATAAAGTTGCCACGAAATTTTTTTCAAAAATCTGTCATCAAAAGTCGACGTTAAACTGTAGGTGCGTCCTGTCACTCATGCATAAAAATGAACACACACAATATGGGTGGCTTACCAGACTAGGTTGTAAGCCTGACTAAAGGCTTCTAGTAATCAATTAAGTAAGTAAGTTAGTAAGCAGCTGAGCACATCCAGTTTTTATGCAACTAGTTTTTCCAACAGTTTCCAGTTTGCCTGGCAGTTTGAATGAATTTTGCCTCAAATTGTTTTGAATTTCAATTCTATTGTGGAAATTCTCTCTTCAAGGGTTAGAAAATAAATTCCTTGGTTAAATTAATGATTGATTATTGCCTGCTCATTAAAAAATGTTTAAAGAAATCATCAGAATTCCAGAAAAAGTTTCGCGGCATTTCATTAACATTCTGCTGCATTTGGGGGGGGCCTGTTTAAAGGCACTTTAATGTCATTTAAAGAAATTACTGGAGCCCAAAAGGTAATTTCATATTCTCTTAACAACAACAACAACAACAACAATATGTTTTTACTTTAATTTTATTGTGTATGTTGTTGTTTTCATTTATTTTCTTGTTATTGTTATTGTTGTTGTTGCATTTTTTTACAATCCATTAAAGAAGACAAGTTTTATTACAGGCTTCAAACGTGTCAATTTGTTACCCAAGGGGGACAAAAACGAAAACCATAAGGAAGAGGCAAAAAATGGAATGAAATGCGAAAATTAGGGACACAAAATGGGAGACAAAAGAAAAAAAGAAACAAATTCCAACACACTCATTAAACAAAAAATAAAGAAAAACAGACGCTGGGTAAAGAAAATCCAGGCTGAATGAAAATTGTGTGACACAGGCAGGCAGGCAACAATTGCTTGTGCTTGCTGGCTTGGTAATAAGCAACGCAACTGGAAAATGTCAATGAAAGTGAACAAAAAAAGAGAAAAAAAGGGGGACAAAGGAAGAACAGTAAAAAACGAATGTGCATTAAAAAAAAAGCAACGTAACACCCGGTAATAGAGAAATATGTGTGTGTAAGCCTAGAGGCTGTACAATATAAAAGGGTTTCTGCGTATGGATGGACCATTGCATTATAAAATTTATGTGATGAGGCAACAAAAACAAAAAAACTGAAACGAAACTGAAACTGAAAGCTCATAAAATTTTTACTATACCCCTTGCCTTACCTCGCAACCCATACCAACATAAAGACAGATGTCATCAAATATGTCCTGGCATTTTTATAATACTGAACACGTAATAAGCACACGCATACCACCTCCCGTTCATACATTAACAACATGATTATCTACCGTTAGGAAACAAAGAAAGAAAGAAAAACAGAACAGAATTGCCTCAATATTGTCAGCATGTGTTACGCTGCTGGTATTATTTGTTAACAGACACTGGTATGACGTTTTTTATATTCTCTCTCCAAAGCAAGCGAGGGTGGTTGTTAAAGTATGGATACGACAGATATATATGGGAACCAAAAAGGTAAATAACTTACTTACTTACTTAATTGGCCATAACAACCCGTTTATCGGATTTCGGCCTGCCGCAACACATCCTTCCAGGCGCCTCTGCTTCGTGCGCGCCTACGCCAGTTGGTCACACGAATCGATGACAGGGCTTCCTCGAATTGGTCCTTCCAACGGATGCAAGGTCGTCCTCTTCTCCGACTTCCGCAGATTCCCGCATCAAATACCCGTCTCGCCGGAGCATCCTCCTCCATTCGAACGACATGGTCGAGCCAGCGCAGCCGCTGGATATTAATATGCTGTACAACGTCTATGTCGTTGAGGAGCTCATACAGCTCACTGTTGTATCGGATACGGAAATCATCGCCAACTCGCACTGGACCGAAGATCTTACGTAGGACTTTTCTCTCGAACACTCTCAAGGCCGCTGCATGAGTATGTCCATTCCTCTGTGCCATAAAGAAGCACGGGTAGGATGAGTGTCTTATAAAGTGTTAGTTTTGTCGTACGAGAGAGGTCTCTGCTACTTAATTTTCTATTGAGACCATAGTAGCACCTGTTGGCAAGAGTGATCCTGCGCATGATCTCCAGACTGACATCATTTTTGGTGGTAACGGCGGAGCTAAGATAAATAAATTCCTTGACTGTTTCAAAAGTATAGTTATCGGCCGTAATCTGTGAATCAATACGCCGCACGTCTCTACTTGTCGATAACATATACTTTGTTTTGCCCTCATTTACTGCCATACGCATCTTAGTAGACTCCCGTTCACTAGCACTAAAGGCAGCTGTAACATCTCGCTTGGTACGCCCTATGATGTCAATGTCGTCAGCGTAGGCAAGCAAACTGGACACTTTTTTGAAAAATAGAAGTTGAAGAGATCGCATAATAAGGCGTCGCCTTGTCTGAAACCTGGCACGGTATCAGAAGGCTCGGAGAGGTCCTTTCCTACCTTGACGGAGTTGCAGGAATTGCTCAATGTCATTCTGCATAGTCTTATCAGCTTCGCAGGTATACCGAGTTCAGACATAGCGGCAAAAGCACGATCCCTTATAAGGCTATCGAAGGCAGCCTTATAGTCGACAAAAAGATGGTGTGTGTCGACTTGTTTCTCGTGGGTCTTTTCCAGGATTTGGCGTAGTGTGAAGATCTGGTCAATGGTGTACTTGCCAGGTCTGAAGCCGCACTGATAAGGTCCAATCAGTGTTTTGACGAGTGGCTTCAGTCGTTCACACAATACGCCTGTAAGAACCTTATATGCGATAGGGAGAAGGCTTATAGTAGGGTCTCGCATTGAAAATGTCAAGACGAGGTTCACTACTCATTGAAACTCAAAGAAAAAGTGCTCTGCACTACAACTTCTCCGATTGGAGCACATCCGAGAAATCCAATTTACTATGATTCTGGCACATACATAGGCATAGATTATGCTGGCTTAGAGCATCGCTATGGTTTCCACTTTATTTGAACGCGCCTGTGACTTAAGAAAACCCCACAAAAAAAGTTCAACGATTGTCAAATCGCCTGTACTCGTTAGCCAGTATACATTATCTCATCATACTCATGAGGGATCATGCTCGCAAATCCCTTGTGCGGAATATCTCTTGTGCCATAGGCTGTGTGAAACATAGCGACGTCCTGTGAAAACCACATATTGTTGGGGTGTTCAGGCCATTCAATTCCAACCAAAAGAAGTTGGTAATCAACGTCTAAATAGCTCGCCGTGGATAACGATACTCTGGCCAACGTCATCCTCAAGAAATATGGATCGATGAATTTGCCAGGACAAAATCTTCACCAAACAGTAACTTTTTCACGTACATGGGTATCTCGATAATTCGTACCGATCTATCCAGAAATAGGCCCCACAGCTGAAGATGACTTTTCGATGAAAAATAAGCTCAGATGCCAAATCTACAGCAACAGCCCATTTAGCAAACACACGTATCGTTTTTATGGTCGTTTACCTCCAACGGGTGGATTAAATTTTGGTTGTCAGCTGAATTGGAATTTCACAAATGCGACAATTCGTACCCATCCGTACAGAAATAAGCCCCATCGCTGAAGATGTGTTTTCGTTGAAAATAAGGGCCAGATGCCAACTCTACAGCAGCAGCTCATTCAGCACAGTCACATAGTGTCGCTTTTTATGGTCATTTACCTTCAAAGCATTGGTTAAGTTTTGCATGGATGCAGGCTAAAATTACAAGGCAAAATTCACTAAGTTTTGATCCCCAAAAGGCGAAGTTCTTGGGAGCGAAATCGGCTGCTTCGAATTCACCTGCACACTCTCACAGAAAGCACAAATAATTGTGGGAGATCTTGCGATTTGTAATGAAAAGGATATTGTTCCGTCCTTTACTGAACTACACACATAATTGGTCATTACAACCCTTTAGTCAGGATTACGACCTAGTTTCTCACACCACTTATGTTGTGTGTGTTACTTTTTATACATGAGTGGTGGG
This sequence comes from Sarcophaga subvicina, assembly GCA_936449025.2. Lineage (NCBI taxonomy): Eukaryota > Metazoa > Arthropoda > Insecta > Diptera > Sarcophagidae > Sarcophaga > Sarcophaga subvicina. Next base: position 144,731,124 of record OW388080.2, on the reverse strand, counting down.
ACCTACAGTTTAAAGTCGTCTCCGAACGACAGATTTTTGAGAAAATTTATTTCATGGCAATTTTATTTTCCTCTCTGAGTTTTTGCCAGAAAGGAAGTCGCTGAAGAAATACTTTTTGTATTTTGTATTTTGTATTTTTTGATGTTTGGCCTGGGGTTCGAACCCTGGCTTTACGTCTAATAAGCCATCGCACTACCTACTAGACTACGGCGACCTTTAGTGAACTAGTAGATTCGAATTTATGCATCACATTACGAGTAGTCCTCTCGGTAGGACGATTATGGCGATTGTTATATGGGCGAATCGTACAGTAGTGTACCCCAACACTACAATTTTATTACATTCACGTGTTATTGAATATTATATCCGTTCATGGTGATATGACAAAACAGACTGAATAAATGACAACTAATCTGACGGGAGTAACTTCCACACGATGATCGTTATAGATTGTCAAATTTCGGAAGCTTTTGTTGTACGATCGGATAGTCAACAGAGTACTGAGTAATACAGGAATTGAAGCTCTAGGAATGATTATTGTATCATTGGCTGCCTTAGTCTAGTAGGTAGTGTCTTGGCTTATTATGCACAAGGCCACGGTTCAAACACTAGGTCAGACATAAAAATGAAAATAGGAAAAAAATATTTATTCTGCGACTTCCTCTCAGCAGATTTCTGGCAAAACCTCAGAGAGGAAAATAAAATTGCCACGAAAAGTTTCTCAAAAATCTGTCGTTCTGAGTCGACTTTAAACTGTAGGTCCCACCACTCATGTATAAAATTATCACACACAGCATAAGTGGTGCGAGAAGCTGGGTCGTAATCCTGACAGAAGGGTTGTAATGACCAATTATGTATGTGCTGGACGTTCTGATAGTAAACAGAGTACTGAGCAATAAAGGACTCGAAGCTCTAGGAGTGATTATTGCATCGTTAATGTGTAGAGAAATAGTTGGTTGCCTTAGCAGATGAATCTGTATTCCTGTACCTCTCTTTTAGCAATGTCAAGCTGTAACAGCCCAGTGTGTAGTCGAGAAACGTTTAGGACGTGTGCGTTGCCAAATATTGCCGTATATCTGGAATAGAAACTCTCTAGATATTTAAAAACAGGTCATTGCGTCATGGGTAGACACGCGGAAAGAGTGAGGCTACATTTCAACGACTTCTGTCGTGGATGCAGTTTTCCAGTGCGGGGTAGTCGTGCTTTTGTTGTGCAGCCCTTGCGCTGACCAACTTTTTTCTTTTCCCTGATTTTGGTGGAACTTGGTTAGTACAGGAACTGCGTTCACCCGTGGCATCAAGTGAGCTTTGTGATAACAGAGCTACCACTCCGACCTAACCTAACCTATTTAAAAACCGATTTATGCCTACTAATATTGTTTATAAACATGGTTTCAGAGGGCCCAGATTCATTTTCAATCGGGTTTTACAAGCAGCAAATCCAATTCGCTTTATATATGTAGCTTGGTATGTCACTGTAGATATGCATGTCATCGCAGAGAACACAAGTACGATCTTTGATGAAGAACACAATCTCCACCATGTGTACCTATTGTCTGCCCTCGATCCTGAATTGATTCATACACAATGACATTTGTAATCACCCAAACCTCGTATCATTATGTTGTAGCACAGGTAGTTGGCATCATTAGTTCAGTTTTCTTTATTAAAAGTGTACTCTTTCATTATGCATTTGCTTTTTTATTTTCGCTTTTCCATGTCGTTTTTTTTTATTCTAATAAAGGGTGTTGCAAAAATGGCAATCGTCTTTCCTTCGTAGCATTTCTTTAAAACTAAAAACTCGAAAATATTCCTCTCACATGAAACCCTTTTCTTCGAAATACGCACTAAGCATGATGCTATTAGCGTTAGAATGTGAAAGTTTTTCAACTCTAAAGGATTAAAAGGATTTCTACTTACAAAAAACCAGTAGAATCCCTATCTTGCAGTCTCTAAAATAGGGTGTCACATGTAATGTTGCCTTACAGCTCGGAATTCTAAACATATTCTCTGATAATTGTTGTCGATGCTGCTACTACATATTGCTGCTATTGCTGTTATTGTTATTGTTGTTGCTCCTGTTGCTATTGCCATTATTGTTTGCCTGTCATTGCTGTCATTATTGTTGAAATATTTTGAAGACTTTACAATAAAAATATTTTCTTAGTCACATACTCACACTCACACTCACACTCGAACTTTCACTCTCACTTTTATTCAGTTTTTAAAATTTATTTTCATGCTGATGTTGATGACACACGCGTCATTTAATGTGAAAATGTTGAAAACAATGGAATTCTCTTTCACTCTCTCTCTCTCTCTCTCTCTTCCTCTCTCTGTCTGTCATGCAAGCTTAGGCGCGTACGTTTTGCTAATAAACAACACCAACAACAACAACAATAAAAAGAACAACAGACGTCAGCTGTCATTTACATACGCATTCCTAAAATGCTGTCTTGGTGAACAGTGGTTATGAAAGTTGAGGCATGACATCACGAAAGCAGGATCATATTTCAAAAAAAAAAGAATGTTGGCAGACACAAATGGAATATATTTGACTTCCAAGGAAGGACATACATAAAACACAATTGAAAACATTCAGTTTATTACGCCCAGTTATAGATTCCTACAACAGGGCTATTCGATCTGTGACAATTGATAACGGCCATCTCGTTGAATTTACATCTGCGTGGTTTTTAAATACCTAAAGAGTAACTATTCCAGAGATACACGACAGTCTTTGGCAAAGCACACATTCTAAAAGTTTCTCGACCAGGCTAGACTAGAATATCAAAGCCTGACATTGCTAAGAGAGGTACATGAATACTGATTTATCTGCTAAGGCAACCAACTATTTCTCTTCACAGTAACGATACAATAATCACTCCTAAAGCTTACTCAATTCCTGTATTACTCTGTACTCTGTATACTATCAGATCTTCCAACTATGACTTCTGAACTTTGTTAATTGATAACGGCCATCTTGTGGAAGCTATATCTGCTGATTTAGTTGTCTTTCATTCATTCTGTTTTGCCAAATCGCTATGCACGGATATAACATTCAACAACACTTGCAAATAATAAAATTCTATAGGGTTATCCATTTCGTGGTTTCAAAAGTAAACGTAAATAAAACACATATAAAATATTTTTATTCATGATATTTCATTTTTTATTGTAAAGTTTGAACGTTGACATTTATGACTTCAAATTCTACCTGTGACTTGTGATCTGGATCTGTAAGTTCATACCGGAATTATGTACTGTGGGAGATGTACGTGTTTTTAAGGAGTATTTGGTAGGTAGGTTGAAGTGGCTATCCCCTTGACGTAGTCATGAGAGGACACAGGGCCCATTGTGATACCACAGTTTCACACTCTCCCCTATTTCAGGAATCACTCGGAGCTTCCGATGAAACGACTCAGACTGCCAATATCCATGCATGACAGTTCATCTAGGTCCTTCAACTAAAGGGTCCGCCAAATAACTTTTTTTTTTTGAAAATGCTTTAAAGAAAAAACTACTGAATACTTTCTCCAATTTCTTTTTTATTTGAAAGTACAATCCTTCCGGTTAATAATGGAAAATAATTTCATTCAAATGGCTGCCTCGGCTGGCCATGCAGTAGCCTACACCAGAAGATACCGATTTTGGCAAACAAAAACTCATCTTGTCAGATGAAGCTCATTTTGATCTTGGCGGGTATTATGTAAACAAGCAAAATTGTCGCATTTGGGGCACAGAAAACCCGCACGCATACATTGAACAGCCGACGCACCCAAAACAAGTCACTGTTTGGTGCGGATTTTGGTCCAGAGGCATAATTGGGCTATTTTTCTTCGAAAATGAGCAAGGAGTGGCCTTTACAGTCAATGGCGATCGTTATCGGGCCATGTTGAACGAATTTTTGTTCAGAAAGATTGAAGAGGAGGATATTGGCAACATTTGGTTTCAACAGGACGACGCTACGTGCCACACAGCCGAAGCTACACTCGATGTTTTGCGCCCTGTTTTTGAAGATCGCATTATCAGCCGCAGAGCTGATGTCATTTGACCACCTCGGAGATGAGATTTGACACCGTTGGACTATTATTTGTGGGGTGCCGTCAAAGATAAGTGTTAGGCCGACAAGCCAGATACAATTGACGCTTTAAAGTACAATATTCGTGAAGCCATTATTGAAATACAGCTGCACACAATCGATAATGTTCTTAAAAATTGGACCGATCTTGTAGGCTACTGCATAGTCAGCCGAGGCAGCCCTTTGAATGAAATTATTTCCCATTATTAACCGGAAGGATTGTACTTTCAAAAAAAAAAAAAAAATTTGAGAAAATATTCACAGTAGTTTTTTCTTTAAAGCATTTTCCAAAAAAAAAAAGTTATTTGGCGGTCCCTTTAGTAAGCACCCAGGTGTCTCTTTATCTTCTGACCAAGTGCCGGGCATGTGCACAGTAGCTGAAGAATAGTTTCATCCTTTTCCTCGTCTCCACAGCTTCTGCAGAAATCAGTCGGGAGGTATCCAAAACCAATTTTTTAAGGAGTATTTCTCCCATATTTTTGCTGAGAAGTCAAGGAGCGGTCTAACTATAGCTTCTGTTAGTTAACTTAGTTAGTTCTTTAAAAACAATTTGACTGCCTTAGTTTAAAGCGTTGTAACTTATTGCTTGAAATCACATACAATCACGCCTGATTTTGTATGCTTTTGTGCCACTGTCTCGAGGAAATTTAAACTGAAAGTTTTTTTATTGCCAACGAAAATTAGGCATTTAAAATGTTGTTGTTGTTCTTTTTTATTATTGTTGTTTATTTTAGTTTTACTAGCTAAATATACGAGTTTATTTTCACCATTTCTACACGTTTATGAGAACATTCCATCACATACATGGATACAGACTAACATGTCTAACAGACTGCTGACACCACCATTTGGTTTTTACGTTTTCCCATTATTAATGTAACAAGTTAAGGGGGAAGAGGGGAAACAGAGGTGGGGGAGAGAAATTCTTGCCCCAAAGACATCAATTTGTTTAATTACTATGGAATTTGTTTCGGGTGTATTAGTGTATGTATGTAAGTGGAGCGTTGAGAGGCGAATTGTTTGTTTTTGGCCCCAAAGACGTAATTGTTAACGCTGTAAATGCTTGTTAGCATAAGCGGGGTGGGGGAGGGGGCTGTCATTTAAAAGTTAATCACATGCAATCAATAGTTATGCTTGGAAATAGATTTCATTGTACACACCCGTCTTTCTTTCTTTTGTTTGTTTTTAATTCTAATGATGATGTCCCCTTGCTTTATGGCCAAAAGGCACGTGTTATTATCATTGGGGAAGGTAAACTTACAGAGGTAGCTGGAGATATTTGTTTTCATTGCTTTTCTTTTATTTTTGTTTTTAACCTTTAACCTTTTGAAGACTTTTAACGGATCCTTAAGCTATAAGGAAATGTAGAAAAAAAAAACAAAAGAAAGTGAAGGAAAGGTTAGCAGCAGCAGTACTTGACTCGTGTCTAAAAACATTTTGTTATTCAAACAAAACTTAGGTTTTCAACAACTTTTTCTTTCCCCTTTTTTTCTATTGTTTTCCATCAAAATCTTTTCTCTTCTATAATACAACAAGTATTGTTCTGCGAGCATTGTGAGGCTATTTTTTGTTCTTTAACATTTGGCGGCTGTGGTTGCCTCACCTTCCCTCGATTTGAAGAGTACCTTGGAAGTTTTTTTTTTGCCAAGAAAATGGCATTTTTCTGGTTAAATTAGAGGGTTTTTTTGTTCTTTAGCCGCTAATTTGAAACTAATAATCATAATGGCTCCTGGTTATATTTATTGTTCAAAGCCGCCGCCAACGTTTAGTCCTTAAGAGTGGAAAGTAAAGTCAAGAGTTAAGGTCTACAGTTTGACCGTGTTATCGAGCAATAAAATAAAACAACTTTCAACGCCTTTTATTTGTTAATTCTTTTCGTTCTCTCTCTCTTTCTCCCTCTCTTTCTATTGTAAAAAGAAGTCCTTTGTTTATTATTAAATATTGTCGTTAGAAAATAAGAAGAAGAAGAAGAAGAAGAAGAAGAAATATTAAATCATAGGAATTGTTGGCTTAAATAAACAAAAAAACACCCCAAAACATAAAATAGAAGAAAAAAAAAACGATTTTTTTTTCAAGGAAATCTCTAAGGGTTACAACGAATTAACAGTACCTTACAGCTACTGTAGTCGCCGTAGTCTAGTAGGTAGTGCGTTGGCTTATTAGACGTAAAGCCAGGGTTCGAGCCCCAGGCCAGACATCAAAACAAAATACAAAAAGTATTTCTTTGGCGACTTCCTCTCAGCAGCAGATTTTTGGCAAAAACTCTGGGCATAAAAAAAAATTGCCATGAAAAAGTTTCTCAAAAAAATCTGTCGTTCGGGGTCGACTTTAAACTGTAGGTCCCACCACTCATGTAAAGGGTTATTTTTTTTTTACCTATGTTATCTTTTTGGCAACACTGGTTTAAACAGCTCACGCACGTTTCGTGTTTTGTTTCACTGTCAAACATCTTCAGTTTGGTCTACAATTTAACCATGAATCGTCTTACAAACGAACAACGCTTGCAAATCATTGAATTTTATTATCAAAATGCGTGCTCTGGTTAAGAAAGTTAATCGCGCGCTTCTTCCTTTGCTTTATGGTCAGTTTAATCGACACACTGATGCGGCTATTCGGGCTACTATTGTGACTAAATTTCGCACCAAATTTACATTGTTGGACAGGTTAAACCACCAACATGCTTACGTAGAGTGCGAACTGAAGAAAATATCGCAGCTGTATCGGCCGGCCAGTGTTAATGATGACCATCAATTATCGATTCGTCGGCCGTTCGCAGCAATTGGGCCTCTGTTACTCAACAATGTGGAAAATCTTGCGGAAGGATTTAGGTGTGAAGCCTTTCAAAATACTTGCTGGTGCAAGAATTGAAGCCGAACGACCTACCGCAATGCAGAATTTTTGGTGAAATGGGCTCTTGGAAAGTTGGCCGAAGATCCACTTCTTTATCGAAAAATTGTGTTCAGTGACGAAGCTCACTTTTGGCTCAATGGATACATAAATAAGCAGAATTGTCGATTTTGGAGTGAAGATCAGCCAGAAGCATTGCAAAAGTTACAAATGCATCCAGAAAAAGTCACAGTTTAGTGTGGTTTATGGGCTGGTGGCATCATTGGACCGTACTTCTTCAAAGATGCTGCGGATCGTAACGTAACTGTGAATGGTGAGCGCTACCGTGAGATGAAAAGAGCTTGACTTGCATGACATGTGGTTTCAACAAGACGGTGCCACATGCCACACAGCACGCGCAACAATGGACTTAGTGAGAGGCGAGTTCGGTGAACATTTTATTTCACGTTCGGGACCGATCAATTGGCCGCCTAGATCGTGCGATTTAACGCCTTTAGACTATTTTTTGTGGGGCTATGTTAAAGCTCATGTCTATACAGACAAGCCCGCTTCAATTGACGCATTGGTAGACAACCGATTGAAGCATTTATTCGTGAGGTATCGGCCAAAATGTTGGAAAGAGTATGCCAAAATTGAACTTGAAAGCGGATGGACCATTTAAGGCTCAGTCGCGGTCAACATTTGCATGAAATAATCTTCAAACATTAATTTAATTATATGGACCGTACTATCGATTCAAATAAAGATTTCATGCATTTTTCTGAATTTTATGTGTTTTTTTTTGAAAAATTTTCCTTTAGCACTTAAAAAATCAATCATGTATAAAATTAACGCATACAACGTTATATATAGACAAACTAGGACGTTCTACAATGGGTCAATCAGACCTCCGGGTAATGTACTTGTCTTAATTGACAAGTACACGTCCTCTAACCTAACCTAACCTACAGCTATTTAGGCAAACTGGCAGAATCCAAGGCAGTCGATTTCACTTACAAGTACTCTGCCTTTCGCGTATCAAAACTGGCGAATTTAGAATCGTAATTTAATCCTGCACCCATAGAAAATTTAATCGTTTCCTTGCAGGTAAACGACCATAAAAAACGATACGTGTTTGAGCTAAATGGGCTGTTGCTGTAGATTTGGCATCTAAGCCTATTTTTCATCGAAAAGTCATCTTCAGCTGTGGGGCCTACTTCTGGATAGATGGATAGGAATTATCGAGTTTGATAAGAGAACCATGTACATGAGAACCAAGAGCATAGTAATGAATCCTGAAAAAGTTACTCTTTGGTGAAGATTTGGTCCTGGCAACTTCATCAATACATACTTTTTTTGTGAACGACGTTGGCCAGGGTATCCTTTTCCACTTTAGCCGTTGATTATCAACTGGAGCCTAGTTCTGGGTAAATGGGTACAAATTGTGGATTCCAATGCACATGAGAACCAAGAGCATTGTAATTAATCCTGAAAAATTTTACTTTTTGGTGAGGATTTTGCCCTGCCGACTTCATCGATCCATATTTGTTTGAGAACGACGATTGTTGGACCATCACTGTCAACGGCAAACACTTTAGGTCATCGAATACCATCTCCTTTTGGCATATATTGGATGATTTGGATTTCGAATAAGCTCGAAGGAATCTTTACTGCAGATGCAAATTGCTTCTGATAGTCGTCCTTATGTGCGATGGGCGATATGAGGTTTCAAAGCGACATTATTGCACGAAATGTTTTCCGTTTCGGCCTAGGAAAAGGATTTTGAATAAAAGCTAATGCGAACTCAGGATGGATATATAAAGAACAGGCATGTCAAAGAGTGAAATCTTTATTTATATCACCAGGCGACTCCTTTAATTCATTCCATTATTGTCATTATATACATGTATACATACATAATTGGTCATTACAACCCTTCAGTCAGGATTACGACCAAGTTTTTCACACCACTTATGTTGTGTGTGTTAATTTTATACATGGGTGGTGGGACCTACAGCTTAAAGTCGACTCCGAACGACAGATTTTTGAAAAACATTTCATGGCAATTTTATTTACTCTTGGAGTTTTTGCCAGAAATCTGCTGAGAGGAAGTAGCCGAAGAAATACTTTTTGTATTTTGTGTTGATGTCTGGCCAGGGACTCGAACCCTGGCTTTGCGTCTAATAAGCCAACACACTGCCTACTAGACTACGGCGACTTCCATGTTATTGTCATTACAACCTAGTATTACATTTTGGCTATTAGGTAGGTAGGTTTGTAGGTTGAAAGAGCAAAGACCAGCCAACTGTTTCAGGTCAATGGATAGGTACATATACTATATGCCTAGCTGAAAGCATTTTTTTTTATTTTTTAACCAAAACAACAGAAAGCATTAAAAGAAATTAAAACCTTAAGAACAGACAAGAGCAGCATTAATGAAATTCATTACAGTGATCATCACATATGTATGTACGTCTACAGGCTTTGCATTGGGCTCTGAAATTAATGGCCATGTGCTGGGACAATGGAACTCTTTTGTGTTGTTTTTGTTAAACAAAACAAACTAAAGGCTGGCATAGATGTTGAAAAAATCTTCAGGGTTTTTAATTGATTTCGAGAACAATTGATTTTTAGAACATAAAAACAATTACAACAATTGAACAGAAACCCCCCAAAAAAAGCAAAAAAAATCTTGAACATCATTTGCCTTAAAAATGTAATTTTGTGTGGGTGTTCCCATCCATTCTCATCAAATTTCAGGTGAATTTCTATAAAAAAAGGGAATATTTTTTAAATTGTTTCACTAATACAAATATACTTAAAATTAAACATACTGACATTCCTTATTCATAACCATGTGAAGGCACGTAAAGATTCTTCTCGATGAGATATGGAACACCATTTATGCCCTCGCAATCACTGGCAGTAAACTATTCAACAGTGTTTTGTTGTTTAAGGCATAACGGTAATGACACATGACCATGTGTATGTGTATGTGTAATGAAATGGCCATCCTAAAAGCTATTTAAGGAAGAGACAGGTAGGTAGGTTGAAGGAGAGGAGTTTAACCAAGGGCTTCATGCCTATTGATATATACTTTAGCCACCACGTAGACTTCCTGTGCATTCACTATTAGGAATACCACCCGTACTTTCTATAGGAAGTCTGTATAATGTACAAACTTCCTTAGCTTCTTTCAGTCCACTTCTATAATAGGAGCTATATTGGGTACAGTGTAATCCCTCATAATGTTGGGATCTCTAGCTTACGAAAGCTGGGCCATGACACAAGAAGTTCTTCTTTGTTTCGATGTCTTCACCGCATGCTCTGCATTCTTCATTTTCCCATACGTCAGTACAGTTCAGGCTTACATGTAAGGAGGAAGGTCCCGTGAGTACTCTTATTAGCGTGCTAAAGTTGCCCTTATTTAGTTTTAAAAAATACTCATGGTTCTCTTTTCATTAGGATCGCGCTAGAGTGTCTTTATAATTCTTTGTACAGCGTGTATCATTACTCCACAATAGTCGATGTAATGTTTCCGCCCACTTTCTCAGCTTGGTGTTTGATGCACAGAAAGGCATTAAGTTATCTAAGGTTATGGTATTGTTACATTTTTACCTTTTAAAATCATTTAAAATATGAGCTCGTAGATGGCAAATAAAATAAAAATAAATTTTGTGTTTAGTTTTAATTAAAATTCTTTATTATTCGCACAATTCTGTGTGCCACTGTTCACAACTTGATGTAAACAACAACAATTGCTTTTCTTTTTTATTCCTCTGTTTACACCCTTTGCATAAAGAATAACAATTACTAGACAATTACGCGACAGATCTTTATAACGGAGATCTTCAAACTACGATTACACTCTTCAAACACACCACGTCTTCCCAAAAGACTGATTGAACTTTTACTAACTCAGTTGCCTGCTTTGATTTGCCTTCTATATGGCAATGTATACAGTCTGATGAATGTTCTTAAATGCGAATGTTCTTGACTTCGCCTTCTCGAGATCATTATAAATGTTAACATCAATGTTTTATCATGAGTTTACATTTATTCTTGCAGTGTTTGTTGTTGTATTTTTGTTTACTTGTTTAAAATTTTTATGCTGGTGTTTGTTGTTACATTACGCAGTGCGATAATTTGTAAACAAATTCATTGCTTTGTTTTTGTAGCTTTTGTTTATAATTTTAATGTTAAAAGCAACATTATTTTTACATTTTCGTAACAGTATATTATACTCCCACTCCATTAGCCTCAACATTTGCTTAGTCATTTCCAATCACTCCATAATGTCAAGGAACCCATATAATGCATAACGTTCCCAGACTGGAGGAATTGTTACTCCAGGATAATCTTTGATCCCTTATTCCTGAATGTTATTGCCCTAATTGTGATTTGATTGTCCATCAAGATACTAACTCTATCCATATTATGTGCATTAGTGCTGCAGTCTAGTTCGTTGGCTTACTAGACCAAATCTTAAGAGTTCAATCCCCAGCTCTGATGCTCGAACTGGCCAAATCGAACAGTCCAATGAATATTCTACTTTGGGAATACCGTTGAGGATCTGAGGGATTAAAATAGATAATGAACTCGTGGGCTCTGTCAATGCAGCATAATACTATGTTCAGATATGCACTTTTATTGAGTCAATATTCGGTTTATTGAGTACAATATTTTAAGTGTTCAGACATAAGCTGGTAAACAAAAAAGTTGGTTGTTTCAACAACATTTTTTGGTGTCGTTGTTGACATTTGAGTTGCCAAATTTCAACAGAAAGTGTTCGGATAATTGTAATATGCGCACTGAACATACTTATAACAGTGCTGCATTTTAAGTTTTACTCAATATTATAACAATTTACGTATTTATTGCGCAATAATCAATTAAAACTTTATATGAAATATTGAGCTCAATAATGGCGTTTATTGCGATTTACGCAATAAAGATGCATATCTGAACACCGTATAAGTAGCTTCGGATAAAGGCAAAAAGGCGCGGAAAATTTGACTAAAATTGCATAGAGGGGGCATACAAAATTTTCTGCTTAAAATCCAAAGGAACACGATCAGTATGGTCGTTGGAGTCATTACTGGGCATTGCTTATGGAAACTTAATGTGAAACTTATTAGTCTTGGACACTTGCAAAACAACTTCCGCAAGAGTTGTAGAGATGATAAAGAGGAGGATACTGTTCTTCCCTTTTGGATACCGGCTCTGTATTATTATATCTGAGGGGGCAAAGGCACCTTGGTGTCTACTATATGGTTGACTTAAGCAAACTGTCAGGTATAGCAGTGTGCATTACTTCTTCAGAAGCATCGAACGGTTGTGAGACAAGGGAAAAATAAATAAATGTAGCATCACAATAGGTTCTGCATGCCCTAATGGCGTACATCGAATTTTTTAGCCGAAAAGCCACCTTTTAGTTAACTTTAGAGCGAATGGACTGAGCAAATCGACAACTCCAATGAATACTCTACTTTGTGAATCCACTTGAGAATGTGAGAGCTTAGAATTGGCAATCAAAACATGGTCTCTGTCAGAACGGCTGAACGGCAGAACAGCCTACCTAGCCTTCAACCGAATCACCTCATTCCTCTGCAAGAGCCTCCCAGATGACTATCAGTGAATGAAATGATGAAATCAATGTTGAATAACAGTAGAGATACAATGCAGGGTTGTAATACCTCTGAGTATTGGAATCCTTCCTCTGAGTTTATTTTCATTGGATTGAAACAATTGGTTCTCGATTTTGGACTCTTATGATAATAACGGAAAGCCTTATCTCTGCGTGACTCATGCTTACTGTCTCAATTCGTCATTGCAATTTTTTAGTCAGGATTACAACCTAGCCTCCCACGCTACCCATTTTTAAGTGTCGGAGCATACTCCGAACGACAGACTTTTGAGTAGCTTTTCTTGGAAATTTTATTTTACACATAGAGTTAGTGTCAGAAGACTGCTGAGAGAAAGTTGCCGGGTATTTAAGCCATGGCCTCATGTATAATAAGCCAACACACTACGTACTAAACTATGGCGACTTGCTAATTGCATTGGGCTTGGACACTGACTAATAATTTAAATTAACTGTCAGGGTTAGACTTTGGCTGTATCTGTGCTATTTCATCAAAAATTGTGAATGCTTTTGAGGCTAGGGAAAAATAAAAAATGATCGTATCATAAAGGGCAGCTACCTCTACCTATGTGCCTATTTATATTATTCCCCGTTCCTCTGCAAGGACTTTGCCGTAATTCCATAAAATAAAATTGTGGAATTCAAAAGTGAACGTAAATAAAACACAAACAAAAATATTTTTATTCACGATATTTCTTTTTTTATTGTAAAGTTTGAACGTTGACATTATGTGTGAAACACAAAACATCATTTAAATGACCTCCACGTGAAGTGTTGCAAGCATTGATTCTTTTGAGGTAATTTTCGACCACTTTTTGACACACATATTGGGCGGTATCTCAGCCATAACTTGACGATTGTTGGTTTTTAAGTGTTCAAGAGTTGAAGGTTTATCTGCATAAACACGGTCTTCCGTGTAGCCCCACAAAAAAAAGTCTAATGGTGTCAAATCGCATAATCTTGGTGGCCAGTTGATATCGCCACGACGAGAAATTACGCGGCCAGGAAAAGCCATATTCGCTCGAGTTGTGTGGCATGTGGCACCGTCTTGTTGAAACCACATATTCTCCAAGTCATATTCTTCAATAGCAGGCAAAAAAGTCGGTTATCATATCGGGACCATAACGCTCCGAATTGACGGTGACAGTCGTTCCATCGTCGTTTTCGAAGAAGTAAGGTCCAATTACACCTTCGGACCAAAGAGCGCACCAAACAGTGACTTTTTCTGGATGTAATGGCCTCTCTTTAATTACTTTAGGATTCTCAGAACCCCAAATATGACAATTTTATTTATTAACATACCCACCGAGTGTGAAATGTGCTTCATCGCTGAAGAAAATTTTTTTCGAAAAATTGCCGTCCACCGCCTGTTGTTCCAGCACCCATTCCACGTATCTACGACGTTGTGAATGGTCAGCTGGCTTCAGTTGGTGCGTGAGCTGGACTTTTATATGGATGTAGGTGTAGATCTAAATGCAAAATACGACATAATGTGTCGTAAGACAGTCCTAATTCTTGAGAACGACAAGGAGTCGACACATTCGGGTCTTCGGCAACACTTTCACTTACAATAGCGATATTTTCAGCGGAACGAGCGAAACGATGATGCACAGGCCTTTCAATATTTGTAACCACTCCAGTCTCTTCAAATTTCTTCACAATTTTGCCAATTGCTTGCCTAGTTGGATGATTATGTAAACCATAATCTCCTCTTAAAGCACGATACGTGACTGTGGCAGAATCACCATTTTTGTTGTAGGTTTTGATAATTTTTTGCGTTGTGTGATAGTTAAGCGATCCATTTTCGAATAAGAATAAAATTGGTTTCACAACTTAGTTTGACGGATGTTGAATTCCAGTCCCATACTTTTGAAACCACGAATTGGATAACCCTTTATTCTGAATAATGTTGAAGAGCAGTAGTAACACAACACTGTCTACCGCCTCTATATACTGGAATCCTAACTCTGGGTTTATTCTTCTCTATTTAGAGTTTTGATGACATTAAAGTGGAAAGAAGCCTCATCACTAAGTGTCTCCATTTTAGAAATGGCCGTGTTTTGTTATCTCTTCTTTGCCTTTTTCTTGTTCTAAAAAATATGTTTTTAAAAAATATTTCTTAAGCTTTCTAAATAAAGCAATTTCCTTTTGCTTTCAATTGCTGGCAATAACTACAAAATGCGTGTATCAATCCGCCAATCTAATTTCCATATCCTCCAGCCTATAGGGGAGCCATAAAGAAGGAAATTTTCAAACGGCCAATAAGCCAAACAAACAACACCAAAAGTTTTCTTTTATTCGCAATAATTTTCATAACGATTCGGAACTTTTTCGATAGCATTAATTATACACACACACACACACACATACAACACACAATGGGGCAGGGGCACAGTGAGAAGGGAGATGCCAAGCCAAATAGAAAGCATACGGAAAAGTTGGCCAAAGGCAATTTAGAGGAGACTTTTTTTATTCAACAAAGTAAAGAAGAAAGAGAAAGAATTGAATTTCTCAATTCTTTTTGAATTTGTTTTTGTTCCTCTAAACTTTTTGCCTTTCATTGCTATTATTATTGCCAAGTCTTATTATTATTATTATTGCTGCTGTTGCTGTTGCTGCTGCTGCTGCTGCTGCTTCTATTGTTGCTGCTTCAAATTGCTGCTGTTGTTTGTTGTTGAAAAACTTTAACCATTTCAGTGTAATATCCTGCTGTGTTCAAATGTTTATCGTTTATTTTGTTTGTTTGTGTTTATTACTCTATTGTTGCTGTCTATTGTTGTTGTTGTTAGTGTTGCGACAATAGTTTTTCACAATTTTCTTTGGAAAATTTGTACATTGCCCCAGTAACAGTAACTGTAAGAGTCTTTTAGCTTAGCCATGTTCACATTGACCGAACAAAGGTGGTTTCCCCTACGCAAAGCTTCTAACGACGGCCTAACAATGTTTGTGGTATTGTTGAGGTAACTAAAGGGTCCGCCAAATAACTTTTTTTTTGAAAATGCTTTTAAAAAAAAACTACTGAATATTTTCTCAAATTTCTTTTTCTATTTAAAAGTACAATCCTTCCGGTTAATAATGGAAAATAATTTCATTCAAATGGCTGCCTCGGCTGGCCATGCAGTAGCCTACAACAGAAGATACCGATTTTGGCAAAAAAAAACTCATCTTTTCAGATGAAGCTCATTTTGATCTTGGCGGGTATGCAAACAAGCAACATTGTCACATTTGGGGCACAGAAAACCTGCACGCATACATTGAAAAGTCCAAAACGAGTCACTGTTTGGTGCGGATTTTGGTCCAGAGGCATAATTGGGGCATTTTTCTTCGAAAATGAGCAAGGAGTGGCCATTACAGTCAATGGCCATCGTTATCGGGCCATGTTGAACGCATTTTTGTTCACAAAATTTGAAGATTGCATTATCAGCCGCAGAGCTGATGTCGTTTGGCCACCTCGGAGCTGCGTTGGACTATTATTTGTGGGGTGCCATCAAAGATAAGTGTTACGCCGACAAGCCAGAGACAATTGACGCTTTAAAGGACAATATTCGTGAAGCCATTGGTGAAATACAGCTGCACACAATCGATAATGTGCTTAAAAATTGGAACGATCGTGTAGGCTACTGCATAGCCAGCCGAGACAGCCATTTGAATGAAATTATTTTCCATTATTAATCGGAAGGATTGTACTTTCAAATAAAAAAAAAGAAATTTGAGAAAATATTCAGTAGTTTTGTTTTTAAAGCATTTTCAAAAAAAGAAGTTATTTGGCGGACCCTTTAGTTTTGCTTGCAATTTGTTTTTTGTCCACAAGAAACCGAGTTAAAAACAAAAACCGAAGCAAACATAAGTTTATTAGACCTTATAAAACCTCCTTACGGCTTTAAATTGAAGAAGTAAAGACAACAACCAGCCATTGGGTTAAGCAATCACTACCACTACCCCCCTATCACTAGCAACTCCAATGAATTTTGTTTTCAAATAAATTTCATTGTTATTGTAATTGCTTTCGTTGTTGGTGTTGTAGATAACCAGCCATTCGGTTAAGCAATTGACTTTATTCCCAGACTACCACTAGCACTACTACTACCCCTATCACTGGCCCTATTACTAGCACCTCCACTGGATTTTTTTTTTGTTTTTTCAAATAAATTTCATTGTTATTGCAATTGCTTTCGCTATTGTTGTTGTTGTTGTAGATTTTATTATTATTATTAAAATGTAGCCATTGTTGTTGTAATTTTATTTACAACTGAAAACCATCCAAGTATTGTTGTTAACGTGGCCTTATAACCACTCTGGCTGGTACAACATTAAACCGCCAAAAAAACTTAAAAAATTTGCTACTGCCTTTGTAAGCAACACAGCAAGTTTGTTATCCACATACATACATACATATCTGTATGTACCTTTATATGTATTTGTTGTTGTATAAGACTTTATTCTTTATCTGGTTATAAAAATTATCCTTTAGAGGTGGAGTCCTTTGGCACTACAATGTAATTTTCTAAGCAATTTCGTTCACAATAGTTTTAAGGAAAACCGATTAACACTTAGCATAACTGATTTAATCAATTGCTTTGGCTCTCATCCCCTCTCTCCCTATGGAATTATTAGCATTTGATTAAAGCCAACAATCTCTTGGAAGCATTAAAGATACTTACAATCCCTATCTGCAAGACAGTTTTTAAGGTAGGAGGCCATAAAACATAATCATTTTTCTAATCGCATGCATTATAATTAATGGACTAAATCAGGAAGTCCGTTGGAAGGACCATTAACTAAAATGGTGAGTTTGATGTGAAAAACAATCAAATGCATGCATGAAAATTTGATTACGAAAGCGGCATTACCAGCATAGGAAGGAGGAAAAAATAGATGACTACGAAGCAAGAGAATAATTGTAAAATCGATGGGCATTACGGGAACTATATTACCTTCAAGCATTTTTGCAGCGAACAGGTTAGGTTAGTTTAGATCGGAGTGGTAGCTTTGATATCAAAAAGTTTACTTGAGCACGCATTGCGTCCCATTGTAACGAAACAGGTGAACGCAGTCTCTGTACTGAGCATGTTCTACCAAAACCATGGAAAAAGAAGAAGTTGGTCACATCAAAAGCACGACTACCCTATGCTGGAAAACCAGCCAGAAATTTTTGATAAACGAAGCTATATCCTTGACATCAATAGATGATAGCTCCATCAAGCTGACAAGAAATGGAGATCTAAATAACCGATATCTGCACCTCGCAAGAGATGGGCATTGACAAAGAAAGTGGATAACAGTCTCCTCTTCCTCAGCGGATCTGCACCCACGGCAGAAGTCGTTAAATGGGAGCCGCATCCTTTCCGCGTGTCTACCCATACCACAATGACCTGTAAGCATGGCCACTATGACTGAGATGATACCACGACCACATCCAAGTAAATGATTGGTACGCCTTCTACCCATCAAGGGCCAGGCGAACAGGTTACGCGAACAGATTATGGTGAACTAAGGAAACGTAAGAACTGATGGATACTCTATTATTCCACAGCATATGTCCGTATCAGAGGTCAGCAATGAGTATTTAAAACGATGAGTAGATTCGAATCATACTTATAATTTCTGATACTTATACGCATTCATACTTATTTTAATATCATATTCAAAGTTTGCAGTACTTATTATATTCATACTTAACAATACGTACGATGTTATTGATTTCGACTCTCCATAACCCATCGTATACACGAATCACAAAATAAGTATGATTCGCGTACGAACACTACAATACTCACAAGAATGTTGTGTGTTTGCTATGCTTGCTGTCTTTGTCTTTCTTCTTTCTTTGTAAATGCAACAACAAATAAGACTGTAAATTTTGACGAACGAATCGAATCATTTATGAGTAGTATTATAAATATTTTTCTAAATTTATGAATCTGAATGAGAAGGCGTATGAATCAAACACATTTCGAATGTTATGAGTTTGATGTCAACGTTGTACGCATACTCATTGCATCTTGTACTTATAAATCAATGTTGTAGTGAGTACGAATGAATCAGAGTAGTTGGATTTCAATACTGTTGACTCACTCATACTCAAAATTTCATGAGTACTTATGAGTAGCGAAAAAGCAATGACCTCTGGTCCGTATGCAATAGAAGTCGCCGTAGAGTAGTAGGTAGTGTGTTGGCTTATTAGACGTAAGGCCTCGGTTCAAACCACAGGTCAGTCATCTCCAGCAAAACGTAGTACGAAAAAATATTTCTTTGGCGACTTCCTCTCAGCCGATTTCTGGCAAACATTCAGAGCGAAAATAAAAACTGCAGGTACCGCCACTCATGTAAAAAATTAACACACACAGTATATGTATGTCCATCTGTCGATTCGATGTTGCAATGTAAGCTGGCCGGTTTTTATTCTGGCAGGTCCTGTGCTGAACTCATAAACACATTCATACATATGTCACTGGTCATTACAATCCTTTAGTCAGGATTACAACCTAGCTTCTCAAACCACTTATGTTGCGTACGATAATTTTATACATGAGTGGCGGTACATACAGATTGTTATATATTTACATACATTATATGTTTGCATGAATACATGAAATACATAACATCTAATTGATTATCTCTTAAGTATATTATTAAAATAAAAGTCATTCTCATTATAACCGCCGATTAATAAACATCGTCTTTTAATTGCATCGTGCACTTCCCAAAAATATTACACAGATTAAAGTCGATTGCAAACGACAGATTCGAGAAGCATTTCTTGAGAGAGTTTTTGCCACAAAGAAGAAAACTTTCTTCAAGTCTGTTGCATTTTCTATGTTACATAACATAGTTGGTCATTACAACCCTACAGTTTAAAGTCGACTCCGAACGACGGATTTTTGAGAAACTTTTCAAGGCAATTTTATTTCATTCTCACAGTTTCTGGCTAGAAATCAGCTGAGAGGAAGTCGCCGAAGAAATATTTTTTTTCAGTTACGATTTGGTATAGCTGTTTGACCTGGGGATTGAACCCGAGGCCTCATGTCTAATAAGAAAACAAACTACCTACTACACAACGGCGACTTCAAGAACACTCTGTGCATTATTATAGAACAACCTCAGTGTAAGTTAAGAGTACTACTGATGGCATCATACTACTTAGCCTTATACGGTGTTCAGATATGCACCTTTATTGCGTAAATCGCAATAAACGCCATTAGTGAGCTCCATATTTCATATAAAGTTTCAATTAATTATTGCGCAATAAATACGTAAATTGTTATAATATTGAGTTAAACTTAAAATGCAGCACTGTTATAAGTGTGTTCACTGCGCATATTACAATTAAACGAACACTTTCTGTTGATATTTGACAACTCAAATGTCAACAACGACAAACAGAAAAAACAAAATACGAACAATGTTGTTAAAACAAGCAGCTGTTTACCAGCTGTCGAAAGAGTATTTAATAAGTAGCTGAACTGAGTATATTATTATGTCTGAACACTTGTTGTACTCAATAAACCTAATATTGACTCAATAAAAATGCATATCTGAACATAGTATTAGTCTCTATAGAAATAGGGCAATTGGGGTTCCGTTGAATGGAATGAAAAGCTTACCCTTCTTGAGTTTTTCCGACAAAAAACAAAGTCTGTTTATGTATACCATTCACTGGAGGTATAACATGATAGTCAAGCCAGTTGTTACTCAAGGGATCATTGTTTGCAAAGGCAGAAGACATTCGAAAACAGCTCAAATAGAGCAGATTAAAATACAAAGGCTGGCATGTGTATGCACAAAAACGGGGCCATTATAATCTAACTTACAGCTGCCGTAGAGGCTACCACCATTGCGCACGCTAGTGAAAGCCGCAGCTTTGTAGACTATGGTTAGGATAATAAAACAAGTCCTCGATCATCGTAATCTGACTAATTGAGTGGCTAACAGATCTGTCTTTAATTGTCCCCTTGACAGAACCAGTTAACTGTACGATTTTGGAATCCTTCGCAACAAGACTAAGTAATAAGAGTGAAAACCAAATACTTCTTTAAGAAAGCCATTATTCTATTGTATACGAATGTATCAAGAACAGTTAGTAGGACAGGAGCGGAGGTATTTTATTTTAAAGTGAAACCTATAGAACCAATAGGGTATCATGCAAGTGGAAGTCTACACCGAAGAAAGATGTGCCCAATTAACTTTGGATACGAAGTGGAAAGGCCGGTTGAAGCCGCCATAGCCTACTAGGTAGTGTGTTGGCTTATTAGACATGAGGCCTCAGATCAAATCCCATGTCAAACATCTCCACCAAATCGAAACTGAAAAAAAACTATTTCTTCGGCGGCTTCCTCTCAGCAGATTTCTGGCAAAAACTCTGAGAGTAAAATCAAATTGCCATGAAAAGTTTCTCAAAAATCTATCGTTCGGTGTCGACTTTAAACTGTAGCTACCGCCACTCGTATATAAAATTAACACACACAACATAAGTGGTGTGAGAAACTAGGTCGTAATCCTAACTAAAGGGTTGTAATGTCCAGTTATGTATGCACGGCTGGAAGTGTATGGAATGATGGACGTGTATGGACGGGTCGTAGCGATACTATCTGACAATCAGGTCACAATATGAGCAGCCCGACTTATTTATGTGATGTTAACTCGAGTGCAGTATTGGAATATCCGGTCAACTTGTACCAGCGGGTCATTGGAAGAAGTATCAGTCTCTAATGGTCGTGGAGTAATTCATAGCATTAAGCCACGGTCACGTGAGGCCACGGTGCAAACAAAATGATGAACGTGTATGGACGGGTCATAGCGATACTATCTGACAATCAGGCCACAATATGAGCAGCCCGACTTATTTATGTGATGTTAACTCGAGTGCAGTATTGGAATATCCGGTCAAGGCTGTTTACCCGAAGGGAAATTTTTGTAGAATAGACAAATAAATTTGAAAGGGTTTACCCCTTCAATTTTATGGCACCAGGGCCTACTTCAAAGCTAACAAAATGTCTGATGAATGGAAAATTTACTTGACCTGATGCATATTAACCTTGAGATTGAAAGGAGTTCAAGTAAATCTCTTAAAGCCGCTTAAATTTCATTAAATCTTCTAAAATGCACAATTGTATTCATCTTCATCTCTTCATGCTCTTCTTCTATTATTTCTTCTTCTTCTTCTTGTTCTTGTTCTTCCTCTACATATTCATATTCAATTATCCATTAATTTTAATGACTATTTAATGAAGATGATGTGCGACATCCTTAAAACAAACCACTTCTGAATGCTGACATTCCACTCAGAAATAAATTTACGAGGAGGCAGCATTTAATTGTGGCACCACCACAACAGTGTGGCATTTATATTGGCACACTGTGTGTGTGTCTGTGTGTGTCTGTATGTCTGTATGTGATTTGCAAAACGTGATGATAATTTTATTCCTCATCTAAATATTTATAGAATGTGCTGGAAAATATACATTTTAAGTAGCGTATGTACATATGTATGTATACCGTATGCATGTATAGTAGATAACATTAGGGTGGTAATAATTTATTAAATTTAATTGAAAAAGCTCAAACTTTATTAACTTTATATGCATTACCACCCTAATATTTAAATACTTAGCATGGCTACTGCTGCTGCTGTTTTTGCCTTCTAAATATATTGTATTTACACCTCTCTCTGTCTGTGTGTGTTTATGTATGTGTGTATTTGTAAATATGATTAGTTGTGTGATTGTGTGTGTGTAAGTGTATTTAAGTGGCCCACGATTTCCAATTAACAAATACGATTATTAAGTAAATATTTTGCTGGAAAAGTGAAATCTTAACACAACCATTCAATGTGAATCACGAATTAAACGTTTTGATTTACTCTCACCTTGCATAATGCCATACAAAATCAATAATTTTATTTACTACACACTCAAACACACACTCTCAACACACACTCACATAGATGTCAATTAAACACTTAAGAACTTATACTTACACACACGCATATAAAATACAGGAACACAAATATTTATTGTTGCACTTACAAGAAGAGTTGTTCGTAAAAGTTCCTTAAAGTGTTAAAGATTTCCTAAATTTTTACGCTGCACAGCATGGTTAAGAGAGAGAAGGATAGTCGAGAATGGATGTCAGGGTCAACAACCTTCCACTCTTATATTCATAGTTCATATGGCACATGTTGCGTATCAGCACTATTAGATATTCCAAGTCAACATCCGTAGTCTAGGAATGTGTTGGCCTATTAGAACGTCAGGCCACGGTTCAAACCCCAGGTCAGACATCAAAACGATTGTATTAAAAAAAATATTTCTTCTTTGACT
This sequence comes from Sarcophaga subvicina, assembly GCA_936449025.2. Lineage (NCBI taxonomy): Eukaryota > Metazoa > Arthropoda > Insecta > Diptera > Sarcophagidae > Sarcophaga > Sarcophaga subvicina. The sequence continues at coordinate 144,708,254 of OW388080.2, read as the reverse complement.
TCCTCTCAGCAGATTTCTGGCAAAAACTCTGCAAATAAAATAAATTTGCTAGGAAAAGTTTCTCAAAAATATGTCGTTCGGAATCGCCACTCTTTATATAAAATTAACACACGACCCACATAAGTAGTGTGAGAAACTAGATCCATAATTCTGACTGAAGGATTGTAATGACAAATTATGTATGTAAGTCAACATCCATATTCTCGCATAGAGATTCTAAATTTCCGCGACTTTGCGACTTATTGAACTGTCCTCAATCTGTATAGGATATCCCTATAATGCCTCACCAATCCTGTTGCCCTATCAAGACTCATGATGAATATGGGTATCAGTAAGCATAACTTCCTGTCTCGCTCTTGATAAGCATTCAGACGTTTCCTTCTGTAACGTATTAACACTGCATTGGTTCCAAGTAACATACGAGTTCTGTTCACTCATTTCCTTCAACCCAGAATCTACATTTTGGGCTTGAAGCGATCCCTATTCTGAACAAATATTCTTTGAGTATAACGATCAGAGTCCGTTTCCTATCATCGGACATATTTCTAAATAGTTTAATGCGTGACTCATATCTCTTCTTTTTAACCCAACAAAGGGTATCCACTGTTCACAACTTGATGTAAACAACAACAATTGCTTGTTTTTGTTATTCCTCTGTTTACACCCTTTGCATAAACAAAAACAATTATTAGACAATCATTCGACAGATCTTTGTAAAGGAGAACGATTACCCTATTCAAACGCACCGCGTTTTCACACAAGACTGACTGAACTTCACTTACTCACTCACCTGCTTTGCCTTGCCTTTTATATGTCATGGTAAACAGTCTGATGAATGTTCTTGACTATGTTGCCTCAAATCGATTTGGCTTAAGAAGAATCTACTCTCCTCTCCATCTTTTTTTCGCTGAATACATCTTTGCAAATGGTTTTCCGACCCCACGGAAACATTCTGGCCCTATTAGAGGAGTGGAAACTACTGCCCATGAGGGCTCTTCTGTCTGCCCTTTGTGGTGCTTATTAAATTCCCAAATGCCTTGGGAACCAATGATCAACTCTCTAAGTCTGTACCTCTTCAAGTACCTCAAATTGGCAAGTGACATTGTCTAATGGTTGCAGTGCTTGACTGCGAAGCCAAATGTAGAAACAGTCAAATAACGTGGGCGGCTCATATCAAGCGCTGATTTGCAGAAACATCTTGAGGATGTAATTTGCTGTATTGGATGTATACCATAGTCAGTCTAACTGTTCTCTGCAGATAAGTTGGACTCGGGGGAATTATGGCCTCCCCCATGGCACTGCTACAGATTCTGTTGGTTGTAGCCATGGTAACATTGGTTAGGATAATGGCAATTGGGTCTAAAATGGCATTCACCTGATAGCGTCATAACTTGACAAGGGGATTGGTTAACTATTCCCTGGACAGAAACAGTAGGGCAGTAGGGAAACAGTGAACACTTTCTAAAATCATAGAAGAAAGTGTTTTCGAAGGAGACTGGGTTAGAAGAATGAACAGCGTAACATGGAAGCTGCATAGTTTCTGGTAATGACGGGAGAGTTTGGAGCCACAAGGGAATATTCATAAAGCATTGAGGAATACGTTGGTATTTTCTAAGCGGAAGCTGTGCTGAATTAAAATTTAATAGAAGATATAAAAGACGGGATTTAGCAACATTAACGCATAATCCGGTAACCATAAGCGGTCTTAATTGCTATTAGGTTGACTCAAACCTGAAATAGAACTAACTGGGCAAACTGGAATACAGATTTTGTCAGGAGGACAGCTTACACTTGGCTAATGGGGCCATAACTTCACTGCTTTAATATGAGTTTTTAAGGGTAAGATAAGATAAGATAAGATGCAGTCGACATTGTAGCGTAGGTAGTGTGTTGTCTTATTAGACGAAAGCCCCTGATTATTCCGCTGGTTCGAATATGTGAAATTAAAATGAAATTACTTTCCTCAACAATCTTCTGACAGTTAAATAAAAATTGCAATGAAATGTTTCTCAAGAATCTGTTGTTCAGAGTCGACGTTAAGCTGTAGCTCCCACCAGTCATGGATAAAATTAAGACATGAATGGTGTGAGAAGCTAGATTGTAATCCTGACTAAAGGTTTGTAACGACCATTTAAGTAAGTAAGTAAGCAAGATAGAAAATAGCGGAGAATATTCTCAAGCGAGGCGGTTATAGCTGGATGGGATTTGAGCCTTGCTATTCAGACTTGGCTTGAGGGTAGTAACCGGCCTCTGACCGAGGTACATTCCTGATTCAGGAACAATTGTACAGAAATGCCAACATTTAAATCATATGATGAGGAGAACATATATTGCCTCTGCATGATAATAATCCAAGTATCTGAATAAAAACAACATTTCATTGTCATCATCATCATATCATGCACGTAGGTAGCGCTGCCTGGTGTTGATAATATTGTTACGTTTTTACCTTTTAAAAACGTTTAAAATATGAGCTCGTAGATTGTAAATAAAATAAAAATAAATCTGTTTAGTTTTAACTAAGTTTGGACAATTCTATGTGCCACTGTTTACAACTTGATGTAAACAACAACAATTGCTTTTCTTTTTTATTCTTCTGTTTATACCCTTTGCATAAACAATAACAATTACTAGACAATTATTCGACAGATCTTTGTAACGGAAATCTTCAAACCACGATTACTCTCTTCAACTGCACGGCATCTTCGCACAAAACTGACTGAACTCCACTTACTCAATCGCCTGCTTTGCCTTTGCCTTTTATATGTCAGGGTAAACAGTCTGTAGAATGTTCTTGACTTCGCCTTCTTGAAATCTCTATAAATGTAAACATCGTTGTTTACATTCATTGTTGTAGTGTTGTTTGTGTATTTTGTTTATATTTATTCTTGTAGTATTATTTTAGGATTTTTGTTTACTTGTTTATGATTTTTTGTATGCTGGTTGCTGTTGTTATATTAAGCAGTACGATAATTAGTAAACAGTTTTGTTTACTACAGTATTTTGTTTTTGTAGCTTTTGTGTATAATTTTAATGTTAAGCAATGTAAAAGCAAAATACCAGTATCTTGATTTTTCATTTTCGTAACAATATTATTGTCCTAGGGGTAAGAGAAGTAACTGCATAAACGACTGATTTGGAAACAAATTTTTACATTCTTTCGAACTGGGCTTTAGTTTCGTTAAAGAGAGTCTAAAGCTCCATTACTTTTGCAAAAACATACTGCATTAGAGGCAATCAGGTGTCTGCTCTTGACCGATTAAAATCTTTTCATTCACATTTTAAATTAAATTATGCGCTGCTTAAACCACACTAATGATGTTATTTATCCCAAGGACAACAACAAAAGGAGCACTAACACACATAAAAATGAAAATGAAATTGCGAATAAATTTAAAATAATTAAAGGACGGCATAACACACAGTGGAAGTGGAAGCAATAACTTCACATGTGTTCAAGAAATTATGATGCTGATAAGAATGACTGCCACTGTTGAGGATGCAACAATAAACATTTTACACCACAGTACACTCGAGATCCTCCTCCCTTACCATCACCATGTTACAGAAAACAGATGGCAAAACAGAATGAATACGTTTCGCATCGCAAGCAGCCAACCAAACCCCAGCAGTCAGCCAGTCAACTTCAAAATTAAAGATTTACAACGAATGAGTCAAGATCCATACAACGAACACACACAGCGAGCGAGTGGGGAGGGGGGTAAATTAAAAGACTTTAAGAGCAGATGATTTCATAATGTTTCTCTGTCTTCCTTTTGTTTTTTTTTCATGTTGATTTTCTGTTGCTGTTGCCCTTGTATTTAGAAATTTATCTTGTGTTGACGTACGTACGTACGAGTACGAGCGTTCCTATGGTACCAATGGGCACTAATCCCTGATAGACTTGGAGTAGTACAAGTAAACAAATAACAGTAAACAAGCAAACAAAACGGATGTAGAGAAAGTAAGAGCCACACTATATACATATGTATATATGTATGTGTATGTGTACGTATGTATGTATGTGCGTGATGTAATATTAAAAGACTACAGTTTTATTGCTGGGGTACTCGTATGTTGCAAAACAAGAAAAAAATAATGGAAATACAAGAAAATGTAACTTCCTTTACTGTTTCTCGTTTCTGTTTCTCTTTTTTTTATTGTGTTGCTATTGTTGTTGCCGCTTCAGCTAGTATTTCTATGAGGCCGGAGAAAGAGTTTTTGCATGTACTTGAGTAATAATGAAAAGCAATTCCAGCAAAAAAAAAAACAAAAAAAAATAAACAACAATAGCTAGAGCAGTAAATAGTATCTAACATAGTAAGAGTGAGGGGAAGAAAGCATCGAGGGGGGTGTGAGTGTAAGAAAAATAGCAAAAATAATTGTCAGTGTATATGTGTAAGTGTGTGTGTGTGTAGGGGCCACATAAACCATTCTTGTTTAACAAGCTGCAATAATATAGAATAACAATCCTGGGTATTCCATAAAAGACGACGACTACATTTACAATATGGCCCGGCCAGTGATTCTTAAATTTGAGATTAAAAGTCAGTTTATTAGCAACCAATCGGTTGCCTGTTTCTTATATGTAAGTGTGAAGCACATATTTAGGGTCCTAAGATACTTTACTTTAACAAGACTTCGGATAGAATTCAAAAGTCATTTGATGGAATGTCGAGTCTTTCGGCGTGCCTATCAAAAGGATAGGGGCCCGTATGTTAGGTCGGAGTGGTAGCTCTGTTATCACAAAGCTCACTTGAGCAGGCATAGCGGCCTGTTGTGATGCCACGGGTGAACGCAGTCCCTGTACTAACCAAGTTCCACCAAAATCAGGGAAAAGGAAGAGTTGGTCAGTGCAAGGGCTGCACAACAAAAGCACGACTACACCGCACTGGAAAACTAGCCAGCAAGTTTGATGAACGAAGCTATATCCTTGATGTCAACAGATGATAGCTCCGTTAAGCTGACAAGGAATGGGGAGCCAAATAACCTCTATCTGCGCCTCGCAAGAGATGGGCACTGGCAAAGAAAGTGAACAACAGTCTCCTCATCCTCAGTGGACCTGCATCCACGGCAGAAGTCGTTGAAAGGGAGCGAAAATGACGAAATGACCTGTAAGCACGGCCACTGTAGTCGAGATGACATCACGATCAAGGCCAAGTAATCGGCTAGTACGCCTTCTATCCATCAAGGGCCAGGTGAGTCTAGCGGTGGAGCAGGACTCCTCATTGACCCAGGATAGGTTGGCGTTCCGAAAGAACCTCTGCGCAATGGGCAACTTGACCGAGGCAAGTGGCATACCCAATTCAACAGAAGAGGATTTCGGAAGAGGCGCACCAGCTCTGGCGAGCCCGTCGGTCCTACAGTTTCCCGGAATTTCACTGTGCTAGGGGACCCACACCAGAGAAACACTGGTGAAGCGCCCCGAGATAAGGTCGAGACAGCGTCGACATTCCCTAACGATCCTAAAGTTAATTACGAAACCCGATAGAGATCTTATCGAGGCCTGACTATCAGAAAAGATCGAGGCGCGAGTGAAAGGAGCATCATTGACGAGGATCCATTGAGCGGCCCGGTAAATTGCCATCACCTGCGCCTGAAACACACTGCAGTAGTCCGGCAGACGGAGAGAAATATTTGTGTCCAGTTTCCCAGAGTAGACAACGTTTCCAACCCCATTATCGAGTTCAGAGCCGTCGGTATATATATCCAGGACTTCCGGGGGAATGACCGTATTAGGATTCCAGTCATCCCTACTTGGAATCAGAGAATTTCCGCTGCATGTTTATGCGTTTCTTTATTTATCTTCTCCTTCCACTACTACTACTCCCCTCCCCCTATCTTTATTTCCTTTCATTCATTCATTTCATATTTATAAACTTACTCTCTAAGAGTACTTACTTATACATGTGTGTGTGTGTGAAAGTGTTTGTGTGATTTTTTTTCTTCTTCAAACACTCTCAATCTGTCTCTCTTTGTGTGTGTGTGTAATTTGTTGTTTCTTTTGTAATTTTTCTTGAAGAGAATTTCTTTTCTTGCCTTTGTGCTATTGTTGTTGTTGTTGTTAATTTTGCCAAACCTCCCTAGAGTAGGGAATACAAACCTGGCCAGAAATTGAAGTTTCTTTAGAAGCATAGGAGAGTAATTGTTTGATTGTTTTGCAAGCGTTAGAGTAGTTGTACAGTGGTGGTGGTGATGCCCATGGCATATTAAGAGATTCCAAAAATTCACCTCAAAACAGGACAAGGCTAGGTGGGGACTTTCCTTGGAAGGTAGGTTCCTACTTAGACTATGGCGATTAACTCAGAACCACATTCACAGTTAAAACAGGCGATTCGTAGTTTTAAAATTTGTCATCGCAGCGCTGTTAGAGTAGACAACGTTTCCAACCCCATTATCGAGTTCAGAGCCGTCGGTATATATATCCAGGACTTCCGGGGGGATGACCGTATTAGGATTCCAGTCATCCCTACTTGGAATCAGAGAATGGAAACATCAGTCAAGACAATATACAGCAGGAGGGGCCCATAAGTGTCGCTACATTGCGATGTATGATCGTGCGATTTAAGGACTGAAGTGAGTATGTTCTCTTCCTGTTCATACGTATCCAGCAGAGTTGGGCAATATTGCACATACCTCTCGGTTGCCAACGAAATTAAGCTTTCCTGTAAAATGAGTTGATAATATTCAAATGAACTGAGGCAATAGCAATAGCAATACCTATATCCTGTACTTACTTACTTACTTAATTGGCCATTAACAATCCGATTATCGGATTAACACTTAACACTTCCTTCCTGGCGACTCTGCTTCTTGCGCGCCAACGCCAGTTGGTCACATCAATCGATGACAGGGCTTCCTCGATTTGGTCCTCCAAACACAAACAAGTTCGTACTCTTCGCCGATTTCCGCAGATCCCCGCAGCAAATACCCGTCTCGCCGGAGCATCCTCCTTCATTCGAACGACATGACCGAGCCAGCGCAGCCGCTGGATGTTAATACGCTGCACAACGTCTATGTAGTAGAGGAGCTCAAACAGCTCATTGTTGAGACAAATCATAGCCAACTCGCACCATACCGAAGATCGTACGTGGGACTTTTCTCGCGTATACTCTCAAGGCTACTGCACCTATACCCTGTAACATGTCACAAATTTGCGTGCTCCGTATCTGCCCTGGTCAGTCCTCGAACCCATTTAAGAGTTACCTTTGAATGAGAAATCCTTTGCATTCATAGGCAAGAATGGACTTTGAAATTACCTTAGTTAGGGATTTAATCGTAGCCAAACTGCTCGAGTAAATCAAAAATATTTTCAGAGAAAAATTGCATCACCCAACAAGCATTACGTCGCTTTCAAAATAGCAATGATCCTTGCCTGGAAAATACTGCAGTAGTCAGCAGCGGAATATAAGACGGTTTGACATCATGACAACTCTTAATAAGTGTATCGAAGTCCATTCTATCACGTTCCTTTGAGCGAACAGTATAAACCGGAAGGAAACCATTGGAAACCTATGGATATTTAAAGCTGTAGTGCCTTGTTAGAATCGAATATCCTGTTCAAGGAGTTATAAGGAACTATATAATCGACTTGCTTGCATCTCTGCAGAATGAGCAGCATGTCTATAGCCGAGGTTGGGGCCAAGAATTGACTGTAAAGAGTATTAATGCCTACAACTCAGCTTACTGCTTTAATAGGAGGTAAGAGAAAAGTTAATTGAGTAAATACTGCCTTGGTCGGAGGGAAACAGAGTACACTGGTGATCAGTATAGCTGACTGCATGCTTACTCTGTCTATAGCTCGGCAGTGAGACTAGTGTTTGCACGCAGGTTACTAGAGATATAAGCCTGGTTGATTCTAAATATGTATGTCCGATAGAGCCAGTATGTAACGGTTGGTATAAGACCCCAGGTACCTATTGCAGACTTAAGATGTTATTGTTGTATTTTTAGAGATAACAGTATTACTGAGACCAGAATGTGCGGCATTTACCCACCAATAAATTCGTAATCGGCCTTATAAACAATCGTACTCTACTTCAATGAATTCCGCAAAGTTTTTTTTTTATAAAATCATGGCTTTATAGGAAGCCCACTTGAATGGCCATTTAAGGTTTTAACACTTATTAGATGCCAGTTATTGAGGGACGTTAAGCATGTCAATTAAATTGGAAACTGGATTCATGATAACAGTGCAACATAACCGCCAAATATCTGCATGTACTTTGACAAACTAAGGGAAATCCTATGCTGTGTTCTACTAACTAAGGAAACTAAAACTGTCCAAATGATCTGGACAGTCTTCTGTTTATACCCTTTGCATAAGCAATAACAATTACTGGGCAACTAATCGACAAATCTTTGTAACGGAGATTTTCAAACCACGATTACTCTCTTCAAACACACCGCAAACTTCACACAAGACTGACTGAACTTCACTAACTCACTTGCCTGCTTTGCCGTGCCTTTTATATGGCAATGTCAACAGTCTGATGAATGTTCTTGAAGATGAATGTTCATGACTTCGCCTTCGCGAAATCTCTATAAATGTAAATATCTTTGTTTACATTTATTATTGTAGTGTTGTTGGCGTATTTTGTTTACATTTATGCTTGTATGTTTGTTGTTTTCATGCTGGTGTTTGTTGTTATATTAAGCAGTACGATAATTTGTAAACAGGTTTGTTTGCTGCATTGTTTTGTTTTTGTAGCTTTTGTTTATAATTTGTATTTGTTCAAACTTTGTATTCGAACAGTTAAACTTGTCTCGCACTTATCTCTCTTAACCATTTCGGTACGGGAGACGATTAGTTAGTTTACAAATAAGAGGTCAGTTTAGCATAGATATGTTTATTAAACATATACATAGCTTTTTGGTAGTGCCCCTACCCTAGGAAGGAATTTAGGGCACGGGATATATATGTCCCATCAGGAGTTTGGCATGGGACATATAAGTCCCGTTAGGCCTAAACCTATAAAAACGCATATAGTAAATCAATATCTGTTTTTATAAGATTTATGAAATTTTATTTATTCTTTCAAAATTCGTTTTGTACATTAAAAAAAAATAAAGGAAAGGTAAATATTTAAAATTATTTGTGAAGCGGCGCAAAACAATCCTTGCACAATGGAAGTTGACATTCTTGATATAAAGTTTTAGTCCGTATTTCAATTTTATTTTTTTTGGCAACCTGCACATCGACGTCTTGTAGGTCCTTCAATTGGTAAGTGAGTAGCAGATTGAGCATAAATTTTCTTATTTTTGGAATGGTAACCACCATGAGTAAGGCTTCTCCTAACGGCCGCAGTTTTCTGTCCTTCTGCAATGAAACCTTCTGCTAGCAGTACTAAAAAGTCAAGAAATGTTTCCTTCTTACGATGTAAATTCATATAAATGATCCACGAATTTACAGCTGACATCATCAATAGTCTATAAAAAACTTTCTTCCACCATTTCTGTGATTTACGGTCCGCATAACTGATCAGCTCAGTCTACGCCTCCCATTATATTCCTGTAAAACTTAATCATTTCCGGACACTGCACAACTTGAATTTCACCATTATGTTGCTTTTTGTTTATTGATACCATTCGTATCGTGCCATTTTGTATACATAATTCCAGAACTATACGATTTGAAAATAGCTTCACCCTTCGGTAATTTTTGACAGTTTGGCAAAAATTCCGTACCTAATGCCGGAAAATTCAAAGTTTCAAGTAGATAAACACTAGTAAAAAAAAAACGATCAAAGGAAAGCGTAACGTCTGGGTGCTTTATGGTCTTGGCAAGATTATTTACTACAAGTTCTCCAAGAGTGCCAATGGTAGGTCCTTCTTCTCTACCGCAGTAGATGTTAAAATCATATACGTACCCACTGAGAGAATCACATCTCATCCACATTTTTGTTCCACGCTTCGTGGCTTTCAGCACAACAAACACTTGATACCACTAAAGTCTTCTTATGACTAAACAGCCTGTGCTATGCAAATATGTAACTGTTCTTTAGCCTCTAAATAACTAAATGGGACAACTTTGAATCATTTTACAGTACACATTTAAAAATAGGAGTCTGCGATGGTTCAGTGGGACACATATGTCCCAATAGATGCGAAAGGGTTAAAACAATTTGGAACTCACTGCATGAGTTTAGTAGGACAACATAATGTGTTGTACGGCGTTGTATTGCTTAGCATGGCATATGAAATAGAAGTGGAAGACCGGATAATTGTGGTAGTGCGAGTATGAAAACGTTCGTTGAGTACATTTCCCTAATAGAACGAACATATTGTTGTTGTTGTTATTATTCTTATTATTATTTTTGTAAATGTTTGTATTGCTGTTGTTGTTGTTGTAAATGTTGTTTTTGTTGTCTAGTATTTGAGTGTAATGAGCACAAAGTTAGTTTACAGGCAATAACAATAAAAATATGGCCTCAACAGGATTAATACATTATTTCCGCTGCATGTTTATGCGTTTCTTTATTTCTTATCTTCTCCTTCCACTACTACTACTCCCCTCCCCCAAAATTGTATTTCCTTTCATTCATTCATTTCATATTTATAAACTTACTCTCTAGGAGTACTTACTTATACATATGTGTGTGTGTATGTGAGGATTTTTATGTGTTTGTGTGATTTCTTTCTTTAAACACTCTCAATCTGTCTCTCTTTGTGTGTGCGTGTAATTTGTTGTTTTCTTTTGTAATTTTTCTTGAAGAGAATTTTTTTCTTGTCTCTTGTGTTATTGTTGCTGTTGTTGTTGTTGTTAATTTTGCCAAACCTCCCTAGAGTGGGGAATACAAACCTGCCTAGAAATTGAAGTTTCTTTAGAAGCATAAGAGAGTAATTGTTTGATTGTTTTGTAAGCTGTAGAGTAGTTCTACAGTGGTGGTGGTGATGCCCATGGCATATTAAGAAGAATTCAAAAATTCGCCTTAAAGCAGGATAAGGCTAGGTGGGGACTTTCCCTAGAAGTTAGGTTCCTACTTAGCCTGTAGCGATTAACTCAGAACCACATTCACAGTTAAAAAAGGCGATTCATAGTTTTAAATTTTGTCATCGCAGCGCTGTTACAGATTGCCTCTACTGAACGGTGGTGCAACCTTCCCTACCTTACCCTGCTCACGGGGCAGGGTGTGCAAATATTATTGATTGTAAGCTGGTAAACAGGGTGACTAGATTGGCAACTCTTCTAATAGACTCCCGCTTCTAATGGGCTCCAACTAAGGCCTTGTTTGCCATGCCTATTTGACTCCTTTCCGACATTGTAATGAAGTAGAGAGCTAAGCTGGTGCCAGTAAGGTTTAATGTACTCAACTACTTGCTCATCCGAGACTATAGGCACTATGCAATCCTGGACAGCCATTCGGTAGATTGCAATATTTTTTTTTATTTAATTTTCTCGAAAGGAAATTTGATTCCAATTATGGACTTCTGGCCTGGCAATTCAGATGATTCCGACAATGACTTTGAGACCTATATAGACGCGGCTCAAAAATACTGCTGAGATTAGATTTTTTTTTATATATTCTAAGCGAAGTATTCTGTCATTGCACTTTGGTAAAAGCCGCCTCAGCACTACACTGTATTTTAAACAGAGAGTTCTACCGAGTTTTTGAGGTGATTTCATGGGGATTTTTCTCATTTATGCACACAGCCAGACAACGAGCTTGTGCCTCAATTCGATGTCTGACATCGTAGATGAAATTTCGAACCAATCGCCGAGGGTAAGCCTTACATGGTTTACTGGACATTAGGGTAGCGTGGGTAATTAAAGCTGCTGAGACATGAGCCAGGGCGGGTACAAATCTTGAACTGTTGACAAGTATTGTATGTTTTAGATACATCGGCGATCCTCCGGACAACGTAGAAGGATAAACTTTGTAGGTTGCATGACGATGTATGCATGTAAAGGGTCCGCCAAATAACTTTTTTTTTTGAAAACGCTTTAAAAAAAAAACCACTGGGAATATTTTCTCAAATTTCTTTTTTTATTTGAAAGTACAATTCTTCCGGTTAATAATGGACAATAACCGGATAAAATTCAATAATTTCATTCAAATGGCTGTCTCGGCTGGCCATGCAGTAGCCTATACGATCGGTCCAATTTTTAAGCACATTGTGGGCACCCCACAAATAATAGTCCAACGGTGTCAAATCGCAACTCTGAGGTGGCCAAACGACATCAGCTCTGCGTTTAATCTTCAAAAACAGGGCGCAAAACATCGAGTGTAGCTTCGGCTGTGTGGCACGTAGCGCCGTCCTGTTGAAACCAAATGTTGCCAATATCCTCCTCTTCAATTTTTGTGAACAAAAATTCGTTCAACATGGCCCGATAACGATCGCCATTGACTCTAACGGCCACTCCCAATTATACCTCTGGACTAAAATCCGCAACAAACAGTGACTCGTTTTGGGTGCGTCGGCTTTTCAATGTATGCGTGCGGGTTTTCTGTGCCCCAAATGCGACAATTTTCCTTGTTTACATACCCGCCAAGATCAAAATGAGCTTCATCTGAAAAGATGAGTGTATTTTTGCCAAAATCGGCATCTTCTAGTGTAGGCTACTGCATGGCCAGCCGAGGCAGCCATTTGAATGAAATTATTTTCCATTATTAACCGGAAGGTTTGTACTTTCAAATAAAAAAAAAAAATTTGAGAAAATATTCAGTAGCTTTTTATTTTAAAGCATTTAAAAAAAAGTTGTTTGCGGATCCTTTAGTATTGCTGGGTTCTGCTGCACTGAACTGCATACGTAGAGCATAAATTATCTTCATTCCTAGAAGCGCATTGCTATCTATAGGACTATCGCGGTTCTTACTGGCCGTTGTCCCATTGAATTCTTGTTTATAAACCCAGCATTTCCCCTCAAGACTTCTTCATAGTCTGGGGAGCTGAGAAGTAGAAGGAAGAGCAGGCTATCATTGGCCTTAAGTGTAAATTAGAAAGTTTTGAATTTTGTTATGGAGAAGAGTAGGTTCCAAACCTTTAATTTTCTGTTACTCTTGACTGAACTCTCTCCTTTTCTTCTAGCGACGTCATTGGTACATTATGCTTTCAGAAAGATGCTGGCCAGAGTATCGCTGTAAACAGAGAACACTTTAGTCGTTGATTACGAACTTATTTTGGCCTCAATTGAATGACGTGGACATCAACGACATGTAATTTCAACAGGACATCGCTACGCATCACACTCATTTGACAAGGGATATTCTATGCAACTACAGGTCGATGATTACCAATTTCATTGCCCTGAAATAGAAGATCTGGACGCGAACAATATGTGGTTTCAAGAGGATGGCTCTATTTGCCCTACAGCTCTTGACAGTTTGGATATTCTGCACGTGTAACTTGAGGTGATGGTTGTCTCATGTGAAAGTGATGTCAACTGGCAAACGAGATAATGTGATTTGACCCCGTTAGACTTTTTCTTGTGGAGTTCTCTTAATTCGTTGGTGCATGCCAATAAGTCATAAACCATAGCGGTCCTTAAAGCCAACATTACCCATGAAATCGTCCAAATTCAACCTGATTTATGCATCAGAGTTAAGGAAAATTTGAGATTTCGGGTGCGTTCCTCTTACAGAAGCTGTGGCGGACAATTGAATGATGTTGAGTTCCACCTACGATGCGGCTTGTAGTCACCGTAGTCTAGTATGTAGTGTTAGTGTTACTGTTGTTAGACGTAATGCCACGGTTCAAACCCCAGGTCAGACATCTCCAACAAAACAAAAGAAAATTTCTTCGGCGACTTCCTATCAGTAGGTTTCTGTCAAAAAACTCTGAGAGTAAATAAAATTGCTATGAAAAGTTTTTCAAAAATCTGTCGTTCGAAGTCGATTTTAAACTCTGGTTTTCGCCACTCATTTATAAAACTAACACACACAATATAAGTGGTGTGAGAAACTTGGTAGTAATCCAGACTGAAGGGTTGTAATGACCAATTATGTATGCATACGAACGATATTGAAAATTGAAACCACAATAGGTTGGTGTTCGTACTACACAGAACAAGAGACATTCTGTATTCTGTACGTTTAATTTGACGGCGCGGTTATCTGCTGTGAAGGTAATATAAACTGGTAACCATCGTCCAAATTCAGCTTGATTTATGCACCAGAGTTAAGGAAAATTGGATATTTCGGGTGCACTCTATCCAGAGAAACTGTGGCGGACATTTGAATGATGTTGAGTTCCACCTATTGAGGCTATTAATACGTTTTCCAATCGAATATAAAAAAATTTGCATGATATCTCACATACATACATAATTGCCCCATATGGTCGGAGGTACTATCCGTGGGGACGACAAGGAGAATACTGTCCTCGGTGTATCGTCTAAGCGCGATTAGACAAGTAAGTGGCTTCAGGACAGTGTCTGATGAAGCAGTTTTTGGTATTGGCAAAGACAATACCAATAGATATACTGGCGGATGAGATGAGAAGGATATGCCTTCGCCGTCTCGAGTACCCGGGACAAGTAGAGGCTATAAAGGCGGAGGAACGAAGGACTTCCATGCACAAATGCCAGTCACGATGGGAGAACGGTTTAAAGGGGAGATGGACATTTCACCTTGTCCCTGATGTAAACCTTTGAATGGAGAACGAACATTGCGAGCTGAAATACTACGTGACCCAGTTCCTAACTGGTCATGGGTGCTTCAGGAAATACCTGCACAGATTTGGACATGATACTTACCCTTTATGCCCAAACTGTGTAGATGAGGAGGAAGACGCGCAGCATATTCTAACATGCTGCCCCAGATTTAGATGGCACGGGGAAACGAGTTTCGAACTCGGCTTATGGAGGATGTGTTGAATTCTAGGATTCTATGGAGCCAATATAGTCAAAGAATGGCTGAAGTTATGATAGAACTCCGAAGGCTGGAGGAACGAAGTCGAAATTTAACTTAGTGTGACCGAGCTTTATGGCTAACCAGCCCTCCGCGAAGTAATACCTTACGGCAGTCCCGCTCAGAGAGAGTGGTTGAAGTGTGTAGGGGTGGGTATAGAACGTAGGCACCAGTGATGGTGAATCGTGCACTCTTTTGTTGGAACAAAAGTGTCTTTCGAAGATTCTCACCTCCAGCCTAAGACAAAAAAAAACATACAAACAAACATACATACGTATATAGTCCTTCAGTCAGGTTGATGACCTAGCTTCTGACACCACTTACGTTGTGTGGGTTACTTTTATACATGAGTTGCGGGACCTACAGCTTAAAGTCGACTCCGAACGACAGATTTTTGAGAAACTTTTCATGGCAACTTTATTTACTCTCAGAGTTCTTGCCAGAATTCTGTTGAGAGGAAGTCATCGAAGAAATATTTTTTTTCATATTTTCGTTTTGATGTCCAACCTGGGGTTTGAACTGTGGCCTTACGTCTAATAAGCTAACACACTACATACTAGACTACGGCACAACTTACACAAACCTTGTTTTATACAAAATGAAATAATAGAAAAGCTTTCCCAGACCTTTTGACTTTTTTTCATTTCATTTCATTTTATTGTGTTTCATTTACTTGGCAGTATCAATATGTATACTGGATTTGGAGTAAGCAACCTGCTTATTGGCTTACGAATGTACAAAAGGTTCTAGACTTTGTTGTCAACTTCTTTTGTTAACTTTTTTTGTCGATCCAGGAAGAAAGATTCTACCACTAATAATTATTATTTTCAATGGAATTCAAATGGATTTAAACATCAGCGACTATCGTCTATGGCAATGGAGACCAGGAATTTAATTACAATTGCCATGAGATTTAAAAATAAAACACGTCTTTGAAAGTACTTGAATGCAAAGCTCTAATAAAACGTTAAAACTTAAATCAACGCCATAAAAGGAAGTAGAAATTCATGTTAAAAAAGAAGAAAACAAAACAAAAACAAAAATCATGACAATTATTGTCTGCTTTAAGAGCAATTTCCTGTATATTTTGCTTTTATTGCCAACTTGTTTGCAGTTATTATTGTTATGATGGTTGTTATTTTATGTGATAATGTTGTTGTTGTTGTTGGTGTTTTAATAAGAAATAAAAATTTTTTTTGTTTTTCATTTTAAAATCTAAAAATTTTAATGGAAAAAAATCTCCTCTTTATTATTACGCAAAACACATATAAAAATACCTGTTACCCACCGAATGAATGTTTCTTTCTAAAACGTGAGCATAACAATGCAAGGAAAGGACATAAAATTCTGAAATTATAAAAGAAAACTCGTGTTGCTATTTTAAATAACGTTTAACGATGCTTGATTTCGTAAAAAAAAACAAATACAAAAACAAACAAACAAAAGCCAGCAACAATACTGTTATAATACTCGGTCTTTCTGTCTCTCGCTCTCGCTCTCTCTTGGTTTCTGTGTTTTTGGTTTTAAAACCACATTTCCACAAACCACTTCATACACATACAAACACACACACATGCACTGGCATAAATAAATGAAAAGACAAAAGAAAACCATTAAAGAACTTGAAATTAAAATTAAAAACGAGATACTTGGTCATTTGCTGTTATCCTTTTGTAGTCGTGTGCCTTAGTGTATGTGTGGTGTTTTTACATATTCATGGCATTTATTGTTGTATGTTTTTTCTTCTCTCTCTCTCTCATTCCTTGTTCTTGTAACCAAATCACCAAACCATTTATTTTAAAACAAGTTATAGAGCGCGGCAGTTTCATATTCATTTGCCCAGTGTTGTCCTTTTGGGCATTTTCGAGTTGATTGTTAAAACATTAGTTTTATTATTATGTATTGTTGTTGTTGTTCTTGCTGTTGTTGTTGTTGTTGTTGTTAAAATTCTTCTTTTTTTTACAATACTTTGTTGCCATTGCTTTGGCTATTTATTTAACCTATTCTCTGTGTTTCTTTTTCTGTTTTTTGCTGTGTGAGTCTCTTTTTAAAAGTTCATTTCCGTTTCCGTTTGTTTACTGAACCAAACCACAACCACATACCGTACTACTAGCAGGCAAACAATATTCATGTGCTTGCTCTGCTCTTAAACTAATACAAACACATTCAAATGAAATTTAAATTTATTTAAGCCTAGACACACAGCCACACACTCTTCTGTTTTTTTTGCATTTAAACAATTCTACAAGTACGAGTATGTATGTGTGAATGCATATGGGAATGTATGTTTTTCTCCATACAATACAATACACAATTACTGTGTAGAGTTTTATTTCAAAATTCTTTTGTTGTCCTTGTATT
This sequence comes from Sarcophaga subvicina, assembly GCA_936449025.2. Classification (NCBI taxonomy): domain Eukaryota; kingdom Metazoa; phylum Arthropoda; class Insecta; order Diptera; family Sarcophagidae; genus Sarcophaga; species Sarcophaga subvicina. The sequence continues at coordinate 144,691,044 of OW388080.2, read as the reverse complement.
AGGACCTTTCTTTTCATTTCATTTCATTTTATTGTGTTTCATTTACTTGGCAGTATCGATCGAAACCTATACTCGGTTTGCTGTAAGCAACCTGCTTATTGGCCTACGAATATACAAAAGGTTCTAGACTTTGTTGTCAACTTCTCTTATATTCATTGCTAAACGGTATAGAATTTGCTGTGCTTAGGCAAGCATTTACAAGTAGCCCAGCCAATGGTAGAGACCTTCTGCCAGCAGAGTTCATATCTCGAAAGCCACGATATTTGTTTACATGCTTGCTGATCTAGTCGATCTTGTGATCTTAATAAAGGGTCCGCCAAATAACTTTTTTTTTTTTGAAAATGCTTTAAAAAAAAACTACTGAATATTTTCTCAAATTTCTTTTTTTTATTTGAGAGTACAATCCTTCCGGTTAATAATGGAAAATAGTTTCATTCAAATGGCTGCCTCGGCTGGCCATGCAGTATCCTAGACGATCGGTCCAATTTTTAAGCACATTATCGATTGTGTGCAGCTGTATTTCACCAATGGCTTCACGAATATTGTCCTTTAAAGCATCAATTGTCTCTGGCTTATCGGTGTAACACTTATCTTTGACGGCACCCCACAATTAATAGTCGAACGGTGTCAAATCGTAGCTCCGAGGTGGCCAAGCGACATCAGCTCTGCGGCTGATAATACGATCTGCAAAAACAGGGCGCAAAACATCGTGTGTAGCTTCGGATATTGTTGCCAATATCCTCCTCTCCAATTTTTGTGAACAAAAATTCGTTCAACATGGCCCAATAACGATCGCCATTGACTGTAACGGCCACTCCTTACTCATTTTCAAAGAAAAATGGCCCAATTACCCCTCTGGACCAAAATCCGCACCAAACTGTGACTCGTTTTGGGTACGTCGGCTGTTCAATGCATGCGTGCGGGTTTTCTGTGCCCAAATGTGACAATTTTGCTTGTTTACATACGCGCCAAGATCAAAATGAGCTTCATCTGAAAAGATGATTTTTTTTGCCAAAATCGACATCTTCTGGTGTAGGCTACTGCATGGCCAGCCCAGGTAGCCATTTGAATGAAATTATTTTCCATTATTAATCGGAAGGATTGTACTTTCAAATAAAGAAAGAAATTTGAGAAAATATTCACAGTAGTTTTTTTAAAGTATTTGCAAAAAAAAATTATTTGGCGGACCCTTTAGTTAACATTGCGGAGAATATGAAGCAAAATGGCTTCAAATTATTTGTTGGAAGTATCTTGGGCAAACCAGTAGACTTTTCAGACGTTTCAGCAATGGACTGCAATTCGAATGACCGAATGAAATGCGTGCAGATCATGCATTGAAGACATCGAAATGTTTGAACACTTCGTGAGGCATTTTCCAGCTTTCTTAAGCTCGAAATCACAATATTTCAGGGCTGACATTGTAACAGACGGGACTAAAAGATTTTGAGGAAGTTTGTACAAGATACGGACTTCCTACATAATGTATGAGTGGTATTCGAATAAGCGTACATGATGACTTAGGTTTGAATTCGCCGTGGTCTAGTAGGTAGTGTGTTGGCTTATTAGGCGAACAGCCAGGTTTCGAGCCCCAGGCCAGACATCAAAATAAAATACAAAAAATGTTTCTTCGGCGACTTCTTCTCAGCAGATTTCTGGCAAAAACTTTGAGAGTAAATCAAAATTGGCATGAAAAGTTTCTCAAAAATCTGTCGTTCGGAGTCGACTTTAAACTCTAAGTCCCGCCACTCATGGATAAAATTAATGCACACAATATAAGTGGTGTGAGAAACTAGGTCGTAATCCTGACTGTAGGGTTGTAATGACCAATTACGTATGTATGTATGTATGTATGATGACTTAGGTTTATGTCAATTGGTTGGATTTGTTTGCCGCCTCATTGCGTTCAAGATTTCAAAACAATGATGCATTTCTAGTGGCATTACCCATGCTTTCGTAAACTCGAGATCGCAATATTTTGCGGCATGACACTGTACCAGACATAACTCCTATCAAAAGAAGGCGCTGGAAGAAGTTAAGGAATTTTGTACAAGATATAGACTTTCTATGGGAAGTATGGCTGGTACTCCTAACACAACATGCCTACATAATGTCCAAAGTGTATGTCAATAGACATGAGACGCTTGGTTCTATACTTTGACGTTGTAACTCTTGAGTGTGTAATTATTATATCCGTTGGGAACTGCTTCTTTGCGGCCACAGGGACGTATAGGCATTTTGAAGATGGCAAAGCCTTGAATTCCAAACGGGAAGCTCTTCATCCTGTACAATAGCTAAAAATAGCGATAGGTACCCATGTTGGAAGTAGAAGTCACAGTAGTCTAGTAGGTAGAGTGTTGGCTTATTAGACGTAAGCCAGGGTTCAAACCCCAGGCCAGACTTCAAACAAAATACAAAAAGTATTTCTACGGCGACTTCCTCTCAGCAGATTTCTGGCAAAAAAATCTGAGAGTAAATAAAATTGCCATGAAAAAGATTCACAAAAATCTGTCGTTCGGCGTCGACTTAAAACTGTAGGTCCCGCCACTCATGTATAAAATTAACACACACAACATAAGTGGTGTGAGAAACTAGGTCGTAATCCTGACTGAAGGATTGTAATGACCAATTATGTATGTATGTCCATGTTGGAGAAGATATTCTTTCCACGAGAAACGAATTACAAAAAAAAATTCAGAAGTTATTGATTTTGAAATGATTAAAAGAGTGTCTGGAGTCTAAAATTAAGTTGAGAATTTACAAGAATAATCGCCAACCCTGCTATCATTATGTTTTGGTGGTATTTTAACAGGCACCACAAATATGAGGTTGGTGTAGACGTATTATTTAACTTAATTAATTGCTCATTACAATCCCTTTAGTCAGGATTACAATCTAGCTACTCATACCACGCGTGTTGTGTGTGTAAATTTTATACATGAGCGGCGGTACCTTCAGTTTCTAGTCGACTCCTACTTTTTGTATCCATAATAATCTTAACACTTCTGAGGTCTTACTAAGCCTTCTGTAAATGAAGATGGAAATAAAAATTTTAAAATATTTTCTTTCTTAAATTGTTTACAGCCCTTTTCCTCTCTCTCTCTCCATGCAAATTTTCCGAAGTACTAAAATTTAAAGAGCATGTGTTTTAAGCTTTCAGCAGAAAAACACGGAAATGCTCAACAATTTCCAAAACATTGTGTGGGTCTATGCTCCATACTTTCTTTACGAATTTTTTCGTTCAATAATTCATTTCCCTCCCTTTAATTTTCTTTTTATACATTCGACTTCAAATTTCTATTTCTTGTCTTATTTTCTGTTGAACGTATGGTTTGCAATAAATTTTGAAACATAATTTAAATGTATGCATTCTTTCCGTTGTTTACAATTATTGTTGTAGTGTTTGTTGTTGTATTTTTGTTTACTTGTTTATTATTTTTTTTATGCTGGTGTTTGTTGTTATATTACGTAGTGCGATAATTTGTAAACAGGTTTGTTCGCTGCATTGTATTGTTTTTGCAGCTTTTGTTTATAATTTTAATGTTAAACGATGTAAAAGCAAAACACCAGTATCTAGACTTTTCCCATTTTGGAAACAATACCTTAACAGCTCTGTTGTTTGTTTTGTTTTTTTTTTCTTTGAATTGAACTCCACCACAATGACTTCAATGACATCAAATTTATGGCACAAAATTGTTTCTTTTTTTCTTTTCTTTTGCATTCACTTGCATTGTATTGCTTCAGCCAATACGTTGACAAAATTTGTTTTCTTTCCCTTTTTATTTTCTTACTCTCTTCGTCTCTTTCTTCTTTGAATGTGTATGTGTATATGTATGTGTTTGTGTGTTTGTGGGTATGTGTAAATATTTTCCTTGTCTTTGTAGAAAAATTGCTCATTTTCCAATTTATTGTTGTTGTAAAGTTATTGGCTTGTTTGTTTGTATTTACCAACCAAATGCACTAACAACACATATGTACATACATATGAACACAAATGCACAAATATTGTTGTTGTTGTTGGTATTTTGTCTTGCTTTCATCCTTTATGCGGTAAAAGAATTTTCTGTGTGAGGAAAAAACCCGTCTCAACCATCAATATTTTGCTTTCTTTGTATGCGTTTAACAACGGAATTGTAATGCTTATTTTGCAACAACGTATTGGTTTTTAGTTTCCGTTTTCCGGTTTCATTTCTTCTCTACGAACATATTTTTTTATTTCTTTCCTATATTTGTTGTCGTCAAATTCTCAAGTATTATGTGGCATCATTGTTTCCACCGTAATAAGTACGAATAAGTTGTCTGAGTGCTTCGCATAACTATGTTGCCGTAGCATATTTCATGAGATTTTTCTACACATAGTTGAGTGTGTTATATTCTAGGGTTCGGTATTAATTTTTCTAGCGTGAGATTGATTTTGTTCAATAGAACTTGTGTAGTAATTAAGGAATGTTATCTTATGGTAAAGGCTTTGATAGCTTGGGGCGGAAAAATAAAACAGAAAATTCTGTCCAACACGGGCGCACGATCCTTATAATGATTTTAGAAACAAATCCCAAGCATTGACTAGCATGAGATAGTTTTTGTATAACAAAACTTGTTTAGTAATTAAGGAATGTTATCTTATGGCAAAGACTCTGATATATTTGGGGCGGAAAGATGAAACTGAAAAGTCCACTCAAAACGGGGAAAGGAAGGAAGATGGCGGTACATATAATTATTTTATAAACAAGTCCCAAGTATCGACTGCAACTACGGACAGGAATTTCTTTGTTGTTAGAAATAAATCCAAGGCTACTTACTGGTGTTTCTTTTAGAGCTCAAACTCTCCTGGAAATATAACTTAATGGAGCGGAAAAAGACAGCGTATATAGCGCTTTGAACTTTCGAAAGGTGCTTTGATTGGATTTGAGGGTTTAGACATGATATCCCATACTGGCTTTGGATCCAACAACGTTTTACGGTGCTCACACTTTCTGGTACGAATGCCAGCGTCACTGCAGACTGTCAGTTAAATTTCTGATTCTGCCCTGATTTTCAGAGCAGTTTGTTGCACCCCAACTAAGGTTATTTACCATGCTCGATTGGCTCCATCTGATCTACTATTGAAGTAGAAGGCTGAGCTAAAATTGAAAGCTGGTTAAAATCTGGCCCAACCTGAAGTATAAATTGCTGCAATACTGGGTTACAATTGGCTTGTTTGCGGGGACTAATTCGTTGCTTAAAATCTTCAGGATAGGAAATTTGATTTTAGAAGTCCAACTAAAAACTTCTGGCTTGATGGTCTGGTATGGCTTGTGATTTATCTACATAATGCTTCAAACTGCAGTACAGAGTAGATTGTGGAAGAGTTTTAAAATTTGTTTGCCTGACCGCTGTAATGTTTTTCAGTGGGAGGTCACGGCCACATAGTTGTGGTATGATGAGAATTTTCCTGAAAACCTCTTAATTTACGTGAACATCAAGGCTGCAATCAATTTGTAAACGAAACTTACCAAGATTTCTGTTCGCAGAGAAATGGTTTTGGGACAAGAGTTAACGTTGTTGGCAGCATTATACAGGATGGCTGATATGTATTGCAATCAACTTCAGGTTGTTATCATTTGTAAACCGCTCGTCTGACAGCTGACAGATTTATTCCAGTGACAGTTCGTTTTATTATTTACAAGCTTACAAAAGCATTCTGATCTCTTGCATTCAGAAAAAAATTTATTCGTGATGGAATTCAAGCGTGATAGTGTGATTGCTTTATATTTGGCTGGAATACCACTTAAATGTGAATAAATCTTTTGTTTCTCGTACCATTGCTCGTCACCGTGATACTGGCAGTGTTGCATCGCGTCCAAAAAGTGGACGAAAAAAACGGTAACAACACCGGAAATGATCCGAAAAGTGAACGCCAGATTTGACCGAAATCCACGCCGCAGTGGCAGAAAAATTGCTCGTGAGCTGAGAATATCGCGAGAACGGATGCAACACATATTGAAAAATGAGCTTGGACTGAAGCCATTGAAGTTCCAAAAAGTGCAAGAGCTCACCGATGGACAAAAAAAAAAATTTGACTTGAAAGAGCCAAGGAGTTTCTTCGCTTGCACGAAAGTGGCCAGTTACCGAATTTGGTTTTCTCCGATGAGAAGCCATTCCAAATTGAGCAGTTTGTGAACAAACAAAATGATCGAGTTTACTTGCCAAAGAGGTCAGCTGAAAATTTACACCTGCGATTGGCCACCAGAACTCAAGCGCCGCCGATGGTAATGGTGTGGGCCGCCGTAACGGTTCAAATCCCAGGTCAGACATTTCTAACAAAACGAAATATGAAAAAAAAGATTTCTTCGGCCACTTCCTATCAGCAGATTCTGGCAAAAACTCCGATAATAAATAAAATTTCCATGAAAAGTTTCTCAAAAAATTTGTCGTTCGGAGTCAACTAGAAACTGGATGTTCCGCCGCTTATGTATCAAATTAACACACACAAGATGGGTGGTGAGAGAAACTAGGTCGTAATCCTGACTGAAGGGCTGTAATGGCCAATTATGTATGTATGTATCACAGGTTGGCTTTATGCAGGCGTAGTGGTGTTTTGTATTTGGCTTCCAGGACAGTATAAAGTTGTTAGCAGCATTATATGATAGGCAGTTTTCAGTTATTAGGGAGCTGTTGGAAAGCTAATAGAGCCATAGTATTATATACCAAAAGTTTGAATAACCCAATGCCTTCCAGTGCACTGAAGACCAAGTAGAGAAAGTGGGTGGAAACGTAACAACGACTATTGTGGAGTAATAACGCACAATGTACGAAGAACTACAAAGACATTCTGAGGCGATGTTAATAAGGAGCGAACCATTAGTATTTTTTAAAACTAAAAGGGCGACTTTAGCACGCTAATGGACATACTCACGAGATACTCTGCTTTATATATACTTTTGAACCGTATTTGTGTGGTGGAAAATGATGAATGCAGAGCATGCGTTGAAGAAATCGAAACCATGAAACACTTTTTGTGTCACTGCCCAGCTTTCGTAAGTTCGAGATCCCAATATTTTGAGGCGTGACACAATACCCGACATAACCCGTCTTCGAGGAGTCAACTGGAAGAAGTTAAGGAAATCTGTACGAGATTTACGCTTCCTATAGAAAGTATGGGTGGTATTCCTTATGCTGAGCGTATAACATGCCTACATGATGGCTAAAGCATAAGACAATAGGCATGAGACCTTTGGGTAGTATCCTGTCCTTCAACCTACCTACTGTATAAATAGCTTTTAGGATGACCATTCCACTACATATACACACAGTCATGTGTGATTACCTTTATGTCTTAAACATCAAAACACTGTTGAATAGTTTACGGCTTGTAATTGTGAGGGCATAAATGGTGTTCCATATCTCATCATATCTCTCATATGGTTATGAATAAGGATATCAGTACATATGTGTAATTTTAAGTGTATTTGTATTAGTGAAGGACTTTAAAAAATTTTCCCTTTTTTTTTGTAGAAATTCACAATTCATACAAAATTACATTTTTTAAGGCAAATGATGTTCAAGATTTTTTGTTTTTTTTTTGGGATTCTGTTTAATTGTTGTTATTGTTTTTATGTTCTAATCTCGAAATCAATTAAAAATCCTATGCCAGCCTTTGCGTTTTTGTTTAACAAAAACAACACAAAAGTGTACCATTGTCCCAGCACATGGCCATTAATTTCAGAACCCAATGCAAAGCCTGTATACGTAAACGTACATACATATGTGATGCTCATTGTAATGAATTTCATTAATGCTGCTCTTGTCTGTTCTTAAGGTTTTCATTTCTTTTAATGTCTCTTGTTTTCCTTTTTTTCTTTCTAGTAAAAAAGAAAAGAAATTTTTTTCAGGCATTGCCGTAGAAATTACGGAGTAACATTGCCATGGAAATTGATTGTGTTTTTTGCTAAGCATGTGGGCATTTCAATTCAATTGTCCAGCTCTGGTATTGTATTTGATTTGCGCAAATTAAGCAAAAATATGATGAAAATTGCAAAACCATTTGAAAGTCTCTCATGTTGTAAACGTAAAGGAATTAAAGAATTTTGTTTTAAGGATTTTCGTTTAACCATGTGAAAGTGAATTGAGTTTCGATTATTTAATGGCTTTGGCGATCTGGTTTGATACTTATTTAGTTACGAACTTTAGTTGCGGTTGAACATATTAAAGGCATCTGGTCCAGGCTATAGGCTAAGAAAGTTTCTGTACAGTTTTCTTTCATTATTTTCTGAGAATACAGCACAGAGGAACATACATACATGCATACATATAAAGAGTGTTTATTATAGAGGTATAGAACTTTAAGTTGGCATTACTTTTCAAGATGGTGACCGATTTAACAGCTGTTAAGTGATTTATTCTCAGTTTGGTTTGGCAATTCATCATGAATAGACTCACCTCTGAACAACGCTTGCAAATAGTGCAATTTTATTTCGAAAATAATGGTTCTGTGCGGAAAACGTATCGCGCACTACGTCCATTTTATCGTCGACAAAATCGTCCATCAGAGCAGTTAATTCGATTAACCATGGAACGTTTTCGCCCCACGTTTACTCTTATTGATAACTCGCATCCCCAGAGACGCTGTACGGTGCGTACAGAAGAAGCTATTGCTGCTGTAGAGCATAGCATTGAGGAAGACCCGAATGAGTCCATCCGCTATCGAGCACAGGAATTGGATCTGTGTCCATCCACTTTATGGAAGATTTTGCGGAAGGATCTTGGTTTGCATGCTTTCAAAATCCAACTCGTGCAAGATTTGAAGCCAAACGATCATCAAGTAAGGCGTAAATTCGTCGAATGGGCCCAAAACGAGATTACCGTTGTTCCCGATTTTCATAAGCGATGAAGCGCACTTCTGTTTGAATGGCTACGTCAACAAACAAAACTGCCACATTTGGAGTGAAGGTAATCCTCAAGTGTATGTGGAAACACCGTTACATCCAGAAAAACTGACTGTTTGGTGCGCTTTATGGGCTGGTGGAATCATTGGTCCGTACTTTTTCAAAAACGATGGTGGCCAGAACGTTACAGTCGATGGTGATCGGTATAGAGCCATGATTACTAACTTTTTCATTCCTGAATTGAATAACCATGATGTCCAGGAGATGTGCGGCGCAACATGTCACACAGCTCATGCCACAATAGATTTATTGAAAGACACGTTTGGTGACCGCCTAATTTCACGTTTTGGACCTGTGAATTGGCCTCCAAGATCTTGTGATTTAACACCGCTAGACTACTTTCTGTGGGGCTATGTAAAGTCATTGGTCTATGCGGTAAAGCCACAAATGCTTGACCATTTGGAAGACAACATTCGCCGTATTATTGCCGATATACGGCCACAAATGTTGGAAAAAGCCATAGAAAATTGGACGTCCAGATTGGACTACATCCGCGCCAGCTGTGGCGGTCATATGCCAGAAATCATATTTAAAATGTAATGCCACAAGATTATCTTTCGGATAAATAAAATTCATGTCAATCGAATAATCCATCGTTGTTTTATTGCAACTTAAAGTTCTATACCTCTATAAAAACACCCTTTACCTACTAGACTACGCCGACTTTATTGCATCTCCAAAAAAATACAAATTTTTTGTGTAACTTTCTAGGTTTTTACATGCCCTCCTATTAGACAATGGCTGCTAATCACGCCTCCATTCACCTTTTTAAACATTCGAGAGTTCACAAGGCCTTCTATTTCCATATTGAAGCCAAGTCTGTCAGAACTGAGCTGGATTTTCTAGTCATTGCGATTCGGTATTATTTCTCTTTAAATTGTTAAAAAATTTACAGAGTAGCGAACCATATCTACAAGGCTTTACGTACCCATTGAATAATTCTCTTCCATTCCATGCTATGTTAGTGATACCTAATCTCCATTCTCATTCCATCTTAACTCCTCTGCACTTGCATCTCCCAATCTCTGTTCAGCCATGCATGCTCCAGCCATGTGTTGCCAATGAAATCAACTTTAAAATGATTTTACAAACCAAAGCGTTTTTTTTTATTATCTTCCGCATTATTAAACATACGGGTCACAACCATTTTTTTTTGCGAAATACTCTCCTCCATATTGTGGTTAAATTTTAAAACTTTTTTTGGAAATTTTTATTTCGCTGTCATTATCACAACTTACAACAACAGCAACAACAAACCAGATATAAAACTTACAATCTTGCATTTAAAAATTGTTTTCAATTGTCAAAGACAGCAATTAAACCCATCGTCTGTCGATAATAAAAAAATTAATTCTCAACAACAACAACAAAAAAAAGGAGAAAAAAATCAGAAATTTTACGAGCATTGCACGTACATACGTATGCTCGCCCTAACAGTTCACAATATTTGATAGAAAAAAGGAATAATTTTTTGCTGTTTTTGCTGTTGTTGTTGCTGTTGTTATCAGTTGATTTAATTTGGTGTAAAGCAAATCAAAATTAAAAAGCAATAGTCGGTCGAAGGCGACTGGTCAATACCCTATGAATTAAGTTTTTGGTAAGGACTGGCATTATATGTACATATGTTGCGTAGTATACATCTCGTATTTCATTCCTTTAAATTCTGAATATAACCAAGTGTGTATGGATGAAGTCGTTGCTGTCTAGTCACCAGTGTGTTGCCTTATTAGACCATAGGCCGTGGTTCAACACCTTGCTAAGACATTACGCACATAACGAAATACAAAATACGACTTCCTCTTAGCAATCTTCTGGCAAAATCTCTGAAAGTAAAATAAAATAAAATGTTGTTCGGAGTCCACATTAAACAGCAGGCCCCGCCACTCATGCATAAAATTAACACACACAACATGGGTGATGTGAGAAGCTAGGTTGTAATCCTGGCTAAAGGGTTGTAACGACCAATTAAGTAAGTTAAGTAGGATAGCGAGTGAGATATCATCGAAAGTTTTTATTCGTTTGAAAGACCTATTGATGCCATTATGTGTTGAACATCGTTTAAATATCCGCCACAGCTTCTTTGGATGGGAGAGCATCCGAAATGTCCAATTTTCCAGGACTCTGGCACATAATTCACTCTGAATTGAAGCGATTGCATGGGCTATATTGACTTCGAGGACCGTAGTGGTTTGTGGCTTATTCGCATACATTTGCGACTTAAGAAAACGCCACAAGAAAAAGTCTATGAAGTCGCCGTAGTATAGTAGGCAGTGTGTTGGCTTATTAGGCGGAAAGCCAGGGTTTGAGCCCCAGGAAAGACATCAAACAAAATACAAAAATTACTTCTTCGGCGACTTCCTCTCAGCAGATTTCTGACAAAAACTCTGCGAGTAAATAAAAATTGCCATGAAAAGTTTCTCAAAAATCTGTCGTTTGGAGTCGACTTTAAATTGTAGGTCCCGCCACTCATGTATAAAATTAACACACACAACATAAGTGGTGTGAGAAACTAGGTCGTAATCCTGACTGAAGTGTTGTAATGAAAAAGATAAGATATAAGAAAAGATATAATATAAGAAAAAGTCTAACGAGGTCAAATCATATGATCTCAGTGGACAGTTCATATCATCAAATCCCCGTATCAAATACCCATCTTGCCAGAATATCCTCTTCCATCCGAACCACATGGTCAAGCCAGTGCAGCCGCTGGATGTTATTAGATTGGATGAGGAAATTATCATCAACTCAAATACTCTCAAGGCTGCTACATCGTGCGTCATAAAGAAGCACGGGGAGAATAGGCAACTTGTAGAGAATAAGATTCGTTCCTAGATAGATGTCTCTGCTACTCAACTGCCTACTGAGACCCATAGTTCATTGCCATCATTTTCGCTGGTACATTGCTAAACTCAAAAGTAACACTTCGCTTAGTACCCGCTATGATGTCAATATCGTCAGCGTACGACAGCAACTGGAGACTTTTGTTGAAGATAGTGCCCGCCTTTTGGAGCACATTCTCCACGACGAAGTTGAAGACCTCGACTGATAAGGTATTGTTTTGTCTGAAATCTCGCAAGGTTTCCAAAGGTTCGGAGAGCTTAATCCCAACATTAAAAGAATTACTGCAGTTGCTCATCGTCATTCTGCATAGTCTGATCAGCTTCCTAGGAATAGAAAATACGGCAAAAGCACGATTTCCTATGGGGCTACGGAATACTTATACACATACACATACATAATTGGTCATTACAACACTTCAGTCAGGATTACTACCTAGCCTCACACAACTTATGCCGTCTGTGTGTTAATTTTATGAATGAGTTGCGGGACCTGCAGTTTAAAGTCGATTTTGAACGAAGGATTTTTTTGAGAAACTTTTCATGGCAATTTTTATTTTACTCTCCGAGTTTTTGTCAGTAATCTGCTGAGAGAAAATCGCCGAAGAAATTTTTTTATATATTTCGTTTTGCCGTGACTTAACGTCTAATAAGCAAACACCCTACCTACCGGACTACGGCGACTTCACCGAGCTCAGACATTGTGGCAAAAGTACGATTCCTTATGGGGTTGTGGAAGACTGCTTTAAAGTCGATAAATTGGTGGTGTGTGTCGATTTGTTTTTCATGGATCTTCTCCAGGATTTGATGTAATGCGAAATGCTTTCAATGATCGATGGTTGACTTACCAGGCCTTAAGCCGCTCTCATAAGGTTGAATGTCTAATCTATTGCTGCAAATATTCTAGGGCACCAAACTGATCAAGGATTGTTGGATGATTCTAAATAATATGGCGAGACATTCTTTAACGATCGTTGTCTATATACAAGGACATGCGAGAATTCTAAGTGCATAGTTGATGGTCCGCCTGAGACTGATATGGAGCGGCCTACGGGGAATTTTACTCAAATTTTCCTCTCATTTTGGATGGTCTTTGAAAAGTATGTGTGCTAAAATATAAAAGTTGTGAGGCCATATTGCTGAGATTTGTATTGAAACAACTGAGAAGCGAATTGAGGTAATTAGCCACCATTAACCCACTATACTTTCGCAATCTGTAGTGCAGTGGAGTGTAAAAATCGTTCAAAATTTTTAATGCGTTTTTTTCATTTTCCTTTTTTTCTGCGTTTGTTTGTTTGTCAATATATTTTATTGACCAATTCAACTGTTTATTGTGTCAATTGCAGTACGCAGTGATTAAAATCTCTGATAGTTTCAATGGGGGTGGCTGGGAGGTATACACAATTTTTTTTTAATTGAATCTCAAAAATACAAAAAAAAAACCTTTGGTTGAGCAATTAAAAATTATGACTTTTCCACAGGACCCCCTGTTTGCCAGTTACTGACATTGGTTTCCGTTATTTGAAATTAATTTTTCCAAATACCATCTCCCGCTTAGAATCAAAACTGACCCTTGCATTATGCTTCACAAGAGTCTTGCGGTTCGATTGTGATTCCAAAACATATTCTTGCTTGGTTTTGTTGTCTCCAACATGTCATCATTTCCATTCCAATTGTCAATTCTTATATGTTTCCTGTTAGTTTCTTGATGTATTTTCTTTTTCTCTCTCTGTCTCTCTCTCTCTGTTTTTTTTTTGTTGGGAAGCAAGAGATGCTTTATTTATGATATGTTTTGCTGTCATCCATCTGCTGCTCTTCCAACTGACTGGTTTGACAATATTTTTCATCACTGTGTAGCTATGTAGTGCTACATGCACATATACACTGCTGTAACGTTACTATCATTGAAATTGTGTATTTGTGTGTGTGTTTGTATAAGTATTTGTGTGTAAATAAGAGGATACTTTCAATTGCATTTAAGGGTTTGACACAGAAATTGTTGAAGGAAGATATTCGTTTCACTTTTTTTTTCTTCCATTAAATTTGTTGTCGTTTTTTATTTTTGATGCTGGTTTTTGATTGATTCCCCCCCATACAATTTAGATAAACATTTTAAAATCTGGTTGATGTGGGTGTCATTTAAATTGTTGTTGAGTGCTTTAGTTTTTATCAAAGTTTTCCAAATGGTCACTTGTGGAGTGTGGAAAATTTTAATTTTTCTAAAGCAATTAAGATTCTATCTGATGATTGAGTTAATCAACCCTTTTTCGGTTGAAATGGAAATTAAAGAAAAAACAAGAAAAACATATTACATACATACATAATTGGACATTACAACCCTTTAGTTAGGATTGGGACCTAGCTTCTCACACCACTTATGTTGTATGTGTTAATTTTTATACATGAGTGGCGGAACCTACAGTTTAAAGTCGACTCCAAAAGACAGATTTTTGAGAAGCTCTTCATGGCAATTTTTATTTGCTCTCAGAGTTTTTGCCAGAGAGAGTTTCTGCTGAGAGGCAGTCGCCGACCAAATAATATTTTTTTTCATATTTTCGTTTTAATGTCTGACCTGGGAAAAAACATATTCTGTGTCCTATTTCAATTATGTACACAGAAATTTCCTCTTTGTAAGTCACTCTTCATTTCTAAACATTTTTTTGCAATTCCTTTTACCGCTAGGCCCCTGTATTAAAAAATTTTTACGTTTTCACCTTTTAAAAAACGTTTAAAATATGAACTCGTAGCTTACAAATAAAATAAAAATAAATTTGTGTTTAGTTTTAATTAAAATTCTTAATTCGCACAATTCTGTGTATTACTGTATACAACTTGATGTAAACAACAACAATTGCTTTTCTTTGTTATTCCTCTGTTTACACCCTTTGCAAAAACTATAACAATTACTAGACAATTATTCGACAGATATTTATAACTGAGATTTTCAAACCATGATTACTCTCTTCAAACACACCGCGTCTTCACATAAGACTGACTGAACTTCACTCACTCCAGTAGCCTGTTTTGCCTTGCCTGTAGTATGGCAGAGTAAATAGTCTGACGAAGGTGAATGTTATGACTGTTATGCTTCGGCTACTATTTCTATGAGGCCGGAGAAAGAGTTTTTGCATGTACTTGAGTAATAATGAAAAGCAATTCCAGCAAAAAATAAAAACAACAATAGCTAGAGCAGTAAATAGTATCTAACATAGTAAGAGTGAAGGGAAGAAAGTATCGAGGGGGGTGTGAGTGTAAGAAAAATAGCAAAAATAATTGTCAGTGTATATGTGTAAGTGTGTGTGTGTGTAGGGGCCACATAAACCATTCTTGTTTAACAAGCTGCAATAATATAGAATAACAATCCTGGGTATTCCATAAAAGACGACGACTACATTTACAATATGGCCCAGCCAGTGATTCTTAAAATTGAGATTTAAAGTCAGTTTATTAGCAACCAATCGGTTGCCTGTTTCTTATTTGTAAGAGTGAAGCACGTATTTACTTTCTGCAAACACACCGCAACTTCACACAAGACTGACTGAACTTTACTAACTCAGTCGCCAGTTTTGCCTTGCCTTTTATATAGCAAAGTAAACAGTCTGATGAATATTTTTGAAGGTCCCGCCACTTATGTATAAAATTAACACACACAACATAAGTGGTGTGAGAAACTAGGTCGTAATCCTGACTGAAGGGTAGTAATGACCAATTATGTATGTATGTGTTCATGACTTCGCCTTCTCGAAATCTCTGTAAATGTAAACAACGGTGTTTACATTTATTATTGTAGTGTTGTTCGTGTATTTTTGTTTACTTGTTTACCATTTCTTATGCTGCTGTTTGTTGTTGTATTTTTGTTTACTTGTTTACCATTTCTTAAGCTGCTGTTTGTTGTTGTATTTTTGTTTACTTGTTTATCATTTTTTATGCTGGTGTTTGTTGTTATATTAAGCAGTACGATAATTTGTGAACAGGTTTGTTTGCTGCATTGTCTTCTTTTTGCAGCTTTTGTTTATAATTTTAATGTTAAGCGATGTAAAAGCAAAACACCTGTATTTGGATTTTTCATTTTCGTAACAACATGCTTCATAAAGCCGCCCCTGATCAGAATTGTAAAACGAGTTACTCATACAAAAAACTGTTACAATTAAAATACCTAGAAAATTAAGTGAAAAACTATTTGTTTCACTAGCAGCTCTAAGCAAGGAAACCTTCATAGCTGCCTGAATTTTTCTTTTTTTCTATTTAGTCGTCGCCTTAAATTCCATATAATAGTGCCGCTTATCCTTATTGATTTAAGGAATTTACCCAAATTGTAATAGAAATACCACACTTAGCTTCACTTCAATGACAAATAAAACAAAGAAATTTATTTTTGAAAGCATCTTAAACGTATTAAAAACCCATTACATGTCGTATCCCAATTCCATAGGGTGGTTAAACCTAACTTGAGAATGTTTATCTGCTTTTGTAAGCATTACTAGCAGGTATGTGTGGCTTGGCATGTGTATTTCATGCATACGTACATACAAATTGTGAACCTTAAATTAACAAAACAAAATCTGTAAATCATATGGGTCAGTTCACCTTAACTTGAAAGGATATTTGATACGGGAATTGGTCTGCAATATAGCATTCCAGACTAAGTTGTTTACGAACACTAAGACAACGCAACTGGTCTATAAACGGGCTAAACCGTGTTCATCTATGTCGACAGTCAGTCAATAGACAACTAAGATTACTAACTGGCCATCAAGTCATCTTGACTTTGTTCGTATTACGCGATGATTCTGGAAAAGTCGGGTACAAAACTATTGACTTTAGGACACTGTGCCACCGAGGTGAACAAGATGATGTGTGTGAAACTAGTGCTAGGATGTGTACAACATAGCATACATACATACGTAGATAACAGGTCATTACAGTCAGGATTACGACCTAGCTTGTCACACCATGTGTGTTGTGTGCGTTAATTTTATACAAGAGTGGCGGGACAGGACAGTTTAAAGTCGATTCGGAACGACAGATTTTTTCATGGCATATGATTGATTTATTCTCCGAGATTTTGTGAGAAATCTGTTGAGAAGAAATCATCAAAGAAAATTTTTTTCCATACTTCGTTTTGCTGCAGATGTCCGACTTGGGGGTTGTCCAATACGACGTCTGTAAGATCTAGTAAGGAATACTTAATTGGCCTGACCGATCAATTAAACGAATAAAGAGTAAATACGTTATGGTGAAATAGGGGAGATACAAGAATCTCCCGACTATTTTAAACCACATTTTAACGTTCTAGGATGAAATGGGTTTTGGGTGTTCAGGACTAAATGTGTCTGACCAAGCATTATGCTCTCAGAGCAAAGACTAGTTTGTGGGATACAAGCATTTCCATTTTGTGCACTTTATGTACGAATAATGGTTACTCCACATTAAAAAAAGAAACATGAGACGATCGAACACATGTTGTGCCTCTGCCTTGGCCAGTTTATTAGGCCAGCGTTTCTTTAATGAGCTGAAAAAGTTAGTGAACATCATCAGGATTTTCGATCTGGAGTAATATAGCTCGTCAAATGACTCTTTATCTCCTCCTCCTTTTGTCTCCGCCTTTTCTTTTTTTCATCAATTGTTTCCTTATAAGAAATCGTTGAGCTTTACTTGCAATTCAACTTTCCTTCTTTATTTCTTCACTTTTTAGCTCCTGTTTTTCATTAATTTTGGTTAACTGCTGTGCGAATAATATTACCAGTGGGTGCTTTTCTGCAGTCTTATTGGAAGTATGTTTAGTACGCCTACTTATGTAGCCTAACCTAGCCTACTATATTGGGATATAGGTTAGGTTAGCGGCCATATGGCACATTGTGTTATCCAGTGTGAGGTAAGTCCTCTTGTCATGATCCGTTAGTGGCGGGTTTGACCCACCCCGAGCTTCGAGTGAAACTGACCAGTTCCTTAGCGGCACTTTCGCCACCATGCCCATATCTGCAAACGTTCTTACACTCGACGACGTCTGTCCTATCCCGGGATATAGCGAAAGCCTCATCAATCATAAATAAAGGGTCCGCCAAATAACTTCTTTTTTTGAAAATGCTTAAAAAAAAACCTTTGAATATTTTCTCAAATTTCTTTTTTATTTGAAACTACAATCCTTCCGGTTAATAATGGAAAATAATTTCATTCAAATGGCTGACTCGGCTGGCCATGCAGTAGCCTACACGATCGGTCCAATTTTTAAGCACATTATCGATTCCGTGCAGCTGTATTTCACCAATGGCTTCACGAATATTGTCCTTTAAAGCGTCAATTGTCTCTGGCTTGTCGGCGTAACACTTATCTTTGACGGCACCCCACAAATAATAGTCCAACGGTGTCAAATCGCAGCTCCGAGGTGGCCAAACGACATCAGCTCTGCGGCTGATAATGCGATCTTCAAAAACAGGGCGAAAAACATCGAGTGTAGCTTCGATTGTGTGGCACATAGCGCCCTCCTGTTGAAACCAAATGTTGCCAACATCCTCCTCTTCAATTTTTGACCGTAACGGCCACTCCTTGCTCATTTTCGAAGAAAAATGGCCCAATTATGCCTCTGGAGCAAAATCCGCACCAAACAATGACTCGCTTTGGGTGCGTCGGCTTTTCAATGTATGCGTGCGGGTTTTCTGCGCCCCAAATGAGACAATTTTGCTTGTTTACATACCCGCCAAGATCAAAATGAGCTTCATCTGAAAAGATGATTTTTTTTTGCCAAAATCGGCATCTTCTGGTGTAGGCTACTGCATGGCCAACCGAGGCAGTCATTTGAATAAAATTATTTTCCATTATTAACCGGAAGGATTGTGCTTTCAAATAAAGAAAAAAATTTGAGAAAATATTCACAGTAGTTTTTTTTTTAAAGGATTTTCAGAAAAAAAAATAAGTTATTTGGCGGACCCTTTATAAGCTTTCATGGAAATCCAAGGATTATAATCAAACATCCCACTTGCTTAAGATTTATCGAAATCGTTTAAATTTCACAATGTAGTCTTGTTTAAAGAGTTCGGCCAATGGAAATCCTATCAAGCATACAGCAACCATTGCCTACGGCTTTCCTAATGTTTATCCCAGTACAACGCTATTCAATCACAACGTTTTGTGGTTAACATTATTGCAAAAGAATCTTCCGTTTGTCATTAGTCATAAGCTAAGCTTAGGACGACTACATGGCGTTTCAAAATCAATTCAAAGATCGAAACTCTCTTCATGAGGTTATTTCGAATAAATTTTTGACTTCTTTTCGTCCAAACCCATAGTTAAGTGGTGTCAAAGGATTTTAGAGCAATATTTAGCCTTCAGGCAGTCAAAATCGTGCTTCCATGAGGAGTTTCAAGTGGAGAGCAGGATGTTTATGTTACAACTAAGCTATCACTACGTTTTTAACACAGTTGGGCATGATTGGCTTTTGGAAATTTCAGAAGTGTATGACGAGCCCCTATATTACACCAGTCGTTCGGACAATAATCTCCCCTTAACAACTAATTTTCTGGCGAAAAATATCTGAACTTTCACTCTTTCATCCCTCTTCCTTTATAATGAAAATGATACTGGAGTCCAGAAATAGAAAATCAAAGTCAATCTGTTTATGACATGAAATATAATCAACACTGAAAAGGAGTCACAATTCAAATCGAAAATCAACGAACAGAACTAACATTTCAACTCAGCAGGTATGTATGTATGTCTGTATGTATGTATGTATGTATGTATTGCTTTGGCAACAACAACAACAATAATAATAATAACAATAACAATTGAATTAAAGTACTTAAACAAGAGCAAGAGAATTATAATGAAGAGAAAGTCGAGACAGAGAGTGAGAGAGAGGAGAGAGAGGAGAGAGAGGAGAGAAAGGGAGAGAGAATCCTAAATCAATGATAATTATTTTGAGATTTGTTGACAACTTATGTTATCCGCAGTGGCCAAATGAATGTGGTTCATGTCACAAATTAAAGTAATTTTATAAGGCAACTCACTAGTCTTGGCTCACTGACTGGCTGGCTGACTGACTGACTTACTGGCAACAACAATAGAAACAAATCCAAGCAGCAGCATATATGTATGTTTTCTAAACGTAACGTTTTCATACGAGTATGTGAAGCAAATGCCAAATACAATAACAATAAGTCATGGCATAAATGAGAAATACGTACACACAAATACATACATACATACGCACACCAATACACACATTAAGGCGTTTGAAGAAAATCGTATATAAACTAAACAGGATATGAATTCCTGTCACAATCACTTATACACAGACATATTGTATAAACAAACATATACACACACACATATATTAATTCATTCAGGCGTGCAACAAAAATATCAGGCAGAATATTAAATGGAATAAAAGGGAATAGAAGGGAAGCGCAGCAGACGAAAACGAAGAGACGAAGAGAGAGTCAAATATTTATTTCACAATTTCGAAATGGACAATTGCCATGATGAGTTAATGTACAAATAAATTCACACACATATTTTATAGTCGTATACTTACGTGTGTGTTTACATGTATATGTACGCCTTAGACTATGCAGTAGTTTTTATTTACTTTGCCACTGTATGTCTGGCCTGGAAATTATATTTTGCGGTTGATCGACTTGTCACACACCAAGTTCCATTTCTGAATAAATATGTATGTACGACGATGCATTTAAATGTCAATCAGACTGTGCTATGACTGTGTTCAACTGTGTGTCTGTGTATTTTAAGTGATTTTCTATGTGAGAGTTAGTGGCTGTTCAACTGTTATGTTCTGTGTTCCCAGCAAATCTTAAGTTTTAATACTAACAATGGAATTTTATCTGCAGATTAGTGTAGGTTATGTTTGAAAACGTCGGCTGTCATGACGGTCTGTAAAATTACACACGGAGTCCTTTAGATCTATTGTGATCGTTCTAGAAGAAGAAAAGATAGAGAAGAAGACAACATCTGCAACAGTACGTAGGCACTCAAAGGGTTTAGATTGCCAGATTTAGGCCACATAAGTCTCATTGTGATGCCATAGTTAATATTTTCTGTTAGGTTAGGTTAGATTAAAGGACGTGTACTTGTCAATTAAGGCAAGTGCAGTACCCGGAGATCGAATTGACAAATTGTACAACGTCCTTAAAGAGGAAAGTATAATATAGCGAATAGGATAAAAAGAAGAGGATGTAAGAAAGGGGAGAATGGGAGGTGGAGGAATTACACAGATGAGACACAACAAAAAGGGGGAAGAGCTCGACTACACTGATGAAGCCTTTTTTTCACGCCGATAGCTCTGCCAGCGTGCACACTAGAAAACGGTGTGCTCTGCGTCATCAATTATCTCCTCTTCCTCGTAAAGACAGTAAGGGGAGGCGGTCTTGCCCATTCTGTGCAGATATTTCCTAAAATATCCGTAACCCGATAGCATCTGATGAAGCCCTAGCTCCTCTCAACCTGCCTAAGCCACTAATGAATTCGTGGAGAGCCTTGATGTCGGCTCTCGACACATAGAAGGCCCTGCCAAGGGTCCTCAACCTCAACCTACCAAGAGCTGGGCAGTTACAGAGGAGGTGTTCGACAGTCTCCAACTCCTCCTCATCGCAACATGCCATGCAATAGTCCGGCTGGTATCTGTGTCAGATCCCTGTCAGCGACATAAACTCGCAGTGCCCCGTGATAAAATCGACAACCAACCTTAAGCTGGCCTTACTCAAGCCCAGCAGCCAACCTGTTCTCCTATTGTCCATAGCAGGCCATATACATCTAGAAATAAAGCACTCCTCCTCCCTGACCCATCCATTGATGAGGCCGTAGAGGTGACAGACTGGGGGGTGCAGGACCAACTATCAAATCGCCCTCAGAAACCGAACCTAACCTAGCGAGGGCATCCGCCGTCTCATTGCCCAGTATTCCGCTATGACCCGGAACCCAGCATGGACGGATACGGTCTAGTCCAAAAGTCCTCAACGACTCCTTGCACTCGCGAACGAGCCGTGATTTGCTACAGACCGACGCAATAGCCCTAAGGGCAGTCTGATTGTCATCGAAGATCATGTAAAATTCCAAATCCGAAGCTGGGCCACCAGCTACGGCCTCAATAGCCTTCAAGATTGCGAAAATCTCCGTCTGAAAACGCTGCAGTCAAACATTTTCCCTTATCTTTGAATCATTTGGAACTCCTGACGAAGCAGCTTAGATTTCTAATGTCCATCACTGCTGGTTAGCTTAAATTATACGCTTAGCAGACACTAAAGGTTATTTTTCTTCTCGAATATAATTCTGGACATGTGTCTAATAGGTAATAAACAGTTTTCCCCTCTTCCCCATCTTTGTAACTTCTGAAGAAGGTATTTCCTATGTGTCCAAGACCGATACGCCTTGCAAGAGTGCCCATAGCGCATTGCCCTGAAATGGCTCCAATAACCACATTGAGCATGCTCCTTTGGAACTTAAGCAGACTTTCCCTCTACCTAGTTTTGGATAGATTTTCTGTCCTATTCTGCTCGTATTCGAAGCCGCTCATACGGAACCCATAACCGCATTGGAAAATTTTAGCCACAGTAGAGAACTCATCTGAGCGTTTGTTGGTTGTATCACATCTGGTCAGTTCGTTTGCTCTGCACTAGTTCGTAATATCGTCCTGCCCAGGAACCATCGTGATATTAATAGTCATACTAACCCACTCTGTCTTTGAGATGTTCGCGAATGATATATACCGTCCGTCAGAGTTCATTATTTTAGAACCCAGTGTCTTGATGGCCATCTGGCTACCAGAAAGCATGGTTAAATTTTTTCCGGAGATGGTACCGTCCTTTACAATTCTCTTCGCATTGGCAATAGAAGAAGAAAGAGTTAGAGGTGGAAAAAAGTGATTAGATGATACAGAACGGAATTAGTTAGTTGGTCCTTCCAACGGATACAAGGTCGTCCTCTTCGCCGACTTCCGCAGATTCCCGCCACAAAGAAGCACGGGTAGGATGAGTGTCTTGTAAAGTGTTAATTTTGTCGCACGAGAGAGGTCTCTGCTACTCAATTGCCTATTGAGTAGCATAGTAGCACCTGCTGGCAAGAGTGATCCTGCGCTTGATCTCCACACTGACATCATTTTTGATGGTAACTGCAGAGCCAAGATAAATAAATTCCTTGACTGTATCAAAAGTATAGTTATCAGCCATAATCATCTTAGTAGACTCCCTTTCAATATCACTGAAGACAGCAGTAACATCTCGCTTGGTACGCCCTATGATGTCAATGTCGTCAGCGTACGCAAGCAACTGGACACTTTTTAAAAAGTAGTGCCATTGCGATGCACTCCCGCCTTTCGCACAACACTCTCCATGACGAAGTTGAAGAGGTCGCTTGATAAGGGGTCGCCTTGTCTGAAACCTCGCACGGTATAGTTACTTGAAGATAAATGAGCACACCGTAGCATACCCAATTGTAATATGTTTCAGGAGCGATCAAAGATTGAAGAAATCTGTGCCAAAGATTTTCAACCTTATCCTGGACAGTTGCAAGGGAAGATGTTCTTTAGTTTTCCACTCCTTGTCATCGAAACATTCTCAGCTATAGTGCTACACGCCCTGTAAAAAGCTCACTCATCAGTCTAACGCTGGATTTTTTTCAACTCCATTAAGGCAGTTCTACTGTTATCTATAGAAGGCCATGCACTTATAGACACAATATCCCGATTTATTTTCCCAACACTTCTGCTTCTTCTCCCTGACCTCCATTTGATTATGTCCGCACAAGTATCAGATTGAAGCTGTAAATTCGCCCTTTCAGTCATGGGGTATTTATTACTATGTCAGTTAAAATTTGCAATTTCAAGCAAAAAATAATGGATTTCAATTTACTACACCTTCTATTTCATTATTAAGCCCCTATTAACGGTGTAAACCAAATATTTATTTCGTCTTCGAATATTTTATTCGAATTGAGTTTCTCCATACCATTGTACCGCACTGCGTATGAGCAGAAAATCTATGAATTCAACATTACTCATACCACCCGTATTGTATACCCCTGAACATGACAAAAATATGACATGAGAGTGATCTTAATTGGATGCTTGTCTCTTAAAGCAGTAATTAATTCGATTTGAAAAGGTTTTCTCTTCTTCTCTTATAATGTTGGATGTGGTCAACACAGACGATGGCTTAAGTGTAACTAGTTTAAGACTCCCTTACAAGACATACAGCAAATAATACACGTATTAGAATTTAAATGTTATTCCATCTTAAATCAATATCACATCACTCATATCACTTGTAATAACATATCCTCTCTCTCTATAGAAACTCTGGCATTGAAATAAATCGACAAGGACACCATCAGCAGTTACAATCACATGCAGTGGAACCCATTGGAATGACAATCATGCATTCAGCTTTTGACAACCACAATGATTGAATGAAAGTGAAGAGAGACTAAGACGGAGAGAGAGAGAGAGAGAGAGAGAGAGAGAGAGAGAGAGAGAAATTTCCCATAATGATAAAAGAGTAGAAACATTCCATTTCACCTTTTTTTTCTGTGTCATAGAAATATTATTTATGTGAGTGTCATGGAACATCAGCAACAATCCAAAACATTTGCAAATTAATAACTTATTCTACGAGGGCCAAGCGATAAGTTAAATTATCAATATGAAACATGAATGCAAAAAGTTATGGGAAAAGCTAAAAACAAATTAAAATTTTATTATCAGAAACTAAATTGGATTCTTATGT
The DNA here is from genome assembly GCA_936449025.2 of Sarcophaga subvicina. Lineage (NCBI taxonomy): Eukaryota > Metazoa > Arthropoda > Insecta > Diptera > Sarcophagidae > Sarcophaga > Sarcophaga subvicina. The sequence continues at coordinate 144,666,552 of OW388080.2, read as the reverse complement.
AGCAATGGGGATAAAAGTACGATAAGAAGCCGGTAGAAGATAATAGGCCAATACGAGCTTAATGGACTTACAACAACTCTTACAGGTAGCGTAGAAAATAATAATAATTTCCACAGCATGTGGAAAGGACATGGTACACAGCTGGAGGAAAAGCAAAGAGAATAAAAGGAATCCCACTGTGTTAATTCGTATTCGCTGTGTTTCAAACACTGTGAGGTTATGCCACATGGCGGTGCTCACGTCAAACTGGAATTCAATTGTGTTAATTCGTAGGTTGTCTGAAAGAATAACGCAGTAGAAACACAGAAACTCGTCTCCCCAAATATATGATGGGGTTAGGGAAAACAAGTTGCAAGGCCTGTTGAGAGAGAAAGGAAAGCAGAGAAGACAGGGGGAGAGAGAGAATGAAGCTAATTAGGTTAGGTTAGAGCACGTGTACTAGCCAATTAAGACAAGTACAGTACCCGGAGGTCAAATTGACCCATTGTACTACGTCCTAGTTTCTCGAATCACTACTTACTAGACTACGGCGACTTCATGAAGCTAATTAAACACGGAATAAAATAATCAGCTATGCGATGATGAACACAGAGCCCCTCAATCGTCTTACATACATACATAACTGGTCATGACAAGCCTTCAGTCAGAATAGCGCCCTTGCTTCTCATACCACTTATATTGTGTGTGTTAATTTAATCCATGTGTGGCGGGACCTACAGTCGGCTCCAAATGACTGATTTTTGAGGAACTCTTCATGGCAGTTTTATTTACTTCAGAGTTTTTGCCAGAAATCTGGTGAGAGCAAGTCGTCGAAGAAATATTCTCTTCATTTTTCTTTTAATTCGAGATGTCTGGCCTTAGGTTTGAACCATGGCCTCATGTCTAATAAGTCAACATACCAGCTGTGTTTGCAGTCGCCTTAAACTATTTATAAATATCCTGAGAGTCGACTTCTGACGGAGAGTTTTAATCTACCGAACCTATTCATTCCTTTCCTGTCGAAGCGGGGCAGTTAGAGAGGAAGAGCTTTATGGTGTCCAACGTTTTATCCATCTTCACATGCCCTATCTGCAGATCCTTGTCAGCGACATTACAGTGTCTCTCTGTGAATTTATTAAGCTACAGCAGCGAGGTGGTCTTACCATCGGCTATAGACGACCAAAAACATCTGGCCATCCAAGACTTCGATCTATCCTCATAGCGTTTTTGTTTCAGCTGCCTAAGAAAATTAGGATCAACCACCAAATCACCCAAAGGAAAGGATTTTTGTCCATTAACACCAATCCAATCCAATCCTAGAGCTCTTGTACCTGTCCTAAGACTTGACTTACTGGTGTAAGGACTAGTGTCCAACTCCATTGCCAACATAGCAGGCTAACTGTCAATGAAAATCAAGTAACAATTCGCATTTAACGAGTCGAATCAGCTCCTGTCTCAAATAGCAATAATCTTCGCCTGGAAAACAGGATGGTTCGACTGGAAATTTCTTCGACACTTTTATGAAGTCGCCGTAGTCTAGTAGGTAGTGTGTTGGCTTATTAGACGTAAAGCCAGGTTTCGAACCCCAGGCCAGACGTCAAGACAATATACAAAAAGGTATTCGGCGACTTCCTCTCAGCACATTTCTGGCAAAAACTCTGAGAGTAAAAAAAAAATTGCCGTGAAAAGTTTCTCAAAAATCTGTCGTTCGGACTCATGTATAAAATTAACACACACAACATAAGTGGTTCTGAGACACTAGGACGTTGTACAATGGGTCAATTCGACCTCCGGGTACCGTACTTCTCTTAATTGACAAGTACACGTCCTCTAACCTAACCTTCAAAGTTAGTTGAAAAGAAGAATTTCTGAATATCTGAGTGAGCGTTCGTTCACTACCTCTAGGTGGGCCGATTACCTCAGGCGTTATATGCAAAGTGCTGTGACATGTGCATGTTTCTTGGATAATTTTTGCTTCTTTATGTGGAACTTTATCACTTGGTAAACATATCCCTTTTGGAATTTCTTTCACTTTGTCATAGTCGTCGTAAACTAAATCTTCCTTCATTCAATTGTTCACAATTTCTGTGAACTCATAAAGTTTTGTCATCCTGGTCTTTGTTTGGAATGCTATCCAGCTGCCAGATACGCTGGAGATCTGTCATCCTTTAACTAATTTGCCTGTGGTAAGTCAGATTCAAAAGATTTCCTTTACAATGGGTAGAAATTATTCAAATATCCGATTTGGAGCTTCAAAAAGTTCTTAAAGAACTTTAGAGGAAATACGATTTGGAAGAAATAAGAAATAATTCCATTGCTGAATCTTTTTCAATTGTTCGCAGAAGTCGTTGATAATCGAAAAATGATTGGAATAGAAAGGATTTTAAATTAAATCATTTGTAAACCACTCTAACACCCTTTACCAGTAAAAAACCAATAAAATTCTCCTCTGACTAAGTCATAACCCTGAGTTTTTAAACCAAAAAACAGATAAGTAGTATGTTTGTGTATGTTCTCGACCTGCTATACCAGCTATACAAGCTGTACCAGCTATACCAGCTGGTATGCCTTTTCTATTTCTCCAACATTAAATCAACAAAAAATAAAAAAACAACCACACAACCAACCTACCCTTTCTTATCAGTTTAAAATTTCGGAATATTAAAATTCAATTACGTTCCATGAGTCAAGCGTTTTAAAATTTGTTTACATTAAAAAACATTCTTGTTGCACTAATTTTTAGGAATAAAAAAATGATAAGGACTCTGGCTGTAGTTATTTATAATACCAATGCGTTGTTATCCCACATTTGACTATCTTAAAAAACAAAAAGATAAAATAAACAAAAGCATAACATTGCACAAGTCCACAACATGAGTTTACGGTACCTTAAATCACGCACTCGCTGATAATCGAAATAATGAACTCAGACTCAAGACGAATCTACTCACTTTCAATCAAAGGATGGCCAACCACACACTTTAAAAATGTCACACACACACACTCATTCTGTCCGTCCAATCATTCGTATTGGCCCAGAACGTACATACATTTTCACATTACATGTTACAAACTTATAGACGAACCGAGCATGACCGGCTGTAGCGTAGGCATGCACCAAATTTTGTATGGAAAAAGTGGTCGAGAACATACACAAACATACTACTCAGAGAAATTATTACGATTTAAATCCTTTCTTCTCTAAACAGACCACAACCTTCAGCAAAACTTTTGCAAACTCCAGGAAATGAATACACGTTACGTTAAAACAAAGGTAAACAGGAGTATAAATTACAACACACTCCAAGTATTCTTAATATTTTGTCAATAACGTTACAAAAAAACCAATGCCTCCAGCCGCACCAACACCAACACAAGCAATTGTTGTTACAGCAACGACACAACAACTTCAATTTAAATTTCAACAGCAAATACCATAATTGATGATGGCGATGATGATACACTGCCATCCATTGAAATCAATTCTGAATACTGAAATCAAAAAAATGGTGGTCAAACGTGTTAACACATACATACGCTCGTGCATAAACAGGAAGAAGAGAACCTGTCATCAATGAAATGTAACTCATACAACAACAACAACAATAGACACGCCATAAATAAATTGCAACAAAACATCTCATTCGCATGGAATTAATGTTAAACGCGAATTATATACACGAATATATACGACGACAGTTATTTCAGTGTTAATTATATTCGTACATCGTACACAAATACAGAGGCACATGGTGTAGATGGACAGAAGGATGGACAGACTCATCTTATATATAAAAATGAATGTGTGTTTATTTGTTTGTGGGTTTGTTTGAAGTCTATAGGCGGCTAAACGGCTGGACCGATTTTCTTGAAATTTTAACAGTACCTTCCTGTATGTCTGGAAGGAGTTATAGGCTGCTTTTTAAAATTTTAAAATTTCAAGTAGGCGAGGTGCCACGCCCACACACCCAATAGGTATTTAATGTCGCATATCTCATAAACTGCAAGAGCTAGAGTCCTCAAATGTTGTATGGACGACAATATATGAACAAAATGGGCGGATTGGCTATAGTGGGCATGTCACTCCCATAGTCTGCATATAAAGGGTGTTTTTTATAGAGGTATAGAACTTTAAGTTGCAATAAAACAACGATGGATTATTCGATTGACATGAATTTTATTTATCGGAGAGATAATCTGGTGGCATTACATTTTAAATATGATTTCTGGTATATGACCGCCACGGCTGGCGCGGATGTAGTTCAATCTGGACGTCCAATTTTCGATGACTTTTTCCAACATTTGTGGCCGTATATCGGCAATAATACGGCGAATGTTGTCTTCCAAATGGTCAAGCGTTTGTGGCTTTACCGCATAGACCAATGACTTTACATAGCCCCACAGAAAGTAGTCTAGCGGTGTTAAATCACAAGATCTTGGAGTCCAATTCACAGGTCCAAAAACGTGAAATTAGGCGGTCACCAAACGTATCTTTCAATAAATCTATTGTGGCATGAGCTGTGTGACATGTAGCCCCGTCTTGTTGAAACCACATATCCTGGACATCATGGTTATTCAATTCAGGAATGAAAAAGTTAGTAATCATGGCTCTATACCGATCACCATTGACTGTAACGTTCTGGCCACCATCGTTTTTGAAAAAGTACGGACCAATGATTCCACCAGCCTATAAAGCGCACCAAACAGTCAGTTTTTCTGGATGTAACGGTGTTTCTACATGCACTTGAGGATTACCTTCACTCCAAATGCGGCAGTTTTGTTTGTTGACTTAGCCATTCAACCAGAAGTGCGCTTCGTCGCTAAACAAAATTCGTTTATGAAAATCGGGAACAACGGTAATCTCGTTTTGGGCCCATTCGACGAATCTACGCCTTACTTGATGATCATTTGGCTTCAAATCTTGCACGAATTGGATTTTGTAAGCACGCAAACCAAGATCCTTCCGCAAAATCTTCCATAAAGTGGATGGACACAGATCCAATTCCTGTGCTCACATTTGATCATGTTATGATCTTTAGCAAAGGTTTCTAAGTTGGTATGACTAATATCCGGCAGGTGGCGCCACTGAAAATTGCTTAAAATCAATTAAATCGTAAACTGTGCATTTGATCATGTCATGATCTTGAGCAAGGTTGTTGTGCATGAGCCGGGGAAGGTTTATAAGGTGGTATGACCAATATCCGATAGGTGGCACCACTGAAAATTACTTAAACTGAATTAAATCGTAAACTGTGCACTTTTTAACAAAGTTGTTGCGCATGAGTCGACGGAGGTTGGTGCGATTAATTTCCGATGGATGGCGTCACTGAAAATTATTCAAAACGAATGACAATCAATAGGTCGACCTACACCTCAAGCACGGAAGAAAAGAGCATTACGAGCCTCAGAATCAGACGAGCATTGAAACTGGAAAATCTTTGAGTATATGCCGTTCGCTTCAACCACTAGAACAACGAGAAGTGAGGCTAGAAACTGATCGAATGCGTACTACTCAGACCCGTTCATCTGATTAATCAGGACAACGGGAAACAAAATCAATAAAATGATTCAAAATTAATTGGACATTTGTGTAATGTCTTTCCTTCAAATTTATTTTAGTTGGTGGCGCAGCAACACGCGCAAGGTACAGCCAGTACGCATATAATAATGCATACATGGCGGTATACGCTATCCATCCATTATTGTTTTAAAATTATTACAGCCATACTGTGTCTCTCTCTGTCTCTCGCCCTATCTCTCTCTACTTTTTTCGTTTTAACTGAAGCATTTAAACCAAAAAAAAAATGTACAAATCATTGGACGTTAATTCAGACAAAGTGACGTTATGACATTGCTGTGGCAAATAATGTTTATTTTACTAAAACGCTCCCCCTTTCCGCTCCCAATTATATGGTTTCAATAGGCCTCACTTTGTATTTGCTTATTACTGTACGGGTGTGTGTGTGTCTGTATGTGTGTGCAGACAGTTATTATCCGTAACTGTGTGTAGATTTATGCTGACTCTGCCATATTTTCTGTGCTTGACTTTGCCATTAACTGTCAATTATGTTGTATGGAAAACAAAAACAACAACAAAAATAGGAAAAAATCGCTTACAGTTAAAAACAACATCAGCTAACTGTAATGTCAGCGTATGTACATATATAAGTAAATAGTTATGCTCTGACAACAATCTCAATAAGTTGTTGTTGTGAAAAGAGAAAGAGGAAAATACACGGGTTTTGAGGGTTTAATTGATGTTGACATTAATGTTTGCCTGCTTGAATCCTTTAGTCTAACTTAAGCTCTGAAATACAGTCGTTGTCTAACTCATAATGTACTGTGCAAATATAGGGTTATCCATTTCGTGGTTTCAAAAGTAAACATAAATAAAACACATATAAAATATTTTTATTCATGATATTTCATGAATGTAAAGTTTGAACGTTGACATTATGTGTGAAACACTACATGACACTAAATGACCTCCACGCGAAGTGTTGCAATCATTGATTCTTTTGGGTTAATTTTCGACCACTTTTTGACACACATATTGGACGGTATCTCAGCCATAACATGACGAATCTTGGTTTTTAAGTGCTCAAGAGTTGAAGATTTATCCGCATAAACATGGTATTTCGCGTAGCCCCCCAAAAAAAAGTCGAATGGTGTCAAATCGCATGATCTTGGTGGCCAGTTGATATCGCCACGAAGAGAAATTACGCGGCCAGGAAATGTCTCTTGCAATAAAGCCATTCGCAATTCGCTCGAGTTGTGTGGCATGTGTTACCGTCTTGTTGAAACCCCATATTCTCCAAGTCGTATTCTTTAATAGTAGGCAAAAAAAAGTCGGTTATCATATGACCATAACGCTCCGAATTGACGGTGACAGTCGTTCGTTCCATTGTCGTTTTCGAAGAAGTAAGATCTAATCACACTTTCGGACCAAAGAGCACACCAAACAGTGACTTTTTCTGGATGTAATGGCTTCTCTTCAAGTACTTAAGGATTCTGAGAACCACAAATACGACAATTTTGTTTATTAACATACCCACCAAGTGTGAAATGTGCTTCATCGCTGAAGAAAATTTTGTTGGAAAAATTGACGTCCACCGCCTGTTGTTCAAGCACCCATTCCACGTATCTACGACGTTGTGAATGGTCAGCTAGCTTCAGTTGCTGCGTGAGCTGGACTTTATATGGATGTAGGTGTAGATCTAAATGCAAAATACGCCACTATGTGCCGTAAGACAGTCCTAATTCCTGAGAACGACGAGGAATCGACACATTCGGGTCTTCGGCAACACTTTCACTTACCATAGAGATATTTTCAGCGGAACGAGCGAAACGATGATGCACAGGCCTTTCAATATTTGTAACCACTCCAGTCTCTTCAAATTTCTTCACAATTTTGCCAATTGCTTGCGTAGTTGGACGATTATGTAAACCATAATCTCCTCTTAAAGCACGATACGTGGCTATGGCAGAATCATCATTTTTGTAGTAGGTTTTGATAATTTTTATGAGTTGTGCGATAATTAAGCGATCCATTTTTCTTATTCTCAGACTTTCAACTGAAAAGAAAAAAATTGGTTTCCTAACTTAGTTTGACTGATGACGAATTCCAGTCCCATACTTTTGAAACCACGAAATGGATAACTCTATACAAAATTCTTGGTATAATAACAGTAATAACGATCCTTACATTTACCTACTATACATGCATGTTATTTACCTGCAAAGAAAATATTTTTATACGCGTATAAACTCAATCTACCACTTCCTCTGATGCTATTAATCACAAGCCCTCATTAATTATTGTTTTTTTTTTCATTCATCATATCAATCGAATGTTTTCTATTCGGTTGCTGCATTAATTTTAACATTCTTTTCCTTGCATTTGCTGTACATTTTATACTCAGGCAGGCGCTTATTTAATCACCCAGCCATACATTTACTTTTGCTAGAAGAGCATTAAAATTTTGTCTGAGCACTGAGTTCATAGCGTGGCTCTATCGTTTGATGATAAATCAATAAATAATTCCACATTCATTGTTGTTGTAATATTTGCTAATAAATCGCATCATATAGTAGTTGTTGTTGTTGTAGTTATTGCACGCTATTTCTCCTATAAGCATACGTTGTTATGCTTTCTGTATTCGCATTCCAAAAATTTCTAAAATACTTATGATTTCCAGCGATTTCAATTCACATTTCAATTGTTTTGTTCGTTATCATACACTTACACATAAATGTAAAACAACACCAAAAAAAAAAAATTGATTGCATTGTAGACAATTTGAGTGCGTACGTTGCATTTAAAGCAGTCAGCAATAGAATGAGTATGTATGGGAGGGTATTTGAGAGAGTAAAAGGGGAAATTTTATGTTGCAAATACTTTGGGCCCGTTTTGGTAAAAATTATGTTGAGTTTTGTGCATAACTTTTTCCAGCTCTTTAGTACCATTTTAATTAAGGAGTTGAAGTCATAGTAGACATTAAAAAGTCGAATAGTAGGGAAATACACTGCCTTACTGAGTAGAGAGAACATATAGGGTTATCCATTTCGTGGTTTCAAAAGTATGGGAGTGGAATTCGACATCTGTCAAACCAAGTTGTGAAACCAATTTTTTTCTTTTCAATTGAAAGTCTGACATTGACGAAAATGGATCGCTTAACTATCACGCAACGCATAAAAATTATCAAAACCTACTACAAAAATGGTGATTCTGCCTCAGCCACTTATCGTGCTTTAAGAGGAGATTATGGTTTACATAATCGGCCAACTACGCAAGCAATTGGCAAATTTGTGAAGAAATTTGAAGAGACTGGGGTGGTTACAAATATTGAAAGGCCTGTGCATCATCGTTTCGCTCGTTCCGCTGTAAATATCGCTATTGTAAGTGAAAGTGTTGCCGAAGACCCGAATGTGTCGATTTCTCGTCATTCTCAGAAATTAGGACTGTCTTACGGCACATTATGGCGTAATTTGCATTTAAATCTACACCCACATCCATATAAAGTCCAGCTCACGCAACAACTGAAGCCAGCTGACCATTCCCAACGTCGTAGATACGTGGAATTGATGCTTGAACAACAGGCTGTGGACGTAAATTTTTTCGAACAAAATTTTCTTCAGCGATGAAGCACATTTCACGGTGGGTATGTTAATAAACAAAATTGTCGCATTTTGGGTTCTGAGAATCCTCAAGTAATTGAAGAGAGGCCATTACATCCAGAAAAAGTCGCTGTTTGGAGCCCTCTTTGGTCCGAAGCTGTGATTGGACCTTACTTCTTCGAAAACGATGATGGAACTACTGTCACCGTCTATTCGGAGCGTTATGGTCATATGATAACCGACTTTCTTTTGCCTGCTATTGAAGAATACGACTTGGAGAATATGTGGTTTCAACAAGACGGTGCCACATGCCACACAACTCGAGCGAATATGGCTTTATTGCAAGAGACATTTCCTGGCCGCGTAATTTCTCCTCGTGGCGATATCAACTGGCCAACAAGATCATGCGATTTGACATCATTAGTCTTTTTTGTGGGGCTACGCGAAAGACCATGTTCATGCAGATAAACCTTCAACTGTTGTGCACTTAAAAACCAAAACATTCGTCAAGTTATGGCTGAGATACCGCCCAATATATGTGTCAAAAATTGATCGAATATTGCCTCAAAAGAATCAATGCTTGCAACACTTCGCGTGGAGGTTATTTAAATGATGTTTTGTGTTTCACACATAACGTTTAACGTACAATCTTTACAATAAAAAATGAAATATCATGAATAAAAATATTTTATATGGGTTTTATTTACGTTTACTTTTGAAACCACGAAATGGATAACCCTTTATAATAACAATCGCATTCTGTTTTATTTAATCAAACAAGCAAGGGAGTGTTATATTTTCAAATAGGATATTGATTTTTGGTATCTGAATGAGCATGCCCTCTAGCCTAAGAGAGGTCTTAACCTAATCGATCCTAAGAATATTGGCAAGGCTAAGTAAATTGAAAACTTAAAACGTGCGTGACTCAATAAGTCTGTGTTTGGTTTGAATAAACCACCGATCTTTGGCCAAAAAATCAATTTATTTTTTGTCTCCTTTGAGTTCTATACACCTTGTCCAACGTTTCCTTAACATTTTTTTTTATCATTTTAGAAATAAAGTTTATCGAGATCAGTTTAAACAAACCGTCTTTCACCAAACCAATCACACCCGTATTTTCATCAACATTACGGTAAGTGCCTGTGAACAGGCATAAACATACATACATACATAATTGGCCTCGGGTTCGAACCCTGGCTTTACGTCTAATAAGCCAACACACTACCTACTAGACTACGGCGACTTCAGGCATAAAACCTTCCCTAAAATCGGTTAAGGAAGTTGGGCCCTATTATCAACCAGTTTATACCTAAAGTTTGCAGCCAAAAGAAAGCTGATTGTTGATTAGCAATCAGAGAAAGGCCAAGGTTCAAACCCCAGGTCAGATATCATCAACAAAATATGAAAAAATATTCCTTCGGCAAGTTTCTCTCAGCAGATTTCTGGCAAAAACTCGAAAAAAAATCTGTCATTCGGAGTCGACTTTAAACTGTAAGTTCCGCCACTCATGTATAATATTAACACACACAACATAAGTGGTGTGAGAAGCTAGGCCGAAATCCTGACAAAACGGTTGTAATGACCAGTAGTGTATGTATGTATCAGAGATCAGCAATGAATCGCTTTTTCGCTACTCATAAGTACTAATGAGATTTTAAGTATGAGCGAGTCAACAGTATTGAAATCCAACTACTCTGATTCATTCGTACTCACTACAACATTGATTTATAAGTTGCAGGTTGCAATGAGTATGAGTACAACGTTAACATCAAACTAAAACATTCGTACCATGTTTGATTCATACGCCTACTCATTCAGATTCATAAATTTAGAAAAATACTTCTAATACTACTCATAAATGATTCGAGTGATTCGAATCATTCGTCAAAATTTACAGTCTGTTGTTGCCGTGGTCTAGTAGGTAGTGTATTGGCTTATTAGACGAAAAGCCAGGGATCGAGCCCCAGGCCAGACATCAATACACAATACAAAAAGTATTTCTTCAGCGACTTCCTCTCAGCAGATTTCTGGCAAAAACTCTGAGAGTAAATAGAAATTGCCATGAAAAGTTTCTCAAAAAATCTGTGGTTCGGAGTCGACTTTAAACTGTAGGTCTCACCACTTGTGCATAAAAATTAACACACAACATAAGTGGTGTGAGAAACTAGGTCGTAATCCTAACTGAAGGGTTGTAATGATCAATTATGTATGTATGTATGTAGATGTTGTTGCATTTGTAAAGAAAGAAGAAAGACACATAAACAAAAAAGCCAAAGACAGCAAGCAGCGAAAACACACAACATTCTTGTGAGTATTGTAGTGTTCGTACGTGAATCATACTTATTTTGTGGTTCGTGTGTACGATGAGTCATGGAGAGCGGAAATCAATAACCTCAGTATTTCAAACTTTGAATATGAGTAGTATGAGTATGACATTAATATAAGTATGAATGCGTATAAGTATCAGAAGTTATAAGTATGATTCGAATCTACTCATCGTTTTGAATACTCATTGCTGACCTCTGGTATGTATGTATCAGAGAGAATGAAAATGCCAGTAGTTAAGGGTCCCTCAGAGAAATATCTTACGATTAAGTCCAAATGAAAGTTAACAACTAAATGTATAAATAGTCATCAAATCAATATAAAAAGCTTTTTAGAAAAGTAACAAAATTTAGAAGAGAAAGAATAACTATAACAAAGCAAGAGTAAAGTTCTAGAAGTTGCCAGATTGAAAACAAATGATGTATAAATAAAGAAAAGAAATGGAAACACTGCACTGTAATAATTGTAGTAAAAGTGGAATTTCAATCACTTAAAGCGTGTTGTTAGCTTCAATAAATACTCCATGTATTTAACCGTAGATCGAGCCTTAAAAAACACTTCATAATTCTAGCTTATGTATTACTTTTGATACATACTTGTAGTGCATGGAATTGTCACGATTATTGATAGATTTTGCTAAAAAAAAATTTAATATTTTAATTCATTTTAATAAAACTATTTATGTCCTATTATTACATTTTATTATCACTTTTATAGAATTGGCTCCAAAATTTTTGACTTGATGTACATTGGCATGGTTTTTTACATAAAAATCAAGCACTTCATGTCAGCTTGGTTTTATTTCTTTCTAAATGGTAATAATTTGACGTCTAGCACCCTTCTTTGTGGCGATTTATAAGTTTCCAATTGTTTAGATAGGACAGCTTATTGTCATTCGCATCTCAGTTGAGGGCTGGCTGAAACCTAATGGTACAAAGCATTCTTGTGAGACGTAAACAATATTCCCGTTGTAATAGAACATCGATTTAACAATAACAATAACAATTTTCTTACGTTGATTCCTCTCTGGTTTCCCGGATACGGATTTCCCCAAATACTGCTGTAAGTAGTTGCTACGCACGTAGCATTTACTTGAATCTAAAACTGGCAATTCGACTTCGGTGGACCACGAAATTTATAACGACCATAAAATTCAATTAGTTACTAATCTACAGCGACAAAATTAAATATAAGTTGAAAAGGTAATAAAACAAAACAAAAGGAAAGAAAACATAAATCAATACCAAGCATTACTCCGTAAATCTCTTTATGAAGTTTGATTTATATAAATATCCTTAAATTAATTTCCCTAACAATCACTGTAAGTATTCCATCATTAAGTATCAAATTTCAATTAAAATCACTGGAGGTAATTTCCATTTTCCACAATAAAACTAAAAAGTTTTTGAATTCTGTTGCTAAAAAACTTTAATTTGAAACGAAAATATACCAAAAAGGAACATAAAAACATAGGCATCATTATTTAAATATATTTTCTTTAATTTTCTTACCTTTTAGGCGAACAAAAAAATTAAATTTTTAAAAATCATAAAAAAGGATATATGGACTGCTCTGAAAGTATGATAGCTAATCCCAAACTATTTATACAGTATTATTTCTTACATAAAACTTCAAGTTGTGTGATAAAAGTTTTATGAAAATGGTTAAAATTTTCTAACAAGAAATTAAGATAAATATATTTTTTGTTTCGAAAAAAATTCGTTTCATTCGAATTTCAAAAAAAGGCTTTAAGCAAGACTTTCACCTCATTTTTCGAAAATGCGTAATAGGTGTAAATATATCATTATCAAAGCAAATGATTCTGTTATCTCATACGTACGTAGTTGACTGAAATATTATCATCTGTAATAAAATATGGGACGAAACACATTTTTCTAATGTTTGTCTGTCACGTGAGATAAATATGAGAAGAGCAGTAAGAATGACTCCACAAGATTTCAGGAAACAGCTACTAATAATCTACGTGAAAATTGGTAATATTTTTTCATCCCAAACTACTAAAGGCAGTTTGTTCTGTTCCAAGTATTACCATCTTTGGCGATAAACAGCCTGTTGTCATGTTTGTTGCTGCCAATACTTTCTTCAGTTCATAAGACGAGCTTCTATTTTCTTCTTCTACAAAGTCTTTAGCAGCAGGAATATTACAACCTTTAGTTATAAATTGGAAATATCTGACCTGAGGTTTGAACCTTGCTCTGACGTCTAATAAGGTAACACGCTACATACGACTGCTTCAATCAATGTCAAGAACATATCAAGAATAGAAAATTCAATCTTTTCACTTTCGTCCCGCACTTAACTTTCAATTCTTTCTCAAAAACCACAAATAATGTACTATTTACGATAAAACTTCACAAAATCTTTGAAATCTTAAAAAAATTACATACACGACACCAAAAAATTTCTAGGAAAATCGTATGTATCAAAAATGATACATAAGCCAGAATTATGAAGTTTTTGAATTTTGGAACCCCTGTTTGCAAGTCCGTCTCTTTACATTTCAACAAAGCCCTCTATGGATAGGCCAATTGAAACCTTTTATCTTTTAAAACTCAAAAACCAGGATGAAATTTATTTTGTCTTCTTCTGGGTTTAAATCGGGAATTACTCGTGGTTGTAATAGAACAGTTTAAGCACCATTATACGTCAAATATCAGTCAGTTTGCAGTGTAATTATCTTTTATTTGCTCTCCCTCTCTTTCCCTGTAATGCTAATGCAACATTTCTTAAAAAGTTTTAATTTCATCGCCATAATTTGTTTTAAAAACTCCTTCCCTGCTAATTTTAAAGCTTTTCAGTATACCTGTAATGAAATTGGAACCATTTCTCACCTTTTCTTCGTCTTGTTTGATGCTGTAACCAATTTAACAAAGAATTATTGTTAGGGAAACGAACGAACGAACATGACACATGTTATCACCACATTGCTTGCATACTCGTACACTGTTTCAGACTCATTTCACTAACCCAACATAGCTGTTGTTGTTGTTATTGTAACTGTAACTGTAATTTTAATTTGATTCTAATTAAATCAAAAAGATATCCTTCACCACCTTTTATACTCACCACACATATACTGACATACCTACATACATACGTATCTTGTTGGCATACATACATACATAAGGGGGATATAAAATGTGTAACCGTTAAGACTTTAATACGTTCTTCTTAAGTTGTCTCTCGCTCTCTCTCTCTTTCCCTTTCTTTTCTGCATACTTGTTTGTTAATGTATAAGTAAGTGTATGGGTGTGTGTGTGTATGTATTTCTTTGGGAGAGTAAAGAGAAAGTGAATGTGTCCTCTTGTATTACCCAGGTCTGTAGTTTGTTCGTTGATGGGTTTTTGGTTATTCAACTTGTTTGTTTCGCTTGTTTGAACAAATAAATGAAAGTGGGAATGGGAGTGGGTGTGGGAGAAGTGTGGGAGTCGAAGAAGTAGAAGCAGAAGCAAATGTTTTTGGGTTTTAACAATAATCACCTGATGTCACTGATGAAATTTTACGCCAATAAATCTTATTTTTACTGGAACACATTAATCTTCTGCTTCGCCAACTGGGCTGACTCAAGGTTAGCGGTAAAGCTAACCAAATAATGTATACAGCGATAGGGTGATATTGTTGCCTGTCTTGACACTCTCACTGTTATACTTATGTTAACACCTATACCCACACCCACACCCTACACAACCGCATTCCATTTTTTTATATGCCTAGCTGGGATACCCATTCCAACAAGTTTCGAATATCAAAGTTTGCAAAACCTTTTATGTTGGTGGTAAATTTTGTTTCGTAGATTTTGTTGTTGTTTTTAAAGCTGACAATGAAGCTGAATTAGAGGAATCTCATTACAGCATATGATGAATTAAAGGTTCATAGATTTTTTATTAAATCTCTCCTTATCTATTACCAGGGCATGTAGAATTCAAATTTATAAAAATTATTTGCCTTTAATAGAATCTACTGGACCTTAAAAGTTCAGCACTTGACACGCGTTCCAACTGCATGATTTTGTAAAAATCTTCTCTTACTCTCACTGGAGATGATCATCATAAGACCAGGTTCGTTTGCCTCCATTTATATGGTGATCCCTGTTCTGTTAACCTTTAACTAATGATCTCTTAAGAGATCTAAAAGACCAGACGTGGTATTGTTTTGCAAAAAACCCCTTACTTTGTCACCGAGAGAGCCTACCAACGATGAAATTTACCACATTTGTCGATGACATATCCTTTAAATAGCACAGTTGAGGAAATTTTTTTCCGTCGAGGAGGGGTAAATGTACCTAACCGCACATCGTCGTCACATCCGCCGTGTGTGGGGCCCTCACCCACTAAATCCCCCCTCGTCTCCTATGGACTGGTTTGTGCCCACTCCGGAATTATGGTGGTATTACTTCGGAGTGGAGTCCTTTTGGCCCATTGGCCTCTTCATGTTTATATCCGCGTCCGGATTGCGAATCGAAAGCTGAGAAGTCATCTAAGTGTCTCCACTATTCCTTTCGTCTAAATCATCGTCTCGGTTACGCTTAGCACGTGTGACAGTATCACCTATGCCGATAGGCTTATTCGTTCTGCAGCCTCAAGATCTCTCTTCTTCTATCTCAGAATGCACTCTACGTCATAACGTGTCTCAATTTTCGTTGTGCCTCTTCCGTGTACCTGGCTGTGATAACAGCTGCGATATCGTCTGCGTATCCAACCAAGAAAGTTCCGTCGGCCATATCCTCCCTCAGAATTCCATCATAGCTAACGTTCCACAGGTCGGGGCCGAGGATAGATCCTAAGGTCGCTCCTGATGTTACCTGTTTCACCCTTGATCCCGAGCTTGTGTTATACACCAGCTGCCTGTTACTCAAATAACTGCTTATCATGGCCAGAATGTAGTGTGGCACAGAGAAATTGTTCTCCAAAGCATCCACTACATCGCTCCATCTAAGGCTGTTAAACGCGTTTTTAACGTCTAAAGTGGCAAGCAGTACCGCAGGCCTCGTAAAGTGACTCCCATGCTGTGTGACCATAGCCGCTTCAGTCACCTCTCTCAAAGCGCCAATTGTTGACCGACCCGGTCGAAAACCATATTGCCGAGCAGACAGTCCTCCACTATTCTAAATAGCAGCAGTAAGCCGTGGCTTCAAAAGCCTCTCGAGCAGATTCCCTGACGTATCCAGCATGCACAGTGGCTTGTACGCGGATGGGTGCTCCGTTGTTTCTTCCATATTTCGGGGAAAATAGATTCTCTTAGGCACGCGTTGTACATTCCAACTAATAGTTGCGGTCTTTGATCGGCATTTTCCCGCACTATCTCAGGCGGGATGCCATCGGGCCGCGGTGCCTTACCGGGTTTTAGTCCGGCTGCAGCTATTTTCAGCTCAGTTGAGGTTGCTAGGAGTGTGATGCTAGGAGTAAGCGCAGTCACCATACGAACTCATCAAAGAAGTTGGTCAGTGCGGGGGCTGTACAAAAAAAAAATCAACCAGTACTTCGTTAAATCTCAAGAGACTCGATAGTAGCTTAGCCTAGATTTTTTACTTTTTTTTATCTGAGGAGAGGAGCTCTAGTCTAGTTTTACATGGCGTAGAACATTCATACAAAAAATGCTGTATCGGCTTTCCTTCTTTCTCTTCAAAATCAGCTCCTCTACAATAGTTTTAATGGGGATATTCAATACCAATACCAAGTCGTCGTAGTCTAGTAGGTAGTGTGTTGGCTTATTAGACGTAAAGCCAGGGTTCGAGCCCCAGGCCAGACATCAAAACAAAACACAAAAAGTATTTCTTCGGCGACTTTCTCTCAGCAGATTTCTGGCAATAACTCTGAGAGTAAATAAAATTGCCATGAAAAGTTTCTCAAAAAAGAAACTGTCGTTCGGAGTCGACTTTAAACTGTAGGTCCCGCCACTCATATATAAATATAAAGCGATAGTGAATTATAAAAATTCAACCCTGCAGAGTAGTATACAGTTTAGCAGGGTTTTCAACCATCTTTTTTATCTTTTTATTATAGTTTCCTATCCAGTGTTTCATATATATATGTTCCTCTTACTGCTCTAGGGAGCATAGGGCCGCAACAAGTTGGTTCCAATGGTTTCGATCGTCAGCGCGGTGTTTGACTTCGTTCCACTGTAGACGTAGTTTGAATAATTCGATTGTGATTTGGCGTTTCCAGGTGTGTGATGGTCGTCCGATGCGCCTGCTTGCCTGGGGGTTCCAATCTATGGCTTTCCTTGTGATGTCATCTAATGGCTTGCGAAGAGTGTACCCAAGCCAGCCCCACTTGCGTCTTCTTATTTCCATCTCTATTGGTTGCTGGTTTGTATCTGACAAGAGTTGAACACTAGATATTATGGAGGGCCAGTAAACACGCATGATTCTACGCAGGCATTTGTTAACAAATATCTGAATAGACTGGGAATCTCGGGGTGCAATATTCCACGTTTCGCAACCGTAAAGTAATGTGGATTTGACGTTGGAGTTGAAAATTTTAAATTTGGTGCATCTCGATATATTGGATGATTTCCAAACGGGGTTAAGTTGGGCAAAAGCTTTGCGTGCCTTATTAATGCGGCTGGCAATATCTGCTGATGAACCGCCGGATTTATTGATTATACTGCCTAGACGGCAGAAGGACTTCACTTCATCAATTTCCTTGCCGTATATTAGGAATTTCCCCGTTGCGATAGCATTCATTCTGAGTGATTTGGTTTTGTGGATACTCATCTTTAATCCAGTATTTCATGGAACAAGGATAATTTCCTAGCATCTCTCTGTAATGCGAAAAAGTGGTCGTAAACCCTGCTAAGCGGTATACTACTCTGCAAAGATCAATTTTTATAATTCACTGAATGGTCGGCCATGAGTCTCAGGAAATTCATGCAACACACATATGTAGCCAGGCAGAGACCTGGGCCTATAATTTGAATAAGACTGACTGTTTCCACAATGGTCGAGAAGCATAACTGACCCCTAATTGCCATCAAGTGAAACATTGCTATACGCTCATAGACAATCTGTTTTTGTCTTCAAAAACATAATTTTTGTTTAGCCGGACCCCTGTATATATTTCCAAAAATATTAAGCGATCTTATTTTATGTTCCCCCCCCCCCTTCATTATACAGCCTCATTAAATAACTGTTAATAAACACATGCTAAGTACAACGTTGCCAACCCCAAACCAACCAAAAAAAGTAGAAATGCTGCCACAATGTTTCCTTGGGAATATCAAATGGAATCTTTAAACCACAAAGTAAATGTTATCATGTTGCTGTTGCTGTTACTGTATTAAATATTTATTTTTCACCCTCTCCCCCCTTTACTTGCGGAGAGTACGACAAAGAGCGTACTCGTACATCAAAAGGTGCTTGAGTTTAGGCCTTGTAAGCCATACATATACTTGCCTACGGTAGGTAACAACACATTTTCCCTAAAACAAGTAAATTTACACCCCAAGAAATAAACACCAAAAAAAAAAGAAAAAACGTGGTACAAATTTACACATGACACCGACATTGTAAGCAACTTGGTATGTATGAAAGTGCCAGTGTTGGCTGGCACCCTAAAAATCTTTACGGATGGAAGCCAAAGTAACAATAGAAACTTGGCACTCGAAATAGCATTTCAATGTGGCACACGGTTTAGTTTAGTTTGTTGCACAGTACTTGGCAATATTCGAACAGTTTATCATGGCCAGGTTTTGTTTGTCTCTTGTTGGTGGGGAGGGGAGGGGCTTTGGGAGATGGTATTGGTTCGTTTGCTTTGGATCACCTTTTTTGGCGTGTAAGTAAGCAAGTAAGTTGTCTTCTTAATGTTAAGGACTCAGTTACCACAGCAGTTGGTAGTATGGCAGGGAGCACAAGTAGGGAATATGATGTGCCCTCTTGTATTTCCCTTTTGAAAACGACAGAGGAGGGGAGGGGAGTGCAGAAACCAAGTGAAATTTTATACAAATTTAAGCCATGTTCAAGGTTTACCGCTATTTAATGAACACAATATTCACAAAAACGGAAAATGGCCTCGAACATAAGCATGTTTAATGTTCAAATTAGTTGGAAATAGTAGCAACAAACCCAGCAACAACAACAACCCCAGCAACACTTTGATTATTTCCCCTTCACATTATTGCCAGTTTGCTAGGCCGGCATTTGCACATGTACTCAAGGGTTTATGCCAATTTGCCCACTTGCAACCATAATGGTTGATTTAATTGCCATGCGACATAATTTTCATTCGAATTGAAATACGTTAAGAGGACGTCTAAACATTAAAAAATTTTTGTTTTTCCCTTCAACCATAACTCAAGGTAGGGTGCCCCTACCCTAATAATGCAAAGTATTTTGTTGGAGTTAAGAAAATAATTGGTGGAAGGAGGACGTAAGATTTTTACGCAGAAAGAAATATTGAAAAACAGGGCGTCCATCTAATGAACGAATACCTGCTGTAATGCACTGTACCATTGCATCACTGGCGAGGGCTATGAAAAAATATGCGAAACCGTTGTAGCATCGATAAAACAGTAAAACCCAAACAACATTACTAATCTAGATCTACTTTACTAGATCTTAATGCTCTACAGATATTAATTTGCCCTGAACTCCAGTAGAAAATAAGTTGGCTTATTAGATGAGAGCCCCCGGTATAGTCACCACGAATATCTCTTTCGGCTACTTCCCCTCAAAAGTTTCATGACAAAAACTCTGAGAGTAAAATCAAATTGCCAACAAAATCTTCTCAAGAATCTGCTGTTTTCAATCGACATTAAATTGTAGCTCCCGTTACTCCTGCATAAGATTTATAAACACAACATGGTTGGTGTAAAAAACTAGGTTGTAATCCTAACTAATAGCTTGTAATGGCCGGCTGTCTCTGAAGAAGATAGCAAGACATACGACAGTTTCCCTCGTTTGGATTCCAGGACAGGGGAACATTGAAGATAGCAACAGCTAAAGCTGGCATCTCGCTGGGAAATTCAAATAAATTCCCACATGAGAGACAAACAAATGATCTCACAAAAGCTCTCCATTCATTGGCAAAAGTAAGAATGGGATAATGAGCCCACTTGTAGAGACACCACACAGATCTGGGCCGATATAGAGATATGAAGAACAGAATTTCCATTGAATCTAACAAGATTCCATTTAAGGAAACTCATAGTAGTGATAACGGCACACAGGCCTGTAGGTGTTCACGCCTTAGGAAACTGGGAATACCTTATAACTACATTTGCAGAAGCTGTAACGACGAGGAAGTAGAGAAGACTACAGACCTTCTTTTCTTCTTTCATTGTCTAGTGCTTGGAGACATGAGAAATGGAATTCGTGGATACTCAGAATTTTTTGGAAAACATATCTAGCCAAAGGCGACTTGAGAGAAATTCACACGTTCATAGGGCTCTCGGTATCTTTTTTTATTTTTTTTACGCCGAGGAGTGGTAAATGTACCTAACCGCACCATAGAGGAAGTCGTCACATCCGCCGTGTGTGGGGCCCTCACCCACTAAATCCCCCCTCGTCTCGTGGACTTGTTGTGCCCACTCCGGAACTACGGTGGTATTACTTCGGAGTGGAGTCCCTTTGGCCCCTGCGTGTTCATTTCCGCATCCGGATTACGTGTCGAAAGTTGAAGAGACATCTAAGTGTCTGCACTATTCCTTTTGTCCAGGTCCCTACTTCGAATTTCGCTTGACACGTGTGCCAGTTTCATCTATGCCGGCGTGCCCACATGTTCCGCAACCTCAAGATCCCTCTTCTTCAGTCTTAGAATGCTTTCCACGTAATTCGCCACTGAGGTCCAATTTTCTCTTCTCGTCCCAACTATCGACGTCAGTGCAGAGCGATAGTTCTGATAGCGTGCACACTCGAAAACAGTGAGCTCAGGCTCTCGGTATGGTTGAGAAATATCAGCCAGGAGCTATAATTATGTTGTTACGAAAATGAAAAATCCAGATACTAGCATTTTGCTTTTACATCTCTTAACATTAAAATTTTACGCAAAAATTCAACAACAAACACCAGCATAAAAAATTGTAAACCAGTAAACAAAAATACAACAACAAACATTACAAGAATAAATGTAAACAAAATACACAAACAACAATAATGAATATAAACAACGATGTTTACATTTATAGAGATTTCGAGAAGGCGAAGTTATGAACATTCGCCTTCAAGAACATTCATCAGACTTCTTACTGTGCTATATAAAAAGCAAGGCAATGCAGGCTAGTTAGTTACTGAAGTTCAGTCAGTCTGAAGATGCGGTGTGTTTGAAGAGAGTAATCGTAGTTTGAAGATCTCCTTTGCAAAGATCTGTCGAATAATTGTTATTGTTTATCCAAAGGGTGTAAACCAGAGGTCAGCAATGAGTGTTCAAAACGATGAGTAGATTCGAATCATACTTATAATTTCTTATACTTATACGCATTCATACTTATTTTAATGTCATACTCATACTACTCATATTCAAAATTTGAAATACTCATGGTACTCATACTTAACAATACGCATGATGTTATTGATTACGACTCTCCATGACTCATCGTATACACGAATCACAAAATAAATGTGATTCGCGTACGAACACTACAATAGTCACAAGAAGGTTGTGTGTTTGCTCTGCTTTCTGTCTTTGTCTTTTTTGCTTAGGTGTCTTTCTTCTTTCTTTGTAAATACAACAACAACTGAGACTGTAAATTTTGACGAATGATTCGAGTCACTCAAATCATTTATGAGTAGTATTATAATTTTATTCTTCTAAATTTATGAATCTGAATGAGTATGAGTTCGAAGGTTGTGAGTTTGATATCAACGTTATACTCATAATCATTGCATCGTGTACTTAGAAATCAATGTTGTACTGAGTACGAATGAATCAGAGTAGTTGGATTTCAATACTGTTCACTCACTCATACTCAAAATTTCATGAGTACTTATGAGTAGCGCAAAAGCAATTCATTGCTGGTCTCTGGTATAAACAGAGTAATAACAAACAAAGCAATTGTTGTTGTTTACATCAAGTTGTGAACATTGGCACACAGAATTGTGCGAATAATAAAGAATTTTAATTAAAACTAAACACAAATTTATTTTTATTTTATTTGCAATCTACGAGCTCATATTTTAAACGTTTTTAAAATGTAAAAACATAACAATATTGTGGAATAGTTAACATCGTAGTTACTACGGTAGCATATAGGACCCAAGTAAGCGGTGACCATTAACCTAACATAACATTTGCATTTCTTTTCAGATGAAAATCTTATAAAATTATTAATAATTTGGAATTATTTTGGTTTTGTTT
Organism: Sarcophaga subvicina; assembly: GCA_936449025.2. Classification (NCBI taxonomy): domain Eukaryota; kingdom Metazoa; phylum Arthropoda; class Insecta; order Diptera; family Sarcophagidae; genus Sarcophaga; species Sarcophaga subvicina. The sequence continues at coordinate 144,643,819 of OW388080.2, read as the reverse complement.
TTGTTATTGTTGGTGTTTAATGCTGATTTTCAACACATGTTTTGTTTATGCTTGTGGCACTAGCATCTAATTATGATTACATTTCCCCTCCGTCTTTAAATGTAAACTTCTTACGTTATGTTAGAGTATTAGAATGTATGTATGTGTGTGTAAGTGTATGTATGTTAGTAAATGAAGGTAATAATAACATTTTTAGTTCACCTTCCTGTTATTTTTTTTTTTTGTTGGTTGTAGTTGTCGCAATATTTTTGCGGCTTTAATTGGAATTTTTCGAACAACGTGTGGCATTTGCCCGGGGATTTATTTTTTCAATTTTTGCTGTTTGGTTTCACCTTTAAGATCTCTGACATTTTGTGTTTAAATACCTCAAAGTTTATGGTTTTGCTAGTTTAAGCGTTTTTTTTCAATTTTTTTTTTTGTTTTTTTTTCTCTGGAATACTTTTGGCTGAAAGCAAAATGCAAGAGTTTCTTACATCTCAAGCTCCCTCCCTCTCTCCCGGTGTCTAACAAGTAAAATGGCTTCATAAGGATGTTTTTTTTTTGCTTAACTGAATAGTAAATTTTCATTTAAAATGTCAACGTTAACGGTAATGTTAAGGAGAGTAAAAGAAAAGCGAGAGAGAAACTAATTTTAAACCTAAAAGTATGCAATGCTAATAAAGAAGTTCCTTTGAAATATGGCTGTAGTGGTGGTAGTAGTAAGACAGTTTTCGGTGTAAATGAAATGAAATGAAATACTGGCTGTATAGTGTGGCTCACTGACTAATTGCTGGGTTGTGAGTATTATGGTTTGTCAGTCAGTGTGTATTGCTAAATGTTTTTCCCGTTGAATTTATTCTCCTTTTACTAAATAAAATCAGCTTAAAATTAGAAAATTTATTACGTATTTTATTATTATTCTTAAGTATTCAGTTACTATTTTAACTATCTCTCTCTCTCTCTCTCTCTCTCTCACTCTCTTTCTGTCTATTTCTGTCTTATTTTCTTGGGTATTATTTTTCTTGCATTGTTAAGCACATTTTCCAACTCGTCATTTCAGTTTGCTGTTCCTCTTCTTCTTCTGTTTTTTGTTGTTGTTCTCATTTGCAAGATTTAATATTTTTTTATGTGTTCTTCCTATTGTTGTTGTTGTTGTTGCCATTTTTATTGCGCCGTTTATATGTCTTTACGTTTTTTTTTTTTTTGAAGGAAAACGGTTGCCAACTTTTAATGGGATTTCGTTATTTTCCTGTGCTTTCGTTTGCTTGTTTTTTTCTTCATTTCTCGTTACCGTTGCTATTGCCTGTACTATTATCGATGTTGTTGCCTTTGTTGCTTTGGTGTCGTTTCGTTTTTCGTTTAAAGTACATATTTTTCATACTTTTATTATTTTCTATCTCCCCTTTCACTCCGCCATGCTTTTCATTTCATTTCATTTCATTTCTTGTTTCATAAGCCCGTGAAGCAATCAGGAAAAAGGAAACACTTGGGTAGTATATGACAACTTCCGGCTACGAGCATAATTTAGCGTTTTAAATTACATCTAAAATGAGCTTAAATGGTTCATGACACATTTTTTTTCTTCTTCCAAGAAATGAGCAATTTTCGCATGCATTTTCATACGACAGAAAGAGATGCGAGATGTCATCAAGTGCAAAGCAACAACAAAAACACTAAGAACATATTTTAAGTCGACATATATGTATCTATAAATCAATTAATGTATGTTTGTTGAGGCATCACTCATATTAAAAAGGATTTTATTTTGATGAGTCCCCTGGTTTCCCATGAACATGGGCTCATTAGCCAACCTGATATAGGAATAGTGAGAAGAAAATTTGTTTGGAAACCTTCTAAACATTTTCAAGTTGTCATGTTGTTTTGTTACCGTTATAATTACAGTTATTTAATTCAACATATTCATAATTGGTCATTATAATCCTTCAGTCAGGATTACGACCTAGCTTAGCACACCACTTATGTTGTGTGTCTTACAGATTAAAGTCGAAACCGAACGACAGTTTGTTTTAGAAACTTTTCATGGCAATTTTAATTTCATTCTTAGAATTTTTGCCAGAAATCTGCTGAGCGAAAGTCGCCGAAGAAATATATCGATTTGTTGTTTGAGCCAGGACTTGAACCATGGCCTCACGTCCAATTAATCAACATCTAATAGCACTCATATGGCAAAACATCTGAAAGTAAATAAACTTGCCATAAAAAGTTTCACAAAAAAACCGTCGTAACTCCCACTCATGTATAAAATTAACACACACAACACGTTTGGTGTAAGAAAATAGGTTGTAGTCCTGACTAAAGGGTTGTAATGACCAATTACGTAAGCAATTGAAGAATATTGTGTTTTACAGATAACGATAACAAGTATGCGCTCCTTTTCTATCATTGACTGCATTACGTAAGCCAAGGAGATGAGTAGACCATTTCGTGATAAAATGTTCAATTGTACGTCATCAAGATAGCATGATACCTAGCTTCCCACACCACGCTGAGAGTCTAACATTGACTACGAACATGATGTAAGGTCAGACAGCGCCTGCTACCTCCTCAAAAAATATTTGAATATGAGGACTCAATCAGCAAAGGTGCTAAGTGCCACCATGAAACAGTGCTAAGTACAACAAACGAAAACATTTAGGCAGCAATAGTTGGAAACCCTAGCATTCAAGAACTTGTTAAAGCTTATGAATTACTTGTTTAGTCAGGATTACGACATAGCTTCCCATACCACTTTTGTTGTGTGTGTTAATTTTATACATGAGTGGCGCGAGCTACAGTTCCAAGTCGACTCCGAATGACAGATTTTTTGAGAAACTTTTCATCGCAATTATTTTTACACTCAGATGTGTTGCCATAAATCCGATGTGTTCATATTTCGTTTCGTTTTGATGTCTGACCTGGGGTTTAAACCGTGGCCTTACGTCTAATAAGCTGACACACTATCTACTGGACTACACTATCTAGTAGACTATATACTAGTCAAGCTAATGTTAAAACCCATCTGTATTCTACTACAAAGGATTTTGTTCCTTTATTTATATTAGTTTGTGCTGGCATTCATTGGGAATCACAGGATCAAAGCTAATGCTCTGATATGACTTAGGGAAAGAAAGTTTCAATTGCCATCTTAATTGCTTAATTGTTCATTACAACCCTTTAGTTAGGATTATAACCTAGTCTCTTACACCACCCACATTGAGTGGGTCTTAATTTTATCAATGAGAGGCAGATTTATTTTTATTTCAGAGTTTTTGCCAGAATACTGCTGAGAGGATGTCGCCGAAGAAATATTCTCTTCATATTTCTTTTGTTCGAAATGTCTGAGTCAAGTGTTGAACCACGGCCTAATGTCTAGTAATGCAACACATTACCTACGAGTTACAGCGATGACTTCACTCCCCAACTGCCATCTTTAAATATTTGACTGTTTTTCGATGTCCGTAGCTTGTCAATTTACGTTTCAGAATTTCTGTTTTAATTGTTTGGTTGTCAATAACTAAAACTATTTGAATATTGTCGCTGGCCACAGCAAATGCAATAAAGAGCATAAATAATGCATTTGACAATTCATTGCATAGACGTACATATATCGATTTGCTAATACATTCAACTTGATTTGAAGAGATCGCCTTATGGTATTCAGACAATCAAACATTTGACTGACAGATGTATGGCTGCCAGAACTGTATTCCCCAGAATTGTTGAGGATGCTTCTTACTTAACTTATTTGATTTGATTACAATCCTTAAATAAGGATGACAATCTAGTTTCTCACATCATCCATGTTGTGTGTGTTAATTTTATCCAGGAGGAGTGGCACCTACAAGGTTGCCAGGAATTTGATCATCCAGAAGTTGAGAGAAGACAGGAAATCATAAACTGTGGGTTGATCACCAGTTTTGAAGGAAGCAGTTGACTGAAGCCGCCGTAGTCTAGTAGGTATTGTGTTGGCTTATTAGACGTAAAGCCAGGGTTCGAGCCCCAGGCCAGAATGACCAGATTTGTAATGTCCAATTATGTATGTATGTAATTGACTACACGAGTTAGATAATCACCCGTACTGGGTGTAGTATGTGGTTTAGATGGTGGCTCGTTGACATAATGTTGACACTCAATTCTTGTCTACGGAGAATAATTTGCTAAAAACTTTACATCAATAAAGGCGAAGACAAGGAATGGTGCATCAGAGCAGATTCCAAAGCAGTGCCATTATTGCTAAGCCTGCCTTGACCAATCAAAAACTATTCACAGTTTTTTGTCTCCTTCGATGGGCTTATATTACAATGGTAAACTGTATCAATCAATCCATTAGTATCAAGCCATGATCTAATTTCTCTAATTGCTGAGTTCGTCATCTCCTCGATATTATTTACCATAAAAGCATACAGTAGTTGTCCTGTCCAATAGTTATAATCGTAGTACCGCACCCTACATTATATTCCATCGTGTGAGCCCAAGTGCTAAGAGCTGTAACACACGTGCCGACATTACATATTCCAACTCTCCACCATCCGTTAAATATTGTTCCATTTTTACCTTTTTTAAAAACGTTTAAATATGAGTTCGTTAATTGCAAACCAAGTAAAAACAAATATGTGTTTAATATCAGTTAAACTCTCTTTATTATTTACACTACTTTCGTGTGCCACCGTATACAACTTAACGATACAACAACAATTTGCTTGTACACTATTCTCTTTCACACTTCTGGCCGCGTTAACACTAACAACTGTTCGTTAGATCTTTTCTGCTTACAACCTTTTTGCAAGCAATACCACTTGTACGTTCAAACCGCAACGCGTCTTCACATAGGGCTGACTGAATTATCACTGACTGCTGCCTGCTTTGTCCAGCCCTTTTATAGTCCGACACAACCAGTCTAACGAACATTCCTGAAGTGGAAGGTTCGTGATCTCGCCTTCTCGAGAGTTCTATTGCTAATACATTGTTGTTTGTGTACTTTGCTTATGTTGTCTATCCCTTTTTGTCACATACATGTTGTTGTTGGTACCAGGCGCAACCAGGTTCGTCATACATAAGTGTATGTGCAGCTTTAGATATTCAACACGTTCATTGTATTCTTAGTGTTAGTGTGTATTTGTATCGTGTGTATTGTGTTGGTGTAGCTGGTAGCTTTTATTTATCGTTTTTGTTGTTAAACGATTATAGTTCGTTTCGATTTATGTAACAATATATTTCCCTTCGGTAGTCGCTCATTATGTCCATTAAGCACATACATATGTTGGCTTAGCAATATTGAAAAGAGTTTTGCAATCGGCGCCACAATTTGGTTCATAATGCCAGGTGTAACCAACGAGCATTATTCCTTTGTGCCAAACCCCTGTATATCCTTCTATTCCATCTCTTGCAATGTCCACTTCCATTGTTAATGCATCTGCAGTGCAGCTTCTAACCATTTTTTATGTGTGTGTGTCATTTGAAACCGCGAAGTCTAACGGGTAGTCCTTTGTACGTGTAGAATTTCGATGAGAAACATAAAACAGGAACAGGGCACACAAAAAGGCAGGCAGGAAAAAATCTGACAGAAATAATAAGAATTTTTGCGAAAAAAAAAGAAAGAAAGAAAAAAGGATGAACAAAAAAAAAAGAAAAAAGAAATAAGCAATGTTTGCATAAGTATCTCAGATGTGTGTGTGCTTGTAGATGTTCATTGTAATTGAAAAGGATACGGCAAAAGGATATGTAACAACAATCTTTTAACGACTTACCTGTACGATGATATTATATTTACACGTAAACACACACACACATATACATCCAAACTGATGTTTGTGAAAGTATTCATGCACTCATAACCAAATATATTCCTTTTCTTTCTCTTCCCCTCTCTTGCTCTGTCTTTTTAAAGACAATTTTCTCAAATTTTTTTTGTTTTTTTTTTTCATTTCTTGGCAAACGTTTGCAATTTCTTCATATTCCTGCAGCTTATGAAGCTGGCTGGCTGGTGGCATGAGTGACTTAGTTTAAGCAAATATTTCTTATAAATTCTTTACAGCATAAAATTCAATGCAAAGCATACGGAGAGCACACGGAGAGCACTTGGAGAGACATTAAAATGAAGGCGCCCAAAATTTTCTTTCTTTTTTTTCACGTTAAAATGATGTCTCAGAATTCAATGGTAAGACTATATTACAGATGCATGTATGTGTGTATGTGTGAAGCAAAAAGGACGACGATTAAGCATTAATCCGTTTTGTGATAAAAATTCTGACAGCTGACTGTCTGCCTGACTCTCTGTCTGCCTGCTGCCTGGCAAAATGATAGGTTTTGCCTTCAAAGATTTTTACGACACAAAATCTGATCGTTGTTAAATGAATTTAAGAAAATAGTGAAAGAAAAAGAAAGAAAAAAACTGATTAAATTTACCTGAAAATATCAAATTAAACTTGTATGCGATTGAAATAAAATTCAATATTTAGTTGAAAAGATTAAAACGTTCACTTATATTTTATAATGGGGCTGTTGCTAATGAGGTCATCTAAAATATACTTCGAACTGTTATTACTTCCTTGGGTACCTAAGAGCAAAGAAGGACTATAATAAAATGCTTCCAACGTAAGCAATCTGGCGTCATTAGTTTAATTTGCCATGACGTCATTCTGGGTTTATCAGCCGCATTAATTGCATTGCCTTTCTCTAAGTGTAGGAAAATCTTTCATGACTGCTTCATGTCATCCTGAAATCTCCTCTTAACCAATTCAATCCGCCTTCATTCACATAAAACTTTTCAGCCAGGATTGCAACCTAGTTTACCACACCACCCATGTTGGGTGTGTTAATTTTCTCTATGAATGGCCAGACATACAGTTACAAGTCGATTACGAACATAAATTCTTCGCCCGATTCGAGTTACTGTGCACCAGTAGACAAGCATCGTCTGCGTAAATTAGATCAGACGTCGCTGTAGTCAAGTAAGTAGTGTGTTGCCTTACTAAACACAAGCCGGTGGTTCAAAACTTAACTAAGAAAAAATATTTCTTTTGGCTGCTTCCTCTCATCAGACTAAATAAAATTCCTATGAAAAGTTGTTCAAGAATATGCCGTTCGGAGTCAACTTTAAACTGTAGGCTCTGCCACTCATGGATGAAAATAACACGTACAGCATGGGTGATGTGAGGGGCTAGGTGGTAATCCTGACTAAAGGGTTGTAATGATCAATTAAGGAACTACTCTATATTATTTAGGTGACTTTGACTTTCCTTCAGAATTCCCCTACCGTCATTGAGAAATCTTCCAAACATTATGTTCAAGACCATGTCTCACCATTTCACTCAGCAATTTGCCTCAGGTTATAGACTCGTCATGAGACATCTGAGATTCAGATTAATTGTAGCGTAGTCTGTCGAAAGTCTTGTCAAAATCTACGAAGTAAAGTTATAGCGCTGAGAGCCACTCTGCAGATTAATCCAGAATTAAAGCCAGCTTGTTCTTGCCTTAACGTTGGTGTTATTAAAGATTCTTAAGGCAATTATATGGGCTGCTATCCTGTTCATTACATATCGCAGAGTAATATCTACACATAATTGGTCATTACAACCTTTTAGTCATCATTACGACCTAGTTTCGCACCACATTTATGTTGTGTGTTTTAATTTTACACATGAGGGTCGGGACATAGAGTTTTAAGTCGACTCCGAACGACAGATTTTTTTGAGAAACTTTCCATTGCAATTTTATTTACTCTCAGAGTTTTTGCCAGAAATCTGCTGAGAGGAAGTCGCCGAAGAAATACTTTTTTTGTGTTTTGTTTTGATGTCTGGCCTGGGGCTCGAACCCTGGCTTTACGTCTAATAAGCCAACACACTACCTACTAGACTACGACGACTTCCAAACGTTATGTGCAAAATAATGTTAAATAAAGGTGGTTACAAGACCAGCCCTAGCTGAGCCTATCTCACCTCTCACCATTCCATTCAGCAATTTGCGTTAAGGTATAGATTCCTCTGTGTTTCAGAGGAATTGTGGTTTAGTAAATCGAAAGCCTTCTAAAAGTGTACAAACTATAGTTATAGCGATGAGCGTCAGTCTACATATTGCTCCACGCAATTACACGTAAGCTTATGTCGACTTATAAAGTTTGAATCCAGCTTCTTCTCGCCTTGACGTTGGTATCATCAGAGATTGTTTGGCAATTATATGAGCTGATATCCTGTTCATTATACATCACAGAGTAATATCAGAGGACGTTGGTTTTAGGCAACGTTAGATAGCAGCCCCATTATTCTAGGACGTGCTACAGCAGACAAAATACCTGCTTAGCTGGAACAACAAAGGATTAATGAAACGAAAGCACGGCAGAATAACGTTGTGTGAAAATATTATGCTCCTAAGAGGGGTAATGGAAGAAATACATAAATATGGACTGAATACCCATTAAAACGAAGGATTTTGCAAGCGATAAGAGGTTATGACAATACAGGCTGCAGCGGAACATCACCACACGGCTATCAGGTCTCTAAATTCCAACGAACCCCAATGAACTCCAAAACAATGGGCATCCCTATGAGAACCTGTAGGCTCATAATTGCAAATGCGATCGTCGATTCCGTCAACGACAGATGGGCCCCCTCGGACACGGGTAGAACGGCGAGTAAAATCTGGAAAAGGCTGGATAAAGGGCGCACGACGAGTTTGCTTAAACTCCAAAGAGGCGCACTCATTGTGGTTGTCGGGGTCATTAAGGGGCATAGCATTATGAGTGCGCATGCGAAGCGCATTGGTCTTGGACACCTTGCTAATGATTTCTGCAAAAGCTGCAGAGATAAGGAAGAGGAGAAAGAGGAGCAGACTGTTCTTCACCTGTTGGGTAGGAAGAGGAGGAGACTGTCCTTCACCTATTGGGTACATGCCCGGCATCTTGTCAGAGGAAATAAAAGTACTTAAGTGCTTACTATATGGATGATCTAGAGGAACCAGATCAAGGATTGACATTGGCAGTTCAAGTCGCGGATGGTTTGAGACTAGGGGATGGCAGAAAGCAATGGGCCCTATGTGGCCAAAGTGTGGCCATTCGATTCTCTTAGATGGGTAGCCACCTCTATCTAGCTACCTACCTACTGCGCCCATATGATCTACCCGTCATACTTTTTAATTAGTCATTACAATCGTTTATCCAGGATTCGACCCTAGCTTCTCACATCACTTATGTTGTGTTTGTGTTAATTTTATCCATTACTGGCAGGACCTACAGACTCTTTCAGAAACTTTTCCATGGCAATTTTATTTATTAGCAGAAATCGCCAAAAAAAATATTTTCTTCATATTTCGTTTAGTTTGAGATGTCTGAGCTGGGATTTGAACCACAAGCTCTCGTCTAATAAGCCAACACAGTCGACTCCGAACGACAAAATTTGGAGAAACATTTCATGGCAATTTTATTTGTTTTCGCCAGAAATCTGTTGAGAGGAAGTTGCCGAAGATATAGTCTTTCATATAGTCTTCGTTTTGAGGTCTGACCTGTCGTTTGAACCGTGGCCTCACGTCTAAAAGGTCAACACACTACCTACTAGACTACATCGACTTCAACAGCACAGTAATATCACGCCAGTTGTTAGAGTCTATGGGATCATAATTTTTTTTCTTATAATGGGTGATTTTTTAGTAGCTAAAGGAAAATTTAAAAAAAAAACACATAAAATTCAGAAAAATGCATGAAATCTTTATTTGAATCAATAGTACGGTCCATATAATTTAATGTTTGAAGATTATTTCATGCAAATGTTAACCGCGACTGCGCCTCAAATGGTCCATCCGCTTTCAGGTTCAATATTGGCATACTATTTTCCAACATTTCGGCCGGTATCTCACGAATGAGAAATGCTTCAATGTTGTCTACCAATGCGTCAATTGAAGCGGGATTGTCTGTATAGACATGAGCTTTAACAAAGCTCCACAAAAAATAGTCTAAAGGCGCTAAATCGCACGATCTAGGCGGCCAATTGACCGGTCCCGAACGTGAAATAAAATATTTGGCGAACTCGCCTCTCAATAAGTCCCTTGTTATGTGTGCTGTGTGGCATGTGGCACCACATGTCATGCAAGTCAAGCTCTTGCATTTTGGCCAAAAAAAAAAGTTGGATATCATCTCACGGTAGGGCTCACCATTCACAGTTACGTTACGATTCGCAGCATCTTTGAAGAAGTACGGTCCAATGATGCCACCAGCCCATAAACCACAACAAACTGTGACTTTTTCTGGATGCATTGGTAGCTTTTGCAATACTTGCGGCTGATCTTCACTCCAAAATCGACAATTCTGTTATTTATGTATCCATTGAGCCGAAAATGAGCTTCGCCGCAGAGCACAATTTTTCGATAAAGAAGTGGATCTTCGGCCAACTACTTTCCAAGAGACCATTCACTAAAAATTCTGCATTGCGGTAGGACGTTAGGTTTCAATTCTTGCACCAGCAAGTATTTTGAAAGTCTTCACACCTAAATCCTTCCGCAAAATTTTCTACGTTGTTGAGTAACAGATTCCCAATTGCTGCGAACGGCGACGAATCGATAATTGATGGTCATCATTAACACTGGCCGGCCGATACAGCTACGATATTTCCTTCAGTTCGCACTCTACGTAAGCGTGTTGGTGGTTTAACCTGTCCAACAATGTAAATTTGGTGCGAAATTTAGTCACAATAGTAGCCCGAATAGCCGCTTCAGTGGGTCGCTTAAACTGACCATAAAATGGAAGAAGCGCCCGATGAACTTTCTTAACCAGAGCACGCATTTTGAAAATAAAATTCAATGATTTGCAAGCGTTGTTCGTTTGTAAGACGATTCATGGTTAAATTATCGACCAAACTGAAGATGTGATGACAGTGAAACAAAACACGAAACGTTCGTGAGCTGTTTAAACCAGTGTTGCCAAAAAGATAATTGCTAAAAAATCACCCGTTATTAGCACGCCCTCAGTCACATCATTGTTTAAATTTTCACTCTTCCAGAAAGTCCGCGACATCTGGAAGAGGTCAGCGCCATCTATTGGAGATTTGTTGCACTTGACACATCTAATTGTATACGTGACATTTTACGTGGGGAGAGATGTAGAAATCAGGAACGGTTCTTCAACGTGTGACACTCATACGCCTGCGTTTCCTATGGTACGATTATTCACCGATGGCAAGAGGGCATAATGTTAAGCTTATACGTGAACATGTTGCTCTTCTGTGGTCGCAAGATTATCGTTTACACCTCTTAGGAACCTTTGTGATGTTGTATAACCATTTGCAGGTTTCCTCAAGGACCTGTACATAAATCCGCTGCTATTTGCCTATACTTTCTGACCTCGTACATCTTCTTTTGTACCAACGAATACTACGTTTCATTCCACTGTGTAGCTGGTTTTTAAAATGTCTGCAGGTGTAGTTTAATATAACCAGTTCGAGCTCTAACGCCCTCAGATCAATCTGACGTTAATAGCGCCAGACATCTTTTGCATCAACCATTCATAGTTCTTTTGTATTCCAAGGACCCAGAAATAAAAGAGTCCTCTTGAATTACGCCAGCATAAGATTATAAAAATAGGAACGTCTCCTTCTTAAAAAATGACTTAAAATAACAATTTCAAGGATATTACGTCATAACGATTATATTTACTTATAAAACTTATAAATATTGACACGTACGCAGTCATCCATCTCTCTGACGTTTGAATTTTTTTTATGGATTTCCACAATTTGACTTTTATTTGTGGATTCGCAAACACAAACAATATTTATGACACTCTTCTACACTCTTTTTTTTATTCATATTTTACTGTCGTTTTATTTCCTCTTTTTTTGTTTTGTTATGAGCAACGTAAACGTGTTTCTTTCAAATACGGGAATAAATTTAAAATAGCACTGACAGACAGACCCACAGACAGATACTGAGACAGACAGCATGAGAGATTAACGCATTGGATTAGAAGCGGAATTGAGCGGAAATTTGATGGAGACTTTTTAAGAAGTGGAAACGAATTTTAAATACCACGTACACACAACATGACATGTGATGTCAATGGAATTTAAAAACTAAATACGAGGGCAGTCTTAAGGAAGGGGAAATAATCAATATCTGGAACTTCTTTCTTTCTCGTTTTGTTTTGTTATTACAACTGAGCTTCTTACTCTTCAGAGTCAAAGTGAAACTGTAGGTCCTGACACTCATAGTCCAAATTAACGCACACATCAGGGATGGTGTGAAAAGCTAGGTTTGCAATCTTAACAAATATAGCGTTACGTTTTACCCTTTTAAACATGTTTAAAATATGAGCTCGTAAATTGCAAATAAAATAAAAATAAATTTTGTGTTTAGTTTTAATTAAAATTCTTTATTATTCGCACAATTCTGTGTGCCACTGTTCACAAATTGATGTAAACAACAACAATTGCTTTTGTTGTTATTCCTCTGTTTACACTCTTTGCACAAAGTTCCTTAAAGCGGATTGATTTCCTACATTTTTATGCTCCACAGCACGGTTAAGAGAGAAGGATAGTCGGGATTGCAAAGTGGATGTCAGGGTCATTGCAACACAACTATAATGTCAACAACCTTCCACTCTTATATTCATAGTTCAAATGGCACATGTTGCGTATCAGCACTATTAGATGTTTCAAATCAACATCCGTAGTCTAGGAGCGGGTTGGCTTATTAGAACGTGAGGCCACGGTTCAGACATCAAAACGAAAGTATTAAAAAAAATATTTCTTCGGTGACTTCCTCTCAGCAGATTTCTGGCAAAAACTCTAAGAGTAAATAAAATTGCCATGAAAAGTTTATTAAAAATCTGTCGTTCGGGGTCGACTTTAAACTGTAGGTCCCGACACTCATGTATAAAAATGAACACACACAACATAAGTGTTGTGAGAAACTAGTTAGTAATCCTGACTGAAGGGTTGTAATGACTAATTATGTATGTATGTATGTATTATTTGCACAATTCTGTGTGCCACTGTTCACAACTTAATGTAAACAACAACAATTGCTCTTCTTTGTTATTCCTCTGTTTACACCCATTGCGATAAACAATAACAATTATTAGACAATTATTCGACAGAATTTTTTAACGGAGATGTTCAAATCACGATCATTCTCTTTAAACACACCGATTCTTCACACAAGACTGACTGAACTTCACTAACTCGGTCGCCTGCTTTGCCTTGCCTTTTATAGGCAGAGTAAACAGTCTGATGGATTTTCTTGAATGCCAACATTCATGACTTTGCCTTCTCGAAATCTCTATAAATGTAAACATCGTTGTTTACATTTATTATTGTAGTGTTGTTTGTGTATTTTGTTAACATTTATTCTGCAGTGTTGTTTTTGTATTTTTGTTTAAAATTTTTTATAGTGGTATTTGTTGTTGTATTTTTGTTTACTTGTTTACCATTTTTTATGCTGGTGTTTGTTGTTACATTAAGCAATACGATAACTTGTAAACAGGTTTGTCTACTGCATTGTTTTGTTTTTGTAGAATTTTGTTTATAATTTTAATGTTAAGCGATGTAAAAGCAAAGATCGTGTGAATTTCTCTCAAATCGCCTTGGCTAATCATGTTTTGTCACTAAATTCTGGGTGTCCAAGAAATCTATTTCGCAGATTCCGAATCGCTGGACCTTAACAGAAAGAAAGTACTGTGATGTTCTCTTCTTCGTCATCGTTGCAGCTTCTGCAGAAGTCATTATGTTGTATTTTCAGTCTCCTAGGGCGTGAACACCTTGAGGCTTATAGATTAGTCCTTGGTTGTTAGACAATCACTCCTTTCGATCGATGCAAAATGTGTTCAGAAGCATGTCCTAATTTTAGAGTGGCTTGATTCGTTATTATTTTAAAAAACATATTTTTTCCAATTCTTGTTGGCCAATATTTGAAGTCGCCGTGGTATAGTATGTAGTGTGTTGGCTTATTAGACGTGAGGCCTCGGATCAAACCCAAGTCACACTTCTCCAACAGAATGAAATATGAATGCAAATATTTCGATGGCTTCCTCTCAGCAGATTTCTGGCAATAACTCTAAGAATAAATAGAATTGCCATGAAAAGTTTCTCAACAATTTGTCGTTCGGAATCGACTGTAAACTGTAGGCTCCACCACTCATGTATAAAAAAATTAACGTACATAACATAAGTGATGTGAGAAACTACGTCGTAATCCTGACTGAAGGGTTGTAATAAAATTTATATTTGGAAAACCTTTACCTAATGAATTGCATTTCAAGTTATTCACACATTATTTCATTGAAAATCATTCATTGCCATTGTCCATTACACTTTGCACAATACCGCCTTGAGGGTACATGAATGCCAAACAATAAAATAAGGTCAGTAATCGCAGTCAGAGAGAAAAAAATCAAAAAAAAACACCAAAAAAAATTTTATTTTTTAAGTGAAACTGCCAAAAGGCATAAGACACTACAACACAATCAACTTGTGTGTGTAGCAATCATATTTACATATATGTATACAGAGAAAGAGAAAGAGAGGGAATGAGCGTTATGAGTATAATATCATAACCAAAAAAAAAAAATGAAATAAAATACAACATTTCATAGAGTATATTTCAATTTTCCACATGGAATATGTTGTCGATTGCTGGTTGAATCAATTTATGGCATCCGTAGGAAAAACACAACAAAAAAAAAACAAAAAAAATTTCTGCATAAAAATATATGCCAGTGAACAGAACAGCAATAACCAGCAAACCAAACATTGGAAATGAATATGTGTGTGCTTGAAGAAAAAAAAAAGAGCAAAACACACACGCATTATCCTTTCACTTATAGTGTACATATGTAAATGTATCTCTCTCTCACTCTCTTCCATCTGTGTGAAACAACATTATGATGATGACGACGTTGATGTGAATGTATTCATGTAAATAGAGAAGGCAATGTGACAGAATTGGCAATAATGTAAATACATTTATAGTTAAATATTAAAACATACACACATACACACACACAGACACACATATGTCACATATACACTTACACGCACACACTTATTTGTATTCTGTTATATACTCTGTATATCATTTCATTCATATAATATCGGAAAAAACAAATTTATGCTCAATTTTATACGAATGTATGTATGTGTGTAATTGTATTTGTGCATCACTCACATGCTCTCGCTCTGTCTCTCTCTTGCTCTTCCACTCTTTTTATCACCGATTTTATTATGCTGTGCTCAGTGATGGCAATAATTTAAATTTATATTCGTATTTATCTACAATTACAATAAAAAAAAGAGAAGAAGAGAACATGCTGTTGTTGTTGTTGTTATTGTTGTTGCTGAGTATAAAATAATGAGTTTTTTCCTGAGCTTTAGAGTTGTTGTTATTCAAAATTGCAAAAAAAAAATACTACGAATCATTTTTATTGCGGGACATTAAAAAATGTGAACGTAGTTTGAAAAAAAAACATGCAATCATCGTTTAACTAGCTCACTATAACATGGACCAGCTCCGTACACTTTTTCCCGTGACATTCTCTGGCTTCTATGAAGCTGTTTTTTGATTTCTACACCACGTCACCGTCCCTGCATAAAGATTGCAAACTTTTAAAGCGACAATAAGTCTGACCTGAATGGTCTATGCTTTTCATATTAAGGAACACGAATACATTCTAACTACATAAACCAATGGACAGATAGATCCAGTTTTAATGATTATAAAAGGGAAATAAAGCGCTCAAGGATAACCGCCTGGTTAAGTTTCTGCACGAGTATTGAGGATGTTGCCGACGTGGCTCGTTTCCGAAGGATGCAAAATCCTAGGCTTCATCCAAAGGAATGATGTTACGTGGACATCCTCGAGAAAAGAAACCCTAGAGGTTCTATTGAGCACTCATTTTCCCAATTGTGAGGGTCCAGTAAGCTATCCGTTGGGTGTAGCTGATCCCTTCTGTGATGCTGGCATGATGCCCGTTTCGGAGGATATCATTACCATTATGGTCCGGATGGTATCTTTCCGGCTCTGTTTCAGCATGCTGGTGAAATATTGTACGAATATCTGGTGGACGTGTATAGAGACTGTCTCAGGTGGTGTGATATACCTGATGGCTGGAAAGATGTGCTTGTGGTGTTTATACCAAAGGCTGGTAAGCCCAGTCACATCGGCCCTAGGGATTATAGACCGATATCCTTTCTTTTTAAAGCTTTGGAGAGACTTATCGATCTATATTTGAGGTCAAACATGGACCGGTCTCTGTTGAGTAGGTCGCAACATGCTTACATTAAGGGTAAGTCCGTTGAGAGCGCTCTTCATGATGTGACAGGTTTTGTTGAGGCGAATTTGGCTAGGCGTGAGTACACACTGTCGGCTTTCCTTGATATAGAGGGGCCCTTCAATAATGTCACCACTTCCTCTATGGAGAATTCACTAAGGGATATACATGCCCCAGATTTTCTGGTGCGGTTTATCACTCACGTGCTGGGTAATAGACTAATCCGATCGAATCTGGGTGGATGTTCTATCGTCAAGCTTGCGACCAGGGGTACACCGCAGGGGGGTGTCCTATCCCCTCTCTTGTTGCTCTTGGTAGCTAATGTTGGTCTGAGGCTTCTGGAAAGTAGGGGCTTTAGGGTTGTGGCATATGCCGATGATGTGGCTATTCTGGTGGGTGGAAAATTTTTGCCGAAGCTGGGGGAACTGATGGAGTGTGCTCTTGGAATTTTATCCTCTTGGGCTACGAAATGTGGTCTGGGTATAAATCCAAATAAGACGGACTTCGTTTTGTTCTCGCGTCGGTACAAGATTGAAACCTTCAGATTGCCGAGGTTAGCTATTAAGGAGCTTCCGTTGTCTTCTGAGGTCAAGTACTTGGGTGTTGTTCTGGAGAGGAAGCTGAACTGGAAATGAAACAAAGAGGAAAGAATGAAGAAGGGACTGAATGCTTTCTACCAGTGTAGGAACTCCATAGGTAAGAGCTGGGGTCTTCCGTCTAGGGCCATTCGCTGGATATATACGGCGATTGTTAGACTGGTTATTAAGATAATAATAGATAGGAGTTTTCAACGGAAAATCTTAGATAAGGTTTGCCTGACCTGGGGTTGTGTCTGACCTGGGGTTTGAACTGTGGCCTCACGTCTAATAAACTAACACATTACCTACTAGGCTATGGGAACTTAACGGTCAATTAAGTTAAGTAAGGTTAGCCGTAGTCTAGTAGGTGGTGTGTTGGCCTATTAAACGTAAGGCCACGGTTCCAATCCCAGGTCAGACATCAAAACGAAAATATTTTTTTGGCGACTTCCTCTCAGCAGATTTCTGGCAAAAACTCTGAGAGTAATTGAAATTACAATGAAAAGTTTCTCAAAATATCTGTCGTTTGGAGTTAACTTTAAACTATAGGTTCCACCACTCATGGATAAAATTAAAACACCCAGTATGGATGATGAGAGAAGCTAGATTGTAAACCTGACTAAGGGCCATTTTTTGAATGCGAGTTTAAACTCGAGATTAAGTTAATCTCCAGTTAAAGTTAATCTTCAGTTAACTGAGTTTTCATTTTTTGAATGGGAATTTAACCGGAGATTAACTTGTAGAGCTGCCGTACTTATAAGCAAAAATTGCAACATTTTTTCGTTTACTTTGTTGTGTTTACTACTTTTTGCAAAGTGTTTCACAACAATTTGCTTTTGTATATAACAAAAACAAACAAACAAAAGCTGAATACTGTTGGTCTTTATGTAAAAAAATTATTTTCTTAAAGTAATAAATAAATTAAGACTGTCTGTTGTCAATTTGTGTTTTATATAATTCATAGTTACTTAAATATTTTGTCTTATTCGGCTTCCCCTCACTTAAAAGCTTTATTTTTTAATAAAATTTGTCAACTACTTTTCAAAGTTAATCTCCAACGTTGGTGGATTAACCAACGTTGGTGGTTTAAACTCGAGATTAACTGCTTAACCGTAAGGTTAAACTCAAGATTAAGTAAATTCAAAAACTGAAAACGGAGTTTAACTGGAGATTAACATAATCTCGAGTTTAAACTTGCATTCAAAAAATGGCCCTAAGTGGTTGTACCACAATGGCCAATTAAGTAACTCCAGCTCAGCTACAGTCTACCCTTTCATTGTTAGCATATGTTTACCTTTTTGCCATCGAATCATTTTTTAAGTTTGTTAATCAGAAACCATGATCAGGTATAATCCTTTCGCATATCAAGTTCTTAGGAACGTATTGTGTGAATGACTGAAGCCATAAGTCAAAGTATTGATTGAACCTTAACAGTTCGTCTTCCGATCCGGTATGTCCTCTATTGAACAACCATATATCAACCCTACGCTAAGTCTAAAAAATATAAACAAAATACCCACGAAAATCAAATCATCATACACCATCTTTTTGTCGAATATAATTCTAAGCTCCGAATTTCTGTGAAGTTGAGCATAACGCTTAGCAACTGCTACAGATCCGTCAACGTGGAAAAAATGCTTCAAACCTTTTGACACTGTACAAGCTTTTAGACAATGCATCTCCATATTATGCAAGCTTTTCAACTACATCATGGAAAGTGTTGTTCCGAAGGCTCGACTTCATCTCACAATGAGCAGACGGCATCGGCATTGATTTATTTGCATTCGATTCTCCGCTAAAAGTGAAATGTTATTCTGGTCACTAAACCTAGCATAACTTTGGTCAACAGAGATGTCAGAAGGCTAATGAGTAGTAAGACCTCTCTCATGCGGTGTCTACAAGTCTCTCATTCTCCAAGTGCATGGATGCTTTTGTGCACCGATGCAGTGTATTTGTACCTTTAAAGTATTTCTGAGAAAAGCTCTCCCAAGGATGACAGGTTATTTGAAAGGGAATTCGAAAAGTATGACATATTTGCTATAAGAACCGTATTTAAAAAAATCGTCAAAATGCCAATGTCCCCATTCACCATTCCATTGAAATCTAGCGTAGTGATATCACCACATGAAAAAAATTGAAATATTTCACGAAATAAAGAAAATCAAACACAATTTGAATATGAAGGAAATAAATTTTTTAAGATTAATTAGAAAATAAATTCAAAATTTTAGAAAAATGTATTCAAACATATGTACATATAAATATGCATACATACATACATTTTTATATTTATTTATTTACATACATTTTTTAAACCTATTTTATTTTATGTCAGCCAGAGTTTGTTTTGTGGCAATTTTTTATTCGATTTTTTATTTGTTGGGTGTAGAACTTAAAAAATTCGTGGTTTTGCATCATAGGTTTTAATTGGAAATAGTTTGTGGTCAGAAAGGTTAGGTTCTCAGTATTCTGCGAAGGCATCTATTGGCCAAGTCCTAAACAGATTCAGTATTTCTTAAAACTGCTTTCATTGACTCGCATGCTGAAATTACTGGAAACATTTTCAAGATACTCACCTCAATAGCTAACGACGATCTGCATTTTTTTTCAAATTGAAGGACTAAACGCGTAAATTCCACAAAATTCATCATTCAGCACAACAAGTGTGATCGTCTTGCTTTTGAAGCAATCCTGCTACTTAAGTGCCTTACAAATACGGTCAGTATTCATTTCGTAATGCATCGTCTTTGAATATTTGGTTTGCTGAACTGAACGTTCGTTGTCTTCCGCATACATTTTTTCCCAGCACCACTCCTTCACAAAGCATTTCTGCCTTGTTTCCGTTTCTTGAATCTATTTCTGTTGCTGTTGTTGGTCTGTCGTAGCAAGTCCTAGGATAATGAGGCTGTCATCTATTGTTGCTTGTAAGCAACGCCCTCCGAGTATTCGGTGTATTGGTGGGGAATCTTGGTCCTACCACTGGTTGGCGTTACTGCCTTACCTTCCTGTGTTGGTATCCCTTTTTTTCATTTCCAGGTGTTGAGTGGGTTTCTTAGGTGGATTGCATTCTAGCGGAGTGAAGCCACCTAATTTTGAAATACGAAACCCAGGATGAATGATTTTTTTGTCTCCACTGGGATTCGAACCAGGACTTCTCGATATGTAGTGAAACTGTTTTTACACGTCACCGCCTACTGCATAAAAATTGCCGCTTTTAAAGCCACAATATCTATTTGTTTGACCTAGATGGCCTTTGTTTTTCATGTCAATACAGCACATTCTTACTACATAGACCGATGGACAGATATTTACTCTCTTATATCCTCTTTTTATATTCTTTTTCGCAGCTTTAAGGCACATAAGGCGTATCCCCTTTTATTATTTCTTTACATTGCGGCAGTTTCATTAAATAAAGTTTTCCAGCAGTGACCGTAGTCTAGCAGGTAGTGTGTTGTCGTATTAGATGTGAGTCCATGGTTACCATCGGACCGAAATACGAAAAAATATATCTTCGGCAACTTCCTCTCAGCAGATTTCTGGCAAAAACAATGAGAGCGAATAAAATTGCGAAGAAAAGCTTTTCAAAAATCTTTGAAACATTACTTTGAAATTCATGGTAATGTTGCAGAATATGTGCGAAAATTGCATACGGATTTTGGAAGAAGAGAAGCATCGTCAGCTCCGTATGTTCGTTATCTTGTGAAAGAAGTGAAAGAAACTGGCATCCTCATCGATAAACCAAAGCGTGAAAAGCTAAAAACAGTACGTAAAAACGTACACCCGAGAATATTGCTGCTGTGGCAGAAAGTGTGCGTGAAGCGCCATCAACATCAATCCACCGTCGTTCTCAACAATTGAACATTTCGGAGACATCATTGAGACGAATTTTGCATGAAGACCTTGGTATGACGAATTGAAGCCAATTGACCATCTAATGCGTTTTCGCTTCGCTAAGTGGGCCTTACAGAAAGATGCCGATTACAGAAGATGCCGATTTTGGCAAAAAAAATCATCTTTTCAGATGAAGCTCATTTTGATCTTGGCGGGTATGTAAACAAGCAAAATTGTCGCATTTGGGGCACAGAAAACCCGCACGCATACATTGAAAAGCCGACGCACCCAAAACGAGTCACTGTTTGGTGCGGATTTTGGTCCAGAGGCATAATTGGGCAATTTTTCTTCGAAAATGAGCAAGGAGTGGCCGTTGCAGTCAATGGCGATCGTTATCGGGTCATGTTGAACGAATTTTTGTTCCCAAAAATTGAAGAGGAGGATATTGGCAACTTTTGGTTTCAACAGGACGGCGCTACGTGCCACACAGCCGAAGCTACACTCGATGGTTTGCGCCCTGTTTTTGAAGATCGCATTAACAGCCGCAGAGCTGATGTCGTTTGGCCACCTCGGAGCTGCGATTTGACGTTGGACTATTATTTGTGGGGTGCCGTCAAAGATAAGTGTTACCCCGACAAGCCAGAGACAATTGACGCTTTAAAGGACAATATTCGTGAAGCCATTGGTGAAATACAGCTGCACACAATCGATAATGTGCTTAAAAATTGGATCGATCGTGTAGGCCATTTGAATGAAATTATTTTCCATTATTAACCGGAAGGATTGTACTTTCAAATAAAAAAAGAAATTTGGGAGAATATTTTATTGAAAGCATTTTCAAAAAAAAAGTTATTTGGAGGACCCTATATAAAAATAACACACACAACGTAATTTGTGTGAGAAGCTATATCGTTATCCTAACTGAAGAGTTATAATGACCAATGACGTACATATGTGTGTATGTTTGTAAGTTTTCCAGCTAATCAAGTGATTGATAAGCTTTAACAAGTTCTTGAATGCTAGGGTTGCCAACTGTCGCTGCCTAAATGTTTTCATTTGTTGTACTTAGCACTGTTTCTTTATGGCACTTAGCACCTTTGCTGATTGAGTCCTCATATTCAAATATTTTTTGTTCTTCAGGAGGTGGCCGGCGCTGTCTGACCTTACATCATGTTCGTAGTCAATGTTAGACTCTCTGCGAGTAAAAGGGGTTTTCGAAATGAATTTTTTGTATAGAAATTAAAGCTAAAATGCCTTATATTTTGTAATGGTTACTTAACATATGTAAAACAGGGTTCATGAATTCCACATTTTTAATTTATACACCCAATAAATTCGATATTTTTTTTTATCACATTTGTGTTGTTTCAACGCCATATCAGTGGAATAGAAAAAATTCTAAAAATTAAATGCATTTCACTGTGAGAATTGCATAAAAATTTTGATTCATTTGCAATGATTTTTAATTTATTTTTTTCAACATATTTTTTATTCTTCTTCTTCCATTATTTTTTTTTTTTTTTAATAAAGTTTCTGTGTTTTTTCCCTGGGAGCGGGGCTGCGGAATTCAAATATAAAATATTTGCCAGTTTTTTTTTATTGTTTTTATGGTGGCATAAATTAACATATTTTTTAACAATTTATTTAAGTGTTGTTGTTGTTGTTGCTGCTGTTGCCATTATTGTTTTGTTGCTGTTTCTGTTTTTTTCTGTTTTTATTGTTGTGGTTAAAAGTCTCTCTTCAGTGCTTCGTTTTATTCCACAACACATTTCATATTTGAAATTGCTTATACGTCCCTGTGGCAATTTTATAATGTGTCCCAAATGTCTGTGTATTATTAATACTAATTGCTATACGTTAATATACACATACATACATACTATATGTATGTATGGGTAGGTGTATGTAGATGTATGAGTAACGGGGCAGGAGAACGTAGCGTAAGAGTTCATCATCAGTAGGGTAGATTTGCCATTCTGGGTTTAGATGGTGTAACCATCTCTCTCCCCATCCCTCTCTCTCTCACTCTCTGTAGTCAACTTAAATAACTTGACAAAAATATTTTTTTTTATTCAAAATTAACATTAACAACGACAACAACACCAACAACATTATAATTTTCTTGTCTGCATATTTCACTTCGTAACCCAATTGTCAATTGCTGAGTGTTGTACCCCCGCTATCATTGCTTATTGGCCTGTTAGTTTACATGGTTATTGCCATTGCTGTTGCTCGTTCGCTTTACTCACTGTTGCTGTTGTACGATGTAGTGTTGCTGTTGCCTTCAAACCACAATTAGCTGAAAAGTCAAGACCTTTCAGCCAAAAAATATTTGTGGCAGTGTTTATAGTTATGCCTACCAAATATGTTGTGGTAGATACAGGAGAAGTTCTTGCGTTTAATTCATTTCATCGGCTGTTGCCATCCCCACATACAGTGGGCGAATGTAGAAGAAAATTTTTTTTTTATAAAATTAAGCACAACAAGTTTTATAGAATTTTGTGTATTGGATCCCCAGACCAGACACCACCAACAAAATACCAACAACCAAATACGAAAAACTGCGACTGACTCTCAGCAGATTTCTGGCAAAAAATCTGAGGGTAAATAAAAAATTGCCTAGAAAAGTTTCTCAAAAATATGTCATTCGGATTCGACTTAAAACTGTAGGTCCTGCCACTCATGTATAAAAGTAACCCACACAGCATAAGTGGTGTCAGAATCTAGGTCATCAACCTGACTGAAGGACTATGTACGTATGTTTGTATGTTTTTTTTTTCTTAGGCCGGAGGTGGGAATCTTCGAAAGGCACTTTTGTTCCAACAAAAGAGTGCACGATTCACCATCACTGGTGCCAACGTACTAAACCCACCCCTACACACTTCAACCACTCTCCCTCCGAGGGACTGCCGTAAAGTATTACTTCGCGGAGGGCTGGTTAGCTTAAAAGCTTGGTCACACTAAGCTAAGTTTCGCCTCCGTTCCTCTAGTCTTCAGAGTTCTTGCATAACTTCAGCCATTCTCTGACTATATTGGCTCCATAGAATCCTAGAATTCAACACCTCCTCCATAAGCCGAGTTGGTCCGAAACTCGTTTCCGCGGGCCATCTAAATCTGGGGCTGCATGTTAAAATATGCTCCGCATCTTTCTCCTCATCTACACAGTTTGGGCATAAAGGGGAATTATCATGTCCCAATCTGTGCAGGTATTTCCTGAAGCACCCATGACCAGTTAGGAACTGGGTCACGTAGTAGTTCATGTTCGTTCTCCATCCAAAGGGTTATATTAGGGACAAGTTGAAATGTCCATCTACCCTTTAAACCGTCCTCCCATTGTGACTGCCATTTCTGCATGGAAGTCCTTCGTTCCTCCGCCTTTATAGCCGCAGTTTGTCCTGGAAACTCGAGATGGCGAAAGTATATCCGCCTCATCTCATCCGCCAGTATGTCTATTGGTATTGTCTTTGCCAATACCAGTACCGATTCATCAGACACTGTCCTGAAGTCACTTATCCGTCTAATCGCGCTTAGACGATACACCGAGGACAGTGTTCTCCTTGTCGTCCCCATGGAGAGTGCCTCCGACCATATTGGGCAAGCATATAACATTATCGACGTTACAACCCTCTATATGATCCTCCTCTTGAATGGACCTGGTCCTCCAATATTTGGCATCATCCTCGCCAGTGCTCCCTGTGTTACAGATGCCTTTTCGCCGATGTATTTCACGTGCTCCTTGAAGTACAACCTGTCGTCGATAATCACTATGCATGCATGTATGTATGTATGTATGTATGTATGTATGTATCAGAGATCAGCAATGAATGAGCCAACAGTATTGAAATCCAACTACTCTGATTCATTCGTACTCAGTACAACATTGATTTACAAGTACAAGTTGCAATGAGTATGAGTACAACGTTGATATCAAACTCATAACATTCGAAATATGTTTGATTCATACGCCTACTCATTCCGATTCATAAATTTACAAAAATACTTAAATTACTTATAAATGATTCGAGTGACTCGACTCAGTCATCAAAATTTACAGTCTTAGTTAAGCAAACACACAACCTTCATGTAAGTATTGTAGTGTTAGTACGCGAATCATTCTTATTTTGTGATTCGTGTATACGATGAGTCATGGAGAGTCGAAATCAATAACATCTGGCATATTGTTAAGTATGAGTACCATGAGTATTTCAGACTTGGAATATGAGTAGTAAGAGTATGACATTAAAATAAGTATGAATGCGTATAAGTATCAGAAATTATAAGTATGATTCGAATCTACTCATCGTTTTGAATACTTATTGCTGGACTCTGGTATGTATGTAATACATTCTATTATCTATCAAGACATCAATCCTTCTTTAATCAATCTGTTCTGTACCCCTGGTCCCAAACAGAGGATAATATCAACATTAAAAATCATTGAAATATCAGGCAGCACCATTACTTGGGAAGGATAAGAACTCTATGTAATACAACAAATCAATGTACTTTAACAGACGTGTAGGTTAATAGAAAACCACATTTGGCAACCCTATCATTCAAGAATTTGCTACGGTAACAACCTACTTTGCTGAAACAGCTTGCAACTGAAATCAAACAATTGAAAATCCATGTGTAATATTTACATGACAGTATGGTTTAGTTTTTACTCTCAATACAGTGGATAACTCAGCTCTCTTCTTACTTCTGATAACTTTTGGGAATGAAACCTGGAGTGTTTTTTCTATTTTTAAGAAAAATTATGATTACCGAATTATCATTGGATATGACTTGGCTTTACAGCATTTCTCCCATTCAATTTATTGGCGTTATGACCTCCACTGCTCGCCAGGGCTGGTGCACTCCTTTCGGAATCTCTTCAATCGACTTGGGTATACTACTTACCTCGGTCAAGTTGGCCTTTGCGCGGAAATTTTTTCGGGATGGCAACTATCCTGGGTCAATGAGAAGTCCTGCTCCACCGCTAGACTCACTTGGCCCTCGATGGATAGAAGGCGTTGCAACCAGTTACTCGGACTTGGTTGTAACGCCACCTCGATCACAGCGGCCATGCTGACAGATCATTGTGTTATGGAAAGAATGCAGCTCCCATCTAACGACTTTTGGTATGGTTGCAGATCTGTTGAGGAAGAGGAGACTGTTATCCACTTTCTTTGCGAGGTGCAGGTATAAGACATTTGGCTCTCCAAATCTTGACGGAGCTATCATGCATTGATCTCAACGGTGTAGCTTTGTTTATCAAAATTTCGGACTGGTTTACCAGCGTAGGGTAGTCGTGCTTTTATTGTGCAGCCCTTCTAGCTTCTTCCATAGTATGTTAGAACTCGGTCAGTACAGGGACTGCGTTTACATATGGCGTCACAACGGGCCGCTATGCATGCTCAAGTGGGCTTTTGGCATCAAAGTTACCACTCCAACCTACTTACCTATTGCTCCGTTAATTACAAAAGCGAATCTGGGGACGGCGTCACAGTTCCATTAGGAGCTGGCCGATCCATTAATTTTATTAGAATTCTGTACTTCGCAGTTGGGCTATCATATCGGTATCAGATATTATGGTGGGCCTGCTAATCATTCAGTAACGTCTTTGGTACTACATCTGGAATCAGTTTATCGCGATCATAATTTTTTGTTTCGTCTTCTTTGTCATTTTAGCTAGAATTTTTGGATCGAATGAAAACTTTCAAGTTTTCCTGTAACAGTTTATAAACCTTGAACACTTTTAAGTCTCCATACATAAAGGAATACGAGCCTGCTGCTTTAAAATCAGCCGCTTATGAAGTTTTGCGGCAATGTTCACAATACATCCTTAGAGAAATTCTCAAGAAGCTGGATAATATGCTTGCTGTGACCATTTTTCCTTTATGGTCAGTGTGTGTATTGTATACCTTAAATTTAATTTATGCCTGTATTGTATTCTAATCTGTCCCACTGTGCAATACAACAACAATTTCTAGATTATTTTAAATGTCGGCTTTGTTTTGTGGGTTAAATTGGCAATGTTGGCTGTTGGTTATACGGTTTAGTTGACAGTGTCCGTCTGTCCCTCGGACTATTTCTATTTCATTTGGTGTGTAACACCATCAACGCACACACACATGGAAACTATTTACACATACACACCCCATTTTACATACACTCTTATACGCTCTCATACCTATGCATAGTAAGAGAAACACAACACACAACACGTGTGGGTTGACATAGTTTTTTTTCCTAGATTTGGCAATTTAAGGACATTTACTTACAAATACAAGGACATTTGCTTACGTCTACATACATACACTGTTGTGAAAAAGAAAAAAACAATTTATTTCCGTTTTTTGCTGTTTTTTCATTTGCTTTTCATATACAAGTGACAGCATTTAAGCCTTAAATGTTGACAGTCGATCAATCATAATTTTTTTGTTCCTTGACTTGCCATGTTGCTTTTATTTATTTTTCCATGTTGTTGTTGCTGTTGTTGTTGTTACTATAAATGTCTTATTTTGTAAGGTTATGAATTTCATTTAGTTTAAGGCAGCAATTTTTTGTGGTATTTACGAGGATGGTTCTTAAATTAGGCCACTTAATATAGAGATAAAACAGCAGTAGTATGAAGAAGACGCATTGAGGCCACGTAATATAAACGATTTCTGACGTGAATGCAAATGCAACATTTTCAATTGAAAGGTCTTTTGGACAACCAATACTGAAAGCCGAGGAGCTCCTTCTCTAGGGAAATTTATTCCATCGTTTACAACTAAAAAATACTGGGAGTTTATGGCATCTGTTTTTGGAGGTGAGACAATTTTTATTGGTTAAAAACAAAAGCCGGCCAATACGGACACTGGCACTGATAAAATATTGATTGCCTGAGGGATCTTAAAGGGATTTGTAACTTTTCAAGCAACCTTGGACCTTATCAGTGCGACTTCAGACCTGGCAAGTCCACCATCGACCAGATCTGCACACTACGCCAAATCCTGGAAAAGACCCACGAAAAACAAGTCGGTACACACCATCCTTTTGTCGACTATAAGTCCGCCTTCGATAGCCCCATAAGGGATCGTGTTTTTGTCGCAATGTCTGAGCTCGGTATACCTGCCTAGCTGATAAACCTATGCAGAATGACGTTGAGCAATTCCTGCAGCTCCGTCAAGGTAGGAACGGACCTCTCCGAACCGTTTGATACCGTGCGAGGTTTCATACAAGGCGACCCCTTATCATGCGACCTCTTCAACTACGTCATGAAGAGTGTTCTGCGAAAGGCGGGAGTGCATCGCAATGGCACTATTTTTCAAAAAAGTGTCCAGTTGCGTACGCTGACGACATTGACCTCATAGGGCGTACCAAGCGAGATGTTACTGCTGCCTTTAGTGCTATTGAACGGGAGTCTAGTAAGATGAGTTTGGCAGTAAATCAGGGCAAAACAAAGTATAGGTTATCGAGAAGTAGAGACGCGCGGCGTATTGATTCACAGATTACGGCCGATAACTATACTTTTGATACACTTAAGGAATTTATTTATCTTGGCTCCGCCGTTACCACCAAAAATGATGTCAGTCTGGAGGTCAAGCGCAAGATCACTCTTGCCAACAGGTGCTACTATGCTACTCAATAGGCAATTGAGTAGCAGAGACTTCTCTCTCGTACGACAAAACTAATACTCTACAAGTCGCTCATCCTACCCGAGCTTTTTTATGGCACAGAGTCATGGATCCTATTAAGCACTGATGTAGCAGCCTTGAGAGTGTTCGAGAGAAAAGTCGTACGTAAGATCTTCGGTCCAGTACGAGTTGACGATGATTTCCGTATCCGATACAACAGCTCCTCAACAACATAGACGTTGTGCAGCGTATTAACATCCAGCGACTGAGCTGGCTCGGCCATGTTGTTTGAATGGAGGAGGATACTCCGGCGAAGCGGGTATATGAAGCGAGGATCTGCGGAATTCGGCGAAGAGGCCTACCTTGTTTGCTTTGGGAGGACCAAATCGAGGAAGCCCTGTCATCTATTGGTGTGATCAACAGGCGTAGGCGCGCAAGAAGCAGAGGCGCCTGGAATGATGTGTTGCGGCAGGCCGAAATCCGTTAATCGGGTTGTTATGGCCAATTAAGTAAGCAAGTAAGCTTAGAACATCCTTTCCGGATAGAAAGGTTTTGAAAAAAGAGTCATCTTTTCCTTGTCTGCAGGTATAGCTTACTTGACAAGATTACCAGATCGTTGCAGTGTATTCTGTGAGAATCTGTCAGCAATTTGCGGACTGCGGTAATATTGCTCAGGATAATAAAAACTCTAGAAAGGATATAAGCGTCCTTTGTCAGGTGGCTGTCAGAGCAACAAAATCTATTGTAACGACCTACAAGACGGGTTTAGACGGTTTTCAGTAAGATGGATGCGACATGCTTATCATATGGCTGCCGGGACATATAGATATTCCTGTCCAGACATGGTGCAACCATTGAACTCTTTGGTGGGTTCTCTATTTTGGGAATTCCATTGATAGCTTATAAATAACAATGCAATAATGAATTCTCTGAACGTCGAGTAGGCATATTCGGATACGGGTTAAGACTGAATAGAGGGTGCACAGAATACCTATTCAAACTTCAAAGGAGCACGCTCACTATGGTGGATGGAGCTATTATGCATTGACCTTGGGATGATGCCAAATGATTTCTGCAAGTGCTGCACATACAAAGCAGGGAACGGAACTTTTCTACTCCAAATGCCCGGCGCATGTTGGTAAAGTTGCCGTAGTATAGTATGTAGCGTGTTGACTTATTAGACGAGGGCCCATGGTTCAACTCCTGATGTACTTAGTAATGCCGAGAATAAGACGAAATTAAAAATATTTCGTCAGAGAATACCTGTCAGCGGTGTTCTGACTTATTAGACGTGGGGCAACGCCCGGTTCAACCCCTAGCCCAGAACAAATAATTCTTTGACAACATGCTGCAGCAGATTTCTGTAAAAACCCAGAGAATAAAATAAAATTGCCATGAAAACATTTTCTAAAAATCTGTCATTCAGAATCATATTGAAACTGTAGTTCACGCTAATCATGTATAAAATTAACACACACACAATGTTGGTGCTGTGAGAAGCTTGGTTGTAGTCTTTGCTAAAGGGTTGCAATAACCAATTGTGTATGTAAGTTAAGTAATGTTGGTGAAGAAGAACCTCATTGATCTCTACTATGCAAACGGTCTTAATGATCAGTTGAGAATTGGGATTAGCAATCCGAGTGGGGGTTTGTCAAAAGCTGTTTATGGTTCCAGGAATAGAGAAATTGAACGCATGCGCGGTATCACAATGGGTCCTATATGACCTAAATGTGTAAATTCTGTTCTCTTGGATTAAGATCCACTTCTGCGATGTATTTACAGGAAAATTCCGATTCTTCTGGATCTGCCGGTGATGGCTGTTGAGAGAAGCTTGACAGAAAAGTTTTCTTTATAAACAGATGACCGCAGCTATTATTAACGAACTGAAGGCTATTGAATCTTGAGAAAAAATGAGTAAGTTTAGCCCAAATTTGTTGTGTTGGTTTCCTTATTAAATCATCAAGTTTTCGTAACCATCCTACATACAAATTGTCTTGGAGTTATGAAATATTATTGGCCTCCATCTGACTCGAAGACATAAAAGTCCTCTCATACAAATAAGTTTTCTTTGCTTTTCCAAGCTGCTATAATTATTCAATGAAAGTCAATTATTTAATTTATTATTGAATTTATTATAAAAACAAAAGACAATAAAAACAGAAACAAAAACCAAAAACCAAAAACAGAAAATTAAGAAATAAAAATGAAAAATTATTCTGAAAACTCTAGAGACGTGGCATTAGATTGGCAACACAGTGGACATACATAACTGGAGGTCATTGTATGAATAAATCATTAATGGAAACAAATAATTAAACATTGTTTTTATTATTGTGATTATTAATGATAATAATGTTGTTGTTGCTGTTGTTGCTGTTGTGAGAGGCCCATATGTTGGCTGGTTGGCAAGCTGGCTGGCTGGTTGCTTGGTTGGTTGGCGGGTGTAGCCTTTAGGCCTTATGCTCATAAAATATTAACATTATTGTGGCTGGCTGGCTGGCAAATGGTTGGCAATGCAGTAGAATCCCCTTCTTTTTTATTTTCATTGCGTTAATTTGAGTATATTAAGCGACAACAACAACAACTAACACACTTTGTTATTCACTCTTAGGGAAAGGGGAAAACCAATAATTTTTTAAAGCCGAACGAAAAATTAATTTTTTTTTCTGAAAAAAAAGAAAAATATTGATTGAAATTTTTATATTTAAATGTGGTTGCTATTGTTATTATAAAATATTTAAAATTTATTTATTATTTACATTTATTATGGTTTGACTTTTACATACATTTTAGGGAATTTGGGAATTTGTCCCTTTTGCCAAGCAGAGAGAGAGAGAGTGAAATGGAATTATTTTTTTTTTTGAGCTGATAAGCCATTTATTTGTTTAAAATTAATGTGCAAAAATTAAAATTGACCACAAATTATTTACAAATAAATTCTAAAAACCAAACATTTATGGTCTGATCTTTTTGCAACTGGTAACAGGTGGCAAGGTATTAAGGGAATTTCGATAAATAAAAATTTAATGCAAACAAAAAAAGAAACAATAAATTAATTAATAAACCATAAACCATTTCCAAAAACAACATTCTACACTCTAAGTGCTACGACGTATGTACGTGGCTAACAATACGTCCAGTCAACTGATAACAGTATTAGGAAAATATAGTATCCGGTTATCCATTCTTACTTATGTCATTCTTTATTACAAACCTTTTGGTCAGGTCTAAAACCTGGCTTTTCACACCACCCATGTTGTATGTGTTAATTTTATACATGAGTGTCTGAAGCTACAGTTTAATGTCGACTTTGAACGATAGATTTTTACGAAACTTTTCATGGCAATTTTATTTCACTCTCAGTGTTTTTGCCAGAGGATTGCTGAGAGAGAGGAAGTCGCCGAAGGAAGCTTTGGTTATGCTTAACCTTGGGTATAGTTGATCTGTTGTAAGTAATGAAATTCAGTCAGTCTTGTGTGAAGACGCGATGTGTTTGAAGAGAGCAATCATGGTTTGAAAATCTCCGTTACAAATATCTCTCCTATAATTGCCTAGTAATTGTTATTGTTTTTGCAAAGGGTGTAAACAGAGGAATAACAAAGAAGAGCAATTGTTGTTGTTTACATCAAGTTGTGAACAGTGGCATACAGAATTGTGCGAATAATAAAGAATTTTAAATAAAAACTGAATACAAAGTTATTTTTATTTTTATTTGCAATCTACAAGTTCATATTTTAAACGTTTTTAAAAGTGTTTTTAAAAACGTAAATACTCGCCAACATGATACCTGAATCTGCTTTCGATGCTTGCTTTGCTACTCAGAGTGATTTATATCTCCTAGGAAATGCCATTCAGGTTTCTACTGATGTATTCAGATTAGCCAACAAAGTCGAATGAGGACCCTTTAAATAAATGAAAATTAGATTGTCGCTTGACCTGACCTGACAGATTTACAGGCTGAATTAAAGGCTGTTAAAATTGTTGCCTTCCGGAATTGATATCAAAGTATATCGCATGGTGATATATGTTATTAGATCCCTCGAGAGTATATACCCCATATCTAAGATTGTTCACAACTTGATGTAAACAACAACAATTGCTCTTCTTTGTTTTTCCTCTGTTTATATTCTTTGCATAAACAATAACAATTACTAGGCAATTATTCGACAGATCTCTGTAACTGAGATCTTCAAACCACGAGTACTCTCTTCAAATGCACCGTGCTTTAACACAAGACTCACTGAACTAAACTAACTCAGTCGCCTGCTTTGGCTTTCCTTTTATATTGCACGGTAAACAGTCTGATGATTGTTCTTGAAAGCGAATGTTCGTGACTTCGCCGTCTCGAGATCACTATAAATGTAAACATTGTTGTTTCATTATTGTTGCTTGTGTATTTTGTTTACATTTATTGTTGTTGTTGTTGTAACAACAGTTCTGCTGTTGTCTCCGTAAGCTTCTTCCTGCATATAAGACATAAGATTGTTAGTTTTGGTTTTGTGTATATGGTTGATTGCATGTGTTATTCGGTGGAGATGGAATGGGTCAGGGATGAAAATTATGTATTTGTTGCTACTTGTGTGTGTATGTTGTGTAACATTAGGTGGTTAGTAGTCCTAGGAAGTCCACTGTTGTCGTTGTTGTCGGCTTTGCTGGACAGCTAAAGCTGTGCAGCGAGTCGTGTGGTGCCTGATTGCATGAAGGGCAGCTATCCGATATTCCCGGTATTATCCTTGTCCTATAGCTATTCAGGATATTCGACCATCCTGATCTTAGCTGGGTCAGAATGGTTCTGTGTAACCCTTGGCAGTTGCCTTCCAGTATCGGATATTGGTGGAGGATGCCGACGATTTATGACCCTGTTGTGGCTGAGTTCGTATCTGGCTGTCGTGACTGTCGTCTGATGTAGGGAGTTTTGAGCCTCCCTCACAGACTGTAGGTCAACTATGAGGGTATGATATCTGAATTGTAAGTTGTGAAGTCTTGCCTTAATTCATATATCTTGGCTCCGCCGTTACCAGTCTGGAGATCAAGCGCAGGATCACTCTTGCCAACAGGTGCTACTATGGTCTCAATAGGCAATTGAGTAGCAGAGACCTCTCTCGTACGACAAAACTAACACTCTACAAGACACTTATCCTACCCTACTTAAGTACAGATGCAGCGGCCTTGAGAGTGTTCGAGAGAAAAGTACTGCGCAAGATCTTCGGTCCAGTGCGAGTTGGCGATGATTTCCGTATCCGATACAACAGTGAGCTCTATGAGTTCCTCAACGACATGGACGTTGTACAGCGTATTAATATCCAGTGGCTGCGCTGGCTCGGCCATGTCGTTCGAATGGAGGAGGATGCGCCGGCGAGACGGGTATTTGATGCGGGAATCTGCGGAAGTCGGCGAAGAGGACGACCTTGCATCCGTTGGAAGGACCAAATCGAGGAAGCCCTGTCATCGATTGGTGTGACCAACTGGCGTAGGCGCGCACGAAGCAGAGGCGCCTGGAAGGATGTGTTGCGGCAGGCCGAAATCCGATAAACGGGTTGTTATGGCCAATTAAGTAAGTAAGTAAGAAAAAGTCTTGCCCTGTCCGGCGAGGAGAAGTATTGTTCCTGACCATACGGTGAGATGGGTAGGCAGATAGCAAGAAAGCTGTGAGATATTACTTAGACAGTAGCTCATTATGTTTTCTTACTGTCAGCATTTTGGACTCTTCATGGAGGTGGTCAATACTGGTCATCTTCACGCATCCGGTGGCTATTCTTAAGGAGTTATTCTGCGTCGTTTGTAATGCCCGCCATTGTCTATCGCTCAGAAATGATGTCCAAATTGGAGCAGCATAATTGAGGAGTGACCGTCCAATAGCCTTGTAGGTGGTGATGATGGTTTCTTTGTTCATTCCCCATGTAGTGCCTGCTAGTGCCTTTAAGGCCTTGTTTCTCTTCCTCACCTAGGGCGTTGATGTTAGTCGCATGTGCGGTGAAGTGAAGTAAATTGTCGAAAGTGACCCCGAGAATGTTTGGGTATCGAACCGTGGGAATGATGTTACCTTCCACTGCGACGTTTAGTGTTCTTCTTACTTCCTTCGTCCATGTCGTGAAGAGAGAAACCGGTGATTTGGGAGCAGACAGACGTAGTTCAATATTCCGGAAGAATTCCACCAAGGACGTAAGGTAATTTGTTATATTGTTCCAGATGACATCTATATTTACGCCCGAAGCAAAGACGGTACAGTCGTCTACATATGATACCAAGTAGATGTTTGATGTTTTATCCTCCTGTGAGAAGATTTTTGTGCCCTAAACTCAACGAATGCCTGCCTATCTCCAAGGTAAATGGAGGTCCAGCGTTTCAGGAGTTTATTATGTCTCTCAGGAGTATGGAGTGGTCGACCGTGCCAAAGGCCTTTGCGAGATCAAGGGCCACAACAACAGTTCGTTGACATGGTCGTTGTTGGTTAAGTCCGTTCGCGATGCTTGATTCATTTATTGTTGTAGGGTTTCCTGTTGTATTTTTGTTTACTTATTTACCATTCTTTTATGCTGCTGTTTGTTGTTGTAACTTTTGTTTATAATTTTAATGTTAAGCGATGTAAAAGCAAACCACCAGTATCTAGATTCTTCATTTTCGTAATAATATGTTGGTGAAAAGAAAATCTAAAAAAATCTTGTCAATTTGAAAAAATCCTCACGGCTCTGCCTATATTCCTTCACCAAAATAATTTCCCAGAAAAAAAAACGAAAAGAAAATTCAAAAAATCAAAAAGAAACTGAAAACATGGAAAAATTTTAAAGGCAAGAAAAGTAGGAAGAAAAGCAAGAAGGAAACAAAATCTGCTGAAGGCATATTGAAACATATTTAAGTGAGTGTAATGGCTTGTAACTGTATGTAGCTATGTGCCTAGGCATGTGAGTGTGTAAGTGCTGGCTGACACTTGTTTGTTTACATATTTCGCATAAATGTCACACAAGTGTCATTTACTATCGATACTCTAATAAAACAATTTTTCACTTTCAAGTATAATTTCAATAGTCCTTTGGGGTGTCATTACTATACGCACACACACACACAGACACACACGTGTCATTACTATAGCCGCACTTACACTCGTGTCTATGTCCATTAGACTGTATGTGTATTGCCTTGAGTACGATTTTTATTTCAAATTGATCCATAAATGGTTTGGATTTCTTCTTTTTTTTCGATATTTTTTCGATTTTTTTTGTGTTCCCTTTTGTAATGGCCTTGTGGAGCAAGAAGTCAATGTTCTTTGGCTTTTTTCTTTTCATGTTTTTTGTCGAAGTGACTTTCAGTTTTCCTCGTGGCTATACAAGTACGTATGTACAATACTGTAGTCAGGCATTGACCTGATTTTTTTGTTTGTTTGTTTTTGTTAACCAAAGTGGACTTTGATTGTAACGGGTGATTTTTTAATAGCTATAGTAAAATTTTGCAAAAAAAAAACACATAAAATTCAGAAAAATGCATGAAATCTTTATTTGAATCGTACTATCGATTCCATATAATTTAATGTTTGAAGATTATTTCATTCGTGAGATACCGGCCGAAATGTGGGAAAGAGTATGCCAAAATTGGACTAAGCGGATGGACCATTTGAGGCGCAGTCGCGGTCAACATTTGCATGAAATAATCTTCAAACATTAAATTATATGGACCGTACCGCGACTGCGCCTCAAATGGTCCATCCGCTTAGTCCAATTTTAGCATACTCTTTTCCAACATTTCGTCCGATATCTCACGAATAAATGCTTCAATGTTGTCTTCCAAAGCGTCAGTTGAAGCGGGATTGTCTGTATAGACATGAGTTTTAACATAGCCCCACAAAAAATATTCTAAAGGCGTTAAATCGCACGATCTAGACGGCCAATTGACCGGTCCCGAATGTGAAATAAAATGTTCACCGAACTCGCCTCTCAATAAGTCCATTGTTGCGCGTGCTGTGTGGCATGTGGCACCGTCTTGTTGAAACCACACGTCATGCAAGTCAAGCTCTTGCATTTTGGGCAAAAAAAGTTGGATATCATCTCACGGTAGCGCTCACCATCACGCTCACAGTTACGTTACGATTCGCAGCATCTTTGAAGAAGTACGGTCCAATGATGCCACCACCAGCCCATAAACCGCACCAAACTGTGACTTTTTCTGGATGCATTGGTAGCTTTTGCAATGCTTCTGGCTGATCTTCATCCCAAAATCGACAATTCTGCTTATTTACGTATCCATTGAGCCAAAAATGAGCTTCGTCGCTGAACACAATTTTTCGATAAAGAAGTAAATCTTCGGCCAACTTTCCAAGAGCCCATTCACCAAAAATTCTGCATTGCGGTAAGTCGTTCGGCTTCAATTCTTGCATCAGCTGTATTCTGAAAGGCTTCACACCTAAATCCTTCCGCAAAATTTTCCACATTGTTGAGTAACAGAGGCCCAATTGCTTGCGAACGGCCGACGAATCGATAATTGATGGTCATCATTAACACTGGCCGATACAGCTGCGATATTTTCTTCAGTTCGCACTCTACGTAAGCGTGTCGGTGGTTTAATGTCCAACAAGTGTAAATATGGTTTGAAATTTAGTCACAATAGCCCGAATAGCCGCTTCAGTGGGCCGATTAAACTGACCATAAAATGGAAGAAGCGCGCTATGAACTTTCTTTAACAGAGCACGCATTTTGATAATAAAATTCAATGATTTGCAAGCGTTGTTCGTTTGTAAGACGA
Organism: Sarcophaga subvicina; assembly: GCA_936449025.2. NCBI lineage: Eukaryota > Metazoa > Arthropoda > Insecta > Diptera > Sarcophagidae > Sarcophaga > Sarcophaga subvicina. Next base: position 144,606,845 of record OW388080.2, on the reverse strand, counting down.
TTCATGGTTAAATTATCGACCAAACTGAAGATGTTTGACAGTGAAACAAAACACGAAACGTGCGTGAGCTGTTTAAACCAGTGTTGCCACAAAGGTAATATAGCTAAAAAACCACCCTTTATATGGCATACACATGTATATGTATTCTTATGTATCCATAGATGTCCAAAACATTAGGATAAAATGACCCTTTTTTGTCGTCATTTCTTTTCAGCCAGACTCACTATGCTGTCTGCGAGACTGGCAGGAGAAACATTGTCTGCATCTTTAAAATTCCCCAAATTACCATTGACTGTCAATAGTAATTTTGAATAGGATATTGACTTTTTATTGTCATGCTCTTCTCTCTTCTCTCTTCTCTCCTCTCTTCTCCTTCCCTTAAATTCTAAATAATGACGTATTTATGTTGTATTGTTTATTTCTATGCCTTGAAGGCATTAAGGTTTCCTTTCTCTTTCGTTTTTTTTTCTTTCTATTTTTCTTATTGCCTTTGTCCTTCATTGCCTACCCAAAATCTAGTTGCTATTGTGTGCTGGCCTCGTGCAGTTAGCAGTCATTGGTTTGATTAATTGCTCAGTTGATAGAAGGAAAACATTTCCTTTTTACGCACCAAAAAGCCCGGCATAAAGAGGAAAAGAAGGAAACTAAGAGAGGCGGATTTGAGAGAAAGGCAGCACGTAATATTAGATTAGACTGTTAACATGGGTACTTTATAAATAATTGCCCATGAAAATTGTTGTTTATCGAATTGTTTTCTTTGTCTTTATTGCTATGTTGCTATTTTTGCCAAAAAAAATTATTTTTTTTCTTTACATTGAAATGGTAATTCGAGTAGCATCACTCGGACCACTCAATTGATTTCCTTGATTGCTTAATTATGGGCAATTTTTTCTGTTTTTTTTTTTTACAGAAAAGGCTCAGTTTTGGTTTTTACCAGCTGCTTCTGAAGACAAGTAAATGTGATTGATTTTTCAATTCAATTCGATGGAAAATATTTTTAGAAAAGTAAGTTTATTTTGAATAAAATATTGCAACCGTTTTTCTTGGGTAAATCAAGTCAATGTTTAGAAAGATAATGACTTGTGACACGTTCCTAAAGATTAAGTTAGTGGAAGAGAATTTTATTAATTTACTGGAGATTTTTTGCCATCTTTTCGGTAATAAAGCATATGGATTTTGCGCCAAATCAACTGCCTAAAACTGACCGACCATTCCTGAAAACCAATAACGAATTTAAAATTTTTCGTAAATTATTTTCGGAAGGGAAGCTTTCCAAAATAACTCATAGCCACACGGAGCAAAAGGCATGACTGAAAGGCAAATTTCTAAAAAACCATTTTCGACCACTGTTTTCCAAAAAAATAGTTTTAAGCGGTCTTGCAACATGCATGCCGAGCACTGTTCTATACGTGCATCAAATAAATCGATTGTGTTCGGTACAAGTCGAAGTCGTCGTAGTCTAGTAGGAAGTGGGTTGGCTTATTAGACGTGAGGCCTCAGTTCAAACCCCAGGTCAAAACGAAATACAAAAAAATATTTCTTCGGCGACTTTCTCTCAGCAGATTTGTGGCAAAAACTCTGAGAGTCAAATAAAAATTGCCATGAAAAAGTTTCTCAAAAATCTGTCGTTCGGAGTCGACTTTAAACTGTAGGTTCCACCACTCATGTATAAAATTAATACACACGACATAAGTGGTGTGAGAAACTAGATCGTAATCCTGACTGAAGGGTTGTAATGACCAATTATGTATGTATGTGTTCGGTACAAGTCCCCTATTCAGCAATTAAAACATCCGTCATCGTAGACTAACAGGTACTGTGTTGGCTTATTAGACTTGAGGTCGTGGTTCAAACCTCAGTCCAGTCAACTTGAACCAAACGATACATGAAGAGCATATTTTTGCGGTGACTTCCTCTCAGCAGTTTTCAGGCAAAAACTTTGAATCACATAACTAGTCATTACAACCCTTCAGGATTACGTCCTAGCTCTTCACAGTACTTATCTTGTGTTTGTTAATTTCAATACAGCAGTGGCAGGATCTATGTTAGGTACGTAGATAGGTAGGGTGAAGTGCTAGCTTTGACACCAAAAGCACACTTCGATGCCTCCATTCTATAACGTTCTAAGTGTACTTAGGAGGTTTTTAATGTTCTTTCATTTTTAAATTCTACGTTCTCTAACTTAAATACTGTCAAAATTTGGTTAAGATGCGCCGATCCGTTCCGGAGTTATAGGGAAAACTATACTTAGAATACACATACATATAGTCGTATATCGCGTGAAAACTTTGAGAGCTAATAACTCAAAACACACTTTTTCGACTTAGAGTGTTATAGAACGGAGGCGTCGACTTGAGCACGCATTACGGCCCATTGTGGCGTCACGGGTAAAAGCAGTCCCTGTACTGACTGAGTTTCACCAAACTAAGAAAGAAGTTGGTCAGTGCAAGGGCTGCACATTAACAGCACAAGATGGGCATTGGCAAAGAAAATGGATAACAGTCTCCTCTGCCTCAGCGGATCTGCACCCACGCCAGAAGTCATTAGATGGGATCGGCATTCCTTCCGCGTGTCTTCCCATAACACAATGACCTGTAAGCATGGGCACTGTGCTCGAGATGACATTGTGTATCAATTTTATATAAAAGTAGCGAGACGTACAGTTTAAAGTCGACCCTGAATGCCAGATTTTTTAAGAAACTTTTCATTGCAAATTTGTTTGATTCACAGAGTTTTTGCCAAAAATGTATCGATTGGAAGTCGCCGAAGAAATATTTTTTCCTGTTTCGTTTTGTTGGAGACGTGGTTTGATTCCAGGCCTCACATCTAATAAGTCAACATACTACCTACTAGACTACGACGATTTTAAACACTCTTGAATAGTTTCTGAAAAATCTGTTGTCTGCAGTTGACCTTAAACTGTAGGTCCCTTTACTCATGGATTAAATTAACACTTGCAACATGGTTGGTGTGAGAAACTAGGTTGTAATACTGACATAAGGGTTGTAGTGACTAATTTGATAAATATTGTCCTATTTGTCCCCTCTTATTCATAAGGTTGGCATCGTGTCATGTTAAATTCAGAAAATTAGTCGTGTCTTGTAAGACACGTATGTATGTAAGAATTCTTACATTTCAGGTTGTCCGATTGAATCTATTTTCTATTTTCAAATTCCTATGACGTTCAAGTCGCCGTAGTCTAGTAGGTACTGTGTTGGCTTATTAGACGTAAAGCCAGGGTTCGATCCCCATGCCAGACATCCAAATAAAATACAAAAAAATATTTCTTCGGCGACTTTCTCTCAGCAGATTTCTGGCAAAAACTCTGAGGGTCAAATAAAATTGCCATGAGAAGTTTCTTAAAAATCTGTCGTTCGGAGTCGACTATAAACTGTAGGTCCCACCACTCATGCAACACACACAACATAATTGGTGTGAGAAACTAGGTCGTAATCCTGACTGAAGGGTTGTAATGACCAATTATGTATGTATGTATGTATGCGTTCAAGCAGTATTGTGTCCTACAGTTTCACAATGTCTCTCCATTCTTGCTTCTATGAATTCTACAGATTGAAAAAGAATTTTTTGGTTAATTCCTGCCTTATTTGACAAGCTCTTCTCGAGTTCGAGAATAATTACGTTGAAGAAATACTAGCAATCTGTGTGGTCCCAATCATTACTCGTCAGTCCCCGGCAAACCATTTTCTGCATTCCAACATTTCGATCAGGGTTGACTGATTAAATCTACACGACTTAACATACGAAATGGTTTCAAGACAGTCACAGTGTATTTAACGTGCATCAGACTACAATTCCTAGCCACCACAGAGTACGTATGGCATGCAAATTATAAATTGTCAGAATATATAACCCCCCCTCGTAAATGAAAAAGAAAATATTTTTCCTGTGATTAGTCAGGGTTTCATTCACTTTCAAGAATTGTTTAAAATAATTTTAATTTTTTAAATGATTTTAAACAGTGTAGATACGTTATAGCTTCCATTGTTGTTAACATGCCATGAAGTACAATATTCAATATACTTTGTTTTATTGTTGTTGTTGTTGTTGTATGCTGCTTATTTTACATTTTCCTATTAAAGCAGCAGCCAGCACGTTTAATATCAGGATCAGCAGCATATTTTCTGGGAGTAAAATTTTTTCCATTTTCTGTTGAATTTTTTTTTAAAGCCAAGTAAACGAAGGATGACGAACGAGTAGCTTTGAAATTCAGTTGAATTATGTTGAAATTTAATTATTATCCTTTATTGTTCAACGAAAAAGATAGTTGTAACAACAACAACAACAACAACTAACAACTACAGTAGAAGCAAAAGCAATGTGTACAGCAATTATTACAAACAACAAAAGAACGAGAGCAACAGCAACAGCAGCAGTAACAGCAACAGTAACAATTGCCTCTTCTTCATTGACAATGAAATGAGATGAAGGAACGAAAGAGATAAAAGAGAAAAAAAAGAGAGAAAAAAGAAAGAAAACGACGTATAAAACGAAACGAAAACATAATGAATGCAACGAATCTGAAAATGTTTTCACATACACGCTCTAATTAGTAACGAAACTAAAAGGAAATAAGCGGCGATATAAACGGTGGTAGGGGAATTTGTGATGCCCTTCAACGATATAGGAATATTGCAGTCGGCCTTACATACTAAAGAGAATATTATTGATTGCCTGAATTCCCAAACAAAGTTTGCATCAATATCCAGAGCTTAGTCAAAAAATTTGGGATTAGACCCATCTGTTCTTTATTGCAATAGCGTGGCATTGACTTCTACATACAGATAAAGACAGTGTCTTCTCCCTAACAAAAGCACAGTGACCTGTGAGAACCGAGAAATCAAGTATGCTGAGTAGACATGCAATTGAAGGGCCAAAGCCAATCAGCTCCTTTTCTTAATCATATTAGTTGAGCAGAGTAAAACAATATTGCACTCATCCTCCTGTTTCCAAAGACGTTAAACTTCTTTGTAAAACGACCGGAGTTTCCATTCAGTTTAACAGAGGAAATCGAAGTACTCATACCCCGTTACATGTCGGACATTCTGAACTTGGTACCGGCTCTGGCTAAGTCATCAGCATTGGAATTTCCGATGACATCCCCTCATATCTTGATACATAATTGGACATTACAACCCTTACGTTAGGGCTACGAGCTAGCTTTTCACACCACTTAGGTTGGGTGTTTTAATTTATTACATGAGAGGAGGGACTTACGATTTAAATTCGACTTCGAACGACAGATTTTTGAGGAAATCAAAGCCTATTTTACCAGGAGCCGCCAAAGAATTATTTTTTTGGGGATTCGTTTCGTTCGAGATGTCTCACGTCTAATAGGTCAACACAGTGCCTACTAGACTACGACGATTTCAACACAAATCTCCTGGAATTCAAAAAAATCATAACTTTGAACAAGTCGCCGTAGTCTAGTAGGTAGTGTATTGGCTTATTAGATGCAAAGCCAGGGTTCGAGCCCCAGGCCAGACCTCAAGACAAAATACAAAAAAAATATTTCTTCGACAACTTCCTCTCAGCATATTTCTGGCAAAAGCTCTGAGAATGAAATTAAAATTGCCATGAAAAAGTTTCTCAAAAATCTGTCGTTCGGAGTCGACTTTAAACTGTAGGGGCCACCACTCATGTATAAAATTAACACCCACAACATAAGTGCTGTGAGAAACTAGGACGTTGTACAATGGGTCAATTTGGCCTCCGAGTACTTTACTTGTCTTAATTGACAAGTACACGTCCTCTAACCTAACCTAACCTATAACTTTAAAGGACGGCATTCATGGACGACGACGTACGTGGAGGTGATGTATGTAAGAGTGTTTATCGCTGTCTGGCCGTCGGGAAAACATGGCAGATAGCCTTACCGATACTTACTTAATTGGTCATTATAACTCTTCAGTCAGGATTACAACCTAGCCCTCTCACACCAACCATGTTAAGTGTGTTCATTTTCTCTATGAGTGGCGAGACCAACAGTTTAAAGTCGACTCTGAACGACAGATTTTTTGTGGACTTTAAATTGTATGTTCCTTTTTAACCGTAGATCGAGCTTTGTATCAAAAATGATACATTTCAATTTTTGAGACGATATAACTTTAATTCAGAAAAAGTTAAATGTCTGACATTTTTTGAATGCGTTAGTATTGTGATTGTTGTTATTTTAAACCAAATAAAAAAAGAAAATTTTGAGCAGGACTTAAAAAATTTAAAAACTTCATAATTCTATCTTATTATTTATCATTTGTGATACATACGACTTTCCTAGGGATTCTTTGGTGTTGTGTATGTAATTTTTTTAAGTTTTCAGAAGATTTTGTGAAGTTTTATCGGGAAAAATACATTATTTATGATTTTTGATAAGAAATTGAAAGTTAAGTTTTGGATGAAAGTAAAAAAGTTGATTTTTGTTCTTGATATTGATTGAAGTAGTCGTAGTCTAGTATGTACTATGTTAGCTTATTAGACATCAGACCAAGTTTCAAACCTCAGGTCAGACATTTCCAGTTTACAAAGAAAGGTTGTAATGACCGATTAAATATGTACATATATATGTATGTAATATTCCTACTACTGAAGATGCTGAAGAAGAAGAAAATAGAAGCTCGACTTATGAACTGAAGAAAGTGTTGGCAGCAACGAACATGACAAAAGGATGTTTAACGCCAAAGATGGTACTACTTGGAACAGAACAAACTGCCTTTAGTAGTTTGGGATGAAAAAATATTAGCAATCTTCACGTAGATTTGCTAGCAGCTGTTTCCTGAAATCTTGTTGAGTCATTCTTACTGCTCTTCTCATATTTATCTCACGTGACAAACAAACATTAGAAAAATGTGTTTCGTCCCATGTTTTATTACAGATGATAATATTTCGGTCAACTATGTACGTATGAGATAACAGAATCATTGCACCTATTACGCAAAAATTTGCTGAAAGTCTTGCAGCCTTTAATAATCATGCTTAAAGCCTTTTTATGAAATTCGAATGAAAAGAATTTTTTTTCTAAAAAAATATATATTTATCTTAATTTTTTGTTAGAAAATTTTAACCATTTTCAAAAAACTTTTATCGCACAACTTGTAGTTTTATGTAAGAAATAATACTGTATAAATAGTTTGGGATTAGCTATCATACTTTCAGAGCAGCCCATATATCCTTTTTTAAGATTTTTAAAAATTTAATTTTTTTGTTCGCCTAAGAGGTAAGAAAATTAAAGAAAATATATTTAAATAATGATGCCTATGTTTTTATGTTCCTTTTTGGTATATTTTCAAGTCAAATTAAAGTTTTTTAGCAACAGAATTCAGAAACTTTTTAGTTTTATTGTTGAAAATGAAAATTACCTCCAGTGATTTTAATTGAAATTTGATACTTAATGATGGAATACTTACAGTGATTGTTAGGGAAATTAATTTAAGGATATTTATATAAATCAAACTTCATAAAGAGATTTACGGAGTACCAAGTAATACTTGGTATTGATCTCATCCTTTGAACTCATATTTAATTTTGTCGCTGTAGATTAGTAACGAATTGAATTTGATGGTCGTTATAAATTTCGTGGTCCACCGAAATCGAATCGGCAGTTTTAGATTCAAGTACATGCTACGTGCGTAGCAACTACTTACAGCAGTATTTGGGGAAATCCGTATCTGGGAAACCAGAGAGGAAACAAAGAGAGAAAATTGTTATTGTTTTTGTTAAATCGATGTTCTATTGCAACGGGAAACTTTTTTACCTCACATGACGTTGACTACAAATATTTCTAACGAATCACAAGAATGGTTTGTACCATCTGGTTTCAGCCAGCCCTCAACTGAGTTGTGTTACTGATGCGAGTGACAATAAGCTGTCCTATCTAAGCAATTTGAAACTTATAAATCGTCACAAAGCAGGGCGCTAGACGTCAAATTATTACCATTTAGAAAGAAATAAAACCAAGCTGACATGAAGTGCTTGATTTTTATGTAAAAAAACCATGCCAATGTACATCATGTCAAAAATTTTGACGCAAATTTTATAAAAGTGATAATAAAATGTAATAATAGAAATATTAAATTTTCTTAGCAAAATCTATCAATAATCGTGACAATTCCATGCACTACAATATGTATCAAAAGTGATACATAAGCTAGAATTATGAAGTTTTTTTAAGGCTCGATCTACGGTTAAAATTAACCCACAAACTTTTGATGGCAATTTTAATTTCACACTCAGAGATTTTGCCCGAAGACTGCTGAGAGGAAGTTGCCTAAGGAAATATTTTTTTCTTAGTTAAGGTTTGAACCATATGCTTGCGTTTAATAAGCCAACACACTACTTACTTCATTACAGCGGCTTCTGATGCAGATTATGCGGATGATGCTTGTCTACTCGAATCTAGCAAAGAATTTACTTTCGAAATGGAGTTTGATCTGCAGGTCTCGCTACTCATGTAAAGGGTGTTTTTTTATAGAGGTATAGAACTTTAAGTTGGCATTACTTTTCAAGATGGCGACCGATTTAACAGCTGTCAAGTGATTTATTCTCAGTTTGGTTTGGCAATTCATCGTGAATAGACTCACGCCTGAACAACGCTTGCAAATAGTGCAATTTTATTTCGAAAATAATGGTTCTGTGCGGAAAACGTATCGCGCACTACGTCCATTTTATCGTCGACAGAATCGTCCATCAGAGCAGTTAATTCGATTAACCATGGAACCTTTTCGCACCACGTTTACTCTTATTGATAACTCGCATCCCCAGAGACGCTGTACGGTGCGTACAGAAGAAGCTATTGCTGCTGTAGAGCGTAGCATTGAGGAAGACCCGAATGAGTCCATCCGCCATCGAGCACAGGAATTGGATCTGTGTCCATCCACTTTATGGAAGATTTTGCGTGCAAGAATTGAAGCCAAACGAGTAAGGCGTAGATTCGTCGAATGGGCCCAAAACGAGATTACCGTTGTTCCCGATTTTCATAAACGAATTTTGTTTAGCGATGAAGCGCACTTCTGGTTGAATGGCTACGTCAACAAACAAAACTGCCGCATTTGGAGTGAAGGTACTCCTCAAGTGTATGTGGAAACACCGTTACATCCAGAAAAACTGACTGTTTGGTGCGCTTTATGGGCTGGTGGAATCATTGGTCCGTACTTTTTCAAAAACGATGGTGGCCAGAACGTTACAGTCAATGGTGATCGGTATAGAGCCATGATTACTAACTTTTTCATTCCTGAATTGAATAACCATGATGTCCAGGAGATGTGGTTTCAACAAGACGGCGCAACATGTCACACAGCTCGTGCCACAATAGATTTATTGAAAGACACGTTTGGTGACCGCATAATTTCACGTTTTGGACCTGTGAATTGGCCTCCAAGATCTTGTTATTTAACACCGCTAGACTACTTTCTGTGGGGCTATGTAAAGTCATTGGTCTATGCGGTAAAGCCACAAACGCTTGACCATTTGGAAGACAACATTCGCCGTATTATTGCCGATATATGGCCACAAATGTTGGAAAAAGTCATCGAAAATTGGACGTCCAGATTGGGCTACATCCGCGCCAGCCGTGGCGGTCATATGCCAGAAATCATATTTAAAATGTAATGCCACAAGATTATCTTTCGGATAAATAAAATTCATGTCAATCGAATATTCCATCGTTGTTTTATTGGAACTTAAAGTTCTATACCTCTATAAAAAACACCATAAAAACATCTACCAAAAAATTTACGTTCGAAATTGACTTCAAACTGTAGATCCCGCCACTCGTGTATAAAATTAACACTTCCAAACATGAGTGGTGTGAGAAACTAAGTCGTAACCCTGACTAAAAGGTTGTAATGACCTATTTAAGTAAGTAAGTAAGTACAGTATGGTGTAACTAGACCACTTAAAGTTTATCGTTTCTGGTAAGAATCTGGTAAGTAATACCAGGGATTTATGGGTTTCGTGAAATTTCACACTCGTTTTGAAACAATTAAAACCTGTTTGAACAGATGAGGTCCTTTAGGCATTACCGTTGGCCTATCTCTGATATCCAAAAGGCCTTTAAACCGATTTCTAGTTGGCGCCTAGAATGTCATTTCGAATTTGCTGAATTTGTTGTAATCCATTAACAAAAATTTATTCACAACAAATGCTTCATAGCTTCTCTGTGGCATAAATTCAAATTTTCCTTCACAACTCTTTCATGCCGAGGCATCATTATGATACTGAGTATGTGTGTGTATGTGCTTGCCTTTATGCGCGGGCATCTGTATAATGTTGAGCAGCGTTTATAATGCGAAAAGCGGGTTTCTTGTTTCAATTTAACAATTCGGTGGCGGTGGCGGTGGTGATGTCGGTGTCGGTGATGATGATGATGGTAATGGTGAGTGGTAATGCTGGTGTAATGTATACCCAAACAATTTGCAATTGTTGCATTATTGCGGAACATACAATTACAATTGCAACAACAACAATTACAGCTAATAACTACAAAGTACAACAGCAACAACAACAACAACAACAATATATTCAACAATATCTTGTGAGTAACAACGACAACAGCCACTATAAAGACGACCACGAATACAAAATTTACAAGATTTAAATACAGAAAGCCAGGACAATATGCAACAACAATTAAAGCAACAACAACATGTTTGATTGTTGCAAACGGCTAATTCTGTTGCCATTACGATTATTGTTGCTGTTGCCATTGCTTTCTCTTTTATTGTCTTTTGCTGGACTGATATTCTCGTGCCGTGGTTATTATTATGAAGAGTTTCAGCACATTCAACGGCCAAAGAGATAAAATTCGTTTCTCATTCATTAGAGCTGATCTAAATTGGGCCAGGATGGATGGATGGATAAATATTATGACAAGACAGGTGTAATACTGTCGATATGCCATGGATTGTTGCCAATGAATGGTAAGGAATGAATGGAATATTCTGTACTGATTAACGGCAGATTGGCAGAAATCTTTATAGATGCTGCGTGTATTCCATTACCGTTAAAATAACATAATTATGGTTTTAGATTCTGTTTTTTTTAGAAAATAACGGTAGGTAATGAAAAACAATTCGTAACTAGTGGCAGAGTGTTCAATAGAAGCATTTGATGAAATCGTCCATCAAAAGAATCCTTCAGTCAGGATTACGACCTAGTTTCTCACACCACTTATGTTGTGTGCGTTAATTTTATACATGAGTGGCTGGACCTAAAGTTTAAAGTCGACTCCGAACGACAGATTTTTGAGAAACTTTTCATGGCAATTTTATTTACCCTCAGAGTTTTTACCAGAAATCTGCTGAGAGAAAGTCGCCGAAGAAATACTTTTTGTATTTTGTTTTGATGTCTGGCCTGGGGCGCGAATCCTGGATTTTGGTCTAATAAGCCAACACACTACCTACTAGACCACGGCGACTTCTTCTTCACCCATGTTGACTATGTTAATTTCAATCAAGAGTGCCGGAACTACAGTGTAAAGTCGACTCCGAACAACACATACATGAAAAAATTTTCTCAACAATTTTATTTTTCTGTCAGAGTTTTTCCCAGAAGTCTACTGAGAGGAAGTTAGCGAAAAAAATTTTTTTCGTGTTTCATTTTGTTTGAGTTATCTAAGCCAGTGTTTCACCCTTGACCTCGTCAGGATTACAACCTTTCTTCGCACACAACCCATGTTGTGTGTGTTAATTTTAATCATGAGTGGAGGGACTTACAAGTTTAAAGTCTACTCTGAACGACAAATTTTATTTTATTCCCAGAGAGGCAGCCGCAGCAGATTCAGAAGTTGGAGATACACCTGAAAGAGGATAAAGCTTTCATACGAAGTCTTTTTCAAGTCAGGATTACAACCTAGCATCGCACCAGAGATCAGCAATGAATCGCTTTTTCGCTAATCATGAGTACTCATGCAATTTTGAGTATGAGTGAGTCAACAGTATTGAAATCCAACTACTCTGATTCATTCGTATTCACTACACCGTTAATTTATAAGTACAGGCTGCAATGAGTATGAGTACAACTCATAACATTCGAACTAGGTTTGATTCATACGCCTACTCATTGAGATTCATAAATTTAGCAACAAATACTTCTAATACTCGTACTACTCATAAATGATTCGAGTGATTCGAATCATTCGTCAAAATTTACAGTCTTAGTTGTTGTTGTTGCATTTACAAAGAAAGAAGAAAGAGAAAGACAGCAAGCAGAGCAAACACACAATCTTCTTGTGAGTATTGTAGTGTTCGTACGCGAATCATACTTATTTTGTGATTCGTGTATACGGTGAGTCAGGGAGAGTCGAAATCCATGACATTATGCGTATTGTTAAGTATGAGTAGCATGAGTACTTCAAAGTTTGAATATGAGTAGTATGAGTATGACATTAAAATAAGTATGAATGCGTATAAGTATCAGAAATTATGAGTATGATTCGAATCTACTCATCGTTTTGAATACTCATTGCTGACCTCTGCTGCGCACATTACCCATGTTGTGTGTGTTTATTTTATCCATGAGTGGCAACAGATTTTTAAGAAACTTTTTTGGCAATTTTATTTTACTTTGAGAGTTTTTTACCAGAAATCTACTGGGAGACAGGCAGCCGCCGAAGAAATATTTCGTTTCATATTTCATTATGTTCGAGATGTCTGATCGAGGGTTTGAACCGTGGCCTTACGTCTAACAAGCCAACACACTATCTACTAGACTACGGCGACTTTAACAAGGTAATGCTGCATAAAAATAATCAATTTGCAGATCCAAAAGCTGTAGATATAACCGAAAGAGGGTAAAGCTTTCTAACATAGTTTTTCTGCAGTTAGGATTACAACTTAGCTTCGCACACCAACCATGTTGTGTGTGTTAATTTTATCCATGAGTGGCGATAGATTTTTGAGATTCCTTTCATGGCTATTTTAATTTCATTCTCCAGAACTGTGCTGTGAGGAAGTCGCCCAAAGAAATATTTTTTTCATATTTCGTTTTCGTTCAAGATCTCTAAGCAAGGTTTGAACCAAGAGCCCGTGTCTAATAAGCCAACTATCTACTTATATTGGTCGGTTTCATTCAAAATTTTTATTTTTTCTTTGCTTCTCTAACAGTGAGCTGTATGAGCTCCTAAACGCAATGGACGTTGTGCAACGTATTAACATCCAGCGGCTGCGCTGGCCCGACTCTGTAGTTAGAATGCAGGAGGATGTTCCGGTGAGACGGGTATTTGATACGAGGATCTGCGGAAGTCGGCGAAGAGGGCGAACTTTTTTGCATTGGAAATACCAGATCGTGGAAGCCCTGTCATCAATTGGTGTGACCAACTGGCATAGGTGTGCAAGAAACAGAGGCGCTTGGAAGAATGTGTTGCGGCAGGCCGAAATCCTTTAATCGGGTTGGTAATGGTCAATTAAGTAAGTAAGTAAGTAAGAGTCTAACAGCCACTGGAAAGTGTAGATGAGCTCTTTATAACCAATAAATAGGCCCGAGTCTCCATCTGCTCAAAAATCTCTTCCTTTTTATTTCATTCTTCAATAAAAATTTCTTTGCAATGCCTGTGCATACAGGCATATATTTATGGGCATTTTTTTCAGTTGCTGTTAGCAAACATTTGCTGCAAATAAGAGACGAAATGCCTCAATTCTATAGCCTGATACACTGCAAGACTTGCTTTTTGGCAATGAAGGGTAGGTGCTAAAAATCCATGGCTTTTGTTTGCCTACCACGAAAATATTTCCATGAAAATAAAGAAAAAACTAATTTCGTCATAAAGATGGATAGGGATTTACAGTCGAGTCTATATGTTGCCGTAGTAACCTGAAAAAAATTTTTGTTAAAGGACATGAAGCAGAAAAATCCGGGGGGTTTTACTTATGGCTTCAGTGAATGAATTAAACAAAAGAAAATAACAAGAAGAAAAAAAGAATAGAAAATGGAAAAAGGAAAGCCTTAAAAAGCAAAATCAAAAAAAGTGGAAAAAATACTGAAAATGAACACCAAAAAGAGTGAAAGAAAAGCCAAAAAAGCTGTTGTAGCAGTGAAAAGCAGAAAACCGGAAATACTTTTCGTGCCACACAATGTTGCAAAATTAATTCAAATACACACGAGTGACTACACAATGATTATGCGGCAAACAGAACCGAACAGAACAGCTCGTAACGGAATACAATGCAAATTAGTAACAGACAGTGAGCCAGCGAAGTGAGTGACTGAATGAGGGAGTGTGTGTGTGTGGCATACAATTGCATGCGAATTTGTAAGGGTATGCGTGTGCGTGTGTGTGTGTAATTGTGTTTTTCAAAAGTTTTCCATGTAACAGATACTTACTTACATAACGAACGTGTATGAGTGTAGTATGCATGTTATTGGGCAATTGCTGTTGTTGTTGTTGTTGTTGCATAAATATATGTGAGCACGAGATGTTTGCAACGAAGACATTTGCATAAACATGACGCATTACACGTATCATAAACACAATACAACCACATTCCTACACCATCATATAAATCTCTACAGCAACATCTCTATCCCTTTAGAAAATTACTCAAAATATACTCCTGCCTACATACATACGAGTACATACATACATATGCATGAAGCACTTCACTTTTTTGTTTGTTTCTGTTTTGTTTAAAGGATGCATAATTTTAATCTCCTTTCATTTATTTTTTTTCTTCTTCGTTTTTTCTATTGTTTTGTGTTCTCTTTTTCTGTTCCAATTTGACGAAAATAGTATCAGAAACTAGATGTAGAAGAGTAGGAGAGGGAGAGGGAGAGGGAGAGAGGGAGTGGAGAGCATAAAACAAAATTTAGAAATTTTACAAGATGACATGCCAGTCTAAATTTCATGTTGACTCATACTCATTGCCTGCTCATTAATATTCTTTGTCTTGGGCACAGTGTAACGTACGGTGCAATACGTTTTTGTTGGAAGAAATGTTTGTTAAATCGCTGTAGAGAAGTTTGTTCATAATTTGCATCTAAAAAAGGTTGGAAGTGGTTTAGGTGGTAAGGTCTCACTCAGGTTAGAATTTAGGCCCAATGAGATGCCAACATTAATATTCAACTCGGGCATTTAACATTCCCTTTAGGCAACAAATCCATCATGTTTTTGCAGCATGATGAAGTGCATGATTGAAGAGCTCCGTCAAAGACATTAGAAAAGTGAGAGCTCAAGAACTTCCTTTTCCTTTTTGGGTTAGAGTGGGACACTGACGCATGAAGTGAAGAAAGAGAGGTTCCTGTTCCTCAGACCCATTGTTTCTGCAGGATTTAATTAGGAGGTCGTCATGTCTTTCAAAATGACCTTAGGTTAGGTTAGGTTAGAGGACGTGTACTTGTAAATTAAAACAAGTACAGTACCCGGAGGTCGAATGGACCCTTTGTACAGCGTCCTAGTTCCTCACACCACTTATGTTGCGTGTGTTAATTTTATACATGAGTGGTGGGACCTACAGTTTAAAGTCGATTCCGAACGACAGATTTTTGAGGAACTTTTCATGGTTATTTTATATTTCTCTCAGAGTTTTTGCCAGAAATGTGCTGAGAGGAAGTCGCTGAAGAAATACTTTTTGTATTTTGTCTTGATGTCTTTCCTGGACTTGAACCCTGGCTTCACATCTAATAAGCCAACACACGACCTACTAGACTACGGCGACTTCAAAATGACATTGCGACATGAGAATCTCTATTGTGAGTTGAGTGGTCATGCGATTTAAGCATAGAAATGAATAAGTTTTCGTTCAATCAACTCCAGCGAAGTCTAGCAAAGTTGTGTATACCGTTCTGCTGCCAACGAAATTTAGCCTCCCTCTCTGTAAAAAGAACCTATCATATCCAGTTCAAATGAGGCAATCAGAGTATCTATGCCAGGTAACAAAGCGGAGATTGTAAACTCCTTACCGGCTCTAAACCGTTCATAAGCAATGCAATTCCAGAACCCATATAAAATTTTTCCTTGATTGATCTGAAAATTCCCTAATAGATCGTCGGCATTCATGCATGCGAACAGACATCGAAAAGACATTCGTTAGAGACTTAATTGTAGTCTGATTCTTCAAGTAAATCAAGATATTTTCGGTGAAAATCTTGTCACCCAACAAGCATTAACCTGCACTTGGACCTCCACTACCAAACACCGCACTTGGAAGGAGTCCATAAGTAAATGTCAACACCTTTAATATATCCATAGCCCGATCTTTTGCAGCCTTTGGGATCCGTTGGTATAAACCAAGATTCCACTGGGAATCTCTGGATCTTAGAACCAGAAGTTCTTAGTAGGAATTCTAAAATACAGAATAGCATTTATAACCATAGTCCTGATTATGGCAGGATGTAACTCTTTTGGAATTTAAAGGCACGAGCTTAGCCATTTGCTTTAGAAAAAGTCAGAGTGGAGCTGATTGAGTTTAGCAAATAATGCCGTAGTTAGAGTACAACAGAGTGATCATGACAACTGACTGCCATCGTACTCTGTATATCAGTCGATAGTAGCAATAACCAAAGCAAGTTTAGTCCCTCCACAGCCCGGTAGTATTAGTATGTGATGGGATGGGATTTTAGAATCCAGAATGTCCAGATACCAGCCTAATGCTGCAATAAGTACAAACGTGATCTCATGCAAAGATGACGCCTGAAAGAAATAGCAATAAAAACCAAGAGGAAAATAGTATATAGAATAGTAAGTACCATTGAAACAAACCTTTCTTTTGACTATTTCATACCAGAAACAATTTGGATTCTAGTTTTGTTGCAAAAATTACCGAAAAAATTCTACTACTTTTTTGCTTTCCACTTTGTCTGTGAACATAATTTGACTATTACTGGAAGAATACAAAACACTCTACCAGTTAAATATGGAATCTTTATAAATCAGTTGAGAGCCGCGAGTTACTTACACTATCCGGTTGTACATACGTTATTGGCCATTACAACCCTTCAGTCAGGAATACGGCCTAGCTTCTTACGCCACTCATGTTGTGGTCGTTAATTTAATACATGATTGGCGGGAACTGCAGTTTAAAGTCGAATCCGAACGACAGATTTTTGTGAAACTTTTCATGGCAATTTTATATTTACGCTCAGAGTTTTTGCTAGAAATCTGCTGGGAGGAAGGAGCCACATATTTCGTTTTGAAGTCTGAACTGGGGTTTGAACCGTGGTCTTACGTCTAATAAGCCAACACACTACCTACTAGACTACGGCGACTATAGTATTACGCCATGGCTTCTACTTAAACCTCCACTTGGAAAGACGCTCTATAAGTATGTTTAATATCAGCGTCATTAATAAATAGAATGCACGGTCTGGTATTTGGAAACCATTGGTGTTACCCTCAAGGGTTTTACTGGAAACTGCCGTATCTTCAGACTAGAACATAGTAGTAGGAATTCTAAAATCAAATGTTTTATTAAGAAAATTATAAGGAACCATATAATTAACCCGTATATATATTTAACAGCATTGAGACTTACAACCCCCAGCTCAAACCTCTGCTACAGAAGTAAATTAGGGGCAGCCAATTGAGTATAAAGGGTCCGCAAAATAACTTTTTTTTTGAAAATGCTTTAAAAAAAACTACTGAATATTTTCTCAAATTTCTTTTTTTATTTGAAAGTACAATCCTTCCAGTTAGTAATGGAAAATAATTTCATTCAAATGGCTGCCTGGGATGGCCATGCAGTAGCCTACACGATCGGTCCAATTTTTAAGCACATTATCGATTGTGTGCAGCTGTATTTCACCAATGGCTTCACGAATATTGTCCTTTAAAGCGTCAATTGTCTCTGGCTTATCGGCGTAACACTTATCTTTGACGGCACCCCACAAATAATAGTCCAACGGTGTCAAATCGCAGCTCCGAGGCGGCCAAACGACGTCAGCTCTGCGGCTGATAATGCGATCTTCAGAAACAGGACGCAAAACATCGAGTGTGGCTTCAGCTGTGTGGCACGTAGCGCCATCCTGTTGAAACCAAATGTTGCCAATATCCTCCTCTTCAATTTTTGTGAACAAAAATTCGTTCAATATGGCCCGATAATGATCGCCATTGACTGTAACGGCCACTCCTTGCTCATTTTCGAAGAAAAATGGCCCAATATGCCTCTGGACCAAAATCCGCACCAAACAGTGACTCATTTTGGGTGCGTCGGCTTTTCAATGTATGCGTGCGGGTTTTCTGTGCGACAATTTTGCTTGTTTACATACCCGACAAGATCAAAATGAGCTTCATCTGAAAAGACGATTTTTTTTTTGCCAAAATCGGCATCTTCTGGTGTATGCTACTGCATGGCTAGCCGAGGCAGTCATTTGAATGAAATTATTTTCCATTATAAACCGGAAGGATTGTGCTTTCAAATAAAAAAAGAAATTTGAGAAAATATTCAGTAGTTTTTTTTAAAGCATTTTCAAAAAGAAAAAGGTATTTGGCGGACCCTTTAGCAAATAATGCTTTAGTTGGAGTGGTACACACTGATCATGAGAGCTGAATGCCATCGTACTCTGGCTATCAGTTGGCAGTAGATTTGATGTTTGCACACCCTCCATCAAACATGTACACAATAAAGCAAGTTAAGTCCCTTCACAGGCCGTTAGTGCCTCTATGTAGTGAATGATCTAAACACCAAAACATTACCTGCAGTACTTCTAGAATTGTAAAAACTTATGGACGCTTTCTTTAGCCTCGCAATCAGAATGTTCTCCAGATACGCACCTGCAACAGCTGATACAACTATAACTTCGAACATATTCAGGCTAGAGGTTGTAATACATTTGTTTGAAGCACAAATTCATGATTTCTTAGAGGAAAGTTGGAAAAGTGAACTTTCGTTGGAACCCAACTGAGCAATGCTTTTAGGCGATTGCACATAAGTTTTTCAACTGACTTATCAAGAAGAAAGAAAGGCAAACTAGAGGGAACAACATGTAGAAAATGTCACGGAATTATGCAGAATATGTTGGTGCTTGAGAAGAAGCAGAGGCTCAGATAAGTTTTTCCCCAAAACTTTTCTGTTGAATTGCTGCACTGTAATTAGTTTTGTGTTACCCTAGGAAAAGTTTGTGTTTTATAATGTCATTGTTGTAATAATTGTTGTTGTTGTTGTCTTAGTATTGTTGGACATGTTTGTTCTTTGCTAGTGATGGGCTTAACACGTCACAGCAAACCAGCCTACCAGTCAAAGCACACATCAATTCTATGTGTCTACCACCAACACTCTTATCTTTGCCAGCAACACACACATACTCTCTCTCTCTCTCAAATATGCCATTCGTATAAGTGTAAGTGTCAAAGTATTTTAAATGTATTCGTATAAGTGACATAAAGTATATGTATGTACATATGTATGTGTGCATATGCAAATGTATTAGACATGATTATGGAAATGGAAGTGTGTGTTTATAATGTGGCAACAACAACATAAATGTGCAAATTACATGCATGTAATGTACATGTATGTACATACGCACACAAATTATTATGTATCCTAGTATAGGTTGTTAGGGGAAACACATGTGTGCATGTGTGTGCATGTGTTTGAGTGTTCATATTTGTAATTAGGTGTTATCAAACTCATCGCAACTATTCATTGTTGTCGTATACGTTGTTATACTGTGTTGTTTACAATGCATACAACATGCAACATACAGCATGTACGAGTATATATTTATGCATCTCATAAATATTTGACGTCACTCTGTTATTGTTATTATCATTATCATCGTCATCATCAGCATCATTATCATAAACATCATTAAAATAATATTAAACAGAATAGAACAGAACAAAAACATACGCCCTGCCTCCCCCCATCGCCTTCATTCTTGCAACATAAATAGGCAACCAGTCAACCTATTATAGTCACATTAAATTTATTTCAAGTCTATTTATGTTTGTCTTACTTTGTTTGCCTGTTTGTTTGTGCAACTGCTTGTGGTAGCGTTTGAATGCATTTCATTATGTCGCATTGGGTTTGTGCAACACCAATAGGTAAACAGCTAAAAAAAAGACTAAAAAGTTAGTCAAGCTCAACTATGGGATACCCTATACCATCTCACTTTAGATGCCTGCTCAATGCACCGAAGTCTTTTTCCTTTACTAACAAGACTTATCCCGCTGTAGGGTTATAATTATGCGACCACAGCTTCATACATTCATAACTTTTTTTCCTCACCCTGATTTCTACGCTTGTAACACACATCGATTAGGCCGGCTGGCTTAACAGTAATCACCCGTAGTGGTGCTGCAACATAAATTATAGAAAAATATTTGGCCATCGATAGTTGCGGTGATTTTAAATTCTGCTGACAACTACAAATAATATGCCAGTGAAGCGGAAATGAGAAAAAAAAACAACAACAAAAAATGTGAAAAAACCCACACACGTACTTGAAGGAATTTATATTTGACGTCTGGCTTTAATTAAAACATTTAAAAGGGAATTACATGCAATTTTTAAAGTTTCTTATGCTGTAAAGTTTAATAAAAAAAAATTGTAGTTATTTGAAAAACATTTTATGATTGACAATCATGCTTGTTATTTATTACAAGTCCTATATTAGGCGTCAATCTTTTCAGATTTCCTGGTTTTGATTAGATGTTGTGTCTGATAAAACTTATAAGGACTTTGGCATGACAGCCTCCATGTAATTTCTCTCATTAAAGAACAATTTTTGCTTATGACACCATCCTGCATGATGAGGTGATTGTTGGCATTTTCGTTTTAGTCTCCTAGTTTTTGTTCGATGTTATGAGTAAGTAAATTTATATAGGCTTTGGCATGACAGACTCCATACAATCTTCGCTTATCACACCATATTGCATGATGAGGTGATTGATGGGATTTTTGTTTTACTCCAGCATAGTTGAAACCTCCTAGTTTTGCTTCGATGTTATATGAGTAAACTTATACGGGCTTTGACGTAACAGACTCCATGTAATTTCTCTCATTAAAGGATAATCTTTGCTTATGACGCCATCCTGCATGATGAGGTGATTGATGGCATTTCATTTACTCCAGCATAGTTCAAGTCGCCTAGTTTTGCTTTGATGTTTTGAGTAAGTAAACTTATATGAGATTTTTTGGGCCGACTTCATGCAATTTCTCTTCTCAAAAAACAATCTTCAGTTATGACGCCATCCTGCATAATGAGGTGAATGATGGGTTTTTTGTTTTACTCCAGCATAGTTCAAGTCTCCTAGTTTTGCTTAGATGTTATGAGTCAGTAAATTTATATGGGCTTTGGCACTACAAACTCCATGTAATTTATTTTCTCAAAAAACAATCCTCACTTATGACGCCATCCTGTATGATGAAAAACAGCTTATGTGATTGATGGCATTTTTGTTTTATTCCCGCATAGTTATGAAGTCGTTGACTGATACTATCGTTGTAAAAGACTGAAAGCTCTGAATGCTAGTCATAGTCCAATGAAATCGATATCAGTTTGTAGTAGAAACCTTTTTACTTATTATTAGATGGGGATTTCCTAAACTCTTCCTTCTTCCATGCGGTATCGTTTTTTCCGCGGTTCTACTATTAAAAAAAATAATAGAAAAAAATATAATTTTCACTGATATTTTCCTCGGTTTTCCCCAGTTTTTTCCAATGTTTTTTTTTTTATTAATTTTCCAATAATTATTTGCATGATTAATTTAATGCTGGTCACTGCAACAGACATTTTTAATTTGAAATCCGTATTTTTTTTTGTTCTGAAGTATAAAAATTTAATTTTTAAAAATAATTAATTTATGATGAGAAAAAAATAAAATAAAATAAAAATAAAATTGTTTTGTTTTGTTTTGTTTAATTTAAAAAACTTAATCAGACTATGCTGCATTCAATTACTTTCTCTTTTTTATTTTAATTTTCCTCACTCACTGACTAAATTAAATATTTTACTTGGTATGTTGGATTTGCAATACTTTTAACAGGTTGCTAACGGTAAATGTTAATAAATTTTTAATTAATAATAACAATTAAAAAATATATGTATGTGTGTCACGTTTTAATCTAATGAGTAGAGAGGGTTGGCTGAGTAGCAGAGTATTTTAATTTTTGTTCAATCATGTACGAGTATGAATGATATCCTCAAGAAATATTAAACTAATCGGACGGTTTTCAAACGTCATATATGGGATATAAATGGACCCGCAAGTTGCATTAATGTCAACATAACATCGGAACAGCTTATAGTATGAGTGTGGTTTGATCCACCTATAATGGCATGTCGAGCTCAAAAAATTTTGTGCATGAGTTCAAATTCAGAAATCGTTTTCTGTTTGAGGGCAACACAAAGTAGTGGCAGTGGCAAATGGGTGGTAGACTCATGGCTCTCACCACTGCAGGTCCTATAAACGAAGCAAAACATCTAATTTTTTCTCAGACACTATGTGCGAGTTAAATTTGGTTATTCTGGTCAAATAGGATAACTTCTTATGATCGTAGGCAAGTTGTCTGGAATCTATTTTGCTACGTTAGCATATGCAGTGCACAACTCTAACGAATATCAATGCCTTCTGCGTAAATAATGTCAGTGAGCGGTAGCTTAATAACTCCCTTAGTCTACTATCAGTCTATTGGTTGTCCAGTCCGCAGAGAACGTGTCAACATCTTATCAAGATATGTCCAAAATTAGCCCTGTAAGTTGTGAAACTTAAGCTTGACGTGCACTGTAGTCATTTGTTAGCCTAAATCAAATTATTTCGTAGCCGCCGTAGTCTAATAGGTAGTGTATTGGCTTATTAGACGTTAATCCCCGTTTCAAACCCCAAGTCAGACTTCACAACAAAAAAAAAACGTAAAATGAAAAATATATCTTCGGCGACTTCCTCTCAGTAAATTTCTGACAAAAACTCCAAGAGTAAAATAAAATTGCCATGAAAAGTTTCTCAAAAATCTGTCATTCGGAGTCGACTTTAAACTGTAGATCCCGTCATTTATAAAATTAATAAACACAAAATAAATGAGGGGAGAAACTAGGTCGTAATCCTGACTAAAGGGTTGTAATGACCAATTATGTATGTATGTAACCTTATCATTTCGTGTTTTTCAATTGTGATAGGATTTGCATAAAGGTCTCTTTAATTATGCAGAATATTTGTGTGCGGCAGCAACTCTTGTCATAGCCGTGAAGACGCTTGTCTGATGCAGGATCGCATAACAAACGAATGTCAGTTAAGAGAGGAAGAAATTCGGAGTTGGTGTACATAATTATTACGTATATGGTAAGGTTAGATCAATCAAGAAAAAGTGCCTCACCAGTGTACTTAACACACGATATCAGAGGGATAGCTGTTATCCAAGTGCCTGTAATAGTGTATCAATCACCAGCTAGAAACTTTTGATTGATGAAAACAAAGCCTAGAAAATATTAAAATTATGGGTCTATGATTGCTCTTTAATGTAAGGAAAAGTAAATGAATAAAAACTTTCATCAGGATGATTTTGAAAGGCGACTTTCCTTTTCAGTTCCGTTGATAATAAATTAAAAGATTCATCTGTCTATGATTGAACAATGATTGATGAACATACAATTACACTGCTGAGCATAGATTTAGGTATCTCACCTTCATATTCTTAAACTCTTCGTGGCTTATCAAAGAAAAAATAGTTCTACAGTTCCTTAGGCAAGAGTTCTGTTGCTTGTAAGATTGTTTAAAGGACCTTCCAATCACACACACTGTGCAAGCACCAGTACCAGCGTTAATTTATCTTCAATCAGGGTACATTGTTAACTTTTTGTAGCAACAGTTTCACTATTCGAATGCATTTTGGTTACCATTAATAAGGATTTCATTTGGCTTTTCCATTATAGCAAACAAGCTCTGCTACTCGAGCTATGAGGCTTTTAGTCAGTGTCTTATAGTACCAGTATTATTATCGAATATCTACTGACTGCCCCTTAAGTCATACTACGTAATACATACGTACATAATTGGTCATAACAACTTTTTAATCAGGATAACGACCTAACTTCTCACACCAATTATGTTGTGTGTGTTACTTTTATACATGGCTGACGGGACCTACAATTTATAGTGGATTCCGAACGACAGATTTTTGGAGATATTTTTCATTTTTTTTATTTTGTTGACTCCCAGAGTTTTTGCCAGAAATCGGCAGAGAGTCACACGCCAAAGAAATATTCAAATTTCGTTTTGTTCGAGATGTCTGACTGGGGCCTTGGCCTTACGTCTAATACGTCAACACACTACCTACTTTATCTTGTTTAATAAGCAGTAGATATTCTGCAATAACCAGAGATTATAGTATCTGGTTTTGAGCATCACTGTAATATTCGAACTTATCGGGTAAATTTTAATCAAATTCGTATCATTTCTTCAGTTCGGAACAAGAATAGAATTCCCGAGTACTTATGATACATGTGTGCGCATGACAAGCTAGTGAAAAGCATCTTTGCATCTATTTTGTTATCCAGCAGGCGAACAGGAAGAATGATAAAAAGTCTCCGATATTTTGAAATAAATTTCGTATATAAAATCACACGGAGAAACTTGATTACAAGTTTTGTGATATCATTTCACTGTAAACCGCTCTTTAATCATTAATTTTGTAGTGCCTTCCTCGCTGTTATTAACAGCAATTGTTTAAGATTTTTTTGTTTGTATTTTCAATTAAATTATTAACAATTAATAATTAATTAATAAGAATGGCAATTTATTATTATTCAACTACCATTACAAGTATATTTATTAAGAAGAATACGTACATACGTACATATGTATGTATGTACATACCATATGTATGATGATGATGATGCTGATGCTGCTGCTGATGATTGCATTTTGATGAATTCCATCAATAATTCGTAATTGAATTCATTTTATACATTGTAAAATGATTAATTTAAATAATTTTCGTATAATTTTCCAATAATTACACAAAAACAATGATTAACAACAACAACAGCAACATGTTACCACCAACTGTAACAACTGCAGAATGAAAATGAACCAAAAGAGAGAGAGAGCGAGAGAGCGAGAGAGTGGAAATAAAACAATTTTAATGAATCAATTATGTATTAATGCATTTGAATAATGAAATCATTGCCGTCGTACCATTACTAAGAAGTAATACGAATGCAGTAATAGAGACAGTGGAGTACATAAAAAGCTGTATGCATTGAAATGATTTTTCTTTCATCCTTTATGTAAAGGGTCCGCCAAATAACTTTTTTTTGAAAATACTTTAAAAGAAACTAATGAATATTTTCTCAAATTTCTTTTTTTATTTGAAAGTACAATCCTTCCGGTTAATAATGGAAAATAATTTTCTTCGTATGAATGCCTCGGCTGGCCATGCAGTAGCCTACAGGATCGGTCCAATTTTTAAGCACATTATCGATTGTGTGCAGCTGTATTTCACCAATGGCTTCACGAATATTGTCCTTAAAAGCGTCAATTGTCTCTGGCTTGTCGGCGTAACACTTATCTTTGACAGCACCCCACAACTAATAGTCCAAGAGTGTCAAATCACAGCTTCGAGGTGGCCAAACGACATCAGCTCTGCGGCTGATAATGCGATCTTCAAAAAAAGGCGCAAAACATCGAGTGTAGCTTCGGCTATGTGGCACGTAGCGCCGTCCTGTTGCAACTAAATGTTTTGCCAATATCCTCCTCTTCAATTTTTGTGAACAAAAATTCGTTCAACATGTCCCGATAACGATCGCCATTGACTGTAACGGCCACTCCTTGCTCAATTTCGAAGAAAAACGGCCCAATTATGCCTCTGGACCAAAATCCGCACCAAACAGTGACCCGTTTTGGGTGCGTCGGCTGATCAATGTATGCGTGCGGGTTTTTTGTGCCCCAAATGCGACAATTTTGCTTGTTTACATACCCGTCAAGATTAAAATGAGCTTCATTTGAAAAGATGATTTTTTTTGCCAAAATCGGCATCTTCGGGTGTACGCTACTGCATGGCGTAGCAATTTGAAGTCGCCGCAGTCTAGTAGGTAGTGTGTTGGCTTATTAGACGTAAAGCCAGGGTTAGAGCCCCAGGCCAGACATCAAAACAAAATACAAAAAGTATTTCTACGGCGACTTCCTCTCAGCAGATTTTTGGAAAAAGCTCTGAGAGTAACTAAAAATTGCCATGAAAAGTTTCTCAAAATTCTGTCGTTCGGAGTCGACTTTAAACTGTAGGTCCCACAACTCATGTATAAAATTAACACACACAATATAAGTGGTGTGAGAAACTAGGTCGTAATCCTGACTGAAGGGTTGTAATTACCAAATATGTATGTATGTATGTATACTGCTCTGCCCAAAGACATCCTTAATTTTTAAACATAGCCAGAAATGGACACTCAACGGAACATTTTTATTCTTGAATAAAATATTTCATGGCAATGCACTTCAATTGTCATTTCATTGCTACGCAACAATCAGTAGCTTTCAGTTGTCAAAGACAATACTCGAGTTTATCTTTCCGTCTGTCTGTCTGGCTGTCTGTCTGTCTGCCTGTTGGTTATTTAAAAGTGATTAATTGCTTATACACTTCAAATGTCAAACGCACCTAGTCTAGTGTCACTGTCAGTGTCAATATGTGTTACCAGGCTCCACTTTATTTAAACGTTAATTTTATTTGAACTTTTAAACACTAACATAGAGTGTGTGTGTGTGCTTCTGTATGTGTGTATGTGTAGTAGTTTAAATGAAATTAAATTTGATTTAAAGTGATTAAAAGTTTATTTTCAAAATTAATTAACAATCATAACAAATAAATATTGTTGGAAGGATTATTACTGTTATTATTGTATGCCAAATATGCATGAATGCATCAGTGCATGTATGTATGTATGTGTGGATTTGTTTATTTGCCACAAATCCTTTAGGCAAATCTAGACTATTTTCTGCATATCAATACAATTTTTATCATTTGCATGCATGCACTTGTCATGCATACAGCATGCATATCTGCCTAATGTTTCATTCATATTTCTCATGCATTAAATTGTTCAGGGCCGTTTAACAATTCTTTATAAATATGATTTAAATTCCATCATTGAATAGTATAAATCTCATAAGTTTGATAGTTTTAGAATGGAATACAGAGTTAAAAAATTTCAGTATAAATCCTTTATAAGATTTCATGAAATTATTTACTTGCAGAAGTTTAAAGATGATTGAAGGCTAAAAATAGTTTCAATCAATAAAAACGGTAAATTATTATGGGCCTCTAAACATTATGAACTTTCTTACTTAATTGGTTATTACAACTCTGTAGTCCGGATGACAACCTAGCTTCGCACACCATCCATATTGTGTGATTTTTGAAAAACTTTTCATCTCTGTCAAGCGTTATGAAGAACTCCAGGATCGTTAAGGACAGGCGCCGCTGTCTCGACCTTCTTCCTTGGCACTTCAGTATCTCACTCGTTTGGGTCCCCGGGAACAGTAACAGTCCGGGAATTGAGCTCGTCCGAGCTGGTGCACTCCTTCCGGAATCATCTTCAATCGACTTGGATGTGTCACTTGCCTCGGTCAAGTTGGCCATTGCGCGGAAATTCTTTCGAGACGCCAACCTATCCTGAGTCAATGAGGAGTCCTGCTCCACCGCTATACTTACCTGGCCCTTGATGGTTAGAAGGCGTACCAACCAATTACTTGGTCTTGGTCGTGACGTCATCTCAACCACAGTGGCCAGGCTTACAGGTCATTGTGTTATTGGTAGACACGCGGAAAGGATGCGTCTCTCATTTAACGACTTCTGCCATGGGTGCAGATCCGCTAAGAAAGAGAAGACTGTTATCACTGCCCATCTCTTGCGAGGTGCAGGTATAAGATATTCGGCTCTCAATTTTCTGTCAGCTTGACGGAGCTATCATCTATTGATGTCAAGCATATAGCTTCGTTTATTAAAGTAAATTTTCGGGCTGATTTTCCAGCGTTGGGTAGTCGTGCTTTTAATGTGCAGCCCTTGCGCTGACCAACTTGTTCCTCTTCCCTGGTATTGGTAGAACTTGGTCAGTACAGAGACTGCGTTCACCTGTGGCATCACAACGGGCCGCTATGTTTGCTCAAGTGAGTTTTTGACATCAGAGCTACCACTCCGACTTAAACTTAAACCTAAGATGTTTGAGCCGAGTTCTAAAAAGACAACATACTACCTACTAGACTACGACGGCTTCAATCATTATTCATGTAATGATAGCGCATTTATACTATCGTTAAGCCAAATGAGGGAAATCTGCATCAAGCTGAAGGCAGACATTAATGATTGGCATGCACAATATACCCTTCAACTGACTTACAGACTCTGTTGAAGTCATTTACAAAAATCTAAGCCTCTCTGTATGCCTTACCATTACCTTAGAATAGATACAGTGACAGGGAATGTCTGCACAATCAAGTTTTAATAGATGATTGACAAGCTTTCTATTTAATTGATTGATTGATTGACAGATAAGTATAGCAATGCGGCAATGTAGAGTCTAATGGATGTACAGTATATGGCATGGTAGATGCGTGCCTACTCTTGAAAGTGGTATTTCTATGAAATCTCCCTGTATATAGGAACTCATATGCGATTGACACAAAGCTGCCTTGAAAATCGATCCAAAGAATCGATGCAGATGTCAACCAGTCACACCTGATTGTTGCCAAAAAATCATAGAAAATATTGTGAAAAAAGTGAGTCTGAATAGTTACTTTTTCCGCAAACCGTGGACGACCTGGCACTGTCATATTTTTAATTTAACAAAAGCTTTAGTCGCCGTAATCTAGTAGGGAATGTATTGACTATTGAGAGAATTGGATGGACACACTTATGCCGCACAGGGCCCATTGTGTTACCACAGTTATTTACTATCTCCTAGTCTCTAAACCACTCGGAGCTTCCGATGAAGCGATTTAAACTGCCAATGTCAACCCTTGCCAGTTCATCTGGATCATCCTTATAGTAAGTACCTAAGTACCTCTTTCTTCTCTGACAAAGAGCCGGGTATGTACCCAACAAGTGAAGGACAGTCTCCTTCTTTTCCTCATCCCTGCAGCTTTTGCAGAAATCATCAGCAAGTTGTCCAAGGCCAATGCGCCTCGAATTTACTTACAAGACGACATATTCCGACCGAGATCGAGATTGGTTATCCCTACGAAGAGATCGATTAAATACCTTGGAATTAGACTGGACTCGAAACTGACCTACTCAGAGCAGATAGAGTATGCAACAGCGAAAGCAGCTAGAATAACAACACAGCCGAGTAGACTGATGGCAAATACTGGAGGACCACTCCCAAGTAGGAGGAAGTTACTCATGGAGGCTGGAAATAGTATACATACTCCTTTATGGCTCTGAAATCTGGGCTTCTACTTTGAAAACTCGCACCAGAGCTAAAAAACTACTATCTGCGCAGAGTATCGCACTTAATAATAGCAGGAATGGTCTCCATAGACCTTCAAGCAATTGAGAGCCAGATGATTTTCAACGCGAGACAGAGCACGACTCAGTCGCAGAGCATAGAGACGATACAGCACGAAGTCTTCTTAAAATGGCAATATCGCTGGGAAAATGAATGGCATGGTAGGTGGATATATAAACTGATTCCACGGCGAAGTAGACTACTATATAACCCAGATGCTAACCGGTCATGGATATTTCAGAGAGTACTTGCATCGCATGGGGAAATTCGCTCGCCATTCTGCATCTACGAGGAGGAGGAAACATTAGATGATTCCGAACACTCTTTCTTCGGCTGCAGTCGCTGGGCCGAAAGACGTCAGGGTCTCGAGGTTAAAATCGGCATTATTAGTGCTACAAACGTCGCGATGTGCTGAAAATGACAAACAGCAGAGAAAACTGGAACGCAGTAAAACAATTTGTGCACTATGCCCTGCGAAGGAAAAAATATGACCTAGACGCAGTAGACAGAGAATAGAGCGGAGCCTGGACGCAGGCTGACAATGATGGAACTGGCATAGGTGCCAAAAAGGGGTCCATATCGAGGTAATACAACCGTGGTTTCGAGGTGGAATGATACCCCGGTGTGGAGACAAGGCTGGTTTTTAGTCGTTATACCCAGTGGCAGAGTCCGACATACCATGTATGGTGACGACCTTCATGGATGCATGAAACATTTTCCCTCCTTCCCGCGACAAAAAAAGCGCCTCACATGCGTACCCATAATGCAATGGCCCGTGATGACCCCGACAACCACACGTGCTCCTTTGGAGTTTAAGCAGACCCTTTCTGTGCCCTTCATCCAGCCTTGGCCAGATTTTATGCGCTTTTCTACCCGTGTCTGAAGGCACCTAACTGTCGTTGACGGAATCGACAATCTCATTCTCAATTATGAGCCAACAGGTTCTCATAAGGATGCCCAGAGTCGAGAGATCATCGTAGAGTTCGATGATCGCGCCCCACCTGGCCAGTTCCTCAGCTCTGCAGTTACCCGGAATATCACTGTGCCCCGGTACCCTTATGATATGGACATCATATACATAGTTCTGGAATCTCACACATACATATATACATATATAATTGGTCATTACAACCCTTCAATCAGGATTACGGCCTAGCTTCTCACACCACTCATATTGTGTGCGTTAATTTTATACACGAGTGGCGGGACCTACAGTTTAACGTCGACTCCGAACGACAGATTTTTAAGAAACTTTTTCATGGCAGGTGTATTACTCTCAGAGTTTTTGCCAGAAATCTGCTGAGAGGAAGTCGCCAAAGAAATATTTTTTTTTCATATTTCGTTTTGATGTCTGACCAACACACTACCTACTAGCCTACGGAGACTTCATTCATCGTACACCGTCTTGGAGTTCATTCTAATCCTGGCTAAAGTATTGCAAAGACTGATTATGTTAAGTAAGCTTAGTTTAGCAATGACCTCTTGACTTAAAAACGTTGGCAATGATCCAGTTTGACGAACATTTTATATATGTTTTGTATACATCAGAGGTCAGCAATGAGTATTCAAAACGATGAGTAGATTCGAATCATACTTTTAATTTCTGATACTTATACGCATTCATACTTATTTTAATGTCATACTCATACTACTCATATTTAAAGTTTGAAATACTCATGGTACTCGTACTTAACAATACGCACGATGTTATTGTTTTCGACTCTCCATGACTCATCGTATACACGAATCACAAAATAAGTATGATTCGCGTACGAACACTACATACTCACACGAAGGTTGTGGGTTTGCTCTGCTTGCTGTCTTTGTCTTTTTTGCTTATGAGTCTTTCTTCTCTCTTTGTAAATGCAACAACAACTAAGACTGTAAATTTTGACGAATGATTCGAATCACTCGAATCATTTATGAGTAGCATTATAAGTATTTTTCTAAATTTATGAATCTGAATGAGTAGGCGTATGAATCAAACATGGTTCGAATGTAATGAGTTTGATGTCAACGTTGTACTCATACTCATTGCAACTTGTACTTATAAATCAATGTTGTGTAGTGAGTACGAATGAATCAGAGTAGTTGGATTTCAATTCTGTTGACTCACTCATACTCAAAATTGCATGATTGCTGATGAGTAGCGAAAAAGCGATTCATTGCTGATCTCTGGTATACATCTTCTAAACGAAATGATGCTAACGCTGCGGTCGGCAATGTCTATCGCCTATCTTAGCTAAACACTGACTAATCGTTTTAAAAAATTTGACCAAAAATTATGCGCAATTCCTTAAATTTAGTTGCAGCCATTGGGCTTTCATTATTTTTATATGTGAAGTGAGGTATCCTTGAGGGAAATTAAGTACAAAGAGCTTGCATGATGCCTAAGCAAGTCCCCCAATAATTATTCCAATACGCAGTACAAATCATAAAACGAAGATAATGAAAGAAAAAAATGAACATTGACTGACAAACGCAAACGATTGAAGTAGGGAAACTATGTTCAAAGATTAACGATTTTGATTAGAGAATTGATTTATTTGATTAAGAAATTAATTGAATGTAAATATTCTGAAAACGATGAATTAATGAACACACACACACGTATAGTTATGACTGTAGACGATTGTATTATGCTTTGGCTTCATAAATATAATGATTGACTGACTGACTGACCATGTGATTAACGTATACGTATGTATGTATATATGTGGTGGTGGGGTCATTGTTATATTGATGAACACAATTATGATAAAGAAAAATAGGTGGCAGGGCCATGGTGGAATATGGTGGAGTTCAATGCTTTAATCGAGATAAAATCATAATAAATATATAGAGAGAGAGCGAGAGAGAGAGAGAGAGAGAGAAGCATGATTAACTTTAATAATTATAGACGATGGGTGTTTGTTTCCGGAAGGCATTCATTATGTTCTGTAAACGCATATTCGTATTCAGATTTAAGATACCGGAGGCCATATTATTATTATGATTAGTGTTGCTATTGTTGTTGTTGTTGCTGTTACCATTATGCTTATTATAGTTGTTGTTGTTGTTGTTGTTATTATTATTGCTTGACTTTTGATTAGGCTGCTGGCTTAAATTAATTGTGTTGAGCAGCGGCAGTGGCATTTGATTTTCTTGCTGTCGGTTCCTTTGCGGTTTTGTTTGTGGCAAGCGATTTGCTAATCGCTTGCGTTTATTATGTTGCAAGTGTTGTTGCCGTTGTTGTTGCCTTTGCCATTGCCGCTGCCGCTGCTGTTTTTGAGTTTTTGTTAATTGCCCATTCAACTTTTTTAAACGCATTTTATTCGGTTTCGTTTGTTTAATTAGTTGTTGGACAATATCTTCTGGTTTTGAATTTTCTAAAACACCCAACACATCTTCATCATCCTGTTCATTCGGAGCCTGAGCCTGAGTGCCTCTGCCAGTATTACCGCCAACTGTAGGAGTATCAGCTTTGCTGGCCATGGTCGTTGTGGTATCAGTTGTTGTTGGCGTTGTAGTGGTTGGTGCAGCTGCTGGCTGGGTAATGATGATAACATTACTGCTAGGCTCGGATTTCGGTTGTGTGAACAACGATTTAAAAAGCAAGAATTTCTTCATTAAACCTCTGCCCTCCTCAGCACTGTCCTTTAATACGGGTTGTTCCTTGTCATACTCAGAGCCTAAGTCTAAAGCCGCACGTCCATGTCCCTCTATTTGCCTTTGATGTACAGGAAATATGCGTAATGAAGCTGTCAATTTGTACGAAAAACAGGGGGAGAGAGGAGAAAAATAAATTCAATTTTATTTCCTTTCAATTTCTTTAAAAGTTTCCTTTTTTTTCTAATTTTTTTTTCATTTACATACCTGACCTGCCTTTTTGATGTCTTCTACTGCTCGCCGTTAAAGCAGTTTCTAGGCACAACGTTATGAATATCAATAGGAGTGCTTGTAAAGCGATTAAAACTTTACTGAAATGCATCTTAAGCCAATGACGTACATGACGCAAGTCTTTTGCTTTTCATAATGAAGACGAATTTTTATATGAGCATTTGGTTGGTGAAAGCAAAGAGAATTCTTGTCGAAGGGAAAGTTTCAATTTAAATTATAAGTTTTCGTCAAAAGTAAGATTTTCCTGAAGGCAATTTGTAATCGAAATGAATTTTAATAACGCAACTGAAAGAAAAGAGCGGGAAAAAACTGAATTAAAAGAGAAGAAGAACAGCAAAGTTATAATGAATTGGAGAAGTACGCTACAATACTCGTACTTAGGTGGAGAATGTTGCAAAAGAAGGGCCAAAGTGAGGCAGACAGAGTCTGTATCGTTTGGATATGTTGAGCATACACGCTTGTTCATCATGCAAAGAATCTAACGTGTCAAAATATTCAAGTTTCGCTCAATTAGAACGTGTGTTTGAAATGGAAAATTAAAATTTTTCGAATGAAATACTGAACAATAAATTAGTTTTGAATTTTTAAGAGTCAGTAAAAATTTCCACAGAAAAAGTATTCGAGATGCAAATATTTCGTTCATGGAATAATTTCCATCTGGGCAAGCAACCGCACTTAGAAATTCCATGCGAAAGATTAAATACTACAGAGACATACATATGCCCTCATTGCGATGGAACACTTTCCTAATATAGGCCTGTAGTTCAATAAAACATCATAACTCATGCACTTTTCGTAACAATCCCAGAGTTTTTGTCAGGAGACTGTTGAGAGGATATATCCGAACGATTCCGAACGACAGTTTTTGAGAATTTTTTCGTGGATATT
The DNA here is from genome assembly GCA_936449025.2 of Sarcophaga subvicina. NCBI lineage: Eukaryota > Metazoa > Arthropoda > Insecta > Diptera > Sarcophagidae > Sarcophaga > Sarcophaga subvicina. Next base: position 144,572,693 of record OW388080.2, on the reverse strand, counting down.
TTATTCCAAGAGGTTTTGCCAGAAGATTGCTGAAAGAATGTCTCCGAACGACAGTTTTTTGACAATTTTTTCATGTATTTTTTATTCTGTCAGAAGACTGCTGCGGGAATGTCTCCGGACGACTCCGAAGAACAGTTTTTTGAAAATTTTTTCGTGGATATTTTATTCCCAGAGTTTTTGTCAGAAGACTGTCTCCGAACGACAGTTTTTTGAGAATTTTTTCGTGGATATTATATTCGCAGAGTTTTTGTCAGAAGACTGCTGAGAGAATGTCTCCGAACGACTCCGAATGTCTCCGAACGACAGTTTTTTGAAATTTTTTTCGTGGATATTTTATTCCCAGAGTTTTCGTCAGAAGACTGCTGAGAGAATGTCTCCGAACGACTCCGAATGTCTCCGAAGGACAGTTTTTTGAAAATTTTTTCGTGGATATTTTATTCCCAGAGTTTTTGTCAGAAAACTGCTGAAAGAATGTCTCCGAACGACAGTTTTTTGAGAATTTTTTCGTGGATATTTTATTCCCAGAGTTTTTGTCAGAAAACTGCTGAAAGAATGTCTCCGAACGACAGTTTTTTGAGAATTTTTTCGTGGATATTTTATTCCCAGAGTTTTTGTGAGAAAACTGCTGAAAGGATGGCTCCGAACGACAGGTTTTTGAGAATATTTTCGTCGATATTTTATTCCCAAAGTTTTTGCTTTGAGGTCTCTAACCTGGGGTTTGAACCATGGCCTCACGTCTAATAAGCCAACACACTACCTACCAGACTAAAGCGACCACACATTACATCGGTGATCAAATGAATTAAAAAAATTCATCATTCTGCTGTAACTAAAGATTAATTTTGCCTCTACTTATAGTCGAGAAATCTCAAAATATACTTGAAGCCATCAATCTTGACATGAGCATTATACTCCAGCTTCAATTCTGCTACTCATGATGTAAAATGTAAGCAGGTTAGATGAATTGTGGCAGTTCTTGGCCCCTTTTAGAAAGTCAATGCCCTTGAGAGCCTGTTTTTGGTCCCTGAAATATATGCTGATTGTTTAATATTTAATAAATAATACCGAGCCTATGATTGGTTAAACATATTGGGTGTTTAAACGCATTCCGAACCCACGTCTCCATTCGAACATGTCAAGTAGAACAGATGTGAGTGATATATTCCTACTAAATCTGTTCGATTCCAATCTGCAAAGCACTTTTCATTCGATATTTCGAATTTAATTTTTAATTGGATTTCTTTCTTCATCAACCACCAACACCGTAGTCGCCATAGTCGAAAAGGAAGGGTGTTGGCTTATCAGACGAGAGCCCGTAGTTCAAACATCAGCTCAGACATCTTGAACAACATGAAGTGATGAGAAATTAAAAATAAAAGTTTTTAATGAAAGCAACCATTATAAGTACATTGCTGGCTTATTAGACTAGAGCCCGTGGTTCAAACCACAGCTAAGATAACTCGAAAAAACGAAATACGAAAAAATTATTATTTCGGCGGCTTTTTCTCATTGCAAAACTCTGAGAATGAAATTAAAAGCTTCTCATAAATATCGCGCCACTCATGAATAAAATTAACACGCCCAACATGGCTGATGTGCGAAGCTAGGTTGTAATCCTGACTTTAGTAAGATTATGTTAGGAAGCATTACACTCTTTCGGTTGAATCTACTGCTTCTGCTCTGCGACTTGTTTCCTTATGCATCATTGTCTTGTTCAAATCGCCCGTAGTCTAGTAGACATTATGTTGGCTTAATAGACCTTAGGCCAGGATTCAAACCCCAGATCAGACATGACGAACTTAATGAAATATGAAAAAAATCCTCTTAGCAGATTTCTGGCAAAAACTCTGAGTATAAAATAAAATTGCCATGAAAAATTTCTCAAAAAATTTGTCGTTCGGAGTCAACTTTAAATTCTAGGTCTCGCTACTTTTGTATAAAATTAATACACAATGTCATCTCGATCACAGTGGCCTTGCTTACAGGTCGTTGTGCTATGGGAAGACACGCGGAAGGAATGCCGATCCCATCTAATGACTTCTGCCGTAGATGCAAATCTGCTGAGGAAGATGAGATTGTTATCCATTTTCTTTGGTCATCTCTTGCGAGGTGCAGGTATAAGATATTTTGCTCTCCAATCGTTGTCAGCTTGAAAGAGCTATCATCCGTTGATGTCAAGAATATAACTTCGTTTATCAAACTTTCGAGCTGATTTTCCAGCGTAGGGTAGTCGTGATTTTAATGTACAGCTCTTGCACTGACCAAACTCTTTCTTAGTTTGGTGAAACTCGGTTTGTATAGGGACTGCGTTTACCCGTGGCGCTATGCGTGCTCAAGTGTGCTTTTGGTGTCAAAGCTAGCATTTCACACTACCTATTTCCCTACTTAACACACATAACATGGGTGGTGTGAGAAGCTAGGTTCTAAAACTGACTAAAAAGTTGAAATGTTCAATGAATTTAGTAAGGAAGGGAAAACAATCGCAATGAACGACAAAATCTGTGTTGTTCGAAGTCAACGTAAACCTCTAGCCGGCCACGTTTGTATAAAATTAACACAAATAACATGGGTGGTTGGAGATGCTGGGTGCTAAGCCAGGCTAAAGGGTTGTAATGACAAATAAGGTTAGTAAGAAGGGGAAATCAAGCGCAGTAGGTTTTATGCAGGGGTACGTGTCTTTTAACTGCTTTCAACTCCTTAAATCTGTGTCATTCGCAGTCAACGTGAAACTCAAGATCCTGCGACTTTTGTATAAAATTAACTCAAATAACAGGGGTGGTTAGATATGCTAGGTTCTAATCCTAACTAGAGCGATGTAATGACCAATAAGGTTAGTAAGGAGGAGAAAACAAATACAGGTGGTGTTATGAAGGAAATGTCCAGTCTTTTAATTTTGACTGTATTCAACACTTTGCCAAGTCCATATCAACTCAAGTAGGGCTCTTCCCCTACAATTAATTGATTGCAGAAAAGAGAGAAAAAAAACTTAGCAAATCTAATGAAATTTATTTAAAATGCTTTACAGGTTTTTTGTTTTTACTTTGAGAGTGAATTTCTTTCACTTTCAATAAAAATTTCATTGTGGTTTTTCAGTTTCTTAACAGCCTCAGTAGTTTTTATTCAAAATTTTTTATATTTTTTTATTTTTTAAATTTCTATTGTTTGCCTAAACAACATTGATGGAAATTAAATTAAGTGTTGCAATGAAAATAAAATGAAAATAATTTCTCTCTGTTAAGTGTTCATTGTCATCATCATCATCATCATTATCATTATCAGACTCATCAATTCCAATTTGCTTTCTGCAATTTCCATGTGTGGCATGCGTTATGTACTCTGAGTCCTAAGCTATTGGCCACAATCTCTAGGAGTTTATTTAACAAGAAAATAAAAAGAAGAAAATATATGCTGGGCTAATCCACTAACACTTCAATTTTGAGTTGCACTTCATATTTATTTTGTTTTTTGTTATTTTCTATTCTTCTTCTATTCTATTATTATCTCTTCTATTTGTTGTTGTAAAGGGTCCGCCAAATAACTTCTTTTTTTGAAAATTCTTTAAAATAAACCTCTGAATATTTTCTCAAATTTCTTTTTCATTTGAAAATACAATCCTTCCGGTTAATAATGGAAAATAATTTCATTCAAATGGCTGCCTCGGCTGGACATGCAGTAGCCTACACCAAGAAGATGCCGATTTTGGCAAAAAAAATCATCTTTTCAGATGAGGCTCATTTGGGGCACAGAAAACCAGCATGCATACATTGAAAAGCCGACGCACCCAAAACGAGTCACTGTTTGGTGCGGATTTTGGTCCAGAGGCAAATTTGGGCCATTTTTCTTCGAAAATGAGCAAGGAGTGGCCGTTACAGTCAATGGCGATCGTTATCGGGCCATGTTGAACGAATTTTTGTTCACAAAAAATTGAAGAGGAGGATATTGGCAACATTTGGTTTCAACAGGACGGCGCTACGTGCCACACAGCCGAAGCTACACTCGATGTTTTGCGCAATGTTTTTGAAGATCGCATTATCAGCCGCAGAGCTGATGTCGTCTGGCCACCTCGGAGCTGCGATTTGACACCGTTGGACTATTATTTGTGGGGTGCCGTCAAAGATAAGTGTTACGCCGACAAGCCAGAGACAATTGACGCTTTAAAGGACAATATTCGTGAAGCCATTGGTGAAATACAGCTGCACACAATCGATAATGTGCTTAAAAATTGGACCGATCGTGTAGGCTCCTGCATGGCCAGCCAAGGCAGCCATTTGAATGAAATTATTTTCCATTATTAACCTGAAGGATTTTACTTTCAAATAAAAAAAGAAATTTGAGAAAATATTCAGAGGGTTTTTTTTTTCTAAAGCATTTTCAAAAAAAAAAAGTTCTTTGGCGGACCCTTTATTATTTTTTTATGGTTTTTAGTTTATTTGTTCTGCAAGTCCTTGGTATAAATATGCTATGTATACTGATGTACTTTATTTCTTATTGTTTTTTGCTGTAAATTTTATTTGTTTAAAATAAATTAAATACTTGGCATTCATACAATATTGTTGATGCATGTGCATGTGTATGTACATGCGTATGTCTTGAAGATTTTTAATTCAATCCCTTGGGTTGCACGTACGTATGCATTTATTTCTATTTGCGTCCTTTGTTGCAAATGTAGTAGTATAGTTTGTGGCAACAGTGGTGTTAAGGTAATGATGAGAAAACTTCAAATTTAATTACAAGAATTTCTTTTTAAAAAACATTTTTTCCAAACATTCCGGTGTGTTGCTTTAAAATTCTGAAATTCTTTGTTTTCTTTTCAGTTAATTTTCTTAAGAAATTGCTTAAGTTTGTTATCGTAAACAATTGATTATTGATTGCTTTTAAAACAATTCAATTATTTACAAAAACAAAAAGAAAAATTATTTAAAATGTTGCAAAGACCGCTAATCATATTTCCTTTGAATTCCTTTAAGGAATATGTATGTGGCTGTCACAAAACCTTCCCCCATTTTCGTATTATTTCGCCGTTATTTCTTCAAGCTAACCTATTAGGTAATCAGAAGGATCCCCCATTGATTACCATGTAAAGGAAATTCCAGGACCTTCAGATGTGAATATTCTAGAACGGCTTTGTATTGAAACTGTAGGAGGAATCTTGGTATAAATTTTAACGTCGCATTATACCCCAACTTACTTACTTAATTGGCCATAACAACACGTTTAACGGATTTCGGCCTACCCCAACACATCCTTCCAGGCGCCTCTGCTTCGTGCGCGCCGACGCCAGTTGGTCACACCAATCGATGACAGGGCTTCCTCGATTTGGTTCTTTCAACGGATGCAAGGTCGTCCTCTTCGCCGACTTCCGCAGATTCCCGCATCAAATACCCGTCTTGCCGGAGCCATCCTCCTCCATTCGAACGACATGGCCGAGCCAGCGCAACCGCTGGATATTAATACGCTGTACAACGTCTATGCCGTTAAAGAGCTTATACAGCTCACTGTTGGATCGGATACGGAAATCATCGCCAACTCGTACTGGACCGAAGATCTTACGTAAGACTTTTCTCTCGAACACTCTCAAGGCCGCTGCATCTGTACTTAATAGGGTCCATGCCTCTGCGCCATAAAGAAGCACGGGTAAGATGTGCGCCTTGTAAAGTGTTAGCTTTGTCGCACGAGAGAGGTCTCTGCTACTCAATTGCTTATTGAGACCACCTGTTGACAAGAGTGACCCTGCGCTTGACCTCCAGACTGACATCATTTCTGGTGGTAACGGCAGAGCCAAGATAAATAAATTCCTTGACTGTATCAAAAGTATAGTTATCGGCCGTAATCTGAGAATCAATACACACTCTATACTTCGTTGCCAAGTCTTACCAGCTCAGCAGGAGATTAATCTGCTGTCAAGGGTTGTGAAATGACAGATGTACCAACTATGGTTGTCCTCGTGGTGGTCAGGAACTTCATTGAGGCCTGATTTTCCCCTCATGTTCATTGTTTATGATATCTAACGTTCATGTTAGTACCAATTTTTTTTTATTACAGCTGTTAGCCAATCAATCTGCCTTTTTCTTATATCGGGTCCGCCATCTAACGTTTTTTTTTCAACTAGTGCTTATTTCGTGAATGGTAACACTTAGCTCATGTCTGATGTGACAGACAATTGGTTTTATCCTTCCGCTGAACGAATATGGTTGGGTATACGCTGGAACAACGCTAGGAAATATTGTGACATTACTTTGAAAATCATGGTAATGTTGCAGAATGTGTGCGAAAATTGCGTACGGATTTTGGAAGAAGAAAAGCAACGTCAGCTCTGTATGTTCGTTACCTTGTGAAAAAAGTGAAAGAAACTGGCATCCTCATCGATAAACCAAAGCGTGAAAAGCCAAAAACAGTGCGTACACCCGAGAATATTGCTGCTGTGGCAGAAAGTGTGCTTGAAGCGCCATCAACATCAATTCATCGTCGTTCTCAACAATTGAACATTTCGGAGACATCATTGAAACGAATTTTGTATAAAGACCTTGGTATGACGCCATACAAAGTCCAATTGGTTCAGGAGTTGAAGCCAATTAACCATCCAATGCGTTTTCGCTTCGCTAAGTGGGCCTGCGATCGACTTACAGAAGATGCCGATTTTGGTAAATAAAATCATCTTATCAGGTCAAGCTCATTTTGATCTTGGCGGGTATGTAAACAAGCAAAATTGTCGCATTTGGGGCACAGAAAACCCGCACGTATACATTGAAAAGCCGACGCACCCAAAACGAGTCACTGTTTGGTGCGGATTTTGGTCCAGAGGCATAATTGGGCCATTTTTCTTCGAAAATGAGCAAGGAGTGGTCGTTACAGTCAATGGCGATCGTTATCGGGCCTGGTTGAACGAATTTAACGAATTTATAAAATTAACACACAACGTAAGTAACGTGAGACTCTAGGTTGTAATCCTGACTAAAGGGTTGTAATGACCAATTATGTGCAGTAAGATCACGCTTAACGCTGTTTCAGTATTACGATGTAGTATTGGGGTTCCCCTAAATCGCACACTGTACTGATACTTGTTGTATATGTGTGCAAATGAAACGGCAATGCACCAACCAAAAGCGGATCACTATATAGCGACGGTGTATACAACGTATTTTTTTCAACGTCCAGAACAAAGTTTCCAACTGTATTTTTCGAAGTCGCAATCACAGTACGAACGCATCTTTCCTGCATCACAGTTGATTTATTTGTTGCCCCGTTTAACGCTGTTTCGTTTAGCGCTGAAACTTATTGGAGCGTATCCCCCGCGTTAAGCGGGGCCTTACTGTATGTATGTATGTATGTAGGCTTTTGTTTGACCTCTTTCCAAAAATCGTCCGTTCGAGAAGACATCTTGAACAAAAAAAAAAAATATTTCATACGGCGTCTTCCCCTTAGCAGTCTTCTCTGAGAGTAAAATAAAATTGCCATAAAAAATTTCTCAAAAATCTGGCATTCAAAATAGATTTTAAACTGTAGATCCTAAACCTCATGGATAGAATTAACACACACACTACACACTCTATAATATTATATTAATAAATAAAACAACAGTCTAGCCTGTACGATAATCATTGACATGCACTGTAGATTCCAATATTTTATTCTTTCACCACTATCGTAGGTAAGCACGCACATGATATGAAATATTCATTAACATACTGTCAGCATGGACATCAACCTCTACTACCGGGAGGAAAATAAAGTAAAACAAGAAATTAAAATCGGCAGTAATTTATGCAAATTAAGTCAGTAATAATTAATAATCAATCCCCTTTACACATATTAGAGAGACTCTGCCATATTATTAATACTGGTTTCTCTTTGCTACTTCTATTTCAATCTTAGTTGAGGGCGAAATCACTGTCTCAAGATTAGATTTCGAAAAACATGTTTAATTACAACTTAACAAAATATACATACACATACATACATATGTACATATCTGTATGTACGTGTTAGGGAATGTATAATCTACGATTGTGTTTTTAACTATTCGAGCATATTTTTTAAGAATTTGTAAATAATTATAAACAATAGAGATACAGAGAGATACAGACATAGAAAAAGAGACTCATGGAAATAATTTTTGAATATTTAATTTTAAAACAATTATGTTTAGTTTGCTTATATGAGTATTACGTGTATAATACTATGACTCTATAAATACAACAGAGAAAATAACTATAAAATGCTACTACAACCAACTATTGCTACAACTAATACTACAAATAATACTACAGCTAATGCTACTGCTACTACTGCTGCTTCAGCTACTACTACTGCTACTACTACTGGTAATACAAATAAAATAACAAGTTTTCGAAAAGACAAACACTAATACCAGAGCAATATCATTACAGAGATGGGAAGAAGTGATTACTAAAGAAAACAAAAAAAAATATATTGAAGAAATAGCTGGAGTCACAATGGATTAAAACCTGTTTATAGCAAGAGTCTTACGAATAATAAAGTGCATAGAATCGTTCATACATCACATGAATTTACTTTAAGCAGCCTCCACCATAAGTGCTCAACTCATATGTCCGATTACAGTCGAATTTTGGACCGGAGGCGATCTCAAGATTGCAATGAAAGCGCTACTAATTAAAAAGACACATACGAGAATATTGCAACCTATGGGACTTAAGGGAGTGAAAAGGACCAAAACTGTCTAAAGTTATGAGGGATATTAGAAGTCGCCGTGGTCTAGTAGGTAGTGTGTTGGCTTATTAGACGAAAAGCCAGGGTTCGAGCCTCAGGCCAGACATCAAAACAAAATACTAAAAGTATTTCTTCGGCGACTTCCTCTCAGCAGATTTCTGGCAAAAACTCTAAGAGTAAATAAAAATTGCCCTGAAAAAGTTTCTCAAAAATATGTCGTTCGGAGTCGACTTAAACTGTAGGTCCCGCCACTCATGTAGAAAATTTAACACACACAACATAAGTGGTGTGAGAAACTAGGTCGTAATCCTGACTGAAGGGTTGTAATGACCAATTATGTATGTATGTATAGCTGTTCTGTTGAGATAACGCACCGAGGGCTTCGTCGTTTTACGTCTGCCATAATCGCCCAATCGAAAAGACTTTTCGCAATGTGTTGGATAAATTTGAGTTCACTGGCCCCATAAACCATCGACCGCTATTTGCTGCAGTGTCCCGGAGTACACGAGATCATTAATTTAGCTTCGCTCACAAAAACCCGGCCTTTCGAGAGCTACAAAATTTTGCAGTCTGAGGCGATACCAATCTATATGAGGTCCAAGAACTGTCCACGTCCGTAAACAGGTGTATCCAAGACAATTAATTTCGAGTTGCTCACAAGAATTCGGTCTTTCGCAAAAAATTCTAGAATTTGCGCTGATACCAGTCCATATGAGATCCATGGGAGTCTAATACATCCAGAAAAGTCACTGCTTGTTGTGGATTTTGGGCTGGCGATCCATATTTCTTTCAGAACGCCATTGAACAGGCAAGCACTATAGGTCGACGATTATCAATTTCTTTTAACCTGAATTGGATGATATAGAAATGTGGTTCAGTAATAGGATGCTAAGTGCCACACAGCTCACGTCACATTGGATGTAGTGCGCGAACGATTTTGACTATTTCTGGTGAAATATGTATGTGAACAAGCCACGAACCGCAGCTGTCTTCAAAGCCTCTACAACTCATTCTTGGCAAAGATCAATTGTATTGAACGTGAGATTATTCAATGCAAGCGAAATCATATTGTAGCCAGAAAGTGTTACAACTCAGGCTCCAACAATTAGTCTTACATTTCTCTCTAAAAATTTTATAACTCCTCTAGCCTTTCATTTCAAAAACAAAAAAATTAAAACCGATTGAGCGCCGCTAACGCAGCCTATTTTAGATACATGAAGGCACCTCCAAGGCTTGTGTTTTATATTCCACTCGTGACAGTTTAACTTACTAACGTGTTCATTCAAAGGAAAATGTTTCTTACAAGAAGGTCATATACGTCAAAAGGCAAAGATTTTTAGAATATGTCACATGCAAACTGCTCTGTTGGACCACGAGAAACGGATAAATTTAATTAAAATCAATTTATAATTGAAACAGACAACATATTTAATATTGCGTCATATTGTTACTGGTGTTTTGCCTGTTTTCAAATTATCGTACTGCTTAATATAACAACAACCACTAGCATAAAAAATAGTAAACAAGTAAACAAAAATACAACAACAAACGCTACAAGAATAAATGTAAACAAAATACGCAAACAACAATATTGAAACAACAATGTTTACATTTCGAGAAGGCGCCTTCAAGAACATTCATCAGACTGTTTATCCTGCCATATAAAAGGCAAGGCAAAGCAGGCGAATGAGTTAGTGAAGTTCAGTCAGTCTTGTGTGAGGGCTCGGTGTGTTTGAAGAGAGTAATCGTGGTCTGAAGATCTCCGTTACAAAGATCTGTCGAATAATTGCTTAGTGATTGTTATTGTTTATGCAAAGGGTTTAAACAGAGCAATAACAAAGAAAAGCAATTGTTGTTGTTTACATAAAGTTGTGAAGAGTGGCACACATAATAATTAAAGAATTTTAATTAAAACTAAACACAGACTTATTAACGCAATGAATACTTAAAGAGGAAATTGAGATTTCTCAGTAGTTTTTTGGGTGAAATATTTTGAAACTTTTAAGCACAAAATCCTGAATTTCTTGCAATTCATTTGAAGTTGTGGTATTTGCAACAACAGTATAAAACCAATATATACTTTCCACCTATAAAATGTGGCATATTACAACCACTTGCTATATTTACTTGCTGCAACAAAATATTTAACATGTACAAACACTCACCGTCTCATAAACGCAAACAGGAAAACAACAATTAAAATAAGTGGACAAGGATCAACTAGTCAACACTACTGCCACCACCAACATTAACGATATCAACAATGTCGACTACCAGCAGCAACTGTAATGACAGCAGCAACAACAACAAATGTGTGTAACGGCAATATCATCAAAAAACGCAACAGATACATACGATACGAACAATTACGGCTGTAAATACGAGCAACAATAATAAGATAAGAAGAGAGTAGTTGTGGTTTGAAGACGTGCGTTACACAGATCTGTCGAATAATTGTCTAGTAATTGTTATTGTTTATGCGAAGGATGTAAAAAGGTTAATAACAAAGAAAAGCAATTGTTGGTGTTTACATCAAGTTGTGAACAGTGGAACCCAGAATTGTGCAAATAATAAAGAATTTAATTAAAACTAAACACTAATTTATTTTTATTTTTATTTGCAATTTACGAGTTTATATTTTAAACGTTTTTAAAAGGGTAAAAACGTAACAATATCACAACTTCCAACACTGGCTTTTAGAACCAGAGAAGCTTTAGTGTCAACATTTTTCTAATCATCTTAAGTGTTTTGTCAATAGAGACAGAGGCAGAGAGAGAATAGAATTAAAAATAAAAACCAGTTGCAGTAGAAGAAGAAAAAAAAATTAAATTGAAATTTATATACAGAAATTATAATGAACATACACACACATGTACACCTCTACACATTCACTCTTGGATATGTATGTATGTATCTATATGTTCATTCATACATGCATACTTATTTTTATTCATTCATTCATTCATTCATTTAGTCATGCAAGCAAGCATGTGTCTATTGTGATCAACCTGTGACTGATGTTGTTGCACTCACTGGCTTATAAGAGTACTTGAAGTATTATTGTACTAATAATAATAATGTTGTTGTTGTTGTTATTGTTGTTGTATGTGTGTATGTATGTAAGTAGGTGTAAGCATACATACATATGTTTATATTTCTTCTCATATTTCATTTCCCATACGCCAAGTTATTTTGGTTTTTGTATAAGTATGTATATGTAAATATATATGGTTGTAGGTGTATATGTGTGCTACGTATGTGTGCGAGTGTAAATTTGTTTTTTAGCTAAACTCTTAAACTCATTATTTGTTAGTTAGTTATCTGGGGAAGTATTTTTTTTTATGTTCCAAATGCCAATCTTCATTAATGATGTTTGTATTGTGTATTGTACCGTATTGTAGCGATGCATATTGCAACAAATGAGTACATATACGAGGGCTGTAACAAAATTACACGTAATGAAGATGAAGATAAATAGATACCGTGATGAGAGAAGGAAATCAGGACCACAAAGAATAAAATTACTCTGGTGTGGCATGCAGTCCTTCCATGTAATGTGTAAGAGACGCTGTCCTTGGAACTTTCAGGACATCTTTAAGCCGTTTAGTATCTATTCCTTAAACATGCTTTTAGGTTAAAGGGAACTGTGCTTCTAGTTCTTATTTCTTTCGGAAACCAGTCTTTCCACTCTGTTGTATCGAATCTATCGCTGAAATGAAGTTTTTTGTGGTTGAATTTGGTAAAAACACGTTTTTTTCTCTTAAATTTAAAATCTAATATCGAAGTATACAGATTCATAAATAAGATTATAAAGTCGATATAACTTCTTTGGCAATTGTTTGACTAAGCAATACAAAGCCAAAATCCCACGAATTTTGCAATGCCATGATAGGTAGGTAGAAGTGGCTGTCCCCTCGATGGAGTCATGAGCAGACACACTTAGGCCACACACAAGGCCTATCGGGTCCGCCAAATAACTTTTTTTAAAAATGCTTTAAAAAAAAAACTACTGAATATTTTCTCAAATTTCAATCAAATCCTTCCGGTTAATAATGGAAAATAATTTCATTCAAATGGCTGCCTCGGCTGGCCAGGCAGTAGCGTACACGATCGGTCCAATTTTTAAGCACATTATCGATTGTGTGCCGCTTTATTTTACCAATGGCTTCACGAATATTGTCCTTTAAGGCGTCAATTGTCTCTGGCAATTGTCAATTGTCTTTGACGGCACCCCACAAATAATAGTTCAACGGTGTCAAATCGCAGCTCCGAGGTGGTCAAACGACATCAGCCCTGCGGCTGATAATTTCGAAGAAAATGTCCCAATTATGCCTCTGGACCAAAATCCGCACCAAAGAGTGACTCGTTTTGGGTGCGTCGGCTTTTCAATGTATGCGTGCGGGTTTTCTGTGCCCCAAATGCGACAATTTTGCTTGTTTACATACCCGCCAAGATCAAAATGAGTTTCATCTGAAAAGATGATTTTTTTTGCCAAAATCGGAATCTTCTGTAAGTCGATCGAAGGCCCACTTAGCTAAGCGAAAACGCATTGGATGGTCAATTGGCTTAAACTCCTGAATCAATTGGACTTTGTATGGCGTCATACCAAGGTCTTTATGCAAAATTCATCTCAATGATGTCTCGGAAATGTTCAATTGTTGATAACGACGGTGAATTGATGTTGATGGCGCTTCACGCACACTTTCTGCCAGAGCAGCAATATTCTCGGTTGTTGGCTTTTCATGCTTTGGTTTATCGATGAGGATGCCAGTTTCTTTCACTTTTTTTCACAAGACAACGAACATACGGAGCTGACGGTGCTTCTCTTCTTCCAAAATCCGTACGCAATTTTCGCATACATTCTGCAACATTACCATGATTTTCAAAGTAATGTCGCAATATTTCCCAACGTTGTGCAAGCGTATACACAACCATATTCGTTCAGCGGAAGGATAAAACTAATTATCTGTCAAATCAGACATGAGCTAAGTGTTGTCATTCACGAAATATGCACTAGTTGAAAAAAAAAACAACGTTAGATGGCGGACCCATAGTAGGTATCCAGGTGATTCTTTTTTCTTCCAGCAAGTGCCGGGCATGTACACAGTAGCTGAAGAACAGTTTCATTCTCTTCCTCATCTCCTCTGCTGTTGCAGAAATCAATTGCAAGGCATCCAAGACCAATACAGCTCGCATGCGTTCCTATAATGCAATGCCCCGTAACAAACCCGAAAACAATGTTGAGTCTACTTTAAGCAATGCTGTATACAGCTTAAAAATTAGTATTGAACGTGTTAAAAGAGAAGCCAGGATCGTTATGGTGCTTATTAGTATTGAAAACTCTCCATATGGTGGTAATCTAACATTTTTGCTTACCTCACTAGCAAGTTAAAACCCCTCGTTTTCATTTAATTTCCTTTCACTGTAGGTTTGAGCAATCTACGCCTGGCTTTCTTTTATTTTCTATTTTTTTCTGTTTCTGTTGTTGTTTTGCTTTGTTATGACTGAACGAATGAATGAATTTTAGATGGAACATTTTCAATGAAATTCAAATTGAAAGGATTGAAGTCATTATAACCATTTTCTACATGCGATTAAAATACATTTCCAAACATTTTTGTCACACACTCTCTCTCTCTCTCCCTGTCTCAACTAACTACCTTGCAACTTCAGCTCCATCTCCAATACATTCCTATAGTTTATGTGCTCTCGTTCGTCATCATCATCATCTTCATCATACATTATCAGCATTTTCATCATCCGAAGCAACAGCAACAACAAGAAAAAAAAAAACATGCCAATTCCAAATGGAAAATCCTTCATTTGTTTTGTATCATTTGGGGATGTGCATTTATTTTTCAATTTTTATCAGGTTTTTTCTCTCATTTTTTGCCCATTTTTTCTTCTATTTTTTCTTGTTTCATTCGAAAGTTTTTCTCTCCTGCCAATAACTTCAATTAGAATAAAATTTTTTTCTTTCCAAATTGAAAGAGAAAACAAACGAAAAAAAACGAAATAGAACACAAGAGCTGAACATTAAATAATTTTGCAAAGATTTGCAATTTAGAAAATTTAATCTTCACAAAAACAACAACAACAACAAATAAAATTCTATTTCGAAAGAAATTAAGAAATTGTGAACTGCAATAAAGGCTATCCCCAGTTGTCCTGTTGCTTGTCTGCCAGTAGATTTAATTGCCAAACAATTTAAAAACTTAAAAATTATTTTTTGGAGCATTTTTTTATAAGCAATTTCCTACACTTACTTAAGATAGCTCCCCGAGCTCTTGGCAACCTGTTCCATTTCTCTTCATTCCATTTGATACTTTCACTTGAGTCTCGCTTCTCTCTCCATCTGTGTTTTGTTTTTCCTGTGGTTATTTTCTTTGAAAAGCCTTCAATCTGGGTTTATTCCTTCGTTTTTGACTTTGTCAGCATAGTTATGGCACTTTGAATACGGTCACTATGCAGCTTATAGAGTTGAAAGTGTGTTCGTCACCTACAGTCTTTATCCCAAAGATATTTCAAAGGATCTTCCACTCGTATACACACCAGAGATCAGCAATGAAGTACTCATGACATTTTGAGTATGAGTGAGTGAACAGTATTGAAATCCAACTACTCTAATGCATTCGTACTCAGTACACAACATTGATTTATAAGTACAAGTTGCAATGAGTATGAGTACAACGTTGATATCAAACTCATAACATTCGAAATATGTTTGATTCATACGCCTACTCATTCAGATTCATAACTTGAGAAAAATACTTATAATAATACTCATAAATGATTTCGAGTGATTCGAATCATTCGTAAAAATTTACGGTCTTAGTTGTTGTTGCATTTACAAAGAAAGAAGAAAGACAAAGACAGCAAGCAGAGCAAACATACAACCTTCTTGTGAGTATTGTAGTGTTCGTACGCGAATCATACTTATTTTGTGATTCGTGTATACGATGAGTCATGGAGAGTCGAAATCAATAACATCGTGCGTATTGTTAAGTATGAGTACCATGAGTATTTCAAACTTTGAATATGAGTAGTATGAGTATGACATTAAAATAAGTATGAATGCGTATAAGTATCAGAAATTATAAGTATGATTCGAATCTACTCATCGTTTTGAATACTCATTGCTGACCTCTGATACATACACCATAAGTGGTGTAAGAAGGATTGCACTGACCAATTTGTATTTGAGCCATGCACCCAGCATTATCAGGAGTAATTTGAATTTAGCTAACAGCCTTTTTAAAGCAAACTTACGTATCTTTATAGATGATTACAACACTTTAGTCTGTATTACGACATAGTTTCTCACACCACCCATGTTAAATGTTTTAATTTTATTCATGAGTGCTAGAATATTGACTCCGGTTATTCCTGCACGTTAATCCAGTGGTCCGACCCGACCTCAACGTTATACCACGATTCCTGAACGCCCCTGCATTCTTATTATGCAGCTGATGGTGTGAGTTTTAGGCACGCCGTGGGTATCCGGGAAAGTATTTCACAATCTCGGCAGACCGAATCGCTACATTGTGAGTATCAAGCTGTATGAAGTCTGCTACTGAAACACAGCCCCTGAGAACCACAGTCAAGTCGGTAGGCAGCTGATATAGTGAGTTTTAATAACCAGGCTGGCAGTAGGCACGTCTAGCGTATTCGGGAAGAGTTTTATAATCTCGGCAGACCGTTTCGCTGCAGTCAGTCTGCTACTGAAACAAAAAGCCTTAAAACCACAGTCAAGGCAATGGTAGGTAATGCAAATCGAGCCTAATTTCTGATTTTTCGAAATAAGTTATCTTAGAGGCTCTATAAGAATAGAGAATAGAGAATATAGTCTCCGCAAACGCTATTCCTCGTGTGCTGTTACGGTGTTACAGATTAAGACAATACCAATCATCCAATCTAATTGTGATCTTTCCACGGTCTCAAACATTATACCATCGTGGTACAAAACCCAATAAATCGGACCTTTACTACCAGACCATCCCACTATAAAAATATAAACCGACTTGATGGAAAACTTTTCTATTATTTAACGGACCAAGGAAAGATTCTGAAGTCGCCGTAGCCTAGTAAGTAGTGTGTTGGCTTATTAGACGCAAATCCAGGTTTCGAGCCCCAGGCCAGACATCAAAGACAAAATACAAAAAGTTTTTTTAGGCGACTTCCTCTCAGCAGATTTCTGGCAAAAACTCTGAGCATAAAATAAAATTGCCATGAAAAAAAGTTTCTCAAAAATCTGTCATTCGGAGACGACTTTAAACTGTAGGTCCCACCACTCATGTATAAAATTAACACACACAACATGAGTGGTGTGAGAAACTAGGACGTTGTACAATGGGTCAATTCGACCTCCGGCTACTGTACTTGTCTTAATTAACAAGTACACGTCCTCTAACCTAACCTAAGGAAAGATTCTATGTTGTGGACTTAAACTCCTATTGTAGGCTGAAAGAAAAGGTTACGAATCTCCTTCTCTAAGAGATGGTCAACCTCTGCGGGCATATTACTCTCGTAGACATATTTCAAAAATTATACCTTCACGTTGCCAAACAATTCGTATAATACCCCTCCTTTAAACGGTACTCTATTGCTTTTCTGTCACTCCACCAAGTTGTGCACACGGCACCAAACGGCACTCTGTTAAAAACTGCACTTATTGAGGCGCCCTAATGTCATCACGGCCATGTGTTTTATTTTTGCCAAAGCATCCAGAATTTATAATCGGAGCCTGATTAATAACTCCGCCCACTGAAGAAATTTTTCATAATTAAAACACTTGCTTAACCTCACATTTATTTAAGCTTCTCTTTATTTTCTATTTAAACGCTTGGATTTCAAAAGAACTGAACTTTTCTTAAACGATTGGCAAATGTTGAGAACGGATTATTCGATTTCCGATTTGGATTACGATAAACGTTACCATTGCCGTTGCCATTGCCAAAACGATTTCTACGGCGCTTATTTTGATTTTGATTGCCACCATTAAACGGTACTCTGTAGACAACTTGAGGCGTTTCCTGTTGACGCTGTTGATAAACTTGCGTTGGCATAGGATATGGTAAAGCTTCACTATCGCGCACATAAACAATGCGTCCGCCTACGCCACCGCCTCCAGTACCGGTACCGGTGCCGGTACCAGTAGTGGCAGTTGCAGTGGTAGTTGGCGCTGGTGCTGCAACTGGTGCATTTATTAACGTATTGTTGTTGATGTTCGTAAAATTTGCAGGAGGATTGCCGATAATAACGTAGGGTGGATAGAAACCGGGACGTACATTCGATGAAGATGGTTGCAATAGCGTCTTGAAAAGTAAAATATGCTTAAAGAAACGTCCTTCATCAGCTTCAGGTGTACGTGGTTTTACCAGAAACACTTTGGATTTGGTGGTAACTGTCGGTTGATCATCCAGCATATCGGTGGTAATGTCCTCCAACTGTTCCACGGAGCGATAAAGTGGCACTTTGTGGAATTTGGTCACTAAAATGGGTATGAGAGCGATCATAACGGTGTATTAAAAAACAAAAGAAATGTTATTCCATGTATCCTTACCTCTTCTCCTTTTGGCTGCTACCGTGCTTAGTGCTCCTACCAAAAGGAAATAAAAAATTATTGCCGCCGTCTTATTCATGTTGCCGTAATTAAACTGGGTCTGTGCTTTTGCTAAACATTTGCTGGGCTTTTTATAATCATATTACGATTCGATTCAAAAATAAATGCTGGAAAGTATTCTTAGAATATTTAACAGAAATGTGTGTGTGTTAATTTAAATATTTGTTAACAATTTATCTTTGTTTTAAACATGGTTTTTATCACTTGATTTTGATCTTTTAAAACCATCTTTAGTTACTTCAAGCAAAGTGTATTGGTGGTATTGTATTCATCTGTATCGACAATTAATGACATCAAGAAGTGGGTCACTTATCTGAGATTTTTTATCCAGACTGATTGTTTGATAAAATATTTTAAAGATTTGTTATAAAAATGATGTTTTTCAATGAAATTTAAAGAAATCAGGGCAGTCCCAAAGAAAACTTAACAAAAAGCAAATAATTCTGCTTCATTTCTTATAATTAAACTCGTACATAAAAGTTGCTCATTGTGGCTCATTATGGCTCATTGTGATAACCTAAGCTTTCAGCATGGAACTTTTAAAAGATTCTAATGAGACAGTAAGATATTGATTATCTACCTAAGATGTAAAGAATAGTTTACTCCGCTTGTTCATCTCTAAAACGCCTTCGCTATCCGGGAAAATGTTTCAGAATCTCGGCAGACCGATTCGCTACATCGTGAGTATCAAGCTGTAGTAAGTCTACTACTGAAACACAGCCCCTGAGAACCACAGTCAAGTCGGTATACAGCTGATACAGTGAGTTTTAATAACCAGGCAGGCATATTCGGGAAAATGTTTTATAATCTTGGCAGACCGTTTCGCTGCATTGTCAGTATCAATCTGTAGTAAGCCTGCATCTCTGAAACTTCTGCAGATGTCACTGCTAATATGGCCAAGAAAATAAGAGGCTCACATAAGTATCCACAATGCAATGTCCACTACTTAATCTAATATCTACGCTAAGCGTTGTTCTTTGTAATTTAAGTAAACATTCCTTAAAGATTTTTATTTAGTATCTACTAGATTTGCACTATTTTTTCCGTTTTTGAAGTTACTCACGAAGAGTTTACAAAATCTATCAATTCTAAGCTTGCGGGTGGACAATAGAGTTGTCTGTTTAGAGGACTCATGCCATATTTAACCAATTCATTCAATTTAGATTATACTGTTAGGCCATCTTTCCCACTGCACATGTTCATGCGGCTCATTACGTTACTGGTAAGCTATAATTATCCGAACGTGTAAGAACATAACTGAACGTACATTCGTTTTAAGAATATAAAAAAGCAATGAAAGCGATTCCCGAACTGTAATGTTATGTCGGTAAGCATTTTCATAGTTCGTTACGTTTCGGTGACCGTTCGGCTAATTGTAGCTTTAGGCGCACAGAGATTGCAGATCAATAGAAGATCAATGTTCGCCAATACAACTTCTTTTTTATTTGGCTTCTTCTCTCCCGTTTGTCCCACCGTTAAATCGATCGTTGAATTTACTAATCTCCCAAGGCTCTCATGAGGCAATGGAGTCATATTCTAATACAATTCCGCGTAGCTGATTGTAGACCCTAGATGGACAAAATTTGTCCAATTACAAAGCTACAGCTACCCTATATACTTAACTGAGCTTTAATTTCAACAAAGTTCCGCCAAACTCCTATCATTTTAATTAGCTCACCCACTCTCAGCCGATACTCTAACCATTTTCTGGATTTCTTATGCCGACTCCGTGCTTAACACCTCGTTTGATTATCGTTCCATGGTCAGTCATGATTGCGGCGTACATTCCTGACTATTTACTACGGATAGTAACCAGTTATTACAATTACTCTACACTGCAGTACAGAAAAAACGAGGGAATCGGTGAATATAGGGTCATAGGCGCTGTTCCAGAAAGCTTTAGATCAACAGTGTGTAATGCACGATGATAGCGAAGTGCTACGATGTTAGCGAGCGAAAATAAGAAGATGGTGGGTTATTATTGACCTTGAATTTACTACACGGTACTAATAAGTGCACACAGATGGAGGCAGCAAATGCAACTCGATACGAGGGGACACGTGATGCTTTCTTGGGAAGCAATAAAGTAGACCAAGAAGTCGCCTTAGTTTAGTAATCAGTGTATTGGTTTATTGAAATAGAGCAACTGGCTTCAACCCTGGGATCTGACATATCAAAACAAAACGAAATTTGAAAAAAAAAATATTTTTTCGGCGTCTACCTCTCAGAAAGCTTCTGGCAAAAGGTCTGAGAGTAAAATAAAAATTCTCATGAAAAGTTTCTCAAAAATCTGTCCTTCGGAATCGACTTTAAACTATAGGCCCCGCTACTCGTGTATAAAAATTAACGCACACAACATAAGTGGTGTGAGAAGTTAGGTTGTAATCCTGACTGAAGGGTTGTAATGACCATTTATGTATGTATGTATCGGGTCCGCCATCTAACGTTTTTTTTCACCTATTGTTAATTTCGTGAATGGTAACACTTAGCTCATGTCTGATTTGACAGATAATTAGTTTTATCCTTCCGCTGAACGAATATGGTTGGGTATACGCTTGAACAACGCTGGGAAATATTGCGACATTACTTTGAAAATCATGGTAATGTTGCAGAATGTGTGCGAAAATTGCGTACGGATTTTGGAAGAAGAGAAGCACCGTCAGCTCCGTATGTTCGTTATCTTGTGAAAAAAGTGAAAGAAACTGGCATCCTCATCGATAAACCAAAGCATGAAAAGCCAAAAACAGTGCGTACACCCGAGAATATTGCTGCTGTGGCAGAAAGTGTGCGTGAAGCGCCATCAACATCAATTCACCGTCCTTCTCAACAATTGAACATTTCGATGACATCATTGAGACGAATTTTGCATAAAGACCTTGGTATGACGCCATACAAAGTCCAATTGGTTCAGGAGTTGAAGCCAATTGACCATCCAATGCGTTTTCGCTTCACTAAGTGGGACTGCGAGTGACTTACAGAAGATGCCGATTTTGGCAAAAAAAAAAATCATCTTTTCAGATGAAGCTCATTTTGATCTTGGCGACGCACCCAAAACGAGTCACTGTTTGGTGCGGATATTGGTCCAGAAGCATAATTGGGCCATTTTTCTTCGAAAATGAACAAGGAGTGACCGTTACAGTCAATGGCGATCGTTATCGGGCCATGTTGAACGAATTTTTGTTCACAAAACTTGAAGAGGAGGATATTGGCAACATTTGGTTTCAACAGGACGGCGCTACGTGCCACACAGCCGAAGCTACACTCGATGTTTTGCGCCCTGTTTTTGAAGATCACTTTAGCAGCCGCAGAGTTGATGTCGTTTTTCCACCTCGGAACTGCGATTTGACACCGTTGGACTATTATTTGTAGGGTGCCGTCAAAATAAGTGTTACGCCGACAAGCCAGAGACAATTGACGCTTTAAAGGACAATATTCGTGAAGCCATTGGTGAAATACAGCTGCACACAATCGATAATGTGCTTAAAAATTGAACTGATCGTGTAGCCTACTGCATGGCCCGCCGAGGCAGCCATTTGAATGAAATTATTTTCCATTATTAACCGGAAGGATTGTACTTTCAAATAAAAAAAGAAATTTGAGAAAATATTCAGTAGTTTTTTTTTTTAAAACATTTTCAAAAAAGTTACTTGGCGGACCCTTTAGAATCGTCCTACAGAGAGAACTACTCGTAATATAGTGGATAAATTCGAATCTTCTTCGTCGAAGAAACACAGAAACAGTGTGTTGGCTTATTAGACAAGAGCCTCTAGGTCAAGCTCTGACTCAGACATCTGAAAACAAAACGAAACTTGAGAAAAAAAACTCTGAGAGTAAAATGAAAATCGCCTTGAGAAGTTTTTTAAGAATCTGTTGTTCGGAGTCGACATTTAACAAGTATAACGTGGGTAGTATGAGAGGCTAGGTTGTAATCACCAATTATGTAAGTAAGTGAGTCGGCACAGATTGGCAAGAGTTACAGTTCTATACAATAGTTGGTGGAAAAAAATCGTAGCACTCGCGAGTTTAGCATTCGTGCCTCTAAGGGTGCAAAAAATGGCTTCTATTAACATTATGGACTCTGCTGCACTCTAGCAACCTGGATAATATCCAAAAGGTATGAACAGTGCTATTATCTCCTATGGTGGGCACTGCGAGAATGTATCTTTAAACTGCACACATTCACTGAAAAAGGCAAATAATCTTTAAAGTATTCATACTAAAAGCATGCCATATCAAAAGCATTCAATTTCTTTATTTAATAATTTCAAGTGTCATAAATATGTATTTCAACAATGAATTTGTTTGTAAGCCATTCTTTGAAAATTTTAATTCAATTAATTTCAACATTTTCGTCATGCCAGTTAAACGCTTACAATGAGGCGGCAATTGAGTTATTTTTGTTTTTTTGTTGGTCTTCCTTTCCTTTATTGCTCGACATAATAAGCCGTTAATTGGTCAATTTGTTCGATTGTTACCCGTCACCACAGTCAAAAACAGTTGCGCCTGTTATAGCGATTCGTTGGTAAATGCCAAGAAATTTTTTTTTGGAAAAATTAAAAGAAAAAAATGTGAAAATATTTCAACGTGGTTGCTCTTTTTCCGTATTTACCAGGCATAATTCATTAACACAGTTTGAAATTTTTATTACCCACCGTGTTTTTGCTTTTCTGCTTCAATGAAAAATTATTTCGTTTTACTTTCCTTTGAGCCTGAAAATTAACAGGACGTTAATATGAAAATTCTGGCAATAAATGAAAAATTTTTTTGTTTGGCACTTTTACAGGTGATTAAATGACTTCTTTAAATGGTTTTAAATTCCAAAAAAGGGGGAGAAATTTTTGTTAATTTTTTCTTCTCCTTTAATCATCAAAAAAAAATCCCTTTTATTTCCAAATGAAATTTTTTAATTTCAAAACGAAAATAATTTCTTTCGATCGGGGTTTTCCCTCCATTTTTTCTCTTTTAATCCGTTTTTTGTTTGTTTATTTCATTGTTTTGTTGTTGTTGTTACCAACTGTTTTAAAAAACGATTTAAAACTCCTGCAGTCAAATAACTGAAGCCAGATCCAATCAATTGCAGGACGACACACCGTCACGACCACATAAACAATAGAAAAACTCGAAAATAAATGATAAAAACAATTCGCAAAAGTGTAATGAAACAACAACACAACAACAAAAAAAAAAAGGAAATCATAAAGACAATTGGTAGAGATTTACATTAAATTACCCTAAAATGATTTACATGAATAAGGGTCCTTCAAAAGACAATATCTGGCCAATGCTTTACATGTGAAAAAATCTGGAAATCGTTGTCCAAATTTGTTTGAAGGGAATTTGTTCGAAGGTTTGATTACAGCCCTATGGCGCGAGTTGTATACCAAAACCGCAGGCTTACAGAACATCGCAGAAATACAGCAAATCAGATATTGAAGCTTAACGAGTTGCATAGGAAGTTTGGAACATACAAATCATGTGACATACCGAGCGTGTTGTAAGCAGAGCCAAGGAAGTGATGACACAATGGAGTCATATTCTAATGCGAATCCTCGTATCTGATTTTAGACCCCAGTTAGTCAAAATTTTTTAGCTACTTAGCTAACGCTTCCCTATATGCTTAACTGAGCTTTAATTTCAACAAAATTGCTAATTAGCTCACCTACCCTCAGCTGATAATCCAAACATTTTTTGAATTTATTTTACTGACTCATTGGTTAACACCTCATTTGGTTGATTATCATACCATGATCAGTCATGATTTCGGCGTACCTAACCTATTTGAACCTAAGTTCGGTGCATACAAATCGTCTGACATAGCGACTATGTTGTGAGAAGAGCCAAGGAAGTGATCATACTACGAAGGAGTACCCCTTTGTAACCTTAACGAATAGCATTACTGTCGTGTAGAAGTGTCCTATTCAGTTGTTAGAATCCTGCTCTAGGACAACAAAGACAATATGTAGCTGATATGCATCCAGGTGTTTCCTTCAGTGATGCATTAATATCGCTCGGGTTCCTTTTCTATGCTCTGATGATTCTTTGTCATCATCGCAGAATCCATATAAATGGGTCGAGGCAATCCTTAATTTAAACTAACGATTTTTGATTCCATCAATCATGGAACCGAAGTGCTACGATGTTAGCGAGCGAAAATAAGAAGATGGTGTGATAATGCGGACCTCGAATGGTCTACGCGGTACTAATAAGAGCACCCAGACGAAGACAGCTAATGAAACTCTTTGTGAGGCAACACGTGATGCTTTCTTCGGAAGCATTAAAGTAGACCAAGAAGTCACTGTAGTCTAATAGGTAGTGTGTTGGCTTATTAGACGCGAACTCATGGTTCAAACCCCATATATCTCGAACGAGGCAACAATTGAAACAAAATATTTCTTTTGGCGATTTCTTCTCAACAGACTTTAGGCGAAAACTGTGAGAAAAGTTTTACAAAAATTTGCCGCACGGAGTCAACCTTCTTACACCACATACATTAGCAATGAGTATTCAAAACGATGAGTAGATTCGAATCATACTTATAATTTCTGATACTTATACGCATTCATACTTATTTTAATGTCATACTCATACTACTAATATTCAATGTTTGAAATACTCATGGTACTCATACTTAACAATACGCACGATGTTATTGATTTCGACTCTCCATGACTCATCGTATACACGAATCACAAAATAAGTATGATTCGCGTACGAACACTACAATACTCACAAGAAGGTTGTGTGTTTGCTCTGCTTGCTGTCTTTTTCTTTTTTGTTTACATGGCTTTCTTCTTTTTTTGTAAATGCAACAACAACTACAACAGACCTTAAATTTTGACGAATAATTCGAATCACTCGAATCATTTATGAGTAGTATTATAAGTATTTTTCTAAATTTATGAATCTGAATGAGTAGGCGTATGAGTCGAACATATTTCGAATGTTATGAGTTTGATGTCAACGTTGTACTCATACTCATTGCAACTTGTACTTATAAATCAATGTTGTACTGAGTACGAATGAATCAGAGTAGTTGGATTTCAATACTGTTGACTCACTCATACTCAAAATTTCATGAGTACTTATGAGTAGCGAAAAAGCGATTCATTGCTGATCTCTATGTATGTATCGAACGACAGATTTTTGAGAAACTTTTCATGTTAATTGTATGTTTCTCTCAGAGTTTTTGCCAGAAATCTGCTGAGAGGAAGTCGCCAAAGAAATACTTTTTCATATTTGCGTTTTGATGTCTGACTTGGGGTTTGAAGCGTGGCCTTACGTCTGATATGCCGACTACGACTGCTAGACTACGGCGGTGGATTTAACGTCATGCACTCATTTTTTTTTACTTTCACCGAGTATATCTTATCAAAAATTTTTCTTTTAATTATACGTGTTGTAACCCAAATCTAATCTCAGAACCATCTCCACTTTAAACGATGGTATTGGGGCACACACAAGCCCACAAATGCCCGCTCTTACTTGCCTTAGTTTGGGTCCTATCCAAGGCCTTTAAAGCTACCTGTGTCTTTGTTAGCTTTCGAGTGGTTCTGTATTATACGCTAGTTATACATTCCTGCAATCGATATACATACTTAGATACACTTCACCTCAGAGAGCAATTCAGTCATTGCTTTACCTTAAGCTAATGCTCCGCTTCTTTTGATTTCTTTCGTAAAAACCTTGATTTAATTTAACTTACTTTTTGGTATCCTTTTTGGCTACAGATCATAAGAGATATGTAGTGGATATTACTGGAAAATATTACTGGGCATATGTTCCTACAATATTCAGCCTTTAAACGCAGATTTTAGCTACGCTTCACTGTCAGGTCTATATGTGTTCAAATAAAAATCTCAGGAAGAAGCTCTATAAGTGTTGTCTTTAGCGATCTGGTATTAACAGAAGCCGATAATCTCAGTAGTATCACCGGATTTCTACGGTTTGCAGTCCTCTCAATATACCGGAATCATAACACCCCTCCACATAAAAGTATGGACCAAATCATTATAAGTTTCTTTCCCTTTCAGGTACGCATTACAAAAATTGTGGCGTTCGGGTATTTCTTACTTACTTAATTGGTCATTACAACCCTTCAGTCAGGATTACGACCTAGTTTCTCACACCCCTTATGTTGTGTGTGTTAATTTTATACATGAGTGGTGGGACCTACAGTTTAAAGTCGACTCCGAACGACAGATTTTTGAAAGGCATTTCATGGCAATTTTATTTACTCTCAGAGTTTTTTTGCCAGAACTGGGGCTCGAACCCTGGCTTTACTTCTAATAAGCCAACACACTACCTACTAGACAGCGGCGACTTCGGGTATATATTTACAAATCCATCTGAGACTTCCGACATTATATAGCGGACATTAGGATACGATATCCAAAATCTTATTCCTGTAAGATTTATTCGATCTTATGCTGCTGCAGCAGAAAAATTTCTGAAATTTCGGACTGCTATTTGGAACAAATTCCATGTGTTTGCAATCGCACGACACATTCAACATGGCCAGTCAACAATTCAACAATTTTCTGTTGCTGTACCAAATCGTTTACAAATGAAACGAAAACTATTGAAATGAATGAAAGTAACAACAAAAAAAAAAAAAAAAAAACAACAACAAAAAACATACATTTAATGTATAGTATATGACCGTGTGAAGTTCGTTTTATTTGGACCATCGAGTCTCAACACCAAATAATAAAACAACAATAACAACAATAGTAAATAAAAGCTGCAACAGCAGCAGCAACACAAAAAAAACCGGTGTGCATACAATCATCATACATGGTGTACACTTAACAACAAAAGAATACTAACACTACACCCTCCACATACATATGTACATGCATATGCTATTGTAGAGGCAACACTAAGACAGTTGAATGGTTGAATGGAATTTGAACAAAAACAAAAACACAAGAATGAATGGATGAAATATAGACAAACAATCGACAATTGTGGAGGATAGAATAGAAAAAAAAGAGAATCGAAATGACCGTCTAAAATACAATTTCACTTAAATGAACCGACCACGTAGGAAATGAAATGTTTTGAATTTGAATTTTCATTCTTAGTTTTCTTTTTTTTTTGGCTACTGTTACTGTGTATTTTAAAGGAAGTTTAAAAGGAAGTAAAATGATGTGGCGGAGAAAAAAGAATGTTTTTGTTTTAATTTTTATTTTATATTTTGAAAGGATTTAATAAAGTTACATGGGGGTCTGATGAAATGGAACATAAGGCACCCAAATTCGAAGATAATGCAAAATGTGACGAATTTTGGCGAGCTTAAGCGATAGCAGCAATGCTTCCATTACTTTCATTGTGGAACTTGACTTTGATTTAACAAATCTTTCCAGACACTGCTCTTACCATCCTTACTATCGCCAAAACTTTGGTTGGACTGACCCTACCGTTAGGAGCGGATTACCAATAGGCTGACAGCAAAATAAGTTAGACCGAAACCGTATTTGAACTTTTTGAGCAGAATATTTGATTCAGGATTTTTTACCGTCATATTCTCCATAACTTTTCTGCTACGTTAGACGGTCAATGGGCACCACAAGGAGCGATACTCTCGTCTTTCTGATGGCATCTTAAAGACAACGCTTATAGCCTCATGCTGCGTGATTACCGCTTATGTAGTAGACGTGGCAGTAGCAATTACAAGCAAAGATGGTCATTACAACCCTTCAGTCAGGATTACGTCCTGGTTTCTCACACCATTTATGTTGTGTCCGAAAAATTTTATACATGAGTGGCGGGACCTACAGTTTAAAGTCGACTCCGAACGACAGATTTTTGAGAAACTTTTCATGGTAATTTTATTTCTTTTCAGAGTTTTTTCAGAAATCTGCTGAGAGGAAGTCGCCGAAGAAATACTTTTTGTATTTTGTTTGATGGCTGGCCTGGGATTTGAACACTGGCTTTACGTCTAATAAGCCAACTCACTACCTAATAGTCTACGGCGATTTGCCAACATTACCTTCAGAAATTCTTGAATCAGCGCTGAATGCTATCTAGGATTTAACCCAACCAAGGCATAGTTAGTACTGGGTTAGTAAAAGGAGCTACAAAGTCCCGCAAATTCCTACCCCTAGTATCAACGAATGAGTCTCATTCTACCCAATCATATGAAATATCTTGAAATCATATTGAATAGCAACCCTTTACAACAATAAAAACCCTTCAGTCAGAATTACGACATAGTTCCTCACATTACCCATGTTGTGTATCTTAATTTTATCCCCGAGTGGCAGGACCCACAGTTTAAAGTCCAAACAACAAACGACATAGTTTTTGAAGAAACTTTTCATGACACTTTTATTTACTTCCAGAGTTTTTGCCAGAAGACTTTTGAGAGAAAGTAGCCGAAAGAAATATTTTCTTTTCATATTTCGTTTAGTTTTGAGATGTATGCAGCAGGCTTTGAACTAGAGACTCTTGTCTAATAAGCCAACATACTGCCTACTAGACTACGGCGACTTCTTGGTCTACTTTGTTGATTCCATTTCATTTAGTTAGAGATGCCTGGGCTGTGGGTTTGAACCTTGGCCTCACGTCTAAGAAGCGAACACGATACCTATTAGACTCTAATATTGTAAGAGAGCAAGATCAATAGGAACTGACAAACTGGCTGAACAATATTGTAAACAGATCAATTCTATTCTTTGGAATCGCAGTTTGGTGCTCGATTTTAAAGTAAACGTACGTTATTAGTCATTACAACCCTTCAGTCAGGATTACGACCTTGTTTCTCACGCCACTTATTTTGTGTGTGTTAATTTTATATATGAGCGGCGTGACCTACGGTTTAAAGTCGACGCCGAACGACAAATTTTTGGAAAAACTTTCCGTGACAATTTTATTTTACGCTAAGAGTTTTTGCCAGAAATCTGCTGAGAGGATGTAGTCGAAGAAATATTTTTTTATATTTTGTTTAGTTAGAGACGTCTGACTTGGAGTCTAAACCGAGGCCTCACGTCTAATAAGCCAACACACTACCTACTAGTCTACGGCGACTTCAATACTACCATTATACTTTCAACTTTACTGCTTTCATTTCGTTTAATTCGGGATGTCTGGGCTGGGGTTTGAACCTGGGTCTCACGTCTAAAGAGCCAATACACTATCTACTAGACTCTATTCTTGTAACACAGGAATAGCACAACAGATAGGTATCAACCATTATAATTCCTCATGACAGTTGGCTGAACAACTTTGTAAACAGATCAATTCTGTTCTGCGGAATCCCAGTTTGGTGGTTGATTTTGAAGTAAAGCTTGTTTGAGCAGGTGCTATTATGGGCTCAATAGGCAATTGAGCAGCAGAGACCTCTCTCGTGCGACAAAACTAACACCCTACAAGACACTCATCCTACCCGTGCTTCTTTATGGCGCAGAGTCATGGACTTTATTAAGCACTGATGCAGCAGCCTTAAGAGTGTTTGAGAGAAAATTCTTACGTAAGATCTTCGGTCCAGTGAGAGTTGGCGCTGATTTCCGTATCCGATACAACAGTGTATGAGCTCCTCAACGACATAGACGTTGTACAGCGTATTAATATCCAGCGGCTGCGCTGGCTCGGCCATGTCGTTCGAATGGAGGAGAATGCTCCGGCGAGACGGGTATTTGATGCGGGGATCTGCGGTAGTCGGCGAGGAGGACGACCTTGTTTGCGTTGGAAGGACCAAATCGAGGAAGCCCTGTCATCGGTTGGTGTGACCAACTGGCGTAGGCGCGCACGAAGCAGAGGCGCCTGGAAGGATGTGTTGCGGCAGGCCGAAATCCGTTAAACGGGTTGTTATGGCCAATTAAGTAAGTAAGTAAGCTTGTTTGAGCATATTATGTAGCTCGTGGCTATCGAAATTACTGGTACTCTTAGGACTACACCAGCTAAGGTATTGCTTACTATTCTTAAACGGCTATCACCAGACCTATTGATGAAGTAAGCGGCTAAGAGCTTGGCACTAAGACTCAATGTCACTAAAGCATGAAATTATAGCACGGAGGTACCCGTTACCTTTAAGGGTTAACATTCATAAAATTTCCCATTGGACTTTCCATGTGTATTTATTTGTACATACAGACAGACACACACACACACACATTCTTTGTATGTGTACCATTAATTTTCAAAAGCGATCATCTTCCTCCTTTTTTTCTTTTTTTCTATTTTTTTGCTGTTTTTTCTCGTGCTACTTTTATTTTTTAATTTCTTTTGTTTTTGGTTTGGTCTGGAATCCAAACAAGTGCCCAACATTCGTTCGTTTTCACTTGTGCTTCTAGAAATTGGATTGAATGAGCGAATTGGGAATTATTTGCTGTGGTCTCTGGATCGGGTATTTCTGAGTGTGCTAAACAACCAGAAAGAGTGTGAGAGAGAGCGAGAGGATTCTTTTCAAATGGCCAAATGGATTTGTTGTTCTCTTAGTTTATTCTATTGAGAAGTGTTGTTGTTGTTGTTGTTGTGCTCCTAAGGTTGTTAAGTCTGCTCATTTGTTTGTTATTTGGTTGTAGAGACTCCAATACTTGTCTTGTACGAGTATGTACTCGTAAGTCTTGGTAAATATTTAAGCATGTGTGTCTGCTAAAGGAGCAACACATATGCAGTTAACCACGTACATATATGTGTAGGTATGTACGTTTAGCTTAATAATTTATAAAATGTAGTCATGTGTGTACGTATGCAGCATATGTACGTATGTGAACTCCTGGACTCTTTAAGGGCATTTAAGTTCGTTTATGTTTTTTCTTTCTTTCTGTCCAAAAAAACAAAAAAAAAGAATCTGTTTAGGTCAGGTTCTTAAAATGTTTGTTAAAATCGAATTTTTCTTTTCCATTTTTCTCTGTTTTTTTTCATTATATTTTTCTATTTCTGAAGTTCTTTTAATCACACACTGTTTGTTGGTTGGTTGGTTGGTTATCTTTACATGCAACACCCAACAAATGCAGTTGCAAGCAGTTGAAGAAGGAATTACTTTTGTGTTGTTGTGAACTCAGCAGGAAGTTGTTTATTAAAGCATTGCCGGTGTTCTCAGTAAAGATGGATTTCAGTTAAGTAATGCCAGACACACTGTCTGCCAAATACTCCATTACATTCGGTTAATGTCCAGTGCAAGGTTTGTTAAAGGTTTTCTTTTCACTTTACTTTCTTGTTTTTAAGGGCCATGTAATTTAAGTGCATTGTAGGGATTGCATGTGTTTATTGCCAAGTATTGTGTGGTAGAACTGTGTAGTTTGGTTAAAAACAAATACTTTGGAGAACGTTAAAAGGGTTTACTTCGGCAAATTTCTCGTATCTTTCATATGTAGAAAACCTAGGGTTGTGAATTTTTAAAATCACAAAATAAGTATGATTCGCGTACGAACACCACATACTCACAAGCAGGTTGTTGGTTTGCTCTGCTTGCTGTCTTTGTCTTTCTTCTTTCTTTGCAAATGCAACAACAACAACTAAGACTGTAAATTTGGACGAATAATTCGAATCACTCGAATCATTTATGAGTAGTATTATAAGTATTTTTCAAAATTTATGAATCTGAATGAGTAGGCGTATGAATCAAACATATTTCGAATGGTATGAGTTTGATGTCAACGTTGTACTCATACTCATTGCAACTTGTACTGATAAATTGAGTAGTTGGATTGGAAATTTCACGAGTACTTATGAGTAGCGAAAATCCGTTCATCACAACGGGCCGCTATGCTTGCTCAAGTGAGTTTTTGTTATCAAAGCTACCACTCCAACCAACGCACCTACTGTAGCAGTTCTTAAAATTTTAGTAAACCTTAGCGATAAATAAGCACAGATCTTAACGTTCGTACGACAAATTATTAACTACGCCTTACACGTATCATTTTCGTAGAGTAATTTAAAGCTCGATCAAGCTAGCCGGAGTAACTTTACAGGCGCTACATATTCAACACTCTTCTTCAAATAATTTTTCTGTTCCCCTTAAATTACTGTTGTGGAAAAGCAAAAATAGTACTTTACCCTTCAATGAAAAGTACTTCCAATAAGTTTTCTTAAATTCACTTTTCCCCACACTTTAACTCGTTTATAAACTTGAAGATTTCATTTCATTTTCAACTGGCAGCAGACCTGTAGAGCAAAGTTCTTTTAAAGAAAAAATAAAATCTGCTCCACCTTAGCCAAAGAAAAGAAAAAAAAAACCCAGAAAAAATGGAAGCAGAAAAATAAAAAGAAAATTAAATACAAAATGGAGGTGGACAAGACAAGTTGATTCGGTTTTCTGGTTTGACATGGTGTGCCTTGAAAAATAAAAAATGGTTTCTTAGTCGTTTCCTTTTCCTTCATTTAACACTTGCTTGTACGTTTTATCGTTCCTGGTCTACAGTTTAGATTACTTAAGTATACGAGGTATGTTTGTAATAGAAGAGGGAAGAGAGAAAAGGGGGCGAAAGAAATCTGTTTTATCTCACATAACATTTTAAGCAAATTTCCCAAAGGATTGGTAGAATATGTACGTACACTCCACTCACATGAGATGCATTGTGTTTAAATTGCTGCAGCGGGGTCAGTTGATGTCAGCAGTGGGATACACATGAACTTAATGTGTTAAGCATGAGGTGAAGCAGGTGAGACAGTAATGAGGCACGAGTGTAAGAAAAAAATGTTGATTTTTACTAACTAAGGATGGCATCCACGTAGTCTAGTAGGCAGTGTGTTGGCTTATTAGACATGAGGCCACGGTTCAAACCCCAGTTCAGCCATCAGAAGGAAAATATAAAAAAATATTTCTTAGGCGACTTCCTCTCAGCAGATTTCTGGCAAAAATTCTGAGAGAAAAATAAAATTGCCATGAAAAGTTTTTTAAAACTCTATCGTTCAGAATCGACTTTAAACTTTAGCTACCGCCCCTCATGTATAAAATTAACACACACAACATAAGTGGTATGAGAAGCTAGGTCGTAATGTTAAGTGAAGGGTTGTAATGACCAGTTATGTATGCTAGGACGGTATCGTATCATCAAATGGTCAGCAAGACCCTGCAATTTGAAAGCGTGAGTTCTTTTTCAGTGGATTTTTTGTTTGTTATTTGAAGCGTGAGCGCAATCCTAGCTGTTTGATAATAAAGGGTCCGCCAAATAACTCCTTTTTTGAAAATGCTTTAAAGAAAAAACTACTGAATATTTTCACAAATTTCTTTTTTTATTTGAAAGTACAATCCTTCCGGTTAATAATGGAAAATAATTTCATTCAAATGGCTGCCTCGGCTGGCCATGCAGTAGCCTACACGATCGGTTCAATTTTTAAGCACATTATCGATTGTGTGCAGCTGCATTTCACCAATGGCTTCACGAGTATTGTCCTTTAAAGCGTCAATTGTCTCTGGCTTGTCGGCGTAACACTTATCTTTGACGGCACCCCACAAATAATAGTCCAACGTTGTCAAATCACAGCTCCGAGGTGGCCAAACGACATCAGCTCTGCGGCTGATAATGTGATCTTCAAATGGGCGCAAAACATCGAGTGTAGCTTCGGCTGTGTGGCACGTAGCGCCGTCCTGTTGAAACCAAATGTTGCCAATATCCTCCTCTTCAATTGTTGTGAACAAAAATTCGTTCAACATGGTCCGATAACGATCGCCATTGACTGTAACGGCCACTCCTGGCTCATTTTCGAAGAAAAATTGTCCAATTATGCCTCTGGACCAAAATCCGCACCAACCAGTGACTCATTTTGGGTGCGTCGGCTTTACAATGTATGCGTGCGGGTTTTCTGTGCCCCAAAGGCGACAATTTTGCTTGTTTACATACCCGGTAAGATCAAAATGAGCTTCATCTGAAAAGATGATTTTTTTTTGCCAAAATCGGCATCTTCTGTAAGTCGATCGCAGGCCCACTTAGCGAAGCGAAAACGCATTGGATGGTCAACTCAACTTCAACTCCTGAACCAATTGGACTTTGTATGGTGTCATACCAAGGTCTTTATGCAAAATTCGTCTCAATGATGTTTCCGAAATGTTCAATTGCTGAGAACGACGGTGAATTGATGTTGATGGCGCTTCACGCACACTTTCTGCCACAGCAGCAATATTCTCGGGTGTACTCACTGTTTTTGGCTTTTCACGCTTTGGTTTATCTATGAGGATACCAGTTTCTTTCACTTTTTTCACAAGATCACGAACATACGGAGCTGACGGTGCTTCTCTTCTTCCAAAATCCGTACGCAATTTTCGCACACATTCTGCAACATTACCATGATTTTCAAAGTAATGTCGCAATATTTCCCAGCGTTGTTCAAGCGTATACACAACCATATTCGTTCAGCGGAAGGATAAAACTAATTATCTGTCAAATCAGACTTGAGCTAAGTGTTACCATTCACGAAATAAGCACTAGTTGAAAAAAACAGAAAATGTTAAATGGCGGACCCGATATAAAATTAGCACACACAACATACATAAGTGGTATGAGAAGCTAGGTCGTAATCTTAACTGAAGGGTTGTAATGACCAGTTATGTATGTATGTATTCTAGGACGGCATCGTATTATCAAGTGGTCAGCAAGACCCTGCAATTTGAAAGTGTGAGTTCTCTTTCAGTGGATTTTTTGTGTTATTTGAAGCGTGGGCGCAATCCTAACTGTTTGACAATATATAGCCTGGTACCTCACCCTAATTAGACATGAACCTGTCGTAAAAATGCAGTATCGACAGTAAATAAAAGTGAAACCAATAGTTTAACTCCATCAAGTCGTTTTCTGCATTGAATTGAATCGTTTTAAGTATCCATGATTCTATTGAAGCTGTTGCATCTCCTCTTTTGTTACGTTTTGAAGCATGAGCGTAATCCTAGCTGTTTGACAATATTTAGCCTGGCACCATACCCAACTTGGACATGAACCCGTCGTAAAAATGCAGTATTGACAGGAAATAAAAGTGAAACCGTTTGTTAAAGTTCATCAATTCGTTTTATTATATCGAATTACACTTCATTCAATCCTTTTAAGAATCCTTGATTTTATTGAAACTCTCCTTTCCTTGACAGGACTCCTACAGGACAAAACAAAACTCCAAAAAACGAAAGTAATTTGTTTACAGAATCGAAAAAATTATCAAACATGCCACCCCCTTCTTTTGTAACGAATTTAAAAAATGTTTCCGAATTCATTGCATTTCTATTGGTTTTGGGCGTATTTGCCTCTGCATAATTTGGTTGGAAATTGGAAGCTATGCAGCCCATATGGTTGCATACATGTGGCAGATTTGTTTGTGTGTGTATGTATTTGGAAAATTGCTTTCATTCGTAACATTTATTTACATCTTCCTTTAATTTCCTTCTCCTCACATACATATTATTTTACATTCACTTGAATGTTTGTTAATCGTAATCGTTATTGCCGCCTGTTTGTCTCGTTTATTTGCCAAGGAAAACTTTTTTTCTGGAATTTAAAATTTTCTTTTTCTCTTCCTTTTCTATGCCACACTATTTTTCTACAAAGTTTTTCTGGTTTTTATAGTCTTCTAGAGAGAATGCAGAATTTTTTTTATATTTTTTTTTTATTTTTTTCGTTGTTGTTGTTGTTGCTGTTTTTATTTCTTTTTAAAGAAATAATTCTACTCTTGTGCCTACTTTATGGTTAATGCATGTGAACTGTTGTTTAACAGTGGCGTAGGTGGATAATAAATGTGGGTTTGGAAGAAAATAAAAAAGGGGGAAATACTTCTTCCTCCGGGAAAATAATTCTTACTTTTTCCTGTAACCTGAGTCTTACTTCGTATCTCACAATCATCCTCGTGACCTCTCCTGGATGGCATACTAGCACCCGCTAGATATTAACTAATATCCTGGACTTTAAATTTGGGTTGTGCGTAGGGCTCATCACGTAAAATGTCATCCAATGAAATTCCAAACACAAGCCCCTATAAAGATCCATCAAAAGTTAATGACCACGGCAAACGTTTAACGGACTATGATATACGAATAGGCACTTGGAGCATCCGCACCCTTCACAGAGTAGGTACTTCTGCCCAGCTGGCGGATGCCCTCATGAAATATAGGATGGACATCACTGCCGTACAGGAAATGCGATAGATAGGATAAGGATACACGAATTCGGATTTGTTGTTAATAAGAAACTTCGCCATTTTGTCTCTGGGTTCACGCCTGTGAACGAAAGAATAGCCGCAATGGCATGGACCGTATTAAGCACTGATGCAGCACTGATATCTGAAATGTGGATGTCTGCTCCATTGAAAGATTGACCCAAGATTGAAAATGTTTGGGAAATACAAAGACCGCAATATAGGGGCATACGACAATGCTATGTGAGTCACATAATGTGACAGCCAGGCCATCAACAAAGTTCTCGGCTCGTACCAGTTGAACTCGAATATAGAATGAAGCTCTCTCTCTGTGAGCAAGATGTAGAATCAGCTGGACAGAATGAATAGAAACAGCCTCTGCTGTATTCCAGGTCATGCGGACATAATTCAGCAGGTGAACCTGTGACAAGAGTAGCTGCCACTTTGCTGACAGAGCGAAAACGCTTCTGTGGAGTAGGAGTGGAGATGCTTGTAAGGGTATACTCTTCGAAAGGGGGATGAAGAGACACTTCTCAAGCCAAATAAGTGAGTGAGACAATCAAAACTTATGTTGGAGAATTGCAAGCAGAAGAGATTTGAGTTATAGATGAGACTATCTAGGAATAGAAGTCGCCGTAGTCTAGTAGGTAGTGTGTTGGCTTATTAGACGTAAAGCCAGGGTTCGAGCCCCCCAGACCAGGCCAGACATCAAGACAAAATACAAAAAGTATTTCTTCGGCGACTTCCTCTCAGCAGATTTCTGGCAAAAATTCTGAGAGTAAATAAAATTGCAATGAAAAGTTTCTCAAAAAATCTGTCGTTCGGAGTCGAATTAAAACTGTAGCTCCCACCACTCATGTATAAAATTAACACACACAACATAAGTGGTGTGAGAAACTAGGACGTTGTACAATGGGTCAATTCGACCTCCTGGTACTGTACTTGTTTTAATTGACAAGTACACGTCCCCTAACCTAACCTAACTTAACGTAATCTAGGAATAAATAGAGATAAGTACCTGGACACTACAGGTTTAAAGCACACTTGTTAAGGACGGAGTAAATAAAATTGCCATGAAAAGTTTCTTAAAAAA
Source organism: Sarcophaga subvicina (assembly GCA_936449025.2). Classification (NCBI taxonomy): domain Eukaryota; kingdom Metazoa; phylum Arthropoda; class Insecta; order Diptera; family Sarcophagidae; genus Sarcophaga; species Sarcophaga subvicina. Next base: position 144,535,233 of record OW388080.2, on the reverse strand, counting down.
TCTGTCGTTCGGAGTCGTCTTTAAACTCTAGGTCCTGCCATTCATGTATAAAATTAATACACACAACATAAGTGGTAGGAGAAGCTTGACCGTAATCCTGATAGAAGTGTTGTAATGACCAATTATTTATGTGTTAAGAACAGGGTTCGCCACAAGCCCAATGAATGTGAATTAATCATTAGAACGCATACTTGGAACCAGTGCGACATTAAAGCTTCTCTTTGGATGCGTTTCAAGCACAAGCCATTAAACAACATGCTGAATATTATAAAGAGTTTGAGATCAGCACAATAGATCGCAGTGTTATTGCACCTCAACACACAGAATTTATATGCGTTCCATATTATCTATCTTAACCTGCTATTGATACGATTTCGGATATCAATACTGTGACCACGTATGTACGTCTCTGTTTACTTAGTATTGCCGTTGCAAAGTTAAAGAGTTTTATGATATTTTTACAATACCATTCTCATTCCCATTTCCATTTTCTTTGGTTTTTTTTTGTTTCTCTATTCCACAGAAATATTGTTCAAAAACATTTTTCTGGTAAAATTTATTTCTATGGGTCCCCAGATAGTGTCACACATCTAAACAAGGCATACAAATTTAAAACAACAACAACAACAAAAACAAGAAATTCATATAAGCATAGAGACGCGAATAAAAGCCAACTAAATGTAGAACATTTTGAAGTTCTTATTAGGGCGCGATGTATTTCTGGTAGAGATATTTAGGTTGTCATAGATGATTAGATGAAAGATGAAAGGTGCTCTGGACTGTTTTGTGCGCATCAAGCTTCATTGAGCGGTAGTCTTTCGGAATTGAACATTGCCGTCAATTCAAGAGGGTAGAGAGGGTATGGTAACTGCTCATTTTTGTAACGTAATTAAAAGTTATAAACTGGTTGATATGCAGAAAACGATGTCCCGAGCAGCACAGTATGCCCAAGAGATTGATTTCAGGTGGGACAACGTCAATTGCCTAAAAAGATATGATTTTTTTTTGCGGGAAGGAGGGAAAATGCTTTATGCATTCATGATGGTCGCCACCAGACATAATATGTCGGACTCTCCCACTGGGTATACCGACTAAAAACCCGCCTTGTCTCCTCACCGTGGAATCATTCCACCTTGGAACCACGGTTGTATTACTTCGAGGTGAACCCCTTTTCTGGCGTATGTTCCAGTTCCATCATCGTCAGCCTGCGTCCAGGCTCCGCTCTATTCTCACTCTGCTGCGTCTAGGTCAAATTTCTTCCTTCGCAGGACGTGCTCTACAAAGTGTTTTACTGCGTTCCAGCTCTCTCTACTGTTTATTATTTTCAGCACGACGCTTGTAGGGCTAATGACGCCGATTTCAGCTTCGAGTCGCTGATGGCTTTCGGCCCATCGACGACAGCTGAAGAAAGTGTGTTCGGAATCATCTAACGTTTCTTTCTCTTCATAGATACATAATGGCGAGCGGCATTTCCACAAGCGATGCAAGTACTCTCTGAAATATCCGTGACCGGTCAGCATCTGGGTTATATAGTAGTCTACTTCGCCGGTTTTTCTGTTTTTCCACACTTGCAACTCGGGAATCAGTTTATATGTCCGCCTTCCATGCTGTTCATTTTCGTGACTTCGTGCTTTATTGCTTCTATGCTCTGTCGTTGAGTCGTACTTTGCCTGAAGATCATCCGGCGCTCATATGCTTGGAGGTCTATGGGAACCATTCGGGCTATAACTAGGACAGCTTGTGTCGATAACGTGCGATACGAGGATGTCACTCGTAGAGCAGCTATTCTCTGCGCAGACAGTAGTTTTCTAGCCCTGATCCGGGTTTCCAAAGTAGAAGCCCAGATTTCGGATCCATAGAGGAGTATGCTATTTCCAGCCTCCATGAGTAGCTTCCTCTTACTTGGGAGGGGTCCACCAAAGTTTGCCATCAGTATACTTAGTTGAGTTGTTATTCTAGCTGCTCTCGCTTTTGCATACTCTATCTGCTCTGAGTAAGTCAGTTTCGAGTCCAGTCTAATTCCAAGGTATTTAATCGATTTCTTCGTGGTAATAACCAAGTCGCCTATGATGATTTCGATCTCAATCGGAATGTGTCGTCTGGTCTTATGCGATATGATGCCGTTAGACGTTGTTTGTGGTATCTTTCAAATACCATGTCTACGTAGATACTACTATACATACATACTAAATTGACCCTTCAGTCAGGATTACGACCTAGCTTCTCACACCACTCATGTTGTGTGTGTTAATTTTATGCATGAGTGACGGGACATACAGTTAAAATTAACTCTGAATGACAGATTTTTGAGAAAATTTTCATGGCAATGTTATTTCACTCTGAGAGTTTTTGTCAGAAATCTGCTGGGGTTTGTGATCGTGATCTCATGTCACTAGAGTCCTAATACGAAATATTGCAGCCTACTTTAGCCTATAGCTGGTGCCCTAATATCGTTTTGATGCAAGTATTTATGGCACTCATACGCTTTGACGCTTTAGAGAAACTCCCTTTTTATTTTTGTACATCAACTTGCAACTCGCTTGCGTGATTACAACGACAAAGTAAATGCATTTAAATGGATGGGGGGGGGGGGGGGCAGAAATAAACCGCCAACTGAATATCAGCAGCAAAACAAAAGCAAAAGCAAAGGCTCTCACATATGGAGGGTCTCACGATAAAAGTAAAGCTAAGCTTTCGCTCTCTTTTACCACATCATATCATATGAACTGGAAAAACAACAAGAAAACACCTAAACGGGCTATAAAAAGTATGAAATTGAGAGGGGAGCACAACAATAACGAAAATGAAAACAAAAATGCTAAGAAAGTTTCTTGACTTTTGAATGACTGTTTTGGCCCTTTGCGAGAAACACTGGCAGCAAGCATAACATTAACTGGCATTTACAAATGCTAAGAAGAAGAATTGTTGTTCTCGTTGTTGTTGTTGTTGTTATTTTAAAGGCTTCATTTAGAAAAAGGCTGTATGTGTGTTCAAATTTAAAATCCCCATTTAGATTTGCATTTTTTTTTTGTATTTCTTTGGTTATTATTGTTGTTGCCTTTAAAGACACAAAACTTTTTTCTTCAAACTTTTTCTCAGTATTGTTTGCAACAACCAACAACCACAAAAACACTTAAGATGCGAGTTAAGATAATGAAAAAAAAGAAGGATATACAGACGCGCACAATGTTGCTAAGTAGTGGTGCAACACAGACGCTTTATAGTTAAGTTGAGTGGCAACACCATCACTTGATCTCAAATTGTTATGTTTCGTGTATATGTGTGTGTGTGTCTCTGGTTGCAAGTATGTATTGTAGTGCTCCTGCTTTTTTGGCTCATTTATGTTTGTATGTTTGTTTGCTTGTTAGTGTTATTTTATCTTTCTTTCTTTCTTTTTCTCTTGGCATCATGCACACATACTTTGTTGTCATTAACACGCATTATCATGCAACAAAACAACAAAAACAACAACACAAATAACAACAACGAAGAAAGTGACAAAAAACAATGTTTAAACAATTTTAATAAGTGGGTTAGCGAACATATACATACACACACTCGACTGCACATTTCACGCACATCAACAACTCAAACAACAACACGGCCAAACAACACTTTCTTTTAATCACAAACACAAACACACCCTCGCAGATATAAATGGTGTGCGGCACAGATGTGTTGAATTAAATAGCATGGAGGGAACTAATTTTTTTTTTACGAGAAGCGTGTGTCCATTTACTCTTACTAGGTCATTACAACCCTCCAATTAGAATTACGACCTGGCTTCTCATACCACTTAGGTTGTGTGAGTAAATTTTTTGCATGAATGGCGGCAGCTACAATTTAAAGTCGACTCCGAACCACAGACTTTTGAGAAACTTTTCAGGACAATTTTGCTCTGCTGAGAGCATGTCTGACCTGAGGTTTGAACAGTGGCCTCGTGCCTACCTACTGAACACACTACCGAGTAGTTTACGAGGACTTGCATTTACCCAAAAAATTTTATTGGAACTAAGAAAACAATTTGTGGGGTTGGAGTAGAATTCGAATGAAAACTGTTGACATTGTAAGAGGGTTTCCACATACGAGAGTAAGGTCGCCTTAGCCCTGTAGGTCAAGAGTTGGCTTATTAAAAGCGAGAGAGTAGTTCACACTTCCGGTCAGTGTTCTCGAACAAAACGAAATATGAAACGAAATATTTCTTTGGCGAATTGCTCACAGCAGTCTTCATACTTTTTATAGACTGTTTAAGATTTTTGTCGTTTTTCCAGTTCATATGATATGATGTGGTAAGAGACTGAGCGACAGCTTGGCTTCATCGTGAGACCCTTTATACGTGAGACCCTTTGCTTTTGCTTTTGTTTTGCTGCTGATCTCTCCCCCTCATTTAAATTCATTTGCTTTATTGTTGCAATTTGTAGTCGCCGTAGTCTAGTAGGTAGTGTGTTGGCTTATTAGACGTAAAGCAAGGGTTCGAGCCCCATGCCAGACATCAAGACAAAGTACAAGTAGAATTTCTTCGGCGACTTCCTATCAGCAGATTTCTGGCAAAAACTCTGAGAGAAAAATAAAATTGCCATGAAAAGTTTCTCAAAAATCTGTCGTTCGAAGTCGACTTTAAACTGTAGGTCCCACCACTCATGTATAAAATTAACACACACAACATAAGTGGTGTGAGAAACTAGGACGTAGTACAATGGGTCAATTCGACCTCCGGGTACGGTACTTGTCTGAATTGACAAGTACACGTCCTCTAACCTAACCTAACCTATTGTTGCAATCACGCAAGCGAGTTGCAAGTTGATGTACAAAAATAAAAAGGGAGTTTCTCTAAAGCCTCAAAGCGTATGAGTGCCATAAATACTTGCAGCAAATCGAAATTAGGCTGCAACAGCTATAAGCTAAAGAAGGCTCTAAAATTTCGTATAAGGACTCTAGTGTGTTGACTTATTAGACATAAGGCCGCGATTCAAACCCCAGCAGATTTCTGGCAAAAATTCGAAGAGTAAAATAAAATTGCTATGAAAAGTTCCTCAAAAAGTTGTCGTTCAGAGGTGACTTCAAGGCCTCTCATGGATGAAATTAATACACACGACGTGGGTGCTGTGAGAAGCTAGATTGTAATCCTGACTAAAGGGTTGTAATGATCAATTTAGAATGTAAGTAAGTACGAGTGCTTTACAGACGATATATCCCACTAAACAATGTCGATCTAATGAGTAAATTGCGATGTATTCCCTGCTTATAATGGGTGATTTTTTAAGAGCTATAGAAAAATTTTTCAAAAAAAAACACATAAAATTCAGAAAAATGCATGAAATCTTTATTTGAATCCATAATACGATCCATATAATTTAATGTTTGAAGATTATTTCATGTAAATGTTGACCGCGACTGCGTCTCAAATGGTCGATCCGCTTAGTCCAATTTTGGCATACTCTTTCCAACATTTCGGCCGATATCTCACGAATAAATGCTTCAATCGGTTGTCTTCCAATGCGTCAATTGAAGTGGGCTTGTCTGTATAGACATGAGCTTTAACATAGCCCCACAAGAAATAGTCTAAAGTCGTTAAAACGCACGATCTAGGCGGCCAATTGACCGGTCCCGAACGTGAAATAAAATGTTCACCGAACTCGTCTCTCAATAAGTCCATTGTTACGCGTGCTGTGTGGCATGTTGCACCGTCTTGTTGAAACCACATGTCATGCAAGTCAAGCTCTTGCATTTTGGGCAAAAAAAAGTTGAATATCATCTCACGGTAGAGCTCACCATTCACAGTGACGTTACGATTCGCAGCATCTTTGAAGAAGTACGGTCCAATGATGCCACCAGCCCATAAACCGCACCAAACTGTGACTTTTTCTGGATGCATTGGTAGCTTTTGCAATGCTTCTGGCTGATCTTCACTCCAAAAGCGACAATTCTGCTTATTTACGTATCCATTGAGCCAAAAAAGTGAGCTTCGTCGCTGAACACAATTTTTCGATAAAGAAGTGAATCTTCGGCCAACTTTCGAAGAGCCCATTCACCAAAACTTCTGCGTTGTGGTAGGTCGTTCGGCTTCAATTCTTGCACCAGCAAGTATTTTGAAAGTCTTCACACCTAAATCCTTCCGCAAAATTTTCCACGTTGTTGAGTAACAGAGGCCCAATTGCTGCGAACAGCAACGAATCGATAATTAATGGTCATCATTAACACTGGCCGATACAGCTGCGATATTTTCTTCAGTTCGCACTCTACGTAAGCATGTTGGTGGTTTAATGTGTCCAACAATGTAAATTTGTTGCGAAATTTAGTCACAACAGCCCGAATAGCCCGAATAGCCGCTTCAGTGGGTCGATTAAACTGACCATAAAATGGAAGAAGCGCGCGATGAACTTTCTTAACAGAGCACGCCTTTTGATAATAAAATTCAATGATTTGCAAGCGTTGTTTGTTTGTAAGACGGTTCATGGTTAAATTATCGACCAAACTGAAGATGTTTGACACAGTGAAACAAAACACGAAACGTGCGTGAGCTGTTTAAACCAGTGTTGCTAAATAGATAATAGCTAAAAAATCACCCGTTATTCACATTTTTTTATTCATTCAAAGTGCTTCTAAACAGACTTCTAGACATGCCTGCGTATATATGCTAAATCCAACCATATAGGGTCACATATACGTTGGCTGTCGATCGTTAAGTCAACTCCATATTTATTGAATCATTAAATCCATCACTGCTATATTCATCTACCACAACTGTAAAATATTGTCGCCACTTGCATTTTTAGTATTTGGAAGAGGGGGGGGGGGCGACATCATTTTGTTATTTCTGTTCTAACACTTCTCCTTGCTGTTCCATAATCCACAGAACATTTGAAATTCCTCTCATGCATGCTTCATATCTGAAGAGAAAAAAAATTCTAAAATTAAGGAAGAAAAACAAAAGAAGCATAATCACAACAACAACAAAAGTCTTGGAACTGAATATCATTAGCTCGGCTTAAACTTTTGGCATTGTAAAGCGTTTTTAGGATTATAAACACGCCTCCACAACTCATCCCATCTCATGCCATCACTGACTGCATATACTTTCGACTTTTATTGCTTTGCCCCCCCCCATCCTTGTCTTGTTTAAAGGATGCCATTATGCTTCATTTTTATTATCTTTTTTTTTTTTGGTTGTTTCTGTTGTTGTTTTCTTGCATTATAAACCAACCAAGCCAACCTCCTTTTCTAATTGCACTCAGGAAATGGAACACACATGTTCAAGTGTTAATATTTGGCTTCAAAAATATTATACACAAGACAAGTAAGAAGAAGCAGAAAGAGAAGAAGAAGCAGAGATCCAAAATCATAATAAGAGTAATAATAAGAAGAAGAAAAGCAAAGCATCATCATTTCGCATTATAATGCAACACCTACTCCCCACTCCCTTACTCCATGCATGTAAATGCTTTGGTGCCATAAAATATAAGAAATTTTCATTCGGAGCTATGCTTCATAAAATGGGGGAGATGAAGCATAGAAAACTGAAAACAGAGAGAAAAAAAATTCTCAAAAAAAAACAATAAAAATCCATGGCGAAGCAGTAAATTATACTTGAGTTCAGCAGTTTAAAGTGCTTGGCTACTTGGCGTATATAAAAAAATGCTAAAAATAATAACAACAATCCAAAGGGACTAATAATATATGGTTTAATTATAAATACAACAACAACACAAACAACAACACACATAATAACAACAATAGCTATGATGAACAATGATATTGAAGTGCAATTGTAATTGTACCCTACACTACCAATGAAAATATATTTCATGTGATCAGGTATTTTGAGACACATTTCTGATTCAATTCAGTTTTAAAGAAATGTTTCCAACAATTTCTTATCTTCTTATTTCTTATTAACAACTGTCTTATGTTATTGTTTTGGAGTATGGTCACTGTCCTGGTATTTCCTTCTCTAGTTGCCTGCTCTAATCCAAGCCGTGTTATGGCAGTAGTCTTACAGATTTGATCTGTTATTCTCAGTAGTAGGTTGACTGCTTTAATAGCTTTTTTTCATTGCATCCCAATTCTTATCAAACAGTAGCGACGCCTCCATTTTATTGTTTACTGTGCGTGGCCCATTCGGATCATAAATCTCTTTTCATAAAAAATCTGCCAAACGCCCGGCAATTGAATATACTGTCCTCTGCAGTTTTCGAAGTATTTTGATGAGAGATCGTAAGATGCAGGAAACTTTTGCAACCACCATGTACGATCGTTGTAGTCTAGTAAATAGTGTGTTGGATTATTAAAAGTGAGGCCACGGTTCAAACCCCAGCTCATGCATATCGGACACAACGAAATATGAAAAAATATTTCTACGACGATTTCCTCTGAGCAGATTTCTGACAAAAACTCTGAGATGAAATACAAATTACCATGAAAAGTTTCTCAGGAATCTGTGGTTCGTAACGGACTTTAGACTGTAGGTCCCACAACTCATGTATAAAATTAACAGACACAACATAAATGGTGTGAGAATCTCGGTAGCAATCCTAAAGGGTTGTAATGACCTATAATGTATGTACAGGGTGGCTGATATATAATGCAACAAAGTAAAGCACTATATTTTTTTAATTTTTTTTAATTCTATTGTTCAAAAGCAAAAAATGTTGAAAATAACATCAAATTTTAGAATCTGTTTAGATTTGTTCGAATTGGCCACCTTTGGTACGAATTATGGCCTTCAAACGGCCAACAAAGCCATCACAGGCTGCACGAAAGTGGCTTTGCGGTATTTTGGCCCATTCCCGGCGAAGCGATGTCTTGAGATGATCGATACTTTGGTATTTTTTAGTGAGAACCTTACTCTCCAAAATGTCCCAGGCGCAAAAGTCCAACGGATTGAGATCCGAAGATTTTGGTGGCCATTGTGCGGTAGAAATGAAGCAAGGAACCTCCTTTTTAAGCCATTCTTGGTTGACGCGTGTTGAGTGCGGTGGTGCTTTAATGTTTGTCTGCCCAAGGCTTCAATACTGTCTTTAAGACATTTTCCCGATAATATTCGGCATTTATTTTGACCCCACGGTCGATGAATACTAGCGGGGAGCGACCACCGGCCGTTACGGCGACCCACACCATTACCATCGGCGGCGCTTGAGTTCTGGTGGCCAATCACAGGTGTAAATTTTCAGCTGACCTCTTTGGCAAGTAAACCCGATCATTTTGTTTGTTCACAAACTGCTCAATTTGGAATGGCTTCTCATCGGAGAAAACCAAATTCGGTAACTGCCCACTTTCGTGCAAGCGAAGTAACTCCTTGGCTCTTTTCAGTCTAACTTTTTTTTTTGTCCATCGGTGAGCTCTTGCACTTTTTGGAACTTCAATGGCTTTAGTCCAAGCTCATTTTTCAATATGTGTTGCATCCGTTCTCACGATATGTTCAGCTCACGAGCAATTTTTCCACCGATCGATCCAATCTGGCCTTCACTTTTCGGATAATTTTTGGTGTTGTTACCGTTTTTTTTCGTCCACTTTTTGAACGCGATGCAACACTGCCAGTATCACGGTGACGAGCAATGGTACGAGAAACAAAAGATTTAATCAAATTTAAATGCTGGAGGGCTCTAACGATAGCCACCTGTGGTTTTCCAGCCAAATATAAAACAATCACACTATCACGCTTGAATTCCATCACGAATAACTTTTTTTTCTGAATGCAAGACATCAAAATGCTTTTGTAAGCTTGTAAATAATAAAATGAACTGTCACTGGAATAAATCTGTCAGCTGTTAGACGAGCGGTTTATAAATGATAACAACCTGAAGTTGGTTGCAATACATATCAGCCACTCTGTATGTATGGTCTAGGACTGCGTTATATGACAAGTTGCCTCCTTCATAACTTATATTTCTCCATCTTTTAATATCTCGATTAGTTTCGAGATATACCCACGGTTAGGACTACTTGTCCATCTTCTTCATCATTTTCCCAGAGGTTTTGTTTCCCATTTAAGCCTCTGTTCCATCTTGCTACCCGGTTTACGGCGATAATTCCTCCTGCACCTCTTGTAGTTTCCAATGATACGAAATGACGTAATATCTCCTTAATAGCGGAACTATTTTCTCCAACATGCATGTTTTAGAATTACTTCTCATAAAAGTATCGATGAAAGCAAATTTAAGATGACTTAATCAAAGTAAAAGCTTGTTATGCCCAAGCCTCACCTAAGTATTTTTATTGTCGTGAAGAGCTGCCTTAGTACAGCGGCCGTACGGATGGATTGTATACTTCTCTAACTTTATAGAATATCCCTATAATATCTCCCCCAGGCCTATTGTTGTAACAAACTTCAGAATGCTGCTACATTTCAATAATTACAATTCACTGCCTAGTACTGACAGTGATTCCTTTTGGCGCGGTAATACTGTACGGGTCCCAAGAATGTGTTCTAATGATTAATTCTCTTTACCACAGGACGTACACTTAGGGCTCAAATTAACCCTCATTCTGTGTAAATGTACTCTGGGTCTGCAGTGTCCTGTCAAAAAACCGTTTACCAACCTCAACTCTATTCTGAATAGTCGGATGCATGTCTCAGATATCCTCTTATTATAATTTATCAACACAAGTTTTGGAATGCCTTAAATTCACTTGGTTTTAGAAGAGTCTTTGCCTCTCTTTATCTTCCCTTTCGTTGAACACACTTTTCCAAATAATACCTAGAATCCTCTTCAATCGACTTGGGTTTGCCACTTACCTCGGTCAAGTTGGCCATTGCGCGGAAATACTTTCGGGACGGAAACCTATATTGGTCAATGAGGGGCCCTCCTCCACCGCTAGAGTCACTTGGCCCTTGATGGATAGAAGGCGCACCATCCAGTTACTCGGAATTGATCGTTACATCATCTCAATCACAGTGACCATGCTTACAGGTCATTGCATTATGGGAAGGCACGCGGAAAGAATGCAGCTGCCATTTAACGACTTCTGCCGTGGGTGCAGATCCGCTGAGGAAGAGGAGACTGTTGTCCATTTTCTTTGTCAATGCCCACCTCTTGCGAGGTGCAGATATAGGTTATTCGGCTTTCCAATCCTTGTCAGCTAGACGGAGCTGCCATCCATTGCTGTCAAGGATATAGCTTCGTTTGTCAAACTTTCAGGCTGGTTTTCCAGCGTGGGATAGTCGTGTTTATAATGTGCAGCCCAAAAAACCAACTTCTTCTTCTTCCCTTGATTTGGTGGAACTTGGTCAGTACAGGAACTGCGTTCACTTGTGGCGTGACAACGGGCCGCTATGCGTGCTCAAGTGAGCATTTGGTATCAAAGTTACTATTCCAACCAACCCCGCTCTTCTCGTCGCAAGTACGCTTTTTTTTTATTAAGCATTTGAACTGAATCCAGTTCGCAATTCCTGACAATTTTTTAAGGTCTTATAAGGTATCACAGACGTCGGCTTTGGCCTGTTGTAAATATTTTTTGAATTTTTTTTTTCAAATTTAATTCCTAAGAAAAAATTTGTTCGAAGGGTTGTAGATTTCATTTGAGAGGAATAAATTGGAATAGGAGGGGATTTCATGCACTTGTATTGTGTGTGTACCATCTATAACAAGAGAGATTATTAATCTCTTTTCGGTTTTATATTCACAAAGATTCCCTTCTTGGAATTAAGAAACAAGGCGGTAGAATTTATTAGCTATTGGATGCATCCGTAATGTTTTATTTCAAACGTAGAAAGACACCTCCCACCTCCCCGTCTAGAAGTGATAAAAGAAGAATTGTTTTCGAAGGGTAGTCGCGTTAAAAAATATGTTCGTCTTTATGGAAATTTTTTTTTTTGGTTATCAATTGCATTTAAAACGATTTACTGAAGTGTAAAGTATGACGCTCTTAAGTTTTATACGGAATTTTAAAATAATTTTAACACATGAAGGAAGGGACCCATAAGGAGGGTTTAATTGCGAAATTTTGAAATTACAATTTGAATAATTAATAGAAATCAAATAAGACGATAATAATGAAAGACTCAAATAAATATGGAATATTTTACAAACATAATACTATGCTGCATAAAGAATACGCAGAGGTTCGCATGCATAAAATGTTGCTTAGGGTTTGATTTCAAAAGTAAAGTTTTTTTTGGAGCACAAATGAGCATATGATTTCGATGTAACTTTTATTTCATCATTGGACCTTCCGTTCGTTTGGAGATTGCTGCCTTTTTCTCATATTTTGAGCGGTATCTTGACAATAACTTAACTAATGCTGATGTTCAAATGATCCCATATTGGATCCCAAATTGCTTTAACCAAAATTGTCTAACGACATCAAATCGCTTTACCTTTGTAACCTCTTGACAAACCCAAAATGTAAAATTAATTTTTCTAAAAATTCTGTAATGGGTCGCATTGTGAGACCAAGATTCTGCCTTGTTAAAGCCGTCAAGCCTAGCCCTCAAGCCTATCCATCAAGCCTATCCATCAAGCCTATTTCATAAATTTCAATAAAAGGCCAAACTGATTTTATTATCATATGGTCAAAGCACTCTAGATTAATGCTTCTAAAGGATCATTTTTGAAAAATAAGATTAACTGCCACCTCCAGACGAAAAACTGCACGGAACGCTCCCTTTTCTTGGATGAAATAGTCTTCCCCCAATCACTTCTGCCAAGCAACGTGTTAGAAAATTTTGTTAGAAAAACCAATTCAAAAAGTCTGTTGATCTAACTTCCAATAAGCATACGGCCTTAATTGTTGCGTGAGTTGGAATTTATATGCACGCAGGTGCAAATTCAAATGCAAAATATGTCATAATGAATGTCATATCAAATGCACTTTCCCTACCAGAAGCAATATTTTCAGCAGCATATCCTTTGCGATGATGCGCAAACCTGCCATTATCTGCACCTCATCAAATATCTTCGAATTTATTTTGAATCTAAGGGTTATCCGTTTATTGGTTTCAAAAGTATGAGACTGGAATTCAACATCTGTCAAACTAAGTTGTGAAACCAATTTTTTTCTTTTCAGTTGAAAGTCTGACATTGACGAAAATGGATCGCATAACTATCACACAACGCATAAAAATTATCAAAACCTACTACAAAATTCTGCCACAGCCACGAATCGTGCTTTAAGAGGAGATCATGGTTTACATTATGGTCCAACTACGCAAGCAATTGGCAAAATTGTGAAGAAATTTGAAGAGACTGAAGTGGTTACAAATATTGAAAGGCCTGTGTATCATCGTTTCGCTCGTTCCGCTGAAAATATGGCTATTGTAAGTGAAAGTGTTGCCGAAGACCCGAATGTGTCGATTCCACGTCGTTCTCAGGAATTAGGACTGTCTTACGGCACATTATGGCATGTTTTGCATTTAGATCTACACCTACATCCATATGAAGTCCAGCTCACGCAACAACTGAAGCCAGCTGACCATTCACAACGTCGTAGATACATGGAATGGGTGCTTGAACAACAGGCGGTGGACGGCAATTTTTCGAACAAAATTTTCTTCAGCGATGAAGCACATTTTACATTCGGTGGATATGTTAATAAACAAATTTGTCGTATTTGGGGTTCTGAGAATCCTCAAGTAATTGAAGAGAGGCCATTGCATCCAAAGAAGTCACTGTTTGGTCCGCTCTTTGGTCCGAAGGCGTGATTGGAACTTACTTATTCGAAAACGACGATGGAACGACTGTCACCGTCGATTCGGAGCGTTATTGTCACATGATAACCGACTTTTTTTGCCTGTTATTGAAGTATACAACTTGGGGAATATGTGGTTTCAACAAGTCGGTGCCACATGCCACACAACTCGAGCGAATATTGCTTTATTGCAAGAGACATTCCCTGGCCGCGTAATTTCTCGTCGTGGCGATATCAACTGGCCACCAAACTCATGCGATTTGACACCATTCGACTTTTTTGTGGGGCCACGCGAAAGACCGTGTTTATGCAGATAAACCTTCAACTCTTGAGCACTTTAAAACCAACATTCGGCTGAGATACCGCCCAATATGTGTGTCAAAAAGTGGTCGAAAATTACCTGAAAAGAAGCAATGCTTGCAACACTTCGCGTGGAGGTCTTTTAAATGATGTTTTGTGTTTCACACATAACGTTCAACGTTCAAACTTTACAATAAAAAAGAAATATCACAAAAAAATATTGTATATGTGTTTTATTTACGTTCACTTTTGAAACCTCGAAATGGATAACCCTATAGATCGGTTGTAACAACCATAATCACCCCGAAATGCTCAAGAAGTGGCCACGTTCGAATCAGAATTTTCAAAGCCAGTTTACACTATTTTTTCGGATGGTAAACCTATTCTTATATAAATAGCACTTGAAATACTGACTTTTTGAAACCACTAAATGAGTTAAATTATCTAGGGAAATAAGCACAGTTTTCTGGTAGTACGCCGCTATTGGACTTAGCTGTCAACCTCTCTAATAATTTGGTTGTCTCATAGATGCAGCATTGAATAGCCATTATGTATGGAAATACCCATATGTATTCTGAATTACTTACTGGATTCTGTGAGTTTTCATCGACTAATTGCGAAATCCTTCACAATGGAAATATTTTATGGGATTCCTAGCTAGTACTTAGATTCACTTCAGCTAAAGCTCTACTGCTTATCTCTATGATGTTAAAACCGACAACTTAAAAGAGACAAGCCCGTTCAAAAACCTTATTAGACACTATGTTCCTCAAAATGAACTTCAGTCATATTCAAGTGAATACTAAGACACAGCAAATCCGGTCGATATGAATACGGTACTCTCTTGAGTGAGTAAAATCGGACTTTATGGTGTCTATGGCCTGGGCATTATGGGCAAAAAAACTAAGGCCTTGCTGGGAATTTACAGACATAATACACTTCTGGTAGTTTTATTTGGTCAACTGTAGTGTTTAAGAGGGCGAATGATTGAGACAACAAGGACAAAGAAGTCATTAAGTGGAACTTTTAATCCTACTGCCAGATCTTTGTATAGGAATGATTAGAAATTGTGGTATTGGGTAGTGTTCATATTAATTTGGGATAACACACCGGATGAGAGCGCTAAGTTGAAATCTTTGTTCTCACCTTTAAAAAATTTATATTTCTGTCGAACTATTTCAGCAGCCTTATTAAAAATACTGTCATGAAAAAAGTTCTTGAAACTGTCGTTCGAAGTCAATGTTAAAGACTAATTTGACATTAGGACCGTAATAGTCAATGATTGCGTGTAAATGATTTCCTCATGGCCTGTGAGGCATGAGTATGTGACACGTTTTACCTAACCTGCAAGAAAGGCGAACAGTGAAAGAGGTTGATATAATTTAGAGCATGATTAGCAGGCTGGTACATTCAGGCTGGTACAGTTAGAGCAAATATTTTACATCTCACGTAAATAAATCAAATCTGCAATCTGCTGAAAGTATAGTGTTACGAACCTCTTGGTACCGTGCTAGGTTTCAGACAAGGCAATCCCTTATCATGCGACCTCTTCAACTTCGTCATGGAGAGTGTTCTGCGAAAGGCAGGAGTTCACCGCAGTGGCACTATTTTTCAAAAAAGTGTCCAGTTGCGTGCGTACGCTGACGACATTGACATCATAGGGCGTACCAAGCCAGATGTTACTGCTGCCTTTAGTGCTATTGAACGGGAGTCTACTAAGATGGGTCTGGCAGTAAATGAGGGCAAAACAAAGTATATGTTATCGACAAGTAGAGACGTATTTTTCACAGATTACGGCCGATAACTATAATTTTGAAACAGTCAAGGAATTTGTTTATCATGGCTCCGCCGTTACCACCAGAAATGATGTCAGTCTGGAGATCAAGCGCAGTATCACTCTTGACAACAGGTGCTACTATGGTCTCAATAGGCAATTGAGTAGCAGAGACCTCTCTTGTGCGACAAAACTAATACTCTACAAGACGCTCATCATGCTTCTTTATGACGCAGAGGCATGGACTCTATTAAGCACTAATGCAGCAGCCTTGAGAGTATACGAGAGAAAAGTACTACGCAAGATCCTCGGTCCAGTGCGAGTTGACGATGATTTCCGAATCCGATCCAACAGTGAGCTGCATGAGCTCCTCAACGACATGACGTTGCAGCGTATTAATATCCAGCGGCTGCGCTGGCTCGGCCATGTCGTTCGAATGGAGGAGGATGCTCCGACGAGACGGGTATTTGATGCGGGAATCTGCGGAAATCGGCGAAGATGACGACCTTGCATCCGTTGGAAGGACGAAATCGAGGAAGCCGTGTCATCGATTGGCGTAGGCGCGCACGAAGCAGAGGCGCCTGGAAGCATGTGTTACGGCAGGCCGAAATCCGTTAAACTGGTTGTTATGGCCAATTAAGCAAGTAAGTAAGTATAGTGTTACGAAAATGAAAAAATCTAGATACTGGTGTTTTGCTTTTACATCGCTTAACATTAAAATTATGAAGAAAAATATAACAACAAACACCAGCATAAAAAAATGGTAAAAAGTAAACAAAAATACAACAACAAACACAAGCATGAATAAATGAAAATAAACGATGTTTACATTTATAGAGATTTCGAGAAGGCGAAGTCATGAACATTCGCCTTCATGAGCATTCATCTGACCGTTTACTTTGCCATATAAAAGGCAAGGCAAGGCAGGCGAATGAGTCAGTAAAGTTCAGTCAGTCTTGTGTGAGAACTGGGTGTGTTTGAAGAGAGTAATCGTGGTTTGAAGATCTTCGTTCTAAAGATCTGTCGAATAATTGCCTAGTGATTGTTATTGTTTATGCAAAGGATATAAACAGAGAAATAACAAACAAAAGCAATTGTTGTTGTTTACATCAAGTTGTAAACAGTGGCACACAGAATTGTGCTAAACTAAACACAGACTTATTAACGCAAGGAAAATTCAAAGAAGAAATTGAAATTTCTCAGCAGTTTGTTGGGTGAAATATTATAGAAAACAATTATTTGGCACTATTAAATACAAAATCCTGAATTTCTTGCAATTCATTTGAAGTTGTGGTATTTGCAATACCAGTATAAAACCAATATATACTCTCCACCTATAAAATGTGGCATATTACAACCACTTACTGTATTTACTTGCT
The DNA here is from genome assembly GCA_936449025.2 of Sarcophaga subvicina. NCBI lineage: Eukaryota > Metazoa > Arthropoda > Insecta > Diptera > Sarcophagidae > Sarcophaga > Sarcophaga subvicina. Next base: position 144,518,154 of record OW388080.2, on the reverse strand, counting down.
GCAACAAAATGTTTAACATGTACAAACACTCACTGTTTCATAAACGCAAACAGGAAAACAACAATTAAAATAAGTGGACAAGGATCAACTAATCAACACTACTGCCACCACCAACATTAACGACATCAACAATGTCGACTACCAGCAGCAACTGTAATGACAGCAGCAACAACAACAAATGTGTGTAACGGCAATATCATCAAAAACGCAACAGATACATGCTATACGAACAATTACGGCTGTAAATACGAGCAACAATAAGAAGATAACACATACTAACACATATGCTAGCAACACTATGAATGAAATAACAACAACAACAACAATACAAACAAATATAAACAAAAATAAACAATGCAACACAACATTTTAGAATATCCATGCAAATAAACAGAGACTGGCAGAAACAGATAGAGATAGAGAGAGAGCGACACACAGTCTAACAAAGAAGAGAAATCGAAAGGCAAACGACAAGAGCACGAGCATGAATTTAATATTTAAATGTATGAGTGTATGTGTGTAAATAATTTTAAAGTAAACAATTCAGACATATTAGTGTGCAAAGGAGTAAGCCAGAGTGCAAGAGTATGTTTGGATTTTGTAAAACTGAGCAAGTGAGAATTAAATTCTGACAAATTCGCACTTGAATGACCATTGACATACACACACACATACACTCTCAAACATGCACACACATATTTCATTTTTATAACAAAGCTTCATACTCCATCTCATCCTCTTTCTTTCTTAGAGTTACAGGCACGTGGGTGGGTACACGTACTCTGGCATAATTATACTCGAAAGAAAACATTGCAAAATACTTACTTAGATTGTCTATTAATGTGTAATGTGTTTATATATTATTCATATGTATGTGTGTGCATGTATGTATGCATATATATGTATGTGTCGACAACATAACCTCAAACATCTGGGTGTAAAATATAAACACTTACCCCTGCAACACTATGCATATTTGATATTGCAATAGAGATGCCAAGGACATATTAATACACAGCATGCACTCACTCTCTATCTCTTTAATGCTCTCCCTCTCTCTCGCTCTCTGGCACTGCATCCCTGTATGAAATCAGTGTTTATAAGTGTTGGTTTTAAAATTGTATGAATATTGCATGTAAGAGCGGTAGAATACAAAAAAAAAAGAATTCAAATGAAAATCAAAGGAAAATAGCATCAAGTAAAGAACTGACAGAGTGTGTAGATGTTTACACACTCATTTATTTTTTAATTTTTTTTCTTTCTGATTTCAACTTAATTTTAATGCCAAAGTATTGTATTGGTTGGTAGAGAAAGTCTTTTCGTTTCGACAGGTTTTCAGAGAAACTTTTCATAGCAAATTTATTTACTCTCGTAGGTTTTTGCCAGAAGACTGCTGATAGGAAGTCACCAATGGAAATATTTTTTTGCTTTGTTTGAGATGCCTGAACTGGGATTTCAATCACGGGCTCACGTCTTATAAGCTAACACACTAGCGGCTGGACTACGGCAACTTCAGCACTTAGGTTAGGTTAGGTCGTAGTGGTAGCTTTGATCATGTCGCAAAGCTCACTTGAGCGCACATAGCGGCCCGTTGTGATGCCAGGGGTGAACGCAGTCCCTGTGCTGATCAAGTTCTACCAAGACCAGGGAGGAGGAAGAAGTTGGTCAGCACAAGGAAAGAAAGAAAAGTTTGATGAACGAACGATCCTTGGTGTCAATAGATGATAGTTCCGTTAAGCTGACAAGAAACGGAGAGCCAAATAATCTATTCCTGCACCTAGCAAGTAACGGACACTGACAGAAGAAGTGGATCACAGTTTCTTCTTCCTCAGGGGATCTGCAAGCGCGGCAGAAGTTGTTGAATGGGAGCAGCATCCTTTCCGTGTATCTGCCCATAACGAAATGGCCCGTACGCATGGCCACTATGGTCGAGATGGTGTTACGACCAAGTCCAAGCAACTGGTTCGTACGCCCACTATCCGCCACTATCAGACCAGCGAGACACTGAAGCGCTCAGAAAGTAGGTCGAGACAGCGGCCTAACGGTCCTGGAGTTATTCACAAAACCCGACAGAGATCTTATGGCGGCATGACTGTCGGAGAAGACCGAGACGCGGGTGAAAGGAGCACCGTTAACGAGGATCCATTCGAAGGACTTCAGCACTTATTCTAGCAAATTTTGGCAATTGATTTGAGTAGTTGACCCAGCTTTACATACAATTTCATGCGATCGTTTTGACAAAATCAATCCTGACGCAACGCATGAGTTCCAAACAGAATGGTCGTTGTATAATTTATCAGGATGAGGAAGGAGGCAAATCACCGAAAACCTTTGTTCAAGACAACTCCTCTCTAAAGAAATCCTATAATCAGCCATCTTGGTGTCTGGACTGCCTTAAGAAAGTGCCTCTGACATGTTGCGCCAGCATTTGGTATACGAAGTACCAGTGGGCGATTGCGGCATTTATGTGGATTGAAGTTTCTGTATCGTGGGGAAATAAATTTCGAGTACTAGGCTATTGAACACAATCTTCAAAAAGATTGAGATCATCGTCATTTCATAGACCTCTTAAATTGCCATTCATATCCTTTAAATTACCAGATATTTTGTATCGCTTGCTAAACAAACGAACTCAATGCATTGTTGAATAAAATACATCACTGCCGACAGCATACGCCGGTTGCTCTGTAATCGATTCGATGAGTTCTGCATCTAGTGCAACTAAAACTCCTTTGTTTTTAGCTGCCTGCCATTGTCGTCATAAATGCATTGTTATGAGCGTTTTGATGATGAGTAGATTCGTATCATACTTATAATTTGTGATACATATACGCATTCATACTTATTTTAATGTCATACTCTTACTACTCATATTCAAAGTTTGAAATACTCATGGTACTCATACTTAACAATACGCATGATGTTATTGATTTCGACTCTCCATGACTCATCGTATACACGAATCATAAAATAAGTATGATTCGCGTACGAGCACTACAATACTCACAAGAAGGTTGTGTGTTTGCTCTGCTTGCTGTGTTTGTCGTACTTCTCTCTTTGTAAATGCAACAACAACTAAGACTTTAAATTTTGACGAATGATTAGAATCACTCGAATCATTTATGAGTAGTATTATAAGTATTTATCTCCAGTTATGAATCTGAATGAGTAGGCGTATGAATCAAACGTTGTCCGAACGTTATGATTTTGATGTCAACGCTGTACTCATACTCATTGCAACGTTGTACTTTTAAATCAATGTTGTACTGAGTACGAATGAATCAGAGTAGTTGGATTTCAATATTGTGGACTCACTCATACTCAAAATTTCATGAGTACTTATGAGTAGCGAAAAAGCAATTCATTGCTGATCTCTGCCTGGTATATAAGGCCCCGATCTAAAGACGGCGAAATACCCTTTAATTCTGTCTGTAAAATAAAAACTAGAGGTGGAAACTCATTTTCCCTCTACCCAATTCAGCATGCCATTGTAAACCTTAGTGATTTATAAAGTAATATTAATGCAATCGTGTATGTATGTATGTATGTATAATCCTACTAGACACTGCAGTAACACTTTGCTGGTTAAATTTCGTTCTCTTCCACCCTTGTATAGGTGCTAGTCACAGTCTCCCTCTCTCTGTCTCCATTTTTATTGCAAAATATCTGAGATTCTGAAATTTAATTACGAGTAAATCAAGTAAATCTGATTTCAATAAAAATGAAAATCATGCAACTCCTGTCTGTCCGTCCGTCCTTCCAATACCTCTGAAACTGAGTGTTAAATTTAAAATAGAATGACATTTTCTACGAGAACCTTTTCTTGTTAGCTAAATGACTTAAGCTTACTAGGTGTGTTTGAGTTTGTGCATGTCTGTCGTTACAATTTTAATCAAAAAGTCAAATAAATATTCCATTTGGTTTGACTTAAAAACTCCGGCAACAAAAATGTAGAAGAATAAGAAACATAAAAGAGAGGAAGAGTTTTTAAAAAATACGTATTAAAATGAAAATTAACACAAAAAATAAGAGAAAAACAGAGCGACATTAAAAGTTTTTATTTAAAATGTTCATTTTTAATGCTAAATTTCCATTTGGCTCCACTTTGATTCTATACACCAGAAATAAACTCGGGTGTAGGATTAGAACCAAACCTACCGGCTATATAAGAAGCACACAGACCGCTAAAGAATTTAATTCTTATTATTTAGCAGTAATGGAATGATTATATTAGATATAGAGACATAACCTCCATTTTTATATACCTATCTAGGCAGATTTGATTTTCAAGTCGATCCATAACTCTTGCAATGTCCTTAATGTGAGAAATAATTTCTGGAGTTCCAAACGTGGAATTTACATTGAATAAGAAGCCTTCTAACAAACGATTTCCCAACTTTGACAGTTGATAACGGCCATCTTGTTAAAGCAAAATCTGTCAAATTATTTGTCATTTATTCAGTCTGTCACTTTACTATGGATGTTTGCCGAATAAGCTCTAGAGCAATTAGAAACTGACCGTAATTTTCCTTGAAAAATCATTTTCAATGATGATTACCCTATCCGAATGAATGGGTACTTGAACAAACTATCGGGTCCGCCATCTAACGTTTTTTTGATCTGATTTGACAGATAATTAGTTTTATCCTTCCGCTGAACAAATATGGTTGTGTATACGCTTCAACAACGCTGGGAAATATTGCGGCATTACTTTGAAAATCATGGTAATGTTGCAGAATGTGTGTGAAAATTGCGTACGGATTTTGGAAGAACTGAAGCACTGTCAGCTCGGTATGTTCGTTATCTTGTGAAAAAAGTGAAAGAAACTGGCATCCTCATCAATAAACCAAAGCGTGAAAAGCCAAAAACAGTGCGTACACCCGAAAATATTGCTGCTGTGGCAGAAAGTGTGCGTGAAGCGCCATCAACATCAATTCACCGTCGTTCTCAACAATTGAACATTTCGGAGACATCATTGAGACGAATTTTTGCATAAAGAGCTTGGTATGACTCCATAAAAAGTCCAATTGGTTGAGGAGTTGAAGCCAATTGACCATCCAATACGTTTTCGCTTCGCTAAGTGGGCCTGTGATCGACTTAGAGAAGATGCCGATTTAGGCAAAAATATCATCTTTTCAGATGAAGCTCATTTTGATCTTGGCGGGTATGTAAACAAGCAAAATTGTCGCATTTGGGCCATTTTTTCTTCGAAAATGAGCAGGGAGTGGCCGTTACAGTCAATGGCGATCGTTATTGGCCCGTGTTGAACGAATTTTTGTTCACAAAAATTGAAGAGGAGGATATTGGCAACATTTGGTTTCAACAGGACGGCGCTACGTGCCACACAGCCGAAGCTACACTCAATGTTTTGCGCCCTGTTTTTGAAGATCGCATTATCAGCCGCAGAGCTGATGTCGTTTGGCCATCACAGACTGCGATTTGACACCGTTGGACTATTATTTGTGGGGTGCCGTCAAAGATAAGTGTTACGCCGACAAGCCAGAAACAATTCACGCTTTAAAGGACAATATTCGTGAACCCATTGGTGAAATACAGCTGCACACAGTCGATAATGTGCTTAAAAATTGGACTGATCGTGTAGGCTACAGCATGGCCAGCCGAGGCAGCCATTTGAATGAAATTATTTTCCATTATTAACCGGAAGGATTGTACTTTCAAATAAAAAAAGAAATTTGAGAAAATATTCAGTAGTTTTTTTTTAAAGCATTTTCAAAAAAAAGTTATTTGGCGGACCCTTTAAATTGTCGAATTTTGGACAATACCACATGCGTCCAAGAGCGTCCAATGCATTCTGTTTGGTGTGGATTTTAAGTTTTTCCTGTTTCCTTCAAAACGAACGACATCAGTAAACGGCGAGCACTACAGATCGTTGCTTATCAACTTCTTTTGGCCTGAATTTTGTGTCAAGGACATGTGATTAAAACAAGATGTTGCTACGTGCCGCATAGTTCATGCTACAACGGATATTCAACATGGGTGATGTGAAGGCATGGTCATCTAACGTGGTGGCGATGTGAACAGGCGACGAAGATCGTGTGATTTGACTGTTAGACTTTTTATCGAGGGTTTTTTTTCTTAAATCGCAGGTGCTTGAGAATAAACTACAAACCACAGTGGCCTTTAAGCAAACATAACCCATGTCATCGTTTTTAAAGCCATTATACCCGTTCATCGTCATCGGTCGAATTTAGTCTGATTTATGCTTCAGAATCAAGGAAAATCTGACATTTTGAATGCGCTACGCCCAAAGAAGCTGTGTTATGAAGTTTATGAAGTTCTTCAGTTTCCATTTCTCCTTTGTCTTGCTTCAGTTGTATTACTTACTTTACAACCTTTTAGTCAGAATTACAACCGAGCTTTTTACACAACCCGTGTAACCATAAGCTTACAGCTCAACATAGACTCTGAACCAGAGATCAGCAATGAATCGCTTTTTCGCTACTCATGAGTACTCATGCAATTTTGAGTATGAATGAGTCGACAGTATTTGCAATCCAACTACTCTGATTCATTCGTACTTACTATAACGTTAATTTATAAGTAGAGGTTGCAATGAGTATGAGTACAACGTTGATATCAAACTCATAACATTCGAACTATGTTTGATTCATACGCCTACTCATTCAGATTCATAAATTTAGAAAAATACTTTTAAAGGATTCGTGTGATTCGAATTATTCGTCAACATTTACAATCTTAGTTGTTGTTGTATTTACAAAAAAAGAAGAAAGAGAAAGACAAAGACAAAGACAGCAATCAAAGCAAACACAGAACCTTCTTGTGAGTATTGAGTGTTCGTACGCGAATCATACTTATTTTGTGATTCGTGTATACGATGAGTCGTGGAGAGTCGAAATCAATAACATCATGCGTATTGTTAAGTATGAGTACCATGAGTATTTCAAACTTTGAATATGAGTAGTATGAGTATGACATTAAAATAAGTATGAATGCGTATAAGTATCAGAAATTATAAGTATGATTCGAATCTACTCATCTTTGAATACTCATTGCTGACTTCTGCTCTGAACGAAAGTTTTAAGAAGCTTTTTAAGACAATTTTCTTAAATTGTTTGCTAGAAGACTGCTGAGAGGAATTTTTAAAAATTCTTTTTTCAGGATTTTAAAGCTTTGAGTTGAACTTATAAGCTCTTGTATAGTAAGCCAACTAAGCACCTAGTAATCTACAAGGAGTTCCGTTAATCGAAGTATTTTCAACTAACCAAGTGACTAGTTTACTCGGGATTGTCTCAGGAGGACAGTCTCTATGAAATATATATTGGGTTGTTGTATTGATTGTAGTGGTAAGAATCCTTGCTCACTAAATTAAACTATTTTCAGCGCATGGTATTGCTTGAACATCCTGTTACTGAACTGTTGTTAGTGCTATGATATCTGGGGGTTATAGAGTTTTTTGTCACAGAATACAGGATTACGACCTAGTTGCTCCCACCACTTATGTTGTGTGTGTTAATTTTATGCATGAGTGGGGGACCTACAGTTTAAAGTCGACTCCGAACGACAGATTTTTGAGAAACTTTTTCATGGCAATTTTATTTCGCTCTCAAAGTTTTTGCCAGAAATCTGCTGAGAGGAATTCGCTGAAAATTTTTTTTTGCTTTCGGAGCCCTAACTTAGCAACATTTTATTATGGGGATCCTATAGCATCCCCGAATGTGTTGTATGACACACCTTTCAATATTTTTTGCCACCATATGTGCTTAATCCAGAGGAAATTCCTTTTCAGTTACTTTACTTTAAACAAAGTTTAGCATTGCGGTGTGATTGAACAAGAAAAATCAATTGCATGGGAATCACTCTCAGATTAAAAAAAAAGAAAAAATTTAATCCGAAAGTATGAAGGAAAAGAGTTCACTTAAGGTTTGCGGTCCTTAAATCAAATCCAATGGGACTTATGAATACCGCACCACTAAGACCAAACAACAGAAAACTGTACACGATTCATTTATTAGTAATGCAATCATACATACAGTAAAGCCTGCTTAAAGTGAACAAAGTTTTCTTATCAAATGCTTGGGATTTTGGATTTTCTACTACTAAACGTAGTTACTTCAAGAGTATTTGGATTGGATTGTTGGGTTGCTTGTGCCTTTTGAAGTTTATTGATGGTTTTCTAAGTCGAAACAAAATATGTAGCATTGCAGCATTGCAAAGTTATCGATAACAAAACAATGGCAAAAATTTATTTCTAATGTTGTTGTTGTTGCTGTTTTCATTTTCTAAAAGCAAAAGAGTGTCGCTGTGCAAATGTGTGAAAAATGTAGGACAACTTTTACTGAATTTTTCTTAAAAAAATTTCCATTTCTTTTCGGTTTTTCCTTCTTTTTTTTTTCTTTTACTTCTTCAAAGTAGAGGGTTAAACTGCATGAAACACCAAAGTCACCCACAAAATGCCAGGCAAGGCAGGCAGGCAGGCAAGCATTCAAGCACTTAAACACTCAATGCACACACATACATAGTACAACTGACAGACAGACATAGCAGTTTAAGTATTTGCATTGAAAGCACAACAAATGCTTAGCAAAAGAAGGAAAAGAGCAAAAAAAGAATGAAAAAAAATCCTAAAAAGCTTATGCAAGTTCCTCAAAAGGTTATAAAATTTTAGAAAATGGAAATTTTCCTCAGAAAAAATTCAACAAAAAAATCTAAAAATCCTCCCTGAGAGAAATGTATGAAAAAAAGAAGAAGAAGAACTTCATTTACCAATTAGGTAATCGTTTTAAAAACAAAAGAACTCCGTTTTTTTCCAATTCCAATACATATGGGCCAAGCTGCCTTAGCTGCAAATAACAACATTTAGTTGTAGTTCTGTAACTCTTCATACATCCATACATACTTACAATACTGTTTTACAATGTCTATGAACCAATGGGTCAAATCAGAGAGAATGATAGGTAGGTGCAGGCGTATGAGTGACTGATGGAGAAACGGCAGCTGGTGGTGGTGGTGGTGGTGTTGGTGTTGTTGGCCAACATATTTGTTTTGCATTCTAAAATTGTACACACAATACCACAAATTGTCCACAAATGTTTGGCTCTTGAAGTAACACATGCAACAAACGATTTTGTATAGAACATAACGTAACGTAACGTAACGTAACGTAATTGTATAAATTTTCTTCCTTTACTTCTGTTCTCTCACATACGTATGTACATATATACACCCACATCTACTCAAATATATAAATATTCTCTTTCACACACACTCACAAGCAGAACATTGGAAAAGTTGGTCTTTTCGTATTTTATGTTGCTACGGGGCAGTGTAATTCTATTTACAGTGTGACACATGTACAGTGTTACGGTGGGAAAACAAAGGGGACTCACCAAGACTTTCAGTACACCTAAATCAAAATACACAAACAATAATAATGAAACAACGATGTTTACATTTATAGAGATTTCGAGAAAGTGAAGTCATGAACAGTCGCCGTAGTCTAGTAGGTAGTGTGTTGGCTTATTAGACGTAAAGCCAGGGTTAGAGCACCACGTCAGACATCAAAACAAAAATACAAAAATTATTTCTTTGGCGACTTCCTCTCAGCAGATTTCTGGCAAAAACTCTGAGAGTAAATAAAATTGCCATGAAAAGTTTCTCAAAAAATCTGTCGTCCGGAGCCGACTTTAAACTGTAGGTTTCGCCACTCATGTCTAAAATTAACACACACAACATAAGTGGTTTAAGAAACTAGGTCGTAATCCTGACTGAAGGGTTGTAATGATCAATTACGTACGTACATTCTTGAAGAGTTAATTATTTGTTGAAAAATTAATGAGTTAACATAGTGATATGTTTGGCTGTGTAATTTCTCTGCTTCCATATTCTCCCTTTCCTAATTACTCTCTTTTTTCTTATCTCCTTTTCTATTATCTCCCCTTTTGGACGTTGCACAATGGTTCAACTGGACCCCCGGGTACTGTACTTGGCAAGTACATGTCCTCTAAACCTAACATAGTGATGACTTAGCTCACACAATAAAGGTGGTATGAGAAGGTATGTAGGTTGTAATCCTGACTAAAGTGGTGTACATGCCCATATAAGTAAGTAAGTAAGTAATGGTGATTGATTAATTACTTGTCGAAATTCTTCCTTCTAAACACGATAATTTAACCTGAAATTTGCCTCTTCACTAAACACAATTCTTTTATAAAAATGCGCATACGCGGCCTTTTTAAAATAAGCCCAATCAGCATAAATACTCTCGAAACGATAGTCGTTTTTTATAGGCACATAAGTCAAGATTGTTGACAAAATTTTTTTACGCAGCCAAGCTAAGTTAAAAAGGACTACGTATCGATATATCGACGTCTTCTTAAAGGCTTCGAGCTAAAGCAGCTGAACTCTCTCTGGTACTCACATTTCCCTGCGTCGTTGATGGTTTTGAATCGGGAACAAAGAAATAAATGCAGAACGATCCATAACGTCATGAATAGAGTGCTCATTAGTCAGATTAATTTGGTTACAAAATAGACGAACTTCTCGGAAAGAGATTTTTTTCTTTTAAGAAAAATTTCCCCAAATTTTGAAGTTTCGTGACGACTCGTCAAACCTTGCTATACAGAAATGTCAATACAATTTGATACTCTGAGCTGTCAAAGCCTAGTTAGTTTTTTGAAATATGAATATAAAGCTTTTGTATGCGTTAATACCTCACACTCTGTTTAAATTTTTCGCCGCATTCAAATAAAATTTTTTTTAAAATAAAAGAACAATCAATGGAAAGTGTAGGTAGGGGTGAGTATTTTATTTCATTTGAGTACGTTGAGTACGTTTTTTCGGCATTCCTTTCCCATTTACAGCAACCAACACAATAGTTGAGCAGAGTTTTAATTACGATTTTATGCATTGCCTTCACTATATTTGCTCTCCAAAACATTAAAACGAAGGAAGAGAAGGAGAGGAATTTTTTTTAAAAATAAATTGTCGGTTGGAATAGAATTTTCAACAACAATATCATCAGCAGCCCCAAAGAGTTGAAACAACATTAGCAGTGCTGTGTTACATGTGACATTTGACCAGAGAGAGAGAACGTTTATTATACTCCGCCGCCACATCCAACAACAAACGGTCATAGAGAAATTAATGCAATAACACGGTATATCGTTGCTAAAATATCCACCCAAAGTCAGCGTTTTGAAATCATTTTGTTTGTCCACCAATCCAGCAGTTGCTGTCGTCCATTTGAATTGTTTTGTTTTTGGTCAGCAAAGAAGAGAGGGCAGCAGCATATTTGTTGTGTTTTTGCGTTAAATGCGGTTTTCGAAAATTTATTTGAGGTTATATACGTTGTTTTGCTTTTTCTGGTTTTTATTTTGCCAGTTTGCCGTTGATACAAGAGAAATTGTTTTAAAAAACAGGAGGAATTGTTGCAACAAAAATATTTTCGGGTTTTTGGTGTTCGTTCAGCAATAACCCAAGAAACAATTGTCGGGGAACCAAAAAAGTTTTCAGAAGATTTGCTGAAAGGAAGAGAAACTGTTCGATAAGCTTGGGAAAACAATGAATTATCCATTAGTACTATGCGATTAAAGTAGTCGCCGTAGTCTAGTAGGTAGTGTGTTGGCTTATTAGACGCAAAGCCAGGGTTCGAGCCTCAGGCCAGATATCAAAGACAAAATACAAAAAGTATTTCTTCGGCGACTTCCTCTCAGCAGATTTCTGGCAAAAACTCTGAGAGTAAATAAAATTGAAATGAAAAAGTTTCTCAAAAATCTGTCGTTCGCAGTCGACTTTAAGTTGTAGGTCCCACCACTCATGAATAAAATTAACACACACAACATAAGTGGTGTGAGAAACTAGAAAATTGTACAATGTGTCAATTCGACCTCTAACCTAACCTAACCTAACCTAACCTAAGAAAAACTGTTCGATAAGCTTTGGAAAAATTTTAATGTAGACGACTAGTTGGGAAAACAATGAATTATCCATTAGTACTATGCGATTAAAAGAAGCTCCTCAACAACACAGACGTTGTGCAGCGTATTAACATCCAGCGGCTGCGCTGGCTCGGACATGTCGTTCGAATGGAGAAGGATGCATCGGCAAGACTGGTATTTGATGCGGGGATCAGCGTAAGTCGGCAAAAAGGACGACCTTATTTGCGTTAGAAGGACCAAATCGATAAAGTCTTGTCATCGATTGTTGTGACCAACTGGCGTAGGCGCGCAAAAAGCAGAGGCGCCTGGAAGGATGTGTTTGTTATGTGTTAAGGCAGGCCGAAATCCGTTAATCGGGTTGTTAATGTGTAATTAAGTAAGTAAGTAAGTAAGATTAAAACGATTCAAAGAAAGTTGAGGGTTTTTTACAAATTTAAGCCACAATTAGCCAAACATTCACGGAGCATAGAGGAACCAACGTTCGTTTATACATACACTAGCTGTACCCTGCGCGTTGTAGCTAAGCCATCAACTAAAATAAATTTGACGGAAAGACATTACACAAATGTCCAATTAATTTTGTATCGTTTTATTGATTTTGTTTCCCGTTGTCCTGATGATTCATATGAACAGGCCTGAGTAGTACGCATTCGAGCAGTTTCTAATCTCAGTTCTCGTTGTTCAAGTGGTTCAAGCGAACGGCTCGAAGATTTTTCAGTCTCAATGCTCGTCTAATTCTGAGGCTCGTAATGCTCTTTTCTTCCGTGCTTGAGGTGTAGGTCGACCTATTGCTTGTCATTCATTTTGAATAATTTTCAGTGACGCCATCCATCGGAAATTAATCGCACCAAACTTCGTCGACTCATGCTCAACAACTTTGTTAAAGAATGCACAGTTTACGATTTAATTGATTTTAAGTAATTTTCAGTGGCGCCATCGGACGGAAATTAGTCATACCAACTTGGAAACCTTCGTCGGCTCATGCGCAATAACTTTGCTGAAGATCATAACATGATCAAATGCATAGATTACAATTCTAGAAGGTACACAACAAACAAACATTCATTTTTATATATATATAGACTATGGGAGGTGACACGCCCACTATAGCCAATCCGCCCATTTTGTTCATATATACGTCAAAGTTGTCGATACAAAATTTGAGGACTCTAGCTGTTGCAGTTTATGAGATATGCGACATTAAATACTTATTGGGTGGCGTGGGCGTGGCACATCGCCTATTTGAAATTTTAAAATAAAAAGTTGCCTATATAGCTCCTTCCAGACATACAGGAAGATGCTGTGAAAATTACAAGAAAATCGGTCCAGCCGTTTAGCAGTCTATAGATTTCAAACAAACCCTCAAACAAATAAACACACGTTCATTTTTATATATAAGATAATAGGTCATACATGAGTGGCGGGACCTACAGTTTTAAAGTCGATTCCGAACGGCAGATTTTTTTTTGCGAAACTTTTCATGGCAATTTTATTTTCTCTCAGAGTTTTTGCCAGAAATCTACTGAGAGGAAGTCGCTGAAGAAATATTTTTCTTGTATTTTCGTTTTGATGCCTGATCTGGGGTTTGCACCGAGTCCTCACGTTTAATAAGCCAACACACTACCTACTAGAATACGGCGACTTCGAACAACTACAGCCTGCTGTATACTAAAACGTACATTATAATGCACATTCTGCCTTGGTGTCAAAGAAAAGCTTTTAAAAATGTTCTCTGGGTTATGTCTGTGCGGTGTGTGACAACAAAAAGAGTCGAGTCATGTCAATCCATGTATTGTAGGCGAGAAATTAACGGTAGTAGTAGTATTAGTAGTCGTTAGAGAGGGTACGAGTCCAGTAAAGTTTTCGGTTGTCGTATAATCAAATGATCTGGATTTAGAGTAAAAATTCTCAAAATACTTGAATAAAGCAAAATTCCAACATATACACTCACACATACTAACATAAATACATATGTGTGTATGTATTGAACATATGCATTAAAGTCGAATTATACAAACGAACATGTCGCAATCAAAAATAGAAAAAAAAGCACAGAAAAGGAGAACCGAATGTCATTGACGATAAAATGTTTTTTAAAAAATTTGCAAACTTTTTACTGCAGCGAGAAGGAGTATGCGGTGGGGAACATTAAAAACTTTGAAATCGAAAAACTACAATAAAAATTCACATTCGAACATACATACATATGCAGCAACATTGTCATGAACTTATTTTTAATAATTTTTGCTTCACAAAAGCAAAAACAAAAACAAAAAAAGAAAACAGAACCCCAAAAAAGCAAACGAAATCAGGTACAAATGCGGTTTAATTCTGTGCAACGTTTTACGTAATATGCCGTGTATGTGTGTGTAATTAAAAACAAAAAAAACAGCACAAGAATTGTTTCCAAAACTATTCCAGTGCAGTGCAGCTTAAGCTTTATTCGAATTAGAAAACAAAGTGTAATTCACATAATTTAATTAAAATTGTTTATCACTTTTTTAACCAGAAAACAAAAACAAAAATATTATTTCCTAACAACAATAACAAGATGGTCAATTAAAGTACAGTGCAGCACAAGAAATTTGTGAAGAACTCACAGGCTTTCAGGCAATATCTGAAGACAGTCCTTCTATGCTGAAGTATTCGTAGGTGACATGCTGCCTTACTTGCTTACTTACTTAATCGGTTAATACACTTTAGTCAGGATTACAACCTAGTTTTTCACAACACCCATGTCATATGTGTTAATTTTATGCATGACTGCTGAGAACCGACAGTTTAATGTCGATTCCGCACCAGAGGTCAGCAACAATCCAATCCAAATACTCTTAAAGTAACTACGTTTAGTAGTAGAAAATTCAAAATCCCAGGCATTTGAAAAGAAAACTTTGTTCACTTTAAGCAGGCTTTACTGTATGTATGCTTGCATTACTAATAAATGAATCGTGTACAGTTTTCTGTTGTTTGGTCTTAGTGGTGCGGTATTCATAAGTCCCAATGGATTTGATTTAAGGACCGCAAACCTTAAGTGAACTCTTTTCCTTCATACTTTCGAATTCTATTTTCTTTTTTTTAAATCTGAGAGTGATTCCCATGCAATTGATTTTTCTTGTTCAATCACACCACAATGCTAAACTTTGGTTAAAGTAAAGTAACTGAAAAGGAATTGCCGCTGGATTAGGGGAGGGGATGCTATAGGGGCCCCCTCATTATTTTTAACCATCATATGTGCCTAATCCTAATCCTAATCATTATAAAATGTCTCTAAATTAGCGCTCCGAAAGTGGTGACAGTATATTCTCAGAATATTTAGTCAGTTTTCTGACAGGCACTGAAAGACAACAGTCAGCGCAAAGCAGCACTTTATGTTAGAAGCTGGCCTTTACGTTTTACTGTGGTTCTAGCGATCCTGGGCATACAGCTGTATGCTAGCTATGCTGCGGCCACTGTGTTGGTTGCAGTGCTGGTTTATAAATCCAATCATACCAGAGTAGAATACAAATATCATTTAATTTCCAAATATATTCGGTGACAAGAAACTCTCTACCTGCCAGATAGCATAGCACTAACAACAGTTCAATAACAGGCAGTTCAAGCAATACCATGCCTTTAAAATAGTTTAATTAAGTGAACAAGGATCCGCACCACTACAACCAATACAACAACCCAATATATTTTTCATAGAGGCTGCAAAACTGTCCTCCTAGACAATCCGGAATAAACTAGTCACTTGGTTAGGTAATTCTGGCAAAAACTCTGAGAGTAAGTAAAATTGCCATGAAAACATTCATGTATAAAATTAACACGCGCAACATAGGTGGTGTGACAAGCTAGGTTGCAATACTGACTGAAGGGTTGTAATGGCAAATTCTGTTTATATATGTATGGTGTGGTGTGGACCATAGAGGTGGTATTAAATGCTGAGAATGTAATATGGTCAGTAACACAGAATAGTAAAAACTCCTTCATTAAGTTACTTAAATTGAATTAAAACCACTCAAAGAAATTTTGTCTCAAATCCTTCACTGTTGAAACCAGTTTTGTGATGTAATTCTCCACCAGAAAATTTTTTCGAAAACCAATAAATTTTCAAACGTAAATTAAACAAAATGCTACACTTCTAGTATACTTGAGAATGCTTAAAATTTTTCAATTTTTCACATTTACAATCGGTTTTCCATATTCAACATTCTATCAATAAATAGTATGTGTGGCGTGACATATAAACGCATGCCACGTAGACATTAAATCAAAATATTCCATCCATCGACTGGCAAATTGTCTTTCATCATATATTATGAAAATACATTGTTAAAGAATAAAATAACGCCTGTCAAACCAATAGACCCCAAAATAGCTGCCATCCTCGTACCCCATGTCCTATCATAGTCTGGTCTAGGCTTTAGCGTTCGTTAATAACGCAAAAATAATGAACGAATTTCCAATTTCAATAAATTTACTGGGCAACAAGAAATTTTCGTTTATTAATCTCTAACATGCCATACATTCATAATTGGTCATTACAACCTTTCAGTCGATATTACGACCCAGCTCCTCATAACGCTTATGTTGTGTGTGTTCATTTTTATACATGAGTGGTGGTACCTACTGTTTAAAGTCGACTTCGAACGACAGATTTTCGAGAAACTTTTCATAGCAATTTTATTTTACTCTCAGTTTTTTGCCAGCAGACTGCGAAGAGGAAGTTGCCGAAGAAAATTTTTTTACTTCGTTTTGTTGATGTCTGAGCTGGGTTTTGAACCACGGTAACGGGTTTAAAAAGCCAACACACTACCTAATAGACTACGGCGACTGCCATTTCAGTGTGAATACATACCTTACTCTCCAGGTCCGTAAATCGCAGTGTACATACATGCATAACATAATTCGTCATTACAACCCTTCAGTCAAGATTACGACTTAGCATCTCATACCATTCAGTTTATACATGAGTGGCGGGAACTACAATTTAGTGTCGACTCCGAGGAAAAGTTTTTGAGAAACTATTCATGGCAATTTTTTGTTTTCTTCGCAGAGTTTTATCCAGAAATCCAGAATGAAATTAAGGCACCGAAAAAATATTTTTATCATGTTCCATTCTGGGCTGGGGTTTAAACATGGCCTCACGTTCAATAAGCCACCATACTACTTGCTAGACTACGGCTATTTCGGTATCGGCATAATAACTACATGTCTTACCCTATAGGGCTACAAATCGCAACGATGGCAGCACAATACACAGAGACACAAAATCATATCGAATACAACTAACAAATCCAAACCATTTCCAAGTATTTAGAGCTTATGTAGGATCATAGAAGGACAACAAAGCAGCTAAATTTCGACAAGTTACTGTAGCATCGACAGAGTTATTATAGCAGTCAGTTGCAATGTGTACAAAATGATTTTTTCTAGGAATAAGAAGAGACCTACTTTCTCTGACTGACTGTTCGAAACTGATATTAGAATTAGAAATTTTCCTTTATTATAAATAATTGTATACATGTTTTTAGAATTCAGGTTTATAGGTTTAAATAAAGAAAAAATGAATTAAAAAAAATTAAACTATCGACATGTTTATAACTAAACGTCTGTCGAGTATACATACATTAATAATTACGCAAATAATACTAATGTAAACCTTAAATCTAATGATTTTCTTTGATTTTTCTTATACAATTTAAATTTCAAAAACTTTAATTGAATTCATTAATTAAAAACTTTCTACAATTCAGTGCATTTTTTATATAATTGGCTATTTTTGGCCAGTCTTCACTTTCTCTCCCATCCAGAATGTAAATAATTTCCTCTTCCCTGAGCCTTAACTTTCCGAAATTCGCCATTCTAAACTCCTTTAGTGCTGGACATATACCAATGAAATGATTTAACGTTTCGCATTCGTTCATATTACATAACGTGCAGTTAACCTAGGAATTGGCATCACCAAATTTGTTGCCGTTTAATTCAATTAGTCCACAGCGCGCTTTAAAAATCCAGGATATCGTCTTTATGTTTACGTTAGAATTGACGTATTGTATACCTCTTTGATGGTCTAAGTGTTTATATATTCATCTTTCATCTAGAGCATTTGATTTGAGCTTGCTTAACAGCTCTGTGCTGAAGTTATTCCACTGAATTCGCGAAGTATTTACTTCTGTCCAGAATATATTAAGTGTTGTGGCTATATGTTTTAATTCTTTTGCCCAAAAGAGATTTTGACGCCACAAAATCGATGAGGGTTGATGTGGTAGTCTATTTTCTAAACAAGTAAACATTGTTCTCTTGATGTAATCGAGATTCAGTGATAATGTAAATGAGTGCGTTTCATCCGACGCAGTTTCTAACATTAAGATACAGTTTGGTGTAAAACTTGGTAATCTCAAAATTTTTTTGACAAAATAGCGTTGAAGTTTATTCACTTCTTCAAAGAGACTGAATCCCCATACCTGGGCTCCATATGACCTACATACTGCTAGGTAAACTTTCCACATCATTGCCAAATTTATTTCTGGTTGATCCATTAAAGTTTTCCACGTTGAATTTAATGCGTTTTTTGCTTGTGCGTTTCTTTTTTCCAAATGATTGCTAAACTTTAGTTTTGGCGTAAACACTACTCTTAGATACTTAAATTCAGAAGCGATTTTAACTTTTGCGCCTTTGAAAAACCATTTTTCTTCATTTCTAAATCTGCCACCGTTCCTGAACACCACTATTTCGTATTTATTTAGGTTCACTTCTAAGTTCCACATGTTGCAATAGTATTCTAGATTTTCAATCATACCCTGCATCGTACTTATATCATCGGCTAATGTTACTATACTATATCGTCCGCGTATAATAACAGACGAATATTTAAGTTTTCTACCATCAATCCACCTTCAAAGCATTCGTGTAGGTCGTTTATATACAAAGCAAAGAGCAAAGGAGATATCAAACATCCTTGTTTCACACCCGATTTTGTTTCAAAATATTCAGAAAATTCTTTTCCAGTCCACACAGCTGATTGCGTAGTACTATATATAGCTTCTAAAAATTTCACAAATTTGTATGATACTCCCATTCCATAGAGTTTGTATATTAATGATTTCCTAGCCACGCTATCAAATGCCGCCTTAAAATCGACAAAGAAGGCATACACTTTCTTTTTCTCCGATAGTTTATGACTGATTATTGCTGACAGATTATATATATTATCTACCGTTGAATAGTTTCTTCTGAAACCCGCTTGGTACTCCATCATTATATTGTTGAGTTCTACCCAATTGAATAAGCATTCATTTAAAACACCCTTCAGAATTTTTGCAGCACAGTTCATAAAAGAAATTCCTCTATAGTTTCCTGTTTGTCCAGGATCTCCTTTCTTATATATCGGAAAAATAATGTTTTTACTAAACGACTCGTCAATTCTGTTCTTAGAGAAGATTTGATTATAAATTTGTAATAGACGTGTATAGAACTCGTTTGAAGATGGGTATATAAGTTTGAAGTCGCCGTGGTTTAGTAGGTAGTGTGTTGGCTTACTATTCGTAAAGCCCGGGTTCGTATCCCAGGTCAGACATCAAAAATGAAAAATGAAAAAAAAAAATATTTCTTCGGCGACTTCCTCTCAGCAGATTTCTGGCAAAAACTCTGAGAGTAAAATAAACTGCCATGAAAAAGTTTCTCAAAATTCTGTCGTTCGGAGTCGACGTTAAACTGTAGGTCCCGCCACTCACGTATAAAATTAACGCACACAACATGAGTGGTGTGAGAAGCTAGGCCGTAATCCTGACTGAAGGGTTGTAATGGCCAATTATGTATGTATGTATGTATGTATGTATGTATATAAGTTATCAAAGAAATACTAGCCGGTCTCATGCTTATAGTGGATTACCACTATAAGAATAGGAGCTGATCGTTGCAAGAGCAGGTCTAATTACTGTTCTAAAGAAAAACCGAAACATTTTTTCTAAATTAACTTCAACATCAAGGTCTGCTCTTATTAAACTGTTGCCAATATTATTAGAAACATTTCCTATCATTCCCTAAATCTTAGCCACTTGATCCCAATTTTTAAAAAAATTTGTTGTTTTTTTTTATCAATTTATTAGAAAAGAATACCATGACACGCTACATCAATTTCAATAGTCCTTATAATCCGATGTGTAACGCTCGGCCTGTTGACGTCTTTGGCTTTTGTTTGGCTTACGTCTGATTGGCTTTAGGGGCTCATCATAATCATCCTCTTCAACCTCATCTTCGTATTGCCATTTGCGACGATTATCTTGTTGCTGGGCCTGTTGGCGACGGCGTTTCTGTTGATTGCGACGCTTTTGTTCCTGCTGTTGTTCCTGTTGCTGCAAACGACGGCGATTATTGTTTTTATTGCTGTTGCTACCATAACGTACTTGATTATTTTGATTGGAGACACGCTTTTTATTTTTTTGCTGTTTCTGCTTTTGTGAGTTTTTATTCTTATTGGCACGCTTTTTATTTGGGCGACGTCTTACAGGTTGTTTCATGTCCGTTAAGTCTTCCTTATCCTCGGTTTCTTTGTTGTCATTATTTTCATTTCCATTTTCAGTGGGTTTGGTTTCAAGGGGTTTAGTTTCTTGGGCTGCTGGTGCATTGGATGCTGCCTCTACATTGGGCTTGGTTTCATATTCCTTGACTTTAACATTGGTTACCCTATCACAGGGCACATCACTGTAAATGACCACAGGACCATAGTTGCACACATGTTCGGCATTGGTGTCATCATCATTAGCTTGCCGCGCTTGGATTTGGCCGATGCCATTTTTATCGGTAATTTCATAAATGCTGCCATTGCGTGTTATAAAGCCGGTAACGGCCAAGGGCTGGAGTTCAGCCACCTTTTGTGGTGTTTCAACTGTGGCAGGCATTACCAAAGGTAAAGCTTCCAATTTCATTTCCTTTTCTGTAGCAGAAGCCAAGGTAGTTGGACTTTTGGTTGTTGTGCTGCTGGTCAAAGGTTGGCTTCTTTTCGCTATCATGGGCTTAGTGGGAGAGACCAACTTTGGTGTGCCTTTTTTGGGCGCTACTGTAGAGCTTGTCAGAGGCGCTACAGTAGGCTTGACAGTCACCATTGTAGATTTGTTGTCATTATTATGTTTGGCTGAAATTGTGTGAAATTATTTCCATGTTTCATAAACTAATTTCATGCATGCATGCCTAACTTACCGTTAACTAATGCAATAGCCGATGCATAAAATGCTGCACATAATAGCAGCGTCAAGAATTTCATTGTCTTGCGTTTTCAATCTGTTTACAGCACGTATTTTACGGAATATTTAAACGTCTCTTCTGTAAGAATTTTTGCCAAAAACTAAACTCTTTTAAAACGTTCTTGGCGATCTTATATAAACTCTGCTGATATGCGGCCAAATTGCCAAAAAAAAACGGAATCATACACACACACGCACTTTGATTGTTAAGCCGAAGCCGAAATTGTTGAAAGAATGATTGGTGGAAAGTAAGCAATGGCTGGGCTCTTAAATTTGATTTGAAAGCCCTTGGCTATGTAAGAAAAAAGTAAGCAAAGCATGGCTAAGCACGAAACTATGAATTAATCACTACGTTTTTATGCTTTTGGCCAAAATCCAAACACAAAAAAAAATTAAGAAAAGAAGACAAGGTAGAGGAAAGAAACGATAGAAAGAAATTCTTTTAAAAAGTTCAAAGAACGCCAAAGCATTATTATAAATAAACTTCATTATCATATTCATTATAAACATCATCATCATTAATTATAAAATTAATTCTTGTGATCATAATTTCTGAAGATTTCACATCTGCTGCTGCTGCTGAGAAGCTTTTGTGTCAGAGGTTTAGTTTTTTGGGTCAATGTTCGCCCATAGCTTATACACTCATGCCTACATACATACATATCCACCGTAGAAACCCAATGTATTTTAGTTGTTCTAAGGTGGCTTCTTTACCTTTTGAAAACAAGTTATTGTAGTTTCTACTATCAAACATAACCTATTAAATGAAATTGTTTTGCCACTCCATGATCAATAAGATAAGCTTTTAATGTGTGTCAAAGCTTTACTTTACTAAACTGCTTTAATTCACTGTTTCTGGGTGTTTAATAATTAAGGTTTGAAAATATTTCTAAGCTTTCAAGTGTTTCTGGATGTAAAGTGTTTTTAATTTTAAATTTATTCCCCGAAAGCTAATCTTGAAATGTTTTTAAACATTAAATAATATGAGGCTGCAATCACAATATGAGTACGTTTGTATTGTCATAAAGCCTAAGCCATAACATCAATTTTTTTGATCTTTTTGAAGTCGGCCTAACTTTATTTGTCTATTTCGTTATTGCATCAAACCAAATTTAATACAAATTCTGCATTCGTTAAATTAATTATTAGCTGGGAATAGAATAAGTATAGTTTGGATACTGAAATCCTCAAGCCTTTATGGTATTGGAAGGCCTAACGAATGTAAAACGTGTGATGCTACTTTAGTAAATACAGTGTGGCAGAAAATTATATTAAATTCTCCTGACAGCTAGAATTTTGCCAAACTACTTGTGGTCTAAAAGTTGCCGTAGTCTAGTAGGTAGTGTGTTTGTTGACTTATTAGACGTGAGGCCTCGGTTCAGTCATCTCCAACTAAACGAAACAGAAAAATATATTTCTTTGGCGAATTTCTCTTAGCAGTCTTCTAGAAAAAACTCTAAAAGTAAAATAAAATTAAAAGTTTCTCAAAACTCTGTTGTTCGGAGTCGACTGTAAACTGCAGGTCTCGCCACTCTTGGATGAAAATAACACACACAACATAAGTGTTGTGAGAAAGTAGGTCGTAATCGTGACTGAAGTTTTGTATTGACCATGTATGTAGGAAATATCACAAGAAAATATTTACATGAAATAAAAAGAAATTCACTTCCCATGAGCAATAGTTTTGATTGGGATAGAACGAGAATAGAAATATTTTGGGAGTTGACTTATTTCTGATTGAAAAATATCTTGCAAACGTAACCCTAAGTAACTACTAAGTCGCTATAGTCTAGTAGGTAGTGCGTAGAATTATGAGACGAAACCCCAGGTCAGACATTGGGGACCAAAATGAAAAAAGATTTTTTTCATAGAAGAACAAGATGTTAAAAAAGGTGATTAGCCACTAAACGAAAGTCCATGCCGCAGACGTAACCCAAATAAAAGTCAAAGACATCAACAGAGCGAGCACTACACTTTAGATTATGAGAACTATTGAAATTAATTTATAGTGTGTAGAAAATAATACCATTTGCTAATAAACTTATAATCTTGGGGCCAAGTGGGTAAGATTGAACCGATTGGGAATGTTTCTAATAATATTGGCAACAGTTTAATAAGAGGAGTCCTGGATTTGAAGCTAATTTAGATTTGATGTCTTAGTGCTTCAATAGAACATTAATTATACGTATCTTGAAACGAACATCTCCTCTTCTTATAGTGGTAATCCCCTTTAAGCATGAAACCGGCTAGTATTTCTGTGATATATTATATGTTACGCTATGTGGTGTTTCTATCCACCTCCTGTTAGACCCTAACAGCGGAGAAAGTAGGTTTCTTCTTATTTCTAAAAAAATATCATTTTGTACACCTAATAAATCTGTCGACGCTACATTAACTTTTCAAAACTTAGCTGCTTCGTTGTGCTTTTATGATCATGTCTAAGCTTTAAATACTTGAAAATAGGCCCATTTGTCAGTTATATTCAATATAATTTGCAGCCCTGGACGGTCATCAACGCAATGAAATAAAAAAACACATCGTCATCGATTTTCTTTCAGTAGTAATCTGGTAAAAAATGAAAATAAAATTGCCATGAAAAGTTTCGGTCAGAACAGGGGCTGCGCTTAACTGTGGCATCAAAACGGGCGGCTATGAATGATCAAGTGAGCTTTAGTACAAAATCTACCACTCCAAACTACCTACTTAAGGGCAAATCGTGCCAGATTAACAACAAGTGATCCGAATGTGAATTACCTCGAACCCTGTGAGGTTCTAATAAATCCATGGGATTATCGAATAGTTGTCTGGAGAACTTTGCTATCTAGAGAATTCCTATGCAATCTAGGGAAGTAAAATAGAAATACAGTGACAGTCTCAGTCCCCCCATGTCATTGTAGTCTTGCAAATTCCGTTCAAAATAGATGTCCTCTTGATCTTAAGGGCAGCAGAGGTGTGCCGATTTATAACACTGGAATTATTTTTGGCCTTATTGACTACGCTATTGTTTGTAGTGCGCAATCTATCTTTATTTTAAGTGGGACTGAAAAAATAGAAGTCGCCGTAGTCTAGTAGATAGTGTGTTGGCTGATGCGACGTGAGACCAAGGTTAAAAAACGTGTTCCGACATCTCCAACAAAAGGAAATATGAAAATATATTTCTTAGGCGACTTCCTCTTAGTAGTCTTCTAGCAAAAACTCCGAGATTAAAATACAATTGCCATGAACAAGTTTCTCAAAACTCTGTGGTTCGGAGTCGACTTTAAACTGTAGGTCCCACCACTCATGTATAAAATTAACACACAACATAAGTGGTGTTGAAAGCTAGGTTGTAAGCCTGCAGGTGTAAAGGGACAGCAATTATGCAATCGCTGTTTGTAGTTCAGACCTTTTTCCAGGCCTTAGCTAGCTTGTTAACTAGAATTGTGTTCTATTCCTTGTTGGAAGTGAATTTTTATAAATCTGCAAGAGAAATTTTTTTCAAAAGCGGATAGTTTATACCAATGGGATATGAATTTTGATTTTATAGAATAGAGGGGGGCCTTACATCGTACCAGGTCAGTGGTATGAACTTTGTTTTGATAGTATAGTGGAGAGGCCTTACATCATATCAGACCATAATTTGTATCCAAAGAGCCTCATACTCAGCAAACTTTTGGGGCATCAGACGAATAGATAGACTGTTTAACATCGCAACTATTTGAGCGAAGAACACTGCAGATAAGTATTGAAGATGGTCTTTGAAACTTTTTTATATGCCACGAGTAGATCTCCGTTCTTTGTACAACACCTCTTGAAAATAACACTTTAAATATAGTTTTAAGACCTTTCTCTCTGCTTTCATTTCATATTCAGCTTCTGCTCCTTTAATATTTCCATTTATTGTTAAATGAATCCACGTTTCCATTTCCTTATTACTTTCAGTAATAATCTTCGATTGTCATTGTCATTCGAGGAAATAAATTAGCAAACACGTTAGCGTCCATAAAAGAAAAAAAATTCTAATAATTTATCGTGTATATTAAGGCAGCATTCACCATAAACCCCGGGCAACACGTTCATCCATGGACAAATATTAATGGTTGCAAAGAAACGTAGGGTCATTTTCATATTTTCATTTTCATTTCCATTTCTTTTCTTTTCATTGTCTTTTTCATTCTCAATTTCACACAATTTGAAACGGACACGGAGACGGAGACAAAAATGAATGATGATTTCCTTAACTTGGCTGGCTGGCATTAATGGAAATCAATTGAAAAAACGACGAAAACCGTGTGGCATATTTTTTGCATTTATTTTTCAGTTTACCGAGTGGCAGGTTAGTTTCTAATATCTTTCACACGCATTCGTTTGTTCGTTCTTTCATTTACTTAATGTAACCCGAGATGTACTACGTAACGTAGTCATTACGTTGAAAAGCAGACACACTGCACTGAAATTGTAATTTAAACACACACACACTCTGCTCTCTTCTCTTCTCTTCTCTTCTTGCATACAGGCCTTTAACGGTAATAATGCAAAAGAGGACAATGCAGTTAACGTTCACGAAAGGATACACAAGACAGCAGTTAGTGTTAGTGGCTGCCATTGCATTACGATGGCCGGCATTGAAGAGAGTGAGAGGTGAAATACATTGCAAATGCAACTTGCCAAGTAAACTGTTATGGTTGTAAATAATATTTCACTCTCCCCCCTATCTCTCTCTCTGTCACTCTCTCCCCCACTCTCTCTCTCTCTGTAATCGTTTGTAATATGCCGTTATAGCTGCATACGTTTGCCTTGTGTGTGTGGCACCCTGTTTCTGTAGCAAATAAATTACAAAAGAAAAGAAAATGAAATTCAACGTAGACACTGAAGGACACGCAGAACTAAATAATGTCCTGGAAATATAAATAAAAAAGAAAAACAACAAAAACAACAAAGTAAAGGAAAATAAATAAAGAACACTAAACAGTAAAGCGCTGTGGCGATATCTCTTGTCGTGCGACAGATAAAGAAATAAGACGTTGAAAATACTCTTACGCAGCCTAGTAATCATCCTTTCTTCAGGTTTCTTTTCGTTTTCCTTTCTTTTTTCTTTCTTTCATTCGTTCACAATCATTTTTCTTCAGCTTTTTTTTAATTTCAATTATCGTCTGCTACGTTTCTAGATGCATCAAAGTAAACTTTAAGTTTCACAAAATATTTGTTGAATGTGACCATTAATTGCGAAAAAGAGTTTTCCAGTATGAAAGAACGCAAGCAAGAGAGTTTAAAAGAAGGAGTTTTAGCAACAAAAATGAGCAGGAAAATCTTCTTTACCTCTTAAGTAAGTCTTTTCGTAAGAGAAAACAGTACCTAGGCTACAGCTAGGCAAATGAAGATGCTGCTTAGGATGGGTATTGGGAGTCTAAATGACTTCCTCAAGAGTTACGTATAATTCTTGCTTTGAACTCTTAGCCGTTTAAACGCATATAAATTCACTTGACTACATTCACTTACTCTGCAAGACGCTCATCCTTTCCGTGCTTCTTTGTGGCGCAGAAGCATGGACACTATTAAGTACTGATGCAGCACCCTAGAGAGTTAGGTTATATGGTGTTCACATATGCGCCTTTATTGTGTAAATCGCAATAAACACCATTATTGAGCTCAATATTTCATATAAAGTTTCATTTAATAATTGCGCATACGCAAATTGTTATAATATTGAGTAAAACTTAAAATACAGCACTGTCATAAGTATTTTCAGTGCGCATATTACAATTACCCGAACACTTTCTGTTGATACTTGACAACTCAAATGTCAACAACGACAAACAAAAAAAAAAAAACAGAATAAAAACAATGTTGTTGAAACAACCAGCTGTCAAACGAATATTGAATAAGCAGCTGAACTGCGTATATTATTATGTCTGAACACTTAAAATATTGTTCTCAATAAACTGAATATTGACTCAATAAAAGTGAACATAGTATTAGCTCGAAGTGATAGCTTTTATACCAAAAGCTTACTCTAGAACGCATAGCGACCCGTTGTGGCGCCACAGATAAACGCAGTCCCTATACAAACCGAGTTTCACCTAAGTTGGTGAGCGCAAGGGCTGTACATTTAAAGCACGATTACCCCACGCTGATAAGCCAGCCAGAAAGTTTGATAAACGAAGTTATATCCTTCGCATCAATGACAAAGAATGGAGATCCAAATAACCTATATCTGCACCTCGCTAGAGATCGGCATTGACAAAGAAAGTGGATTAAAGGCCTCCTCTTCCTCAGCGGATCTGCACCCACGCCAGAAGTCGTTAGAAGGGAGCTGCATTCTTTCCTCGTGGCTTCCCATAACACAATAACCAATAAGTATGGCCACTGTGATCGAGATGACGTTACGACCAAGTCCAAGCAACTGTTTGGTGCGCCTTCTATCCATCAAGGGCCAAGTGAGCCTAGCAGTTGAGCAAGACACCTCATTGACCCAGGATAGGTGGGTGTCTCGAAAGAATTTCCGCGCAATAAGCAATATAGCGGATGTAAGTGGCATCCCCATGTCGATTGAAGAGGATTCCGGCAGTTTTGCATCAGTACTGGTGAGATCGTCGACTCTGCAGTTTCCCTTGAGAGGATTCGGGAGAAAAGTCCTGCTTAAAACTTTCGGTCCAGTGCGAGTTGGCGATGATTTTCGTATACGATCCAACAGTGAGCTGTATGAGCTCCTCAACGACATGGACGTTGTGCAGCGTATTAACATCCAGCGGCTGCGCCGGCTCGGCCATGTCATTCGATTGGATGAGGAGGATGCTCCTGCGGGACAGGTATTTGATGCGGAGATCTGCGGAAGTCGGCGAAGAGGACGACCTTGTTTGCGTTGGAAGCACCAGATCGAGGAAGCCCTTTCATCGATTGGTGTGACCAACTGGCTTAGGCTTGCAGGAAGCAGAGGCGCATGAAAGAATGTGTTAAGGTAGGCTAAAATCCGTTAATCGGGTTGTTAATGGCCATTTAAATAAATAAGTATGTACGTAAGTAAATTCACTTGATCGCAATACTTAAATCAGAATTTTTCTTGTTTTTGTTTCGCATTCCCTCGTATACATACAGTTCCCACATACAATCATAGCTGGCCACGGCTTACATGCATGTATTTGATGACATTTCTCTTTATGCTGTTGTTGCTGTTGTTATATTTTCTTGGCAGCGCCCAGATGCAGTCATTCATTTCATTTTCAAAGAAACATAAACTCAAACGATTAAAGTTGCGTCAACGCTGTTCACCCCTTAAGTGACATCGTGAATGACTTGAATGAATGAAAGAATCATGGAATGAATGAATGAATGAGTGAGTGACTGTATGGCATACATGCGAACAAAACGAAGATAGAAAAGAGAAACAAAACGATATACGACTGAAGAACTGTACGTAAGAATATAAAACATTTTTACAACAACAGCAATCAGACAACAACAAGTAGTACTAGTGGTAGTAGTGGTAGTAAGTGAAATGATTAAATGCACGGTATGCACCGAGTGCAAGTAAGAGTGATGTAGATGGGGAGGGGGGAGTCAATTCATATCACAAAAGAAAAACACAAGAAACAAAAACAGAAAACTGAAATGAAAGGAAAGGTGGGTTGTTGACTTTTTTATTTCCTCGTCCTCCTCCTCTCCGTCCTCCACTGCTCCCTTCATTTCTCTTGTCTACACACACATTTTTTGTAAACCAGAACAAGATACTGTTTTGTTCGAACACTGGTATACAAAACAACACTGGTTCTGGTACTTCGTCTTTTAGTAGGTCGTTAATGCGTTGGCAGTTGATGATGAAAGTTGAGTTGTTGCCTGCTGATGATGAAAGTTATCTGTACGTGAGCTTATGTTTTAATTCGGTTCATATCTGTGTAGTTGTATTGCATATTTATAGTAAATTTAATATATGCGAGGGCTGGTTGAAATGTTAATTTAGTAATTGATCAGGTCAGACATCAAAACGAAATATGAGTAAAATATTTCTTTGGTGACTTCCTCTCGCAGATGTATGGCAAAACTATGAGAGAAAAATAAAAATTGCCATGAGAAGTTTCTCAAAATTCTGTCGTTCGGAGTCAACTTTAAAACTGTAGGTCCCGCCACTCATGTATAAAATTAACACACACAACATCGGGGGTGTTGAGAAACTAGGTCGTAATCCTAACTGAAGGGTTGTAATGGCCAGTGCAAATGGTTTATTTACAGGAACCGCAAGGATGAGTGCAAATATTTGGCAAGGCATGGTGGCATGTAAGGTGTGGTAAATGCCAATAAAAATCGCACAGCATAGGTAAGCAAAAAATGAAGACAAATTTTGTTTTTTCTGCTTACGACGCCTTCATTTTGCAAACATGTGCAACCCAAATCACACTAAAATATCCTACTGGCGATACCACCCTCGTATATTTTTGTATTATTAAACCAGGTACAAGTACAGCACACATTCTAAATGTAAAAGAATTCCAAGTTAATTTATTATTCTCTTTGAGCAGGCTAACCATTATAGGAGATAAAGTTGATGGTTGATGGTATGCTAAGGACCTATAAAAACACAAAAACACACAGAAGAAGAAAAAGAAATTTCCTTTAAAATTATAAAACATATAAAGAAAGACTATTGCTGGAGTTTCAAAGGACCACTACAGTTCGTTGACATTAAATTTATATTGGGTATGTGCATTAATTTCTATGGCTTTAAATCACCTTGGTTTTCGAAGGAGGAAGCAAATAAGGAGAGGCATGTGGTATGGTTTCCTTCAAGCCTTATAGGCTCTGTTTAATGTTTCTTTAATTTCTCAAAAGATTTTTTGAGCTCATGGTTGATATCAAATGTCTTCTTATCGAGCCCTTTCTACTCGTTTCAAAGCAAGATACTGTTCTACCATATCCTTAATCCGGAGAACAGGCGAGACGTAGTCTAATTTTTAATTCTCAGCCACAATCCTCAAAGCCAATATAACCCATCAAATTCAGCCTGATCTTTGCATCAAACATTTCGGATGAGTCCCATTTAGAAAAGCTGTAACGGACGATTTGAACGATGTTATAGCATCAATAAGTCTGTCAAACGAATAAACAATTTCAATGACATCCAACACACTTAGTTACTTACTTACTTACCTCATTGGCCATTAACCATTGGCCATTTAAAAGATATCGGCCAGCTTTAACATACACTTCCAATGGCCTGTGTTTTTTGCATACCTTTGCTCACACCAATCGATAAGATAGCTTCCTTGGAGCTTCCAATACCGAAAATGTCGTCCTCTACCCCCCATTTCCAAGAATCTTCACATTAAATAACTGTCTCGTGGGAACAGCCGCTTTATGTTAATGAACTCCACAGCATCCATGTCTTTGAATAGAGCTCATACAGCTCATCGTACCGTCGAATGAACTCCATAGCTTGCATGTCTTTGAAAAGAGCTCTTACCGCTCATTGTTCAGTCGAATGAACTCCATAGCATGCATGTATTTGAAAAGAGCTCTTACCGCTCATTGTTCCGTCGAATGAAATCCACAGCGTGTATGCCTCTGAATAGAGCTCATAAAGCTCATTGTACCGTCGAATGAACTCCACAGCGTCCATGTCTTTGAAAAGAGCTCATACCGCTCATTGTACCGTCGAATGAACTCCACAGCGTCCATGTCTTTGAAAAGAGCTCATACCGCTCATTGTACCGTCGAATGAACTCCACAGCGTCCATGTCTTTGAAAAGAGCTCATACCGCTCATTGTTCCGTCGAATAACCTCCACAACGTGCATGTCTTTGAATAGAGCTCATACAGCTCATTGTTCAGTCGAATTAACTCCACAGCGTCCATGTCTTTGAATAGAACTCATACCGCTCATAGTTCCGTCGAATGAACTCCACAGCGTCCATGTCTTTGAAAAGAGCTCATGCAGCTCATTGTTCAGTCGAATTAACTCCACAGCGTCCATGTCTTTGAATAGAACTCATACTGCTCATATTTCCGTCGAATGAACTCCACAGCGTCCATGTCTTTGAAAAGAGCTCATACAGCTCATTGTTCCGTCGAATAACCTCCACAACGTGCATGTCTTTGAATAGCGCTCATACAGCTCATTTTCCGTCGACTGCAGAAATCATTGCCAACTCGCACTGAACCAAAGATCTGACGTACTGATTGGACTTTTCTCTCTAATACTATCAAGGCTAACGCGTTGGTACTCAATAGAATCCAAGTTTGTGAGCCGTAAAGAAGCACGGGAAGGATGAGCGACTTGCTATATCTTACAATTGCGTTGTTTTATTTAAATTTTAAAATCGCGAGCGCTTAATAAAATACCCTATATGAATACGGTTAAAAGAAAAGCAATTTAACACGAATTAGGACATCGAAACTCTCTACCTATTTATCCATTCACAGCTAAATCACAACATAATTAAACCGAATTAAAAACGGAGTATGACCAGTAGAAAGTCGCCGTAATCTAGTAGGCAGTGTGTTGGCTTATTAGACCTAAAGCCAGGGTTCGAGCCTCAGGCCAACCACCAAAACAAAATACAAAAAATATTTCGTTGGCGACTTCCTGTCAACAGATTTCTGGCAAAAACTTTGAGAGTAAAATAAAAATTGACATGAAAAGTTTCTCAAAAATCTGTACATAAATATAGAAATTAGGCTTTCAATTATTTTATTTCAGTTTCCTTAATCAAGCAGTCTTAGCAAAGTAAGTTGTTAACGTAGCAGGTTCTTGAATGATAGGGTTGCCAAATAGACAACCAAGCCTATCAAAGTGCATTGATTTGTTGTATTGGATGTAAATGAACGGAAATTTGCTTATAGAGTCCTTCTAGCTCCCAAGTAGTGGCGCTACCGGACATTTCCGTGATTTTTAATGTTGATATTATCCTCTGAAGTCGCCGGGTTCAGACCTCAGATAAGCCAACAAAACGAAAATATAAAAAAAAAAAATATTTCTGCCGCAACTTCCTCTCAGCAGATTTCTGGCAAAAACTCTGAGCTTTAAAATAAAAATTGCTATGAAAAGTTTCTCAAAAATCTGTCGTTCGTTCAGAGTCGACTTTAAACTGTAGGTCTCGCCACTCAATGTATAAAATTAACACACACAACATAAGTGATGTGAGAAACTAGGTCGTAATCCTGACTGAAAGGTCGTAGTGACCAATTATGCATGTATGTATGCATGTATGACCAGTACTCATACTTGTCAGGCAACAACCGAGTTGCGAGTTGGACTGGCCTATGATAGGAACGTCAATAAGGTATTGCAACCAGTTTGAAGGGATTAGATGCAAATGAAACTATGGCATGGTATAGTGGATAGCTTAGTTAATGAGAGCGGAAAGAAATTCCAGTTTGGTTAGGCGCTAGTCAGGGCCTGATAATGCGTCCGCCATCTAAAGTTTTTTTTTTCAACTAGTAATTATTTCGTGAATTATAACACTTAGCTCATGTCTCATTTCGCAGATAATTAGTTTTAGCCTTCCTCTGAACGAATATGGTTGTGTATACGCTTGAACAACGCTGGGAAATATTGCGACATTACTTTGAAAATCATGGTAATGTTGCAGAATGTGTGCGAAAATTGCGTACGAATTTTGGAAGAAGAGAAGCACCGTCAGCTCCGTATGTTCGTTATCTTGTGAAAAAAGTGAAAGAAACTGGCATCCTCATCGATAAAGTAAAGCACGAAAAGCCAAAAACAGTGCGTACACCCGAGAATATTATTGCTGTGGCAGAAAGTGTGCGTGAAGCGCCATCAACATCAATTCATGGTCGTTCTCAAAAATTGAATATTTCGGAGACATCATTGAGACGAATTTTGCATAAAGACCTTGGTACGACGCCATATAAAGTCCAATTGGTTCAGGAGTTAAACCCAATTGACCATCCAATGCGTTTTCGCTTCGCTAAGTGGGCCTGCGATCGACTTACAGAAGATGCCGATTTTGGCAAAAAAAAATCATCATCATCAGATGAAGCTCATTTTGATCTTGGCGGGAATGTAAACAAGCAAAATTGTCGCATTTGGGGCACAGAAAACCCGCACGCATACGTTGCAAAGCCGACGCGTCCAAAACGAGTCACTGTTTGGTGCGGATTTTGGTCCAGAAGCATAATTGGGCCATTTTTCTTCGAAAATGAGCAAGGAGTGGCCGTTACAGTCAATGGCGATAGTTATCGGGCCATGTTGAAAGAATTTTTGTTCACAAAAATTGAAGAGGAGGATATTGGGAACATTTGGTTTCAAAAGGACGGCGCTACGTGCCACACAGCCGAAGCTACACTCGATGTTTTGCGCCCTGTTTTTGAAGATTGCATTATCAGCCGCAGAGCTGATGTCGTTTGGCCACCTCGGAGCTGCGATTTGACACCGTTGGACTATTATTTGTGGGGTACCGTCAAAGATAAGTGTTACGCCGACAAGCCAGAGACAATTGACGCTTTAAAGGACAATATTCGTGAAGCCATTGGTGAAATACAGCTGCACACAATCGATAAAATGTGCTTAAAAATTGGACCGATCGTGTAGGCTCCTGCATGGCCAGCCGAGGCAGCCATTTGAATGAAATTATTTTCCATTATTAACCGGAAGGATTGTACTTCCAAATAAAAAAAGAAATTTGAGAAAATATTCAGTAGTTTTTTCTTTAAAGCATTTTCAAAAAAAAAAGTTATTTTGCGGACCCTTTATAAAGTAATTAGAATCAGTGGGCAAACAATGTTGTTGCCGAAATCATTCATGCTTGGTTTTGTCATCAGTAACGACATTATTTTCTATCGGAGACTAAAATAGGAAGACACAACATGCTATCGAACAAAATGCTGAATTCTCTGGAGCACTTAGAAATCAGAGAGAATATAAATTTTGTCTTCTCCGGGATTTGGACTTGGATTGCTTGGATTTGTAATCAAACACTTTAACCACTCCATCTACACAATGGTATCTTCCATTCAATGTAACTAGTAAAGGATTTCATCGATTGCCATCGATTGAACAGCCTCAAATAATATTTCACTGTGTGTGTCTTCAAGATGTAGGGAGTAGGTTATCTACGATTTAAAAGGCACGAATAGATATTCATGCATATGCCTAATAAACCTACAAAACAAAATATCGTATAAAAGCTAAATAATCTTGTCTAAAATCAAAACTAAAATGAAATCTAAACCAAAAAGCAAAAATAATCAGGAAAACCCAGTAACCAATAAAAGAGAAAATAGAAGCCAACAATGGCTCTTCATTACACAACATGCCACCAACTTCTACTCTGACTGGCTGACTGACTGACTGACTGACTGATTCTCTTTGTAGCTTTAGCAATGAAGGAATGTATGAAAGGAAAGCAAGTCCTAGCAAAGCAGGACGACAATCAGGCAGTTGGCATCACCACCATCACTACCACTGCCATCATCATCAACAACAACAACAACAAAGAGTATTTCGTTGGAATCTTTAAAGTGCTGACAAGTGCATTTCATAAAGATAATAATTCAAAAAGATTTAAAATTTAGTGGTAGCATGGCACATAAAGACAACACCAACAACAACACAAACAACACAACAACACAAATGACAAAGTGGAACAACAAGCCTTAGTAGAGATACACACAGAGAACAGGGAGACAGAACTGAAGAATACAGAGACTATTCTACAGAAAAACAAGGTAAAATAAAGACAACAGCAACAACAACAACAACAGCAAATAAAACAAAAATTTGCTACAAGAGAGAGAAATCAACATCAACATCTTTGTTAGCAGAATTTGATTCATCACCAACAACAACAACACTGTTGTAACAATGTGGCACATACAACAGCAACATCAACAATATTTCTATGTTTCTATCTCCCTCTTTGCCTCTTTGTCTTTGTCTATTTAAAGCGAAAGTTACAAGCCAACAAGGAAGCCTTTTTCTCCTTGCAATCATTGAGTCAGTCATTCGTTCTTTCATTCATTCATTCATTCATTCATTCATGCCTTTGGTTTCTATTTTCTGTTTTTGTTTTTCTAATTCAAACCATGAATGACTGAATGAATGAATAAGTGAATGCAACTTAAAGCCGCACAATATAAAATTTGTTGCAAAAAAGATTAGCATTTGGATTTGGATTTGATTTTCGGATTTGATTTGATTTTAAGTTTTCTTTTGTGGCAACCAAATTGTGTCTTTATTTTATATTTTTCTGCTCATTTTTATTTAATTCTTTTGGCCACAAAAGAACGTATAATGAACCACGTCAGGATATTTTTTGGAGAATTTTTGGTGCTCATTTTGCATTCCAAATAAAATCAAAAGACCATCCCAAAAACATTTTATTCTCTTGATTTCGTTAGAAATCTTAAAAGAGTGGAAAGAAAATTGAAGGCCCCAGGAGAATTACTGCAACACAAACAAGCCCAGTGGACATTTGATCAAAT
This sequence comes from Sarcophaga subvicina, assembly GCA_936449025.2. Taxonomy (NCBI): domain Eukaryota; kingdom Metazoa; phylum Arthropoda; class Insecta; order Diptera; family Sarcophagidae; genus Sarcophaga; species Sarcophaga subvicina. The sequence continues at coordinate 144,482,594 of OW388080.2, read as the reverse complement.
GTCATTTCACCACTACTAGCCAGGCAATTTGGAATACAGTTACACATTATTATGTGGAATTTTTTGAATGTTTAAGGGAACTTAAGGAATTGTAATGAAATTCAATGATTGATGTAATGATTTCAAGCAATTGACTCATAACATAACCTACGGAATTCTGTTTCGGCAGGAATGTTGCGCGTATACTCTGCAATACAGAATACCGACTCTTGAGAACAGTGGCAACAAAATAAATGCCATTCTGGGAGACAAAAAATGAGCTGTTTTGTACCCTCTGGATTAAGATTCGGCTCAGCATTCAAACATAACCTGTTTTCTGCGTGGAAAGCGTTAGTCAGCGATGGCTAAGGCATATCTCTATGCACCGTAATCCTTCTGGACGTATTTTGTACAAGATTGAGTTCAACTCAATTAATTGGACAGTTGTAGTCTTTTGTGATCAAGTATTGAGTATTTACATTGGATATAATGAAGAGAAGATTTATACTCTGTAAGATGAACACTTATTTTCATGTTTTTTTTCCATACAAACAGACGTTCGTCGGAAACCATTCGTCTTACAAAAACAGGCCCTTAATTTTTTTTTACAATATACAGTAGATCTAGAGATATTTGCGGTTCTTTTCGTTTCGATAAAACCGACTAAAAACCCTCATTCCTTATTACTTTTGGCATCGCTGTCACACTGCTCTCACCATTGTTACATACATAACATAATTGGTCATTACAACCAGGATTACGATCTAGTTTCTCAAACGGGTTATGGGGTAGGGTTAGTATTTAGGGTAAGAGGGGTAGGGTATATAATGCACAAACCTTTTCTATTTTAATGTATGTTGTAAATAAATGTTAGTGTTGTTTTGTATGTGTATTTTGAAAAACGTTATAAATCGTATTTTATTTATATTTTATAACAATATTCATTTTAGTTTATACTATTTAATTTCTCACAGTTTTTATATTAGTTCACAATTTTTAGTTTATGATTCTGATTTATTGAAAATGTTTTAATGTTTTAATCAATCCAATACTATTTCGTTCACAATTTTATATATTCGTTTATAATTTGATATGTATATATGTTTTATATAATTTCCTTTATATTCACAAGGCTTTTCCTTTGTACACACGCGCACGGCTAATTGGCTCTGTTCATCTTCTAATGATCGATAATCAACTCTTATATATTTTGAAATAACAATATTTTGTAGCGCATTCGCGTAGGGTTTGTTGGGTTCCTTTTTGCTCAGAAATCAATAATCAACTGATCTAAAAGGATATAAACAATCCTTTTGAACCTATTGAAGAATGTGTATACGTGATGTGTGTGGTGAATTTTGATATGTATGATGAATGTTGATGTGTGTTGGTGTTATTATTGTTATTGTTTTTTAAAGATGTTTGTGCTGTCCTATTGGAAGTCAGGGTTAGGTTTGTGTATTTGTTCACTCGTGTGAACACCACTTATGTTGTGTGTGTTAATGTTATACATGTGTGGTGGGACCTACAGTTTAATTTTTTAGTTACTCTCTGACTTTTTGCCAGAAATCTGCTGAGAGGAAGTCGCCGAAGATATATTTTTTTTCATATTTTCGTTTTGATGTCTGACCTGGGGCTTGAATCGTGGCCTTACGTCTAATAAGCCAACACGCTACTTACTAGACTACGGCAACTCTACCAGGTTATTTCACTAAAAATAATTTCGCCTTTTCAGACTTATCCAGTTCTCTGCTTTCATATTCTTCATGATATTTTCTGGCATTAGAGGAGTAAAATTTTTAGTTACATGTTCTCTTGTGCGTTTTGCTATCGGTTGCACTGGAAGAAGATGTGCTCTATGTCAGCAAAGAATCTCTCGCCCTCATGAATACCACAAAGCGAGCTACATTTATTCGTCTTTTGTAGATAATTTTCGAAGTAATCATGACCTGAAAGCAGCTGTGTTTTGTAATCATTTACGACGCTATGTTTCGTTTTCGACCAAATCTCTATGTCACCGTCTCACCATAGTTAATCGGACTCGATAATTTAAAACCTCACACACAAATTTTATAAACAAAATGAATAAACATAACAAATTAGAAAGTACGTCGTTGCCACTGCATTTTTAAATCACATGTTTAATTGAGCAGTGCTATCGACATTGCTCCGGCACTGCCATATTTTTAATAAAGTTAACTTTATTTTATCATTAGGTTGTAATAACGAAAATAAGTTAGAGCTGACTTTAAAGTTCACTTTAGCTAACCAAACTGCAACAATTCAAATAAATGGTGAACGGATCGACGAAATTCCAATATCGAAAGGAGTCAGGCAAGGATGCATACTATCACCGCTTCTCTTTAGCATATACTCCCAACAAATATTTCATGAATCAATAGAAGGAGAAAGAATTGGCATAACGGTACAAGGCAAAATTATAAATAACATACGCTATGCAGATGATATCACCATTAATGCTAGCAGTATATCGGGACTACAACAACTTCTAGACAAACTCACGTACGCAAGTGAATCATATGGCCTCAAAATAAATATAAAAAAGACAAAATACATGGTTGTAAGTCGAAAACATGGCATAAATGAAACAACATTAAAAATTAAAAATGAAATAGTCGAACGAGTGAAAAACTTTAAATATCTTGGCGTTTTAATAAACGACCAATGGAACCCATCTAACGAAATTAACCCTGCTACTATGTTAGGGTCTTTTGATAACCCAAATCGTATTTAACATTACCGCATTTCTAACTGGTGGATAATATTTGAAAGTTCTTACTACTCAGTGCATCGATTGTTGAAATATATTGAATTCAATTAGTTTTATCACCATTTTAGTCTTAGAAAATTTTTGATTGCAAGTGTTTACACATATCATGTTCGGGTCATTTTATGACGCTCTATCATTTTAGTAAGACTAGTAATAAATATATAATATAATATGCCTATATTATTTGTTTTTTGCATTCGTATTTCACCTCTTTGGTGTTTTACATGACAACAAAACAAACAAAATAAGAATAACCAACAAAACGCCCAAAAAATAACGCATGGTTGTAGAAAGAGAGTCAACAAAAACCTTTTGTGCAGAGTCATCGTCTGTTGCGAATGTACTGGAATGCGTTTACAGTTATAATTTTTGTGTTCAATAATAGACAAAGAAGAAGATCAGAACAAAGAGGAAATAAACTTGCTCCTATTCGTAAATTTTATGAGCAATGGACTCAAAACTTGCAACTGCTTTACGTTCCAAGTGTTAATATAACGATTGACGAACAGTTCCGAGGTAGATGTCCTTTCAAAGTATACATTCCAAGTAAACCTGGGAAATATGGCATGAAAGCGTGGATAGCAGCAGATTCTGACATCGCGTTTTGCTTACAGTTCCAAATATATTTGGGTAAAGTCGGAGACAATGCTGAAAGGAACCAAGGCGAACGGGTTGCTCTATACTTAGTGTCTTCATATAATTAAATTTAATATAATTTAATTTTTTTACGTGTCATAATCTTGCATTAGAACTGCTAAAGCAACTAATTACTATTGTTGGCACATTGAGGAAAAATAAACTTTCTTGCCTGTTCATGCAACAACACAAGAATTGCGTAAGCTTCCAGTACACTCAAATAATTTTTTTTTTCATGAGAAAGAAACTGTAGTTTTGTATGTGCCTAAAGAATACAAAATAGTTTATTTGCTTAGCACTCTTCACCATAACAACAACATTTTGGAAGATCATCCAAAAAAAATTCCGGAAATAATTGAATACATTGGACCAAATGGTTCGTATATATTCGTGCAAAAGAAAAAACAATCGGTGGCCAGTTTATTAAATATTTCTGCTGTCAATGCTTTTATAATATGGACCGAAATATATCCTGAATGGCAAAAAAAAAAAATAAACTGCACAAAAGGCGCCTATTTTTAGAGCGACTCGGTGAAGTTTTAGCTAAAGAACATATCAAGAGGCGTAGTCGTCTTCCTCGCGCAGAAGCCTCTGCATCATTGGTACAAAGAATTCGAGAAGAAGACAGTGTATCACCATCTACGTATTCGCCTTCTCCAAAACGTCAAACCGTTAGTGAACGGAAAAGGTGCAAATTTTGCCCGTCAAAAAGGAAAAAAAGACTTTTACTGAGTGCATAACTTGGGATCAAAATATGATCCGAACATAACATGTGTATTTTTTTTCTAACATAGTAGCAGGGTTAAGCGTCGTTTGGAGATTGCCAGAGACGCATTTTTTAAATACAAAAACACACTTACAAACCACGAACTAAGTCTCGCAACGAGAATAAGATTTGTCAAATGCTATATATGGTCTATATTATTATATGCAGTAGGGACCTGGACCATCAAAAGTGCAGACGAGAAAAAAATTGAGGCATTTGAAATGCCTTTACATTACAAACCAGGAAGTTCTGACACGAGTGAATATCGACAGACAACTACTGAAAACGGTCAAAAGAAGGAAAATCGCATATTTGGGACAACTGATGAGGAATGAAAAATACAAATTTATACAATCCATAATAAAAAGTACAATTCAAGGACGCAGAGGCAGAACAGAGATATACTGGCTTAGAAACATTCAGGATTGGACAGGACACAGGTATGAAATAAACATACTACATGCTGCTAAATATCGAGAGCTGTCACAGTTACTATAAAATATAATGAGATTCAGAACATTTACTATTGTGTGATCGCTTTATATCCGAATAACGTATCCGCAAATAAAGAAGAAGAAACCCGACTTTAACGGCAAGTTGTAAGAATGGCCCTTAATGTAGTAATCAATCATCATACCAACCAGTTCTCTTAACCTAATGAAGACGAAACTGGTTAGATGGGACCTTACGATAGCCTATAATGACTAAGGATACTATTGCTTACTTGTGTCTGGCGAATAAAAAATCATGCCATGAAGTAAAACATCCCTGTAAAGAACAAACTTTTGTGTAAAGATTTTATTGAGGCACTCTATTTGAAATTTAAACCAAAAATAGGAAAATCAACTCAAATGGAAAGGAAAAACGTAAAAAAATATTTCATTTTTATTGATGTTTACTTAACCAAATTAAATTAAATTCTTTTAAATTGCTTTTGAATAAATTTTCAACGTCTTTAAAAGGCTTTTTCCAATTGTTTTGTTTGTCATTTGCACGAAATAAAGAAAGGTGGGTAGTTAGATGCCCTATCACTCACTTGTTTTTTTTTGTTTGTTTGTTTTTGTTTTATTTGAAGCGTAAATTTAGCGTAAAGTTCATGAATTTAATTAAAGATTCGCATTAATTTTTTCCAACATTCATCATCGTCATCGTCATCGTCGTTGTCGTTGTCGTTGTCGTTGTCGTTGTCGTTGTGGCTGTCGCTGTTGTCGTCGTCGACACCATTACATTGCTTTAGAAACCAAAAAAAGGGAAAAAGGGAAAAAAGAAACATGAAATGGAAGAAGGGAAAAAATAAAAACATAGAAGGCTTTTACACAGAGGAATTGAACTCATTGTTTGGCCCAAGACCTTTAGGATTTAAATGAGTATGAGATTTTTTTTCTACTGGCTCGTCACGAAACACGATTACACGACAAGCGTATTCAGCTACAAAAACCTGCAAGTGCTACTGCTGCTGCTGCTGATAATGGTGGATTACGAAATTCGCCGTATTATGGTGGAAGTACTAAAATTCTGTAGAAGATAATTAAGCACAAAGCGAGAGAGAGAGTGCCACTCAGCAACTACTCTCGGTTAAGCTGAATAAAAACTAGGCCATGCGCATTGCAAACGGCAGAGAGCCCATGTAAATTTCTACAGCCTCATAGCTGTTAAGCTCTTTTGCAGGCTGAACATTTTGCAGAGCTCTTCTATGCTGTAAAACTGTCAGAGAAATTTCTTTCTTCTCTTCATAAGCTGTAAGTATTTAATTCACCACAAAATAAATTTCAAGGAATTTTTTAAATGATTTTTTGCCTCAGGTCATCCATCCGCTCTTTATAGTTATGTCAAGTATTTATTCATTAGACAGCAGAGAACACCTTGAAAATCCCTACTAGACCTTTGAACCCCGTAGAGTTATACTCATCGCAATTGTTAATAGCGGCCGCAAAATATAATTCGTCAGATAAATACGTAGAATTCTTTGCTTTGCTGTGGTATTTGTCTGGTCCTATAAGGCATTTTAACTGTATTTAGACATTTTACAGTTATTGAATGCTAAGCAGCTAACATTGGCCATAAAGATGACGGCGTTGATCATAATGATGATGATGATGAGCATCAGTTTATTTGTATTTAAATGTAAACGACCGCTTGCTTGTCAAAGGATACACTCGTCTACATTACTATGCACCACTCTTGGCAGGCTTATGGCCTTTGCCAGGTTGGTTGGCAATTCGTTGTTCTATGTGGCCCATCCTATACCCTCTCCTGTTGCCACACAGAATGCAATGCAATAATCTCGTAATAAACAAATAATTAAGGTGCTCAAAAGGAATTTTTATTATGTTGAACAACAGCCAGAAGAAGACGAAGCAGAAGAAATTGAAAAACCATGGCTTGCTTTTGGCTTGCCTAAGTATTTCATTGTGTTGTTCTAGCAGCCAGTAGTTATGAAAACGGAATTGCAAAAAAAAAAACAAAAACAAAGGAATTCTATTTCGAAACAATTTTAAAAACAACAAAAATAAAGTACAAGGATACAGGGATATAACAGGATACGTAAGAGAAGCCAAATAAACGTAAGAAATCTGTCCTGCTGAGTTCAGCCATAAGGTAATAAGGTAGGTGGCCTGTCTCGGAGATAGAAAAGTTGTGGAAGAAAACTTATCCTTAAGAAAACTAAGCTAAAAAGGAATGCCTTTCGATGAAATAGATAATAAGGAATTGCAAATGAAAATGTTCTTTTAAAATAATGGCCAAACACTAAAACTAAAAATTTTGAAGGAACAATTTTAAAAGCCAAACACCGAAATAAAATTTTCCATTTGAAATAACAATTTAAAGAGTCAACGGAAATCTAAAAACTCCCGTTATCTTATATTTACTTACTTACTTACTTACTTAATTGGCCATTAATAACCCGATTAACGGATTTCGGCCTGCCGCAACACAGCCTTCCAGATCCCTCTGCTTCTTGCGCGCCTACTCCAGTTGGTCACACCAATCGATGACAGAGCTTCCTCGTTTTGGTCCTTCCAACGGATACAAGGTCGTCTTCTTCGCCGACTTCCGCAGATCCCCACATCGAACGACATGACCGAGCCAGCGCAGCCGCTGGATATTAATACGCTGCACAATGTACATATCGTTGAGGAGCTCATACAGCTCACTGTTGTATCGGATGCGGAAATCATCGCCAACTCGTACTGGACCGAAGATCTTACGCAGTACTTTTCTCTCGAACACTCTCAAGGCTGCAAGTACTTAATAGGGTCCATGCCTCCGCGCCATAGAGAAGCACGGGTAAGATGAGCGTCTTGTAGAGTGTTAGTTTTGTCGTACGAGAGAGGTCTCTGCCTATTGAGACCATAGTAGCACCTGTTGGCAAGAGTGTATCTTATATTTAAATTGAACTAATCGAGCAGGGCTCACACTCAAGCAAAACAGCCTCTATTTACTAGCCCTCCTTACCTCCGACATTACTTACTTACTTAATTGGTCATTACAACACCTACAACACTAGACGTATACCGATTTTCTAATCTATACGCCTTGTTTTGAGGGGATCACTTTATGCAATACTGATAACCCAATCCCAGACTGTCAGATGTATGAATATCAGCACTGTATTTCTCAGAAATAGTGAGAATACTTCTTACCTAACTTATTTGATGCTTAAAACATTTTAGTTAGGATTACAACCGAACCTCTCACACCACCCAAGTTGTGTGCTTTAATTTTTATACATGAGTGGCGGGACCAAAAGTTTAACATCGTCTCCGAATGACAGAACACTTCCCATAGGACTATGTATCTAATGCAAAGTGGATGATAAGGAATGCTTGTGCATCCCCGCGTGCCATATAATAGATGCAGAAGAGGTAAAGCCTTCTACCACAGTCTACCACAATGTGGTATTAACATACAGATATACTGTCAGTCGCCGTAGTCTAGTAGGTAGTGTGTTGGCTTATTAGACGTAAAGCCAGGGTTCGAGCACCAGGCCAGACATCAAACAAAAAAAAAATACAAAAAGCATTTCTTTCGTTGACTTCCTCTCAGCAGATTTCTGGCAAAAACTCTCTGAGAGTAAACAAAAATTGCCATGAAAAATTTTTCAAAAGTCTGTAGTTCGTAGTCGAGTTTAAACTGTAGGTCCCGCCACTCATGTATAAAATTAACACACACAACATAAGTGGTGTGAGAAACTAGGTCGTAATCCTGACTTAAGGGTTGTAATAACCAATTATGTATGTATGTATGTGTGTATACTGTCAATTCCATAGACTACAATGGTCTGACTACTCTTCTTATGAAGTCACAACCGATATTAATACCTAATGTCCACATGAACTTGAGTTCACAAACGGTATATGGACACTTATGAACCAGCCGAGAAAGCTCTAAGTGCAGCGATAATCAAATCTTTAATCTTTCTAGTCAACGTTATCTCTTCGTTTGAATTAACTTATGGGGGCATAATTAAACTGCCCATGAACGGAGATCTCTGACAGTGTAAAAACTGCAGAATTATAATACCGATGAATCAGATTGATAATACGATCCCACACAGTCTAAATTCGAATATGAGTGAAAGACAATTTAAACAAACTTGTAGGGTTCAGTCCTCTTCAAATAATTCATTCAAAAACCTTCTAGGTCCCTGGCACCCTAAAAAAATATAATTTGAATTGAATTAGCAAAGTCCCTCACCACTACACTCAATACAGCAACCCTAACCGTTTGCATGGAGAGTGTGGACCAGAGATCAGCAATGAATCGCTTTTACGCTACTCATAAGTACTCATGACGTTTTGAGTATGAGTGAGTGAACATTATTGAAATCCAACTACTCTGATTCATTCGTACTCAGTACACAACATTGATTTATAAGTACAAGTTGCAATGAGTATGAGTACAACATTGGCATCAAACTCATAACATTCGAACTTTGTTTGATTCATACGCCTACTCATTCAGATTCATAAATTTAGTAAAATACTTATAATACTACTCATAAATGATTCGAGTGATTCGAATCATTCATCATACGCATAAACAAAAAAGACAAAGACAGCAAGCAGAGCACAACTTTCTTGTGAGTATGTAGTGTTCGTAGGCGAATCATACTTATTTTGTGATTCGTGTATACGATGAGTCATGGAGAGTCGAAATCAATAACATCATGCGTATTGTTAAGTATGAGTACCATGAGTATTTCAAAATTTGAATATGAGTAGTAAGAGTATGACATTAAAATAAGTATGAATGTGTATAAGTATCAGAAATTGTAAGTATGGTTCGAATCTACTCATCGTAGATTGCTGACCTCTGGTGTGGATGCTGACGGAATCTGTATTACGGATGAATTAGTGAAAAGGTATATCAAACGATTGGTATTTAATAGTAGCCGTTGGCTAGTAGGTAGTGTGTTGGCTTATTAGAGGTGGGGCCATGATTCAAACCCCAGCTCAGACATCTCGAACAGAATGAAATATGAACAACGATTTCTTCGGCAACTTCCTCTCAGCAGTCATTTCACAAATCCTCCGAGATGAGATTAAAAAAAAATTACCATGAAATGCTTCTCATAAAATTTGTCAATCGGAGTCGACTTTATACGATGTTCAGATATGCACTTTTATTGAATCAATATTCGGTTTATTGAGTACAATATTTTAAATGTTCAGACATAATAATATTTGCAGTTCAGCTGCTAAATAGAACAACTGGTTTTCGTTTGATGTTTTGGTTTTTTTTTGTTCTTCGTTGTTAACAATTGAATTGTCAAATATCAACAGAAAGTGTTCGTATAATTGTAATATGCGCACTGAACATACTTGTGACAGTGCTGCATTTTAAGTTTTACTCAATATTATAACAATTTTCGTATTTATTGCGCAATAATTAATTGAAACTTTATATGAAATATTGAGCTCAACAATGGCGTTTATTGAGATCTACGCAATAAAGGTGCATATCTGAACACCGTATCAAACAGTAGGTCTAGCCACTCATGCATGAAATTAGCATACGCAACATACAATGAGCGCCATAAGTGAGTCGACACCCACTATAATTTTAAATTTTCTATTAAGTTCTTAAGTATAAAAAAAGTTCTTTTATCATGAATTGTTGTTTTTGTTTTAACATTTTATAAGTAATAAATAAACGTTTTTATTATTGGAAATTTATTCGACTATTCTCATTTACTTTTCTCGCTATCCTAAGAAACTGAATTATTTCAGTGGTGTTTACTCACTTTTGACGCTCACTGTATGTACATAAGTGGTGTGATAAACTAAGTTGTAATCCTGACAAAAGGTTTGTAATGACCAATTAAATAAGTAAGTACTTCGAGTACTATTTCCAAACGAATTTAGTTCCCCATTACCTGTTTATTGGCCACACACTGTACCCCCTGTAACCCCTACATTGTTGCATTGTTGTGAGATTAGCTTTAATAACGGAAATTGTTTTGGTTTTAATTTCATTTCTTTTTTTCTTGCGTCATATTGTTGCCACATTCATTCCTTAACTTTTTTGTTCATGCCTTCAAAAATATTTCTTTCTCGATGATGTAGTTGTAGTTGTTGGTATAATTGTTGTTTCCTTGTTTTCTTTTATTTTTGATTTTGAAGTTCAGCATGAAAGAATTTTGTTTTGTTTGTCGTTTCTATTTTGATTTTCAATGATTTTTGTTCTTTTTCTACTCTGTTGTTGTTGTTGTTGCTGTTGCTGTTGCTCATAAATGTCATCATGTTAGTTAGGCTCTTCAAACATGAGAATATTTTTTGTTGCTGTTGTTGTTATACGAATAATATTGTATGGCATGTGAGCGTTATTATCCCGCCAATGTTGAAATTTTCTTTTGCATGTTTTACAACACTCGCACACACACACACACATACATCGTTGCAGAGAAGGCATATTAAGTTTTGTAAGAGAAATATTATGGTTTAAGGAATTTCTAACAACAACAACAACAACAACAGAAAACAGAAAACACAACAGTGAACATATATCCTGCCTAATAATAGGGGAGCTTAATGTTCTTAAATAATGAAACAACACAGCACAGCACAGCACAACACAGCACAACACAACACAACACAAAAAGGGTTAAAACAGTATACGAGTACACATGCATACGCTAATATACCACCCGAACAAGTGTTTTGTGTCAAAAGAAACAAAGAGCAACAAATATTGTTCACATAAAATCCGGCTAGATTTTGGAAACTGAATAACGGGTATAACCAATAGATTGCATTACGGTCACACTATTCTTGGTATACATGAAATAGCGGCCTTTCAAATCGCGTCTCTTGAAATCATACTGGAACTGATCATCAATTAGCTCCAACAACCTTTATATCTGGCTTCAGTTGATTTCTTGTGAAACATGTGGGCATCTGTAGTGCACTTGACAGAAAAGAAAAGTACTGAAGTAAAGACATACTGGGGTTCCAGTGTATAGCGTTGAATGGATATGGTTTATCTGGTCCATTGCTTCATTGATGCAAGTGTCCAACAAGGATTTATTCTTCCCACATTGCAAGTTTTAGTAGCAATCGATGATGAGTGTAGTGGCCACTCCTAAGAGCACCATTCTTTGGCATACAATTATTATAAAATATCTTAACGACTTGCCTTAACCATAAGATATTGCGTTCATATCAGCGAAGCTATATCACTTACAAAGCCAGTGGAACGATGTATAAATATCGGGTCCGCCATCAAACGTTTTTTTTTTTTGCAACTAGTGCATATTTCGTGAATGACAACACTTAGCTCATGTCTGATTTGACAGATAATTAGTTTTATCTTTCCGCTGAACGAATATGGTTGTGTATACGCTTGAACAACGCTGGGAAATATTGCGACATTACTTTGAAAATCATGGTAATGTTGCAGAATGTGTGCGAAAATTACGCACGGATTTTGGAAGAAGAGAAGCAGCAGAGAGTCAGCTCCGTATGTTCGTTATCTTGTGAAAAAAGCGAAAAAAACTGGCATCTTCATCGATAAACCAAAGCGTGAAGAGCCAAAAACAGTGCGTACACCCGAGAATATTGCTGCTGTGGCAGAAAGTGTGAGTGAAGCGCCATCAACATCAATTCACCGTCGTTCTCAACTCAATTGAACATTTCGGAGACATCATTGAGACGAATTTTGCATAAAGACCTTGGTATGACGCCATACAAAGTCCAATTGGTTCAGGAGTTGAAGCCAATTAACCATCCAATGCGTTTTCGCTTCGATAAGTGGGCGTGCGATCGATTTACAGAAGATGCCGATTTTGGCAAAAAAAAAATCTTCTTTTCAGATGAAGCTCATTTTGATCTTGGCGGGTATGTAAACAAGCAAAATTGTCGCATTTGGGGCACAGAAAACCCGCAAGCATACATTGAAAAGCCGACGCACCCAAAACGAGTCACTGTTTGGTGCGGATTTTGGTCCAGAGGCACAATTGGGCCATTTTTCTTCGAAAATAAGCAAGGAGTGGCCGTTTCAGTCAATGGCGATCGTTATCGGGCCATGTTGAACGAATTTTTGTTCACAAAAATTGAAGAGGAGAATATTGGCAACATTTGGTTTCAACAGGACGGCGTGTCACACAGCCGAAGCTACACTCGATGTTTTGCGCTCTGTTTTTGAAGATCGCCTTATCAGCCGCAGAACTGATGTCGTTTGGCCGCCTCGGGGCTGTGATTTGACACCGTTGGACTATTATTTGTGGGGTGCCGTCAAAGATAAGTGTTACGCCGACAAGCCAGAGACAATTGACGCTTTAAAGGACAATATTCGTGAAGCCATTGGTGAAATACAGCTGCTCACAATCGATAATGTGCTTAAATATTGGACCGATCGTGTAGGCTACTGCATGGCCAGCCGAGGCAGCCATTTGAATGAAATTATTTTCCATTATTAACCAGAAGGATTGTACTTTCAAATAAAAAAGAAATTTAAGAAAATATTCAGTAGTTTTCTTTAAAGCATTTTCAAAAAGAAAAAGTTATTTGGCGGACCCTTTATAAGCAAAGAAATAATGACTTCGCGACAATACAAATGAGATAAAAGCCATGCGAACACAAACTTCATGTTAACCTGCATTTTAATAAAAAGCCTATGGAAGAACTATAAGGTTGTACATGCCTTGGGGACTAAACAACTCCAGACGGCGATGTTGAAACAGATATCGAGCTTCGATTCTTCTTCTTTACATATAAGCGTAAGATGCCTTGTGAAGTCGCCGTAGCCTAGTAGATAGTATGTTGGCTTACAAGACGTAAGGCCGCGGTTCAAACCACAGGTCAGACAAATCAAACAAAAAGGAAATATGAAATGAAATATTGCTTCAGCGACTTCCTCTCAGCAATCTTCTTGCAAAAACTCGGAGAGTAAAAAATTGCCGTGAAAAGCTTCTCAAGTCTGTGGTTTGGAGTCGGATTTAAACTGTAGGTCCTGACAATCATGAATAAAATTAACACACACAACAAGGACGTCATGAGGAACTGGGTTGTAATCCTTACTAAATGGTTGGAAGGACCAATTAAGTTAAGTAATTACGAGACAAGCTGAACAGCGTATATGAGCTAAAAAATAATGATTTCGTGTGAACACCAATGAGTAGAAGACATGCGATTACCATCTTCTCATCTACCTTCCTCTTGATAAGAAATCTATGGAACAATTAATAGATTTTACTTGCCTTGACAGTCAAATCACTCTAGACGGGTTTCGACTGGCAGAAACAAAAGAAGATACGCGAAAAATTCTTGGTGGTAGGGGAAACCATGAACAAACTGCAACGCCTTCAACAACCATTGCCTAAGCATTGTTCGCTAGATATTATGGCCCCACAACTGGATCTCCAACTCAGAGATTTATAGGAAACTAGCTGTACCCTGCGCGTGTTGCTGCGCCACCAACTAAAATAAATTTGAAGGAAAGACATTACAACCAATGTACAATTAATTTTGAATCATTTTATTGGTTTTGTTTCCCGTTGTCCTGATGATTCAGATGAACGGGCCTGAGTAGTACGCATTCGATCAGTTTCTAATCTCACTCCTCGTTGTTCCAGTGGTTCAAGCGAACTGGTCTCAGCGGCATATACTCGAAGATCTTCCAGCCTTAATGCTCGTCTGATTTTGAGGCTCGTAATGCTCTTTTCTTTCGTGCTTGAGGTGTAGGTCGACCAATTGCTTGTCATTCATTTTGAATAATTTTCAGTGACGCCATCCATCGGAAATTAATCGCACCAACCTTCGTCGGCTCATGCGCAACAACATTGTTAAAGAATGCACAGTTTACGATTAAATTCATTTTGAGTAATTTTCAGTGGCGCCACCTGTCGGAAATTGGTCATACCAACTTAGAAACCTTCGACGGCTCATGCGCAACAACTTTGCTAAAGATCATAACCTGATCAAATGCAGATATATACGCATACATATACACTGGAGATGAGATTGTGGAAACGTCGCTGGTTTAAGTGCACATTGCGTAAGGCGCCCATAGAATGTCGTATAAACGAAGTCACTGTCCCGTTCTGTTCTTAAACTGTGTTTGTAGTAAATCTAGACTTCGTATAAAAGTTAAAGCCTGAGTAGCCTGCAAGAAAACCAGATTTTATGTGAACCCTGTTTCAAGTCTTGTGTAGTCGTGAGAGACATTCTTGATACAAACTTAATACTTAGGAATGTTTTAAGAAAATTGCCTCAAATTAAGTTAAAATGAATTGTTTTTGTAAATCGTAATGTTGTTTTTTTTGGGGGTAAATAATGTGGAATTCTATTACAAGTGGCATGTTTAAGAGATGAAAAAGTAAAAGAGTTTTTCATTTAAAATATTCATGGAAAATCTAGAAATAAAACATTTGCGCCTACTGCCGCCTTAGTGGACTGGTTGTAAGATGTCAGCCGATCATGCTTCCTCTAACCGTTTATCGATACAGAATAAATATGTTGTATTTGGGCAATAGTTTTAAGGATCGGTGATGCATTAGCAATTCTGTAATATGAAGTAAATATCGATGTGATATGCTGCAATGAGTATTTTAGCTAATAAAAGATGGATTACTCAAAGAGCACTGAAATGGGGCCCATAATACCTGATATATCGTAAATGCTTGTCGACTACTCGGTGTGATATGAAAATGCTACTGCTTGAGCTAGAGAAAAGAATATTCCTGCGGGATCGTATTGTGTTTAATGAATATCAGACAGCCACGAACTTCTTTAGGCAAATGCTTGAACGCCATAGCATATTTGATCTGAAAGGCAAAGTGTGTGGGAGATCAAAGCTGTCTTCGATTTGATGAATACAATCA
This sequence comes from Sarcophaga subvicina, assembly GCA_936449025.2. Classification (NCBI taxonomy): domain Eukaryota; kingdom Metazoa; phylum Arthropoda; class Insecta; order Diptera; family Sarcophagidae; genus Sarcophaga; species Sarcophaga subvicina. The sequence goes on along the minus strand of OW388080.2, from coordinate 144,467,099 downwards.
CAATATTTGTGATTCAGGAGAGAAATATGAAATGCTACTGAACAATCTGGGAGTAAGACTTCAGTATAAATTTTGAAGCCAACTGCATACTGAAGTTAGTTAACAAGATAAACACAACACAATTAAGAAGTCTAATGGTAAATAGAATGAAATGTTGAAATGATGGAACGATGGAAAATGATGGAATAATGGAAATTTAATTTCCTATCCGCTGCAAAGAACAAAAAATCAAGAGCCTTGGTTTGTCAGATGAATGGTTTCAGAAGAATGTCTGTTTGTAGGAAAAACAATCATGAAATTGAGTGTTCGTTTTACAAAAAAAGGGGTATAAGTCTCCTCTCTATTAAACCCAACGCGAAGACTCAATCCTGGAAAGCAAAGGAGTAAATTGTCCCAACGATTATGATTTCCTGTAAACTAGACAGATGGTCAATTGATTGAGCTGATTGAAATATGCCTATAAGAATCGCGAGGCATATGTAGCATTATACCAGAGAACTGTGTTGTGGACGGAATGGACCATACTGGAAAACCTCATAAATGAGCCGTGCATAGACCTAAAATTAGCCACGATTAGACTAAAAATTGGGTAAAAATTACATTCCCCTGTTAATGCTTCCTAGATAGAAGACAGGTTGTGTTCAAATGCTTGACCTGACAAAACAGCTCATTTTGTTTTTTCTTCAGATTAATATATGTCGCCGTAGTCTAGTAGGTAGTGTGTTGGCTTATTAGACGTAAAGCCATGGTTCGAGCCCCAGGCCAGACATCAAAACAAAATACAAAAAAAGTTTTTCTTCGGCGACTTCCTCTCAGCAGATTTCTGGCAAAAAACTCTGAGAGTAAATAAACCTGCCATGAAAAAGTTTCTCAAAAATCTGTCGTTCAGAGTCGACTTCAAACTGTAGGTCCCACCACTCATGTATAAAAATTAACGCACACAACATAAGTGGTGTGAGAAGCTAATTCGTAAACCTGGCTAAAGGGTCGTAATGACCAATTATGTATGTGTGTGTATTCTCCTCACAAAAATGCTGTGTAAGTTATTAAAGACAAAAACCATGTGCTCATTATTAAGTTCTACAACCACATTTATGTATTATCTTGAGGAAGAGAGAAAAATCGGCAGAATTCCATGTAAAAAACTCTTGTAATTGTTAAATATTTTACATTTATTGAATACGAGTACTCCATGTAGAACCCTTTACATTGAGCATTTTTTGTTTTTTTTTTCTTAATGGACAACCAAATAAAACAACAAAACGTCAATATTCAATTCCTATTTTCTATACAACCGTTGAAACAGTAGTGCAATGAAATATTTTCCCGACAGTGTTAGAATTTCATATCAAATACCTGGAATGTGCTGCTCATTCGCATATTATACGAGTATTCGGCACAGTAAAATCAAATTATTTTAAAGGAATTTCTAGTCCAAAAACTAAAACTAAAATGGAATTCGAATCCTGTGCTACATTTTCTACACACAAAATGTGAAAAAAATTAAAAAAAAATCCTCTCGACTGTAGTAATACTTTACGTTACATTACAATATTTATCAAAAAAAAGGACTTGGGTTGGGGTGAATATATTTCAATGACGTTAACAGTGGTGTGCATAAATATACTACGAATCATTAATATTGATTGAATTTGCAAGGAATGTGAATATAGTTTTGTACTCTACTGTTTCTAATATTTTAAAAATTATGTCACGTTGGAATATTTTTTTAAAAAAAATTATTTTCATTTTTATATTTTCTCTCTCTCTCTCTCTCTCTCTTTATTTTATTTATTTTTTTTTATTCTATTCTATCCTTTTGTTTGTGTTGTTGTATACGATTTTTTTTTTTGTTTGTGGAATATTTTTTTTGGAAATTGTATAACGAGCTAAAGAAATATGGGTGTGTTTGCCCATGGTATGTGACTTAACAGCAGAGACATGGGTCGTCTATATGGCGTAATGTTTAGTGGTAGAAGAAGAAAAAAATTCTTTAAAAATAATAAAAAAAAACAAGCAAATAAAAGGCAAATCATCATATATTTTGTGACCAAAAAAAAGAGGAAAAAACTCATATGCGATAATATTTACGATAATATTTGCGATAATCATCTTCTAAATGTCATTCATGCATTCAATCTTTTAAATTATTATTAGGATTGCTATTCGAAATTCAAATACATGAAAATACCATCACACATGCTTAACTCTGAGGGATACACATACATACATACGTACATATTCTTACGAATATGAAAAATCAAGATGCTGGTGGTTTGCTTTTACATCGTTTAAGATTAAAATTATAAGCAAAAGCTACGAAAACAAAAAAATGCTGTAAACAAACCTGTTTACATATTATCGTACTGCTTAATATAACAACAAACACCAGCATAACAAAAATGATAAACAAGTAAACAAAAATACAACAACAAACACCAGCATCAAAGAAATGGTAAAAAAGTAAACAAAAATACCACAACAAACACCAGCATGAATAAATGAAAACAACGATGTTTACACGTTGAAAACAACGATGTTTACATTTATAGAGATTTCGAGAAGGCGAAGTCGTGAACATTTGCCTTCAAGAACATTCACCAGGAAAGCAGCATTTAAGAGCGTGTCGGTTTGGTAAGATGGTATATGAACCCCTGTGTATATCTTTGTGATACACACTCTTTATGGTTATACGAAAATGGATTACAATTCTCACGTGTGGGCTGGTGGCTTGTAATCTATTTTGACACTCATTATAGCGCATTGAACTCTATTGATTAACCGTCGCAATGTGGCTTGTGTTACACTGTTCTATCGTGTGCCACTCGGTTGCAGCGAAAATTCATTCTTCATCATCCACACTATCCATATTTGGAAACCTCATTCTGCAGAATTTTTTCTAGTCGAGGACAGTGATTGAGTTGACAACACTGACTGCTGAGATGACGTCTACTTTGATGTCGACCCTGTTATCGACTTTAACGTCGACTGAAATGCTGGCTATAACGTCTACTACAACATCGATTGCGATGTCGGCTTTGACGTCGACTTTGACATTGACTTTGATGTCGACTGCGATGCTGATTGTGGTAACGTTTCTGTTCTATTTACCATTACATACATAATTGATCATTACAACCCTTCAGTCAGGATTACGACCTAGTTTCTCACACCACTTATGTTGTGTGTGTTAATTTTTATACGTGAGTGGTGGGATCTACAGTTTAAAGTCGACTCCGAACGACAGATTTTTGAGAAATTTTTCATGGCAATTTTATTTACTCTCAGAGCTTTTGCCAGAAATCTGTTGATCTGTTGCCGTAGAAATATATTTTTTTAGTATTTTCGTTTTGATATCTGACCTGGGGGTTTGAACCGAGGCCTCTCGTCTAATAAGCCAACCACTACAGCAGAATACCTTCTACTTATTTCTACTAAGCCAAGTTCCAAACCATTTACTTAACTGGTCATGCAAACCTCTTGAATTGTAAAAAAAATATAACCCTCATGGCTACATGAAGCAGCTCTCCTGTTATTGAATTTATTAATATCATCACTTGGGTTGAGTAGGACAAAGGTTTTTTGAATCAAACAAATCTCTTGTGTCTTAGTAGTTGCTCATATGTTAGCATGAGTGGTGTAGCGATAGTATGCAGGCAATCGGTCCTATGATGTTACAAATTTAAATCGAAAACGTTCGCTGAGAGATCAAAGAACAAATTATCTTTCTTATCATCATTTCATGCCCAACCATTGTGATTGTGTGTGACTTCATAACAATAAATCTTCGAAGGCCCACAAAATAATGTGTGTGAAGATAAATTCAATTTTAACTTGCAAAGACAAAAACCAAAAAGAAATTTAACAGAGCTAATGTTAAAGTTAACAGAGCAATGTTAAGTGGTTAACAGAAAATCCGAAAAATAGTCAAGGAAGAAATCACCCAAATTACCTAAAATGGGACTTGCTGCAGATATCCCACTTTATACAAATTGTAGCCTAAGGTGTTCCTAATAAAACCCAATAAGTGGTATATTTCCAATAATTTTGGAACTTGAGATATCGGGCTTCAAATATTCCCTATGTTAACAGTGCCTGGGTAGGATGACAAAGTATAGCACGTTGCACATTTATTGAAATTGATTGCTTTTTTTGGTTGGTATTCGATTTTCTCGACTCGTACCTAGATTTCTAAAGCTTTGCACTGCTCGAGTTGTAATAAGTAGCATCCTATCAGATAAGTTCAGTTGCCACAAAGAAAGAAAGAAAAAGCCTTGATATGCACGTCTCACTTGCATTCGATTTACAGTAAATTTACGAATGGGGTCGCGTGGATAAGGTCACTATTAATACGTTAAAGGGTCAGTGATGCCGCCGTAATCTATTAGGCACTGTATTGGATACTTACTTACTAGCCCGTGGTTCAAGCACCAGTCTTCTGGCAAAATCTGAGTAAAAATAAATTTGTCATGAAAATTTTCTCAAAAATCTGTAGCTTGGAGTTGGCGATAAACTGCAAGTCCCGCTATTCATTGATAAACTTAAAACACGCAACATGTGTGTGGTGCAGACGTCAGCAATGAGTATTCAAAACGATGAGTAGATTCGTATCATACTTATAATTTCTGATACTTATACGCATTCATACTTATTTTAATGTCATACTCATACTACTCATATTCAAAGTTAGAGATACTCATGGTACTCATACTCATACGATGTTATTGATTTCGACTCTCCATGACTCATCGAATCACAAAATAAGTATGATTCGCGTACGAACACTGCAATATTCATAAGAAGGTTGTGTGTTTGCTCTGCTTGCTGTCTTTGTCTTTTTTGTTTATGCGCCTTTCTTCTTTCTTTGTAAATGCAACAACAACTTAGACTGTAAATTTATACGAATGATTCGAATCACTCGAATCATTTATAAATTTATGAATCTGGCGTATGAATCAAACATATTTCGAATGTTATGAGTTTGATGTCAACGTTGTACTCATACTAATTGCATCGTGTACTTATAAATCAATGTTGTGTACTGAGTACGAATGAATCAGAGTAGTTGGATTTCAATACTGTTGACGCACTCATACTCAAAATTTCTTGAGTACTTATGAGTAGCGAAAAAGCGATTCATTGCTGATCTCTGGTGTGGTGTGAGAAGCTGGGCTGTGATCCTAACTACAGAGTTGTAGTGAGTAATTAAATAAGTTAAGTAACTAAGGAAGGCTTAATGTTGTTTATTGATTCATAAGTGTTAAAGCCATCCGTAACTGTAGATGTAATGTAAGGCAGTCGGAAGTTCTTGATGTCGCGGCGATGAAATTTCAATGCGCTGTTCGCTAAAACCGGCATATTTGCTAAATAGCAAAGCAGGCATTCAAGTGTCTTGGCTTATTCGAACGGTGCAAGAAATATTTCATTCCCCATCACCGCCTACAATTTTCATCATTTATATTCGTCCTTAAAGGGAATAAAGCTCTCATGTATATGTCTTTGCCTCGAAATCTATTTTAAATCTTCTCGACCCCAATCAAGAAAGGTTAAGGTGAGTATTGTTGGCAATAAAGTATCCAAGTCTTTTAATTCTTTGGAACATTACCTGCAATGTTGCTTGTGTTTCATTGTTCTATTGTTGTAGTGCCTAATCGAAATAGAAAGACTTACTCCTAGAGCACATACAGAAGATTGCTGAGAGGAAGTCGTTGACGTAATATTTGTTTTTAAGTTTCGGTTTTGTTCGAGAGCCCTCAGGCAAAAACTCAGAGACCGATTGACCAGTGGAACGCATATGGTATTACAATGGAAACTAATTTTACGGTCGGATTATCGGTGTATGGTAAACTGTTCTTGCTGAAGTCTTTTTTCTGTTACATACAGAATGAAATCTTACATCCACGAACATTATTCTCTCATTCCTCTTATTCACAGTCTATGTTCCTTGATACCTCTTAATTCCATCACTAGGGGCCATCCCCAGAGTGCTGTTATGAAATAAAAAAAGGAAATATTTTGTAAAGAAAACTTTGTTTGAGGTTCCAGGTCTCTGAGGAGCTGCGTTCCATGTTCAAGTCTGATTGATTATAATGAAGAAATCTTTGCTGCAGCCTTTCTCATCAAAAGAAGATGGCAGCAGTTTGGTTGAATCGTTTAGATCACAGCGTGTTTCCAATATTTTGTATTGGCTGTTCTGTCTAAAGAATTTCTAAGTATTTAGAATACAGATCTTATTCGTAATGCATCATTAATACATCATTTCTATTTTTATTTCAATTTTAATTACAATTTCCCTGTTAATGAAATCTATTTTGTAAGGCTTTCTATGAAATCAACACTTTCTCTGTGCCGCAGTAACTCCTCCATCCCCTTTATCTGCATAAAACATTCAGATTTTAAAAGATTTACTTCCGGTATAAGAGTTTTGGTTTAAATACCTATTTCGTATATACATACACATGTACACATACGTATGTAAATATGTATGTAAATATGTATATGTGTGTGCAAATTCTTTTGTATTCGAATATCATCACAATCAACTTCCTCTTTAACTATCAGATTTTGCAGAGTTTTTATGTAAATGAGTGCATATATGTATGTACGTATGTACGTATGTACATATGTATTTGTGCCTGTGTATGTTGTAGGTTTAAGGGCTTTGGATTAGAGTTGTCCAGTTGTTTTGGTCTATTTGGACTAACGTTCTATCACAGGCTGTCTGTTAGGCTGTCGTTTTAGTTGTGTCACTTACATAAAATGTCAATCCGCATGTCTATCAATTGGCTCTTTCTCTTCATCTCTTTCTCTCTTTGTATATACATATGTACGATGTATTTGAAATATCCCACCACATATATATACATATATGTGTGTACGAGCAATGTAAATGGTACTGGCAATGTAACTGAAAAAAAGCTTATGGACAGACACACATAGTTTTGTGATTTTAATGCCTATTTTGCCTTCTCTCTGTAATGAACTGAACATGTTTCAAAGGTTTTACTGCAGTGAAGCAGAGTTGGGCAACGGAATGCTGGAAATTTTTCAAAAAAAAAGAGTGAAATCATAGGAAATGGAGAAGCAAATGTGTGTGTGCTTGTTATTCCATCATATTCGTAATATTCAGAGACAAAACGAATTCAAATCCATTTCTGTGAATTCATTTTCATTTACACATTTTTAACTTCTATTATATGCTCTTTCTCTTCATTTTCTTCTTTACATTCCATTTTAATATTGTTACGTTTTATACCTTTTAAAAACGTTTAAAATATTAGCACGTAGATTGCAAATAAAATAAAGAAATAAATTTGTGTTTAATTTTAATTAAAATTCTTTATTATTCGTACAATTCTGTGTGTCACTGTAACAATAACAATTGCTTTGCTTTGTTATTCCTCTGTTTACACCCTTTGCATAAACAATAACAATTACTAGGCAATTATTCGACAGATTTTTGTAACAGAGATCTTCAAACCACGTTTACTCTCTTCAAACGCACCGCGTGTTCACACAAAACTGACTGAACTATACTAACTCAGTCGCCTGCTTTGCCTTACCTTTTATATGGCAGGGTAAACGGTCTGATGAATGTTATTGAAGGCGAATGACTTCGTCTTCTCGAAATCTCTATAAATGTAAACATGTTGCTTACATTTATTCTTGTAGCGGTTGTTGTTGTATTTTTGTTTACTTGCTGACAATTTTTTATGCTGGTGTATGTTGTTGTATTTTTGTTTACTTGTTTACCATTTTTTATGCTGGTGTTTGTTGTTGTATTTTTGTTTACTTGTTTACCATTTTTTATGCTGTTGTTATATTAAGCAGTAAGATAATTTGTAAACTGGTTTGTTTACTGCATTGTTTTGTTTCTGTAGCTTTTGTTTATAATTTAGGCGATGTTAAGCGATGTAATAGTAAAACACCAGTATCTTGATTTTTGTTATCACTTCTCTTTATATATAGTTGTAATCCGTGAGACCTTTTTTACTGTAGAGAATTTTTACTGTTTTTTGAGAACAACTGCGGGCGAAAGATTTTACAAGACGATGAATGACGAGAAATGCTGTCTGAATGCTAGGTCAGGTTTACAACCTATTCAGGATCATAGGATCTTACATCAGTCATGTTATGTGTGTTAATTTTATTCATGAGTAGTGAAGCCTACTGTTTAATGTTGACCTCGAATGACGGATTTTTTAGAAGAAGATTTTCCTTGGGAATTTTATTTCATTTTCAGAGTTTTTGCAAGGAGGCTGTGGAGAGGATGGCGATGAAAAAAAGATTTTTTTCTTTCAATTTTCGTTTTGTTTGAGATGGCTGAGCTGGTGTTTGACTCAACACACTACTTACTAGACTACGACGACTGTTTAGGTTACTTGGTATGGCTAAAGTTATCACTAGAGTGCACTTTTGCAACAGGGGTGACGTATTTCCAATTTAAAAACTTGTTTGACAAGTACAGACTTCTAAGGGAAATGTGCATCCCCCCATCCAATGAATAAAAGTACCTCAAAAAACCTTGCTTATCTGGTCGCTTGATCAGCAAATTTATACAGTAAATTTAAGTATTATTTCCCTTCAGATTTAACAGTGAAAGTTAAACGTAAACTCATTTTCATTACATGCAAATCGCTTGCTCAATGACGTAAATCGACCCACTATGAGTTTGGAAATAATAGGTTAGGGAAGCTTCAAAAGTTTAAGTGCCACATAGACGCCAAGAGATCCATTGAAATGCCACAAAAGGAGATAAAACTCTAACTGTTCTGTAGATTATTCTCTTGAATGTAGTCATGGCGCTAATTCTACATCCTAGCAAATTCCATTGATATTTGCGACTTGGCTACCTACCACATTAAGTAAATTGTACGTACACTACTAAAGAGGTTTATCAGTGTCTTATGTGGAAGAATTAAACAGAACTCCTATTTGGCTATGCAAAGCTCATAATAGCAGTGCGAGTATCAACGAAAATTTTAATCATTCTGCAGAGAATATCTTTAAAAAATACTCAGGATCGAAAAGATGTCAGAAAATGAATCGATTTAAATCCGTTGGTACCTACTACAACGGATATCAATTTGGTTTTGTTAAGGTTCTGATACCAGAGCCCATAGAAATAGTACCCTACCGGACATTCATAGGTAAGTCTTACCAGAATCACTGTGTTTTGTTTACAGATCATCAATTGCAGTCTCAGTCCCCATTTTCGATCAAAAATAGGTTCGCAGAAACAAAAACCAAAACAGGCCTGTTTTACCCACATCTCTATCCATACTTTCCAATGAAGTTTTAAATCGAATATCATCTCAAGACTCAAGACTGACTATCAACAAAATTTCTAGATATCGAATGCCATAAAAAAATTGAATTGAATTGAATTGAATTCAGTGGCATCAACATAACTATATGGTGGAATCAGAAATGTTAGCACACGCAGACAAGAAATATAATTCACTGGGTTATAGCAAGTTGTGGCTAAGCGTATACGACCAAATACCAAGTCCTAATACAGTATCGGCAGTCCACTTTTGCCTTGACCGCCTATAGAGTCTAAAGTTTGCTTTTCGCTTAAAGCAGAATACTGTCACTTAAACTAAAGGATCCGCCAAATAACTTTTTTTTGAAAATGCTTTAAAGAAAAAACTACTGAATATTTTCTCAAATTTCTTTTTTTATTTGAAAGTACAATCCTTCCGGTTAATAATGGAAAATATTTCATACAAATGGCAGCCTCGGCTGGCCATGCAGTAGCCTCCGCGATCGGTCCAATTTTTAAGCACATTGAAGCTGTATTTCACCAATGGCTTCACGAATATTTTCCTTTAAAGCATCAATTGTGTCTGGCTTGTCGGCGTAACACTTATCTTTGACGGCACCCCATAAATAATAGTCCAACGATGTCAAATCGCAGCTCCGAGGTGGCCAAACGACATCAGCTCTGCGTCTGATAATGCGATCTTCAAAAACAGGCCGCAAAACATCGAGTGTAGCTTCGGCTGTGTGGCACGTAGCGCCAAATGTTGCCAATATCTTCGTCTTCAATTTTTGTGAACAAAAATTCGTTCTAACATGGCCCGATAACGATCGCCATTGACTGTAACGGTCACTCCTTGCTCATTTTCGAAGAAAAATGGCCCAATTATGCCTCTGGACCAAAATCCGCACCAAACAGTGACTCGTTTTGGGTGCGTCGGCTTTTCAATGTATGCTTGCGGGTTTTCTGTGCCCCAAATGCGACAATTTTGCTTGTTTACATGCCCGCCAAGATCAGAATGAGTTTCATCTGAAAAGATGATTTTTTGCCAAAATAGGCATTTTCTGTAAGTCGATCGCAGGCCCACTTAGCGAAGCGAAAACGCATTGGATGGTCAATTGGCTTCAACTCCTGAACCAATTGGACTTTGTATGGCGTCATACCAAGGTCTTTATGCAAAATTCGTCTCAATGATGTCTTCGAAATGTTCAATTGTTGAGAACGACGGTGAATTGATGTTGATGGCGCTTCACGCACACTTTCTGCCACAGCAGCAATATTCTCGGGTGTATGCACTGTTTTTGGCTTTTCACGCTTTGGTTTATCGATGAGGATGCCAGTTTCTTCCAGTTTTTCACAAGATAACGAACATACGGAGCTGACGTTGCTTCTCTTCTTCCAAAATCCGTACGCAATTTTCGCACACATTCTGCAACATTACCATGATTTTCAAAGTAATGTCGCAATATTTCCCAGCGTTGTTCAAGCGTATACACAACCATATTCGTTCAGCGGAAGTATAAAACTACACCTAATTCTGTTTTTACACGGTCTTTTTTTACACGGTTTTGATATAACACGGTTTGAAAATAAAACATTTTTAATTTTTGTTACACGATTTTATTCCATTTAGCACGATTTAAAATTTTTTGTGCTTAATTTTTTTTGTCAAATTTAATTTTTGCAAAGTATGTTCATATCACAAATTTAAGGGAATTCTCTTTTTGCGCGACAAGCAAATTTACTGGTCAAAGCAAATGTAAATGGCACAAATTTAGGGGAATTCCCTTTGGTCAGAGCAATTGAAATGTGTTAATATTTTGTGTTTGGTAAAGACATTTTTTATTGGCAAATTTGTTTTTCTATCGTTACATTAAATTTAACGCATTAAGATGAAAAAAAATAAAAAAAAATATTTTATATTTATTAAGTTATTTATATTTCTAATTTTGTTAAATATTTTATGAATACCTAAAAGAAAATGTCAAATACAAAACTTCTTAAAAAATCCTTGTTTTTCACTAATTTTAATAGGTTTTAGAGATTAGGAACCAATCACCTATTTTTGTATTCGATCAGTGTCTTTTTTTACACGGTTTTTTTTTTTACACGGTTTTTTCTGGAACCAATCTACCGTGTAAAAACAGAATTAGGTGTAATTATCTGTCAAATCAGACATGAGCTAAGTGTTACCATTCACGAAATAAGCACTAGTTGAAAAAAAAAAACGTTAGATGGCTGGACCCGATAGCTTCTCATACGAAACACCACCAAAGCTCATATGAAAACTATGTATTTGGAAAGTTTTAAATAGAATTCTAAGCTTAACACGACTCTTTCCTACAAAACATAATCAGGAAGCCTTTGTGCGAAAAGCAAACATTTTTTCCAAATAACAATTCGACGAAGTCTTTACTATTTTATGTCACACGCTTAATTGTTGATTCATACATTTTTGTAATAGTTTTTGTTTCTTCTTTTGCGAGACTGGTCACGCTGGTCGCTATTTCATAAGACTTAAGCAATACAAATACCGATATTCTGCATGCCTATCGTGTTAGACTATGTACGAGTATGTATGTGCCAGCAACGTATGATGTTTGTTATCCATTTTGTTCCTGCGTGTATATGCTTTGACTCTTCTTGCTGCCTTGCCAGCACTCACACACAATGAATGCATGTATGTGCATGTGTTTGTTTTATCCTGAACTAACATGCATTCATAGAGACACCGTTTAAGGTGTGTTTTGCATTTATGGTGGGTAGAGCAACAACAACACATTATAGAATGAAACTGGCAACTCATTTTTATCCAAAACATTAATTTTTAATTTAAAAACGACATGCTGCAGCAGTTTAGAAAAATAAAAATAACATCAGCAACAACAACAAAGGAAAGTCATCAACAGTACAGAACAACATTATCGTTTAAAATTTAACACTGAAAACTTTCAAATGTTATGCTAGGTTTAGGTTAGGTTAGAGGACGTGTACTTGTCAATTAAGACAAGTACAGTAGAACCCGGAGTTCGAATTGACCCATTGCACAACGTCCTAGTTTGTCACACTGCTTATGTTGCGTGTTAATTTTATACATGAGTGGTGGAATCTACAGTTTAAAGTCGACTTTTTCATGGCAATTTTTATTTTTCACTCAGATTTTTTGCCAGAAATCTGCTGAGAGTAAATCGCCGAAGAAATACTTTTTGTATTTTGTCTTGACGTCTGGCCTGGGGCTCGAACCCTGGCTTTATGTCTAATAAGCCAACACACTACCTACTAGACTACGGCGACTTCAATGTTATGCTACTTATGGAAAAAATTATGTGAATACGGTGTGCGAAGTGATATTTATAGCTATGAATTGTTGCGTTCGT